>OX336399.1:11330309-12715464 GCA_946902985.2 Meconema thalassinum | reverse complement strand
TATGTACTATGTGTACGGTAACAGATATGACTTTCCGTATTCTTAATAGTAACCAGGGCTGCCAACTGTTAATAAATTCTCTCTCTAATTTTATTCTAATACCAATATATCAGAAAGTATGCAAACCAAGAGCTCGAAACTTTGCACACTATGCATGATCCAAATTTTAAATGCATGTAAATTCTATACTAACAAATTGATTTCATCCAAAATTAGCACAACATTAGATCATAATATATTAGATTAATTCATACATTTTAAGAAAAGTAGGCTCCTGAGTTCGTCACGGAACTACTTGTTCAACATACAAAGCTGAAAGTAATTCCTCCTTACATTAATATGTGTTATATATTATTTTAAAACAGCCATTCTTCAAAATTTAATTTAGTTAAATTCTACCAGTTGGAAATGCTCACGAAAATGATATCCGCTATATGATGACCTCGCTGTTCCGTCCCGTATAACAACAATAGCCTAATAACTATCATTAAAATGTTCACATTTATGAAAGCAAAATATTATTTCTGTATCTCATTGATCTTCGTTACTGGACACAATTATAGAAAACTTAATCATTAAAATTCAAACTAAGAAGTGTGAATTAAAACGAAAATATGGTGATTTAAATTTAAAATAAATATAAATATTCAAATTTCGAAATTTAAATATAAACAGTATGATTATAAAAATGAGTATAAACAATAAAAATAAAAATATGAATATAATTATAAAATTTACTTAAATGAATAAAAATTAAATCTAAAAATTAATTGTGTACATTAAAATTAGACAAATGAATATAATTATTAAAATTGGAAAAATAAAATTAGACAAATGGGTATGAATAATAAAAAATATTTTAAAAATTGGAAAAATAAGTATAAATTACAAACTTAAAAAATAGAAAAAGAAATATAGAAATAATTATAAAAATTGAATTTATTAAAATGAATATAAAATAATATTGAAATGATAATTTTACAAAAATTAAAATAGGCATAATTATAATTTAAATAAAAATAATCAAAATTGAAATAATTAAAATAAGATACTGTATAAATAAAATATTTCCAAATTATTTCTGCACGTCATGAAAAATGAATATAATTATTAAAATTGGAAAAATAAAATTAGACAAATGGGTATGAATAATAAAAAATATTTCAAAAATAGAAAAAATAAGTATAAATTACAAACTTAATAATTATAAATAGGAATATACATAGAAATAATTACAAAAAATAATTTAAATATTGAAATGATAATTTTACAAAAAATAAAATAATTATAATTTAAACAAAAATAATCCAAATTGAAATAATTAAAATAAGATACTGTATAAATAAAATATTTCCAAATGATTTCTGCCCTATAGGCTATATGGCTAATATAGAATCCTGCAAGGTAGTGCTGCGGACTGACAAACGTAACAGCGAACTTTCTCGCACGTCGCGCGTCATTTGATATTCAGTAGGTGGTTGTGGCTAATATGCGCCAGGTGGTTGAATACATTACAACTGGCACAGACACACACAAAGCAGTCATGACCAGAAAGTTAACCTTCTGCTCGAATACAAACGGAGGATTAACGACTGAACAAAATGTGTGTGGGCGCAAGGATGCCATTTCTGGGCTCTAGAGATATTCACTTTTGCCATGTTCGTATATTCAGTTGACCAACTGGCATATCTACTGTAAGTCCAATTATCTTAAAGTTAATGTGAAATAGAAAATCCACAGCCTGCTTTCAGTCGACCCACCGGGTCAGGGAATGGAATGAATGAAGCCCCCATCTAGCGGCGAGGATATTAACTGCGCTGGCTGCCGAAGCCTGTCGCACTCCCCTGGGGCAATGATTAAAATGTATGACAGATGAAAATATGAAATGAAAGTGGAGAGTGTTGCTGGAATGAAATTTCTAACAGGGAAAACCGGAGTACCCGGAAAAAAACCTGACTGCCTCCGTTTTGTCCAGCACAAATTTGAACCACGGACCCAGCGATGAGAGGCCGGCGTGCTGCCGCCTAAGCGATGGAGGCTTCTAAAGTCAGCTAATGTATTTTTTAAAATTAAGAATTTGTCCAATTATAATTAGAAAGTAAGACAGTGAATGATAGCCTAGAATGGTTTTCTTCCCAGTACGTCTTCATACGTTGGTCGGCCTCAGTTCCTCCGACAAGGCTCTCCTGAGTTGACTTTGAACATGTAAAATTGAAAAATCTTTAGTGGCTGCTGTATATCTCGCCGGGTTTCCTCCCATTTAGTTATGATCTTCAGTGTGATTTTTGACTGTAATCAGACTATAATAGTTTACGTTTAACTTTCGACAGTGATCAGGCATTATAAATAGTTCATTATTAAGGCCCGGAGGTTCATGCACTATTATATGAATGAATATGCATGCAAAAATGCAGTAATTACACAGGTGTATACGATTTTTCCTTTCTTGGTTTTGACTCTTATTTTACATGCACATTGTTCATCTGAATTCAGAAATGCCATTACCTTTGTCCTATCCTATTATAATTGCAGTAATATGATTAACAAGGTAGACTATTGCAAAATTTCACAATATGTCTACCTTTGGCTGATAAAACGTGATGATCCTACTCGAGTGAACAAGAGAAAAAGCAGTATGAGAAGCTTGCGGTTCCATTGACTTAATCATACAAGTGAACACTAACTGTTTTGTTTTTATCTGATATAGGTACAGTATATCTTAAGTTGTCTTAAGTTAATGTGTTTATTTATTTTTCATCTGCTAAACTCTGCCTGCTATAAAGAAACAATACAATGCAGATTATCAAGTTCACGTATCCTGTAATGATTTCTTTAATATGTAGTTATTTTTAAAAACGTGATGTAATACAGGAACATAGAATACATTTCCATAATTCATACACTTTCAATATACAAAATCAGTTATAGAATCCAAAAAAGTCTCCAAAAGTTTTATTTTGTAGACCTGTGTTATTTGTCAATTATGCACCACTTTTCATAAAATATGTACTGTGAAATAACTACGGCAATTATGACCGCTCTGTATTCTTTAGCGTTTCCATTTTGAATATAAAGAGAATATGAACAGATGGACATAGGCCTATAACTACGCTTTTCTTTTTCAATGTCTCAGCTAAGAAACCGTTCTCAACAGTAGGAAATGTTATTTCATGGAACTTCAAGCGGTGTTGACCATCAATAATTATTTTATTATGTACATTTTTAAGGATAACTGATTTAAAATTTTAATAGCCGTTGAATTTTTTAAAATGAAAATAATTTACAATATTTACATAGTGAATAAAAACAAGAAGTTCCGTGAAGAACTATACAGCCTACTTTTCATGCCAATGATTATTCTACAGTATATGAACCTATCTAGAATAATGACGAAATTAAGTTGGTAATATCGAAATATCTACTTAGTTCAAAATATACCTGGTATAATGTAACCTAATAGAGCACTACAGTTGACAGCCCTGGTAACTGAATATATTCTTAGTTCCACCTCTTAAGGTACAGAATACAAAATTTGGTTGAAGTCCAATGGACGTTACATGCAGTTAGACACTGGATCTATCAGCACGCGTAAAAGCATGTTGCCAACAATGTCATGCGTGTGCTGGTCAGAAATAATCTGAATTATTATGATATCTTGTTGTGCCAATTTTGGATGAAATCCATTTGTTAGTATAGAAGTTACATGTATTTTAAAATTGGACATATCGGCAGGCATAGAATCATGTTGGCAGCACTGCCTTGTATTAATTACTCCAGGTGCTATACGTGTGCAAAGTATAGAGCTGTTGGCTTGCATACTTTCTGATATATTGATATTAGGGTAAAACGAATATAGACAGCATTTATTAACAGTTGGCAGCCCTGATTGCTCTTAAGAATACTTATAGTCATATCTGTTATGGTACACATAGCACATACGAAATTTGGTTGAAATCAAACGGATAGTATAGAAGTTACATGTATTTAAAAATTGGTACTATCAGCAGGCTTAGAATCATGATGGTAGAAGTGACGTATATAAGTTACTCCAAATTAATCTAAAATGTCAGAATATACGTGTGCATAGTTTAAAGCTGTTGGCTTGCACACTTTCTGATATATTGGTATTTGGATAAAAAAAAATAGAGAGAGCAATTATTAACAGTTGGCAGCCCTGGTGGCTCTTAAGAATACGCTCAGTCACATCTGTTTACGTACAGATATTACATACAAAATTTGGTTGAAATCCAATTGATAGTGTAGAAGTTATATGCATTTAAACATTGGACCTATCACAAGGCTTAAAATTATTTTGGCAACACTGTCATGGTTGGCCTCCTAGAAATTAAACTGAAATAGTATTATCTACATGTGTGCCAATTTTGGAATAGCTCCCATGCATACCTTGCAAGATATCCAACATGGAGCTCAAATTTCTAGTGCATTTTTTCAGCAGTTGGTAGCACTGACATCATTTTCAAATATGGACGTGAGCTATTCCGATGCACTTCTTTACTCATACTAAAATTTGGTTTTGATTGCTGCAGCCGTTTAGGAGTTGATAGGGGGGGACACAGACAGACAGACAGACAGACAGACACACACACATTTTCCCGGATCGATCTCATAAGTCTACTTTTTCCTCATTTTTGCAAAATGTGAAAAGTAGGCTAATAATTGATATTAACTTGCAAAAGGGACTGAAACGTACTGGACTAGGTATTAAAATAATTTCAGTATTATTCTGTGAGAGACTCGCGGAGTCGGAATCGAAATACAGGGTGTCACAAAAAGGTACGCCGCAAAATGCAGGACGCATTCCTCACACGTAGACGAAGAAATTATGTTACATGAACATGGATCCCCGGAAACGCTTCGTTGCCATGTTATACCTCATTGTCTCCAATTGCCTGGCCTCCACGCTCTCCGGACCTAAACCCACTGGACTTTTATTTGTGGGGACATTTGAAAGCTCTTGTGCATCGAACCCCTGTGCCAAATGTTCAGAGTCTGCGTGCCCGTATTATAGAAGGCTGCGAAACCATATGCAATACTCCAGGCATACATCAGCGCATCCGAGATTCACTACGCCGGCGGGTTGGTGCATGTATCAATGCGCACGGAGGGCACATAGAACGTCTCCTGAGACAAAGAGCCGCATGTGGTATGCAGGTATGTTCTGTTCTTGTGTGTTTTTCGTGATGTATGCGTTGGAGACAATGAGGTATAACATGGCAACGAAGAGTTTCCGGACCCATGTTCATATAACAAAATTTCTTCATCTACGTGTGAGGAATGCGTCCTGAATTTTGAGCCGTACCTTTTTGTTACACCCTGTATAGGCTATGACTTGAAGAACATGATGTAAAGGGGCAGATGACCTCGTAGTTCCGCCCCTTAAAACAACAATAACTAACTAACATGATGTAACAAAAGGTGCTTCAAAATAATAGGAAATTAGAACATACGCCCTTCTCAAGCAGAGAAGGAAAGAAGGAAAATATGATGCATTATGCCAAAATAACCAAAAATGTGCATGAATATGCAAAAAATATGATTTTGCATGAACTTCCAAGCCTTATTCATTAGCCTAAAACCGTTAAGTCACAGTTTAATCAGTGAATATTTTTGGTAACTTATCCAAGTGTGACCAAGAGCTTCAGTAATTACGTTTGCATAAGAAGTGCGTTACAACGTGGTCAATTGACTAGCTGCGCTCTATAAACCTTGTGCCTGAAACTCGTTTGAGTGTGCGATAATGGTTAGCATAGTGTTCTCCTTCTGGAATTCCTCAGTACTTCCTGTGTCGAACCTTCCCGCCATTATTAGTGGGGAACAGTGGCGTACCGTTTAACCCTCCCTCCCCCGATACATTTCTTTACTTGAATATTTATATTGTCCCATGTTTTACGCTACCGCGTCTTACTCCTGTATATATTTTAAAAGTGATCACGTTCCTCACTTGGTAAATGTCCTACACTCTACTCGCAGCGGGACTCCTCCTTCAGTGTTGGAGTTAGCCATGGATCAATTTGCTGTTAAAGTGTGCGATCGGTAACCTTTTTCACGTCGCTTCAGGTTGCTTTAATTGTGTGTCCGTTTCGTTAAAGATAATTCAGCACATGAGGAGTTTCTGTAATTTATTCCATTTAATGATACAGATAAAGTCATCAAGATGGCAGATTTTGAGAGTCGATAGTAATGGCGGTGGGAACACGGAGATTCTCTCACATAATATCAATATTATAAGCAACCATGTGATCTTACCACTGCATCGTTCCAGTTTTCCATATTTTTAGCCTACTTTTCACATTTTTCAAAAATGACGAAAAGGTAGACTTATGAGATCGATCCGAGAAAATGTCTGTGTGTCTGTCTGTCATTATGTCCGTCTGTCTGCCTGTGTGTGTTCCCCCCCCCCCCCCCTTATCAACTCCTAAACGGCTGCAGCAATCGAAACCAAATTTAGTATGAGTAAAGATGTATACCGGAATATCTCACGGCCATATTTGAAAATGATGTCAGTGCTACCAACTGCAGAAAAAACGCACGAGAAATTTGAGCTCCATGTTGGATATCCTGCAAGGTATGCATGGGAGCTATTCCAAAATTGGCACAGATGAAGATAATACTATTTCATTTTAATTTCCAGGAGACCATACATGACAGCGTTGCCAAAATAATGATAAGTCTTCTGATAGGTCCAATTTTAAATGCATATAACTTGTACACTATGAATTGGATTTCAACCAAATTTTGAATGTAATATGTGTATATAAACAGATATGACTGAGCGTATTCTTAAGAGCTACCAGGGCTGCCAACTGTTAATAATTGCTCTCTCAATTTTTTAAATCCAAATACCAATATACCAGAAAGTATGCAAGCCAACAGCTTTAAACTATGCAAACGTATAGTAGGCCTTCCTGAAATTTTAGATTAATTTGGAGGAACTGATATATGTCAGTTCTACCAACATGAGTCTAAGCCTACTGATATGACGAATTTTTAAATACTTGTAACTTCTATACTATCAGTTGGATTTCAACCAAATATCGTATGTGCTATGCGTAACATAACAGATATGACTCTTAAGTATTCTTAAGAGCAATCAGGGCTGCCAACTGTTAATAAATGCTGTCTATATTTTTTAACCTAATATCAATATATCAGAAAGTATGCAAGCCAACAGCTCTAAACTTTGCACGCGTATAGTACCTGGCATTCTAGATTAATTTGGAGTAACTAATATACGTCAGTGCTGCCAACTTGATTCTAAGCCTGCTGATAGGTCCAATTTTAAAATACATGTAACTTCTATACTAACTAATGGATTTCATTCAAAATTGGCTCAACAATAAATCATATTATTTCAGATTATTTTTGACAAATACATGCATGACATTGTTGCCAACATGATTTACGCGCGCTGTTAGACCCAATGTTTAACTGCATGTAACATCCATGCTATCCATTGGACTTCAACCAAATTTCGTATTCTGTACCCTAAGAGATGGAACTAAGAATATATTCAGTCACCAGAGCTGCCAACTGTAGTGCTCTATTAGGCTACATTAGCCAGGTATACAGTATTTCGAAATAATTAGAAATTTCAATATAGCCAACTTAATTTCGCCATTATTCTAGATAGATCCATATAGATTAATCATTGGCATGAATATTAAATTTTAAGAAAAGTAGGCTCTTTAGTTCGTCACGGAACTTCTTGTTAATATTTAGTTAGTGTTTTCCATATATTTTAAATATTTCTTTTCATTTTTTTATTGTGTCAAAAAATAATGAGGGCTAAATTAGTTTTCATGCAAAGAGAACGGTTATTTTATTATTGTTTTTATGAATATTAATGAAAATATCATTTTAATTATGAAGATGACTGTCGTTTTAAGGGGAGGAACAGCAAGGTCATCTGCCCCTTTAATAATGTACACAATTACCCTATTATAGTAATAGGGAAATCCTGCTCTCGTGTGGAACTCATGACATCCACTACACCACGACAGAGTTTTTACAGTGTATGATGTCCATCGCTTAGAGACTGTTGACAGCGTAAATGTTAGGCCAGTTCCCGACGTCCTGCACTTTGAATGGAGTCGGACGCCGCAAGACGCTGCATATGGGAGGGCCCTCCTTCCTCCCTTTTGAAGATGCCTTCCGTTCTCCTTGCACAATTCAATCCTGCAGCCGATAAGTAAATTGCGGCAGAGAAGAGAGAAGGGGCGGACGGGCGGCCTTGTGATTTTGTCTCTTCTTATTCAATGACACGGTGAATGCCATTTGCTTTGACAACCCGAGCGAGTCCAGCCCGAGAGGAACACCTCGCGTTATAATCTGTTGCTTTCCATAGCGATATGAACTATAATCATATCTAATATTGGCATTTAACCCTTTATGGGATAGTGGTGTCTATATTAACCACCTGTCATAAGGACAGTTTAGTCTCCAAAGATGCTGATAGTTGAATCATTAAGCCAAATTTCAGAGAATGTTCAAGCCGAAGTGTTAGTATTACTAAAAATCAAATATTATATACGTATCTACTTGACGTAATGAGCTGGATAAAATAAAAATAAAACATTAACAATTAAAGTGTAATAATAAAATATAGTCTAAATATATAAATAAAAACAATAAAAATAATTGTAATATCAATTGGAAATTGGTTAATTATTTAATTAATTCAAGAGAAAACTATATAAATGAAATCTATAAGAACATAAATTGAACATTAAAAATAAACATAGGGGAAGGTACCCCAGTATCGGACACTTAAGGTTCCTTTTGTATAATAACTTAAGGAAAGGGTAAAAATAAAATTAAAAATTATTTTTGAAAACTTTCATTGTAGCAAATCATCTTTCTACATTATATGCTTTTTTCCCCAATTACGCCAAAGATTGTAAATTCAGCTCAACGCGCCTTTAGTTCACTTTATGCTTTGTATATAACATAATAATAAACTTAGGGAAAGGATTTCCGAAAATTATCATAGAAATTAATTTATTACATAATTGTGACATAAATTCAGTTCTAAAAACATGTCTAAACAAATTATATCAGCGTCTTGCTAATCAGGAAACGTGATTTTAAATGCACCCATGGTAGTTTTCATTTGTCTCTCTTTCGCTGGAGAAATTAATTTCAATCTATCACCTAATGTACTTCTAGGGACACAGAACTGCTCACTTGCGTACCTAATGCTCATTTTAGCCCCTCTTCATCAATTGCTAATTTTATGTTTTCCATCACCCAGCTTCACCTTTATACTCCCATATTTGTCTGAAACAAACGAAGTTATTGTAAGAATTGGTAAGAAAACTTCGGGTACGTTTGTCCGATACTGTGTGCCGGAAGCTTGTCCGATATTGGGTGCCCAACACGTAAAACTTGAGCGGGTCATCATACGTAACACATTTAAACAAAAGCTACGCCATCATCCACATTTCTTCATTAACGTGTGGTTAACGATCAACAACCCTTAAAATATTTCACTCATCAGTATTAAGGTGCCGAACAGGTTCACTAAATTATCTTCGTGCAGCAAGAAACAGTCACAATAGAGAGAGCATCTCACCACGTGCTTATTTCTTCGTTTATGGACACACAATGGTCACCCTCCAACGTTCCTCGTGAAGGGCCAGTACTACCATCACAAAAGTTTCCGCAACATTGTGCTGAACATCAGAAACTGACACTGTCCGATATTGAGTTCCGTCCGATACTGGGGTACCTTCCCCTATAGAGAATAGATAGATAGATTTATTTTGTCTGGCAAGATTAGGGCCACTGGGCCCTCTCTTCCATCTAACCAGATTATACAATTAATACATTATTACATTATTTGCAGAACTTAACAATGGTAGACCTACTTAAATCTAACAGGAATACATTTCTGATTCAATCTCAATACATACAAGAAGTTCCGTGAAGAACTATACAGCCTACTTTTCATGCCAATGATTATTCTACAGTATATGAACCTATCTAGAATAATGACGAAATTAAGTTGGTAATATCGAAATATCTAATTAGTTCAAAATATACCTGGTATAATGTAGCCTAATAGAGCACTACAGTTGGCAGCCCTGGTGACTGAATATATTCATAGTTCCATCTATTAAGGTACAGAATACAAAATTTGGTTGAAGTCCAATGGAGTTACATGCTGTTAGACACTGGATCTATTAGCACGCGTAAAAGCATGTTGCCAACAATACCGTACGTGTGTTGGTCAGCAATAATCTGAAATATTATGATATCTTGTGGTGCCAATTTTGGATGAAATCCATTTGTTAGTATAGAAGTTACATGTATTTTAAAATTGGACATATCAGCAGGCATATAATCATGTTGGTAGAACTGTCGTATGTAAGTTACTCCAAATTAATCTAAAAAGTCAGAATATACGTGTGCATAGTTTAAAGCTGTTGGCTAGCATACTTTCTGATATATTGGTATTTGGATAAAAAAAAATAGAGAGAGCAATTATTAACAGTTGGCAGCCCTGGTGGCTCTTAAGAATATGCTCAGTCATATCTGCTTATGTACAGATACTACATACAAAATTTGGTTGAAATCCATTTGATAGTGTAGAAGTTATATGCATTTAAACATTGGACCTATCAGAAGGCTTAAAATTATTTTGGCAACACTGTCATGGTTGGCCTCCTGGAAATTAAACTGAAATAGTATTATCTACATGTGTGCCAATTTTGGAATAGCTCCCATGCATACCTTGCAAGATATCCAACATGGAGCTCAAATTTCTAGTGCGTTTTTTCAGCAGTTGGTAGCACTGACATCATTTTCAAATATGGACGTGAGATAGTCCGGTGGACATCTTTACTCATACTAAATTTGGTTTTGATTGCTGCAGCCGTTTAGGAGTTGATAGGGGGGGGAAAGACACACACACACAGACAGACACACATTTTCCCGGATCGATCTCATAAGTCTACTTTTTCCTCATTTTTGCAAAATGTGAAAGTAGGCTAATAATGGCAGGTAAGCACGGCGTAGGAAAAATTATTGTAATTAGTTAATTATTGCTAAAGTAAGAAAATAATAGGGAAATACAAACACCAATAAAACAGATACTAATGATGATGATGATGATGATGATGATAAGCATCATAGCTGACTTATTACTATAATATTGGTTTTGCAATGCGCATTTAAGAAATCATGTAGGTATCTAAACAGAAAATAAATAAAATGTAAATTAGAAACACGAATATAACTCAGCATAAGGATTCAAATATTTGACGTGCTGAGTTCAGCTTTCGTTTCTTTTGTGATATGTACAGTTGGCATTGCTGCCTGAAGCTGGACGGGGTTGCTCCTCTGACAGAGCGCGGCAGGTTGTTCCACAGTCGTGCAGTAGAAACTACGAAGGAGTTGTGTAACGTACCGTGTGGTGTATTGGTATGAGCATGAGTGAACCATATTTTGACCGTGTACCAAGACTATGTTCGAGTGAGAGGCAGAGAAACTGAGAATGCAGGTAAGCTGGAGAGGAACTTAAGAGTATTTGTCGGAAAAGACATAAAGAATGAAGATCGCGGCGTTGATTTAGTCGTAACCAGCTGAGTTGTTCGTACGCAGGGGTGACGTGGTCGTAATACCGTAAGTTGCATACACAGGCATTTTGTGCTGTTTGGAGTTTGCTTTTAAGAGTAGCAGGCAGGTCATTGTATACCACATCGCAATAGTCAAAATGAGGCAGTACTAAGGAGGAAACAAGTCGTTCTTTTAACACGCGAGCGAAAATATTCCCAAATCTTCTCAATGTATTCAGTGCGGAAAATACAAAAATAACTTTATTTACTTATTATAATAATTAAAATAAATTAAAATGTAAAAACACCTGAAAATAAAATATAAATTATTACACCTCAGTCAATAAAAATAAATACATTCATGAAAATTAATGGACCAGTACAGGAAACACTGGAAGTGGTAGACGAACCAAAAGAGGAATCAGCATAGGAATAACATTGAATATATTAGCATTCGCAGATGATGTAGCAATAATTGCTGAAAATTCGGAAAACTCAAAAGGACAGGCAATAATGTTCTTCAAAAAAGCAGCGGAAGTTGGACGATGAAAAAACCAAATTCATGAAGGTAGAGAGAAATTACAAGACAGGAGGACATGGAACTTTACAAATTGATAATCATGTGTTTGAAGAAGTAGAGTTCAAATACCTGCAGACACTAGTAAAGAATAGAAACTAAGAGGAAAAGGAGAGAGAAGCGAAGATTAAAGCTGCATCATATTCAGTTAACAAACTACTCGCATCCAAATTGTTATCAAGAAGGACGAAAATACGAATATATAAAACTATAAATAGGCCAGTTTATTTATTTATCGTATGGCTTTTAGTGCCGGGATTGTCCGAGGACATGTTCGGCTCGCTTCCAGCGGACACCCTTAGGGTGAGCTACAAGTTCCGTTCAATTTCAAGTAGTTCCAACTTTCGCTACCAGATATCAATGATACCTAGTGGTGAACGTTGGAACTTTGATAGAGCGTTCCGACGAAATCTAACCTAACAATTTAGCTGCACACAAGTATTACTATATGGCGTAGAAACATGGAGACTAAGCAAATGCACAGAAAGAAAGATAAAGGTTTTTGAAAATAAAATCCTCAGAAAGATTTTCGGATCAATTTGTGAAGCAGTACTAATGATCGGCTCTTGGAAAGGTCGAGAGTTCAAACCCAGCCGAAGTCGTCGGATTTTTAAGAGCGTTAAAAATCCCTCAGTATGCCTTCCTTCGGAGGGGAAGTAAAGCCTGTGGGCCCATGTCATAGATTTATGACAAGAAAAAGAACCTTCCACTAATTACACTTGTTTGAAGCCAAAATTTGTAGGTTAGAATTGATAACGGTATATTAGTTCCTACGTTCACCGCCAGGTGCTACTGCGATGGCATCTAGTAGCTATGTCCGCAAGCTAGGTCTCGTGGACTACTTGAAATTATTATCTGCTGTCCTTACTTGAATTAACACAGATAACACACACTAATACAGCCATCACAATTAACACCGGTTTGTCAGACAGATTCTACACACACCCAAAGAACACGGAGCCCTTAATCTGCGGAAGTAACCAACCAAATCCTTTCTGTGGCAGTGAATTGCAAGAATCCTAGGCTCACATCACACAAGAAGATGTGCTACAGCTATCAACAGAGTTATTACAGGCTAAACGCTGTGGAATTAACCGTAACACTTCGCATGTTCTTAAGCATTATGATCGCTCCACACGATCATTTTAATGGCTCATATTCACAAACCATTTCAACACGTAATAACAATTCCTCGGTAGTTCTTCTCCCCGCAATTTGTGTGGTCGCTTGGATCAGCTCAGATGAATTAATGTTTTAAATAGCACAGTGTTAAAATGAGCATGATAGCCTGATCCCTTATTGACGATGTAATTATAATAAAATGTATAAAACCATAAGTCAGTATATGTTGTACATTAAAACTGTGCCAGTTTGTGAGCTTCCTCAGCGTAATTTACGACATGTAAATGTGCAAGAACATACACTTAATATACATTTTGCCATAACAGAGGATTCTAAAAATATTCTTGTTCCAGAAGGTCACAAATTGAAATAAAAAAAAACAGATCTGTTACAAAATATGTTAAGAAAAACATGAAAAAGTATTGATAAAAACAGCGTGGAATAGAAGAGATGTGGATGTGAAACTAGAGAAGTTGTTTTTATCAAGACATTTTCATGTTTTTCTTTAACAGATCTGTTTTTTTTTTTAATTTCAATTTGTAACTTTCTGGAACAAGAATATTTTTAGAATCCTCTGCTATGGCAAAATTTATATTAAGAGTATGTTCTTGCACATTTACATGTCGTAAATTACGCTGAGAAAGCTCACAAACTGGTACGGTTTTAATGTACAGCATATATTAACTTTAGATTATATACATTTTATTATACCACAGTGTTCATTACTTGATGTTCCACTTTCCTGGCACTTCACTTCAGAAAAGAGCAATAATAGACTACTAGAGAACATGGGTCTAGTGGATTTTAGACGCAGTGGGTCCCGGCTTGCGTGAGTAGCGGATATCGCTCCTTCGCAGTGTTGGGCAGTAACGAGTTACTTGGAAACCAGTTATTAGTAACCGTTACTTTAGGGCAACGAAGAGGTAGCGCCATTACTTTTAACGGTAAGGAAGTATCGGAAATGCTCGTTACTTTCAACAGTGAAGAAGTAACAAAAATACTCGTTACTTTTAACAGTAAAGAAGTAACGAAAATGCGCGTCAGTTTTTAACAGTAAATAACTAACGAAAAACCTGTCGTCCGTGCGCCTGTTAAGCTTACGCTGGATACACCGTTAAACATATCTAAGCGATGTACGGTACTATGAGTGTAAGAATTGTTCAGCATGAAGAGTTCTACAAAAACGTCAGGGAGAGGATATCTCTATCTTCAATACATCACACACTATAAGTGTTTTTACGTTTTCATTTCTTCCAATAATCTCCATTGAGTGGAATATTAAATTACTAGTTTCAGAGTGAGTTTACAAGCTAGCGAGCCTATCACCCCTGCTTTGGCCAGCATCAAACCGTCGAGTCGTGTCAAGTTAAGACTTCAGTGCAGATTAATATGTTTCGAGTTTCGCTGTTCACCTCGGCTTTTCTGAATTGCATCTGGGACCTGCCGTCCTTGCTCCTTTTAAGTTTACGCTGGGTAAATCTAAAAGATACCGGGCGAAGCCGGGGACGGGTTGCTAGTTCTACATATAATGCCTATAGTTAATAAGTGGCTATTTTAAACTTATGATGCCTATTGTGTTTTAGCGCCTATTGCGTCGAGCTCTGAACCAATCGTCAGGCCAAGTCCTAAGTCCATGCATCTCCTCCCTCTGTGGCCCATCCTGAGTCTCCAACATGAGTCCTCCCTCAACCTACCATATAGGATACATCTAAAATCATTTGTATGGACTGACACTTCGTTAACTCGATGGCGGTACATTCGTACCACCATAAACTGTGCTTCACCGAGTACTTTCATGACATAGACGTATCCTGTATATGTAAATTATGTTGTAAACAATGTAGTCGGTACCACGTAATCACATGTAAGACGATGATGATGATTGTTGTTTTAAGGGGCCCAACATCTAGGTTATCGGCCCCTGATGGTTTGGGTGATCGTGAAGATAAAAATGAAATGCAAACTTAAAACTAAAACTAACTACGAACCTACATAAGTTACTAGAAGAAGAAATGGAAAAACGAAAGGAGAAAAAGGCAAATAAAGGACAGGAGGAAAAGAAATGCCCTCAACACTCGAAGAACGCGGATTGAGGGACTTGGAAGGAAGGAGAGCCATGAAAGGCAGATAGGAAAGTGAAAGAGGAGAGGGTCCACCCCACAGGTAAGGAACAAAAGGGGGAAACCAGACCCAGCTCAGGAATCCCTCGGGGTCACCAACTCCCGAACTCACTATCCGTGAGCCCCTGAGGGTGTAGCACTATCCAGGGTGCACCAGAAGTGGTGGGGCTACATACACCCTGCCTCCTTGAGGGCCTTGAGCAGAAAGCAGGAGATAACATGAAAAGAAAAAGAAGGCTGACCCCTCGCAGAAGGAGGGTATCAGGAAAGATGAGATAAGGGCCAATGAAGGCGGGGGAGGAAGAGACTCCCTAGGCCTCGGATACCCTAATACCGTCGGGGTCGGAAGAGAACAAGACTTCACCAAGTGAGGTCGACAGGAAAGCAGACAGAGAGGACGCCGGAACAAGTAAGTGGAAGCAATGCCGGACTCAGCTGGGGCCCCGTGGTCGCCAACCCACGTCTCACTAGATGTGAGCCCCTGGGGGGTCACATGTAAGAACCAGGGACCTTCCATTGTGATATTTTGTGAGGGTGGAAGGTGAAAACACTAATGTATATTCAAATTTATTAACCCTATGCACAATTTGTGCGCTGTATTTTCAATAAAATCATTTGTTTGCACCTTTTACACAACTTCTGTCCACTTTTATCACCTTTGAAGTAGTTTATTGTTGATTCAAGCTTCACAGTTGCAGTTTGAACACGTCGTCTTATCGAGGAAACCATGTTGTACATTGTGCAATCGTAACAGTGTTGCCAACCTTTGTGCCTGATTCGCCATAAAATCTAATTACTCGGGTGCTCCTTTGCCACTCAAACAAAGTTTATACACAACATAATGTACAGTAATATATTAGGCTATCAAATTCGTACTGAATTACTCTGCCTATAGTTTCAAATACCACTAAAACCGTATTCACACACACACACTTCACCACATGAAATGCAAAGTTGGTAAAGCTCCCAATTAACGAGAAAATGAAAAATGTATGCATAGATTTTTGCAAAGGAAATTCTGAAAAGTAATCTAGCTAGCTTATGGAAACATAGCAACATGTGCTAGAAAATATTGCACGCCAAAAACTAGCTAAAAAGGTGGGAACTATTTCATGGCGCGTTAGACTCTTCATAGATCAGAACATCAAAGGTACCGCTTATGTCTTGAGGTATAGTAATGGTAAGGAACGACCTCCATTTTGTATTTTCAATATGCAAATTGGCGCGCAGAGTTAAAGCTTACAATATGGCGGGCAAACAGCGCTGTGCTAAGCTTTGGATCGAAGCAGGCGAGCGAGCGAGCGAACTGTTATACAATGGTAGGCCAGAAGGGGTTGGTGCGAAGGGGTGGGGGTGGGGGGTGTAGCGAATAAAAGGGAAACTCAACAAACCACGCGCGCGCAAGCTTGTACAAACACACAAGATATTTATATTTGATTCCATCCGTATCTGCAACAACCCTTCCTTCCCTCCCTTATTTTCACTTTCGACAAGGGGGGGAAGTGTGCTTACTTGCTGCCCCTCTCAACTCAAAATCACCCCTCCACAGGTCATTGCCCGTACTAGTATAAACTGTTAAAAAAGCAGGGTTCTACTAGCCTCCAGGGAAGGGATGTTTCGATATTAAAAAAGATTCTTCCGTCTCTCTCTCTTACTTCCTTTTTTAAAAAATTCAATAGCAGGAGGCCTTGCAAACGAATAACACACGATCGTTCTTCCAAAGAGCATTAACAAAAGAAAGTGTGGCTAATGTGACAGTGTACGTTGCCATAGCAACCGAACAAATACAGCTTAGCATTGCCGTTGTGTTAGAGGAGCGTAAAAAAATATATCCACGTAACTTTTCTCCTGTGTAGAAAGGAAGTGGGGGGAAGAAATGCCAAGATGCTCTGCCCCGAAGGGGATCCGTGCCGAAACGAAAAGAGAAGGAAGGGGTGGCGCAGCTTCTGATATGAATTGAAGAAAAATGAAAGGGGTTGTAGATTTTTTTTCCTATCTCGGGTTACCATTGGTTCGTTGCCTCACCTGCTACAAAAGCATGTGTTGTATAGCGTGTGCCACGCATGCGCGCAAATGTATTATCATTCTAACAATATATACCCTACCCTACCACAAGAGACGACATAATCAAACAAAGAACAATAATGCATATGGGGACAAAAAAAAGTAGCATTGACAACCTATATATAAAAAAACAGGGTTGCCTCTTTTTATATCACTAAATGTTTCAACTGCAATCCGATTGGTCCCTCGTCTACCCTTTCATGATAGTGTACACCAATAGGAATATCGGTCATGAAGGGTGTTAAAAAACACGATGGCGACCGTATTTTTTTCTTTAAATTGGAAGAAAAAGGGAAAAAACCGTTGATTTTTATAACGGAAACAGCATAATGGGAATTTCATTCTCAGATTTAACGATGTGTCCTATATGATACGTGATAAATAACCGAAGGGGAGGGAACCCGTCACTGAAGGTACGGAATACGCTACTCAACGGCTGTTTCTACTGTAACAGCTAAAACATTCTGAATCCTATTTATAACTGACATCGTAACCTTTAGAAACAGGTTCAACTCATAAAAAAACAGTCCGATGAAGAAAGACAGTCAAATTCTGAAGAGTTATTTCATCTTGTCGGCCTGTGGAGGACAACTTATTGGTAGATTAGTTTTTTCTTTAAATGTATTCAAGTTTGGCGCGTACATTAGTGGAACACTCTTCCTTATTTACAGCCCCCCCACACACACGCATTTATATGTGAAGTATAAATAATGTTCATGAAATTTATTACAGACACTAGGAATTTCATTGTAATTCTTCGCCCAATCTAATTGAACACACTCGTGGGACAGACTGGAAAGCGTCTAAAAATACGTTACTTAGAACATCACAATAAAAGACTCCTGATATTTCAATAATTTACAATAAACGTAAATCGAGTTAAATATTCACTCCAAGTGAACACAGAGGCATTTTTCTTGTTATCCGCTTAGTTGCACCATGAGATTTCCAACCCAGGGCATCTTTTTTTCTTTTTCTAGAATGGCTTGGAGATAATTTTAAAATATATGATAAAAAAGAAAATAAGGCAGGACAAAAGTACAGTAATGCAACTGGAAGACAATAGATGGCGCTATGCATAGCCAAATGACTAGCATTCTTGGCTGCCACCCAGGAGGTCCGGGTTGTATTCCGGCTCTGCTAAGACATTTAATTCTGATCTGAGGGCTGGGACGGGGTATACTCACCCTCGTGAGGCATAACTGGGTTTGATCCCCAACTCAGCCATCTTGGAAGTAATTTTCCGTGGTTTACATACGTTCACTCCAGGCAAATGCCGGGATAGTTCCCAATTTAAGTCCACCACCGTCTCCTTCCCAATCCTCTCTTGAGTTATAAATACACACACTAATACAGCCATCACAATAACTCACGTTATCAGTGACATTTCAGACACACACAGCCAGGTACACGAGGCTACATGACCACGATGTCGCAAAGCCCCTAAATAAATCAAGAACAGCAACTCATCATAAATTAATGGCAGGTGAAGAGTCGAAGGGAGAAGGAGAATTCTTCTAATTTGTATTAGAGGCTCGGGATATCTTGCTCTTCAGTCCCGTGTACTTGAGGAATAACCTGTGTTATTGTGATGGCTGTACTAGTGTGTGTATTTGTAATTCTGGTGAGGATTGAAAAGGAGGTGGCTGTGGCCTTAAGTTAGGAACCATCCCGGTATTCTCCTGGAGTAGAAGCGGGGAAACCACGGAAAACCACTCCCAAGACGACTGAAATGTGAATCTGAACCCACCCCTTCCCAGTTTTACCTCACGAGGCTGAGTGTTCTTCGTTCCAGTCCTCTGAGCAGAATTATATTTCTTGGCAGAGCCTGGAATCGAACCCAGACCTCTGGACAGACAGACAAGAATGCTAACCACTAAACCATGAGGTGGTAGGCAGAAATGCATGCTACCCTGAACATTTTTACACACAAAAAACCTGTATATACGGCACTTTCAAAAGCAAGGCAAAAGAATGGAAAACAAAGGCGTTAGTAGAGTTACCATAGCAACAGACAACTTTCGATTAAGAACAATTGAGTGGCGCTTTATCGATAAACCCTCCACCTGTTGAAATGCTGTAATGATTAACTCGAGACCATGATAATACGACTCCCTTTTATTTGTTCCATAGCACAAGAAGTTGAAAGGAATATTTTGCGGGAATTAGAGCGTGTTTCTTTCTTCAGGATTGAACCTGTTTCCTAAATAGTCTTTGTGGTAACTTTGCGTAGAAACCACCGTTGTGTGCCTGCTTCAGGTGGAAATGATTGAATGGGATTGTTCCTCGAAGGTAATTTCAAAATACCTTACCTTTCGGAGCGGTGCGGCAGGAGAATGCGATAATGACAAGGGTTTGTAAACACAGCTAAGGATGCACAGATTTCTACCGATCCATGAATCCATTTACTGCAGTACACAATGGGAATGGTTCTAACTAGGGCTAGGATTGGTTTATTATGGATACTCGAGTTTATGCCTTAATTACAAGCAAACAAACAGACCTATTGAAAAATGGGTTATACCAATATTTTCCTTGTTTAATTCTGCGTTAGAATATATAAGCCAATTATTCTCAAGTTTATTACTTATTTTTAAATTTGTGGTTGTATGAAAAATTGTCCGGGTTTGTGACGTCTTTTCTAGGAACCGCTCACTTTAAACTATATACATGGACAACTACTTGGCTGAGGGTAATGAAAGTTTTATATTTTATAGGCACAAGTATTGGTAGTGTAAATCACTAGTTTGAACGTTTTTAAAATACCCAATAAAAAGTTCTTATACTTATTCTGAAGTAACGTTTTCTCAGCCCAGGATAAACGTATAACAGGAAACTTGGCCTCATTTTGAAGCGCTCATTCGTAATTATCGGAAACTACGACCACTGCAATTATTAGGGCCAGGATGTTGACGCCGTAAAAAAGTTTAAAAATGCCCTTAAAATTTTCAAAAATGACTGTAATAAATGATCAAAAATTCGAAAAATCCACTATAAAATGGAGAAAATGATTTTATAATAATAAACTCACCAATATTTCAAAAATTTGAAAAATGGACCATAAAATGAAGAATGTGTTCTAGCATAATAAAGTCATCAAAATTTCAAAAATGACATCTTAAACTCAAACTGAAAAGTCAATCACAATACATTTCTAGCTGTTAACAAAAGGTCTTTAGTCTGAGTTGCACTGCACTACGAAAGCCATTCTGAAGTCAAATATAAATGATCTGCGGTTAACAGCCAACAAGTTTTTAAGTCTGTAGTTACTAACTTAATAGTTATAATTTTCATTCTCATCTCATGTTTCACTAACACCCAAACCATTAGGGGCCGATAACATACATGTTAGGCCCCTTAAAACAACAATTATCATCATCATCATCAACGAAAAACACATGTTGAATGAC
This sequence comes from Meconema thalassinum, assembly GCA_946902985.2. NCBI lineage: Eukaryota > Metazoa > Arthropoda > Insecta > Orthoptera > Tettigoniidae > Meconema > Meconema thalassinum. Next base: position 12,694,595 of record OX336399.1, on the reverse strand, counting down.
ACTGACCCGCTTTTATAAGAATTATGCGAATTATGCGTGTGAAACTCATCAGGTGAATGTGCCTTGGCTATTTCTGCAGGTACAAGCTTTAGGGGACAATGTGTAGTGGGGAGACGAGGAATCTGAATATGCACCTCACAATGGAGGGACAGAACAGAAATAGCCGGCTCTCGCGCAGATGTCCTCCGCCATTATCTGCATAGCTCTTAAGGGTAGGTTGGACTAAATTTTTCAACTTTCACAGTTTCCATCATATTATTACGAAATTTTAAACACTTGCATAGAGAGTTGCTGAATTGGCTTCGGTGGCGTAGTTGGTAGTATGCTGAACTGCTGTGCCCAAGATTGCGGGTGCAAACCTGGCCGAAGTCTTCGTTAAAAATCCTTCAGTATGCCTTCCTTCGTAGGGGAAGTAAAACCGGTGGTCCCATGGCATAGATTTATGGCATGAAATAGAACCTTCCACTAATTACACTTGTGGAAGCTAAAATGTGTAGGTTAGTTTGATAACGCTATATTAGTGCCAACGTTCGCCACCAGGTGCCGACTGCGATGCCGTCTAGTAGCCACGTCTGCAGCTAGGTGTCGTGGACGGTAGCAAGAGTAGGAACTACTTGAAAAAAATAATCGTCTGGAGTCCTACCTGAATCACAGATAACACACACTAATACAGCCATCACATTGAACACCGGTTATCAGACAGATTCTACACACACCAAAGTTCACGGGGCTACATGACTGAGGAACCAACCAGAGAGTCACTGCCATTTAAGTAGTTTCGTTAGGTTTTTGAGTTATTAAACTTTTTGTATTAATTATTTTGGTTGGTTGGTTCCTCAGTCATGTAGCCCCGTGTACTTTGGGTGTGTGTAGAATCTGTCTGATAACCGGTGTTAATTGTGATGACTGTATTAGTGTGTGTTATCTGTTTTTAATTCAAGTAAGCACTGCAGACATTGAATTTCCAAGTAGTTCCTACTTTTGGCGCCAAACGCCACCGTCAACGACAACTAGTTCAGAACATAGTTACCAGATGCCACCGCAGTTGGCTCGAACGTAGGAACCTGAGCGTGTGTCGGTGTCACTGTGATGTTTGTATTAGTGTGTAGAGTTCGGTAGGAAGCGGCCGTGACATTAAATTACGAGCCAGGCATTTGCCTGGAGTAGAAGTGGGAATCGAACCCGCCTCTTCTCAGTTTTGCCTCACGAGGCTGAGTGTACCTCGTTCCAGCCCTCAGACCAGAATTAAATTTCTTGTCAGAGCCGGGAATCAATCCCAGGCCTCCGCGGTGACAGCCAAGAATACTATTACTGAAGGGAGAATTTTTGCACTGATAGCTGAACTAAATTCATGTCATAATAATATTAATAATAATAATAATAATAATCTATACATTTAAAACACTAAGGTGATTTATGTTACCGCGAGATTGAGAAAACGTCGACTTCGTAATACATTCTAACGAGAGCTCTTGGCTTGTAGATTTGCAGAGTGTCTTTAAAAGGAAAATATATGTTACGGTATAATTTTTAATTAATAAAGTAAAATGTAATATTTGTCGCTTGCGCACAATGGCTCTATTCCAACAGAGAAATAGCGGATTCCGCCGCGTCTCACTGAGATCTTTGTTTATGAGAATTGAAAAGGGGGGAAATATTGTTGTGGCGCTATGGCTCAAGCTTTTAAAGTAAGTATATGTGGAGGCAAATCACTTAATGGGCAGAGATCTATAATCCTTTGACTTGATTTAACATCCGCCGATAAAACACTTCAATTTTCCAATTTCCAGTTCACTTGGCGTATTTTATCACAGTCAATAAAGCTCAAGGGGAAACTCTGGAACGTGTAGGTCTCTGTTTGCCTTTTCAAGGTTTCAGTCATGGCCAGTTATATGTTGCGAAGTCGATCTTTCGACGCCCTTAAAGTTGCAACAGTGTCAAAAAGTAATCGTTCAAAAAATGCATAATGTATAAGGGAATCCTTCAGTAAATATTTTCCAAATGACCGTCATGTTTCGACGGCTATCAACTAGTAATATTAATAATAATACTCGAATAATAATAATAATAATAATAATAATAATAATAATAATAATAATAATAATAATCTGGTACAAGAAATGATAAAGGATCTGGAAAGAAACAATATCAGAGAAGAAGATACGCCACAGAGAGATATTTTACGCAAAAGGTGCTAAAATATAGAAGGATTCCAAGGGAGGAAGGGAAAGAAAACCGGCTCGAAATGGTCCGAGGAAAGAAAGAAGAAACATAGTGAGACGATGGAGCCTCCGTGGCCTAGGCGGCAGCACGCCGGCCTCTCACCGCTGGGTCCGTGGTTCAAATCCCGGTCACTCCATGTGAGATCTGTGCTGGACAAAACGGAGGCAGACAGGTTTTTCTCCGGGTACTCCGGTTTTCCCTGTCAAAATTTCATTCCAGCAACATTCATTTAATCATTGCCCCAGAGGAGTGCGTCAGGCCTCGGCAGCCGGCACAGTTCATATCCTCGCCGCTAGATGGGGGCTTCATTCATTCCATTCCTGACCCGGTCGGAGACTGGAAGCAGGCTGTGGATTTTCATTTTCAGTGAGACGATGGAGGAATACTGGAGGAAGAAGAAGGAACAGCAAACATAGTGAGATGATGGAGGAATACTGGAGGAAGAAGGAACAGCAAACATAGTGAGAGGATGGAGGAATACTGGAGGAAGAAGAAACAGCAAACATAGTGAGATGATGGAGGAATACTGGAGGAAGAAGGAACAGCAAACATAGTGAGATGATGGAGGAATACTGGAGGAAGAAGGAACAGCAAACATAGTGAGATGATGGAGGAATACTGGAGGAAGAAGGAACAGCAAACATAGTGAGATGATGGAGGAATACTGGAGGAAGAAGGAACAGGAAACATAGTGAGATGATGGAGGAATACTGGAGGAAGAAGGAACAGCAAACATAGTGAGATGATGGAGGAATACTGGAGGAAGAAGGAACAGAAACATAGTGAGATGATGGAGGAATACTGGAGGAAGAAGGAACAGCAAACATAGTGAGATGATGGAGGAATACTGGAGGAAGAAGGAACAGCAAACATAGTGAGATGATGGAGGAATACCGGAGGAAGAAGAAGGAACAGCAAAGGACAAAGCATTGAAATTGACTCGTGGTCCCTACACGACCGAAACGACAATAATAATAATAATAATAATACAGTGGAACGTGGCTAATTCGAAATCTTCTTTAATTCGAATTTTCCTCTCGGTCCCTAGCATTTTATATACAATCAATGCTAAAAGTTCGTGGTGAATTGGAATTATATTTTGGATAATTTGAAGTTTTTAGTGTAAAAAGACAATCGGACGCCAAACAGTTGGAAGAGTTCCCGAAAAAACTGTTCCAGTGCAGCCCCAAGCAACAAAACACATCACAGAACTTAGGCGGTTTGTTTAAAGTAGAAATGACGAAACAGATTCTGTTTTCCGTTCCTTTAATTTGTGATAGCTGAGAGACTTAATTGTAGGAAAGAGGTAAAAATCTCAAACATTTTTGAAAAACAGTAGATTTCTTTAAGTCTTAACTAGATTTCTGGATTACTACTGTCATTAAATAGTTGTACAGTACATTCTGGTTTTATTTATCGTTTGAAACTTTTGAGGTTATTCACGACACAGTCTCTATAAAGTACCGTTGTCTGTTAATCTGCTTTGTTGAACGTAAATCATTATGTAAACCTAATGCAATATTATTTTCTCTACCCTTTTCAAAGAACTTTCTTAATTCGAATTTCTGGATAATTCGTATTTTCACAGGTCCCTTGAGGTTCGAATTATCCAAGTTCCACTATAATAGTCTAATAATAATAATAATAATAATAATAATAATAATAATAATAATAATACTCTAAAGTTTAAAGTGGACCTATCCACGCTACTGGTTTAGCTCAGTATATGAATTATTCTGGTAAGTTGTCGCGATGTTGCGGTGGGAAAGTAGCAACACCAATAACATGCTGTAATCCTTTCTTGGTAGGTTATGTAACATCATCAATATATTTCTACTTATATGGAATATCCTTCGCAAAATGTTCCCACGGATTTCGTCCTAACCCCTCCCAACTCTCTCTTATAAATTGGTTTACCCGTTTTGCCCTTAAAATATCGCAATCCCTCATCTTTTTATATAAAATAATGTGTATTTGAGAGAAATACGTCTGGCTTCCCCTCATCTCTGTTTTCCCACGAACTGTCCGTTAAAAGTTTCCAGTAAAAGGGAAGGCAGTCGAGAATATAAAAGAATATTTTAACATCGAAGTAAGTGAGTGAGGGAAGACGAGAAGAAATAGGCCAATATTCTTCCCTTTTGTAAAGCGTTTTTTAAAAAGAGCGCTTTCTACAACCCTCCTTTTTTAGCTTTTTTAACTTAAAATAGTAGTTACCGTGTATAAAAAAGGGCAGATTCTTTTCTTAGCTCTAACAAACCACAGCGGCCCACAAACAGGTAGTAAGCGCAAAGCAAAGCAAACAGGGGATGTGGAAGGGAACTGAAAAAAGAACTATTTTATTCTAGAAAAAGAAGAAAAGCACGTAAATGCAGAAAGAGATAAGATGCAGCATTCGCCAAGTCTTGACAGGTTGATGTGCAGTTCCACATTGTTTCAGACGGCAATGAATTCAAAATGGCCTCCTATATGTAAACTTCCTTTTTGCGATGAAAGAGAGAGCTAGTTATCTCTCATTCTCTCTTTAGCTTCTTTAAAGAACTTTTTCCTTCCGCAAAAGAATGCTCCGAACAAACTTATTCAAAATGGCTGTAAAGTAGATATTTATTTATTTTTTAGCTGCTTTATATTTTCTCTGAGGATCGCAATAAATCTGCAGCCTCCCTATTCGCAATTACTGGCCAGATCTGGTTACAACGAGGAGAAGTGATATAATTAAAGCAGGCCAGAGAAGGAATGATGTTTATTATATTGTGTGCAATTTATAAACATAAAGTATTTAAAGAAACTCGCCAGGTGTGCATTCAATTACTATGATCGTCGTGCGCTGGAGAAAGGCAAAGAGAACAAAAAACTGGTCACAATGTGGGAACATTATCTTCAATTGATCTTCTTTGCCTTGCGTTAGCATGAAATTACGACAGTGATTTGAGACAGATAATGTGCTCATAAATAATTCTCTAGCTTAGACTTGAATAATCTCAAGTGACTGTTGTTGCTGATGCTACAAGTACGGAGCAGGCACAATTTGGTCCTTTGTAGAAATGCAGATTTTTCGGTGCAAATAAAACGCCCACTTTGGTAATTTTTTCGAGACTTTTTGAGTTCAACATTTTGCAAAGAAACCTTGCATTTTGTTAACTACAAACGCACATACGAATCAAAACCATGCAGGAATATTATAGTTACGCTGCGAAGGATATGCTCGTTATTAAACTGGAAGAAAGAACCCTAAGGAATCATTTACCTAATCTCATCAATTCTGTTCAAGTCAGTTAAACGAAACCAGGCTCATACGAACCACCTCATCTAGCGTGTGTTCACTCCTAACTTAACCCTTTCTCTCTTCATTACGAGTAAATTCCTGCCATTGCTCCCAGCAATCATTTGTGCTACCCTCATATCAGTTACCTCTAGCTTATGAATCAGATTTGTAGATTAGAATTGACAACGCTCTATTAGTTCCAACGTTCGCCGCCAGGGGCTGACTGCGATGCAATCTAGTAGCCAAGTCCGCAAACAATTTGCCGTGGACGGTAGCATTTGGTAGCAAAAGTGGGAATTCCTTGAAAATAGTCTGCAGTCCTTACTTGAATTAAAACAGATAACACACTTATACAGCCATCACAATTAACACCGGTCATCAGACAGATTCTACACACACCCAAAGCACACGGGGCTACATGACCGCGTTGTCGCAGCCCCTAAACTGAGGAACCAACCCACGTTATGAATCAGATATCCTGAAATATACCCGTCTCTCACTTCCATACAGCAAGGTCGGTCTATATACTGAGCGATGTAGCGAGAATTTCGTCATACACAACTCATTTCTTGCAGAATACTACAGATCGCAACTGAGAACTCATTGCGTTGGCTTTTCAACACCTCGATTCTCTTTCAGTAGACCACCATCCTGAGAGAATTGACTACACAGCCTAAATACTCTTTAACAATAATAATAATAATAATAATAATAATAATAATATAGAAAACGCAGACTAACTTTTTACGGGCAACAGACTTACAAAGAAAGATCTTTGATCTAGTAAACAGCTCAAACAGGAAAACTAATTGGTATCATGAAATAGAGGAAGACTTAAGGCAGGTGGAGATCGACAGGCAAATGTTTGGAGACAGTCGAGAATTCAGAAACAAAACTAAAAATATTTAAAACAAATGAAAAGATGAAGACAAGAACACTGTGGACAGAACAACGGAAACATGTGCACAGTCAAAGGATGAAGAGATTTTGGGAAGAGAAGAGGAAGAAGGGAGAAAAGTGAAATTGTGTCATCATGACATATTTAAGATCAAACACTGTCCATAAGGGCAAAAATTATATAATAATAATATTATTAATAATAATGCAAGTTGACAAAGAACCATAAAACTACAAAGAGCAAACAAAATTATTTGCAACAGATACAAAAAAAGAACTATATCAACAAAGGCAAAATTAAGACATTATATCACAGTCGTTAAAACAGAAGCTTTACATGCATTTCAAACTATTTTAGTTGGTGACAAACCTCGAATAAAAATGATCGAAAGACAAGAAAGGAAAATCCTCAAGAAAATCTTAGGTCCAAACTGTGAAAATGGAATTTGGACGAAAAAGAAATCACATGAAATGTATCAAGTTACAGAAGAAATCACATATACCAAAAGGAAACGGTGGTTACAGTTTTACAGAATGGATAATAACAGGCTCACAAATAAACTTTTCAACCTAGTAATCAAAACAAACGGCTAAATGAAATCAGTCAAGACATAAATGAAATTGCCTGTCATGAAGAAACCATTCAAGACCAAACAAAATTCAGAACATTAATTCACAAACACAAATTTTCTGAGAAGCCCACCCGACAACGAATACAAAAATAATATAAAATAATGACTACAGCCTGTTCTGACCATCAAAACAATTTCGTAATTTTGCAAGAAAGAATATTGATATATCATGCCATTAGTTCCCGTTGGGTGAATAATTTCTCCTAAATAGCCTACATGATACCATTATTAATATTATTATAATCAATAATTATAATTAAAATATGTAAATGTCAAAAATTAAAAGAAAAGAAACATATATTTTGCATGCACTCTTGTTTTGAAATACAATCTGTAGCCTATTAATGTCGTAATTAATAATAAATATGTCTCACAGATAATCTGTACTGGATTTGCTGTCAGATTCGTGAGACATATCACATTAATGTAATATCAATAGTATTTATTAATACATTTCTAAAAAATATATAATAATAATAATAATTTTTATTATTTCCCCCGTTCAAAGAATGCGTTGGAATTTGTCAGTATTGTAGTGCCGTAATTATTTTTTGATAGCCTGTATATTTTTTATTGTTTGAGGTATTTTGATCTGCTTTTTGTAATTTTGCAATTCTTTCTTTGTTCGCTTCTTGATTTAATCCCGTTGGCTGAGCAATTTCTCCTAAATAGCCTACTTGGTGATTAGCGGTTGGTATTAATTTCGGCGATTCTTCTTTCTTTCTTTCTTTCTTTCTTTCTTTCTTTCTTTCTTTCTTTCGTCGTTTTGCCCAGTCAAAGAGCGCGTTTGAACTTGTTAGTTGGCCTAGTTTTCGCCTTCTTATCCTCCCAAAATCTCTTCACGAATACACTGTGTTGCATCTTGTGTTCTGTCGACCACTTTCTACCAGGTTTCTTTATGGGCTTCTCCCTAAATTTATGGTCGGCTACCTTTGTCCTAAAAGCTCCACGATTGTCTATGATGTCGTCTGTGATATTAATTTCTTGGAGATCGGCCTTAGTTTCTTGTAGCCATTTTATCTTTACCTTCTTTGAGTTGATTACTTGGAATAATCTCTTAGTTAGTCTGTCGCTGTTCATTCTGTAGTTATGTCCATAGAAATTCAGACGTCGCTTCCGTACGGCATCAGTGAACCTGTCAGTGAAGGAGTCGAGGTCCGCTGTTCCCCTCTTAATACACATTCCATTTTCTCTCGAGGGACCGTAAATTTTCCGGAGAATTATCCGTTCATGTTTTTCAATGTCTGTAATTTTAGAGTGGCCACCCAGACATATGGTTTCTGAGGCATATAAAACTTTTGGCAATACAACTGTCTTGTAGTGTCGTAATTTTGCATTACATGATATCACTCTTTTGAAGTAGTAATTCCATGTCCACGCCTTATGGAGTTTGGTGGTTCTTTCTACATTGGCACTGCTGTCTAGTCCCGATGGTAGTACACGATTCCTCCAAGATATTAGAAGGAGGAAACCTGTGAAATCATTATTATTATTATTCATTATTATTATTACATCGTTACGCCATCTGTGGAGAGCGATAGAGCTAGTTTTGCTGATTATATTTTTTCTTCTCCCTAAATCTGTTCATCTGGGCACTGAAGACCTTCCTCCGGTCCTCAGTCCATGATGTCTTGGTGCCGGTTCTCAGAGAAATGATGGCTATTGATTACTGTTCTGAACTGGAGTCCATCTTGTATAATTTCCTATGCGATGTCAATTAGTTTAAGGTCCTTTTCTATTTCACTAAGCCAGTGGTTCTTGACTTTCATTGAGAGAGCGAGGTAGAGTCTATCATTGTTTATTCTGAGAATGTGGCCGTAGAACTTCAATCGCCTTTTCCTGAAGGTGTATGTGATCTTGATAAAGCTCCTGAGACGTCCAGATTCCTTCTGAGCAGACTGGACCAAGGATTTTCCTTAATATTTTCCTTTCGGGTTTCTCTACGTTTCTCCCTCCAACGACGAATTATTATTATTATTATTATTATTATTATTATTATTAACAATATATCTACAACAAGAAGTTATTTATTTATCGTATGGCTTTTAGTGCCGGGTGTATCCGAGGACATGTTGGGCTTGCCTGAGTCTGTAGCTGCTCCCAGCGGACACCCTTAGGGTGAGCTACAAGTTCCGTTCAATTTCAAGTAGTTCCAACTTTCGCTACCAGATATCAATGATACATAGTGGTGAACGTTGGAACTTTGATAGAGCGTTCCGACGAAATCTAACCTAACAATTTAGCTTCACACAAGTTTAGTCTGTGGAAGGATCTTTTACATGCCATAAATATATGACATGGGACCGCCGGCTTTACTTCCCCTCCGAAGGATTTTTAACGCTTTTAAAAAACCCGACGACTTCGGGATCTCCTGGAATACCAAAATAAGGCATTATACCACTAGGAAAAACTGAATGTCTCTTTGCCAGTGAATGCTTATCGATGAACTATAGCCTCGAAAAACTACAAGTCCTGGAAAAGACAATTCTAAGAAAAATCATGGGTGCAGTTCGGACTGAAGACGGATGAAAACTGCGAAGCAACAGAGAAGTCTACCAGAACATGGAAAGAATCTCAGAGACTATGCGGAAGAGGAGGTGGACATCTATACTGAATGCACAAAAATAGATTAACAAAACAGATATTCGACTATCTCTGGAAGAAGAAGACTACTCCAACGTGGACTAAGGAAGTTAGGAAAGATTTAGAAAAGTTGAACATCACGGAGTCTCAGGTGCTGGAAAGAAGTGAATTTAAGAGTAGAGTGAAAAATCTGGAAGGGAGGAAGACCTAAGAGAAGTTGGACGAACTTCTACAGAAGAACAAAGGAAACACGCCAGTGAACGCATGAAGGAATATTGGAGACAGAGGAAACTCCAGCCAAAGGAAACTAACGAGAAATGAAGTTGTTGTGTGAACCCAAGTGGTCAATTCACATGAAAAAAAATTATTGCACTGTTTGAGTGTCCAATGTAATTTGAGTTGAGTTCGGAAGAAGGAACCTCCATTCATACCCATCAACGGAAGTCATGGGGCGAAGAGGCATCCTGTTTTTGCCCGCTCAGGAACAGGTAGTGTAGTGTGTCCACACATGAATGAACGTGCGGCATCGTTTAGCCTAATTCAGTGTCGGCACAATATAATGACTTGAGGCCCCCACACACATGCTAAATGCTGCCGCCACTCGTCGAGATGACGCCACTTCTCCTGCTTCTTATTCTTATTCTTCCCACGGACCAACACACTTCCGGTGTCCTTTAATTGTTGTCGTAAAAAGTGGAAATTAATAAAGACGAATTAAGCTCATAGCTTATAATGATATTGCCATGGAAAGGGGGCGTAATGAGTGATGCAGGTAGCGTGGGCAGTGTCAATAGGATCTCGCTTCGCCAATGAAATAATTCGTCTCAAGTGACAGAGCCTTCATTAGCTTAATATCCTCATTTCAAATATCGTTTGACCTTCGTTAATTTCCTCAATAACACGTACGGTACGTTCAAATTCACACAGCTGGATGCAGTGCTACCAATCGAGGATAATTTTCTCTATAGTGCAGGACTTCTCAATTACATATTCTTGAAGGCCACATGGATTAGTTGTACTAGACTATTATTTAAGGTACTTGAGCTGGATGTGATAAAAAAAATGAATGCATCTAACCGAAGTCACAATAGCAAAGTAGACATTATTGGGTGTGTGCAACTACGATATTTGAGCGTGACAGCGTATTCTCGGACTGATTTGTTTAAACTGTCGTCTTGCGAAATTTCAGCTTCGTATATTTCTTAGTTATGTATTATATTTTGCGGAACGGAAAGTTCACAAGCGAAATGAAGAAAAGCTGAGTTGCACTTCCAGAGAAACTCCAAACACAACCACTCTTCTCTGAAGTTTTAACTCAACACGACTCGACAGTTTGCTCCTGGCAGCTCGTAAACTGTCGCTCAGTATCTGAATGGAGATTGTTGGAAGAAATGAAACCGTAAAAGCACTTATAGTGGGCGATGTATTGAACTCGCGGACTTTTTTTTAGAACGTTTCATGCTGAACAATTCTTACACTCATAGTATATTGATATTTTTAGTGGATTTCCCAGCGTAAGCTTAAAGAGCGCATGGACGCCTGTTTTTTTTCTCGACTTATTCACTGAAATCGTTACTGCTGGGCTTCCTTTGATCATAAATGAATTATTTTGTACAGAAACCTTCCTCGAGATATCCTTTACAGAATGGAGAAAAGCGCATCAAAATCCATCCAGTGGTTCTCGAGATTATCCGTGACATCCAAGAATCGGGGACTTTGTTTTATACTAATGTAAGTAGAGATTTCTGAAATGAATTACTACATATGTATCGGTAAATTATATCTTGTTGCTGGTTTAAAGTCCCACCACTGTATTGAGAGCAAAGAAAAGGTAGAAACGGTGTGCAGATAGCAGGCCACCGGCTGTTGATGAACCTAACAGAATTAAGAAGCCACGGCTGTGAAGCTGAGAAACCCGCCCACTTCCTCATGGCGGCACGCTAAAGAACTCACGGCATGTAAGCTACTTTATCTTGGGAATCGTAGTTCAGTTCTCAGGTGAATTAGCTCATGTTTTCTTCTCATTTACATTGAATATGACACATAAGGCCTGCGGGAGGTCTTAATTAAATAAAATCCATGAATAATATAATAATAATCATCATATTTCAGAGAGGCATGACGTGCTTAGTGTTAGTTGGGTAACCGAGACGAATGAGCATTCCGGCCGGAAAATATGAGCCATTTCGTATTGTATGGAAATTACTTGGTGAAATATTTAAAGGGCGCTGAGAAAGATATCAGCATTTATAAAGTAACAAGCTGTACCCGGCATGCGTTGCAATATAAATCAAAGGAAGTATTGGCGTTGTAATTTTGTTTCTTGAAGTGCTTTTAGATACACTTCTTTTTTTTTTCTTCAATTCCCGTTAACTGCCTCTAAACTAACGTAAAATGGATTTACTAATTTAGAAACATGTGTGGGAGCGTGAGCAACGATTCATGCGCTGTCACTCATTTGTGCGCTACCAACTATGAAATGAATTTACTAAGTTAGAAACCCTCACGTATGTGTACACAACAACTCATCAAAGTTTCATCGCAATCGATGAATGGTATATGAACGCATACGGGATTTTGTTGAAACGCTTCGCGCGTCATCACTCATTTGTTGCATCTAAGTTACTCGTGCGCTACCTATTGTAAAATGGATTTACTAAGCCAGAAACCTTCTCTGGAGTGTACTCAACAACTTACCAAAGTTTCATCACTATCGAACGAATGGTATATGAACATATAGGAGACATACACACACACACATACAAACTATCTCGTAACATTCATTTTTATATATAGAAAAGAAGAAGATAACCAGGGAGAGGATTTATAGGTACTAAAAGTGTCAATATATGTGCATATATGTGAGGATATATTTTGTAAAATATGGACAGTTTAACCTCTAAACATTACATTACATTACATTAACAATGCAAGATTAGGAAATTGTTGAAAACAGATTAAGAATAATTTGTTTAATTTGTGCATTATAATCACACATAATAAGCCACCAATTTAAAATAGGAATGGTTGATTTCGAATATCATTAATAAAATAGTGTAGACATCATTTCTGAATCTGGTCACAATAATAACTCAATAGAACATAGGTTTACATACTTAAAATACATCAACTTTAACGCATCGTCATCATCGTCACCAGAGAGCAGCAGCCAGACAAACAGAGGAATATATCTAGTTTTTTTGTAATCTCATTGATAGACTTTCTTTGGCCACATTGTTTAATTCCATTGAAAAAGGAGGCAAGGTTCCTTCGAAACGTCTGGTGGTATTTAATTTTATTTTCACACGGCGTTAACCCAAAAACCATGAATTATTTGAATTATAGTCATCATCATTATCTAAAGGCTGTAGCTACAGCAGTTCTCTTCATCGTAACGTAGGAAGCAAAACCCAGCTGGGAATGTGTAACCGCATGCGCAAAATAAATAATAGTACAAATGTCTCTTTGCTAGTGAATGCCTCGAAAAACGACAAGCCCTGGAAAAGAGAATTCTAAGAAAAATCACGGGTGCAGTTCAAACACTGAAGATGAAGCAACAGAGAAGTCTACCAGAACATGGAAAGAAGCTCAGAGACCATGCGGCTGACATCTATACAGAATGCACAAACATAGATTAACAAAACAAATATTCGACTATCCCTGGAAGAAGAAGACCACTCCAACGTGGACTAAGGAAGTTAGAAAAGTTGAACATCACAGAGTCTCAAATGCTAGAAGGAAGTGAATTTAAGAGTAAAGTGAAGGGTGTCAAGATGAAGGAAGACCTAAGAGAACTGGACGAACATGGACAGAAGATCAAAGTGAACGCTTGAAGGAATATTGGAGACAGAGAAAACTCCAGGCAAAGGAAAAGAAAAAGAAATAAATTGTTGCGTGCTCCTAACTGGTTAATTCGGTTGGAAAAATATATTTAAAAAACTATTGTTACAAACAACCGGAGAAAGATCTCAAAGAATTGGGCTTACCAAAATTACAAGACCAAATATCAATCAGAAAAATCACACAAACAAGGGGTTTCGAGGAAGCAGAGCGATACAGCACATGGTCCGAGGAACGAAAACACACCCACTCGTTGCGTATAGAAGAATACTCGGCTAAAAGGAAGACGAAGAAGAGTTGATCCCGCGTGGTCCTAACATACCAATTGGAAAAGAAGAAGAAGAAGAAGAAATATGATAATGGACACTTGACACGGATTAGCTCTGGAAGATTGTGCAATCGAATTTGTGCCTGCTTTGTGGGAAAGAAAACCAAAGGGATTCTGTTTACAGAGGTGGAGGAAGATCCACAAGACCTGGGGATATCACATGACCCTTTGAAGAGGAAACTTGGGGAAATAAGGAATATTCAGCCAAAGACCAAAATGAAACCGGACAAGCTGTGGACCGAAGAACGGAAAGAAGCACACCAAGAATAATGCGGGAATACTGGGCAGTAGTATAAATCCCTCCTGCGGCGCTCATAAGCGACCGATCGTGACAAATGAGCATTCAAATGAAAGAGAATAGACATTAGCACCAACGAATTGCACTCTAATTTCATAAATATCTATAATTTCTTTAAAAACTGACTTTTAAAAATATTTACGAAGTGTGCGATTTGCAGATACTGTTGCTGTAGGATAATTCGTTCCGTAATTGCTGTCCACTTCATATTTTGGCCCCTGTTTCATGTTATTTTAACATTCTGCATGGATTTCAGAAACAGTAAATCAAAGGAATGAGTACTCAAGTCGCATGTATAATTTCATAAATATCGAATAACCGGTGATTGTTCTGATGATCCACTTTCCAGTGATTGCCTTCTTAAGTTAGGGAACGTAGAACTTGGGTATTCTAACTGAAATGTAAATAGTGTTCTATAATCATTTTGGTGAAATAAAAACATAACAACCTTTCTCCTTAAGTCTCTCGTTATAAACCTATTGGGGAAAGTGTGGCTTCTCGCACGGGTACGCTGGTTACAGCGTTTCCCAAACTGTGGTACGCGTACCACTGGTGGTACGGTCGTACTGCTGCAGTGATGTTACGAAAAATGTATAAAGATATGAGATAGGCTAAGTTACGAGAAATACAAAAATATAAAATATAAAATTTAAAAAAGATAAAGACATTGATATGTTGCCGGAGGACTTTGTGGCCAAAGATAAGGAGCAGTTTTATGAATTAAATTGTGATTCCGAACTAAGGCAAACGTTTTCAAAAAATAACTCTTGTGAACTTTTAGGTTGAGTGTCGTGCAGACCATGCAGACATAGCTGATAAAGCAGTTAGATTTCTACTGCCTTTCACTACTTCGTACTTGTGTGAGACTGCATTTTCTTGACTTGTTTATCTCAAGAATGGGCTCCTTACAGTGGAAAACGACTCAGCAGTCTTAAACCGGACATTCCTAAGTTGGCTTCAAATCTTCAAGCTCACCCTTCACATATAAGTTGTTAGTTGAACTTGGGCTTTTATGTTAAATTATTAAGAGTTCTTTTATTAATATTATTTGTACAGTTTCATTTCTGAATGTTTGAATTGAATACTTATTGCATTAAATAATAAAACAACTGGAGGCAGTTTTTATTATTTGAACTTTAACTCCAACAGTCTAACTCTAACAAAGACAATTTACAATCCGTCCTTTGGTCTACTACGTAGTGGTGGTGATGGTGGTGGTGGTCGGATTATAGTTACTATATCTCCCAACCATTAGGTGGTACGCGAGAGATTCTCATCCCTTAAAACGGTACACACACACAAAAGTTTGGGAAACACTGCGCTAGTATATATAATTTTTGTCACCAGAAATGTTACAATCAGGCAACATTTGCGCTAGGAATTACATAAAATTGGGTTAAAATTATTGAGCTATCTGATTGACATGTCTTGCGGCGGCATCTCAAGCAAGACCGATATGTAGGTCAAGGTTGCTGTCATATTAATATTGAAAGACATCCAATACAATGGTGTTTGAAGCGAATTTGAAAAGCCATTGTTGATTACCGCTCACAAAGGGGCCCGCCATTGGGACTGGACAGACCCGCAAGGAGGGTTGTCGGTCGGCAGGCGCAATGGGAGGCCTGGTTATGACGAAGGAAATTATGATTGCCAAACAGAAGAAAAAAAATGTATTGGCTCGCTTTTATAGAAACAGGGGGGAGGATGCGAATATCAAAGGAGCGAGCAGATTTATTTTAAAAGATGACAGACCTGTCCTTCTGAATAACCAACATCCGGAGCAGAAAATAAAATCAGATTTAGCTCTTTCTGAAGTTGATAGAATTTTTTTTCATGCACATTGGCTCACATCTTCAGATTGGACGCTTTATAGAGGGAAGGATCTGTGTCCTCTCCTTTGTATGGTGATTCCGAAGGGCAGCCCCATCTTATTAGGTTATGTACAATTGGTTTCGATTTCAATCAAGCCTGGAGCATCCAAATACGTTAAGCGAAGATGCTGAAATACCACACCCGTACCTGCCAACTTTCCAGATGACCTTTTTCGTAAAATCTTCAAGGTAGAAAATATGCGCGAAACCGCATGCACCAGAACGTAGTAAAACATAGCAACATTTTTCTTCCTATCAGATAAGTAGAGTTCTTCAGCATTATTAGAAAACATTTAACGCGTACATGCGTCGCAAGGTCTGAAAACATACAGGGAAAGAGATTACAAACACTTCGTGATAGACGTGTTTAACGGATCTAATATGATTTATTAATTCAGTTCTTCCTCCATAAGGAATGTTTAAACACACAAACACATAGAACAGAATGCGAATGTTTCACCTTTCCGTGATCGCTTAATAAAGGAAATTCTGCAGAATATTCCTCCCTGAAAGACTGATGATATCGTTTCTTACTTGAATTCATCACGAAAACACTAAATCGCAAAAAAATTCGTCACACAATTCCACGAATACCAGAACTACAGCAAACAACGCATAAAGAAAGCCTTCCCGCTTACAAACAGTCGAAGCACAAAGAGTAATATAAATGCAGCGATAATCTGCGAGATATAGACAGTTCGATCGACTTTCAGGGTATTGTCAAACGCATGGAATTAATGATAAAAGCTCAGCGATAATCTCCGAGACGGGATTATCGAGTAACTTATCGGTCGACTTTCAGTCGAATGTCAAACGCTCGCATCTCAGAATAGCAGCTATTATCGAAAATTAAAAATCAAATGCTATTTGGATGCAGAGAACGGGAACAAGCCAGGGAGTTGAAAATCTGGAAATAAAACTATGTTAATCCGGACTACCGGAAAACACCCCAAAAATCCGGAAAACTTGGCTAGTATGAAACTGACGACACATTCCAGATGAATTAAACTACGTATCATTCAAATGAAATCCATTTACACAACGTAATTCGCGCATGTATACGACCTCAGCTCCGCAACTGGCGCAATTCATGTTGAAGGACGCACAAAATGGCCATTGGATGAATGAATCTTTCATAAAAAAATAAAATAAAAACAAGTGACTAGGATTCAGAAGCATGAGGGAGAACCGCACTAATGATCGAAAATCGTTCAACAAAACACAAATCAGAGCGATATATCGAATATTCGCCGGTCACACACCATCTATCTGAGGTCTTTGGAAGCACGCCTTGGCTAGAATTTTAAAAAGATGAACTCTGTGCGTAAATTTTATGGAAACCCCGTAAGAGTTGGCAGGTATGCACAACGAATACAAAATATAGGGAATAATTGAGACTCCTGTATCAAAGGTCCTGGGTTCGATTGCCGACTCTGCTATGAAAAATCACTCTTGGTAAAGTTAACCAAAAATGTTAACGGATGAAGTTAAACCTTTCAGTAGTCAACTGATTGAAGTTAAAAGTTAGCACCGGGTTCACAATAGCTCGTCAAATTGTTGGTTGGTTCCTCAGTTTAAGGGCTGCGACAACGCGGCCATGTAGCCCCGTGTACTTTGGGTGTGTGTAGAATGTATCTGATAACCGGTGTTAATTGTGATGGTTGTATTAGTGTGTGTTGTCTGTGATTCAGGTAGAAGGACTGCAGACGATCATTTTTTCAAGTCGTTCCTACATTTGCTACCGTCCACGACACCTAGCTGTGGACTAGGTTACTAGATGCCATCGCAGCCAGCACCTGGTGACAAATGTTAGAGCGTTTTCAATTCTAACCTACACATTTTAGCTTCACACAATTGTAGTTAGTGGAATGTTCTTTTACATGTCATAAATCTATGACATGGGATCGCCAGCTTTACTTCCTCTCCGAAGGAAGGCATACTGAAGGATTTTTAACGCTCTTAAAAAATCTGATGACTTCGGCTGGGTTTGACCCCGCGATATTGGGCATAGAAGCCCAGCATGTTACCGACTATGCCATCGATACCGCCTAATTGTTGTGTTATTATTAATATAGTTTAAGTATGTTAACCTGCGATGATTGAATTAGTATTGTGACTACCTTCATGAATGATGTTCTCTATCATCATCATCATCATAAAATAGATGATGAGGAAATTTAAGAGAAAAAAAACCATGTCAATTGGCTTTCTGAACAACACCCTGGATAATTAGATGGAGGCTACGGATTAAAAATATAGTTAATTGGCAACATCGTATTATCCTCTTCCGACCTCAGTTTTCTTGCCATTTCTTCATGGGTTGACCAACATTTCTTATACCAATAGGATGGTATTCAAGAGCGGCTTCGGTGGCGTGCTGAACTGCTGTTCCCAAGATAGCGGGTTCAAACCCGGCCGAAGTCGTCGGATTTTTTAAGAGCGTTAAAAATCCTTCAGTATGCCTTCCTTCGGAGGGGAAGTAAAGCCGGCGGTCCCGTGTCATAGATTTATGGCAAGTAAAAGATCCTTCCACAGACTAATCTTGTGTAAAGCTAAATTGTTAGGTTAGATTTCGTCGGAAAGCTCTATCAAAGTTCCAACGTTCACCTCTAGGTTGGAACTACTTGAAATTGAACGGAACTTGTAGCTCACCCTAATATGGGTGTCCGCTGGAAGCAGCTACAGACTCGGGTGAGCCGAACATGTCCTCGGACACTCCCGGCATTAAAAGCCATACGATAAATAAATAAATAAATAAATAAATAAGAGCAAGCTTTGGAATTCTGTGGACACCCATACTTAAAACGTGGGTTTTCCATTTTCTCTGTTTTGGAAAATGTATTTAATAGCTGTCTTTTTTCTTCGTTGCGTTTTCCTTTGCTTCCTGCAAGTTTTGATGTGGCAGCAAGAATCATTCCATCGTTGCACGACGACAAATCCACCGAGTACTCTACAACTGTAACAGCTGAGATGTGCAAATGCCTTATTTAATAGGATTCAAGGGCAGGGTCACGGGGGTCATGACCCCCCCCCCCCCAAACGGAGACCAAAATGTTTTGCATACTTTTTTTTCTTCATTTTATTCAATACTGAAAATATCTTGATTGCAATTATTTATGTTGTTAAAACTGTACATATTTACAACTTCATACCTATTATATAAAAACGATTATTTATATAACAAAATCAACGCGTCTATTTTGTTTAGTAAATCTTGTGATTACCGAATCGATGTTGATAGTGATGTCACGATGAATGTGCAGCTATGCAAGTCCGGTGAGCCTGTCTTCTGCATGATTGCTCTTAGCCAAGTTTTGAGGCGACGGAGAGTTGAAAAACTTCTTTCTGCAGTGGCTACACTCACAGGAAGTGTGATGAGGATACGTAACAGTTTACTGATGGATGGATAAATATCCTCGTCACACCCATCACAAATGACAACAATCGAATCGGGGATATTGCCGCCGTTTTCAACAATGCGCTCCCATTTTGCGACACACAATTCGTACTCGGCAACAACTGTTGAAATGGGAGAATCCAAAAGCTTCTGGCCCGCTAATTTTTGTGCCGAATATATATTGGTTTATAAAAAAAATACATGTTTTGTTTGTCATATATATTGGTTTATAAAAAAAATACATTTTTTGTTTGTCATATACACGGATAGGAATTCGGGGCTTTTTTTTCGCACCAAAATATTTTGCCGACGTCCAAACTGCAAGCTTGGTTGGCAATTTAAGCTGTGACTTTATCCCTTTGTCGGTACCAACTTGACTTGCCGAAACTGTAACGTACCTTGATACTTTTCTCGAAGCTCGATGTAAAAGTCGCAAAACACGCCGTTGCAATGTGTACGAATAGTTTGGGTGCGCTAAACGCATCAAATTTCTATCCATGTAGCTTGCAAACAAATTGGTCAGGTTTTTGTAAGTTTGGTTATTTTGTGATTGCGTTTTTAGTGATACCAGTTTTCTTAACAATTTCTATTCTCTGACCCCCCTCCAAAGCCAAACTCTAGATCCGCGCTTGATAGGCTAGAACGTACAAAATAGTGAAGCTGCATTTAGGTGAAGCAAGTGGAACTGTTGGCCATATTAACACGGGCGGGGCTGGTTTCTCGACCAATGATACTCGATACATAAACATGAATCACACTTGGGAATGCTGAGCGCGCGCATCAGAGTTAGCGATAGTAAGTCTTTGATTGCAGACAGAAGAGTCATCTGTATTCCTTGAAGCGTGTCGAGGAGCCAGAGACTTCACTTACCATAGAGGCAGGGCTTCGAGCATGGGCATAGCCAATACCCTGGCGTCTTCCCCCGTCCAATAATCAAAGACATATCCTAGGCTGTCCATGTTAATTTTGAACTTACCATTCTTTTAGAAAATTGACTCAGGAACCAATTGCAATTCTTTCAGGGATTTCCTTGACGCTCTGACCTTACTTAAACGTAGGATTTTTAACCCTTTATAGGGCAGAAATATTGAAGATCTTTTACTTGTATTTATTTTAATTTAATTATAATTGTTTACCCTAATATTAATTATAATTAATTTTAATTTTTGCTTTCTTTAACATTTGAATGTTTTTAAATTTAGATTATCAAATAATAGAATTTTATTTTTATAAGCTTATTTATTTATAATTCTAATATTATTAGGCCTAAACACTTTATTTTAATTGTTTTTATTAAAAAATTGCTTCATGTACTTAAATAGGTCAAAGAGATAAAGAGATAATATTATGTTTTCTGTAATATTAACACTTCCAAAATAACATTTGTTGGTATACGATTCAACCATCGGCATCATTGGTAATATAAATTGTCCTTGCAGCAGGTGGTTAATATATAGACAACTAACCAATAAAAGGTTAAAAAATTACGAAAATTCTTGATTTTGGGTGGAATTTTTTCAAAATTGTGTAATTTTAACAGTTTATTTATGAACATTTTCATCTGGCAAAATTAAACTTCAGCAGTAAATTTTGAAAAACGGCTGTGTTAAAATATAACACATACGAGGAGGAATCACTTCTGAAACTTTCAACTTTGCATGTTGAATAGTTGCGGGAAAAGATTCTTTTATGTTAAGATATGTATTTTGGCGAGAAACTGGCATCAAACATTTTTCCGCTCTCTGAGGAAACGGAGACAGTTTTTGGGGTTTTGGAAGAGATATGCCTATTCTCACACACCACAACACCCGTTTTGGTTTCTTAAACATGTTTTTATACCCATTGTTTAATAGACAGAAGACTTAAAATCTAGAATGTAGTGAAAAATTGAGAGAAAACTAACAAGAAATTCCGTGACGAACTAAACAGCCTACTTTTCTTAAAATTTAAAATTCATGCCAATGATTAATCAATATGGATCTATCTAGAATAACGACGAAATTAAGTTGGTAATATCGAAATTTCTAATTAGTTCGAAATACTGTATACCTGGCATAATATAGCCTAATAGAGAACTACAGTTGGCAGCCCTGGTGACTCTCTTAAGGTGCAGAATACAAAATTTGGTTGAAGTCCAATGGATAGCATGGACCTTACATGCAGTTAAACATTGGATCTAACAGCGCGCGTAAAATCATGTTGGCAACAATGACATACATGTATTGGTCAGAAATAATCTAAAATAATATGATCTATTGCTGTGTCAATTTTGAATGAAATCCATTAGTTAGTATATAAGTTACATGCATTTTAAAATTGGACCTATCAGCAGGCTTAGAATCATGTTGACAGCACTGGCGTAGGCCTATATTAGTTACTCCGAATTAATCTAGAATGCCAGGTACTATACGTGTGCAAAGTTTAGAGCTATTGGCTTGCATACTTTCTGATATATTGATATTAGGGTAACAAAAATAGAGACAGTATTTTTTAACAGTTGGCAGCCCTGGTTACTCTTAGGAATCGGCATAGTCATATCTGTTATCCAAATGATAGTATAGAAGTTACATGTATTTAAAATTGGACCTCTCATCAGGCTTAGAATCATGTTGGTAGCACTGACGTATATAAGTTACTCCAAATTTATGTAGAATGTCAGGTACTATACGTGTGCATAGTTTAAAGCTCTCAGCTTGCATACTTTCTGATATATGGGTATTTGGATTTTTAAAAAATGAGAGCATTTATTAACAGTTGGCAGCCCTGGTGGCTCTTAAGAATACGCTCAGTCATATCTGCTTATGTACACATAGCACATACGAAATTTGGTTGAAATCCAATTGATAGTATAGAAGTTATATGCATTTAAAATTTGGACCTATCAGCAAGCTAATCATTTTGGCAACACTGCCATGTATGGCCTCCTGGAAATCAAACTGCAATATTATTATCTATACGTGTGCCAATTTGGAATAGCTCCCATCCATACCTTCCAAGATATCCAACATGGAGCTCAAATTTCAATTGCGATTTTTTAGCAGTAGGTAGCACTGACATCATTTTCAAATATGGCCGTGAGATATTCAGGTATAGATCTTTACTCCTACCAAATCTTGTTTTGATTGCTGCAGCCATTTAGGAGTTGATAGGGGGGGGGGGGGGGACACACACACACAGCCAGACAGACAGACAGACAGACAGAAGGACAGACAGACAGACCGACAGACACACATTTGCCCGATCTCAAAGTCTACTTTTTCCTCATTTTTGCAAAATGTGAAGAGTAGGCTAAAAATCTAGAATGTAGTTTATTTAGCGTATGACATACAAATACATTATTAGTTTTATTACCAATGAACAATACTTATCAACTAAACTACAAACACACATCTAGACCTTGCGTATACTCAATACATTTTGGGGTTCCAGCAAGAAGTCTTCCAATCACCCTCCGTAAGCTCTGATGCTTCAGACCTCCCTGATGTGCTCAACAGTCTGTCGCGGCGCATCACAGTCGCATACTGGTGAGGACAACATTAGCCATTTAAACGTGAATCCCCGCATCTTCCATGTCCCGTCCTAAGGCGGTTAAGCACTGACCATACCTTGCGAGGTTGATCAAACTCACTGATGCATGGCATTGCCTGGCATATAGCTGGAGCATTTGGGGTCCATTCTTTCCTCCAGGAATCGGTGGTGTTGAATCCGATGAGGTTGCTGGCAAGTGCAAGAGGTGGATGTCTCGAAGGAAGTCTATTGATCCTGAGGTCTGAGATGTCAGAGTGTACCGGTAGTCCAGGGTTCGCTATGATCTTGTTGTAGTGAAAAAATAGAGAGAAAACTAAGAATCTAGAATCTAGTGAAAAATAGAGAGAAGGCTAAGAATCTTGAGGGAAAAAACTCCAAAATCAAATCATACCTGTATCTTTTAGTTTTAATGTTATCACACAATGCCTGAAGCATCGCTCCTGCCTAGTTTATACCCCACGAAGGCTTAAGTTTTACGCCAATATACGCCTCGTGACAACAGTGAATCAGATCTTCCGCTGGCCTCAGATTCCTCATCCGAAGAGACCGGAAGTCATCTGGCACCCACTGTTTCTGGTATTAATTACTTTACATTAGTAAGAAAGTCGCTTTGTATCAAAATAACTTAATTACTCGTATCTGAGGTCGTACATGTCGGTACTCAGACTGGAACGATGTGCCAAAAGAAAGTTTCTAACAATAGTTCCTTATTTCACTTGACAGGTAGCGTTCATTACAGCCACGATCTCACCATGGGGAGTAAAGATAATAATAATAATAATAATAATAATAATAATAATAATAATAATAATAATAATAATAATAATAATGCCAACTAGAACCGGAAACAATTCAACATATCACAGGAGGCTGCCAAGCAATCTCCTGTACTGATTACATGAAAAGGCACAACCAAGTGGCCAAAATAATGCACCTACAACTTGCTCAAAAGCATTTATTATCTGATAATACTTTGCCTTACTATCAGTATGTTCCTGAGGCCGTTTTGGAAAATCCTAGTCACAAGTTGTTATGGGACCGATCAGTTATTACTGATAAAACCATACCAGCAAACCGGCCAGATATCGTTCTTGTGGACGAGGTGCAGAAGAGAACCTTCCTAATTGATATCACAGTGCCCAATTCCCATATCTGCAACAAACCTGCTGTGATAAGATCACCAAATATCTGCCTTTGGCTGAGGAAATACGGCAAATGTGGAGACAGGAAAGTGTAGTGGTTCTGCCCATAGTAATTTCTTCTACCGGCATCATCCCCAAATTATTGGCTCGCAATCTACAAATATTGGGAATACATCCTGGTCTACACATCACCATGCAGAAGGCCGTCATCTTGGAGACCTGTTCCATTGTTCACTCGTTTCTCAATGTGTCACCTTAAGAGAATTAGCCATACCGACTTGCAAACAAGCCGACGATATGTTGATATGTCCCACTTATGTGGTGAAATGAATGTAGAAACAACAATAATAATAATAATAATAATAATAATAATAATAATGTTATTAATATTAAAACTCAGCAATTTTCTAGGTTTGTGCCGTGTCTTGTGAGGGGTTTCACCTAGGAACACCAAGCTGGCTCATCAGCGGGCTCTTGGTGTCCGCGCCCGGACCCCCACCGGAGTAGCGAACTGCGCACTACCGCCCTTCTTATGAAGCGCACCTGCACATGCAAATTGATTGTGTTCTTAAGGGGAATGTACGCAAATATTTATTACTAGCATTACCCGTCGCGGCTTCGCCCGCGAATATTCTAGTTGTAAAGAGTAGGCCTACACTTAGCAAAATCTCAATCATGAATGCTATGACTGATTTATCCTTGGTATGAATAATCAGACTTTATCAATTCAGCTACTGGTGCAGTGGTTAGGGGTTTGTCACTCCTTCATAGGTATATCAGAGCGAAGTTAGTTTTCTGGGAATATCACAGACACTGTTAATTTAAAGGCCTTTAAATGTGGTTTTCGGAGACCCTTTATAGTCTGGTGAAAAAGACCTTTCGTACCACACTCACGCGTGAAAATTGCGTGAAAAAATTCTAGAGTGCCCCTTTACCCCCTTAAGCGCATTATACTGTATGTATTGATGAATTTTACACCTGAATTTGGTTCAGCGATAACCTTATAACCGTCTGGAAACTTTCACAGTAATGTAATAATTGGAATTGCATTGCGTCTTACAGAAATAGATGGACCTGTGAGATTCTGTTACCAAGGTTACCGTGTTCCATTCTTTCATTATTTCATTGTAAATATACATGTTTTAAGGTATTTATTTAATTGTGAGGCATTTAAAGAGTAAGTGAGTGCGTTTCGCTTATGCATTGGGTTATGCTGAACCTGTAGGTACCCCATATGTGTAGGTTGGTGTTAATAGGACCTTATGTTCGGTACAAAACTGGAATGGGACCTTAGCAGAATAATATAGGGAGGGATAATCTCTTCCACAGGAATCATTCCGAAGTCGCTGAAGGCCAGCTACGATAAACTGGGGCTCCACCATAATCTACTGTACAGACCAGTATGCAAAAAGTAGTTATTTTAGAGACCTGCTTCATACAGTAGATCGTTCGTTCCTCAACCTACCAGTAGGCCTATAGAGAACTCCACTCCATCTTGCAACAAATGCCGATGAAATGGTGAACTGTACCGACCGATATGGTGAACTTATGAATACTACTAATAATAATAATAATAATAAATTACAAACTATTGTATTATGGAGGTAGGCAGTCAATATATTCTGCCCCATCTGAGCAGTAGGCTGGATCACGATTTGTCTGCACCAAGCTTCTTCGGAGGCCACAGACCATTACTATTATTAGTGATAACGTTCGTGGTAGTACTGTACCTTCCCGCCAGGACGAGCCACTCAGCACCCCTCACTGCTGGCCAAGTAAAGTGGGAAGGAAATTCGATTTCCAAGTGTTGAATACTCTCCACTTGGGGCTGAAGTAGAGAGCGCTAGGGGTGGGGGGAATCAAATCTCATCAAAAAAATTGGCAAGAGGTTAAGAGCAGAGTGGAGCCTTTACCTTTTCATATCATATTTCCTCACACCGCATCGCGCCTCCTAGATAGCTTTTAGACTTCTAAATTAATGTTATTGGAGGGCCACCATAATCTATTCACCTGCCCTTCTAACCCCATCTCTCAGCCGAACAGTCCGCGTCACCTTAAATAAGTTACTAACAATGTAACCATAACATTCGTCCCCACCACTACAAACTAGAGCGGCAAAGTTTCAGGGGCGGCAGTTTGGCAATTCATTCAAAAGCTAAAATGAAGTAGCCTATTTCAGGCGTTAATAATATTTTCCATACGAATTTAAGAATAGAAGTTACCTAAAAATATGTTTTAGTCCTTCTACAGTTCTTCCTGCCTTAGAAGAGTTAAGAACTGTCTGCGAACTAGTATTTCTGAAATACGGTTAAACTCACTTTCATTACTTTGTATTGAGGCAAATACACTTTCATATGAGGACATTATTAACGAGTTTGCATTAAGAAATCTCGTAAGAAATCTATTTAAATTTGAACACGAAGATTACGTGGGGTGAGTTGTTTTAGAGAAGTTTGTATATTTTTCAACAAATAAACCAGTTATTAACTACATTTTGTGTAATTTCATTTCACCGTAGGGCAACTTAATTCAAAATGAACACAGTTCTTCAATTACGCAAAAGATTGTCATTACATTAAAATAAAAAAATATGTGTAAAATAGTGATCAATGATCTACTTGTTGTGTAAAACAAATGTATTAAGCAAATCTGAACTATTGAGGGGCGGCAAATGGACTTTAGCCTATAGGTGGCTTACTCTCAAATCCGGCCCTGAGTACACGTCACCTTAAGTAAGTTACAAACAATGTAACATTACGATTTGTTCCTCATCACTACAAACATGATGATTATATAGTCCGCGTCACCTTAAATAATTATATATTTGTAGTGATGGGGGTACAAATGGTCTTATGTTGTAAGTAACTTATTTAAGGTGACGCGGACTATATAATCACTATGTTTGTAGTGATGGGGGACAAATGGTAAGGTTGC
Organism: Meconema thalassinum; assembly: GCA_946902985.2. NCBI lineage: Eukaryota > Metazoa > Arthropoda > Insecta > Orthoptera > Tettigoniidae > Meconema > Meconema thalassinum. The sequence goes on along the minus strand of OX336399.1, from coordinate 12,667,660 downwards.
ATTGTTAGTAACTTATTTAAGATGACGTGGACTATATAATCATCATGTTTGTAGTGATGGGGGACAAATGGTAAGGGTGCATTGTTAGTAACTTATTTAAGGTGACGCGGACTATATAATCACTATGTTTGTAGTGATGGGGGACAAATGGTAAGGGTGCATTGTTAGTAACTTATTTAAGGTGACGTGGACTATATTATCACAATGTTTGCAGTGATGGGGGACAAATGGTAAGTTTACATTATTAGTAACTTATTTAAGATGACGCGGGCTATATAATTACAGTACCATGTTTTTTTTTGTGATGGGGGACAAATGGTAAGGTTACATTGTTAGTAAATTATTTAAAAAGACGCGGACTAAATAATTACCATGTTTGTAGTAATGGGGGACAAATGGTAAGGTTACATTGTTAGTAAATTATTTAAGATGACGTGGACTATATAATCACTAGGGCTAGGATTTTTAGGTAAATAAATAATTTTTTATGTAAATACATATTTTAAGCATTTTTATATAAGTACGTAAATTCCTGCTTTTCACTTATTAGCACATAAAAAGACAACATATTTACATTTTTTAAAATCAGTATGCTAGATCTTTCAGGTTATTGAATTTTTGTTCTGTGTTACTTCAACAGGGAAGAACCTGTGAGCTATCTAATCTCCATGCAGAGCGTATGTCAGCATGCAGCTGTGCTATTCTTTACTTGTCGCCCCGTGCCACTCACTGTGGAAGCCGGGGATTCCCATGTCTGTAGCCATATTTCACCACGTGCTAGATCTACCCCTTCCAGCTACCTGGAACCAGTGTCACTCACATGCAGTTCATTTCTGGCACTGTGAAGTGTAAGCAGTTCTACGATGCATAAAGTAAAAACTACAAGTTATCGTCTGTTGCAGAATTTAAAGATAATGTTACTTCTAATAGGGGCGTTGTGTTCTGCCAGCAATGTGGGAAAGCAATCAAGGCTGAATAGCTCACGATAATCGTCGGTCATTTATTATTGACAACCTGAAGATGTATCTCGTTGTGTATTGTAATGCTTCAGCAGTCAGTGAGACATAGCATAAATTACACTCGTGAGTATTGTTTATATTCACATTAATAAACTGAATTATAATTACATATTTTTACTTTCTTGTCACATATTTCAGGCATTTTTAATACATAGAAAATACATATTTTCCCGATTTTTAGCACCTAAAAATCCGAGCCCTAATAATCACCATGTTTGTAGTGATGGGGGATAAATTGTAATATTGTATTGTTAGTAACTTAATGAAGGTGACGCGGGCAATGCATGACATCAATAACAACTGTTCCATGGATGAGACAGAGGGATTTGAACCCCACCTATCTAGCGTGTTCAGGAACTGACAGTGGTCGGTGGTATAAGAGAAGGGGAATTCCCCGCAGTATATAAACGTGCAGTTTAGTTTACGAGGTGTCAATGTTACGACTTGTCTGGAGTCGCTGTAGGCTCTCTTCACCGCGCGAACAATATCAGTGTCATGTAGATGCGGCTTATCCGCGCACCCATCTGATGACTATCTCACTCCCATGATGCACTGTAATTAGGATTCCTTCTTCGTTAATTTCGTAAGCTTGCGACTTGACGCGCAGGAGTAATGACAGAGGCCAGGCGGATAGCATCGCAGACCCTTACAGTTAGCCGTAGCTAAGTACATTTTAATGGATTTAATTGACAAAGGATGACACAAATTAGGGAACATCTGGACAAAAATAGACAGAATTATGTATTCCTAATTAATGTTCCGAGAAGATAAGAGAGGACAAGAAACCCAGGGCAAGATGTCTCCTTTTAGAAGTTCATTCATTATACATCGTAAACATGTCGTCATTGCCACTTGCTCTGGGTACACCTTTGTTAATGGCGGAACGTGATGATTGTGGTCTTACGAGACTGAACTTTATGGCAGCATCAGGGCGGAGCAGTTACAAGTAAGAGTTATGTTTATGAAAAACGTAACGCAGGTTTATTAAATAAGCAAAGTCGAATCACAATACCTCGAGCCTACCCGAATTTTCGAAAACTGGTAATATGGAGTACGGTACGGCAATGTTGTATATTATCCCCTCTTCTGTTTAATATTTACTAGAAACTCTCCCCGGCTTCGCCCGGGAACAGTTCTGAATGCATTACGTGCTAGCTCGTTAACTGTCGCCTCAGTAATTGAATGGAGATTGTTGGAAGAAATGAAAACGTAAAAACACTTACACTGGGCGATGTATTGAAGATAGAGATATGTTCTCGCGAACTTTCTTTATAGAACTTTTCATGCTGAACAATTCTTACACTCATAGTATATTGATATTTTTAACGGTTTGCCCAGCGTAAGCTTAAAAAGCGCACGGACGCCAGATTTTTTTCGACTTTTTCACTGAATTCGTTACTGCTTGGCTTCCTTTTATCATAAATAGATTATTTTCTACAGAAACCTTGCTAGAGATATCCTTTACAGAATGGTGAAAACCGCATCAAAAGCTATCCAGTGGTTCTTGAGATTACTCGTGACATCCAAGAATCGAGGACTTAGTTTTATACTACAGTAAGTAGAGATTCTGAAGCAATCTTCAAGGAAGCACTGGCGGAAGATTGTAATGGGATCACGATAAATGGAACAGTTATTGGCAACATTAGATATGCGGATAACACTGTCATCATAGCAGATGAGCTACCTGCTCTTCAACGCATGATAAACTAACTAGTTCAATGTAGCGAGCAATCCGGCCTATTTATTAATACTTCCAAGACCAAGATTATGTTTTTTTTTTTTCACAAGGGAACATCCAAATAAACGTTACAATAAAAGGAAAAGCAGTTGAGCAAGTATCCTGATTCAAATACTGAGGCTTATTTATGTAATTTTTATTTAACCATGTTATTTATTTATGTATTTACTTATTTAGTTACATACTTACTAATTTGTTTAATTAATTATGTAATTTATTTATTTATTTATTTATTTATTTTATTTACTTTATTTATTTACTTTACTAATTTAATTTTTTTTTTTCATAATTTGTTTATTTATATACGCACAGTTACACACCCAAGTACAGGGAACGATAAGTCCTGGACCACAGAAGGAGGTCTACGTATTTCAACTGTTTGCAGAAAGAGTCTCCACATTATTCGTGGAACGCCGGCAGAGGATGTCATATTATTTGATCAAACCGGTTCACTGATTTCTCCATAAACCTTGGACAATCTCTGAATCTCAATAGAGGCTTGTATTGCTGTGTTCGGCTAATCTCAGGCACCTGGCTCTAATAACTCACTTTGGTGTGCTTCATCCGTGCGTCAGTGTTCGCCTTATTTTCCAAAATTTGCGGGTTCAATTCCCTACTGAATACCTTGGTTTCTTGAAGGGCAGCTAAGTTTCACGCCACTTTGAGTCGTAGGCCTACGACCTTTGGTATCGGAATGCGCTTGTTGTTGTTGTTGTTGGTACATTATTGGCTTTACAACATCATCACGAGTGTGGTGTCTATTAGTGTAGGATATGGGTAGGAGGCACCCTTGGCCTTAATATAGGTACTATCTCGGCATTTGCCTGGAGCAGAACTGGGAAACAACAGAAGAAAAATCTTCTAGGATGGCTGAGGTGGGAATCAAACCCGGATCCCCCAGAGTCATCCAAGAATGCTAGCCACTACACCAGGAGGTGGAATATGAAGAAGAGAAGCAATAATCTACATCAAAGTAAAATACTTCAGAAGTGTTGCAATACTCAAGATCAATGCTTCACTAGTGTTGGAATAATCAAGATTAAAGTAGATACTTTACAACCGACAGTAGTGGCTATGCTGGCTAAAGCGCAGCATAAGGTCATGGGGCCAAGCTCTCTGCTGACTCGGTAGACGCGTGGGTTCGAGCCCCGCCACTGTCGGCCGTCCTTGAAATGGTTTTCCGTGGTTTCCCCATTTTCAACACCAGGCAAATGCTGGGACGGTACCTTCTGAAGGCCACGGCCGCTTCCTTCCCCATCCTTACCCAGTTTCATTCACCATCATTCATTTCATCTCTCATTAACTCCTCTCATGAGGTTGGCGTCAGGAAGGGCATCCGGCCGTAAAAACCATCGCCACAAAGACTTCCATCGCATCTCTTCCCCGACCCCGTTGCAAAAAACGGGAATAATAAGGGGTAGACATACATACAAAGTAAATACTTTACAAGAGTTGCAATAATCAAGATCAAAGTAAAATACTTCAGAAGAGTTGCAATAATCAAGATCAAAGTAAATACTTCACAAGAGTTGCAATAATCAAGATCAAAGTAAATACTTCACAAGAGTTGCAATAATCAAGAACAAAGTAAATACTTCACAAGAGTTGCAATAATCAAGATCAATGCTTCACTAGTGTTGGAATAATCAAGATTAATACCTCACGAGAGTTGCAATAATCAAGATCAGTACTTCACTAGTGTTGGATTAATCAAGATCAATGTAAATACCTCACGAGAGATGCAATAATCAAGATCAATTCCTCGCTAGTGTTGGAATAATCGAGATCCAAGTGCATTAAGCACGTCAGAATTGTTGCAACCGATCGTGTCTCTAGGCACCTTAAATGTTCTGTAATGAGCTTAGATCCACTGGTCCTTGGCTGGACAATATATTCCTGGTCTCGCTAACCGGACATAGAGACACAAGTATATTTTTACAAACATCATCTTCATTAAGTAGGAAGAATCTCCTCGAAACGTTGAATGAGTTGGGATGTTATTAAGACCTCGTTTGCGAGTTGGAAGCCGTCAGATCTTCCCAGCTTTGCCTATGTTAATGCAGCAATTAGGGCGCAAGCAGATAGCACATCAGATGAGTATCAGAGACCCGGAAACAGACGCGCATAATAATGAAATATTAACATAAATATGCATGGGTAAATAAATACATTAACAATAGTGGGATGTAAAGAGGCGTCAAAACAGCGTAAACAGGTACTTGAGCTGTGCTAGATGCTACATACAGTACACGTCATATGGAGCGCGCTGATGCCAGATCTACTGCACATGCAATATCAGGCACAGTTTAAACAAGCGTGTTTGTACCTCGGAATTTGCAATACCTCATGCCTAGAGGCATGATTTTTTCGCACTAATTTCTGAACGATTTCGCGAGAAGGATACGAATTTTCGTGTTATTTCACAAAATAGATATTGCTGTATCGCTTTAATGAAGTTCTAAAATGAATCATTAAAGGCTTCATTACTGTGGTTCTGAATTATTTATATGAATTGTATTAATTACTAGTAAGCATCCAATATTATTTTATTATAATCCTGATTTTGCATTAATTTTAATGCTAGCAGGGACTGAATTATTTCAACTTGTTGAATCTTTGATCGCTCTTCTCTTTCTTTACATATATAATCTTGAAACAAAATTTTAAGCTCATTATTCACTACAGATTTCGCTGTAATATGCCGCTTATCGCGAAATAATTGAATATCACTTTAAAATGGCCTTGTCGCTTAAATTCGCGAACATTTGGGCCGGATGTTGACGACATGTCACCTTTTTACTGAGCTGTCTAAAACAATGCTGAAGTACAGACGGGTCACCCCGTCTTCAAATATGTCATTTTTATTTTGCATCTTTTTGCATTTTTTGATTATTTTTTTTTCATTTTAAGAGCATATTTTTAAGTTTGGTAGATTTCTTCTGTTATATTTTAGAGAAATCGGCCTTTCAAGGTCTTTTTTTTTTTAATGTAGTCATGTCACAGCTTCATATGAGGGAGTTACGTCTCTCAGAGTTAGCAGCAAACCACCTTCCTCACTTCATGTACGCTCCGATCACATCAGTTGATGTTGAACGCAGCTTTTCGAGATATAAAAACTTGTTGGCCTATAACCGCAGGTCATTTACATTTGACAACATCAGAATGACATTCGTAGTGCAGTGCAACTCAGACTAAAGTGAACATAAACCTTTTGTTAAGTGCTAGAAATCTACTTTGATTGACTTTTCAGTTTTGGGCATAAGATGTCATTTTTGAAAATTTTAAGTGCATTTTTTAACTTTTTTACAACATCAACATCCTGGCCATGAACATCCACAACCTGCTTCCAGTCTCCATCTAGCGGCGAGGATATGAACTGTGCCGGCTGCCGAGGCCTGACGCACTCCTCTAATAACCTTATTTTCTTAACCAGAAACATATGATTCGTAAAGATATTGCAAAAATCGCTTCAAAATATTTTTATCGCGTTTATAGTAAATGCGAGAAAATTATGCCTCTGCTGATGCCCTACAAATCAAACGACAGTATAATATACGAGGTGAATCAGCTGATCCTAATAATATTGTTCTAGGCAGCCCAACTAACGCGTGTTATCAGGAAGGTGGATATTTCTCGTGGGGTACCAATGCACTGCGAGCGATACTGAACATTATTATTTTGATATGTTATACAAATGTCCACTTTACAATACAAAATTATCTTTTTATATATATCACTTGATGTCAATATACATTTTGAGACATGTTTCGGCTCTGTGAGCCTTCTTCAGTCAAAATCACTAAAAAATTCTCCTAAGACAGTGTAATGTTTGGTCTCTCTCAAAAAAAAATGTAAAACATATTTACATCGTCAATATGATTAAAACACATGAATATAAAATGCTTAAGGAATTAAAAAACTTTTTAAAAATGTACACAATTTCGAAACATGGGCCACATTCTTGTTGATCCATTTTCAAACAGGGGACCCCATTGTACGGGCGTTTTACAAATTTTTATTAGACTGTTTTAGGAGAATTTTTTAGTGATTTTGACTGAAGAAGGCTCACAGAGCCGAAACATGTCTCAAAATGTATATTGACATCAAGTGATATATAAAAAGGTAATTTTGAATTGTAAAGTGGACATTTGTATAACATATCAATACGGGAAAACTTGGAAAAATGACTAAAGTCATCGATATTCACAATATTATTTTACCAGGGGCGTATGTAAGCCCCCCCCCCCCCCCCCCCGAAATTTTTTGTCACATATATTATTTGTTTATGAATTAAAACATTAAAGACCTATATAAACATGTACTATTGTTACTAAGCGACTTTTGGCAACGTTGCAAAGCAAAGTGAAGGTAGAGCGATGTAAACAGTGTGACAATCAGTTTGCTCTGAACCTCTTATTACTCTCCAGAGATTGTATTAATAAAGAAAAACTATCATAATATGGTCTTATTTGTGTTTGACATTAACCAAACATAAAACATTACATCAAATTGGTTGAAAAGGTGATGCCAGACAGCCTTAAAACTCATCATTTTGCCCCAAAATATAAAAAAGAACCCCGGACCCCTTATTCTTTGGGCCTATACCATGGCCCTAACCCCCCGAAATGAAACTCTATATACGCCCCTGTATTTTACCCTCGTATTAGTCTGTAGTCACATCGAGTAATAATGAAATTGTGCATTATGCAACGAGCCTATAATGGCAATAATTAAGACATGAGTATGTTTATAAAACGAGCGTATGCGAGTCAGTCACTTTGTTCTCCTTTTCTTGGGGATTGTGTGCTCGCTAACCAATAACCAATTCCAAAGCTTTGAAACATTGTTTATCCTGACCTAGCGCCAACAGATAGCGCACAGGTACTATGCTGGATCATTTTGGTCAAATAACACAAAATAGGATGTTACAAACGCTTTAAAATTAAAATATATCGTATTATCATCTAGTTATTCTTCAAATTCGATGCATATAGAATGTCAACGGAAGGCAAATCAATATTGACTTCCAAATAGAACAGTCTGACATCTAGCAGAAAAGTTTCGCATACAAATCCCATTACTTAACAGAGCTGGGTTATTGACTGATTTCCGTGGATCTAATGTCATATGCTTGCTGCCTCCATGACATTCTGGTGTGTTTATATCAACAACAGCATTCACTAAAATTGTCGACGAAATCGTACGCAATGCTCTGTGTAGAAATTGGAGTTGGGGATATTAAGATACAGTGCCATTTCTTTGACATATTCCCCAGCTTGTTTATGCATTCATCGGATATCATTTACATTGTCAACTTTCAAATCATGAAATTCATGTCCGACATGTTGGATTTTGTTTACATGTGCGAAGCTATCAAATAACTAATTGGTTGCAGAACTGTTTCATAATGAAAATCTTGAGCTCTGATTGATGGGAGAAACTCTATCATAACGAAAACTGGTACTTTAATGACCTCCATTATACGAGGTAGCCCAGTTTTCTGACATATACTATTTATAAAATGCGTAAACATTGACCATTATGGCAAAGGTAATAATTAATAACCGTGTTGACAAAACAACAACAACAACCACCCCTGGCACTATACAGCCCATAAAGGGCCTAGGCCAACCAAGCGACCGCTGCCCAGCCATTTAGCCTGCAGATATTGGGGTGGCGCGTGATCAGCGCATCGGGTCCCCTCGGCCGTTAATCTTGGTTTTCGTGATCGGGGCGCTGCCTCACTGTCAGACAGCTATTCAATTGTCTTCACGAGGCTGAGTGCACCTCGTTCCAACCCTCACGTCTGTTTTAAAATCCCTGACGGAGCCGGGAATCGAACCCGGGGCCTCCGGGTGAGAGGTGGGCACGCTACCCCAACACCACGGGGCCGGCTAACCGTGTTGACTGATAGTATTATCTTATTAAAACCACCTAGTCAAACACTGTTGTTGTTTGAGTCTTCAGTCTTTTGACTGGGTTGATGCAGCTCTCCATGTCTCCCTGTCTTGAGCTAATCGTTTCATCTCTACTTAGCTACCACACCCTACATCCGAAGCAATCTGTTTAACATATTCTAACCTAGGTCTACCCCTACAGTTCTTGTCCTCAACCCTTCCTTCCATAACTAAGCATGCTATTCCTGGGTGTCTTAGTATGTGTCCTGCCAACCTATCTCTTCTCTTCATTAGCAGTCGCCAGAAGCATCTCTCCTCTCCCACTCGTCTTAATACCTCTTCGTTTGTCACCCTATCTACCCATCTGATCTTCATCATTCTCCTGTAACACCACATTTCAAGTGCTTCAATTCTCCTCTTTTCTGCTGCACCAATAGTCCAAGTTTCACTTCCATAGAGCGCCACGCTCCAGACAAAGGTTTTCAAAAATGACTTCCTAATACCTAAATCTATATTCGATGTCAACAGATTCCTTTTTTGTAGAAAGGCTTTCCTTGCTTGAGCCCACCTACTTTTTATATCCTCTACGCTTCGTCCATCACTGGTTATTTTGCTTCCTAAGTAACAGAAAGTCTACTACTTCCTTCAGCTTTTCACCTGTCAATTTGATGTCCATAGAGGTTTCTGATTTATTTTGGCTGCATTCCAGTATTTTTGTTTTTAATTTATTAATTTTCATCATGCAGTCAAACACTAAAGAAACGTTTAATTATATTACTAATCGTACATGTTTCGGTATTTCATTGATACCTTCCTCAGCGTGATTGACATTAAATCTTAAAACTAGTTAACAAAGCCAAAACAAAAATTGTTTTAAATCAAAAATGGAAAAGCTTGCGAATAATTAAATGCCATGTATTAAACAAGTAGTTCTGTGAAGAACTATACAGCCTATTTCCATGTATCCTACTCATGTTAATTGCATCCATCAACACACAAAATTTCAGTTTGATTGGTGTGATAGATTCGTAGATATTGAGAACCGTCTAAACATTTCAGATGGTCGCCAGGTTGGATTTTTATTTATGTACTATTACATGAAAATTATTGTGTACGTGTGGTATCCAAACTTCAATCGCAAGATTAGGACACAAGACGTAAAAACGTGATTTTAAAATTTTGCACAGCTGCCATCTTGTGGTTATGGAAACAATTGAAATAAATTAGATGCCAGTGGTTTAACATTTGTATGAGCATTTAACGTGCAAAGTTTCACTGCACTCGGATGGTTAAATCGCGAGAAACGTCCATTTAAATATGTATACTTCGCATCGCCGCCATGTTGGATTTGTGCTCACCAGGTTACTGAAAGTCATATTGGTGAACTTACGTTCATAGCTTCTATGAACATTAAAAAAATCAGTTTGATTGCTGTAAAAGAATCGTAAATATTGATAACCGTCAAAATATTTCGGATGCTCGCCATTTTGGATTGTTATATGTATAGGCCATAGAGATTTGTACCATGAAAGGAAAATTATTGCGTAGCTTCATTATTCAAATTTTCACTTCGATCGCATGATTACGGCACGAGAAATAAAAACTTAATTTTAAAATTTCGCACAGCCGCCATGTTGAGGTTATGTGAGCAATTGAACTAAATTAGATGCCAGTGCATTACAATATGTATAATCATTTACTGTACCACATTTCACTGCACTCACATGGTTAAATCACGAGAAAAGTCTATTAAAGTGTTTCAACTTCGCTTGGCCGCCATGTTCGTTTTGTACTTTACAGGATTTTGAACGTTACATAAATAAACTTTTAGCAGTGCCCTTTATCACCGTAAAAAAATTTGAGGGTGATATCATAAATAGTTTCGGAGATACTGAATGCCAGTGAAATATTTCGCACAGCCGCCATTTTGAGGTTATGTAAACAATTGAACTAAATTAGACGCCAGTGCATTACAATGTGTATAAACATTTGTTGTACAAAGTTTCATTACGTTTGGATGTTTAAATGGCGAGAAAAGTCTCAAGTTCACTTGGCCATGTTGGTTTTGTATCTACCAGGTTTTTGAAAGTCTCATGGTGAACTTTTAGTAGTTTCCTTTATCACCGTACAAAATTTCAGGGTGATATCGGTAATAGTTTCGGAGGTACTGAATGCTGGTGAAGTATTTCGCACAGCCGCCAAGTTGCATTGGTGAGAAACAATAAAATTTGAAGGGCACGGTCGGGGTCGGCCAGAATGGTGCTATGATCTTACCGAGTTTCATTAAAATCGCTCCAGCCGTTTAGAAGTTATTAGGGACACTCACACACACACGGACAAAAGGTGATCTCATAAGCCTATTTTTTTCATAAAATGGAAATAGGCTAAACATGATAGTAAAATTATGCTTTTAAAATAAGGGATCTACCTTATAAACTGCCTACGTCAATACTCCAATAATTTTGATCGAAAACTGTAGTGACAGAAGATGTCGCTGTCAGAAGAATGAAGAAGCGCAAAGGATGTAAGTCAAATTGTTGCTTCAAACGGAACAACAATTTTGTAATACAGTCCTTCAACCTAAAACTTCAGTCGATTCCCAACTTAATGGCCCACTCTGTTGTTATAGTTTCTTAATGGGTGACGCAATGTGCTGACTATTTACCAAACACAGCAATCAAGCATATTCATTATTCGCAACCTTTTCCATTTTTGATTTAAAACAATTTTTGTTTTGGCTGTGTTAACTAGTTTATGATTTAATATCAATCACGCTGAGGAAGGTACCAATGAAATACCGAAACATGTACGATTAATAATGTAATTAAACGTTTCTTTAGTGTTTGACTAGGCGGTTATAATAAGATAATATAATATTTACATTTCGACATTTTTGAACATAAATGCCTTTAAATATTGAAACGCAGTTTCCCACAAACAGATTTTGAGTTTTAGCGAATGAGTGGTAGGATGATTTTTTTTTTTTGTCGTGTGGCCTCATGAGAGGCCGAGTGCAGGTCTTTCTATTCGACGCCCGTGGGCGACCTGCGCGTCGGTGTGAGAGATGAAATGAATGATGGTGAATGAAACTGGGCAAGGATGTGGAAGGAATCGGCCGTGGCCTATCAGAAGGTACCGTCCCAGCATTTGCCTGGTGTTGAAAATGGGAAACCACGGAAAACCATTTCAAGGACAGCCGACGGTGGGGCTCGAACCCACGCGTCTACCGAGTCAGCAGAGAGCTTGGTCCCATGACCTAACGCTGCGCTTTAGCCAGCTGAGCCACTACTGTCGGTGGTAGGATGATGATGCCGATCAAAGCAAGACCGACGTTTTAAGATCAAAGGAGATAAACCGCATGTGCGTGGAACCCAAACAAATAGACAGTGCGTCTAATCCCCGGAACAGAAAGGCCTTGAGATTTAAGGAAAGAAGAATATAAAAAAGGCCCATTTACACCGTAACAAATTTTCTTTGAAACGATTATTCACGTCATGCCAAATATTTTTTTCTTTCATCAGTGGGATAAAAAGAAATGGGACACAGTTTATACCAGATGAAGTAGGCAGAGAGAAGAGCAAATCAAAGTATATCAATAACGGTACTAAACACGGGTATTGTACAGTTACGGACAATAAATTTCAAAACTCAGGTTTCTTTGTGAAATCGTGATTTTATCTTGTGTTACGTGAGTGTGTATGAAAAGTAAATAATTACATACATCTGTGAACCAATCGCAACTTGTGTCCAATAGCTAATTGCTGACTTGGCCACGGAATAAAGTAATCTTCTTGATCCTCTTCTTAGTCACGCGCCATTAACTAAAACATATGTAGAATCGGCTAACGATGACAGCCGTCTTTACGCGGGAAAATATTATTTACTCAAATCTCTACTTAGTATAAAACCAAGTCCCCGATTCTTGGATGTTACGTGTTTCAAACTCTAGAACCACTGGATGGATTTTGATGTGGTTTTCACCATTCTGTAAAGGATATCTCCAGGATGATTTCTGTAGAAAATTATTTATTTATGATCAAAGGAAGCCGAGAAGTAACGATTTCTGTGGAAAAGTCAAAAAAAAAAACCTGGCGTCCGAGCGCTTTGTAAGCTTCCGTTGGGCAAACCTTTAAAAATATCTAAATACTATGAGTGTAAGAATTGTTCAGCATGAAACGTTCTACAAAAATGTCCCTGAGAGCATATGTCCATCTTCAATATATCGCCCACTATAAGTGTTTTTACGTTTTAATTTCTTCCAACCATGTCCATTCAACTACTGAGGCGACAGTTTACGAGCTAGCTAGGGGCGAGTCTATCACCACAGTTACAGCCTAGCTAGCGGACGAGCTTACTGCCCCAGATACAGCCAGCAGCAAACTGTCGGGTCGTGTTGAGAAGAGGGGTTGTGTTTGGAGTTTCCCTGGAAGTGCAACTCGGCTTTTCTTCATTTCGCCTGTGAACTTTTCGTTCCGCAAAATTCACAGTCAAGTTAAGATTGGACGGAAGGGGGATTTGTGTTTCATGCACCTCGCCATTCTTAAATTACGTCTGACAAGAATTCGTTGCACATGCATCTCCATGATAATATAATTAATAGTCCAGTCAGTGATTTTAACCCATCATGCCGAGATGTGAAACGGAGATAGATCGTTGTTCATTGACATTGAAAAAAAAAAAAAAGGTGCTTATCACGTAATGTTCCCGGGCGAAGCTGGGTCGGGATGCTAGTATAATAATAAAATAATAAAAAATAAAAATAAAAACATCTCATTCCCAATCCAACCCGACCCAGTGAAAGTTGTTGTTTTTGTTGCTCTTTAAGGGGTTTTGCGACAATTTAAGGTTTCCGCCAATTAACATTCTTATTTCAATCTTTACTTGGTAGAGGGCTCTCTTAGTTTAGCCTATATTCTTTGCAGTGGCGTAACTAAGATATGCTTCAGGAGGGGACTGATCGTGAGCGGAATCAAATCAGAACTAACTGCATTTATTTTTGATTCTGTGTTTGTTGTTTTCTATTTCTTTTTCTTTTTGCTTTGTGTTTTGGTTTTGTGTTCGTTTTCTGTTTTTGCTATAAAATTTTGTTGTTTTTCATTTTTGTGTTTTTGATTTTGTGTTTATGTACTATTGCTTTTGACTTTTTTATATTTTGTGTTCGTTTATTTTCTTTCTTGTTTTTTGGGTGTTTGATTTTGTGTTTTGCTTTCTTCTTTTTATTTTTTTAAATTTTGTGTTTGTTTTTTGCTTCTGTTTTTTGAATTTTGATTTATGTTTTTTGATTTTGTGTATGATTTCTGCTTCTGTTTTTTAATTTTGTTTTTTAAGCTGTGTTTGCTTTCTACTTTTGTTTTTCTTGATTTTGTGTTTTGCTTTTTGCTTTAGATTTTTTAAATTTTGTGTTTGTTTTCTGCTTCTGTCTGTGAATTTTGCTTTATGTCTTTTGATTGTTTTTGAATTAAGTTTATTTGTTTTTGTGTTTGCTCTCTACTTTTGATTTTGTGTTCGTTTTCTGTTTTTCTTTTTCATTTTTTTATTTTTTTTATTTTGTGTTTTGTTTTCTGCATCTGCTTTTGCTTTTGCTTTTGAATTTTGCTTTTTGCGTTCTGTTTTTGTTGTGTTTGTTTCATGCTTTTGCCTTTTGCTACCTGATTTGGTCGTGTGTTTGTTTTTGCTTTGTGCATGAGAAGGGGGAGAGGGGAGGGGCAAAATAAGACAATCAATGAAACCAAACCTACAAATTTGTCAACAATCCGGAAATAGGCCCCTTTTAAATAAAAATTGATCCCCTTAATCACTGAGCACTGTTTGGTAGTGTCTAAATTTCAAGTTCCAGAGTAAGTTTTGTTTGTTGTAAATATTTTTTGACACAGAAACATATTTTCCAATTTGTGGACTCTAGTTTCTATATCTGTCTTTTCTTTAGTGTTGTTCCATTCTCCTCGGTAAGGGAGTTTGTTTTACATATTGTGCCCTTATGAATTGTGATATTTTGAGGGGGGGTTATTGATGTTTGTCTTAAACTTTTTTTTTTTTCAAATGAAGAATGGCTTCTAATACATTAATGCTAGAAAGTAACAGTGATTGCGCCTAAGAAGAGGAACGTTGGAGAGGCTCTGTGGCGGTTGAACGTCCTTCAGTGTGTGTGTGTGTGTCGCGAGCGTGAAGATGGAGATAGACACCTATTGCATAAGCACGACATTGCTACCTGTAGCTTACTTCCCTTCAGCATAGAATGTTCCAAGTCCATGGACACTACAATAACCCTAGATCCTAGCTTTGCACATGCTAAATAGAGAAACAAATGCTATCAGACAAACCCAACAATTACACGGGATTGATGACCAAGATGATCCAAGTGAATCAACAACAGACCACTACCATTAGACATATTTACACTTCTAAATAACGAGTTACTCTCAGAACCCTAGAGTCCACCTCGTTGCGGTTAGCATTCTTGGCATCACCGCTGAAAACGTTACAATGGTAGTAAGTTATTTAAGGTGACGCGGACTATATAATCACCATGTTTGTAGTGATGGGGAACAAATGGTAAGGTTACATTGTTAGGAACTTATTTAAGGTGACGCGGACTATATAATCACCATGTTTGTAGTGATGGGGAACAAATGGTAAGGTTACACTGCTCGTAACTTATTTAAGGTGACGCAGACTATATAATCACCATGTTTGTAGTGATGGGGAACAAATGGTAAGGTTACATTGTTCGGAACTTATTTAAGGTGACGCGGACTATATAATCACCATGTTTATAGTGATGGGGCACAAATGGTAAGGTTACACTGCTCGTAACTTATTTAAGGTGACGCAGACTATATAACCACCATGTTTGTAGTGATGGGGGACAAATGGCAAGGTTACACTGTTAGTAACTTATTTAAGGTGACGCGGACTATATAATCACCATGTTTGTAGTGATGGGGCACAAATGGTAAGGTTACACTGTTAGTAACTTATTTAAGGTGACGCGGACTATATAATCACCATGTTTGTAGTGATGGGGCACAAATGGTAAGGTTACATTGTTAGTAACTTATTTAAGGTGATGCGGACTATATAATCACCATGTTTGTAGTGATGGGGCACAAATGGTAAGGTTACATAGCTACTAACTTATTTAAGGTGACGCAGACTATATAATCACCATGTCCGTAGTGATGGGGCACAAATGGTAAGGTTACATTGTTAGTACCTTATTTAAGGTGTAGTGGACTATATAATCACCATGTCCGTAATGATGGGGCACAAATGGTAAGGTTACACTGTTAGTAACTTATTTAAGGTGACGCGGACTATATAATCACCATGTTTGTAGTGATGGGGCACAAATGGTAAGGTTACATTGTTAGTACCTTATTTAAGGTGTAGTGGACTATATAATCACCATGTCCGTACTGATGGGGCACAAATGGTAAGGTTACATTGTTAGTAACTTATTTAAGGTGATGCGGGCACGTGACTGGCCTAAGTGAGAGAGAGCAAGCCACATCCCCTCATCTCCTGCAGGTGCTACACGCACTGCACTGCACTGTGCTCGATCAAGGTCTACCTTCTCGGCTCCGGCATCGCGAATCTTGACAGATTTGTGGCTCATCATCTTATGCGTTATTTCACCTTCTCGACGGTCGGTAGCTTTTCAACTTTCCAACGACCCCTTTTATAAGACCGCCTCGACTATTCTTGTCTTTTTGTTTATGGTAAACCGTGAATTGTATACGCGGGCAAACATTTCATCGTCCTATTACTGAGAACTGGCTCTGACATAGTGGAAAATTTCTTGTGAATTTATCGTCCCAGTCTGAATTTTAACTCGGGACCTTGTAATTAAGGTCGACTACCGGGCAAACGCTCCTCGCGTATTCTAATAGGTAGACGGCTGGCGTTCTTGACTGTTCTGGTTTGATTCTAGGCCGGCTCTGCCAAGAAAGTTAATTTGGGCATAGGCTGAAACGGGTTAGCGTACAAATACCCTTGTGTGACGAAACTCGAAAGAAGGCGGGTTCTATTCTCATCTCAGTCATTCAGAAACATTCGCGAGAAAATGCGCAATTCACCACAGTTCCATGGCAATCGGATGACTGGTAAGTAAATGCATATGGGACATACATACGTACATACTGACAAACTACGACGTAACATTCCAGTATAGAGATTAATGAACTGTACTAATGTGGCCTCCTTCAGCGATATTGTTACAAAGAAAAGAAACTTTCTTATTAATAAAATAAGGCCTGGATGTTGATGACATGTCATCTTTTTACTGAGCTGTCTAAAACAATGCTGCAGTACATAGAAACTCCGGACAGGCCATCCCGTCTTCAAATATGTCATTTTTATTTTGCATCTTTTTGCATTTTTTCCTATTTTTCAATTTTAAGAGCATATTTTTAAGTTTGGTAGATTTGTTGGTGTTATTTTAGAGAAATCGGCCTTTTGAGGTCATTTTTTTTTCTTCAATGTAGTCAAGCCATAGCTTGACAGTTAGGTGTCTCAGAGTTAAGAAGAAGCTAGTAGCTGATACAAGATAATTTAAAATATTGAAATATCGATTCCATTTCCTTAATCAACCGGGTGGAAATTGCTGCGGGTATTACATCAAAACTGAAGCAATTGCTGGGCAAAAATCCTGGGTATAAAACATTATGCTAAATCTCAGACATTCTTTCTGGTGAAAACTACTGCATGGATGGGATTGAGAAGGATTTAGCAGCAAACGACCTTCCTCACTTCAAGCACGCTCCGACCACATCAGTGGATGTTGAACGCAGCTTTTCGAGATATAAAAACTTGTTGGCTGATAACCGCAACATTTGACAACATCAGAATGACATTCGTAGTGCAGTGCAACTCAGAGCAAAATGAACATAAACATTTTGTTAAGTGCTAGAAATCTATTTTCAGTTTGAGCTTAAGACGTCATTTTTGAAACATTGGTGAGTTTATTATTATAAGATCAATTTCTCCATTTTATAGAGCATTTTTCGAATTTTTAGGTCATTTATTACAGGCATTTTTGAAAGTTTCCTACGGCATCGACATCCTGGCCCTAATAATAAATAATAATTTGCTCGTATTTCCATTAGTTTCTTTATAACAACAACGCTGATGAAACTGGTATTCATTTAGTTTAATTATCAATAAGGAAAGCTGTTAAATATTAATAAGTCCATACCACTACATTTTTAATACTTCAGTATTTTTATTAGCCTACTTTTCACATTTTGCAAAACTGAGGAAAAAGTAGACTTATGAGATCGATCCGGGAAAATGTGTGTCTGTCTGTCTGTCTATGTGTGTGTGTGTCCTATCAACTCCTAAACGGCTGCAGAAATCGAAACCAAATTTAGTATGAGTAAAGATGTATACCGAAATATCTCACGACCATATTTGAAAATGATGTCAGTGCTACCAACTGCTGAAAAAACGGACTAGAAATTTGAGCTCCATGTTGGATATCTTGGAAGGTATGCATGGGAGCTATTCCAAAATTGGCACACATGTAGATAACACTATTTCAGTTTAATTTCCAGGAGGCCATACATGACAGTGTTGCCAAAATAATTTTAAGCCTTCTGATAAGTCTAATTTTTAAATGCCTATAACTTCTACACTATCAATTGGATTTCAACCAAATTTTGTATGTAATATGTGTACATAAACAGATATGACTGAGCGTATTCTTAAGAGCCATCAGGGCTGCCAACTGTTAATAAATGCTGTCTATATTTTTAAACCTAATATTAATATATCAGGAAGTATGCAAGCCAACAGCCCTATACTTTACACACGTATAGCACCTGACATTCTAGATTAATTTGGAATAATTAATGTAAGTCAGTTCTGCCAACATGATTCTATGCCAGCTGATAGGTCCAATTTTAAAATACATGTAACTTCTATACCAACAAATGGATTTCGTCCAAAATTGGCACAACAAGATATCATAATATTTCAGATTAGGCTATTTCTGACCATCACACGCGTGACAATGTTGCCAACATGCTTTTTCGCCTGCTGATAGATCCAATGTCTAACTGCATGTAACGTCCATTGGAGTTGACCAATTTTTTTATTCTGTACCTTAAGAGATGGAATTAAGAATATATTCAGTCACCAGGGCTGCCAACTGTAATGCTCTATTAGTCTACATTATACCAGGTATATTTCGAACTAATTAGACATTTCGATATTACCAACTTAATTTCATGATTATTCTAGATAGGTCCATACAGATTAATCATTGGCATGAATCTTAAATTTTAAGAAAAGTAGGCTCTTTAGTTTGTCACGGAACTTCTTGTTACAAATGTATTTTAAATGTTCGGTGAGACTCCGCTTCCCCGGGCCATATTGTAAATTCATCAGCGTCAACAGATGCTGAAGAACGCGAGGTTACGCCCCTTAAACCACCAACAGAACAACAACACAACCCCCGGGGAACATTCGCTCCACATGTTGATTTACGAATGTTTGGTCGCAAATAACAGCGCTCGCATTTCCACAAGCTTGCAAACTGTCTGAGGCATCACCTGTCCAATGGGGGGTGGGATCGCGTCCGGCCCCAACTATTTAATTAATGCCTTAGCGAGATTCCTTCTTGAAAACTAATTGTGCGCGTCAAACTTTAATCTATTTCACCCTCCGTCTCCACCGTGTGATTATAATTCTTACCTGCAAGCCAAAGGGAAGCAAAATTAAAAACCCATAACTGCTTGGCCTTTCTCCCGAAACAATTTGGAATATAATTATTGGCTGTGGATAGACCGAGGTCAAGATCGATGTGACCAGGTGATATAAAAAATATTGAAAATGAATGAGGTCATGGTAGTAGGGGGCGCATCTTCCGCAGATCTCTTGGCCTGGGGCGTCTCTTTCCCGAGAGGAACACCTCGCGTTTACAACTCAAAAAGTTCCATTTCAGCGTTTAAGAATCCCAACAGACCTTTACTAACACCAATGGCGAAGCTACATTCTTGCAACTGGGTGTTCTGAAATGCACACCTCATACCTCCAGTCTTCGTGTTTTCACTCTGATAGATCATGCTCTATTCTGTGTTGTCCCAGAAGATGATATCGTTCCCAATTAAGAATACGTTTCTTACAAATTTGATGCTTTCGTGCTCTACGATGATAATCTTTAATTCATGCAATCCAAGTTTCACTCCATTGCCAACTGGTTGATATTCAACTCCGCCAGACAATGCGGATTATCTCTGGCATTCTACATTGCACTCCCTCACAGTGGCTACCTGTGAAAATCCACAGCCTGATTCCAGTCTCCGACCGGGTCAGGGAATGGAATGAATGAAGCCCCCATCTAGCGGCGTGGACATGAACTGTGCCGGCTGCCTAAGCCTGTCGCACTCCCCTGGGTCAACGATTAAATGAATGACAGATGAAATGAAATGATAGTGGAGAGTGCTGCTGGAATAAATTTATGACAGGGAAAACCGGAGTACCCGGAGAAAAACCTGTCTGCCTCCGCTTTGTCCAACACAAATCTCACATGGAGTGACCGGGATTTAAACCATGGACCCAGCGGTGAGAGGCTATTGTTGCCATGTAATGCGGCCTGCATCACTTCGCCCCTACCAATGTTCTGGTGCAGTAACTAGGCCCATATCCTCCTAAGTCTGGTCTGCAGAACATGCAGATCTTGCTGTCAGCTTAATGAATGCAGAGTAATTAAAGGTGCATTACCTTTTTACCATTAATTAATGTGAAGATCCAGGATGTCGATGAGACAGAGATATGAGGCTTGCTCCACAGACATCCATCAAGATCATCTCGCATTCTACACGGCGCCATAATTATATTACCCGAGATGTGAGGTATGGAAAACACAAGAGAATCACACCTCACAACATTCCTCGGTCTCGCCATTTCCTTATCTTCCAAGTTCTCGGACCTTTTACCCTTTTTTTTAGCCTATTTTCATGTTATGAAAAAAAAAAAGGCTTATGAGATCACCTTTTGTCCGTGTGTGTGATGGTGTGTGTGTGTGTGTGTGATGGTGTGTGTGTGTCCATAATAACTTCTAAACGGCTGGAGCGATTACAATGAAACTCTGTGAGATCATAGCACTATTCCGGCCGACCCCGACCGTGACCTTCAAATTTTATTGTGTCTCAGCAATCCAACATGGCGGCTGTGCGAAATATTTCACCAGCATTCAGTATCTCCGAAACTATTACGGATATCGCCCTGAAATTGTGTACACTGATAAAGGGCACTACTAGATGTTCACCTATGAGACTTTCAAAAACCTGGTGACTACAAAACCAACATGGCGGCCAAGTGAAGTTGAGACTTTTAAATAGACTTTTCTCGCGATTTAACTATCCAAACGTAATGAAACTTGGTACAGCAAATGTTTATACACATTGTAATACACTGACGTCTTATTTAGTTCAATTGTTTACATAACCTCAAAATGGCGGCTGTGCGAAATATTTCACTGACATTCTATATCTCCGAAACTATTACTGATATAACCCTGACATTTTGTACGGCGAGAAAGGGTACTGATCTATGTAACTTTCATAAATCTGTAAAGTAGAACTCGAACATGGTGGCCAAGCGAAGTTGAAACATTTCAATAGACTTTTCTCGCGATTTAACTCTCTGAGCGCAGTGAAATGTGGTTCAGTAAATGACTTTACATATTGTTATGCACTGACATCTAAATTAGTTCAATTGTTTACATAACCTGAAGATGGCGGCTGTGCGAATTTTAAAATTAAGTTTTTATTTCTCGTGTCGTAATCATGCGATCGAAGTGAAAGTTTCAATAATGAACCAACGCAATAATTGTCCTTTAATGGTACATAACTCTGTGGTCTATACATATAACAATCCAGAATGGCGAGCATCCGAAATATTTTGACGGTTCTCAATATCTACGAATCTTTTACAGCAATCAAACTGAAATTTTTATGTTCATAGAGTCTATGAACATATAGGACTTTCAGTAACCTGGTGAGCACAAACCCAACATGGCGGCGACGCGAAGTATAAATATTTAAATGGACGTTTCTCTCGAATTAACTATCCGAGTGCAGTGAAACGTTGCACGTTAAATGCTTATACAAATGTTAATCCACTGGCATCTAATTGATTTCAATTGTTTGCATAATCACAAGATGGCAGCTGTGTGAAGTTTTAAAATCTCGTTTTTACTTCTTGTGTTCTAATCATGCGATTGAAGTTTGAATACCACACGTACACAATAATCTTCATGTAATAGTACAAAAATCAAAATCCAACCTGGCGATCATGTGAAATATTTAGATGGTTCTCAATATCAACGAATATATCACAACCTTCAAACTGAAATGTTATATGTTGATAGAGGCAATTAACATGAGTAGGATATATGAAAATAGGCTGTATAGTTCTTCACGGAACTACTTGTTTATCTCCCATGACAGACTGATATTTGCTCTACACCACAGCAAGAAAACGTATATAATATAAGTAGCGATCTCTCCGGCGGTTTACCAGCGTAAGCTTAAAAGGCGCACAGGTCCCAGACCCAATTCAGAAAAGCCGAGGTGAACAGCGAAACTCCTCGACACGACTTGACAGTTTAATGCTGGCCAAAGCTGGGTTGATAGACTCGCGAGCTCATAAACTCGCTCCGAAGCTAGTAATTTAAAATTCCACATATGCTGTACTTCTATCCCCAAGGTCGCGGGTTCAAACTCGGCCGAAGTCGTCGGATTTTTTAAGAGCGTTAAAAATTCCTCAGTATGCCTTCTTTCGAAGGGGAAATAATGCCGGCGGTCCCATGTCAAAGATTTATGACATGTAAAATTTGTACGTTAAGTTTGATTAATGCTCTTAAGTTTCAACACTTGTCACCAGGCTCTGATTGCAATGGCATCTAGTAGTGGCCAAGTAGCATTTGGTAGCAAAAGTAGGAACTACTTGAAATTATCGTCTGCAGTCTTTACTTGAATTAAAAGCTTGCCACGGTGGGTGAGTGGATATTGTGTCGGTCTACTAAGCCCAAGCTTGCAGGTTCGCTCCTGGCCGTGCTAAGTGATTTTTGAAAGGCGGCAAATTACGATACGCATGTCATACGATGTTGGCATGTTCAAGAACCCATTTGAATTCAGTAGGCCGTGTTCATAATGGCAAAATTAATCTCTGGAGTTTCCGCCAACAGAAAGTTCCTCATTTCTCTACTAGAAAACGCTATAGTGTTCAAGGAGCTTAGATATCTAACCTCCTTGACTTTCATAGTGATTCAAGGAACAACGAAATTCGCCATGCAAGCTACCCTCTGGGTGTCAAATAACAAAGCTTGCACCCGTCACCCTAGGCCATACGATATTATTATTATTATTATTATTATTATTATTATTACTTGAATTAAAAGCAAGCCTCCGTGGCTCAGGCGGCAGCACGCCGGCCTCTCACCGCTGGGTCCGTGGCTTAAATCCCGGTCACTCCATGTGAGATCTGTGCTGGACAAATCGGAGGCAGACAGGTTTTTCTCCGGGTACTCCGGTTTTCCCTGTCAAAAAATTTCATTCCAGCAACACTCTCCACTATCATTTCATTTCATGTCATTAATTTAATCATTGCCCCAGAGGAGTGCGACAGGCCACGGCAGCCAGCACAGTCATATCCTCGCTGCTAGATGGGGGCTTCATTCATTCCATTCCTGACCCGGTCGGAGACTGGAAGCAGGCTGTGGATTTTCATTTTCACTTGAATTAAAAACAGATAACACACACTAATACGGTCATCACAATTGACAGATTCTACACACACCCAAAGTACACGAGGCTACATGACCGCGTTGTCGCAGCCCCTAAACTGAGGAACCAACCAACCACCCCACGCGGGTATTAGGTTAGCTGTGGCTACAAACAAATGCAGAATTACACGATTCATCAAGAGGTTGCAGCAGGACTGAGAATATCGCGAGTTTAATTGCCAGTAATTTTATATTTTAATTTCACGGGATTGCGATAAAACA
Organism: Meconema thalassinum; assembly: GCA_946902985.2. Taxonomy (NCBI): domain Eukaryota; kingdom Metazoa; phylum Arthropoda; class Insecta; order Orthoptera; family Tettigoniidae; genus Meconema; species Meconema thalassinum. Next base: position 12,643,996 of record OX336399.1, on the reverse strand, counting down.
GTGCATAATTACACATAAATCCTAATCACTAAAACTGAGTTGACATTAAGGACTATATTTTCCTCTGTGACAACTCAGAGCTAAATATAACTGCTGAGAGATGTAATCCTGCATATATGACCGTGGTAATGAGTGGCATAAAGCGAGGAAACGTGTTGGTTTCAACTGATAATGTGTGATTCATGCGTGGCTCGGGATTGCATTCCGTTGTTCTGCCTGTTAGTCGTCGTATCGCAAGCCTTCATCTCGTTCTGCGTGTGCATTGCCTCCATCGCGCTCGGCAGGGGATCCCAGATACGGTTCCCGACTCATTACAGCGCACTCCACTTTCCTGACGGTAGGGGCCATGGGCGACATTTCCATCCCTTGTGTGGCTTTAAGTGACCGTTCATCATTAACTCTAGAATTATTAAATTGATGATTAATACTAATAATTAGGGCTCGGATTTTTAGGTGCTGAAAATCGAGAAAATATTTATTTTTTATGTATTACAAATACCTGAAATGTGTGACAAAGAAGTAAAAATATGTAATTATAATTTAGTTAATTATTAATGAGAATATAAACAGTATGCAGCGCTCACGAATGCAATTTATTCTATGCCTCGCTGACTGCTGAAGAATTACAATACACAACGAGCTACATATTCAGGTTGTCCAACACAAATGACCAATGATTATCGCGAAAGACTTCTTTACGTAGACCACATTACGAACTTTGTGTAAAGGCACCAATTAGTTAAATTGTTGAAATTAATATATATTTCGTATGTAACACTTCATTTAATATATACACTGAATCCTCTGTGGTCTTTGAAGTTTATTACGCTAAGTTCCATCTTAAATACAACAAATACAGAAGTCTTTTACTTTGACGTGAATAGCAGTACGTAGTCTCTCCAGCCTCTTATACTGTCTCTGGCTTTTATGAGGTTGTTTTTATAATCTCTCTGAAGTGATGTGACATATCCCCACCTCTTTGGTATTGCCATGGAGAGACCAATATGTTGTTAAATTCAAGGATAGTTTCCAGGCAATTCTTTGCCCCATGATTATACCTCTAGAATTGATTGTCATTAATAACAAAAGCCTTGACATCACCACCATAGACCAGTAGAAGCACTCCTGGAAGATGGTAGGGTGGGAATTCTAAGCAGTTAAATTATTCATACACGTAAATTTTACGTATGTTAGAATTGTAGGGTTAACCATTGGACCTCAATGGACGCGACAGTGATCTACTACACCTAGATACTCAAACATGCACAGGCCTCCTGCCTCTAAAACACAACTTATATCCATTGGATATACAAAACTTCTAAATTCAGTAGATTTTAATTCACTACCACCCATCAAGATACTACTGTAGATAATAATATTAAATATAGCAACACTGTCAATAATCTCGGAGTGATATTTGATAGAACACAGTCGTGGGCAGAGCATAAGTCTAATGTGGTAAGGAAGGTTGTATCAACTATGCATCTTCTGAAAAGAATTGTTTCTTACACCCCTCCTAACATACGCAAGCTCTTCGTCCAAACTCTCATTTTTCCAATCATTGATTATGGCTCTGCTGTATACAATGATTTACCAGAAACACAGAACGTCAAATTACAAAAAAGAGTCCAGAATGCATGTGTTCGGTACATTCTGGATGTGAGGCGAGATGAACATATCACACCTTTCTACGTGCAGCTGAAATGGCTGGAACTCCACCAGCGCAGGCAGCTATCAGTTGCCATTCTGACACATAAAATATTACATACCAAGACCCCGTTATATCTCTACAATGCCTTTACACCAATGCATTCTGTTCATAATCGAGAAAATAGATACACAAAAACACTCAAGATTCCTATACACCGAACCATCAAGTTCAATAAATCTTCTGTCTGCACCGCCTCACGCCTCTTCAACACCTTCGACTTATATGAGTTCGTCAACATTGCAAGCCCTGCAGGTCTAAAAAAGACGTCTTTCACCCTGCTTCTTGGAGCAGTATAGGCCTACCTCTCACACTTGATTACTGCATTATGTTAAAATACGTTAAGTTCAATTATAACATCGGGACAATAACTGACAACCTGCCTACTTGAATAGCTTTTCTTGTACAGTATATGGTGTTAGTTTTTCGGGCTGATAGTCTGTATGCTCTCTTTTGTATACAATTTTTCCATTATCATTATTATTATTATTATTATTATTATTATTATTGTATTGTTACTATCTTTTTGTTACTATAATTGTTAGACTATTATTATTTACTAGCATTACCCGTCGCGGCGTCGCCCGCGAATACTCTAATTGCCAAGAGTACACTTAGCAAAATCTTAATCGTGAATGCTATGACTGATTTATCCTTGGTATGAATGATCAGACTCTATCAATTCAGCTACTGGTGCAGTGGTTAGGGGTTTGTCATTCCTTCATAGGTATATCAGAGCGAAGTTAGTTTTCTGGGAATATCAGACACTGTTAATTTAAGGGTCTTTAAATGTAGTTTTCGGAGACCCTTTATAATCGGGTGAAAAAGACTTTCGTACCACACTCACACGTGAAAATTGCGTGAAAGATTCTAGAGTGCCCCTTGACCCCCTTAAGCGCATTATACTGCATGTATTGATGAATTTTACAGCTTAATTTGGTTCCGTGATAACCTTATAATCGTCTGGAAATTTTCACAGTAATGTAATATATGGAACTGCATTGCGTCTTACAGAAATAGATGGACCTGTGAGATTCTGTTACCATGGTTACCGTGTTGCATTCTTTCATTATTTCATTGTAAATATTCATGTTTTAAGGTATTTATTTAATTGTGAGGCATTTAAAGAGTAAGTGAGTGCGTTTCGCTTACGCATTGGGTTATGCTGAACCTGAACCCAATATGTATAGGTTGGTGTTAATGGGAACTATTTTCGGTACAAAACTGGATTGGGATCTTAGCAGAATAATATAGGGAGGGATATTGTGAATGTAAGTGAAATGTTTTATTTATTTTTATAAGCCATAATCTTATTTTATGTAGGGCGCTACTGTAAAGGATCTCTTAAGCTCTAAGTGTGGCCGTGAAAATAAAATCAATCAATCAATCAATCTTGTCTAAGCCCTCTAAAGTCATGATCCAGTACATCTAGATACTCAAACATACACAGTTCTCCTCCATCTTGTCTAAGCTCAGTGATCTACTACACCTAGATGCGTGTAGAATGGGCCCAAACTGCCCATGACTCAGAGCGAGAGTGCCAACCTTGCTCCGGGTAGGGTTAAGCAGCGCAATGCAGGAACCTTGCCTGGGGCTTCGGGTGAGGTCACATTCAGATCAGGTGTTCTTCGCCAGGAATGCCAGATAATGGGAACGTATTACACCAGCCAAGGACTTCACTGCGGTTGCATATTATTAACTCTTTCCAAACACGGAGGTCGTAACGCAATATTCCATGAGCTCACTCACGTCAACTAATCAGCTGTGCAGTCGCACTTCTTGCTAATAAAAACTGAAAGTTGTTGTATTTATATGTATTCAAACAAGATGTTCAGTAAAGAACGTAAAGCCTACTTTCTCCTAAAGGCATGGATATTGTTATAACTAGGGCTCGGATTCGAGCATATTTGCATATATTTTTTTCCTGAATAGTACACATTTAAAGAAGCCTTTCGGTGGTATTTTCACCTCTCTGGGACCAACAGAATTGAAATTTATCACGCATATAAATGCATAAAACCGCGGTTTTCAGAATAGAAGCATATAAATGCATATTCTTGTGGTTTTCGTCTAAATAGTTTGTTTTTCTTCGAATTCTCCCCCAAATTCGGGCCCTGACAATCCTTAAGGTTCGAAAACAGAAATAATTATTGAAAAGCCTATCTGGTGCGAATAATAGAACCACAGGCTTTTAACCTTTTGTGAGGTCGTTCTCGTCATTGAAACTTTTATTGACTGATTTAAGAAAATCATTCAAAACTGAAAACATGGAAAATTTCTTGTTGTACAGATCTACTTCATTAACTCGCCTAATTATGAACATTTTGTAAACGAACTTTTAAACTGTATCTTTTATAAGAGCACTTCTCTTATATATACTTGTAAAACTTGAATGCGAGTATATTGCAGTGTATCATACATACAATTAGAAAATTAAGCTCGTATTTAAAGGTATGTTATTGGTTTTTTTCGTTTCACTTTCCTTTCTATAGTTTTTAACGGTGTTTTTCGAGCATATTCTGCATATTTAACAGCATATAATGGGGGTTTCGAGCATATCTGTCGAGCATAAAACACATGGTTTTCGAGCATATCTGGAGATTTTATCGAGCATATCGATCCGAGCCCTAGTTATAACTCTTCGTCCTTTTCGAGGAGTATAATTGAATGTTGGTTGTAGTAGCTTGTTGAAATACAACGTGCTATACGGATATTAAACATGAATATGAGGTGCCCTTTGCTAGGGCTACCTCTGTAAAAATTTTCATTCAATTCAGTTTCACCGTGTTTGAATTGATATGGGGAATCGATTTGCACACATACATGGCCGCTATCTGCAAACTATTGGCACGATGACCTTGTAGTTCAGTCAAAAGATGCTTCCCACAAAAAGGTAAGTTGTTGCAAAATTTGGTAGAGATCAAATGATTAGGTTGGTCGTAATTTGATTTAAGCTTTTAACATTTGGGTAGCCGCCATTACGTTTCCGTCAAGATGGCGGCGATATAGAACATGACATTGAGGTGCCCTTTGCAAGTGCTATCTCTGTACCAAATTTCGTTCAATTCGGTTTTACCGTATTTGAATTGATAGGGGAATCGATTTTCACACATACATAGCCGCCATCTGCAAACTATTGGGCCAATGATCTTGTAGTTTGGTCAACATTTGCTTCCCACATAAAGGTATGTTATTGCAAAATTTGGCAGAATCAGATTATTAGATTGGTCGTAATTGGATTTAAGCTCTTAACATTTGGGTGGCCACCATTCTGTTTTCGTCAAGATGGCGACGATATAAAACATGACACTAAGGTGTCCTTTGCTAGTGCTACCTTTTTACCAAATTTCGTTCAATTCGGTTTTTACCGTGTTTGAATTGATAGGGGGAATCGATTTGCGCACATATATGGCCACCATCCGCAAACTATTGGGCTGATAACCTTGTGGGTTAGTCAAAAGACAATCGCCATATAAGTATATGTTGTTGCAAAATTTGGTAGAGATCGGAAGATTAGGTAAGTCGTAATCTGATTTAAGCTTTGAACATTTGGGTGGTCGCCATTACCTTTCCGTCAAGATGGCGGCGATATAAAACATGACACTGAGGTGCCCTTTGCTAGTTCTACCTCTGTACCAAATTTCGTTCAATTCGGATTCACCGTGTTTGAATTGATAGGGGGGGTAGACAGACATTCACAGTACACACACTCACACACAAACTCACACTCACACACGCACACACACACACACAGACAGACACACAATTTTTGGCCTTGTGTAGATCTCATAAGTCAACTTCCATTTTTTGCAAAAATCGAAAGTAGGCTAAAAAAAATAGAGAAATATTTGCTGAAAAGTTAAAACTGTTCTCTCTTAACAGTTGCTGTCACGAGCGAATCGCTAAGGAGCTAGCTTACTACACAAATCCCAAATCGCTGCAATCTTTCACTGGCAGCTTTTCTCTGTTCAGCCTGCTCTTCTACTGACAGCATGGTGGAGCGATAACGTTCTGACCTGCTGTACCCAAGGTTGCAGTTTCGTATCCTGGCGCAGTCAGATGGCATTTGAGGGTGCCCAAATGCGAAGGAGCCGTGTCAGTTCATTTACTGACACGTTAAAGATCTCCTTTGGGGAACATTCCGGCACCCTGGAGTCTCTAATAACCAAAGTAGTTAAAAGCGACGTAAAACCATTATTATTATTATTATTATTATTATTATTATTATTATTATTATTATTATCATTATGGCTGCTCTTCGTGGACGCCCTTGGAATTGTGAAGTTTTGCGATATTCGATAATTCTTTTCAACAAGTGATTAGAAAAACTAAAAGTGTTACAGGAGAATGATGAACATCAGATGGGTAGATAGGGTGACAAACGAAGAGGTATTAAGGCGAGTGGGAGAGAAGAGATGTTTCTGGCGATTGCTAATGAAGAGGAGAGACAGGTTGGTAGGACACATACTAAGACACCCAGGAATAGCAAGCTTAGTTATGGAAGGGTCGAGGACAAAAACTGTAGGGGTAGACCAGGGTTAGAATATGTCAAACAGATTGCCTCGGATGTAGGGTGTGGTAGCTATGTAGAGAATGAAACGATTAGCTCAGGACAGGGAGGCTTGGAGGGCTGCATCAACACAGTCAAAAGACTGATGACTCAAACACAGCTTTCTCATAAAAATTGTGGCTAGGTGGTTTCTCAGTGTGGCCAACATAAACACAAAATGCTGAGGTTGGGATCCCTGCACGAATTCATGGCCTTAGTTAACACTAGAACGGTGGCAAGGTGTGTCAGTCTAGACACAAGGTTAGCCAACCTGATAGTATTGCCTAACTCTAGTCGGGATACGAACGGGAGACTCCAGTTTACGTACCAGGTCGTTGACGCTGACAAGAAACCTTGCCCCTGGCTGCGCGTCACATCGAACACAAGACCTGTGCGCGTGACCTTGCCCGAGGCAGGTAAAGAGGGTGCCTGCCCGCCTCCTCGCCCACTCGACTCGACCCATCAGGTCTTCAAGGAATGTTCAGGCGGATTTCCTCTCGTTCTGATATCAGCTTCTTGCTCTGTGGTTACACAAGCCCGAGGTGAGTTAGATATCGTTTCCATAAGGGGCGGAACAGTGGGGTCATCTTCCCCAAGCACGAAGTAACCAGCGCCATTAATTAAACAAGCTAGCAACAATCCGCGTTAGTTAGGATGAAACTTCTACCCCGTCACTACAAACATGACGGTTTATAGCAATTTTCTTGCTGTTTGGTTACACTCACTGTTACCACTCATATTTGCAAACACTAAAACTAGGACTTATACGTGTACAATTTGGATGCTAAAGTATGTTATTGTGGTGTCTGTAGTAGAGTGCGTGTGTATTTGTAATGCAGGCGAATATTGGGTAGGAGGCGGCCGTCGCTTTAAGTTAGGAACCATCGCGGCATTAGACTGAAGTGGAAGTGGTAAACCACGGAAAACCACTTCCAGGATGGCTGAAGTAGGAATCGAACCCGCCTCTTCTCAGTTTTGCTTCACGAGGCTGAGTGTACCCTGTTCCAGCCCTCAGACCAGAATTAAAGTTCTTGGCAGAGCCGGGAATCAAACCCAGGCATGCTAGCCACTACGCAACAAGGCGGACTTCTGTTGTTACATTAGTGAGTTTAAGTAGAACAAACCGCACAATAAGGTGAGACGCCACACTGAAAAAATTAACTTCTCTCCTACGGCATCGATTTCAAATTAATTTTGTGATCACGTAAAGATGTAACAATGTCTAAGGCCATAATTTGAATGGTTTTTGAATTATTAATTTTTAATGCGGTTTTTAATGGCATTTTTGAAAACCAACTGTTGGTACTCAGATATCATTTTTTACATTTCAATGTCTTCAGACACAGTCACAGGACACAGTTCTGTGCATTTATTTTATGAGAATGTTTGTTTATTTACCCTTAGTTCATTTTCATATTTTTTAAAAGAATTTGTACATAAATGTTATAAAAGTCATTGAACCTGCATATCATTTCATATTAATGCACAGAAGTATGCAAATACCTCATGACTACTTCCTGCGAAAGGTTCACTGAGATTGGTTAATATTTAGGATAAAAAAGTGACTGTCAGTCTGAAAGACTAGACTTTGTATCATTTTAAATGCTACAAATGCTGAAAAATACTAGAAAGGCTAGAGGCTTCTCGCTTCGCTCGAAGCCAAAGACTCTTGACATGTTAGAAAATTATCAGCATACTACTTATCTTGTTTCAAATTACTCGCGAACGACAAGTACAAACCAAGGGCAAAGCAAGGTCAAGCGCGCGGGATGCCGTCACGCTCACCAGTCTAAAAACACTTATAGTGGGCGATGTATTGAAGATAGAGATATGCTCTCACGGACTTTTTTGTACAACTTTTCATGCAGTGCTCGGACGCCAAGTTTGTTTTCGACTTTTTCACTGTAATCGTTACTGCTTGGCTTCCTTTGATCATACATAAATTATTTTCTACAGAATCTTTCCTCGAGATATCCTTTACAGAATGGTGAAAACCGCATCAAAATCCATCCAGTGGTTCTCGAGATTACCCGTGACATCCAAAAATCGGGGATTTTTGTCTTATACTAACGAAGTAGAGATTGTCGGGGAACACATGCACCAAGCGGTACTATGACGTCACACACCTCAGTGCATCTGGGTACATTTCGTCCCGTCACCGTAACGTAACGCCAGACCCAGCGTAACGACGAATTCGACAAGATCATTTAAAATGATAAAAAGTTGGCATTGAATTTAGAGAAACGCATTTTCAGGAAAATGGATTTTATGTTGACATCACTAGTTGAGCTTTTTATCACCAGGAATCGATACATTTGAAGGAAAAGCAAAGAGCCTACATAACAAATATTATTTAGACTTATTTATAATTCGAATAGAACTTAATCTTTCTGGGATCTAAGATAAAACACTACAATGGTCTGAAATAGCCAATAAAAATTCTTTGAAAGAAATTGAAGTTTTGCGGTGGTCTCCCCTTAGAAACAAACCTATTGAACTTCTTCCAACTGAAAACGCACACAGAGTAGATAGGTCACATATGACAGTGATTCACTTGTGCTAGCAAGCCATTACCTGTCACAAGTGCAACAAGTCTTTCTCCAGTCAACAACGTACCGGTACAACAGATGTTACCTATAGAGTAGATGAGTCGCGTATGACACAAACTGACCAACTGACCACTCCTCAAGCAAACGTATTTAATGAAAATGAAAATCCACAGCCTGCTTCCAGTCTCCGACCGGGTCAGGAATGGAATGAATGAAGCCCCCATCTAGCGGCGAGGATATGAACTGTGCCGGCTGCCGAGGCCTGACGCACTCCTCTGGGGCAATGATTAAATGAATGATAGATGAAATGAAATGATAGTGGAGAGTGTTGCTGGAATGAAACTTTGACAGGGAAAACCGGAGTACCCGGAGAAAAACCTGTCTGCCTCCGTTTTGTCCAGCACAGATCTCACATGGAGTGACCGGGATTTGAACCACGGACCCAGCGGTGAGAGGCCGGCGTGCTGCCGCCTAAGCCACGGAGGCTCTAAACGTATTTAATGAATGACCCCAAATACTCGTTCAACTTGTAAAATGTTATAGTAATAAAAATTGAAGAAGTATAAATATAGGTAGAGCCCTACGCGGATAAACCTACCGTTATCTGCATCCGCGCGAATTTTATCCGCATCGGCACGTTTGTTATCTAAGTCCGCTGACATTACAATAACATTTATGTTCGACCCTGACTATTATATGTCAGAAAACTGTACTATAATGATGGTCATTATAACACTATTTTTCATTAAGAAACAGTTTCTCCCACCAATCAGAGCTCAAGAAACAGTTGTTTGACCAATTAGATAATTAGATGCGCTGAGTTCCACGACCTACTAATTTAAATTTCACTGCCTGTCCTAGTGTCATAGTGGGTTGATCGAGGAGGCCATGGTAAAACACAAGGTATTCTGTGCGTCCCATGCGCTCTGTTCAGTACATAAAACTGGCGAAATCTCGACAGATATTTGTGAATATTTATGTTCGAACATAAAATAGTTATAATAATTATCGTCGAACATAAACAGTCGTATGCAACTCGCCTATAATGGTAATTAAGACACTCGTATACGCATACGCTCGTTTTATAAACATACTTGTGTCTTAATTATTGCCATTATAGGCTCGTTGCATAATGTACTATTTTATTTATTAGATATAGCATAAAATTTAATGCAACAGATTTAGGCATTTGAGGTGAAATCATTCCCTTAGGCTGTGCGTGAATCTCAAGACAATGTTGACTGAGTTTTGTCGCTCTAAGCAGCGGCAAGTGATACTATAGCACTTACTTTGTCGTCAGATATACCCGCGCAGGCAAGCGCAGGTATAGAGGAGTGCAAATCACTTGTTGACAGTGAACTCTGTTGGTCATTGAAATAACTACTTGTAAAACTCCAGTGCCAAATCCTGACCGTAATGCATCATAATTATTATTTGCCGTGGCGGAAGCAATCCACTGCCTACTTGATGCGAGCTGCGCTCTATACCGGTCAATTAGTGAACCCATGCCAGCGATGTTATTGAAAATGGCCTCGTTTTGCCGATCAGCGCACTGCCAAGTATAGGCGCGATTAAAAATTAGGTGTGCGGAAAGTATATTAAATGCACTTCCGTCCCTTTTCCAAAGTCACTCCCACAAAAATGTCCAGCTACTGAGTGGAAAGATGTTACACATCAAAATATTGTCTCGGATGTAGGGTGTGGTAGCTATGTAGAGATGAAACGATTAGCTCAGGACAGGGAAGCATGGAGTGCTGCATCAAACCAGTCAAAGACTGAAGACTCAAACAACACCCCCAAATATGCACTGATGCCCCGCAGAAGCAACCGCCACTGGACCACGGGCTGCCAGAAGACCTTGCCTCAGGAGAACCGCCTCGCTCGCTCCCGCGGGGGCCCCTAGGGCCTGAGGCGATGCCGTAATGGATGACTGTTGGGTCCGCCCCACCTCACTACCAGACAGAGGCTTGCGTAATTACACCAGCTCCATAATATACTGGGGCAGATGACCTCGGTGTTCCGCCCCTACCGGTACAACCCTCAGCAAGCGTCGTGACACTTGCGTTGTGTTATCAGCGGAAGATGATTAAGGTTTAACATTTATGAGAGATGTCATTAGAACAATAAAAAAGCTGAAAATGGTGAATATATTTGAATTTCCTGGCAGGTAGGATTTCTCTCAATCAACTAGAGCTAGGAATAAACACTGTCTTCAGGTTTACTTTTAAATATTATGGCCTACAAGCTGATACAGAACAGGTATAACAAACGGGCAATATCATACAAGGCCAAAATCCGACACTATAACTCAGTCATAAAACCAGAAGGAGTGTACGCTTCAGAGTGTCAAATTTTAAATTGAAAAAGGGGAGCTGCAGGAACTCGAGAAAAGGGAAAGGAAGATTCTGAGGAAAATTCTGGGACCTCAGAAGACTTCTGATGGAACTTGGAAGAAGAGGAAAAACGGGGAGCTCTACAAGTGTTCTGGAAAGATCACGGACACGATGCGGAAAAGAAGGCTGAAATTCTATGGACACCTGGTAAGATTGGACGAGAACCGACTGACCAAAAAGATCTTCAAATACAACATGGGATTAAAGGCCACCTCTAAGTGGGTAGAAGAGGTCAAGAGTGATGCAGCAGAAGTTGGAATTACTCCAGAGTTGATCCACGATAGAAGTGAGTTTAGAAGAAAGGTCGACAGTTTAAAATCATTTGAAGAGAAACCAATTACAAAGAGACCTCTGCGGATCGTTTCCGAGGAGGAAAGATAAGGAGCGATAGAATGAAGAGGTTTTGGGAAGAAAAGAGAAGGAAGGCCAAAAAGCCTTAAGTTCTATGCGGTCCATAGTTGGCCAAATTCGGAAGAAGAAGAAGAAGAAGAAGAAACAGTAGAACTAGAATTATCCGAATCGCTGATTATCCGAATCACTTTCAGATAAAACAAGTAGATTCGTGACGAACTAAAGAGCATACTTTTCTTAAAATTTAAGATGCATGCCAATCTATATAGACCTATCTCGAATAATGACGAAATCAAGTTAGTAATACTAACCTTTCTAGGTACTGTCGTCTGAAATACACCTGGAATAGTCTAGCCTAATAGAGTAACTTACTACAGTTGGCTGCGCTGGTGACTCTGAATATATTCTTAGTTCCATCTCTTAAGGTATAGAATGTGCATACAAAGTTTGGTTGAAGTCTGATGAATAGTATGCACGTTACATGCTGTTTGATATTGGATTTTCACTGCACGTAAAATTATGTTGGGAACAGTGTCTCGGATGTGATGCTCAGAATTTATCTGAAATATTACGATCTATTATGGTGCCAATTTTGGATAAAATTCATTTGTTAGTACAGAAGTTACATGTAATTAAAAACTGAAAACCTTCGAATCATGTTGGCAGCACTGAGGTATATTGGTTACTCCAAATTAATCTAGAATAACACGTACTATACGTGTGCAAAATTTAGAGGTGATGGCTTGCATACGTTCTGATATATTGATATTAGGATTTAAAAAAATAGAGAAAGCGTTTATTAACAGTTGGCAGCCCTACTGGTTCTTACGAATACGCATAGTCATAACTATTATGGTACACAAAGCACATGCGAAATTTGGTTGAAATCCATTTGTTAGTATAGAAGTTGTATGCATTTAAAAACTGGACCTATCAGCAGGCTTAGAATCGTGTTGGCAGCATTGATGTATATGAGTTACTAGGGTAGAATGTCAGGTAGGCCTGCTATTCGTGTGCAAAGTTTAGAGCTGTTGGCTTGCCTACTTTCTGATATATTGATCTTAGGGTAAAAACATAAAGAGAGCACTTATTAACAGTTAGCAGCCCTGGTGGCTCATTAGAATACGCACCGTCATATCTGTTGTAGCACACATAGTACATACGAAATTTAGTTAAAATCCAATCGATAGTATAGAAGTTACGTGCATTTAGAAGTTGGACCTATCGGCAGGCATATAATCATGTTGGCAACACTGGCATGTATGGACTTCTGAAAAGTAATCTGGAATGTGTGCCAATTTTGGAATAGTTCGCATACATAATTTCTGAGATATCCAACATAGAACTCAAATTTCAATTGCGATTTTTCATCACATGGTAGCACTGACGTCAATTTCAAATATAGCTATAAGATATTGAGGTATAGGTCTTTTCTCTTACCAAATTTGGTTTCGATAGCTGCAGTCGTTTAGAAGTTGATAGGGGGTGGGAGGAGACACACTCACAGACAGACAGACAGACAGACAGACAGACAGAAGGACACAGATTTTGCCGGATCAATCTCATAAGTCTACTTTTTCCTAATTTTTGCAAAATGAGAAAAGTAGACTAAAAATGAGGAAAGAGTAGACTTGTGAGATTGATCCGGGCAAACGTGTGTCTGTCTGTGAGTGTGTGCCCCCACCCTATCAACTTCTAAACGACTGCAGCTATCGAAAACAAATTTGGTATGAGTAAAGACCTTTGCTTGAATATCTCACGGCCATATTTGAAAATGACGTTAGTGCTACCAACTGCTGAAATATCGCAAATGAAAGTTGAGGCCTATGTTGAATGACTCGAGAGATATGCATGGGAATTGTTCCAAAATGGACACACATAGGCCTATAGATAATATTACATCCGACTAATTTACAGGATCCAACAGTGTTGCCAACATGATGCTAAGACTGATGATAGGTCCAATCTTTAAATACATGTAACTTCCATACTATCTATTGGATTTCAACCTAATTTGGTATGTGATTTGGGCACAGGTGCAGATATGAATATGCGGTTTTTAGTGTCAACAGGGCAGCCAACTGTTGAAAAATGCACGCTATACTCTTTTATCCCAATCTCAATATACTGTATCAGAAAGGATGCAGGCCAACAGTTCTAAACTTTGCATACATATAGTACCTGCAAATGTAGGTTAATTTTCAGTAACCGATATACGACAGTGCTGCCAACATGATTCTACGTGTGCTGATAGGTTTAATGTTGAATCACATGTAACTTGCATACTAATAAAAGCAGTTCTTTCAAAATTGACACATTTATAGATCATAGTATTTCAATTTAAGCTTTAGCATCCCATTTACGGCAGTGTCGCCAACCTGATTTTACGCATGCTGATAAATTCAATATTTAAATACATGTAACGTGTGGACCTCAACCAATTTTTGGATGTGTGTTGTGTACCTTAATAAGAGATGGAACTAAGAATATATTTAGAGTCACCAGGTCTGCCAACTGTAGATACAGTATATGAGTCGTCCAGTTGCAAAACTCTTTTAATCCACTTGTGAATAAGAATCATGTCGTAAAATTATTTATTTAATTATTTTATTTTATTTTTCTTTGTTTTTTAATTTTTATATATTTTTTGTTTTATTTTGTTTTTTGTTATTATTTTGTGTTGATTTTGTTTTGTTCATTTTTCATTTTATTTTGTCTTGTTTTATTTTGATTTTTCAGAAAACAAACACAAAACAAACAAACAAACACGAAGCAAAAAGCAAAATTCAAAAGCAAAAGCAGTAAACCAAAAAACAAGGAGCACAAAGCAAAAAGCAAAATTCAAAAAAAGCAAAAGCAGTAAAGAAACACAAAATCAAAACCAAGAAAGAAAAGCAAAAAATAAAATTCAAAAGCAAAAGCAGAAAACCAAAACCAAAACACAAAGCAAAAAGTAGAAAACAACAAACACAAAAGATACGTGAGGCAAAGTCCAGAGAAACGTTCCTCATGAAAATAATTCTTATTCACAAGTGAATTAAACGAGTTTTGGAACTGAACGACTCATATGGTCTCTATAATTTTAAGAAAAGTAGGCTCTTTAGTTCGTCACGGAACTTCTGAGATAATCCCTCCCTATATTATCCTGCTAAGGTCCCATTCCAGTTTTGTACCCAAAAATAAGGTCCCATTAACACCAACCTACACATATAGGGTACCTACAGTTTCAGCATAACGCACTCACTTACTCTTTAAATGCCTCACAATTAAATAAATACCTTAAAAGATGTATATTTACAATGAAAGAATGAAAGAATGCAACACGGTAACCATGGTAACAGAATCTCACAGGTCCATCTATTTCTGTAAGACGCAATGCAATTCCATATATTGCATTACTGTGAAAGTTTCCAGACGGTTATAAGGTTATCAATGAACCAATTTAAGCTGTAACATTCATCAATACGTACAGTATAATGCGCTTAAGGGGGTCAAGGGGCACTCTAGAAATTTTTCACGCAATTTTCACGTGTGAGTGTGGTACGAAAGGTCTTTTTCACCCGTCTATAAAGGGTCTCCGAAAACCACATTTAAAGGCCCTTAAATTAACAGTGTCTGTGATATTCCCAGAAAACTAACTTCGCTCTGATATACCTGTGAAGGAATGATAAACCCCTAACCACTGCACCAGTAGCTGATTTGATAAAGTCTGATTATTCATCAGTCATAGCATTCATGATTGAGATTTTGCTAAGTGTACTCTTTACAACTAGAATATTCGCGGGCGAAGCCGCGACGGGTAATGCTAGTTCTTGTTATTAATATTAATAGGACCTATTAATATTTACAGTTGTCGTGAACATTGTTGTGTACAACTCTGGTAACATGATACTGCGGTTGACTTGAATCTGTCAAGAAGGGGTCATGACTGAAGTAGGTGAAGTGTAATACGATCCGAGGCTAGCGCTAGTTGAGGCGGCAAATGTACACTCACAGCTCAATTAAGTCCGCCTTGCGCACTTGATATGTTAAGTCGCGCCGCGCTGTCATGCTAATTCTAATTGGGAGTCATCTCTTATGAGTCATCCTGTACTCGTGTTGTCACTCTTCACGCACCGCGATGTGCCTTTGTTTCTCTGTCCAGGGCTTTACGACTTACAAATTATTTTACTTCGCGTGTTTTTGTTTTTTGTATCTATATACAAATTCTTTGGTAATAAGCATGCAGTTTTTGTTCGGCCGGTGAATTAGTACTCGCAATAAAACGAATGCTATCCTCTAATGGTGTATATCAGGGCTGAACAACTCGGGCGGGACCTCTAGGGCTAGAACATTTAATCGATTTATTTATGTTATCGAATAACCCACGCAGTAAAATCGATTGTTACAAATAACATTTGATCTATTGAGCGTTTAATCGAATATTTGATTCATTGTTTCGTCAATTAGTCGAAGTAATTCGCTCCTTTCTCTACGCTCAAACACAAGCAAAACATACATTTAATTAATTAAATATAATTATATTGTATTATATATTTTTAAACAGAGCCTCCGTGGCTTAGGCGGTAGCACGCCGGCCTCTCACCACTGGGTCCGTAGTTCAAATCCCGGTCACTCGATGTGAGATCTGTGCTGGACAAAGCGGAGGCAGACAGGTTTTTCTCCGGATACTCCGGTTTTCCCTGTCACAATTTCATTGCAGCAACATTCACAACTATCATTTCATTTCATCTGCCATTCATTTAATCATTGTCCCAGGGGAGTGCGTCAGGCTTCGGCAGCCGGCACAGTTCATATCCTCGTCGCTAGATGGGGGGTTCATTCATTCCATTCCCTGATCCGGTCGGTGGACTGGATTAGGTGGTGGATTTTGAGGAGCCCGCCACAAGTAAGTGGAAGCCAGACTCAGTTGGGATTCCGGGTCACCAACCTACGTCCCATCTTTAATATGTCAGTTAATCTACTGATACGGTCCCTCGCATTTGCGCACCCTCAAATGCCAACTGATTGCACCAGGATTCGATCCTCCAATCTTGGAAACAGCAGGCGAGAACCTTACCGCTGAGCCACGCAGCCAGACCCAGAAGGGGGCAAGCAAGACATCGTTAATCTCACAAACATGAACGACAGGACGAGGTAACTCACATTTATTAGGCAAGTAGCTATGTCACTTAGCTAGAGAGAGTACGCGCTCGTGTCCCAAGCCTCATCAATGATCAGACAAGTTGTGTTTGCGTATTCTCTCTGGCGGAACGCTCTTTTTTTGTCATCGCGCACTCGCTGTGACGAAACTCTGCAACTATTAGCGACAAGGTCACTCGGCGTCACTCCTTCACATGTGTGGAACAAACAGTACAGACTCAAATAAAGAGTCACACATCTTTATTAATCAAAATAATTTTATTTTATTTTTATTACCCCTCTTAATGATGCTTTCTCCAACTTTTCCCATAAGATATTGCGTGTGGGAATTTTCAAAACTGGAGATTCATAACCCTTGGATCAGGTAAAGAAAGCATTTATACGGAAAATAAATTTGTTGACATCGAATATAGATTTAGATAGCGTGGAGCGTGGTGGCGCTCTATGGAAGTGAAACTTGGACTATTGGCGCAGCAGTAAAGAGGAGAATAGAATCATTTGAAATGTGGTGTTACAGGAGAATGATGAAGATTTTATTTGTTTATTTATCGTATGGCTTTTAGTGCCGGGAGTGTCCGAGGACATGTTCGGCTCGCCAGAAGCTGTAGCTGCTTCAAACGGACACCCCTAGGGTGAGCTACAAGTTCCGTTCAATTTCAAGTAGTTCCAACTTTCGCTACCAGATGTCAATGATACATAGTGGTGAGCGTTGGAACTTTGATAGAGCGTTCCAACGAAATCTAACCTACAATTTAGCTTCACACACGTTTAGACTGTGGAAGGATCTTTTACATGCCATAAATCTATGACATGGGACCGCCGGCTTTACTTCCCCTCCGACAGAAGGCATACTGAGTGATTTTTAACGCTCTTAAATTATCCGACGAGTTTGGCCGGGTTTGAACCCGCTATCTTGGGCACAGCAGTTCAGCATGCTACCAACTACGTCTCCGAAGCCGCTATGATGAAGAGGTATTAAGACGAGTGGGAGAGAGAGATAGGTTGGTAGGACACATACTAAGACACCCAGGACAAGAACTGTACGGGTAGACCAAGGTTAGAATATGTTTAAGAGGTTGCCTCAGATGTAGGGTGTGCTAGCTATGTAGGGATGAAACGATTAGCTCAGGACAGTGAACTGTAGATAAGAAAAAGGAGCATAGTGCGTCAATGAAGGAATACTGGAAGAAAAGGAAAGAACAACTAAGGAGGACAAATTGAAATTGTAACGTGGTCCTTAGAATGCTGTAACGCAAGATGAAGAAGAAGGGGAAGAGGAAGATGAGGAAGAAGAGTAAGGGGAAGAAGAGGAAGAAGAGGAAGGGAAAGAGGATGTAGAAGAGGAAGAGGAAGAAGCGGAAGAGGAGGAAGAGGAAGAAGAGGAAGGGGAAGAAGAGGAAGAGGAAGAAGAGTAAGGGGAAGAGGATGTAGAAGAGGAAGAGGAAGAGGAAGAAGAGGAAGGGGAAGAGTAAGAGGAAGAAGAAGGGGAAGAGGAAGAGGAAGAAGAGGAAGAGTAGGAGGAAGAGGAAGAAGGGGAAGAGGAAGAAGAGGAAGTGTAAGAAGAGGAAGAAGAGGAAGAGGAAGAAGGGGAAGATGAAGAGGAAGAAGGGGAAGGTGAAGAGGAAGAGGAAGAAGAAAAAGAGGAAGAGGAAGAAGGGGAAGAGGAAGAGTAAGAGGAAGAGGAAGAAGGGGAAGAGGAAGAAGAGGAAGAGTAGGAGGAAGAGGAAGAAGGGGAAGAGGAAGAAGAGGAATGGTAAGAAGAGGAAGAAGAGGAAGAGGAAGAGGAAGAAGGGGAAGGTGAAGAGGAAGAGGAAGAAGAAAAAGAGGAAGAGGAAGAAGGGGAAGAGGAAGAAGGGGAAGAGGAAGAAGAGGAAGAGTAGGAGGAAGAGGAAGTAGGGGAAGAGGAAGAAGAGGAAGGGTAAGAAGAGGAAGAAGGGGAAGAGGAAGAAGAGGAAGAGTAAGAGGAAGAGGAAGAGGAAGAAGGGGAAGGGGAAGAAGAGGAAGGGGAAGTGGAAGAAGGGGAAGAGGAAGAGGAAGAAGAAAAAGAGGAAGAGTAAGGGGAAGAGGAAGAAGGGGAAGAGGAAGAAGGGGAAGAGGAAGAGGAAGGAGAGGAAGAAGAGTAAGGGGAAGAGTAAGATGAGGAAGGGGAAGAAGAGGAAGAAACGATACATTAATACGTATTCTTGCTACAAAGAGGAATATTGTTCTACAAAGTCGATCCACATTTTATTCCAGTATCACTGGCACAAGACCACGACATCTATAATAATTGACCTGTTGTTTTGTAACGCGGCTTCTCGGTAAGGAGAAATTAACCACTGAGAACTGGCGTGAAGAAATATAACACGAGGACTGGCGCCGGGTCATTTTGACCCACAGTGTGTCGCTTCCTTTTTATCGTAGTAATGAAGTAATTTTACACCTGGGGTCTTCCTATGAACTATTCCCAATATAAATTGAGGATTATTTATATTTTTCAAATTTAACACGCAGAAAAATGACAATAATTTCCCTAACAGTACAATTGGCCTTAATAATAGCGGGAAAGCAGTCATGTCGGCTTTTTTTGAACAAGTGAGCTGATGACCAAGGTGTCCCTAGACCCTAAACATGGATCAACAAGAACGTGAGCTATTTGATTGTGCTGCACCAAAATAGGTGGACTTTTCCCCTTATTTCTTACAGATTGTCCCAACTAACGTAAGCCGAATATTGTCACGCGAGGACTGGCGCCATGGGTAAATCTGACCCGACCGTAAATAATATAGAAATAACTGGACAATGTCGATGGTAAAATACCGAACTGTTAGGCGACATCTTTTCTTATTTGTCCATCCTCCACAGCTTGAATCAAATGATTTTATTTTAACTTATGGAAAGACACTCGTTTCGATACTTAAAAATTACCCAAATCAAACATTAACACACTTAACGTTTGAGGGAAGACTACGAAGTCACTCATATATCTCAGTGTTGATGTAAACAAACGACTGGTCTGTTCCTGATAACAATACTGTCATCATCAACTTCAAATTCTAGAATGCCGGCGGACAAGATGCCATTCCTACAACTTCAAATTACCGAAGGGACCAAATCACAACGAATTTTTCAATTTATCTAGTATTTTTCAAGGTTCAGGAGAAAAAAACAACATATTATCAAGAAATTCAAATTAACAGGTGTCAAATTATCGCGGGTCGCCTGTAGCAACATCGCGAATAAAACTCGATTGGTCGTGATATAGCAATACGAATGGCTCGCTGTGGTTGGCTAGTTAGAGTGATTTCAATTCTAATTGCTAGGTAGCACTAGCGTAGCACTTGTTCGTCAAGTCAAAGGTGATGGACGCCCAAGTATGGAATAGACCAAATAGTTGTGTTGTGTAACCTTAATTTTGTGTTCCTCGTTTGAATTTTGGATCCTAGTAAGATACACAAGGATTAGAAAGTCTTATTAGCATGTTGGCTTATATGTTCAATTTCCAGCTCACAGACATGATTTTGTTCATTGATTATAATACACTGCTAAAAACTTGGGTTGCACTACTTTTTCAAATAAATCATTGTGTATCATGTGATGGTTGGTTCCCCAGTTCAGGGGCTGCGACAACGTGGTCATGTAGCCCCGTGTACTTTATGTGTGTGTAGAATCTGTCTGATAACCGGTGGTAATAGTGATGAGTGCATGAGTGTGTGTTATCTGTTTTCAATTCAAGTAACGGAACTCATGTAGTGTCCGTTGCCCGCCGCTATTGAAATCCGAAAAATTTTCTATAGAAATGGCCAATGTTACTAATATACAGGAGTTGAATATTTTATCGCTAGAGGATGTTACTGAATTTTTTTCATAGTGCCAACATTATTGTTTCCAGACCAATATTTTCATCCAGACCAATGGTTTTCGCCTAGGCCAGTGGTTCCCAACCTTTGCAAGCTGACGCCCCCCTTTTCAGATGCGGGCGGTCTTCGCGTCCCCCCCCCCCCCTCCTCCCCTCCACTCGTCGCTTCTATAACCTCTTCGATAAACTGACACGGAGGATATAGACCTAATTACATAATAACACTACGTAATGGAATGATTACTTCTGAAAAATAATGTGAAGTACGCGCTTTATATCTATTACATACTAACTTAATTTTAGCACAATACAAAGAGCACACTTTAACAATAAATCCTTAAATTAGTCAACAAATGTCAGTGAGAGAGTTGACACTGTTTTCTCTTGGTAAGATTCGGTATGTTTGGTTTTATATTTGACAGAGCTCAGCGGAGATCACTTGCAACATCAAGCCGACAGCGCTGCTTTGGTTTTTTTTTAACACTCAGGGTTGAAAATTCTAACTCACATAATGACACGCAATGCAACTTTGGCTATTACAGGATACACTGCCAGACAGTTTACCCAAAAGTCACCTATCCTAATATTTGAGAATCATCTTCTAGCTCTGAATCACACTTCAAATCTATGGCTTCTTCTTGAAGTTGTGCTGGCAGTGCTTCAATGTCAATGGCAAACGGATCGTATTAACATCAAGGACCATTCATCCGACGAAATATCAGGAAAGTAGAAGTTGAATTCTTGTGCCAGGGAATCCAAATCTAACTTATTACGATCACGTTCATTTTCCGGGAAAATTTCATTAAGGCGGTGAAAGGATGAGTAGTTGTTCAACTGAAGCCGGCGTTTCCATAACTGTTTTTTTTTTTTTTTTTTTCAGGAAGGCTCTGATGGCATCATAAGCAAGCATAATATTGGATTTTTTTTGTCTTGGAGCTTTAAGTTCAAACTGTTCAAAGCTTCAAAGAAATCACAAAGATACGCCAACGAGACGATAAAATTGGCACTGATTTTGCTCCTTACAACACAGCAAATTCCTTATTTCACCTCCAACCTCGCGGCTCCACAGGGGTTTGTGCCGACAGTTGGCAATTACCAGTGCTTTTGAATGATTGACTTGGCGCAACAATCACTTGGAGAGATTCCAAAAATGTTTATTATACAAAATTGTAATATTCGAGTTTTATTAAATGTAGAAATCACTTCACGCCCCCCTTGATAAAGCCCCACGCCCCCCAGGTTGGGAACCGCTGGCCTAGACCAATAAAGGTTAGGTAGCGCGGCCCTAGGCTAATATAAACACCCCTGGTTTTTGTCACGCACAGTCACGCTTCAATAATCTTTATCCAGGCCATTGGTTTTGTCTGGTAGTACAATCAGTAAGTTGGCAGCAAACATGGCGGCATGCTTTTTGATAAGTTTATTACTTGAAATTTAATGTTGGCAATTTCCTTATTTTGGAAGTGTTTACGCGGTGTTTGTTAATGGCAAATGGCTTTAATAACGTGACAGAGTAATTACAAACCATTTTCAGAGCGCTACTAAGTAAAATAACGCACTTTCGAAACGGGCAACGTATACTACACGAGAGCCCAAGTAAGGACTGCAGACATTGATTTTTTTTTTCTTCGAGTAATTCCTACTTTTGCAGCCAAACGCCACCGCAGTCGCCTCCTGGCGTCGAACGTCGGAACCTAAGAGCGTTTGTCAAATGTTTAAGGTATAATTTAGCTTCATACAGATATAATTAGTGGAGGGTTCTTTAACACGCCATACATCTATGACATGGGACCAGCAGCTTTACTTCCCCTCCGAAGGAAGGCATACGACTTCGGCCGGGATTGAACCGGCGATCTTGGGCATAGAAGCTTAGCATGCTACCTATCATGAGAGGTAAGTAGTGAAAAGCATAACTTTGTAAGGAAATTATTTTTTAGAAATATCTGAAATCCACTATTAGGTAATTGTTTCTCGCCAACTATTTAGGAGAATTGACAAACGTCCAGAGCATTAAGAAGCGCGATGAAATGAAGGATATAATAACTGTTACGTTCCGCCTGATTACCTGTTACTAAGAACTGCTATGTGACTCAGGAGAGGACGGACACATTGCTTCCGCCGGTCCGGTCATTAACATCACTCATTAAGCTAGGAGGCGTGGGAACGCGGAACTTACCGCACAGATGACATTTTAAACATTGTCAACATACTAACGAGGGCTTCACAACTATCGACTGTTCTACGTAATCGATTAACTGAGTCGAGTAAGTTCGCACACAGATGGCATTTCAAACACTATCATACTTGCGAGAGCTTCACAACTATCGACTGTTCTACACCATCGATTAACTGAGTTTAGTAAGTTGGCACACTGGTGACATTTCAAACACTGTCATACTAAAGATGATGATGAAGATAGTTGTTGTTTTAAGGGGCCTAACATCTAGGTTATCGGCCCCTAATGGTTTGGGTGATCGTGAAGATGAAAATGAAATGTTAACTATAACTAAAACTAACTTATATACTAGAAGAAGAAATGGAAAACAAAAGGAGAATACGGCAAACAAAGGACAGGAGGAAAAGGAATGCCCTCAACCCTCGAAGAATGCGGATTGAGGGACTTGGAAGGAAGGAGAGCCATGAAGGGCAGATAGGAAGGAAAGTGAAAGAGGAGAGGGTCCGCCCCAGAGGGAATGGATAAAAGGGGGAAAACCGGACCCAGCTCAGGAATCCCTCGGGGTTGCCAACTCCCGAACTCACCAGCCGTGAGCCCTTGAGGGTGTAGCAATATCCAGGGTGCACCAGAAGTGGTGGGGCTACATACACCCTGCCTCCTTGAGGGCCTTGAGCAGAAGGCTGACCCTCGCAGAAGGAGGGTATCAGAAAAGATGAGACAAGGGCCAATTAAGGCGGGAAAGAAAGACACTCCCTAGGCTTCGGATACCATAATAGTCTACCGTCGGGGTCGGAAGAGAACAAGAGTTGAAAAGTGAGGTCGACAGGAAAGATGACGGAGAGGAGCCCGGCACAAGTAAGTGGAAGCAATGCCGGACTCAGCTGGGGCCCCGTGGTCGCCAACCAACGTTCCACTAGATGTGAGCCCCTGGGGGTTATACTAAAGAGAGCTTCACAACTATCAACTTTTCTACGCAATCTGCAAGTTCAGCAAGTTCGCATACGGATGACATTTCAAATAAGTTACTGTCAACTTAATAACGAGGGTTCCACAACTATCGACTGTTGTAGGTAATCGATTAATGCAATTTAGTAAGCTCGCACACAGATGGCATTTCAAACATTTAAGACAGCCTTGAAGCCATTTTCCAGTGTTGTCATATTAACAGTATTGATATTGTAGCTCCCAGTCGGTCAACTCAGAAATCATTCTATTTACTGGAATAGGCTATGTGAAAAATAATCTGAGATAAATGACATGTGATTAAGAGAGATATATTTATGGACTAGTTAGTTAGTTAGTTAGTTAGTTAGTTATTGTTGTTTTAAGGGGCGGAACTACGAGGTCATCTGCCCATATATTTATGGACTGTTGGAAAAGGAGAAAACCAAGGAACGACATGTTTCGCTCGACAAGCGAGTATCGTCAGGTCCAAATTAACAAGAGAAATAGCTCTACTAAACACTAGCAAACCTCCACAGTCTCTGCCCTCCAAATAAATAAAAAATAAAAACCAAAATTAAAAAACAAAAGCAAAAACAAACACAAAGCCAAAAACAAACAACAGGAACCAAAAGCAAAAAGGAAAATTGAAAAACAAAAACAAAAGCAGAAATTAAACATAAAACTAAAAACAGAAAGCAAATAGCAAAATTAAAGTACAAAAGCAGAAAAAATTCAAAACCAAAACAAAAAGCAAAATTAAAAAACAAAAGCAGAACACAAAAAAACAACAGTAAACAAAAGCAGAAAACAAAAACAAAACCAAACACACAAAGCGTAAAAGTAGAAACAACAAACACGAAACCAAAAACAAACAACAGAAACCAAAAGCAGAAAACAAACGCAGAACAAAAAACACAAAGCAAAAATAAGTAGATTCAACAAACAAAGCCAAACACGCAATTAGGCGACAGTAGCTGAGATTAGACTGCGCTTATCCCTCCCCCTCCAGAAGTAAACCCTACTGGTTCAGTATTGTCTATGGTCCGGCTGCGTGGATAAATGGTTAGCGCGCTAGGCTTTGGCCCGCCGTGTCCCGGGTTCGATTCCCGGCTGAGCCATCAGGGATTTTAATCTCCTGGGGTTGATTCCCGTGGCTCGGGGACTAGGTGTATGTGCCGTCTTCATCATCACTTCACCCTCACACGACGCGCAGGTCGCCCACGGGCGTCGCACTCGGTCTCTCAGGAGGCCACACTATCATTTCAGTTGTCTATGTAGGCCTAACTTGAAAAGCTCAATATTCCTACTCTAAGTGCACTGCCTTGGTGGTCTCACACATCCTCTAGCCCTCACTCCATTATGCATAAACAAACACAGACGTGCAAGCATGACATTAGCACAAATATTTTAATTCGAGGGAATTGCCAGCGTGGCCAAGTGCGTTGCTTCATTGGTCTTGCTAAACAATACCCGTCCGTCGCTAGTGGTATAACACCGCGATCATCAACACACACTGATCGCCTGCCTCTACAGCCTAAATCGTTAACCTTCACCGCGCCCCCGGTAGATTACTGTCCTAAAACGCGCGTAGAGCTCCTCTGATCGTTACAAAGGGCGCAAAAGGCGCACGCATTCTCAAGGTAAGGTAACCTTCGCTAGATGACAGAGGAATAGCGATTCTTGCCGGCGACGTTTTCGCTCAGTTGTTCATCAAAGTGCCAATGGCACAGTCGACATTCGTGTTGACCGACTGAAAAGCACCACATGAAGAGGTATTAAGACGAGTGGGAGAGGAGATATGTTTCTGGTGACTGCTAATGAAGAGAAGAGATAGGTTGGTAGGACACATACTAAGACACCCAGGAATAGCAAGCTTAGTTATGGAAGGAAGGGTCGAGGACCAAGAATTATAGGGGTAGGCCAAGGTTAGAATATGTTAAACAGATTGCCTCGGATGAAGGGAGGCATGGAGAGCTGCCTCAAACCAGTCAAAGGACTGAAGACTTCAGCAACAACAACCTTCCTCTTTGAAATGTAGCCTACATGTTCAATATTCTATATTGCCTACATTTCTGTTCAAGCTAGCTTGCGACGGAGTCTGCCATTACAACCTAGTCATTAGCATATGCCCGACTACTTACCTGGTTTCCACCTAATTGAATCCCACCCAGCCAGTTTATGATCTTCAGCAAATGACTATGTATAAAATAAATAGTGGTAGTGAGGTCCTGCAGACAAGTACTTTATGAGTTGATACACCTGTACAATTTATTTTATAATAGGCCTACGACGATTTAGCTGGGAATTTGAAGTGAATGCCACACGTGTCGCGCCGACACCCGCAGCCTCGCTTCCAAGAAGCGGTGAGACGTGCTAATTAAGACTAGAGTGCATCCTCATTTAAATGGGACTCAAATTAGACAATGGCTTTTAACAGAAAACCGTCTTGTCTCACTAATTGGAGAATACTTCCAATTAATGTTCCGGAATTCTCGCGCCTGGCTTGATCGCTATCTGCTAAGCACGACGTAAATCAGAACTAACTTAGGCTACAAGTTTCCCGCCCATCCTGATACCATACCTATTCCTGAGCGATAAGAAGAATAATAGTCTACCGTCGGGGTCGGAAGAGAACAAGAGTTGAAAAGTGAGGTCGACAGGAAAGATGACGGAGAGGAGCCCGGCACAAGTAAGTGGAAGCAATGCCGGACTCAGCTGAGGCCCCGTGGTCGCCAACCAACGTCCCACTAGATGTGAGCCCCTGGGGGATATACTAAAGAGAGCTTCACAACTATCAACTTTTCTACGCAATCGATTAATAGAATTATTCAGCTAGTTCGCATACGGATGACATTTCAAATAAGTTACTGTCAACGAGGGTTCCACAACTATCGACTGTTGTAGGTAATCGATTAATGCAATTTAGTAAGCTCGCACTCAGATGGCATTTCAAACACTTAAGACAGCCTTGAAGCCATTTTCCAGTGTTGTAGATTCCAGTCGGTCAACACAGAAATCATTCTACTGTATTTACTGGAATAGGCTATGTGAAAAATTATCTGAGATAAATGACATGTGATTAAGAGAGATATATTTATGGACTAGTTAGTTAGTTAGTTAGTTAGTTAGATATTGTTGTTTTAAGGTGCGGAACTACGAGGTCATCTGCCCCTATATTTATGGACTGTTGAAAAAGGAGAAAACCAAGGAACGACATGTTTCGCTCGACAAGCGAGTATCGTCAGGTCCAAATTAACAAGAGAAATGGCTCTACTAAACACTAGCAAACCTCCACAGTCTCTGCCCTCCAAATAAATAAAAAATAAAAACCAAAATTAAAAAACAAAAGCAAAAACAAACACAAAGCCAAAAACAAACAACAGGAACCAAAAGCAAAAAGGAAAATTGAAAAACAAAAACAAAAGTAGAAATTAAACATAAAACTAAAAACAGAAAGCAAACAGCAAAATTAAAGTACAAAAGCAGAAAAAACTCAAAACCAAAACAAAAGCAAAATTAAAAACAAAACAGAACACAAAAAAACAACAGTAAACAAAAGCAGAAAACAAAAACAAAACCAAACACACAAAGTGTAAAAGTAGAAACAACCGCGTCCCACACGAAGGTATGTTGTTACCAAATTCGGTAAAGATCCTATGATTAGTTTGGGCGTAATTTCATTTTTTGTTTTAACAATTTGACTGGCCGCCATTACGTTTTGGTACATATGGCGGTGATATAAAACATGACACTGAGGTGCCCTGTGCTAGTGCTACCTCTGTACGGAAGGCAAATAAGTGGCGTCCCGAATACAACAGTCAAAACATTTGGCGGAAAAGTTTCGCATAAGAAATCCCTTTACTGAACAGTGAGCCTGATTATAATTTCCTTGGATCTAATGTCAAACGCCTGCTTTCTCCATGACGTTCCGGTGTGTTTATGTCAACAACAGAATTCACTAAAATTGTCGGCGAAATCTTACGAATGCATTGCCCTGTGTAGAAATTGGAGTTGCGGATATTGGTATTAATTTTGCAATATTCTGCAGTTTGTTTAGACTATGCAAACATTATGGACGGTACACACATTCCATGTCGGTATAGGCTAGGGTACAATAATGTGTTGCAAACTTCTGTACGTAGATTCCTACATTTCTTGCATATGTCATAGTATTTTCTTGTTACCATAAAGGTTCGTGCTGATTTTGTCTTCGTGTTTGGGATTGTAACTACAATGGTTATCCAATATAGGCTACATTGTCAACTTTCAAATCAAGTAATTCATGTCCGACATGTTGGATTTTGAGTGCATGTGCGAAGCTATCCTTACCTAATTGGTCAATGAATATTGAGCTCTGATTGGTTGGAGAAACTGTATCATAATGAAGAGTAGTACTTTAATGACCCCCATTATGATACAGTTTTCAGACATATAATATTTACATCTCGACATTGTCGAACATAAAAGTTTCATTACAATCAGATCAATAGGCCTACTTTTAATATAATGATCTTTCTAAGTGAGCGCACCGTAGACTTGGTGAAAAAAAACGGCGCGTTTTTGTTCAATCTGCTATAAAATTGTAACGAGTTACAATGCTAATATTTACTCGATATCGTGCGCGGAATAAAATAAGGAAAATGTTGGTGTAGGTTATTTTATGTAAGACTACGGGAGAAGTAAACTCGAGGATCTATAGCTATACAGTAGTGTCGCAGGCACAGCTCATGTACGCACTAATAATTGTCTACCATTCGCTTTACAGCAGCTCGTAGCAAGCGCATTAAAATGCCATCACCGCTGAGCTCAGGGCTCTACCTGCTACATGGTGCCAGCTAGGCGCGCCCTATTAGCCCTTGGTCCTTACAAACCCTCGAGGCCGCACCCTACGAAACATTTCGCAACCCACAAAAAATAGCTTGCTTTAAGTTTCAGGTAAAGATTGGCTTCTTTGACAAGAGTGAGCAAGAGCAATCCACCTGCTGTAGTCCTCTCTTCGACTCGATGCTATATATAACTCACACACTTCCTGTGTTATATGTCAGTGTTTCACTTTTCACCATGGATTCCGCCTCCTTATATCCTTCTCATTCTTCTTCTTCTAGTGCTATACGCTCACTGGATGTTGGCTGTCATCAGGGATATTTCTAGCTTATTATTAGCAACTTGGAACAGTGCAATGGTGTTGATTCCATACCATTCGCCTAAGTTCTTTAGCCCAGCTATGGTCCTCCTTCCTAAGCCTCTCCTACCCTCAATTATTATTATTATTATTATTATTATTGGCCGGCCCCGTTGTGTTGGGATAGCGCGCCTGCCTTGACACATGCAGTGTTCGCCGTACACTTGTGACGTTCGGCGATGAATGTCCGTTCCCCCTACTCCTTCCGCTGTCAGAAACCGAACAACACCTCTTTGCTCTTCGGTTGACGCCTCCATGTCACTGTTTGCAATGCGACTGGCAGCGTTGGACGATTGATGCATGCTGCTGCTCGCTTTGTATCGTCACGTGACGTGCACGCGTACCCTCTAGCGACGGACTGTGACCTTCCACGCTCTGGTCGAAACCACACCTCGTTACACACGCCTCGATTAGCCGATTTACTCACCGGTTTGCGCATTACAGCCTCCGGCTCGTTATTTTTTGAACGCATCTTATAGAACCACTGGCTTCAGAACTGTTTCATAGTAACGTACCTTGTAACACCAAGGTTGTAGATTGAGCGGGATGTTTGGTAGACTATTTACAGTTTGCGTACTCGTTCCTATTATTATTATTATTATTATTATTATTATGATTTGTCTACTTGAAGGAATGCGCTATAGTATCTCGATAATTCATTAAAATATAAAAAATGAAGACCCCAGCCAATGATCAACAAGTTGAGGAAGGGCTGGGTAGGGGAAGGGGTGGAATGAGGGAGGGGGCGGTACAATCTTGCCCTCCCTACGGAAGAGGGCGCGTACATCCTTTTATGACTTAAATCACATCCCTTACTCATTCGCTAAGGGGGTAGATTTCAAGAGGTTTACACTTCCCCTTCACAAAACACACCACCAGTGTCCTTGAGACATGCCGGAGTACTGTCGGAGTGAGGAGAGGAGAAACTCTGGCTAAAACGATTTATTATTTTATTGATGTTCCTGGAAATGTCCAGCGTTAAAAAAGGAAATGGAAGAATGGTTCCGGTTTTATTGCATTTCTGGGTAGACTGTAAATATGCAGCGGGCTGCATTGGACAGGACAGTGCAGTGCAATAACAATGCAACACAAGGCCCACGACACTTAATAGCAAGCGAGAGGGAGGCTGCCTTCTGGCAGTTCTGCCTACAAACGAAGAGCCAACTCGTGCATTTAATTTTGGCATACTTTCTGATATATTGAGATTAGGATAAAAATGTATAGAGTGCATTTTTCAACAGTTGGCAGCGCTGATGACATTTAAAAAATGCATATTCATATCTTCTCCAGTGCGTAAAACACATACCAAATTTGGTTGAAATCCAATAGATAGTATGAATGTTACATGCATTAAAAGATTGGACCCATCAGCAGGCATAGAATTATGTTGGCAACACACCCATGTAAATTAGTCTGATGGAATAGTATCTATATGTGTGTGTCTATTTTTGAACAATTCCCATGCATATCTTACGTGATATGCAACATAGGCCTCGATTTTTCATTGTAATTTTTCAGCAGTTGGTAGCACTGACGTCATTTTCAAATATGGTCGTGAGATATTCAGGCATAGGTCTTTACTAAAACAAAATTTGGTTTCGATAGCTGCAGCCGTTTAGGGATTATTAAGGGGGGGGGGACAGACAGACAGATAGCTAGACGGACGGACAGACACACACTCATTTGTCCGGAGCGATCGCATAAGCCTCCTCTTTCCTCATTTTTAGCCTACTTTTCGGATTTTGTAAAAATGAGGAAAAAGTAGACTTATGAGATCGATCCGGGAAAATGTGTGTCTGTCTGTCTATCTGTCCTGTCTGTCTGTCTGTGTGTGTGTCCCCCCTATCAACTCCTAAACGGCTGTAGCAATCGAAACCAAATTTGGAATGAGTAAAGATCTCTATCTGAATATCTCAGTGCCGTATTTGAAAATGATGTCAGTGCTACCAACTGCTGAAAAATCGCAATTGAAATTTCAGCTCCATGTTGTATGTCTTGGAAGGTATGCATGGGGGCTATACTAAAATTGGCACACATATAGATAATAATATTTCAGTTTAATTTCCAGGAGGCCATGCATGACAGTGTTGCGAAAATGATTCTAAGCCTGCTGATAGGTCCAATTTTTAAATGCATATAACTTCTACACTATTAATTGGATTTCAACCAAATTTCGTATGTAATATGTGTAGATAGACAGATATGAGTGAGCGTAATCTTAAGAGCCACCAGGGCTGACAACTGTTAATAAATGCACTCTCTATTGTTTTATATCCAAATACCAATATATCAGAACGTATGCAAGCCGACAGCTTCAAACTATGCACACGTATAGTACATGACATTCTAGATTAATTTGGAGTAAATAATGGACCTCAGTACTACCAACATGATTCTAAGCCTGCTGATAGGACCAATTGTAAATGCATGTAACTTCTATACTATCAATTGGATTTCAACCAAATTTCGAATGTGCTATGTGTACTATAACACATATGACTATGCGTTTTCTTAAGAGCAACCAAGGCTGCCAACTGTTAATAATGTTGTCTCTATTTTTTTTACCCTAATATCAATATATCAGAAAATATTCAAGCTAACAGCTCTAAACTTTGCACACGTATACTGTAGTACCTTACATTCTTGATTAACTTGGAGTAAATAATACACGTCAGTGCTTCCAACATGATTCTAAGCCGGGTGATTGGTCGAATTTTAGAATACATGTAACTTCTATGCAAATAAATGGATTTCATCCAAAATTGGCACAACAATAGATCATAATAGTTCAGATTATTTCTGACCAACACATGCATGACATTGTTGTCAACATTATTTTACGGGCGCTGATAGGTCCAATGTCTAACTACATGCAAAGTCCATGCTATCCGTTGGACTTCAACCAAATTTTGTATTCTGTACCTTAAGAGATGGAACTAAGAATATATTCATTCACCAGGGCTGCCAACTGTAGTGCTCTATTAGGCTACATTATGCCAGTTATATTTCGAACTAATTAGAAATTTCGATATTACCAACTCAATTTCGTCATTATTCGAATTAGGTCCATACAGATTAATCATTGGCATGAATCCTACATTTCGAGAAAAGTAGGCTCTTTAGTTCGTCACGGAACTTCTTGTTACAAAATGAGAAAAGTTGTCTAAAAATGTGCTGTTGTTAATACATTTTAGGGGTAATCAGCCCCGTTGGTGTGTGCGTTTAAATTGTCTGATAACCTGTGCTTATGTGATGTCTGTAGCAGTATTAGGGACAGGGAGGAGGTAGGCGCACCGAAACTTGAAATAAGGACTGTCCCACATTTGGCT
The DNA here is from genome assembly GCA_946902985.2 of Meconema thalassinum. Classification (NCBI taxonomy): domain Eukaryota; kingdom Metazoa; phylum Arthropoda; class Insecta; order Orthoptera; family Tettigoniidae; genus Meconema; species Meconema thalassinum. The sequence continues at coordinate 12,611,834 of OX336399.1, read as the reverse complement.
GGAGGGATTGTGGGAAAACCACACTCAGGCTAGTCATTGTCAGCGGCGGGATACGAACCTACCACCTCCGGACTTGCTCTCTTCTCCATAATAAGGATTTGGATGAGTATTTAAATGGCATGGACTCTGTCTTGAGAAAGAAATTCATGATGAAAATTAATAAATGTAAAACAAAAATATTGGAATGCAGCCGAAATAAATCAGAAACCTCTATGGACATCAAATTGGGAGGTGAAAAACTAAAGGAATTAGATACTTCCGTTACCTAGGAAGCAAAATAACCAGTGATGGACGAAGCAAAGAGGATATAAAGAGTAGGTTGGCTCAGGCAAGGAAAGCATTTCTACAAAAATGAATCTGTTGACATTGAATATAGATTTAGGTATTAGTAAGTCCTTTTTGAAAGCCTTTGTCTGGAGCGTGGCACTCTATGGAAGTGAAACTTGGACTATTGGAGCAGCAGAAAAGAGGAGAATAGAATCGTTTGAAATGTGGTGTTACAGGAGAATGATGAAGATCAGATGGGTAGATAGGGTGACAAACGAAGAGGTACTAAGACTAGTGGGAGAGGAAAGATGTTTCTGGCGATTGCTAATGAAGAGAAGAGATAGGTTGCTTGGACACATACAAAGACACCCAGGAATAGCAAGCTTAGTTACGGAAGGAACCCAAGCTTGCAGGTTTGCTCCTGGCCGTGGTAAGTGATTTTTGAAAGGCGGCAAAAATTACGACACCATGTCATACGATGTTGGCATGTCAAAGAACCCATTTGAATTCAGTAGGCCGTGTTCATAATGGCAAAATTAATCACGGGATTTTTGCCAACACAAAGTTCCTCATTGCTTTACTAGAAAGCGCTATAGAGTTCAAGGAGTTTAAGATATCTAACCACCTTGACTTTCATAGTGCTTCAAAGAACAACGAAATTCGACATGCAAGGTACCCTCTGGGTGTCAAATAATAAAGCTTGCACCCGGCGCCCTAGGCCATACGATATTTTTATTATTATTACCAGATAGGGTAACAAATGAAGAGGTATTAAGACGAGTGGGAGAGGAGAGATGTGTCTGGCGACTGCTAATGAAGAGAAGAGAGAGGTTGGTTGGACACATACTAAAGACACCCAGGAATAGCAAATTTTGTTATGAAAGGAAAGGTCAAAGACAAGAACTGTAACCAAGGATAGAATATGTTAAACAGATTGTGTCGGATCTATGGTATGGCTATGAAGAGATGAAGCGATTAGCTCGGGACTCAGACTCAAACAGCAACAACAACAACAACAACAACAACAACAACAACAATTACGTGCTGACCGTGGCCTAGTGCGAACAGTTAGAGCGTGCTGCACCTTGAGGGTGCCATTAACATGCGCGCGGGTCCCAGAACACACTTCCGGTGCGAGCTCCACCCTGTGTCCAACACTTGTCGCCTGGACGTCGCGGGATTCCAAACGAGAGCGCGCCTCTACAAGTAACGAATCCTGGCGCAGTCACCTGGCATTTGAGGGTGCGCAAATGTGAGGGAGCCGTGTCAGTAGATACTGGCACGTTAAAAGTTCCTATTCGGGGCAAAATACCAGCAACCAGGCGTAGTCTAAATGGACGTAAAACAAACAATTTTATTATCGATGATGATGATAATTGTTGTTTTATGGGGCCTTACACAGGGGCGTATTCTTAGGGCTACCGGCGGTAGCCCAAGAAAATTACATTAAAAATAAATAACACTTTATTACAGTTTCAACAAAGCATTCAAACAATCGTGACTTTCATGCACATTCTTCTTTATCGAAAGAAATAATGGTTAGTGGGTAGTCACCGCGACAATGCAGTAGAAACCGACCAAGAAAGTGGTAGCCTTACGCCGCTCTCCCCATCTCTCCGCACCCACCCTTGCTCCGTCCAGGCACAGCGCTCATAGCGAGAGAGTTGCCGCTACAGCAGCGGCTTCCTTGAAGTTAAAAGCGTTTAAAGCAACAAATAGCATACAATAAATATACATTATCCTGAGCATAGATGTGAATATGTTTTAGAAGTTGTAGTATTTTCGATGTGTGATTTATTTAAGTGTGTGTATGCTCAAGAATCTTTATGTAGTGTTTTGTTTTAACTGTGCCAATTTGTGAATTTGTAAGAAGATTATGGAACAAACACCTGTGGGGGCTTTTAAATGCCAATGACTGTATAATAGAGAGTTTGTTAGAAGTTCCTTTCAGCCGTCGTCCATACATGAGAAAGTTCATATTATACATATGACAAGGCCTACACCTGAACTGCAATTGTGTGCCAATGTATACACGTCATTTCACATCATCTACTTATGCTAGGTGGAATACGTTATCTAGCAGTTCTAAACTGTCTAAATTGTATTGCTGGCCGTGTTAATATTTAGTCGTGAAGTTAATGTATGGTCAAAGGAAGGGCTTTCAAATAAGAACTCTTTTCGCACGGCAGTTCAAAAGCATGTCTTGTGTAATATTAAGCTCAGTGGTAGCCCAGATCTTGAGACCAGTGTACGCCACTGGCCTTACATCTGGGTTATCGGTCCCTAATGGTCTGGGTGATAGCGTAAATGACAATGAAATGAAAACCAGAATGAAAAAGTGAGATTGAAATGACTCACAAAATGTAGAGGGGAAATACTTACAAAAGGTAATTTAGAAGGAAAATACTCACAAAAGGAATTGATTGAAAAATACGCACAAAATTAAGTTTATGTTCAAAATACGTACAAAAGACAATGTACAGTCGAAATAGTATACTTACAAAATGCAATTGAAATTCAAAATACACAATGCAATTTAGATTGAAAAAGCCCATTTCAGATTCAAAATACTCACAAAGTGCAATTGAAATTCAAAATACTGCACTTACAAAATGCAATTGAAATTAAAAACGCTTACAAAATGTATGGTAGATTCAAACTACTCATTTGGATTGACAATACAACATTATTATTATTTGGTGGGCCAAAATCTAGTAAGAGGAGGCTACTGATGACAGCCATCCATTCAGTTCTGCTGTATGGAGCGGATATATGGGCGGATGCCCTGGATAAGGAAATTTATAGCAAGTCACTAACGCAAGTGCAGAGGCGGGGTGTTTTGCTTATCGCACGGTCTCTGAAGAAGCAGTTCTTGTTATTGCCGCAATTATTCGAATTTCTTTTTTTCTTGCGAAAGAACGTAAGTACATTTACTGGAGGAAATCTGAGGTAGGTTTAGAAAATGCAAGACGAACAGCAAGAGTACCTACAAACCTTTCATATTTGGCAGATCAAATGGGAGCAAGGAGATCGAAGCCAGGTGCAGGTTTTGGACAGAGAGGAAACATGGTGAGGATGGTTATTATCTCACTGAGTTCTTGACTGGCCATGGCTACTTCTGTTCTCATCTTAAGAAGATGGGGAAGGTGGATAGTACTAATCACATATTCTTCTCTCGTGGACGGTGGGTCCAAAATTGACAGTCTCATCAGGAGCACTTTGAGGTAGAGATATCTCCTGACAATATTGAGATGATGCTACAAAATGAAGAACATTCGAAGCTAGTAGCAAGTTTTGTTGAGAATATCCTTCGAACAAAGAAGAAAGATCTGGATCGCCACTACGGAAGAGTTCCCTACGGGAAAAGACAAAATGGCTCCAGCCTGAATTAATGTGATAAACGGTTCCAGGCTAGTGTTCAGAGTAACGGGGGGAGTTATAGTCGGTAGTCTGCCACTCAGGGGCCCGACACTGTGGGAGTAAATGCATTTCTTTCCTTACAAAGAATCTGTGTGTAAACTACAACTTCCCACCACCATTTGCAAATAAAGTGCAGCCTCCGTGGCTTAGGAAGCAGCACGCCGGCCTCTCACCGCTGCTCAGTGGGTCAAAATCGAAATCTAGGGGGACAAAATTATTTTTACGTTTTAATCATGAATTTAGAGTGAAAGCATCGTATATAATTTGTTTACTTCATAATAAACATCAGTTAAGACCTTTTTTAAGCTACGTCTACGCATGCAAGAAATTGTCTATGACTAGGAGTTGGATAGAGCATTCAGTTCTCTCTTCAGAACAATGTTCTACCCCTAATTTACTTTTAACAAAGTCACAAAGTTCCACTTTTGATATAATCGTCGAACCCAGTGCTTCAAACAGTTGTAAACGTGTGAGAACTGGTTGCGCGGCATCTTCTAAAACGTAACATAACTAAGTAAGTTGCAAAAAGATGCAACAAATCTTATAACAGGCGTAAACTACAAGACTTTATCTACATTTTAAAATTAAGCAGAAAGTGACGCAGAGTGACGCGACATACTAAAAAACTAAGTGAAAATATAATTTTAAAAATAATAGCTAAATATTATATAATGCAAATATAGCTAAAATTACGTAACAATTACGCCCATTAATAACTGAAACACGCTACAAAGAGCATACCTTCAGCTGCGTGTTCCATCTTAAAGCATCACACTAACCACAAAGACAACCAAACCACAGCCACTTACATTCACCCTCCAATTCAGACTACTTGAACAGTGGTGACAGATTTACACTAAGATGCGTTTATATCCCAGAATAGTGAGCGGCAATTATATGAGAATGCTGTAGAAGTAATAAATTTTGATTTTGTAATTATGAAAAAAAAAAAAAATTGTCCTCCTAGATTTCGATTTTGACCCACTGTGCGCTGGGTCCGAGGTTCAAACCCCGGTCACTCCATGTGAGATTTGTGCTGGACAAAGCGGAGGCAGACAGGTTTTTGTCCGGGTTCTCCGGTTTTCCCTGTCACAAATTTCATTCTAGCAACACTCTCCATTAGCATTTAATTCCATCTGTCATTCATTTAATCATTACCGCAGGGGAGTGCGACAGGCTTCGGCAGCCGGCACAGTTCATTCCATTCCTTGACGCGGTCGGTTGACTGGAAGCGGGCTGTGGGGTGAAGTCACTGACAGATGCATTTGTTTCTTAATTATCCTATTTTCAATTTTGAAAAAATAGGCTTATGAGATCACCTTTTGTCCGTGTGTGTGTGCGTGCACGCGTGTGTGTGTGTTTGTGTGTGTGAGTGTGTGTGTCACTAATAACTTCTAAACGGCTGGATCGATTTCAATGAAACTCGGTATGTTCATAGCATTATTCAGGGCGACCCCGACAGTGCCCTTCAAAGTTTGTTACATGTCACCAATCCAACATGGCGGCTGTGCGAAATATTTCACCAGCATTCAATATCTCCGAAACTCTTCCCGATATCACCCTGGGATTTATTACGGTGATATAGGGAACTACTAGAAGTTCACCTATGTGACTTTTGAAAAACTGGTAACTACAAAACCAACATGGCGGCCACGCAATTCGCGACATTTAAATAGACCTTTCTCGCGATTTAACCAACCAAATGCAATAAAACTTGGTAAAGTATATGTTTATACACATTGTAATGCACCGACATCTAACTTCATTCAATTGTTTACATAACCACAAGATGGCGGATGCGCGAAATATTTCCCCGGCATTCTATATCTCTGAAACTACTAGCGGTATCATCCTGAAATTTTGTACGGAGATAAAGGGCACTACTGGAAGTTCATCTATAAGACTTTCAAAAACCAGTTAACTACAAAACGAACATGGTGGCCAAGCGAATTTGAAAATTTTAAATAGACCTTTCTCGTGATTTAATGTTCCAAACGCAATGAAATCTGGTACAGGAAATGTTTATACACATTGTAATGCACTGGTATCAAATTTAGTTCAATTGTTTACATAACCTCAAGATGGCGGCTGTGCGAATTTTAAAATTAAGTTTTTATTTCTTGTGTCGTAATCATGCGATCGAAGTGAAAGTTTGAATAATGAACCTACGCAATCATTTTCCTTTAATGGTCCATGACTCTATGGCCTATACATATAACAATACAAATGGCGACCATCCGAATTATTTGGACGGCTCTGGATATCTACGAATCTATTATAGCAATCACACTGATTTTTTTATGTTCATAGGATCTACGAACTTAAGTTCACCTATAGGACTTTAAATAACCTGGTGATCACAAATCCAACATGGCGGCGACGCAAAGTATAAATATTCACATGGACGTTTCTCGCAATTGAACCATCCGATTGCAGTGAAACTTGGTACAGTAAATCCTTATACAAATGTTAATCCACTGGCATCTAATTTATTTCAATTGTTTCCATAACCACAAGATGGCAGCTGTGCGAAATTTTAAAATCTCCTTATTACTTCTTGTGCCCTAATCATGCGATTGAAGTTTGAATGCTACACGTACACAACAATCTTCATGTAACCGTACATAACTCTAGGACCTACAGTACATATATAAAATCCAACATGGTGACCATCCGAAATATTTAGTCGGTTCTCAATATCTACGAATCTATTACAGCAATCAAACTGAAATTTTGTATGTTGATAGTGGCAGTTAACATGAGTAGGATATATGAAAATAGGCTGTACAGTTCTTCACGGAACTACTTGTTTTTATCACCAAATTCACATAGAAACAAAGACATGTTAAAGGACTCCAACAGCAAAGTGACGCGACCCTCCCTTGCCAGTTACAGAATTCCTCGCCACTTGTCACCAACCTCTCATTAATCAACACAGAATTATAAACTTGAGACAGTTAAACTTCACTAAACAATGATAGCTGGAGAATGCTGCGCTGGGCCAACGCTTTTGCAACAAGCGAGCGTCATTACGCAATAATGAGTTGTACGGTCCATTATACATTATGTGCGGCTACGCAGTGGGTGTGTACTTAGCCAACGAATCATTTATTCTTCTCTAATCCACCATGGACCAGATCTGGGCTGAAAAAACTTTCCCTTGGAACTTGATTATGGTGGCAAGAAACAAGAGACATGCATGCATCCGTTCAGTGAGAAACAGAAGGAGATTTCCAACCACGCAACAAAAAGTCAAACAATGCCCAACGCTACGGACCAGCTAACTCTTTACATGTAAATTCGTCAGTAGGAATAATGACAAAATCTCGTAGACCATTAACCTAATATTGTTGCTTTCAGAATCTCCACAAGTATAAAACGAAGTCCCCAATTCTTGAATGTTACGGGTAATCTCGTGAACCACTGGATGGATTTTGATGCGGTTTTCACCATTCTGTAAAGGATATTTCGAGGAAGGTTTCTGTATAAAAAAATGTATTTATGACCAAAGGAAGCCAAGCAGTAACGATTTCAGTGAAAAAAAAATCAGAAAAAAACCTGACGTCCGTGCACTTCTTAAGCTTACGCTGGGCAAACAGTTAAACATATCTATATACTATGAGTGTAAGAACTGTTCAGCATGAAAAGTTCTCTATATTCAATACATCGCCCACTATAAGATTTATTACGTTTTCATTTCTTCCAACAATCTCCATTCAATTACTAGCTTCGAGACAGCTGGCTGGCGAGCGGGCCTATCACCCCAGACACTGACGAGTCGTGTCGAGTCAAGGCTTCAGAGAAGAGTGGATGTGTTTGGAGTTTCCCTGGAAGTGCAACTCGGGTTTTCTTTACTTCGCCTGTGAACTTTTCATTCCGCAGAATACACAGTCAAGTGCGTCTGACAAGAATATGTTGCACATGCATCTCCATGAAAATATAATTAACAGTCCAGTCAGTGATTTTAACCCAACATGCCGAGACGGAAAAAGGATATAAGTCGTAGTTCATTGACATCACGGAACAATGAAACTGAGCAAAAAATAATTCATCCGCGGTAAAGATAATAATTCACCGTTTAAAACAAGCACACCTTTCTAACATTACGGGTTCGTGAAATATCGAGGGAAACAAAAGTCGATGATCTTACAGTTTTGGTTTATTTGCGTAAATGAGTGGGCTATAGAAAAGAGGGGTTCAGAACCAGTCATGTGACACCTCACATACCCAACTACAATAATTGGTTCGCAAGGTATCGGGTTGCCGGGCTGCAATAAGCAGTCGCGGTGCATGCTTTAACGCTCACGGCTACAGGTGTAATAGAACCGGCTTCATCTCTCGAAAAATAAGACAAGCCCCTTGCTTTTCCAATGCTTTTTCAAGATAATTAATTTGGCCTACGTCGAATATTTGACATTCAATAATGATTTGCAGTTAGTTAGGATTTAAATATTTTTCATTTTTGTAGGCCTATTCAACTAAGATTTCGAAAAAAAAAGATTTCGAAAAAAAACAGACTAGTCCAAAGGTTTTTTACTTTTTCTCAACTATCATCAGAAAAAATATATTTCCTTTACGTGCAATGTAAAGCTGTTAGTGAGACAATAGAAGGTCTAAAAGCAATGTATATTTCATTCAGCACAAATGAAGCTGTGTTTGAGTCATCAGTTTTTGGACTGGTTTGATCCAGCCATCCATGCTCCCTGTCCTGAGCTAATCGTTTCATCTCTACATCGCTACCACACCCCACATCCGAGGCAATCTGTTTAACATTTTCTAACCTTGGTCTACCCCTACAGTTCTTATCCTCGACACTTCCTTCTATAACTAAGCTTGCAATTCCTGGGTGTCTTAGTATGTGTCCCACCAACCTATCTCTTCTCTTCATTAGCAGTCGCCAGAAATATCGCTCCTCTCCCACTAGTCTTATTACCCTCTTCGTTTGTAACCCTATCTACCCATCTGATCTTCATCATTCTTCTGTAACACCACATTTCGAATGCTTCAATTCTCCTCTTTTCAGCTGCACCAATAGACCAAGTTTCACTTCCATAGAGCGCCACGCTCCAGACAAAGGCTTTCAAAAATGACTTCCTTATACCTAAATCTATATTCGATGTCAACAGATTCCTTTTCTGTAGAAATGCTTTCCTTCCCTGAGCTAACCTACTTTTTATATCCTCTTTGCTTCGTCCATCACTGGTTATTTTGCTTCCTAAGTAACAGAAGTCGCCTACTTCCCTTAGTTTTTCACCTGACAATTTGATGTCCATAGAGGTTTCTGATTTATTTCGGCTGCATTCCAATATTTTTGTTTTACATTTATTAATTTTCATCATGAATTCTTTCCTCGAGACGGAGTCCATACAATTCAAAAACTCATTCAAATCGTCAGGCGTGTCGGCCAAGATGACTATGTCATCGTCAAATCTCAGAGTTGAAATGATTTCTCCTTGAATCTTCACCCCCACATTAAACTTTTCTCCAATTTCCTTCATTGCTTGTTCAATGTAAAGATTGAAAAGTATGGGTGATAAGTTGCAGCCTTGCCTTACACCTTTCTGAATACCAGCTTCTCTCTCATGTCCTTCAGCTCGAATGACTGCTGTCTGGTTTCTGTATATATTGTAGATCACCCTCCTATCCCTGTACTTTATTCCAATCGTTTTCAAAATGCCAAAAAATTTAGACCAATCTACGTTATCCAAAGCCTTTTCTAAGTCTACAAATGCCATGAACGTTCTCTTATCTTTCCTTATTCTACCTTCCAAAATCAGCCTAAGACTTAGTACAGCTTCCCTTGTTCCTACATTTCTCCTAAAATCAAACCGGTCTTCACCCAACTCCGTTTCTATCTGGCTTTGCATGCTCTTGTAAATTATTCTGGATTTTTAGTTTCTGAACAATTTAATTTTCTGACTTGTCTGGTTGTTGGAACGAACTCTCCAATCATTGAACACTTCACAGTACTACCAACTTATGTCAACACTCACCATGGTCCTTGCAGAACTGCTTCTCCCTGACGCTGGGATCGCACGCATCTGAAACAAACATGGAACATTGTAAACTGAGATGAAGGGAGGTTACAGTTCGCTACAGAAATAATAATGATTATGATCATCTATCTATATATATAAAAATCAATGTTACGTGATAGTTTGTCTGTGGGTATGTCTGTGGGTATGTATGTATTCTATGCGTTCATATACCATTCATCCGATTGCGATGAAACTTGGGTGAGATGTTGAGTACACTCCAAGGAAGGTTTCTGACTTAGTAAATCCATTTTACAATAGGTAGCGCACGCGTAGATTCAACAAATGAGCGACGATGCGCGAAGCATTTCAACAAAGTCCCGTATGTGTTCATATACCATTCGTCCGATAGCGATGAAACTTGGGTGAGATGTTGTGTACACTTACGTGAAGGTTTCAAAATTAATGAATACATTTCACAGTAGATAGCGCACAAGTAGATTCAAAAAATGAGCGACGACACGCAATGCGTTTCAACAAAGTCCCGTATGCATTCATACACCATTCGTCCGATAGCTATGAAACTTGCGTAAAATGTTGTGTACACTGCAGGGAAATTTTCTGGCTTAGTACATCCACTTAACAATAGGCAGCGCACGAGTAGATTCAACAAATGAGCTACGACGCGCGAAGCATTTCAACAAAGTCACGTTTGCGTTCATATACCATTCGTCCGATAGCGATGAAACTAGGCTGAGATTTTGTGTGCACTCCAGGGAAGGTTTCTAGCTTAGTAAATTCCTTTAAAAATAGGTAGAGCACGAGTAGAATTAACAAATGAGCAACGGCGCGCGAAGCGTTTCAACAAAGTCCCATGTAATTTCATATACCATTCATCCGATAGCGATGAAACTTGGGTGAGATGTTGTGTACACTCCAGGGAAGGTTTCTGGCTTAGTACATACATTTTACAATAGGTATCGCACCAGTAGATTCAACAAATGAGCGATGACACGCGAAGTGTTTCAACAAAGTCCCGTATAAAGTCATATACCAGTCGTCTGATAGTGATAAATGTTTGGTGAATTGTTGTGTACACTCCAGGAAAGGTTTCTGGCTAAGTAAATCCATTTTACAATACGAAGCGCACGTTTATATTCAACAAATGAGTGACTACGCGCGAAGCGTTTCGACAACGTCCCGTATAAAGTCATATACCATTCGTCTGATAGTGATAAATGTTTGGTGAATTGTTGTGTACACTCCAGGAAAGGTTTCTGGCTAAGTAAATCCATTTTACAATACGAAGCGCACATTTATATTCAACAAATGAGTGACTACGCGCGAAGCGTTTCGACAACGTCCCGTATACGTTCACATACCATTCATCCGATTGCGATGAAACTTGGGTGAGATGTTGCGTACACTCCAGGGAAGGTGTCTGGCTGAGTACATCCATATTACAATATGTAGCGCAAGAGTAGAATCAACAAATGAGCGACGACACGCGAAGCGTTTCAACCAAGTCCCGTATGCATTCATGTACCATTCGTCCGTAGCTATGAAACTTGGGTGAGATGTTGTGTACACGTCATGGAAAACTTCTGGCTTAGTAAATCCACTATACAATATGCAGCACACAAGTTGATTCAACAAATGAGGGACGACGCGCGAAGCGTTTCAACAACGTCCCGTATAAGGTCATATACCATTCTGCCGTTAGCGGTGAAACTTGGGTGAAATATGGTGGACACTCCAAGGAAGGTTTCTGGCTTAGTAAATACATTTCACAGTAGGTAGCACACGAGTAGATTCGACAAATGAACGACGACATGCGGAGCGTTTCAATACAGTCCCCTATGTCTTCATATCCCATTAGTCCGATAGCGATGAAACTTGGGTGAGATGTTGTGGACACTTACGTGACGGTTTCTAACTTAGTAAATACATTTTACAGTAGGTAGCGCACGAGTAGATTCAACAAATGAGTGACGGAGCGCGAATCGTTTAAACAAAATCAGGTATGCGTTCATATACTATTCATCCGATTGCGATGAAACATTGATCAGTTATTGTGTACCCGCCAGGGAAGGGGACTTAGTAAATCCATTTCACAATAAGTAGCGCAAGAGTAGATGCAACAAATGGGTGACGACGCGCGAAGCGTTTCAACAAAATCCCCTATTGCGTTCATATAACATTCTTCGATTGCGATGAAACCTTGATGAGTTATTGTGTACACGCCAGGGAAGGGCTTCGACTTAGTAATACATTTCTCAATAGGTAGCGCACGAGTAGATTCAACAAATGAGTGACAGCGCACGAATCGTTTAAACAAAACCCCGTATACGTGCATATACAATTCATCCGATTGCGATGAATCATTGATGAGTTATTGTGTACACGCCAGGGAAGGGTTTCGACTTAGTAAATCCATTTCACAACAGGTAGCGTACGAGTAGATTCAACAAATGAGTGACAGCGATGAAACTTTTGAAAGTTGTTGTGCACGCTTCCACGAATGGTTCTAAATTAGAAAATCCATTTTACGATAGCTTAGAGGCAGTTAACATGTTGTGTATCCAAAAGCACTTCAAGAAACAGAATTTCAACGCCAACACTTTCTTTGATTGGCATTGCAACGCATACCGGGTACAGCTTGTTAGAAATAAATAAATAAAGAACTTATCAAAACACAGGAGGACCCGGAACGATTCAAAATCACTGAAGACGGTATTAAGGACAGAAATCAATTCAGAAATAATTTGTACAAGAGTGAGTTGGTTGGTTCCTCAGTTTAATTAGTAGAACGTTCTTTTTGATGCCATGGGTCCGGCGGCTTTACTTCCCCTCCGAAAGAAGGTAACTGAGGGATTTTAACGCTCTTAAATAATCCCGACGACTTCGGTTGGATTTGAACCCGCAACCTTGGGCATAGAAACTCAGCATGCTACCAAGTACGCCATTCAAGCCGCTTGGAGTTCCGCTGTTCAGCTCGGCTTTTCTGAATTGTCCATGCGTTTTTAGCCTACTTTCGATTTTTGCAAAAAATGAAAGTAGACTTATGAGATCAACACAGGGCGAAAAATTGTGTGTCTGTCTGTGTGTGTGTGTGAGAGTGTGTGTACTCTGAATGTCTGTGTCCCCCCCTATCAATTCGAACACGGTGAAACCGAATTCAACGAAATTCGGTACAGAGGTAGCACTAGCAAAGGGCACCTCAGTGTCATGTTTCATATCGCCACCATCTTGACGAAAACATAATGGCGGCCACCCCAATGTTAAAAGCTTAAATCAAATAACGACCAACCTAATCATCTTATCTCTACCAATTTTTGCAACATTATACCTTTATGTATGAAGAATCTTTTGACCAAACTGCAAGGTCATCAACCCAATAATTTGAGGATGGCGGCCATGTTTGTGTGCAAATCGATTCCCCCTATCTATCCAAACACGGTGAATCCAAATTGAACGAAATTTGGAACAGATGTAGCTCTAGCAAAGAGCACCTCAGTGTCATGTCTTATATCGCCGCCATCTTGACGAAAACGTAATGGCGGCCACCCAAATCTTAAAAGCTTAAATCAAATTACGACCAACCTAAACATCTGATCTCTACTAAATTTTGCAACAATATACCTTTATGTAGTTAGCATCTTTTGTCCAAACGACAAGGTCATCAGCCCAATAGTTTGCAGATAGCGGCCATATATGTGTGCAAATCGATTCACCATATCAATTTAAACACGGTGAAACCTAATTGAATGAAATTTTGTACAGAGGTAGAACTAGCAATGGGCACCTCATATTCATGTTTAATATCCGTATAACACGTTGTATTTCAACAAGCTACTACAACCAACATTCAATTATACTCCTTGAAAAGGACAGAGTTAAAACTATACCCATGCATTTAGGAGAAAGTAGGCTATATGTTCTTTACTGAACATATCTTTTAAGCTTACGCTGGGCAAAGATACCGGGTGTATTCACACAAAAGTAACGATACGTTACGTAGCTGTAACGCAGTTGTCATGGTGACTGTGAGCAAAGCAAAGCAAAGCAAAGCCAGGAGCACTCCTCTGCACGGTTTGTTGAGCAGGCGAAAGAGCCAGCGCATGTAAATACTAGTCTTGGTGTAATTATCCTGCAGAGACAACAGTTTTTGCTCTTAATACACAACTTGTGGGACTTTCTAGTAATTAACTGTACCTGACATATGTCGCTTGTAGATGTGCACAGATAGCATACGATTTGTTGCGTCGTATTTCAGGGACAAACAGGAAATGAAGTGTAGATTATCGCTGATTTTGTGTAACATACACTAGGATGTGACATGACAAAACAAAACCATTTACCCTCCGACAATTTATTAAGTGAAACGCTAGTTGGTACACAGCCCAGTGACCTACTGTCAGTATAGATGCTCGAGTTTAGACGCAATAAAAACGTTACCCGTAGTCTTACTTGTCGTTATTTTATTCTGCGTTAAGCTGTGTAGAGTAAACATTTGTATTGTAACCCGTTAACATTTTATAGCTGATTGAACAAAAGTGTCATATATTTTACCAAGTCTAACGGAGTGCTCACATAGAAAGATGATCATCATATATATTATTTCAGTAGTATAGATCACTCACAAGCGGCAAATGATCATTCAAATGAAAGAGAATAGACATTAGAATTGACGAATTGCACTCTAATTACATAAATTTAGTTAGTTATTGTTGTTTTAAGGGGCGGAACTACGAGGTCATCTGCCCCTAAATATCGATAATTTCTTTAAAAAATGACTTTAACAAATGTACGAAGTGTGCGATTTGCAAATACTGTTGCTGTAGGGAAAAAACCGCTCCATAATTGGTGCCCACTTCACATTTTGGCCGCTGTGACGCCTGTTTATATAATTTTAATATTCTGTGGTCTTTCCTTTATCATTTTGCATGGATTTTAGAAACAGTAAATCAAAGGAATGAGTACTCAAATCGTATAATTCCATAAATATCGAATAACTGGTGAGTGTTATGATGATCCAATTTTCAGTGATTGCCTTCTTAAGTAGGCTAAGGGAACGTAGGACTTGGAATTCTAACTGAAATGTAAATAGTGTTCTATAATCATTTGGTTGAAATAAAGACATAACAACCTTTCTCCTTAAGTCTCTCATTATAAACCTATTGGGTAAAGTGTGGTTTATGAACATTCGAGATTTCTCGCACGGGTCCACTAGCTACATCAGATCGTAATGAAACTTTAATACGTCTTGAAGGAACTTATTGTTAACGTGTATACGGAGTTGTAATGTGATCTGACGGTTCTGAAAATAGTTGTTGCTAATTTTGTAAACCATTCATTTGTCACGGATATTGCCTGGCTTTGATTTCCGGAACAGTTGTTGTCTTGTTCATTCGACTGGCTGCGTGGCACAACGGTAACGTTCTCGCCTGCTGATCCCAAGGTTGCAGGATGGAACCCTGGTGCAGTCAGCTGGCGTTTGAGGGGGCGCAATGCGAGGTTAAATATCCCCTTCAGGGTAAATATTCGACACTCTCCTTCAAGAGGACACCCATAGGGTGAGCTTCAGGTTCCGTTCAATTTCAAGTAGTTTCAACTTTCGCTACCAAATGCAACTGACACTTAGTGGTAAACGTTGGAATTATGATAGAGCGTTTCAACGAAATCTAACCTAGAAATTTAGCTTCACACAAGTTTAGTTAGTGAAAGGATCTTTTACATGCCATAAATCTATCACATGGGTCCACCGGGATCACTTCTCCTCCGAAGGAAGGCATAGTCTACTCAAGGATTTTAGCGCTGTAAAAAAATCCCACGACTTCGGCCGGGTTTGAACCCGCAATCTTGGGCACAGCAGTTCAGCATGCTACCGACTACGCCACCGAAGCCGCTTTCGCAGTCTGTAACATCCTGTCTTTCACCATGGAGCTGCGGGTTTCACATGGCCTCGTGAGGCAAAACTGAGAAGGGATGGGTTCGAATCTCACCTCAACAATCCTAAAAATGGTTTTGTGTGGTTTCCAGGGAGAACAATTTCCAGAATGGTTAATGTGGGTATCGAACCTGCCTCTTCTCAGTTTTACCTCTCGAGGCAGACCACTCCAGCCCCCACTCCACTAAAAAAGTCAATAAAAATTAAGAAAGTGTAACTTTGGTAAAAGCATAAAACAATTGTAAATTTGGTTGTACCCTAATCTTAACTTATTGGCTAAGTTATAAAGAATATTAAGATTGAAATTAGACTACCTCGTGGTGTAGTGGCTAGCATTCTTGGCTACCGCCCCGCAGGTCCGAATTCGATTCCCAGCTCTGCCAAGAAATTTTAATTCTGGTCTGGGGGCTGGAACGGGGTACACTCAGCCTTGTGAGGCAAAACTGTGAATTCCACAGTACGGTACTTTTGAGAAATAAATTATCAATTTGAAAGAAAAAAAAAGAGAGAGAAACCTGTTTACCTTTCTGCTTGAGAAATTCATTAAGTATAATATTTTATTTGTGAGTTGTGTTCTGCAACTGTTTTTGATTTGCCACTAATTGCTGGCTATATAGACTCAGAATTATACAATTAACTCTTATCTAGAATAATTACACAAAGTTCTATGCTCCAAGACATTGGTTGATATTTTTGGGTATTTTGCGGTGACAATCGCCTGACAATACTCACAATTTTCCAGGGTGGTCAGCCCCTGAGCCCAGCAGTGCTATGAATTGAACCCGGATCTCCAGGGCCTCAGCCAAGAACTCTCGTGTCTCCATGATCCTGGAGAATCGACCAGGACATGAACTCCCTCCCGGAGGTGGTCGACCCAACCAACCAACATGTTCGCTATCGATAATGAATTATTCAGACTGGAAGACTTACATCTTGGTCTATGTCATGTGACAGTACAATGAGGAAGTGTACACTAATTACAGATAAACAGTCTCTGCGCATGCGCGCACCAACCAAACTGGGATAGCTGCTGCTTCTCCGAACAAGCGAGTAAGAAAACCTGCATCCACATCAATGTAACCGCTTCTTTTGTGGTCACGAGTAACGATAATACTCGTTACTTTCTCAAGATGGAATAATAATAGTAGTAATAATAATAATAATAATAATAATAATAATAATAATAATAATAATATCGTATGGCCTCGGTGCCGGGTGCAAGCTTTCTTATTTGACACCCAAAGGGTAGCTTTCATGTCGAATTTCGTTGTTCCTTGAACACTTTAGCGCCTTCTAGTAGAGAAATGAGGAACTTTGTGTTGGCGGAAACTCCCGAGATTGGTTGGGTGGTTCTTAAGTTTAGGGGCTGCGACAACGCGGTCATGTAGCCCCGTGTACTTTGGGTGTGTGTAGAATCTGTCCGATAACCGGTGTTAATTGTGATGACTGTATTAATGTGTGTTATCTGTTTTTTTAATTTTAAGTACTGCAACTTAGAATTTTTCAAATAGTTCCTACTTTTGCTGTCGAGCGCCACCATCAACGACTACTAGGCCAAGTTCAGAACTTAGCTACTAGACGCCACCGCAGTCGGCTCTTGGCAACGAACGTAGAAACCTAAGAGCGTTGTTTACATTCTAACCCTATCCAATTTAGCTTCACACAGGTGCAATTAGTGGAAGGTTCTTTAACATGCCATAAATCTGTGACATGGGACCACCGGCTTTACTTCCCCTCCGAAGGAAGGCATACTGAGGGATTTTTAATGCTCTTAAAAATCCGACGACTTCGTCCGGGTTTGAACCCGCTATCTTGGGTACAGCAGTTCAGCATGCTACCGACTACGCCACCGAAGTTGACAAAAAGCACGATACGTATGTCATACGATGTTGGCGTGTTAAAGAACCCATTTCAATTCAGTAGGCCGTGTTCATAATGGCAAAATTAATCTCGGTTTTTTCCGCCAACACAAAAATTTCCTCCTTTCTCTACTAGAAAGCGCTGTAGTGTCATGGACCTTAGATATCTTAACCTCCTTGACTTTCATAGCGCTCCAAGGAGCGATAAAATTCGACATGCAAGCTGTCCTCTGGGTGTCAATTAACAATGCTTGCACCCGGTACCCGAGGCCATACTGATATTATTATTACCTTTAAACAAAGCGGATCCGAGTAATTTATTGCAGTTACATTTAGGGCTTGCAACTTCACGGTCATGAGCCCAGGTCTTGTGGAATCTATCTGCCAACCTGCGTTATTGTAGTGACCGAACTAGTGCGTGTAACTAGAGGCTAAGATCCGTAAAGACACAGCTGCAATCTGTATTTACTGGTACTTTGGGAAGCCACGGAAAACCACTTCTACGTTGACCGACTGTAAGATACCAACCCACCACCAACCACTCTTCTCAACTGTCCTCAAGAAGACTGGCCGACCTCAAACTACAGGGTATTTCATATAAAGTAAGAACGGCAAGCGGTAGTTTTGTTATTCGCTGGTGCGGTGGGCTTGGCCGAGCTTGTGGCGCGCCATGGACCCCTGTTGCACTATTTAAAGCGCGCGTATAGTACATACGAGGGCTGTTCTTTTTTTTTTCTTTCAAGTTCCGATGGACTGTATAAAAATAACAGTTTGACAAACCAAACTGATTTTGCTACTAAATGTTTGCTTGTTTTATTCTTATGTCTCAACATAATCGCCAAAACAATTGAAACATGTGTCGTATCGATACACCAGCTTTCCAATGCCCTCGGCAAAGTATTCTGCCGCCACTGAGTTGGGGACGTCTGGACTGTCTCCTGAAGTGTCTCCTTTTGGCGAGGCGTTGCCGCCCAACCATACCTTCAATTCTCGAAAAAGGTGAACATCATCAAGTGCTGGTTTGGACTAAACGGTAGATGGTACAAAACTTCATTCACACTTGAATTCTTTGTAAAAGTCTATCGTAACGTTGGCACAGTGCGGTCGTGAATGATTTTCACCTTTTTCGAGAATTGAAGGTGTGGTTGGGCGGCAACGCCTCGCCAAAAAGGAAACACTTCAGGAGACTGTCCACACGTACCATCTCAGTGGCGGCAGAATATTTTGCCGAAAGCATTGGAAGGCTGGTGTAACGATACGACAAATGTTTCAATCGTTTTGGCGATTAAGTTGAGACATAAGAATAAAACAAGCAAACATTTCGTAGTAAAATCAGTTTGGTATGTCAAACTGTTATGTTTATACAGTCCATCGAAACTTAAAAAAAAGAACTATACGCGCGCTTTAAATAGTACAACACGGGGCCATGGCGCGCCACAAGCTCGGCCAAGCCCACCGCAGCAGCCAATAACAAAACTGCCGCTTGCCATTCTTACTTTATATGAAAGACACTGTAGAACGGAGCCTACAATCGAACCCAGACCATCTTTGTGTAAATCTGATACTGATCAGATTTTGCAGTGACAATCCCCTGAGAATACTCAAACCCTGCTCCTTGAAGGACGCCGAGCCACGCCACTCAGCGGATATGAGATTCACACCAAGCTGCCTGGCCTCCCTCACTCAAGTTCGTGCGTAACCGCTGCACACGCACTATAATTTCATTCAGAATATTCTATAACATTTAATTAGGCCCTGCAATGAAGAGGGCATTGACTTCCTCGTCGAGCCAGAGCAGGTGCTCGTGGGTCGGGGCAATATGCATTGTATTGTAATCTCGATACTTCACTTCACTCCTGTCAGATCGAATTACCGGCCAGTCGACTCTCAGATATCGAGATCACACATTAGTGATACCAGCAAACAGACAACTCATTCTACGGACACCCAGTGATGGTTCCTCAGTTGAGGGGCTGCGACAATGCGGTCATGTAGCCCCGTGTACTTTGGGTGTGTGTAGAATCTGTCTGATAACCGGTGTTAATTGTGATTACTGTATTAGTGTGTGTTATCTGTTTTCAATTCAAGTAAGGACTACAGCCATGGAATTTTTTCAAGTAGTTCCTACATTTGCCGCTAAACGCAACCGTCAACGACTACTAGTTCAGAACTGGTCACCTGATGCCATCGCAGTCGGCTCCTGGCGACGAACGTCGGAACCTAAGAGCGTTTGTCTAATGTTTTAACCTAACCTATAATTTACTTTCACACATGTGTAATTAGTGGAAGGTTATTTTACACGCCATAAATCTATGACATTGGCCAGCCGGCTTTACTTCCTCTCCGAACGAAGGCATATTGAGGGATTTTTTACGATCTAAAAATATTCGACAACTTCGCCGGGTTTGAACCCGCGACCTTGGGCATAGAAGCTCAGCATGCTAACTACTACGCCACCGAAGCCGCTCCATTTTAACCCTTTATAGTGTGCCCATTTAGCATGAAATATGCCAATCACAGTATACCAGCGTAGCTCAATTCGGGATTTCGGGGCAGTGGTAAGTTCCCCCACTCTGTGACTCACATATTTTGGATTAATTAGAGGATACACTTGCAAAAATAACAACAAAATCAACTCCTATTTAAACATATTTAATTAATAAAATTAATGGCGCTACAAACATTTTAACACTTTAATTCTTGACCAAAATATCAACTGCTTGTTCCAAATGAACAAGGGATCACAAAATAAAATAAACAAATATTGAATTCAAAACCTGTGGTTTCCACATAAACCAACAATTCTTACTTAGTCTCACTTCCATAAAGCACTAACATTAAGTTTACAAAACTCCGAGCTCGTTGGCTCCATGCATTTTCATTATTACGGTGTCATTCTTGTACACCTCAAACACTAGCTTTATATTTTCTTATTTCTCAAGGACAAATATATAATTATATTTAAAATCTACTTTAATTATCTAACTCAATTTTTTTGGGGGCATGTCCACACATTCAGTTGTTATCATCTCTCTTTATTTCACAAATATATCAAGGTAATCAGAAAATCAATTGTGTACTCCAGAGCGTGAAGGTACTTGACACAGTCAAAAAACTATAGTTACTCCCGAACTCAGTTGCCTTCAATCAACTCGTGGAATCCCACGTCCATACATTATTACAATAGGGATTGTTATTTATCTCTTATGTCTTAATAGACCATTATCATATAAGAAACTACGATCTGAACCGGCAAACGAAATATCTATCTTTAAGGACCTCGGTTCAACGCCCGGGTCGTTAACAACTTTAAACACTCCTGGTGTATTTATTTCTCTTTACAACAGCTTACGAGACGGTCTCTGTTCCATCTCGCTTTAAGAAAGCTAGTCTCTACTACAAGGGGTGCGATTTATGACCTGTTAGGGTGGTGGAGATTTCCCGTCTGACCCAACATTTTAGTAGCTTATTTTCAAGGCTTTCAAAACAAACCTTTCCATTCTATCCAGTTCTGAGGAGACCAGGCTTTATTGTACCGTAACGTTCAAACAACTATTCTTTGGTTCACAGACCATTTTCATATCCTTGGCATTTATTAATTATGAGAGGGTCCTCATTGATTGGGAAGATTAAATACACATACGACGACGGAGAATTTCAGGGGCTTTTATCATAAGAAGATCCTGCATTCGAATCTCTTCAGGTGCCTCGGGAACTAATCCCATACAGAGGGCTTATACAAAATGCGATTTAGAGTCGGCCGTGGCCCATATGACATACGCTCAATAATACCATATATTAGCTCCCTTTTTAAATACATACACAATGCCTCGTGATACTAATGTCACAAATAGAGGACTTATACAATTATCATTCACTGCAATCAACTACCCTCCATAAGTAATGTACCAAGTATTTAACTACTACGCGTTCCGAGCGTGACACTTTAATATTATATTTGCGCTCATTATGCGCTATGCATTATTTTAAGCCGAAAATGTCTTCCCAAGAACTGATAAAATCTCTTTAGTAACAATTCAATATTATTTTAATTCACATATTAATCTTTCCATGGTCGATAAATCGTTCCCTGTTTTAAAATATTCCATTGAACCTCATTTCTTACACATACGTTAAGGCTTAACGTTCTTATGTTCATATCAATTTATTTGATTTTTATTTAACATTTCCATATTTAATTATTATTATTATTATTATCTTTATTCTTTATACAAGCTCAAAAGCTATTTCTTTCATATCTCAACTTTACTTTATTTCAATGTCTTTTATGATAATTAATGATATTTCGCTTGCTCTTATGACCTTTGTTAAATACATTAACCCTTTATTCACATATTTCTCTACGGAATTTATTCTTTACATAATTATTCATAATTTCTCTATTTATTTTATTATTGTTCAGACCGTATTCTTGATTATTCAGCATTTATTCATTAAAACACATCCCTTTCACTCAAAACTCCGGTGAGTTGTACACAATCAATTTCTGACACCAAAATAAAAATGAATTTTGTACTTACATATTTTCAGATCATCCCATGATCTTAAATCTGGTGTGGTGTTTCATTTTTGGGGCCCACTTTGAACTTTTTACACCATATTGAAGGTATTCATCTTACGTAAAAACACTTTTTGACCTATATCTAGAACACTTAATATTGACGACATTTTTATATACTGGTGTGTCCCTTTTGAACACATAATAACACTAAAAATATTATTTAACACACAATCTTGATTATTTTACACTTCACAATTACCCGATCACTAGGCCGTACTTCTGAGCCTATCACACGTGATCTTCTTTAATTCCCGTCTCCAAGGGTGAGATTTATCTGATGTCGGCTTCCTATTCTGAAGAAATGCGAAAGTCCTGAAACATCTACTGTTCCCTGGAGTTCAATTCTGCTATTCCTATCCTGGATAACTGGCTATTGATCTAGCTTGAACGGCTTCTCTGTCGATCTGTCTATTGATCCTAACGAAAGTCTATATGGATCGAGGTCTCCTCTAAGACCTATAGATTTAGTTTCTAACAGCTAGCACTTCTTGATTCTAGTACTATTAGAATTGTTCGCCTGATATCTGGAGCTAATGTTTATAGTCTCCTATTCTATTTATTTGAACTGTTTTAACACTTCTACGTTCGAACCTTATTCTGTTCTTCCTTTTAGGTTGCTTCAATTCAGATAACAGTTTATCTGTCTGGTACGATACTTCCGTACGTTATGATCTGTTCGTTCGTACATTTAACGACCTATCGCCTTTAAGTCCGACGTTCGCAGCCTGTTCTGACTATATCTTGCGAATTTCCACTTTAACTTGTATACAGTCGGGCCTAAATCCTATAATTAGGATTTTCCTAATATTTCACAGCGGCGATACTTTAAAATTTCGTCTTGAATGCTCCTTAAGGAGGCAAGCAAGTCGTTACTACTGTGACGCCTGTGGCTATTAGATCCTACTTCGGCGATGTTAAACAGCGTTTCTCCCCTCAAGGAGTACTGGTAGCTGTTATCGATGTAACGCAGAGTTACGTCCCTTCACGGACTGTCGGAATGACTTCTTCTACGTCGTGGAGCAGCACTTCCCCTCACGGAATGCTCGTAGGACTGCATACGATGTGACACAGTCACGTGCCCTCTGGCTGTCTGAATACTGCATGCGATGTGACGTGATACAGCGTTACGTCCCCTCACGGGCTCTCAGAATAACTGCATGTGCTGATATAACTTCACGTCCTCCTGGACGGATTCGTGATGCGTGATGCGTGGCGATACCCCTCGGGCCGTTCGAATACTGCATTCGGTGCTTATACTTGTTGCGCAGTATGACCTCCCCTGAGGTTCATACGTTTGAAGACTTTGATGCAGCACCTCCGTTCACGGAGTGCTCGTTGTAACTGCATTCAATGATGATCGTGACACAGTGATGTGATACAGCACCTCCCCTCAAGGAGTCTGTCGTGAACTGCATGATTGGCTTGGAAACGCCCGAAGCTTTATACTGTTTTACTACAAAAAAATAAGACTCAAGCCTTTCCTGTGGTCAACTTCTAAAATAATGGTGCCACAAATATAAAAATTATACCTTCCGAAAGCTCGTCTTCTCAATGTCAAATGATCTTATTGCACCTAAGAATCGATCGTGCAATTTGGAGATATTAATTAATTTCTCGTCCTCAATTGTGTGGGAGTTGCATTCCTTTTGGTCTCTCCCCTCCACAGAGGCTTAGGTAATTCACCGATGACGTCGTCTTACGTCGGCAGTTTATTTCTGCACAATTATTACATGGTTTCTCTATACTGAAAAATATCTCATTCAAAATGATTCACTGTACTGTGCTTGTTTACTCATTATTATGCTCGTAAACGTGTTAATTTTAATTATTCCTCTTCTGGTGCATATGCGACGTTGTCAATTTCCAGCCACGTCAGCTTGAATTCCGATTCAGGCTTCTCTTTCTATCACGGTGGAAGATTCCACTCAGTTATTAATACTCGTGACCAGCCCTCTCTGGCATGTCGAGTGGGGTGATCTCATCTAAGGAACATCTGTCCCTAGTCGCTTGCACAATGTTGAGCTATATTCCTGGCTTAAAATCTCTCTCCATTCCTTTAAGAAACCATACTTTTCTTTCATTTCTTCCTTAAGGACATTGGTTCGACCGTCATGGACCCTATGGCCCAAGGGTTCATCTCTCCCCTCCTTAGGTAAATAAATTTTCGAAAATTTTGAGGAAATTTATTTCAATTTAATTTGTATTTCCTTTCCGTCGAATCCATCATAACGTCATCCGCATTTACTGTTGTTTTTACTTTTTTTAAGTCGTATCCGGTAATTGTGTAGGTCGGGTATGCTCTGTCCCTACCCTTTCTTTCTTTCTTTATTCGTCTGGACTTTAAGTTCCCAGAACCTCATTCTCCCTTACGGGTTTGGTCTATCCCTACCCGTTTCCTTATTTCATCATTTTCTTTTCTTAAATTGGAATTTTCTTCTTCAATAAATTCAATTATTTCTTTAATTTCCCAATATACTTTCTCCAATTCGCATTCGCACTCGAATGCTTGAGCTCTATTTTCTATTTCTTCCTTATTCTTGTCTATGTCAAAAGCGGATTCATCTCTAAATGTTTCCATAACCAGGGCTTGTTCATTTTCTTCATCAAAATCTTCGGGAGGGTAATATAATTTCAAATTTGCTGAATTCATGGTCACTTCGTGATCCGTTTCACAGTGCCGAATTCTATATGCGTTATTCCTCAAATCTCTGATTATCTGATATGGTCCGTGGTACATTTTCTGGAACTTCTTGTACACACGGTTCCCTGGATCCGAAATGGCTGGTCTTTTCACTAACACCATTTCTCCTGCTAATAATGGTCGATGATACCTCTTATGCCTATTTCTTCTCTGCCTCCTGTCGGCTTGAGCTTTTAGATGCTCAAAGGCTCTCCTAATTCGTACATCTCTTCCCGGCTGAGCGTCTGCTGGCCTAGGAATTACCAGATTCCAAGGTCTTTCTGGTTGCTCATTCCGATGTAACGTTATGGGTATCTCTCCTGTGGATTCATGGATTGTATTATTTATACAAAATTCAATAATATCCAAAATATCTATCCACTTCCAATTTTCTTCGGCACAGTATATTCTGCAATACTTGGCCGTTTCTCTCATAACTCTCTCTACAGGGTTTGCCTCAGGATGGCGAATACTTGACAAAATTTGACGTATTCCAAGTCTTTCTAATTCTCGTCTGAACTCTACACTGGTGAAACAACTGCCGTGATCCGACAACAAATTCTCAGGTTTCCCCAGAATCGGTATCACTTTTTCTTTAAGTCGTTTTAACACCTGTTTGGTACTAGTCTTCTGTATGGGAGCAAGGACAACCATTTTAGTGAAGACATCCATAGCCACCATTATGTGTCGATTTCCTCTTCTTGCCTTTGGCAAAGGTCCAAAATTATCAATAGATATGATTTGGCCGGGCCTTTCGGGCAACAATGGTATAGGCTTCTGTCTCATCAGAAATGCATTAGGTTTAATCCTTTGACATAAATCACATGTCTTTAGCGTGTCCCTTACAGTTTCTCTCAGTCTCGGCCATATAAATGCTTCTTTCAGCATCGAGACTGTTTTGTCGACTCCCATATGTCCGAACGATCTATGGGCTAACCATACTATTTTCCTCTGCAAAATTGCAGGTACAACAATCCTTAATTTCGTATGGTCAGAGTCCACAAACTTATATACTAACCCATTATAAAACGTGTAGTCTTGTGCTATCTTCTCAGCTTCCGTGTATGCTGGTGTTCCTCTTATCAAGCTTCCCTCAAGGAATGATATGAGCATGTTCATCCATGGATCCTCCCGTTGCCTTTGACTAATGCTTCTTAACTCATTAAGAGTACGCTGATCCCTGTCTTCCAAATCTATAGCCATTACTTCCTCTTCTATGGACTCTGGCTGTCTACTTAAGTAGTCTGGAACTATGTTTTCCTTTCCTGGGCAGTACTCTATCTGGACATCAAATTGTTGAATATATAAAGCCCAACGCATCAACCTTTGACTGGATAAATCAGTCTTCATCAAAAAGGTTAAGGCTTTATGATCTGTCCTTAGAATGACCTGAAACCCATATACGATCTTCCGCCAATATTGCAACGCGTGCAATATCGCTAACAGCTCGATCTCGCTGATCGTATAATTTTTCTCGTGTGGTTTCAGTCTCCTACTTGTGAAAGCTAGATAATTCTTCTTATCAGGGTTTTCCAGGTTCTCCTGATATAGCATTGCCCCTATTCCAATCTGGGATGCATCTGTCTGAATGATAAATCTCTGATTAAAATCAGGATATCCTAGCTTCACGTAATTTAAGAGCATTTCCTTGGCCTCCACGAATGCTTTTTCTGCTTCCTCCGTCCATTTCCACTTGCCCCCCTTCTTCAGAAGGTCCTGTAGTGGTGCCACAGTTTTGGTGTATGATGGACAATGTCCTGAGAAGAACCCAATCAATCCCAAAAACTGGCGAACGTTCTTCACTTTCAAAGGCCTTGGAAAATCCCTTATCGATTCCAATTTGCATGGATTTGGTTTAACACCATCCTTGTCAATCACATGCCCTAAAAATGTCACTTGCCTTTGACAGAAGTTCGACTTCTTTAAATTTATCTTAAAATTTGCCCTTCTTAGGTCTTCTAATAATTTCTTCAAATTTTCTAAATGTTCCTCAATGTTCTCCGAGGTAAGCAAAATGTCATCTACGTATCGGATAGTGCAATCTTTCACTTCCTCTGACAGGTTTCGATCAAGCGCTCTTATTAATGCGGATCCTGCAGTCTTTAATCCAAACGGACATCTTCTAAAGCAGTATGTTTGTTGATCGAACTGAAATCCAGTCAACAAGCTGGTTTTCTCTTCCAGTTCGAGATGATGATATGAAGAAGTCATGTCAATATTCGTAAAAATCTTCTTGCCTTTAAACTTCCTCAGTATTTCTTTTATGGGTGGTGCCGAATCATTTTCTGGTATAATTTTTGCATTTAGATTTCTGGCATGTAAACACACCCTTACTGAGCCATCTGGTTTACTCACAATCACTAATGGACTAACATATGGTGTCGCCATCTTTTCTATAACCCCTGCATTCATCATCTCCTGCAGTGTTTTCTTGGTTTGTGGGTAATATTTTTCCGCAACCGGGTATGGTTTTTGTTTGAACGGTGCCCAATCGTTGACTTGGAACGCGTATTTAAAATTTTCAATCTTCCCTGGCTTGGAATCAAATACGTCCCTATAATCCAATAATAATTTCTTTAACTGTTCCTTAATTTCGAGGCTGACTTTAGCTTCCTCCACTTTTCCTGACAGGTTGGTCTCGAACTCATTTTCTACATTATCTTCGAGTTCTATGTTGAGGACTTCAAATATTTTTTCTATGTCCTTATAATCTTCCCCAATCACTTCTTCCATATGCCATACCTGTTCTGCTATTTTCACCTCCTGATCCTGTAGGTTAATGTTTTGTTCATCCACATCCTCTCTTTGAATTCTAATGCAATTTTGCGCTAGGTCTATAATGACCTTGTTCTCACGGATAAAATCAATACCTAAAATGACATTATACGGTAATTGATTTACCAGCAAAAAGCACTGCGAAATTTCAGCGTTACCCATGATTAAATCAATGTATACCTGAAATTTACATGTCAAAGATTTTTCAGGGATAATTCCCTTAATCTTTACACTTGATGTGGGAATCTTTAGTACTCGGCCCCTTGTTTCCAATTCACTTAAAAGGGTTTGTGTAATTAAACTTATTGTGGATCCAGTATCCATCAATGCTCTGACCAGTAATCCTTCTATCCTAAGCATAATTATAGGTAGTTCTCTTTTAATAGGTGGGATTCCTTCCACATCCTCGTTAATTAGTTCATCTGGTCTGGCTATCCAATTTACAATTTCTACCTCCTCCCAGCTCCTGGTATGTTTCCACTTTTGACAATTTAAATTTGGAGTTTTTTTTTATCCTGAGGGCTCCCTTTTCCCTCATTCTTTAGCTGAGCTTGTAGTTCCAAGCTTTGAGCTCCGTCTAGTCGGTCGGGTGATTTCCGGTTCTTGATTGCCTCACTCCAACGGACTTTTTGCCTATCAGGTTCATCTGGTCTTTCGTTCATATAACGAAGACTCTCCTGATATCTTTCTTCTATTTCGGCCCGATATTCATCATCCCTATCGTCTGGCCTTACATTTCTCCTGGGATAATTTTCCCATTTCTTTCTATTGTCCGGCCTTTGCTGGTTATTATTATAGGGTCGGCTTTCCTGTTGCCGATAACCCGTCGTTCTAGGATTTCTTCCTCGATATCCTCCCCGGTAATATGGCTGTATCCTTCTAGGCTCCTGGTGCCCATACTCTCGATCTCGTCCTTGAGTATCCGTACTGGTGGACTGATTCCTGGTCGCTGGTTTTTCTCCAGTTTCCTGACTGCTGGCCATGTGTACTTGCTCAGTTTGTCTCTGATGCCGAGGTGTTACGTGCGAAGTCGTCATATCTAACTGACGTAATACGCTTTCCACTTCCACAGCACTTCTGGCTTTGGATGAGATTAACAGCCTCTGAATCTCATATGGAAGCTGTCTTGCAATGGCGGCACACAGGTCGTTTTCTGCCGGAGCAATATCCAGTTCGCGGAATTTACACAGCTGAGCAGTGAAAAATTCCGAGTATTTAGTAGGTGCATTGGTGCTGTACTTCCTAGAGTACAGATCTAGCCTTAAGTTTTCTTGGACATCTGCTGCCCAATATCGCTTTAAAAATGCTTCCCTAAAGCCTTCCACCGTATCAAAAGTGTATCTGAAGCTTCTGAACCAGGTGAGACAATCACCTGCCAACAGCTTTTCAATAGCTCTCAGTCTCCGATCCTGAGGAACCTTCATTTCATTTAGATACTCTGCCACTTCTTTTAGCCAGTATTTTGGAGTAATAGACATGTTGTTACCCGTAAACTTTACTGGTCTATCCTCATTGGATTTAATAATGTTTATTATTTGGCCATTTGTCTGATTCGTGTACGGGGTTGACATCGCCATTGGATATCCTGGGATCTTATAAGGGCTCTCCCCTCCTAAGTCCCTCTCCGCATCTGTGCCTTGTTCACGAGAATCTGCCCATCCTGTTTTTGGAAACTCCTCCTGATTTTCGAATTCTAACTTCCTTTCTCTTCGGGCACTTTCTTCATTTGCCATGAGTTGGATTTCCATTTGACTATTCTTATGTTCAGTCCTCTCCAACCTAGATCTTAATTCATTCTGAATTCTTTCTTGATTCCTTTTACTATCTTCCTCTGCCTTTTTGGATTGGAATTTCTCCTCCCTATAACTATCCTTGAATTCATTCATTTGGTCTTCGACCTCTTTCTTAATGATCATGGCCTGTTGATTGATAATCTCTGGCTTAACGTCACCTATAGTCTCCAGGTCTTCTCGTATTTCCTTTATCTTCTTCTCCACCTCTCCCTTAATTCCTTCCAGCTTTTCCTCAGTTTTCTTAGACACTTTCAATAAGTCATCTTTAATCAGTTTTATTTCATTATTAGTTTTTCCTACTCGTCCTTCTAATTTTTCGATAGTTCCCTGGACCTCAGTAATACCCTGACTTATTTCATTTATTTTATGGGTGTTATCCTTATTTTCGTCCTCTCGTTGTTTTCTTTCACCCTGGAGATGCCCCTCGTAGATACCTAATCTTCGATTTATTTCACCCTCATACTTCTTTAAGTTATCATCCACCTGCCCGGTAAATAGCTCAAATTGATCTTTCATATCCCGCGCATCCTTTATATTTTGATTTTTCATCTCAGTTACCTCAGTCTGAACTACACCGATTTTGTCCTCGAGGGTCCCTACTTTCTCTTCAACCCCTTCAAATCTATCTCCTAGCTTATTCACGCTTTGTCTTATTTCCTCCCGGGATGCCTTACAAATATCGCTGTTAGATTTTATCTGAGCTTCTAATTCTTTCTGCACACCTTGGATCTGGGTTACAAGTTCATTTTTACAATCGTCTACATTCTTTTGACATGTTGTTTCCATAGAATTTAACTTAATTTTTATAGCCTTAAAATTACCTTTTAAATTTTCAAAGTTTTCTTCGCATTGAGTTTGGGAATTTACCATACTGTCTTTCAATATGTTGATTTGGCCTTGCAGTTCAGACTTAAGTGCCCCATTTTCATTTTCAATTTTACTTGTGATTTCCCCTTTTAACTCAATTAACTTGTCCCCCAACTTAGTATCAAAACCTTGGAATTTGTCATTCATTATCCCTTCTAATTTCTCATTTATATTACTTTGTATTTTAGTCTCCATGGCCTCTAGTTTAGTGTTCATATTAACACTATCAGTTTTTAGTGACTCCAAACTTTCATTTATGGATTCGAACACTATGTTATTTTCCTCCTTTTGGAGACTCAATATATTGTTTATAGCTCCTAACCCTTCTTTATTTTCAATCTGTTGGCTATCCAACTTATTCAAACTCTCATTTATGGATTCGAACACTTTGTTATTTTCCTCCTTTTGGAGACCCAATGTATTGTCTACTGTTCCCAATTTATTGTTCAGGGTCTCCCACTTCTCATTGCTATCGGCTTTTAAAGCGTTCAAAAGTTCCTGCCTCTCTTCCCTATTCTCTTTTTTTGCATCTTCCGTACTTTGCGTACTTATTTTTATTATCTCGTCCCTATTCTTTTGGAAATGTTCATCCAAACACTCCTTTAACTCCATCATCGTCACCATCTTTCTAATATAAAAATACAGTGGGCCACAAATGCCACCACACTAGTACATGCTTGAGAGATGATACTCTGAATCCGTGTGTCCCAATCTCTTTTAAGATATTACTTTGGTACGGGTATTCACTTACAACGTACCCTTTTAATACCTTTATTCAATTTCATAAACCTTTATGGAAGTGTTTAAAATTCAAAATTTAGAAAAACCATTTTTTTCAAAAAAATGAAAATTTTGATTTTTCGAGAAAACTCGGGTTTTCCCTAGGAAAACTCAGCCCTGCGTACTGGGCGCCAAAATCATAAGATGATTTGCTAGGGGGTTTATATATAATATATATTCATATATTCAGGGCTGCTCGGTATGAGTTTCCAGGGACCCATGCGGTCAGTTAATATTTTACGTTGTAGCTTTTCCTATCATTACTTTAATTTTACATGATATGACCGACTTAAGTGTTCCTCTAGTTATTAATCCAGCACAGTATTTATATATCCCCCTGTGCCCATTTAGCATGAAATATGCCAATCACAGTATACCAGCGTAGCTCAATTCGGGATTTCGGGGCAGTGGTAAGTTCCCCCACTCTGTGACTCACATATTTTGGATTAATTAGAGGATACACTTGCAAAAATAACAACAAAATCAACTCCTATTTAAACATATTTAATTAATAAAATTAATGGCGCTACAAACATTTTAACACTTTAATTCTTGACCAAAATATCAACTGCTTGTTCCAAATGAACAAGGGATCACAAAATAAAATAAACAAATATTGAATTCAAAACCTGTGGTTTCCACATAAACCAACAATTCTTACTTAGTCTCACTTCCATAAAGCACTAACATTAAGTTTACAAAACTCCGAGCTCGTTGGCTCCATGCATTTTCATTATTACGGTGTCATTCTTGTACACCTCAAACACTAGCTTTATATTTTCTTATTTCTCAAGGACAAATATATAATTATATTTAAAATCTACTTTAATTATCTAACTCAATTTTTTTTGGGGCATGTCCACACATTCAGTTGTTATCATCTCTCTTTATTTCACAAATATATCAAGGTAATCAGAAAATCAATTGTGTACTCCAGAGCGTGAAGGTACTTGACACAGTCAAAAAACTATAGTTACTCCCGAACTCAGTTGCCTTCAATCAACTCGTGGAATCCCACGTCCATACATTATTACAATAGGGATTGTTATTTATCTCTTATGTCTTAATAGACCATTATCATATAAGAAACTACGATCTGAACCGGCAAACGAAATATCTATCTTTAAGGACCTCGGTTCAACGCCCGGGTCGTTAACAACTTTAAACACTCCTGGTGTATTTATTTCTCTTTACAACAGCTTACGAGACGGTCTCTGTTCCATCTCGCTTTAAGAAAGCTAGTCTCTACTACAAGGGGTGCGATTTATGACCTGTTAGGGTGGTGGAGATTTCCCGTCTGACCCAACATTTTAGTAGCTTATTTTCAAGGCTTTCAAAACAAACCTTTCCATTCTATCCAGTTCTGAGGAGACCAGGCTTTATTGTACCGTAACATTCAAACAACTATTCTTTGGTTCACAGACCATTTTCATATCCTTGGCATTTATTAATTATGAGAGGGTCCTCATTGATTGGGAAGATTAAATACACATACGACGACGGAGAATTTCAGGGGCTTTTATCATAAGAAGATCCTGCATTCGAATCTCTTCAGGTGCCTCGGGAACTAATCCCATACAGAGGGCTTATACAAAATGCGATTTAGAGTCGGCCGTGGCCCATATGACATACGCTCAATAATACCATATATTAGCTCCCTTTTTAAATACATACACAATGCCTCGTGATACTAATGTCACAAATAGAGGACTTATACAATTATCATTCACTGCAATCAACTACCCTCCATAAGTAATGTACCAAGTATTTAACTACTACGCGTTCCGAGCGTGACACTTTAATATTATATTTGCGCTCATTATGCGCTATGCATTATTTTAAGCCGAAAATGTCTTCCCAAGAACTGATAAAATCTCTTTAGTAACAATTCAATATTATTTTAATTCACATATTAATCTTTCCATGGTCGATAAATCGTTCCCTGTTTTAAAATATTCCATTGAACCTCATTTCTTACACATACGTTAAGGCTTAACGTTCTTATGTTCATATCAATTTATTTGATTTTTATTTAACATTTCCATATTTAATTATTATTATTATTATCTTTATTCTTTATACAAGCTCAAAAGCTATTTCTTTCATATCTCAACTTTACTTTATTTCAATGTCTTTTATGATAATTAATGATATTTCGCTTGCTCTTATGACCTTTGTTAAATACATTAACCCTTTATTCACATATTTCTCTACGGAATTTATTCTTTACATAATTATTCATAATTTCTCTATTTATTTTATTATTGTTCAGACCGTATTCTTGATTATTCAGCATTTATTCATTAAAACACATCCCTTTCACTCAAAACTCCGGTGAGTTGTACACAATCAATTTCTGACACCAAAATAAAAATGAATTTTGTACTTACATATTTTCAGATCATCCCATGATCTTAAATCTGGTGTGGTGTTTCATTTTTGGGGCCCACTTTGAACTTTTTACACCATATTGAAGGTATTCATCTTACGTAAAAACACTTTTTGACCTATATCTAGAACACTTAATATTGACGACATTTTTATATACTGGTGTGTCCCTTTTGAACACATAATAACACTAAAAATATTATTTAACACACAATCTTGATTATTTTACACTTCACAATTACCCGATCACTAGGCCGTACTTCTGAGCCTATCACACGTGATCTTCTTTAATTCCCGTCTCCAAGGGTGAGATTTATCTGATGTCGGCTTCCTATTCTGAAGAAATGCGAAAGTCCTGAAACATCTACTGTTCCCTGGAGTTCAATTCTGCTATTCCTATCCTGGATAACTGGCTATTGATCTAGCTTGAACGGCTTCTCTGTCGATCTGTCTATTGATCCTAACGAAAGTCTATATGGATCGAGGTCTCCTCTAAGACCTATAGATTTAGTTTCTAACAGCTAGCACTTCTTGATTCTAGTACTATTAGAATTGTTCGCCTGATATCTGGAGCTAATGTTTATAGTCTCCTATTCTATTTATTTGAACTGTTTTAACACTTCTACGTTCGAACCTTATTCTGTTCTTCCTTTTAGGTTGCTTCAATTCAGATAACAGTTTATCTGTCTGGTACGATACTTCCGTACGTTATGATCTGTTCGTTCGTACATTTAACGACCTATCGCCTTTAAGTCCGACGTTCGCAGCCTGTTCTGACTATATCTTGCGAATTTCCACTTTAACTTGTATACAGTCGGGCCTAAATCCTATAATTAGGATTTTCCTAATATTTCACAACGGCGATACTTTAAAATTTCGTCTTGAATGCTCCTTAAGGAGGCAAGCAAGTCGTTACTACTGTGACGCCTGTGGCTATTAGATCCTACTTCGGCGATGTTAAACAGCGTTTCTCCCCTCAAGGAGTACTGGTAGCTGTTATCGATGTAACGCAGAGTTACGTCCCTTCACGGACTGTCGGAATGACTTCTTCTACGTCGTGGAGCAGCACTTCCCCTCACGGAATGCTCGTAGGACTGCATACGATGTGACACAGTCACGTGCCCTCTGGCTGTCTGAATACTGCATGCGATGTGACGTGATACAGCGTTACGTCCCCTCACGGGCTCTCAGAATAACTGCATGTGCTGATATAACTTCACGTCCTCCTGGACGGATTCGTGATGCGTGATGCGTGGCGATACCCCTCGGGCCGTTCGAATACTGCATTCGGTGCTTATACTTGTTGCGCAGTATGACCTCCCCTGAGGTTCATACGTTTGAAGACTTTGATGCAGCACCTCCGTTCACGGAGTGCTCGTTGTAACTGCATTCAATGATGATCGTGACACAGTGATGTGATACAGCACCTCCCCTCAAGGAGTCTGTCGTGAACTGCATGATTGGCTTGGAAACGCCCGAAGCTTTATACTGTTTTACTACAAAAAAATAAGACTCAAGCCTTTCCTGTGGTCAACTTCTAAAATAATGGTGCCACAAATATAAAAATTATACCTTCCGAAAGCTCGTCTTCTCAATGTCAAATGATCTTATTGCACCTAAGAATCGATCGTGCAATTTGGAGATATTAATTAATTTCTCGTCCTCAATTGTGTGGGAGTTGCATTCCTTTTGGTCTCTCCCCTCCACAGAGGCTTAGGTAATTCACCGATGACGTCGTCTTACGTCGGCAGTTTATTTCTGCACAATTATTACATGGTTTCTCTATACTGAAAAATATCTCATTCAAAATGATTCACTGTACTGTGCTTGTTTACTCATTATTATGCTCGTAAACGTGTTAATTTTAATTATTCCTCTTCTGGTGCATATGCGACGTTGTCAATTTCCAGCCACGTCAGCTTGAATTCCGATTCAGGCTTCTCTTTCTATCACGGTGGAAGATTCCACTCAGTTATTAATACTCGTGACCAGCCCTCTCTGGCATGTCGAGTGGGGTGATCTCATCTAAGGAACATCTGTCCCTAGTCGCTTGCACAATGTTGAGCTATATTCCTGGCTTAAAATCTCTCTCCATTCCTTTAAGAAACTATACTTTTCTTTCATTTCTTCCTTAAGGACATTGGTTCGACCGTCATGGACCCTATGGCCCAAGGGTTCAATAGGGCAAAACTTTTTTATTTTTATGTGTTTTTACATTTTAAGGTATTTTATGTGCTACGATGTCGAAATGTAAATATTATATGTCAGAAAACTGTATCATAATGAGGGTCATTATAACACTATTCTTCATTATGAAACAGTTTCTCCAGCCAATCAGAGCACATTCATTGACCAATTAGGTAAGGATAGCTTCACGCATACGCTCAAAATCCAACATGTCGGACAAGAATTGCATGATTTGAAAGTTCAAATTCGATATACAATCCCTAACACAATGACAAAATCAGCACGAACCTTTATGGTAACAAGAAAATACTATGACATATGCAAGAAATTTATGGATCTACGTCCAGAAGTTAGCAACACAGCATCCTACATAAATTACCGATATGGAAAGTGCACCGTCCCATATGTTCACGTAAATAAACTGGCGAATATGGGACAAGAAATAGCACTGTACCTTAACACCCCCAACTACAATTTCTACTCAGCGCATTGCTTTAAAACAACTTCAGTGACAATGTTAGTTAATGCTAGTTCTGATCGGCACTAGACATCATGCAGGCTGTAAACAATAGCATTGCCAAGGAAAGTAAATGGTCTCTGCTTTCGAAATTCTTTGACCCACGCATGCGCTCTGCTCAGTCAGCAAATCACCCAGCGCGCTATGTTCACTAACTGAAGTTACTGAATCCCGCAGATATTTATGAATATTTATGTTAAAACATATAATAAAGTTATAATTATCGTCGTATGCAACTCGCCTATAATGATAATGAAGACACGAGTATGGAAATTATATAAACATACTCGTGCCTTAATTATTGCCATTATAGGCTCGTTGCATAATGTACTATTAATTATTATAATTAATTAATAATGTTTTTTTTTTGTCCTTATGCCAGGTGGCTAATATAGAGACCACTATCCAATAAGGGGCTAATTCACATCAAATTGTGAAAAGTCTACAATATAGGGTTCGCTATTATCGCTATTGCCACAAGACTGCGCCACCAATAATTGGCCTACTCGTTGCTGCGACTGTATCTGCTGTTCAAATGGACTCATCCCCACTCACCATGACTCAGTAGTTCCTCGAGAAACAATTCAGCTTCTTGACGGTCGGGGTTTTTGTTTAGCGCTTGCTATCTGTGGCTGTCAAGGGACAACAATGGGCCCTCTTTAACTATATTAACTGATCGTGATCGAGCATCTCAATATTCCCCTCCCAGGGCAACAGTGGCGTAACGACCATTTGCTTCTAATCTCAACTAATTGCGTTTTTTGAATCTGTGCTTGTTGTTTTCTAATTTTTTTGTTTTTGCTGTGAATTTGTTTTTGGTTTTGTGCTTGTTTACTGATTTTGCTTTTGTTTTTGAATTTTGCATTGTCCTTTTGGTTTTGTGTTTTTTATTGTTTTTGCTTTTGTTCTTAATTTTGCTTTTTTATTTTTTTTTGTTTTTGAGTTTGTTCTCTGCTTTTTGTTTTTGAAATTTGCATTGTGCTTTTGGTATTGCGTTTGTTTTCTACTTATGCTTCTTGTTTTTTGAATTTGGCTTTTTGCATTGTGCCTTTGGTTGTGTTCTTTTACACTTTTTGCTTTTGTTTCTCAATTCTGCTTTTTTGTTTTCTGTCTTTGTCTTTGTTTTCTGCTATTGCTTTTGTTTTTGAAATGTACTTTTTGCATTGTGCTTTTGGTTTTGGTTTTCTGCTTCTGCTTTTTGGTTTTTGAATTTGGTTTTTGCTTTGTTTTCTGTCTTTGGTTTTATGTTTGTTTTGTCCTTTTGCTTTTTTAAATTTTGCTTTTTGCTTTTGTTTTTGCATTTGGCTGTTTGCTTTGTGTATTTAAAATTTTGGTTTTGTGCTTGTTTTTTGCTTTTGAAATTTGCTTTTTGCAACTAATTCCTTTCTTGATTTTGTGTTTGTTGTTTTCTAATGCTTTCTTCTTCTTGCTTTGAGTTTTTTGTTTTTTGTTTTGTGTTTGTTTACTGTTTCTGATTTTGTTTTTGAATTTTGAGTTTTTGTTTTTGTTTGTTTTCTGATTTTGTTTTTTGCTTTGTGTTTTTTGTTTTTTAAAACTCAGCAATTTTTCTAGGTTTGTGCCGTGTCTTGTGTGCGGTTTCGCCTAGGAACACCAAGCGGGCTCATCAGCGGGCTCTTGGTGTCCTCGCCCGGACACTGGCCGTGAAAGCCAATACACCATCTTTTTGAAAGCATTCATAGGGAGGTGGATGTACGCTTCATAAGAAGAGAGGTAGTGCACAGTTCGATACTCCTGTGGGGGTCCGGGCACGGATACCAAGAGCCTGCTGATGAGCCAGCTTGGTGTCCTAGGCGAAACCCCACAAGACACGAAACAAACCATGATGATGATGATGATGATGATGATAATAATTGTTGTTTTAAGGGGCCTGACATCTAGGTTATCGGCCCCTAACGGTTTGGGTGATCGTGAGGACGATAATGAAACGTAAACTATTACTAAAACTAACTACTAACTTATATACTAGAAGAAGAAATGGAAAACAAAAGGAGAATAAGGCAAATAAAGGACAGGAGAAAAAGAGATGCCCCCAACCCTCGAAGAGTGCGGATTGAGGGACTTGGAAGGAAGGAGAGCTATGAAAGGCAGATAGGAAAGTGAAAGAGGAGAGGGTCCACCCCACAGGTAAGGAACAAAAGGGGGAAACCAGACCCAGCTCAGGAATCCCTCGGGGTTGCCAACTTCCGAACTCACCAGCCGTGAGTCATTGAGGGTGTAGCAATGTCCAGGGTGCACCAAAAGTGGTGGGGCTACGGACACCCTGCCTCCTTGAGGGCCTCGAGCAGAAGGCAGGAGATAACAGGAAAAGAAAAGGAAGGCTGACCCCTCGTAGAAGGAGGGTATCAGAAAAGATGAGACAAGGGTCAATTAAGGCGGGAAAAGAAGAGACTCCCTAGGCCTCGGATACCCTAATACCGTCGGGGTCGGAAGAGAACAAGAGTTGACCAAGTGAGGTCGACAGGAAAGAAGACGGAGAGGAACCTGGCACAAGTAAGTGGAAGCAATGCCAGACTCAGCTAGGGCCCCGCGGTCACCAACCCACGTCCCACTAGATGTGAGTCCCTGGGGGGCATAAACCTAGATGCATTTCTGAGTTATAAATTTCGAGCCGTGAAAGCCAATACACCAACTTACTGCATATTGTGTTTGTCCACACATTCAGTTGGCTGACAAGAAGCCATGAAAGCAAACCACACCTCTTAACCTATTTGTTTCATTACCTTTTATGACAACATGATTTATGAAAGTATTTATATCACAATTAACATCATAAACATACAGGTACCGACAGAATGTTTTATTGCTCAAGTAGCATGTGTCATAGCAATGACAGCTGAACTTTCTTTGAATCTTTGTGATTACCGCTTCGAGGAACACTGGCAGTGTGTCACCAAACAAACGTTAACCGCTTTCTCTCCGTTGTTACTCAAAATATTTTCAACTGAGTAATTTAATATCTACATAAACATCAATACGGTAGAGGAAGAGGCAAGGATCAGAAAAAGAGTTAGAAAAGAATGTCCCCTATCTACGTATTTATTTAATTTGTCCATTTAAGAAGCTATTCCGATCGCGAAGGAGAAGACAAAGGCAATAAAAGCAAATGGTGGAAGGATACATGGTATCAGATTAGCTGATGACATGGTAATAGTTGCAGACTCCGAAAACGAAATGAATAAAATGCTGCAAGTCCTATCAGACACACTTCAACTATGGATATTGAAAGTGTATAAGCGGAAAACGAAAGTAATGGTTGTTCGGAAAAATATGGACATTGATGACTTGAGAATTGAACAAGTGAAACAATTTTGTTATCTCGGTAGTGTAGTCACAGAAGACAACAGATGCTTAATGGAAGTGAAGAGAAGGATTGCATTTGCAAAACAAGCATTTATGACTAAGATAAACACTTTATCCAGCAAACATATGAATATACATCAGATGTAAGAAAATCCTTTGTATGGAGTACACTGCTCTATGGAAGTGAAAGTTGGACTCTGGGTAGATTGGAAAAGAATCAAATTGAAGCTGCTGAAATGTGGATATGGCGGAAAATGACAAGAACGAGCCGGATGGAAAGAAAAACCAACCTGGAAGTCTTAAGGGAAGTGAAAGAAGAGAGAGAAGATTAATGAAGGAAATGGGAAAGAGAAAAATGAAATTTATTGGACATGTCATCAGACACATCGTTAACATTCTTGAAGGGAAAATGCTGGGAAAGAAAGGAAGAGGACGAAGTATTTAAAAGACATTGTAACGTTTATTAGTTAGTGCCCCATGTTGGTAGCGACAAATGTAACGTTCTCTTGCTTAGGCTGTGATGACAAGTGAAACGGTATTTACTTTGCTCCACGTTGAGCGTACAAATGTATTGGTTCTTTAGTGCCCCATGTTGGTAGCGACAAATGTAATGGTTTCGCTAGCCCACACTGTTGGGTGAGAAATGTAACTGTTTACCTTTGCCTAAGCTATGTTGTTTTAATGGGCGCCAAGACCTCAATGCAATGTTGAAATCTAAATTTGTATTTAACAACGTCTAGCTCTGGCAGAACACCTTCAAGACTCTATTCACTCAGATCGTGGTATGATTTGATCATTAACCCAACAAACAATTGTATCAGGAGAAGGAATTGGTCTATATCTAATGCTACCTACTGAAAGCAAAGATTGCATTGTAAAAGAAATGAATTTATTATATAAAACAAGTATAGCAAAATTAATAATAATAATAAGTTTAAAATTTAAATTGGAGCGTTGTGATTTGAATATTACCGATAGAAAATTACGTGAAAACGGAGTCTGATAAATTGATTTTACTCTTATTTCCAAGCTATGAAGTTACTGAAATATGAAATATAAAACAAAGAAAAATGAGAGATTGCGTATTTCTGCGTCATTAGCGCTTACCCCTGGAAATTGCCAAAGCATTTTCCTTGTTCTTGATGATGCTGTGTGCTTCCCACAGTCTCCTGGACGTCGTCATCTCCGTCGGAATATGATGATATCCTGGTAGATTATATAATTCTATGGTCCGTACCTCGGACCCAAACTCGCGTAAAACCGCACTGGTTACGTTTTACAAAAGTTCGTTGCTAACTCCACTGAACATCGGAGCGACACGCACTTGCGACCGTACACCGCAAGTTCTACACAGATTGTCCCGAACTCCACTGAACATCGGAGCGACACGCACTTGCACCCATACTCCTCAAGTATTTCACAGATAGTTCACGTTTCACGGCGCGTCGAACGTTATATCCACACGCCGGCTCCCCTACCATGGTACCGACATCTAGCTTACGTCGTCCTCCTTGATTGGCTGCACCCTCCGCGCTAGATCCCCACTCCTTCCTCATTACACTCCGCGGGAGGGAGAAGTCGATTTCCGTTTCAACAATTCGCCTTTTCTAGACCTTGCGACCCAGCCTTGCGCAATACTTCTCGACAGGAATCAGCTTGTACTTGAAATCCCAGTGAGTCATGTCTCTCAAATACCCTAACTGACAAAACTCCGTAAAATTCCGTAATCAGATAATTTTCTATGATATCGTCGTTCGTAATAATTTGCTGGATAGCGTTTTCTAAGACATAGAAAACCTATCTGAATGCTAATAATTTTTATAAAATGCTCCGAAAATACCTTAATAATAATTATAATAAATTAATAATAATAATAAATTAACATGAAAAATTCTCTTGGCTGAACAATTTGCCGCGTAAATAAATATAGAATGGCTTCCTACTGACTTATGCCAGTTGCATAAAACCCCTCGAAAAACACGTTACATATTCGCCTCGGATCATCGGATGATTTACCGTGACGACGGTCCATTATCCGATTATCCCAGACACGTTAATAAACCCCATCCAAAATACATATTACATAAACGAAATCACCCTAAATTACAGATATATACACTCATATTTTTTCTTCACGCACTTTGCGTCAAAGTTTGTTGTCACTATGGATTGCACTTTGCAA
Source organism: Meconema thalassinum (assembly GCA_946902985.2). Classification (NCBI taxonomy): domain Eukaryota; kingdom Metazoa; phylum Arthropoda; class Insecta; order Orthoptera; family Tettigoniidae; genus Meconema; species Meconema thalassinum. The sequence continues at coordinate 12,570,291 of OX336399.1, read as the reverse complement.
CCAGTCCAATGTTTTACATATAAATTAGTGTTCCATGGATATTTCCGCCTCTCAAATTCCTCTATGTTGGAGAAATAGACATAATAAATGTGTGAGCACTATGTATTTATGATGTCATATCACACGCATTGAAGGTGTTCTGATATATTTATATCACCATAGAACTTCCTAATTTCACTGGAGGTCCCCTCCTTATGGTGACATTTAATTCCACTTATCACTCAGCACACGATCACACTATTGTGGCAGCGCCTCGTGACCATAATACTTAATCTCTCTTTAAAGATGATTAAATTAATATTGACTTCTGAAAAAAAAAAAAACAGTAAATGTGTATTACATATAACACCAAATATTTCTGTGCCGTAATCGCCCTGTCTTGTTAAGTTCCCGTACACCATATTCTACTTAATACTAGTTCTCAACACAGACCATTTCTCCTCACACAAATAATACCATTGTACATATTATCTTAAATTACACACCTACAAATCTTACATGGCGAGGCCGTAAACAGAAATCACGTGTGCTGATATGTATGAGTTTCATGAAGGACTGTCTCGCATTCTGATGGCCCATCTTTTATCTCGTGGACGCCTTAAGCTAACAAGCCCTATACAAGCGCTCCCCCATCTCTTGGAGATAAATGGGAACCCATCAGCGCTGCCAAAATGGCCTTGGTGCATCGAGACAATTTAGTGCTCAACAGCATCCGACAATCCCGTCATATTTCCCTGTACCTTAAAAACTCTCATTTACTTACATACTACCCCCCTGTGTGACTTCCGATACGCCTGCCTTAAGACCAGATCCTCCACGCACCAGATACTACACTTACTCATTTGATAGGCTGGCTCGCCAGCTAAACACACTCACTTTATGACACATATTTTCGTAGACTATGTATATTATACGTCCCGTATAATCTGTTTCCCTCACTATTCTCCAGCACATATGCTGTTTTCCCAATACGTTTGGAAACTATAAATGTTTCTGCGTCACCTGCTTCCAACCTTGCAAGTGGCTCCCTTAAATGAACGTCATCACGTTGCTCTACCTAGCATATTTCTCAGTGTCTGTAACGATGCCCTGTTGCTACTGTCCACCCATGCTAACCCTACTTTCCTCTGGTGTCACACCTCTACTTGACACGCTATGACCTAAAAATGTCACCTCTGACTGACAGAATGACGACTTAGACAGCTTCAAAGTGAACCCTGCCTGATCTAACTTCTGAAAAACTATATTTAAATGACATAGATGCTCCTCAAAACTGCGTGAACTAATTACCATATCCTCTATGTAAATGGTTACAAACTCTCCTGTGTCATCCCCTAATGCGATGTTTAAAGCCCTAATTAAAGCTGCTGAACTACTCTTTAACCCATAAGGTGTTCTACAAAATTGATAAAGGTTATATTTATGACTAAAAAGCTGTAAATGGTCTATCTTCGTACATAAGTGGCACTTGCCAAAAACTGGAACTCAAATCTACACAAGTGAAATACTTCTTCCCCTCAAATGTTTGCATTAATTCCTCTATTGACATAGATTTCAGCTGATCTGAACTAATTCTACTGTTAACCAAACGAGCGTCTAAACAAATACGAACAGTGCCGTCGGTCTTGGGTACCGTGATCAAAGAATTAACATATGGACTGTTCGAGTGCTCAATAATCCCATCTTCAAGCATCTGGTTAATTTGTGCCTCAACTGCACTCTGATAAGCGAAAGGTACAGGATATCTATGTCCTGTGAATACTGACCTATCAATAACGTTCAATGAATGTGTATAGCAATTGGCCATACCAATGCGATCCTCAAAAACTCTCCTATTACACCATAACACATCATAGAGCCGAACACATTGTTCCACCTCTATATTACCCTGAAATGCAGCCTCACGTAACGAGTCCTCTAGACTTCCGTTCGTAATCACACTGCCCACAAAACATGGAGAACCCCGCTCTACGGCTGGCGATATCTCATTTAAAGTACAAATCACACCTACAATACTACTCCTCTGAATATGGTCATTGAACGCTACTTCTACTTCAGAATCTCCCCATTTAAATTTCAAACTCCCTACATCATAACATAAGTTACCAGACACTCTACTTAGCCACTCTGAACCCAAGATAACACTGAATACTAAATTTGGAATTACAAGGCAAATCTGCTTCTCTACATGATTATTAATTTTAATGTCTACTAAAACTTGCTTAGAAATTACTTTAGACCTCTTCCCAACAGCTGTGATAACAAAAGTGCTTTTAATTGGCATCTCCTCAAAATTTACTCCAGTTCCTTTCATTTTATCATAAAATGCACTACTTATGCAACTCTTCATACAACCACTATCAATTAAAACATCTGTGTACGCCTCGGACACGTTAAATTTAACTATGGGGCTCTTACTAACCACTTCCTGAATAATACCTTCATCATTTAGTTCATGTAATAATTCATTTCTCACATTTAGGTCATAGGGTTCCTGTATAATTGTATGGACAGGGCATGCTACAGACTGAGATTCTGACCTTACTTCGCAGCCTGGTTCGCGTTTAAAGAACCGCTACAGCTGGCCGTAGTACTACTAACTACTAAACTGGTCTGGTTGTTCTGGGCTGTGTTGTCATTGTTTGGCTGTATATTACTACCACTAGGCTGTCCTCTTCCTTGACCCCTATTCTGGTTGTAATTATTGTCATTATAATTTCTCCCTTGATTTCCCCTGAAATCATTGTTTCTCCCTTGATTTCCCCTGTAATCATTGTTCCTCCCTTGATACTGATTACCATAGCCATTTCCTCTGTTCTGATATAGCTGATTATTATTATTTCTATTTTGAGCGTTGGCCCCTTCGCCACCGTTCCCTTGAACTTCCTGATGCCTGGCTTCATTAGGTCTATTATTATTATTACCCTGGTTCCTATTGAAATTGTCCTCATAACCCCCTTTCCCTAGTGCATCAAATGTGCTTAACAAATTTTCTACTTGTGATATAGTCTTTACATTCTGGATACAAGCAGCCTCCTTGATCCTATAGGGAAAGTGCCTAAGTAGCAACCTTACCACATCACTTTCCTCCTTCAAGCCATCCAGATATTTACACACTAATACCTGCCCTAAAAAGTATTCGGTCATGGTGGAGCTTCCTTTAGGGTTATATTTACCACACACTACTCCCTCACGATGCTGCGACTGAATAACCTCATTCCAGAACTTTTCACAGAATTTCATTTTAAAATCATTGATATCAGTAAACTTGTCTCTGTAGACAGCAAACCAATTCCTCGTTTCCCCCACAAACACTTGTTCTAAAATTTCAACTACCTGGCACCACTCAATACTACCATTTTCCAACCTCTCCCCGAATTTATTTTCTATAGTGTTCATGAACTCCATTGGGCACCCCTGTCGATTGCTGAACTTACCCAGTTCTACCTCCCTGTGTGTGCTATTCACAAAAACTGGCCTATTCTGACTATTTTCTTGCCTGATCCTAGCTTTTAATTTTAATTCTAATTCTGCGATTTTCTCCTCAGCCTTCCTCTCAATACTGTTTACTGTTAATTTAATGTTTCCTTCTGATTCTTCTACTTTATCATATAGCTTTGCTTGTTTCTCCTCAATCTTGCTAATGCTCTCTTTATTACTCTCTCTTAAATCATTTACTTCTGCAACTATTTGTGAGTGGACTTTCTCAATTCTACCCCCCAGCTGTTCCTTAACCTCTTTAGTAGCTACCTGAATTTTGTCAATTTCTCCCCCCAATTGCTTTTTGACCTGCTGTGTTTCCAGTTGCACTAGTTCTTTTAAATTTTCAGCCTGTGTACTGATTCTAATTTCCAACTCCTCCTGTACTTTTCCTAATTTTCTGTCTACATCTGCAATAATCTCTTTAGCCTTTTCTTCCATCACCCCCCTGATCTCACCTCTAATCAGTTCGAATTTGTCACTCATTTCCCTACTGTTTTGTTCTAATTTAGCATTTAAAGTTTCATTACTCTCTCTATTTTCCCTACTGTTTTGTTCTAATTTTGCATTATTCTGTTCTAATTTTGCATTATTCTGTTCTAATTTTGCATTTAAAGCTTCTGTACTTTCTTTATTTTCCCTACTGTTTTGTTCTAATTTTGCATTATTCTGTTCTAATTTTGCATTTAAAGCATCTGTACTTTCTTTATTTTCCCTACTGTTTTGTTCTAATTTTGCATTATTCTGTTCTAATTTTGCATTTAAAGCATCACTACTAACTTTGTTCTGATACATGAACTCGAGAAGTAAAGTTTTTAATTCTGGTTGGCCGCCTACACTCCCTGTTTCAGTATCGGGATTTACCTCCGCTACCCCGGTACTACCATCACTCGACATACTGCTCGTATCATCATTCTCCAGTTGATGACCACTACGTAACCTCATCTGTCTTTCTTTCTCATCCCCCATAATGATATACACTGATAAAGACAAATAACCCCCAAAATACAGGCACAGAAATATATACCCTTCTCCTTCCACAAATGTTATTAGGTTTTCAGCCCCAAGTTGTCGGCGACAAATGTAACGTTTATTAGTTAGTGCCCCATGTTGGTAGCGACAAATGTAACGTTCTCTTGCTTAGGCTGTGATGACAAGTGAAACGGTATTTACTTTGCTCCACGTTGAGCGTACAAATGTATTGGTTCTTTAGTGCCCCATGTTGGTAGCGACAAATGTAATGGTTTCGCTAGCCCACACTGTTGGGTGAGAAATGTAACTGTTTACCTTTGCCTAAGCTATGTTGTTTTAATGGGCGCCAAGACCTCAATGCAATGTTGAAATCTAAATTTGTATTTAACAACGTCTAGCTCTGGCAGAACACCTTCAAGACTCTATTCACTCAGATCGTGGTATGATTTGATCATTAACCCAACAAACAATTGTATCAGGAGAAGGAATTGGTCTATATCTAATGCTACCTACTGAAAGCAAAGATTGCATTGTAAAAGAAATGAATTTATTATATAAAACAAGTATAGCAAAATTAATAATAATAATAAGTTTAAAATTTAAATTGGAGCGTTGTGATTTGAATATTACCGATAGAAAATTACGTGAAAACGGAGTCTGATAAATTGATTTTACTCTTATTTCCAAGCTATGAAGTTACTGAAATATGAAATATAAAACAAAGAAAAATGAGAGATTGCGTATTTCTGCGTCATTAGCGCTTACCCCTGGAAATTGCCAAAGCATTTTCCTTGTTCTTGATGATGCTGTGTGCTTCCCACAGTCTCCTGGACGTCGTCATCTCCGTCGGAATATGATGATATCCTGGTAGATTATATAATTCTATGGTCCGTACCTCGGACCCAAACTCGCGTAAAACCGCACTGGTTACGTTTTACAAAAGTTCGTTGCTAACTCCACTGAACATCGGAGCGACACGCACTTGCGACCGTACACCGCAAGTTCTACACAGATTGTCCCGAACTCCACTGAACATCGGAGCGACACGCACTTGCACCCATACTCCTCAAGTATTTCACAGATAGTTCACGTTTCACGGCGCGTCGAACGTTATATCCACACGCCGGCTCCCCTACCATGGTACCGACATCTAGCTTACGTCGTCCTCCTTGATTGGCTGCACCCTCCGCGCTAGATCCCCACTCCTTCCTCATTACACTCCGCGGGAGGGAGAAGTCGATTTCCGTTTCAACAATTCGCCTTTTCTAGACCTTGCGACCCAGCCTTGCGCAATACTTCTCGACAGGAATCAGCTTGTACTTGAAATCCCAGTGAGTCATGTCTCTCAAATACCCTAACTGACAAAACTCCGTAAAATTCCGTAATCAGATAATTTTCTATGATATCGTCGTTCGTAATAATTTGCTGGATAGCGTTTTCTAAGACATAGAAAACCTATCTGAATGCTAATAATTTTTATAAAATGCTCCGAAAATACCTTAATAATAATTATAATAAATTAATAATAATAATAAATTAACATGAAAAATTCTCTTGGCTGAACAATTTGCCGCGTAAATAAATATAGAATGGCTTCCTACTGACTTATGCCAGTTGCATAAAACCCCTCGAAAAACACGTTACAACATCAAGAATAGAATGGGATGTGAAACAAACCGCCAACGACAGAAGAGTGTGGTTGCATCGACAAGGAATTAGTCTTCAGAATATGAATGAATGAATGAATGAATGAGACTCAGCCCACCTACGAAAAGTTCAAACACAAAATCTTGTTGAAAGTATAACTTTACAGGACGCAGAGAGGCATCGCAGAAGAGTCTTTTGAGAAATCGGTATTTATTGACAGAAAGCGTACACTAAAAGCAAATGTTTCCTTTTAAATAGCGGGTTAGTGAGGCTGTCTTCCGAGTTATTCAGCAAGCAGACATCAGATGCTATTTGTTCTTACTTCTTCTTCTTGTCTCGATTTGTCCTACTTAGGGCCAAGTTTATTCAACTGGAGGGTCTTGATCTTCGCCCAGTATTGACGCATTTTCTGCCGGTGTAACTCATTTCTTTCAGTAGTCCAGGGTGTACCATTCCTCCGAGGTTTCTCCTGAAAACCATGGACTTCCTTCAAAGCACGCCTCACAGCCTGTCTGTCATGCAGATCTGATATTCCCAGTTCGTTAATGTCCTTCTCAGTTTCCGTCAACCACGTGGTACGAGCCTCCTTATTGTGCCAGAAACAGAGCGAACGATTGGTCAATCTTGTGGAAGGTAATCTAGCGATTTGACCATAAAAGGCACAATCTCGCACAATCAGATAGTCTCTCTATATGTTCGTAGAGCTCGGAGTTATGTCGCCTACGAAATTACAGGACCGTGGATCTTCAGGAGAATTCTCCTCTCTCTAATTTCCATCTTCTTACTTTTCTTTTGAAAAATGTGCTCACTTTTGGGATCTTTGTGCCTTAAAACATCTTCTGTGGGTGCTCTAGAACCTGAAGTGACGTCTTTCTTCTAAAAACAGTGGCAGATTTTACTCATTAAAACATGTTTGGTGTAAAACGACGAGTGGCCGGATTAATTCACAATCTACATGACAGTTGAGGAAGTTATGGAAGTTCATCAGAACAAAATAAAATATTAAAATAAGCAGCCACATTTGAGATATTTTGATAACGATGATGATAATTGTTGTGATGATGATGATAATTGTTGTTTTAAGGGACCTAACATCTGGGTTATCGGCTCCTAATGGTCTGGGTGATAGCAAAAATGACAATGAGGTGGAAACCATAACGAAAACTCTCACAAAATGGAATTTAGATGGAAAATAATCACAAAAGTAATTTAGATTACGAATACGCACAAAATGCAAGTTAGAGTAAAAAATAAAATGACAGTGAAATTTAGATTCAAAATACTCCCAAAATGCAATGTGGATTCAAAATAGGCTACTTACAAAATGCAATTTGGATTGACAATGATTACAAAATGCAATGTGGATTGAAAATACTTAGCCTACAAAATGAAATTGAGATTCAAAATACTCACAAAATGCAATTGAGAATCAAAATACTTACAAAATGCCCAACCTACAAAATGCAATTTAGATTTAAAATACTTGCAAAATGCGGTTTAGATTGAAAATACTTACAAAATGAAATTTAGTTTCGAAATACTCACAATATGACAGCCACCGCTCCAAAAGACATAAAATGCAATTGAGATCGACAAATACCCTGCAACACTTTGTGGCTGTAGTGATGGGGGACAAATGATAAAGTTACATTGTTAGCAACTTATTTAAGGTGAAGCGGACTATATAATCTCCATGTTTGTAATGATGGGGGACAAATGGTAAGGTTGCATTGTTAGTAACTTATTTAAGGTGACGCGGATTATATAATCACCATGTTTGTAGTGATGGGGGACAAAATGGTAGGGTTACATTGTTAGTAACTTATTTAAGGTGACGCGGACTATATAATCTCCATGTTTGTAGTGATGGGGGGAAAATGGTAAGGTTGCATTGTTAGTAACTTATTTAAGGTGACGCGGACTATATAATCTCCATGTTTGTAGTGATGGGGGACAAATGGCAAGGTTACATTGTTAGTAACTTATTTAAGGTAACGCGGACTATATAATCACCATGTTTGTAGAGATGGGGGACAAATGGTGAGGTTACATTGTTAGTAACTTATTCAAGGTGACGCGGACTATATAATCACCATGTTTGTAGTGATGGGGGACAAATGGTAAGGTTACATTGTTAGTAACTTATTTAAGGTGACGCGGATTATATAATCACCATGTTTGTAGTGATGGGGGACAAAATGGTAAGGTTACATTGTTAGTAACTTATTTAAGGTGACGCGGACTATATAATCTCCATGTTTGTAGTGATGGGGGAAAAATGGTAAGGTTGCATTGTTAGTAACTTATTTAAGGTGACGCGGACTATATAATCTCCATGTTTGTAGTGATGGGGGACAAATGGCAAGGTTACATTGTTAGTAACTTATTTAAGGTAACGCGGACTATATAATCTCCATGTTTGCAGTGATGGGGGACAAATGGTAAGGTTACATTGTTAGTAACTTATTTAAGGTGACGCGGACTATATACTCACCATGTTTGTAGTGATGGGGGACAAATGGTAAGGTTACATTGTTAGTAAATTATTTAAGGTGACGCGGACTATATAATCACCATGTTTGTAGTGATGGGGGACAAATGGTAAGGTTGCATTGTTAGTAACTTATTTAAGGTGACGCGGACTATATAATCTCCATGTTTGTAGTGATGGGGGACAAATGGCAAGGTTACATTGTTAGTTACTTATTTAAGGTGACGCGGACTATATAATCTCCATGTTTGCAGTGATGGGGGACAAATGGTAAGGTTACATTGTTAGTAACTTATTTAAGGTGACGCGGACTATATAATCACCATGTTTGTAGAGATGGGGGACAAATGGTGAGGTTACATTGTTAGTAAGTTATTTAAGGTGACGCGGACTATATAATCACCATGTTTGTAGAGATGGGGGACAAATGGTGAGGTTACATTGTTAGTAACTTATTTAAGGTGACGCGGACTATATAATCACCATGTTTGTAGTGGTGGGGGACAAATGGTAAGGTTACATTGTTAGTAACTTATTTAAGGTGACGCGGACTATATAATCACCATGTTTGTAGAGATGGGGGACAAATGGTGAGGTTACATTGTTAGTAAGTTATTTAAGGTGACGCGGACTATATAATCACCATGTTTGTAGAGATGGGGGACAAATGGTGAGGTTACATTGTTAGTAAGTTATTTAAGGTGACGCGGACTATATAATCACCATGTTTGTAGAGATGGGGGACAAATGGTGAGGTTACATTGTTAGTAAGTTATTTAAGGTGACGCGGACTATATAATCACCATGTTTGTAGAGATGGGGGACAAATGGTGAGGTTACATTGTTAGTAACTGTACTCGCAAAATGCAATTTAGATTGAAGAGAACTTACAAAATGTAGTGTAGATTCAAAAAAAAATCACTAAAGGTAATTTAGATACACGGGGAGCCAATTCTCAAAAACCGGTGCGGGATTCTTAAAGAGAAAAGGAAATATAATGAAAAGAAGAAGAATGAGGGATCAGGAAAAATGAGAGAATGGCCAATTAAGGCGGGAAAGGAAGAGACTTCCTAGGCCTCGGATACCCTAATACCATCGGGGTTGGAAAAGAACAAGAGTTGACCAAGAGAGGTCGATAGGAAAGAAGACGTAGAGGAGCCCGCACAAGTAAGTGGAAGCAATGCCGGACTCAGCTGTGGTTTGAGTTATTTTTTAAACACTTTGTGTCAAGACTGTGTGCACGAGTTAATATATAGGAGACATAATATCAAAAGAAAGGGCACGGAAGGGAAGGAGGAATTTACAGCCATCCCTCGTCTCAACCCTCGACATAACACACCCTCCGATTTTACGCTTAACGCCAGGAATGATGCAGTAAGGGAATGGCACCCTTCTTACAAACCATGTGCTGAAATGTTAAATGTACCGCTGAGAGAATATTAAACACCAATACTCGTCGATATTATGTGTTAACAGCAGGGTCGACAAACCGAAGGCCACATACGACCGTTCATGTGGTTCTTCTTCAAACTTGTTCGCGTTAGAAACAACTTAAAACTACAGATTCTTTTGAGAGTTCATCAATGAACTATAACAGCTATCATCCAACACCGATGTTTCACTCGTTTTATCAATATTAACTACGCTTCTCTTGTAGGCAAAGAATGAAGTACAGTTTCTGTCGAACAGTTTGGCCATAATTGGCGCTTAAACGGCCTCACCAATCTTTCAGAACCTTTCTGGGAAGACTTCTCAATATTTTGTAACTAATACTAGCTACAAATTTACCCCAAATACATTATGATGTCGGCGATACAGGGGGATTTATTCTTTAATGCCTTCCATGAAAATGATCATGATTAGGATATTGGGATACACCTGACGTTACGTTGCCATGGCAACAGAAATTGCGTATTCAGGCCTCCGTATAATGTGTTTCCCGTAGTAGGCCGTGACTTTCTTAAGGATAGACGTGACATTACGTTGCCATGACAACAGAAATTGCGTATTCAAGCCTCCGTATAATGTGTTTCCCGTAGTAGGCCGTGACTTTCTTAAGGATAGACGTGACATTACGTTGCCATGACAACAGAAATTGCGTGTTCAGGCTTATTTATATACTAACTAGATGTACCCGGCAAGCATTGCAATGCCAATCAAAGAAAGTGTTGGCGTTGTAACTTTGTTGAAGTGCTTTTGGATACACCATTTTTTCCTGACTGCCTCTAAACTATTGTAAAATGGACTTACTGTCTCAGAAATATTCGTGGGAACGTGCTCAACAACTCACCAAAGTTTAATCGCAATCGTATGAATGGTATATGAACGCATATAGGACTTTGTAAAAACGATTCGCGCGCCGTAACTCATTTGTTGAATCTACTCGTGCGCTACCTATTGTAACATGGATTTAGCCTACTAAGACAGAAACCATTGAAGGAGTGTACACAATAACTCACCGAAGTTTCATCGCAATCAGAAGAGTGGTAGGCTACATGAACGCATACGGGACTTAGTTGAAACAATTCACGCGCCGTCACCCATTTGTTGAATCTACTCGTGTGCCATCTATTGTAAAATGGATTTTTAAGTCAAACACCTTCCTAGGAGTGTACACAACAACTCACTAAAGTTTCATCGCAATCGTATAAATGTTTTATGAACGCATACGGGACTTAGTTGAAACAATTCACACGCCGTCACTCATTTGTTGAATCTACTCGTGTGCCATCTATTGTAAAATGGATTTTTAAGTCAAACACCTTCCTAGGAGTGTACACAATAACTCACTAAAGTTTCATCGCAATCGTATAAATGGTTTATGAACGCATACGGGATTTTGTTGAAACTATTCAAGCGCTGTCACTCATTTATTGAATCTACTCGTGCGCTACCTATTGTAAAATGAATTTCCTAAGTCAGAAACCTTCGCAAGAGTGTATACAACTCACCGAAATTTCATCGCAATCGGATGAATGGCATATGAACGCATGTGGGACTTTGTTGAAACGAATCGCGCGCCATTTTGTGGAAGCTACTCGTGCGCTTATTGTAAATTGGATTTACCATGCCTATGACTATCCCGGGAGTGTAGATTTACTCTTCTATGAAAGCAGGCATTATAGGAAGGGAATTGTTCTCGATATCTTCGCTCCAGGATATGACATGAGGTAGCTATTACACGTGCCATTGCTGTTACATGAGAAATCATTGGGACAAGGGACATTTAGGAGGGGGCATTTCTTTCCCTAAAAACAAGGCCGTTATAAGAAAACAAGTAGTTCCGTGAAGAACTATACAGCCTATTTTCATATATCCTGAAAATGAATGAAAATCCACAGCCTGCTTCCAGTCTCCGACCGAGTCAGGAATCCTACTTATGTTAATTGCCTCTATCAACATACAACATTTCAGTTTGATTGCTGTAATAGATTCGTAGATATTGAGATCCATTTAAATATTTCGGATAGTAGCCATGTTGAATTGTTATATGTTTAGGCCATAGAGTCGTGTACTATTAAAGGAAAATTATTGTGTAGGTTCATTATTCAAACTTTCACATCGATCGCATGATTACGACACAAGAAATAAAAACTTAATTTAAAAATTCGCACAGCCGCCATCTTGAGGTTATGTAAACAATTGAACTAAATTAGATAACAGTGTATTACAATGTGTATAAACATTTCCTGTGCCAGATTTCATTGCGGTTGGAACATTAAATCGCGAGAAAGGTCTATATAAAATTTTCAAATTCGCTTGGCCACCATGTTCGTTTTATAGATAACCGGTTTTTGAAAGATGAACTTCCAGTAGTGCCCTTCATCTCCGTACAAAATTTCAGGGTGATACCGCTAATAGTTTCAGGGATATAGAATGCCGGTGAAATATTTCGCACATCCGCCATCTTGTGGTTATGTAAACAATTGAACCAAGTTAAATGTCGGTGTATTACAATGTGTATAAGCATATACTGTACCAAGTTTTATTGCGTTTGGTTGGTTAAATCGCGAGAAACGTCCATTTAAAAGTCGCAAATTCGCGTGGCCGCCATGTTGGTTTTGTAGTTACCAAGTTTTCAAAAGTCACATATGTGAACTTCTAGTAGTTCCCTTTATCACCGTAAAAAATTCCAGGGTGATATCGGGAATAATTTCGGAGATACTGATTGCTGGTGAAATATTTCTCACAGCCGCCATGTTGGATTGGTGAGACACAATAAAATTTGAAGGGCACGGTCGGGGTCGTCGAGAATGGTGCTATGATCTTACCGAGTTTCATTGTAATCGCTCCAGCCGTTTAGAAGTTTTTTTTTGGGGGGACACACACCATCACACACACACACACACACACACACACAGACACACGGACAAAAAGGTGATCTCATAAGCCTATTTTTTCAAAATTGAAAATAGGCTAAAAATAGGAACTGGTCTTACTTATAACGTACTTCTTAAAAACATTAAACGTAGGAATATGTCAAAATATAATTAAGTCTGGTTTTATTCACTGATTGTGGATTTTGAGTCCAGCAGAGAAGCCTAGTGGAGGTAGCATCACTCAGTATGCAGCTTTCTTAATAAAATCCTAGCACCTGTCCGACCAAGCATGAAGGTTCTTGCTCATGCGCACAAGAATTAGATATTCCTCGTTTATGGAGATCATTTGCGGTCTTTCCTGCTCGACTCATGAATATCTGGACAAGGGAGGCATATCAACTACATCTACGAGAATTCCTTGTTTATAAGGACATGGCAGGGAATGAACAAAGAACACCTTTATGTGGAAGTAAGTGAGCAATAACCTTCCAACACATAAATTATGAAATCTCCTGAATTATTACAGTTTATTTTTTCGTGTAAAACAGAACAATTATTTTCTGAAAAGTGTGTCCTGGGAATATGAGACTCGAACCCGCAACTTCTGGTTTTCGGGCAAATGCACTGCAACACTTTGTGGCTGTAGTGATGGGGGACAAATGGTAAGGTTACATTGTTATTAACTCATTTAATATGACGCTGACTATATAACACCATATTTATAGTGATGGGGGACAAATTGTAAGGTTGCATTGTTAGTAACTTATTTAAGGTGACGCGGATTATATAATCACCATGTTTGTAGTAATGGGAGACAAATGGTAAGGTTACATTGTTAGTAACTTATTTAAGGTGACGCGGACTATATAATCACCATGTTTGTAGTGATGGGGCACAAATGGTAAGGTTACATTGCTAGTAACTTATTTAAGGTGACGCGGACTATATAATCACCACGCGTGTAGTCATGGGGGACAAATGGTAAGGTTACATTGTTAGTAACTTATTTAAGGTTACGCGGACTATATAATGGCCATGTTTGTAGTGATGGGGGACAAATGGTAAGGTTACATTGTTAGTAACTTATTTAAGATGACGCGGACTATATAATCACCGTGTTTGTAGTGATGGGGGACAAATGGTAAGGTTACATTGATAGTAACTTATTTAAGGTGACGCGGACTATATAATCACAATGTTTGTAGTGATGGGGGACAAATGGTAAGGTTACATTGTTAGTAACTTATTTAAGGTGACACGGACTACTTAAACCACATGTTTGTACAGATGAATTTAAATTGTAAGGTTACATTGTTGGTAACTTATTTAAGATGACGCGGACTATATAATCACCATATTTGTAGTGATGGGGAACAAATGGTAAGGTTACATTATTAGTAACTAATTTAAGTTAACGCGGACTACTTACACCACATGTTTGTAGTTATGGGGAACAAATGGCACGGGCATATTTTTTGTAACGGATTTAAGGTGCTGCGGACTACACTACTGCATATACATGAGATCCGACCGAGTTTGGAATGCTGTGCGTCTCGCTCCTTACAAATGACCTTTGAGCATGTCTGGCCAGTAATTAGGAAGTCAGCTGTAGAGGACTCAATGGTAAAATATTAGACCCACAGGGGTAATAACAGATCCTGCTTAAGATCAATAAATCTCGTGCAGAATTAGCATGGACTCTACATCAATTATGAAGAAGATATGGTGCAATTAATTAGAGGCTGGGGCCATGGGATCAAAAGTCCAGGCGAGTTGACTAGGCGATCAATATGTCGGTAACGAGCCCAGCCGAATGCCAAGGCCATCACTGCACCGAGAATCTTACAGTACTTTCGATTTTCATGCTGTGTACTTCATGTGCATGTGGTTTGGGTATCTTAATTCGAAGCTTTCCAGTTATGCTTCACACAAATCTCTTCCGGACGTGTTCACCTGATATTTCTTGCCATTATAAGAATAATTATAATACAGTGAAACCCCTCAAATCCGAACTAATTGGGGCTGTAGCTTGTTCGGATTTCAATTTGTTCGGATTATCCGAAAAATTTGCATAACCTAACATAATAACCAGCCCTCGTTACGGTATCGGACTGTACATTGAGCGAGATAGGCTAGTGACAGTGAGGATGAAGAAACTTCGACAGACAATGTGAATCTGCTCTTGACGTCGCATTGTGCTTCGTAGAACAACACGCTGCAGCCACGCCAAACGATGGCGCTCAATTGTCACCGCGGGAAGATTTTCATCACTTCGACAATTGAAGATAACTGATTTCTAGTGAAAGATTACGTGATATTTTGAGTGTTTCTATTGCCATTTCAGTGTTTTTGCAAAGTGATTAACCTAAGGAATTACAATAACCAACTATTCCGTTTGTCAATCCTGGATGAGATAAGTTTGTAGCGTGTTTGTCTGGTATGCTAACTGTACTTCTTTGTTAATTTCTCAAATAATTATGTAAATTAAGGTTATAATGTCGAATATATAATTGTTTTATGACTAAATAATTTTCTCTTTTTTGCGTGTGTTTTTCTAACTTAAAATTGTCGGAAAGTAGTCGTTCGGATTACCCGGGATTTCGGATTTCCAGGGTTCGGATTTGAGGTGTTTCACTGTAATTATAATTGTTATCCTAGGTCGGCCGGGTAGAATGCCAAAAAAGAGTAATTTCATTAAAAGGTTGGACTGCAGAACCTTGATTGATCATCACGAGTGATTCGCGTCTTATACAATGTTCTAATTGGATTTATTTATTTATTTATTTATTTATTTATTTATTTATTTATTTATTTAGCGCAGGGGTTGCTAACCTGGAGGGCGCAGGGCTTTATCACGGGGGCGTGAAGCGATTCCCGAATTGAGTTTTTTTTTAAACTCGAATATTACAATTTTTTCGAATCTCTCCAAGTGATTGTCGCACCCAGTCAATCGTTCAAAAGCACTGGTATTTGCCAACTGTCGGCACAAACCTCTGCGGAGCCGCGAGGTTGGAGGTGAAATAAGGAATTTGCTGTGTTGTAAGGAGCAAAATCATGCTAATTTTATCGTCTCGTTGGCGTATCTTTGTGATTTCTTTGAAGCTTTGAACAGTTTGAACTTAAAGCTCCAAGGCAAAAACTCCAATATTATGCATTCCTGGAAAAATAACAGTTATGGAAACGCCGGCCTCAGTTGAACAGCTTCTCATCCTTTCACCGCCTTAATGAAATTTTGCCGGAAAATGAACGTGATCGTAATAAACTTAGATGCAAATTCAATCACATTTGGATTCCCTGGCACAAGAATTCAATTTCTACTTACCTGATATCTCGTCGGAAGAATGGTCCTGGATGTTAACAAGAAATTCGTTTGCCTTTGATATTGAAGCACTGCCAGCACAGCTTCAAGAAGAAGCCATAGATTTGAAGTGTGAATCAAAGCTAAAATATGATTCTAAAATATTAGGACTGGGTGACTTTTGGTTAAACTGTCTTGCAGTGTATCCTGCATTAGCCAAATTTTCACTGTGTGTCATTGTCCCATTTACAAAGACAGGTTTTTCAACGCTGAGTGTCATAGAAACAAAGCAGCGCTGTCGGTTTGATGTTGCAAGTGATCTCCGCTGTGCTCTGTCAAATATCAAACCAAACATACTGAATCTTGCCAAGAGAAAACAGTGTCAACCCTCTCACTGACATTTGTTGACTAATTTAAGGTCTATGTCCTCCGCGTCAATCGAAGAGTTTATAGAAGCGATGAGGGAGGGGGGATGAACTCCCGTATCTGAAAAGGGGGGCGTCAGCTGACGAACGTTGGGAACCACTGATTTAGCGTATGGCTTTGCAGGTACAATATCTACACAGATGATAATTAGTTTAGGAAAGGAAGACAAACTATATGTTTATATCTAAATTGTTTATGTAAGTAATTGTCTCTGGTGATCCATGAGCGAAATCAGTAACGTTACCTCTGTACTTTCTTTTAGGACACTTCGTGATGATATGCTGGATGGTCTGCTTGGGGGCACCACAATCACAGTTAGGTGAAGAAATTATTTTCTTTTTATAATGGAAATCTGCACAGTTGGCATGACCCGTACGAATCCTGTTGAGAGTAGACGAAAACGACGAAGTTGCAAAGACAAAAGGAAAAAGCATTTTGCCAATTTCTAAATTTTTCATCCAGAAAAACTAATGTACTTGCTAGTGTTGAACGTAGCTCGACAATAGTAATGCTCTCAAAAATCATACAGTATCGTATGGCCTCGGTGCCGGGTGCAAGCTTTGTTATTTGATACCCGAAGGGTAGCTTGCATGTGGAATTTCGTCGCTCCTTGAAACACTATGAAAGTTAAGGAGGTTAGATATCTGTTGTTGTTGTTGTTGTTGTTTGAGTCTTCAGTCTTTTGACTTGTTCTGCTGCAGCTCTCCATGACTCCCTGTCCTGGGCTAATCGTTTCATCTCAACATAGCTACCACACCCTACGTCCGAGGCAATCTGTTTAACATATTCTAATCTTGGTCTACGCCTACAGTTCTTGTCCTCGATCCTTCCTTCCATAACTAAGCTTGCTATTCCTGGGTGTCTTAGTTTGTGTCCTTCCAACCTATCTCTTCTCTTCATTAGCAGTCGCCAGAAACATCTCTCCTCTCCCACTAGTCTTAATACCTCTTGGTTTGTAACCCTATCTACCCATCTGATCTTCATCATTCGCCTGTAACACCTCTTTTCTGCTGCACCAGTAGTCCAAGTTTCACTTCCATAGAGCGCCACGCACCAGACAAAGGCCTTAAAAATGACTTCCTAACATCTAAATCTATATTCGATGTCAATAGATTCCTTTTCTGTAGAAGTGTTTTCCTTGCCTGAGCTAATCTAATTTTTCTATCCTCTTTGCTAAGCTAAGCTCCTTGAACACTATAGCGCTTTCTAGTACAGAAATGAGGAACTTTGTGTTGGCCGAAACTCCAGAGATTAATTTTGCCATTATGAACACGGCCTACAAAACATTTGTATAGAAATACACAGTCTACACATGTAATTGTGTGCTCTGTCTTGCAAGAAATGAAAGCTTACTGATCATACATCTACAACAATCATTACCAGAAAATACTTTTCCCCCATTAAAATGTTAATCCTTAATTTCCAATTATTCAAGGTTGGACCTTGTAAAACTTAAATTCCCTGAGTTTCATTAAATACCCTGATAATTCCCTGAGTTTTCCAGGTTTTGAAAATTCCCTGTTTTCCATGTTTTCCAGAGTAGTCGACAGCCTGGATTGGTGAGCTAGAACTTCACAAATAGTCGTAGGAAATGTTTAAAAGAATACGAAGCACAGAGATAACCATCAAACATTAGAGGAAGAAACAACCTCTGGACTGTTGGTAATACATTACGTCCATAACTCCCTGCTTGGGTAAAACTGTCGGATGTTGAAGACAAATGGTGTTTATAAATGTACATATTTGAGTTTGGATGTGTCACAAGAAGTGTGTTTGCCAAGGTTTTGTTTGGTCCAGTTCTTAAAAGGGCATCATTCACGCCATTGTTGGCAAATCTTCCCGCGCTGCATGTATACGAATGTTCAGCCATTGGAATATCATTAGCTCCTGCATGAAGGACGCTGTGTGTGGCAGGTTTCATTTGCTCCTCCCCCCAGGGACGTGGGTTGGCGACCACGGGACCCCAGCTGAGTCCGGCATTGCTGCCACTTACTTGTGGACTGCATTAGGGTATTCGAGACCTAGGGAGTCTCTTCCTTTCCCGCCTTCATTGGCCCTTATCTCGTCTTTCCTGATACCCTCCTTCTGCGAGGGGTCAGCCTTCTTTTTCTTTTCATGTTATCTCCTGCCTTCTGCACAAGGCCCTCAAGGAGGCAGGGTGTGTGTAGCCCCACCACTTCTGGTACACCCTGGATATTGCTACACCCTCAGGGGCTCACGGCTGGCGAGTTCGGGAGATGGCGATCTCGAGGGATTCTTGAGATGGGTCCAGTTTTTCCCCTTTTTTATTGCCTTTGGGGCGGGCCCTCTCCTATCTGCCTTTCTCGGCTCTTCTTCCTTCCAAGTCCCTCAGTCCTCATATTTCGAGGGTTGAGGGCATTTCCTTTCCTCGTGTCTTTAATTTCTCTTATTCCTTTCTTTTGCTCTTATCTTCTTCTAGCCCGTGAGGTTTATAGTTGGTTTTAGTTTCATTTTCATGATCGCAGAAACCAATAACCTAGATGTTAGGCCCCTTAATACAACAATTATCATCATCATCATCATCATCATCATCACTGACTCTTATTGTTAACATAAACAAGGAAGCAATTACGTCATTCCGAAAACAAGCGTAATTCAACTCAAGCGATGACCTCTCATTTAAACTCCTTTCCTAATCTCGTGTCTACTAATCAATTAATCGATTATTCAGTTATTCGATTAATCGATCGAACGGTCGATCGATTAAATGAATAATAATATCAAAGTATACGATTAACCGAACATCGAGTATTAACCTACCAGCTATAGTAACACACAATGTAACACATTTTAACTTTGAGTTTGTCCTTGTGTTGAAAGTGATGTAAAATGTCTGGGCATTTATAAGTCGAGGCAAATGCCCAGGATAAATGACCGGACAAATGCCCAGGCATTTTGGGCATTTACCTCTTTTAAAAACATATTCATAATGCAAAGTTTATATAAATATTGTTTTAGCCATGCAAACAGGTATATATTATATATGTATACAGTATACATATTTAATATACAAAATTATTTAATTTATATTGACGGAATAGTAGTTAAGTAGGGCTACTATCTTCTATAGCCTCTCAACTCAAGTGCATTTTATACATAATAATTATGTGTATGCCTATGAATGTTGATTGTGTAATTGGGGGGAAAATTCACTTAACTCATCAACACATCTTCATGATTCTTCAATGAGTTTGATACTGTATTTTACTGACAAATGACTAATACTGAATACATAACATACGCTATTACATTAACAGTATAAGTTAAAAACGAAACAGATGAGGGCATGAGGTATATATATATTTAAATATGAAATTAATAATAAATGGATGTTTTGTGTTCTTGGGTATCTTAGTTTCTGTATCCTCTTCATCACTTTTTTCTATTGAACTTTCAAGTAGTTCTGGCTCAGATTTTTCTGACAATTAAATTATCATTAGCAATATTCAGGCATTGCCAGTTTATCCATGAAATGTACCTTTGATTAATGGTTTTTATTATGTTTTAGAAGCTCTAGTAACAATCACAAGCGGTAAGAAGTTAAAAAAAAAGTTTTCTGAAATGCCCAGATTTTGGGCGCTTAAATTCCTGATTGTTTATGCCCCAGAATTATGGAAAATGACCATTATGTTCGTTAAACTTTGCTTTGTTCAAGTGGAAAAGCAGCACACTTCTAAATATATGCTGGTATTTATGTTCCATACATTTTAATTGCATTCAACATTATATTTCTCTTTCTTTGTATCTTTGCTACTTACGATTAAAAGAAATGGAAAAATGAATGAAAACATGTTAATGTCACAATTATCAATGTCCTGCTCACAAAAGCAAAGTTTGACATGAATAATTATGTTTTTCGTACGTTTTCAGACATAATCGATTAGAAAACAGCATTTACTTTCCAAGTACAAAAATTGTGTTGCATAGTGTAATTACCCTAAACGTTAGAGAGAGAAGTATTCAGTTACAGAAACAGCGAGCTGCTTGCTTTGTCCATGTCTTACAAGAAGTCATTAGGCCATGTGGACTGGAAATACGGCACAAGGAAGATGTCACAACCACATTCAATCTCTCGGAAGTATTCAGACCGTATTAGCATCTTGCTACCAATGTACAAACTCTAGATACAAAGAAATTGACCTGAAAGAAGAAAAAACAAATGTAGTTCTAGTTTTTGTCGAGCGCTTGCGGTAATTGCATGGCGTTCTGTTCCAGTTCCAAGAATTGGTACGACTGTTATGTGCCTACGCATGAACAAGGTAATATGGCACACAGTATTAATTATTGCCATTCTGTAATAAGCACTTGGTTCAATGAGCGATTTCCCATTTCGAAATACGACACTGAACTATCATTACTGCAAAATAGACTAGGTTACGACCATCCTCCTCCAAGAATGGAACTCAGATTGAAAAGACTCACAAAATGTAGAGTGGAAATACCAAAGGTAATTTGGATGGAAAACACTAAAAAAGCAAGTTAGATTGAAAAATACGCACAAAATGTAGTTGAGGTTCATAATACTTACAAAATGCAATTAAAATTCAAAATATGTACACAATACAATGTAGATTCAAAATACTCACAATAGATCATGTAATTTAGAGACACGGGGAGCCAATTCATAAAAGAGTGCGGGAATCTTAAAGAGAAAAAGAAATATAATGAAAAGAAAAAGAAGGCTGTTCGCTAGAAGAATGAGGGATCAGGAAAGATAACAGAAGGGCCAATTAAGGCGGGAAAGGCCTCGAATACCCTAATACCGTCGCACAGTGGGTCAAAATCGAAATCTAGGGGGACAACATTATTTTTACGTTTTAATCATGAATTTAGAGTGAAATCAACGTATATAATTTGTTTACTTCATAATAAACATTAGTTATGACCTTTTTAAGCTACGTCTACACGTGCAAGAAATTGTATATGAATAGGAGTTGGATAGAGCATTCAGTTATCTCTTCAAAACAATTTTCTACCCCTAATTTACTTTTAACAAAGTCACAAAGTTCCACTTTTGACATAATCGTCAAACCCAGTGCTTCAAACAGTTGTAAACGTGTGAGAACTGGTTGCGCGGCATCTTCTAAAACGTAAAATAACTAAGTAAGTTGCAAAAAGATGCAAAAAAATCTTACAACAGGCGTAAACTACAAGACTTTATCTACATTTTAACATTAAGTAGAAAGTGACGCGACATACTAAAAATCTATGTGAAAATATAATTTTAAAAATAATAGTTCAATATTATATAATGTAAATATAGATAAAATTACGTAACAATTACGCCCATTAATAACTGAAACACGTTACAAAGATCATACCTTCAGCTGTATGTTCCATCTTAAAGCATCACACTAACCACAAAGACAACCAAACCACAGCCACTTACATTCACCCTCCAATTCAGACTGCTCGAACAGTGGTGACAGATTTACACTAAGATGCGTTTATATCTCAGAATAGTGAGCGGAAATTATATGAGAATGCTGCAGAAGTAATACATTTTGATTGTTTAATTATGAAAAATAAATAATTTTGTCCTCCTAGATTTCGATTTTGACCCACTGTGCGTCGGGGTCAGAAGAAAACAAGAGTTGACGAAGAGAGGTCGACAGGAAATAAGACGGAGAGGAGCCCGGCACAAGTAAGTGGAAGCAATGCCGGACTCAGCTGGGGTCGTGTGTTCGAACTCACGTCCCACTAGATGTGAACCCCTGGGGAGAGGACGAGTAGAGATAGGTTGGTAGAACACATACTGAGACACCCACGAATAGCAAACTTATTTATGCTAGGAAGGGTGAGGTCAAGAACTGTAGGGATAGATGAAGGTTAGAATATGTTTAAACAGTTTGTTTCGGATGCAGAAAGTGGTAGCTATGTAGAGATGAAACGATTAGCTCAGTGCAGGGAGGCATGGTAAGCTGCATGAAACCAGTCAAAAGACTGAAGACTCGAACAACAAGGACTGATCACAGCTTTGAGCCCCCAGCCGATCACAAGCGGTCCCTCGCCGCTGTTCAACTGCAAGTGGCTGGTGTTGTATGTTTCACCGCGTAATTGACTGATCTTCACCTCCGTCTCTCTCTCTGCTGCAACCATCTCTATTCTCAAACAGGTGCGCGATTGTAGCGCAACAATCGAATGGATTGTCTTATCGATAATAGCGCGGCAGCCATAGGTAAAGCCCTGTGCGGATAGCGGTTAAGCTGTGGATAAGGTTTGGAGTAAATTTGCAGATAGTTTTCAGAATACAATCCGCACCTGTTGAATATCATTACTAGGACCCAGGTGTTTAAGATATATCTTTTTTTTTTTTTCGTTATGTTTTTTTTTTTCATGACAAATGCAAGATGATGATTAACGCCAATCTCATTCAAATTATGTCATTAATCATAACTATCATTACCCGTCGCGGCTTCGCCCGCGAATATTCTAGTTGTAAAGAGTACAAATCTCAATCATGAATGCTATGACTGATTTATCCTTGGTATGAATAATCAGACTTGATCAATTCAGCTATTGGTGCAGTGGTTAGGGGTTTGTCCTCCTTCATAGGTATATCAGAGCGAAGTTAGTTTCCTGGGAATATCACAGACACTGTTAATTTAAGGGCCTTTAAATGTGGTTTTCGGAGACCCTTTATAGTCGGGTGAAAAAGACCTTTCGTACCACACTCACACGTGAAAATTGCGTGAGAAAATTCTAGAGTGCCCCTTGACCCCCTTAAGCGCATTATACTGTATGTATTGATGAATTTTACAGCTTAATTTGGTTCCGTGATAACCTTATAACCGTCTGGAAACTTTCACAGTAATGTAATAATTGGAATTGCATTGCGTCTTACAGAAATAGATGGACCTGTGAGATTCTGTTACCATAGTTACCGTGTTGCATTCTTTCATTATTTCATTGAAAATATACATCTTTTAAGGTATTTATTTAATTGCGAGGCATTTAAAGAGTAAATGAGTGCGTTTCGCTTACGCATTGGGTTATGCTGAAACTGTAGGTACCCCATATGTGTAGGTTGGTGTTAATGGGACCTTATTTTTGGTACAAAACAGGAATGGGACCTTAGCAGAATAATATAGGGAGGGATTAACACTCCGAACTGAAAAGGTGTGACATTCATTTTAAACATATCACATGACACACAAAGGCTAAGGAAATGATTTTCTCCTCAGAACTAAATATGTTGCTTTTATAGTTTATTTAATTGAAAATATTATTGTAATGCCAGGGGAGTGCGACAGGCCTCTCACCGCTGGGTCCGTGGTTCAAATCCCGGTCACTCCATGTGATATTTGTGCTGGACAAAGCGGAGACAGACAGGTTTTTCTCCGGGTACTCCGGTTTTCCCTGTCACAAATTACATTCCAGCAACACTCGCCACCATCATTTCATTTGATATGTCATTCATTTAATTACTGCCCCAGGGGAGTGCGACAGGCTTCGGCAGCCGGCACAGTTCATATCCTCGCCGCTAGATGGGGGCTTAATTCATTCCATTCCCTGACCCGGTCGGTTGACTGGAAGCAGGCTGGGGATTTTTATTTTTTCATTGTAATGCCATTAGATTTGGATCACAAACGTGCGGATGAGGATAAGGTGTTGCTTATCCGCACAGGGCTCTATTTATAGGCAGTCGCGCCCCGAGATTCGGGTTCATTTCTCGGTTCTCTTCGAACAAAACCACGCTCGGAATGATCAGTCAGCCGCAGGATTCGAACCTCGGATCTCCGATTGCTAGCAAGTCTTTTTAGTCGTGACGTGTGCCTTAGCCCGCTTGGCTACTCTGACGAGCCTTTACAATAAGAAACAGGGTCGCGTCAATTAAGCAAATGCTATTCTTGTGAAACGAAAACAATAAGAATGTATGTCACACGATACAGCATTTCCAGTAATCTCACAGATGTATTCTCTACGTCACACACAAACACGAAGCCTTCTCGGAACTAATTCAAGCACACAAAGACAATTAACATGACAGCGGAGAAGAATATGCATAGCCCTGTGAGCGGCGAACGGTAATCAAGTTATCTTGATGAACGGCCATTGAAATGGCGA
The DNA here is from genome assembly GCA_946902985.2 of Meconema thalassinum. Classification (NCBI taxonomy): domain Eukaryota; kingdom Metazoa; phylum Arthropoda; class Insecta; order Orthoptera; family Tettigoniidae; genus Meconema; species Meconema thalassinum. The sequence goes on along the minus strand of OX336399.1, from coordinate 12,545,570 downwards.
GAGGCGTGATAATGCTTCACTGCACACCTGATAGCGAGCTAGAATTAACTATGCATGGGAATGTGTTTTTGCCTCGCATGAGAACTAATCACCGGTGTTGGTCGACCCTGCCTGGTTGCTGACTCACGGCCGCTCACTCGGATCCTAAATGGCTCGCCAGGTATCGTTCCCTCCGCTTAACATAGTGACCACTGCCTTCTAAACAATCGTTCTCTTCATTCAACATAGTAACCACTGCCTTCTGAAAAATCGTTAAGCTCAACATAGTGACCACCGCATTCTAAGGAATCGTTCCCTCCATAGCAGCCATCGACTTCTAAACAATCGTTCCCTCTATTTGACATAGTAACCACTGCCTTCTAAAAATCGTTCCGTTCAACACAGTGACTCGTCCCCTCCACTTAACATTGTAAACACTGCCTTCTGAAAAACCGTTCCCCTCACTCAACATAACAACCACCACCTTCTAAAGAATCGTTCCCTCCAATGAACATAGTAATCACTGCCTTCAAAAAAAATCGTTCCGTTCACCATAGTGACCACTGCCTTCTAAACAATCGTTCCCTCCAGTCAACATAGTGACCACTGCCTTCTAAACAATCGTTCCCTCCAGTCAACATAGTGACCGCTGCCTTCTAAACAATCGTTCCCTCCAGTCAACATAGTGACCACTGCCTTCTAAACAATCGTTCCCTCCAGTCAACATAGTGACCACTGCCTATTAAAGAATCGTTCCCTCCGCTCAACATAGTGACCACTGCCTTCTAAACAATCGTTCCCTCCAGTCAACATAGTGACCACTGCCTTCTAAACAATCGTTCCCTACAGTCAACATAGTGACCACTGCATTTTAAAGAATCGTTCCCTCCGCTCAACATAGTAACCACTGCATTTTAAAGAATTGTTCCCTCCGCTCAACATAGTGACCATTGCCTTCTAAACAATCGTTCCCTCCAATCAACATAGTGACCACTGCCTTCTAAACAATCGTTCCCTCCAGTCAACATAGTGACCACTGCCTTCTAAACAATCGTTCCCTCCAGTCAACATAGTGACCACTGCCTTCTAAACAATCGTTCCCTCCAGTCAACATAGTGACCACTGCCTTCTAAACAATCGTTCCCTCCAGTCAACATAGTGACCACTGCCTTCTAAACAATCGTTCCCTCCAGTCAACATAGTGACCACTGCATTTTAAAGAATCGTTCCCTCCGCTCAACATAGTAACCACTGCATTTTAAAGAATTGTTCCCTCCACTCAACATAGTGACCACTGCCTTCTAAACAATCGTTCCCTCCAGTCAACATAGTGACCACTGCCTTCTAAACAATCGTTCCCTCCAGTCAACATAGTGACCACTGCCTATTAAAGAATCGTTCCCTCCGCTCAACATAGTGACCACTGCCTTCTAAACAAGTGTTCCCTCCGCTCAACATAGTGACCACTGCCTTCTAAACAAGTGTTCCCTCCGCTCAACATAGTGACCACTGGCTTCTGAACAATCGTTCCCTCCACTCAACTTAGTGACCAGCGTCTTGTAAACAATCATTCCCTCCGTAGCAGCCATCGTCTTCTAAAGAATCGTTTCCTCAACTCAACATAGTAACCACTGCCTTCTATTAAATCGTTTAGTTCAACACAGTGACTCGTTCCCTCCAATCAACATTGTAAACACTGCCTTCTGAAAAATCGTTCCACTCAGCGTATAGTACCACAGTCTTCTAAAGAATCGTTCTCCTCACTCAACATAACAACCCCCGCCTTCTAAAGAATCGTTCCCTCCTATCAACATAGTAGCCACTGCCTTCAAGGAAATCGTTCCACTCAATATAGTGACCACTGGCTTATAAGAATCGTTCCCCCTGCTCAACATGAAAACCACCGCCTTCTAACATAGTGATCATTAATGTTTGCTGTCAATAATTCGCCAGTGACTGCCGCAAACAGCATGGAACGCTTTAGCTTCATGCAATGAAAACTTACCCTTAGCTTAGGCACCCTTGCAAAAGTCAATGCCCCCCTCCAGGGGCTCACAACTTGTGGGACGTGGGTTGGCGACCACAGGACTCCAGCTGAATCCGTCATTGCTTCCAGTTACTTGTACTGGACTCCTCTCCGTCTTCTTTCCTGTCAACCTGTCTGGGTCAACTCTTGTTTTCTTCCAATCCCGAGGGCATTAGGGTATCCGAGGCCTAGGGAGTCTCTTCCTTTCCCGCCTTAATTGGCCCTTGTCTCATCTTTCCTGATACCCTCCTTCTTCGAGGGGTCATCCTTCTTTTTCTTTTCAAGTTATCTACTGCCTTCTGCTCAAGGCCCTCAAGGAGGCAGGGTGTATGTATCCCCATCATCATCATCAACAAGTCAAACGCTAAATTCCGTTCCAGACCATGAAAATGGATCGCCTCGCAATTCTCTGTACATCCACTGCGTAGAGAAGCACAATGACGGTTGGTACCACTGTACAAGGTGCTGTACATAATATAATTTGAATGGGCTACGACAGGGCTCGCATACACATCACTTCATTGCTCCTAACTGCGTCATGGATGTAACTGAATGACCTTGACAACAGTTTGAAACTGAAGCTAATTGCTCTTGTAGCACTACTGTCTGATAACCTGTGTCGTTGCGATATATTGTGCCTATACAGTGAAACCTCTCTAAATGACCACCCCTGTTAAAAGACCGATTTTTCTTGGAACTGATTTAAAAGTTCATAAGGTCAATGTATTTGTTACCACCCCTCTCCCCGACCAAAGACCAGGCATTTTCTCAGTCTGACCTCTTTCAAAAGACCACTTCTCGTCTGCCTTCCCATTGGAGATGGTGATGAGGGTGATGATGTAAGCAATGGTTCCGTTGGCACAGATCTCCATCAGCATACAATGTCATTAGAAAAAGTGTTAAGTAACGTTTAAAAAATACAAAAAACGGCTCTCCTAGAAGATTGTTCGAACCCAGAACAAATTAATGGACTTTCGAACTCACTCAGAGCTATTCTAGAAAGTGAAATTGTTAAAAAAAAGGTGCTTATCTGAAACAGAGATCAATTCGTGACTTTTCTAAATGACGGAGCTCAGAAAATAACTAATTGTAATGAATTTGTACTGAATGTGAACCAATGCAGTGTTCCAACTGTACTTTATTAATAATGCAGTGTAAAATTATTTTTATGCCTACCCCTATTAAGAGACCGCCCCTCTAAAAGACCAGTTTTCCATGGAACCGTCCCTGGTCTCTTAATAGAGGTTTCACTGTATTTGTGAATTAATCCTGGAGGAGTTAGGGAATACATAACCTTGACATTTAGCATCTCTTCCCTGTGTTGTAGCTGATCGTGTTTTATTGCTAGCAATGGGTAGAGGTTCGATTCCTGGCGCTGACAATGGAGCTGGCTAAGGTTCTCCTCCAAGTTTTTACACACTCTCTCCAGGAAAATGCTGTGTTAGTACCTTACTCCAAGGCCCGAGGCACCTACCCATTCATTTAATCGTATACAAAAGCTAATCAATCTCTTCTTCTGTCGATTTTGGCCAACTGTGGACCGCGTTGAACAATCGACCGACTTGCCAATCTCTTCTTCTCCTCCCAGAATTTCTTCATGCGTTCACTGAGTCTCCTCCTTCTTTCTTCAGACCAGGTGACCTTGGTTTTTGAACTAGGCTTCTCCTGAACACCTTTAAACTTATCAACTTCCCTTTGAAACAGTGATTTGTTGAGAATATCTTCTTGAGTGATGCCAACTTCTGCTCGTGTTTCCTCAACCTTTTGTGGTGGACTTTAATTTGCTAATATAAGTGAATATCCTAATCCATTTATTAACTAGCATTACCCGTCGCGGCTTCTAGTTGTAAAGAGCGCACTTAACAAAATCTCAATCATGAATGCTATGACAGATTTATTCTTGAAATGAATAATCAGACTTTATCAATTCAGCTACTGGTGTAGTGGTTAGGGGTTTGTCATTCCTTCATAGGTATATCAGAGCGAAGTTAGTTTTCTGGGAATATCACAGACACTGTTAATTTAAGGGCCTTTAAATGTGGTTTTCGGAGACCCTTTATAGTCGGGTGAAAAAGACCTTTCGTATCACACACACACGTGAAAATTGCGTGAAAAAATTCTAGAGTGCCCCTTGACCCCCTTAAGCGCATTATACTGTATGTATTGATGAATTTTACAGCTTAATTTGGTTCAGTGATAACCTTATAACCGTCTGGAAACTTTCACAGTAATGTAATAAATGGAATTGCATTGCGTCTTACAGAAATAGATGGACCTGTGAGATTCTGTTACCATGGTTACCGTGTTGCATTCTTTCATTATTTCATTATTTCATTGTAAATATACATGTTTTAAGGTATTTATTTAATTGTGAGGTATTTAAAGAGTAAGTGAGTCCGTTTCGCTTATGCATTGGGTTATGCTGAACCTGTAGGTACCCCATATGTGTAGGTTGGTGTTAATGGGACCTTATTTTTCGGTACAAAACTGGAATGGGATCTTAGCAGAATAATATAGGGAGGGGTTATTAAAATTATTAATTTATCAACTCATTATCGATAGACTCATTATTCAAGTATCCATTCATGTATTTATTTATTTATCTATTCATCAAATTTATTCGTTTAATAGTACATTACGCAACGAGCCTACAATGGCAATAATTAAGACACGAGTATGTTTATAATTTCCATACCAGTGTCTTAATTACCATTATAGGCGAGTTGCATACGACTGTTTATGTTCGACGATAATTATAACTATTTTATGTTCGAACATAAATATTCATAAATATCTGTCGAGATTTCACCAGTTTTATGTACTGAACAGAGCGCATGGGACGCAGAGAATATCTTGTATTTGATCATGGCCTCCTCGAATACCCCAGTATGACACTAGCCACGCAGTGCAATTTAAAATAGGGGGCCGTGGAAGTCAGCGCAGATGCGATGCTATCCTTACCTAATTGGTCACACAATTGTTTCTTGAGCAGCTCTGATTGGTGGGATAAATTGTTTTATAATGAAAAATAGTGTTATAATGACCCACATTATGATACAGTTTTCTGACATATAATATTTCGTCTAAATTTCGACATCGTCGAACATAAATATTATTATACAACATTATTCTTTTATTCACTTACGGTATTAATTATTTAATTAATTTGTTAATTTTATTAATTGATTCATTTATTCGCTTTTAATTCTTTAGAAGGCGGTGGTAGTTATGTTGAGTGAAGGGAACGATTCTTTAGAAGACTATATGCTGAGTGGAACGATTTTTCAGAAGGCTGTGTTTACAATGTTGAGTGGAGGGAACGAGCCACTGTGTTGAACGGAAGGATATTTTAGAAGGCAGTGGTTAGACTACTATCTTGAATGGAGAGAATGATTCTTAGAAGGCAGTGAATACTATGTGGAGCGAAACGACTTTTCAGAAGGCAGTGGTTACTATGTTAAGTGGAGGAAACGATTAATTATGATTTATCCATTCGGTTATTCTTTTATTTACTTATTTAAACATTTATTAATTAATTTATTAATTTAATTAATTACTTATTTATTTACTGATTTAATTACTTATTCAATTCACAAATTTATTCATTTATTGATTCATGTAGTTACACATTTATTTATTCGTTTAATTATTATTATTATCATTTCAGCTACACAGACTACTAGTCACTACAGAATCACAGGTTATCAGACAAACTGAACACACCGTCAAATTCACGGGACTGATAACCAAGGTATTCCAGGTCCCGACAAGCGCGAGCCATACGAAAAAGTCCCGACAAGCGCGAACCATACGAAAATAACTTGATGGAATACCCTGGTCGATGATGAGAATCGTCTGTCATCAGTGGCCGGCGTATCAATGCACTGACCTACCGTGCGCTGTATGACTGTTCCCAGAGCTACCACAGGTCGCTGCGCGCTGCGTGATTCCACCAGCCAGCTTCCACGCAGCCAAAGACAAATAAGGAATATAAAACCGACACGCATACAATTTAATCGTGAAGAAAGAGAAAAAGGAAAAAAATCTTCTCAGAATTCATAGTTGATGATGCAATTAAAGAAGCAAGAAAGGGAACAGCCGGTCAGGTAGGAATAGAAGAGAGGCTTCCTTCCACGTACTCGGCTTGGAGAGTGACGATATCCAAATGAGCTGGGGAACTCCGTCGCAGCTATTCGAGTGCTTCCTGTTGCCATGGTAACAAGGGACTACTCACGCTTTCCAGTGAATTCCAAGTGTCAAGATTCAAATTATCTTATCATTGAATCGATAGAATTTCTGAGATCAGACTGTCAGCTACAGTAAATCATATGCGTCTACGTGTTATTTATTTATTTATTTATTTATTTATTTACTAGCAGTAGTGCCCGGCTTCGCCCAGTGGATTTATTTGTTTTATGGATGATAATGAATACTACTACAGAACTGGAGCGCCCAAGGATAAGGATCGGAAAGCACCAACAACCTCAGTACACTGCACCAACACCATCGCCCTTATACAGAGACATACTATTGTCATGATGATGACTGTTTTAAGGGGCCTAAGAAATCTTTTTGCACTAATCACTCCCCGTGACTGCAATTTATAAGCTGCTCTGCACCAGAACACTGCTAGGGGTGACGTGATGCAACCCGCATTGCCAGGCAACAATGGACTTAGGTATTATTGAAGCTGTTCGGGAGCGCTTGTTCTTCTGACTTACTGAACAAAAATCAATCTTTAAGGTTACCTGAGAGGCGTAGCCTAATGCTACATAGCCTAAACTATTCCTTTTGAATCTGGCTAGCATATACAAAAATAATTTTTCGAATCCGACTGGTAGTTCCAGAGATTAGCGCGTCTGAACACACAATCAAACAAACAGACAAACAAACAAACAAACAAACAAACAAACTCCTCAGCTTTATTAAATTACTATAGATTTGAACGCGGCAGTGGCTTGCTCCAGTTAAGGGATTGAAGATTACAAATTATGTGAGTAACGAAGGCTTCAAAAATACGTCGTATTGACAATGCTATCCGTCTTCTCTCTGTAATCTATAGCCCAGACCTCAGGGGTGACAGCCACGAATGCTAGCCACTACACCAAGAGGTGGTCTATAACCTGGACCTCAGGGATGACAGCCACGAATGCTAGCCACTACACCAAGAGGTGGTCTATAACCCGGACCTCAGGTGTGACAGCCACGAATGCTAGCCACTACACCAAGAGGTGGTGTATAACCCGGACCTCAGGGGTGACAGCCACGAATGCTAGCCACTACACCAAGAGGTGGTATATAACCCGGACCTCAGGGGTGACAGCCTCGAATGCTAGCCTCTACACCAAGAAGTGGTATATAACCCGGACCTCAGGGGTGACAGCCACGAATGCTAGCCACTACACCAAGAGGTGGTCTATAACCCGGACCTCAGGGATGACAGCCACGAATGCTAGCCACTACACCACGAGGTGGCTATAACCTGTACCTCAGGGGTGACAACCACGAATGCTAGCCACTACACCAAGAGGTGGCCTGTAGCCTGGACCTCAGGGATGACAGCTACGAATGCTAGCCACTACACCAAGAGGTGGTCTATAACCTGTACCTCAGGGGTGACAGCCACGAATGCTAGCCACTACACCAAGAGGTGGTCTATAACCTGTACCTCATGGATGACAGCCACGAATGCTAGCCACTACACCAAGAGGTGGTCTATAACCTGTACCTCAGGGATGACAGCCACGAATGCTAGCCACTACACCAAGAGGTGGTCTGTAACCTGGACTTCAGGGGTGACAGCCATGAATACTAGCCACTACACCAAGAGGTGGTCTATAATCCGGACCTCAGGGGTGACAGCCACGAATGCTAGCCACTACACCAAGAGGTGGTCTATAACCCGGACCTCAGGGGTGACAGCCACGAATGCTAGCCACTACACCAAGAGGTGGTCTATAACCCGGACCTCAGGGGTGACAGCCACGAATGCTAGCCACTACACCAAGAGGTGGTCTGTAACCCGGACCTCAGGGGTGACAGCCACGAATGCTAGCCACTACACCAAGAGGTGGTCTATAACCCGGACCTCAGGGGTGACAGCCACGAATGCTAGCCACTACACCAAGAGGTGGTCTATAACCCGGACCTCAGGGGTGACAGCCACGAATGCTAGCCACTACACCAAGAGGTGGCCTGTAACCTGGACCTCAGGGATGACAGCTACGAATGCTAGCCACTACACCAAGAGGTGGTCTATAACCTGTACCTCAGGGATGACAGCCACGCATGCTAGCCACTACACCAAGAGGTGGTCTATAACCTGTACCTCAGGGGTGACAGCCACGAATGCTAGCCACTACACCAAGAGGTGGTCTATAACCCGGACCTCAGGGGTGACAGCCACGAATGCTAGCCACTACACCAAGAGGTGGTCTATAACCCGGACCTCAGGGGTGACAGCCACGAATGCTAGCCACTACACCAAGAGGTGGTGTATAACCCGGACGTCAGGGGTGACAGCCACGAATGCTAGCCACTACACCAAGAGGTGGTATATAACCCGGACGTCAGGGATGACAGCCACGAATGCTAGCCACTAAACCAAGAGGTGGTCTATAACCCGGACCTCAGGGGTGACAGCCACGAATGCTAGCCACTACACCAAGAGGTGGCCTGTGACCTGGACCTCAGGGATGACAGCTACGAATGCTAGCCACTACACCAAGAGGTGGTCTATAACCTGTACCTCAGGGATGACAGCCACGCATGCTAGCCACTACACCAAGAGGTGGTCTATAACCTGTACCTCAGGGGTGACAGCCACGAATGCTAGCCACTACACCAAGAGGTGGTCTATAACCCGGACCTCAGGGGTGACAGCCACGAATGCTAGCCACTACACCAAGAGGTGGTCTATAACCCGGACCTCAGGGGTGACAGTCACGATTGCTAGCCACTACACCAAGAGGTGGTCTGTAACCCGATCCCTCAGGGGTGGCAGACACAATTGCTAGCCACTACACCATAAGGTGGTCTATAACCTGTACCTCAGGGGTGACAGCCACGAATGCTAGCCACTACACCAAGAGGTGGTCTGTAACCTGGACTTCAGGGGTGACAGCCACGAATGCTAGCCACTACACCAAGAGGTTTTCTATAACTCGGACCCTCAGGGGTGACGTGGTCTAGCAAGAAAGCGAACGCGCTGCCAGGTAGGAAGACAGCCAACCTTCCAAGTACTCGCCCTAGAGTGTGGCGATATCCAAATGAGCCGGGGAACTCCGCTGTCCACACCAATTAGGAAGGACCCCAATTGCTGGAAATATTCAATTGCCATGTCATTATAAGAGGTCGGCAATGACAGGGAATGGTATCTCCACTGGGTGGCCCAACCATTTCACGGAAATCAAGATAATTATTACTATAGCGGTAGCATGTGTTTGGAAATATTTCGGCAAAAGCACTCTAAGATAACATTAACAGGAGAAGGCGCCAGTATCGCTGAACAGCCTGCTTTGCATGTCTCACACCCATAGTTTAGTGTCTACTGACCCAGAACATTCTAATGAATTTCCCCTGCATATTCCTTATCTGTGATCATTTGAGGTTGCTTACTTACGTACTCCTTGGCGCTACCTTGACCTACCGGACAATCTCCACCCATTCTTTGGTTCTCTATCTTCTGACTCCTATATCATCCTCCACGTTATCCAGTCATATCGTCCTAGGTCTTCCCCTCACACGTCCTCCTGGCTTCCCATTGAAGACCTTCCTTACCAACCTTTTCTCTGGCATTCTTTCTACATGTCCCAAACAATGCAGTCTAGTACTCTTTATTTCTGGCTTACCATACAACTCTCTTGTCTCCATATTATTTCTGATTCACCATAATCAACCCATCTTCTTCTGTCATGGTCCGAATCTCCGAACCATACATCACCACAGGTCTCACTACTGCACGATATACAACTTCAGATTTCTACTAAGGCTTCTTGTTTTAAAAACTTTACTTAAAGCAAAGTAACTCCTATTTCTAGCTGCTATCCTTGCATGTATTTCTTCTCTCATATCATAAAACGCCCCAAAATTCAAAATTAGTCAATTTGTCCAAAAAAACTCAAAAAGAAATTTAAAAAATGGAAAAATACTTCAAATTTAATAAAACATTAAAATCAAAATTAGCGAAAATACAAAAAAACAGTCAAAATTAGTTAAAAAAAACTAAAAAGTACACAAAAAATAATTCAAAATCCATAAAAAAGCCCCAAAAATTAAAAGACTCTCCTTACTATCCTGTTCTTTGTCGTTCTTTCAACATGTCCCAACCAAAGCACTACAATATCTGGTTTACCATATCTCCATATTATTTCCGGTTCGCCAGAATTCACTCTCTTTCCTGAGTACGGTATCTTCCTTTCCCATCAATATCTACAAACATCAAAAAAAGGTTTTGCATTTCGCCATAGAGCACAGTTATTATTCATAAAGCAGTGTCCACGCCTGCTCTACACAATTGAGATCAGGAGAATAGGCAGGCCATTCCATTCTGTGAATACCATTCTCTTGAAGAAAGGCATTGACTGTACGGGCGAGCGTTATCGTCCTCGAGAGTGAAATTTGGGACGAAATTGTCAGCATAGTCTTTCACTGGTGTCAGGATAGTATCACTGTAATGGATGCCTGGGATATACACGAGGGGTTCGGCGACCATACATAATGCCACCACCTCCTCCCTGTTGGTTTCGGTCTCGGATGTATTAGTCGTGCATACGTTCACCGGGTCGTCTCCACACTCGCACAGATCTATCCTCATTGACACAGCCGAAATACGAGGGCTGTGTTTTTTCAAGTTCCGATGCACTGTATAAAAATAACAGATTGACATACCAAACTGATTTTACCACTAAATGTTTGCTTGTTTTATTCTTATGTCTCAACATAATCGCGAAAACGATTGAAACATTTGTCGTATCGTTACACCAGCTTTCCAATGCCCTCGGCAAAAAATTCTGCCGCCTCTGAGGTGGGTACGTGTGGACTGTCTCCTAAAGTGTTTCCTTTTTGGCGAGGCGTTGCCGCCCAACCATACCTTCAATTCTCGATACAGGGGAAAATCATTCACGACCGCACTGTGCCAAGTTTTGGACCTTCTGCCAATTAGTCCAAACCAGCACTGAATGAGTTTCATCTTTTTCGAGAATTGAAGGTATGGTTGGGCGGCAATGCTTCGCCAAAAAGGAAACACTTCAGGAGACTGTCCAGATGTACCCACCTCAGTGGCGGCAGAATATTTTGCCGAGTGCATTGGAAAGCTGGTGTAACGATACGACAAATGTTTCAATCGTTTTGGCGATTATGTTGAGACATAAGAATAAAACTACTAAAGTACTACTAAATACTACTAAAGTAAAATCAGTTTCGTATGTCAATCTGTTATTTTTACACAGTCCATCGGAATTCTTTAAAAAAAATAGCACGCAACAACGACTAATGGGTTTGAGACCACTACAATACGACCCTTGGCCAGCAAAATGCAAAACTTCATTTGATATGAGTAATTCCTCATAACCCTGTGTCATCGATTATTTGAGGTTGGTCCTTGTATAACTAAAATTCCCTAAATATTCTCTGAGATTTACCAAATTGTAAAACTCTGGAAGATTTTCTTTTCATTGCAATTTTATCCTGTTGACATTTGAGTGAACTATTCTCAGGTAGGTAGCCTTGACCACCACACTGGACGTAACTACGTTACCTCTATGGACAGCAAATTGGCAGGTGAAAAGCTAAAGGAAGTAGGAGGTTTCTGTTACTAAGGAAGCACAATAACCAGTGATGGACGAAGCAGGGAGTATATAGAAAGTAGATTGGCTCAGGCAAGGAAAGCATTCTGTTGGAATCTGTTGACATCGAATATATATTTAGGTATTATGAAGTCATATTTGAAAGCCTTTGTCTGGAGCGTGGCGCTCTATGGAAGTTAAACTTGGACTATTGGTGCAACAGAAAAGAGGAGAATTGAAGCGTTTGAAATGTGGTGTTACAGGAGAATGATGAAGATCAGATGGGTAGATAGGGTTACAAACGAAGAGGTATTAGGACTAGTGGGAGAGGAGAGATGTTTCTGGCGAATGCTAATGAGAGATAGGTTGGTAGGTCACATACTAAGACACCCAGGAATAGCAAGCTTAGTTATGGAAGGAAGGGTCGAGGACAAGAACTGTAGGGTAGACCAAGGTTAGAAAATGTTAAACAGATTGCCTCGGATGTAGGGTGTGGTAGCTATGTAGAGATGAAACGATTAGCTCAGGACAGGGAGGCATGGAGCGCTGCATCACACCAGTCAAAAGACTGAAGACTCAAACAACAACAAAAACCTCTGGGAGATTTTCTTTTCATTGTAATTTTACCCTGTTGGCATTTGAGTTAACTATTCTCAGGTTGGCAGTCTTGACCACAGCATTGGACGTAACTACACGAAAGCTCCCTTGGCCTATTTGATCCATTGCTGTATATCGTAATCCAGATCACAAGTGAATGTCAAATTTGCAAGTGAAATCGAGTGTATCCAACATGAACGTATCATTTTAAATATCAAATACCGCAGGAGAACTAATCGATTGGATGCGGCAGCTGATCAGAAACCACTGACTCTACTTTCTAGGTCGCAGCTCACAACAATAAATTCCTTGTGCAATATCTCTGTCATTTGCTGGTGATTTGTTGGCATAGTTACTGTCACACTTCTTCATCCACTCGTGTTTCTGTGTAGTGTATTCCCATCCACCGGTTCACCGTCTGAACTAAGAACTTAGCTACCTCAAATATCTACGGAACTGTTTAAGATATCGACATTCTGTTTCCAAATTCTTGAATCGTATTAGGGGTCTCATACAACACAATCCAGGTACGTAGTCTATTTATGGAGAAACCAGTAGCAACGTTGTTTTTTTTTAAATAGAACTGCTGTAAACTGATTTCACCATCTGGAACGACTACTGTCGACCAAAATATTATGTGCACTCGAGTTTGAAGGTTGTTTGTGAAGTAACCAATAGACGTACATAAAATCCAATAACATCATCATTTTCGTCGTTCTATTTTACGTTAGTTCATGTAGGTTTGAAATTTAAAATTTATATTTTAATATTTTGTATCGTAGTTGGAACACAAAAAGTGCACGTTTTTAAGCGTGTTTCAACCATGCGTCACATTTAAGAATTATTATCTCAAAAATCCGTCATCAGATCTAATCCAAATTTTAGCACAATATACATTGGAATGTTGTATAACTGGGTTATTAATTTCACAAATTTGTGTGTCCAAGAAACAAAGTTGTTATCATTTTTTAAGGTAACTTTCTCTCGGATCGGGGTGGTTAGAAAATGTAGTTCTAGGTCGCGTTGTAATCCTTATACATCGAAAAGTTATGCTGTATGACTGTGAAATAAGTAAATTAATTCACTTATTTTATATCAGTTTGTATTTGTAGGGGGAAAAAGACATGGTTCACCAGCTAGCCGCTCCGGGAAAAGCTCTACAGCGTTGCCGAAATGTAGCCCACACGCATCATGGAGCGCCTCGCTCGGAAATGATGGGCTCCATCTCAGCAACGCTGTACAGCTTTTCCCGGAGCGGCTAGCTGGTGAACCATGTGTTATTTCACCGTAGAAATTCAAACCAATACAAATTAAGAGAATTAATTTACGTATTTCAGAGTCATACAGCATAACGTTTTGATGTATAAGGATTACAACGCAACCAAGAACTACTCATACATTTTCCAACCACCCCGAGCCGAGAAAAAGTTACCTTACAACAATGATAACAACTTTGTTTCTTGGACACACAAATTTGTGAAATTAATAAACCAGTTATACAACATTCCAATGTATATTGTGTTCAAATTTGGATTCGATCTGATGACAGGTTTTTGAGATAATAATTCTTAAATGTGACGCATGGTTGAAACACGCTTAAAAACGTGCAATTTTTCGTGTTCCAACTGCTATAAAAAATATTAAAATATAAATTAAAAAATCCAAACCTACATGAACTAACGTAAAATAGGACGAAAATGATGATGCTATTGGATTTTATGTAGGTCTCTTGGTTACTTAACAAACAACCTTCAAACTCGAGTGCACATAATAGTAAGCATCGAGTGTCAAGTACAGTGATGTGCTTATTTTGCAAATCCAACGAGTAAATTTTGAGATATTAAAGGTTTCCATTTGTGTTTTCATTGGAGAGAAAGCGATGCACCAGCCGCTGGAATGTGGAGTGTATGATTCTCTTGCGTGATCCACTTCTTGTTGACAAACTCACATAACGAATTTATATATTATATTAAGATGTCTCACCAATCCAACATGGCGGCTGTGCGATTTATTTCACCGGCATTCTATATCTCCAAAACTATTACAGATATCACCCTGAAATTGAGTACGGTGATGAAGGGCACAACTAGAAGTTCACCTATGTGATATTCAAAAACCTGTTAACTACAAAATGAACATGGCGGCCAAGCGAAGTTGAAACATTTAAATACACTTTTCTCGCGATTTAACCATTCAAACGCAGTGAAACTAGGTACAACGAATGTTTATACACATTGTAATGCACTGACATCTAATTTAGTTGAATTGTTTACATAACCTCAAGATGGCGGCAGTGCCAAATTTTAAAATTAAGTTTTTATTTCTTATGTCCTAAAGATGCGATCGAAGTCAACGTTTGAATATTGAACCTACACAATAATCTTCAACTAATAGTGCATAACTCTATGTCCTACATATATTAAAATCCAACATGGCGACCATCCGAAATATTAAGACGGTATAAATAATATAATAATATCGTATGGCCTTGAGTGCCGGGTGAAAGCTTTGTTATTTGACACACAAAGGGTAGCTTGCATGTCGAATTTCGTTGTTCCTTGAAGCACTATGGAAGTCAAGGAGCTTAGATATCTAAGCTCCTTGAACACTATATCGCTTTCTAGTAGAGAAATGAGGAACTTTGTGTTGGCGGAAACTCCCGAGATTAATTTTGCCATTATGAACACGGCCTACTGAATTCAAATGGGTTCTTTAACATGCCAACATCGTATGACATGGTGTCGAAATTGTTGCCGCCTTTCAAAAAAAATCACTTACCATGGCCAGGAGCGAACCTGCAATCTTGGGGTTAGTAGACTGACACGTTGACCACTCACCCACCGTGGTTCTCAATGTCTATTAGTCTATTACAGCAATCAAACCGAAATGTTGTATGTTGATTGAGGCAATTAACATAAACAGGATATATGAAAATAGGCTGTATAGTTCTTCACGGAACTACTTATATTCGTTAAGCTTTGTAATTTAGCGTCTTGGAAGAATATAAAACAAATGAATAACTGACAATTATTTTCTCGTCATCTTCGCAAAAGTGAAGTTTCCTCCCGAGGATTAGCTGTTGTCGTTTCCTGGAACTGTTGCCCGGATAAAAACTAATCTCTGTCCGTCATTAGGCATTCTGATGCGCGGCAACTCTTCCAGGAGCGCCAACACAAAAACATTGATGCATAATGTAGCGGTCAGGCCAGGTTCTAGTCTTGCACACGGAAATACAACTCGTTATGGTCAGGACAACAATTAATAGCAGGTAACGGTCAGCGCCACATATTCCCTGGGAACAGGACGACCCCTTCCTGGCTCCAATGCTTCTAACTCTTCTTGACCAGCCACAAGGATCAGCACATCTGAGATTCTTCCATAATGTAGCTTGGCGGATATTGGGTCGAGTTGAAATTTAAAAAAAAAATCCCCCTCGGCACGCCGGAGGCACATTTCACCGCGCAAAGGAAAATATTTCCATTTCACTAAATTTGCCGAACGTTGAACATGTTTAGCGTATGAGAAATTCTTACAAGTACTATAGTTCCGTGACGAATTAAAGAGCCTACGTTTCTTAAAATTATAGAGAACATACAGTGAAACTTCTTTAAAAGACCACCCCTCTTAAAGACCGATTTTTCTTGGAACCGATTTAAAACTTTATACGGTAAATGTATTTGTTACCGCTATTTAAGGACCACCCCTCTCCCCGACCAAAGACCAGGCATTTTCTCATTCTGATCTCTTTCAAAAGACCACTTCTCCTGTGCCTTCCCATTGGGGATGGTGATGATGTTAACAATGGTTATGTTGGTATCAGCACACAATGCCATTAGAAAAAGTGTTAAGTAACGTATAAAAAAAATACAAAAAAACGGCTCTCCTAGAAGATTGTTCGAACCCAGGACAAATTAATGGACTTTCGAACACACTCAGAGATATTCTAGAAAGTGAAATTGTTAAAAAAGAAGATGTGCTAATCTGAAACAGAGATCAATTCGTGACTTTTTTAGATGACAGAGCTCAGAAAATAACTAATTGTAATTAATTTGTACTAAATGTGAACCAATGCAGATAAATTGTAATCAACTGTACTTTATTAATAACGCAGTATAAAATTATTTGTAATGTCTACCCCTATTAAGAGACCGCCCCTCTAAAAGACCAGTTTTCCATGGAACCGTCCCTGGTCTCTTAAAAGAGGTTTCACTGGTGACTGGTGACTCTAAATATATTCTTAGTTCCATTTCTTATTAAGGAACACATGAACATGCGACATTTAGTTGAGGTCCAATATGGTACATCATGCAACGAGCCTATAATGACAATAATTAAGACACGAGTATGTTTTATTATTTCCATACGAGTGTCTTAATTACCTTTATAAGCGAGTTGCGTATGACTGTTAATGTTCGACGATAATTATAACTTTATTATATGTTTTAACATAAATATTCATAGGCTAAATATCTGTGGGATTCAGTTACTTCAGCTAGTGAACAATGCGCACTGGCTGTGCTGACTGAACAGAGCGCGCTGGGTGGTTTTCTGACTGAGCAGAGCGCATGCGTGGGTCAAAGAATTTCGAAAGCAGAGACCATTTACTTTGCTTGGCAATGCTATTGTTTACAGCCTGCATGATGACTAGTGCCGATCAGAACTAGCATTCACTAATATTGTCCCGAAGTCGTTTGAAAGCAATGCGCTGTGTAGAAATTGGAGTTGGGGATATTAAGGTACAGTGCTATTTCTTGTTTCATAATCGCCAGTTTATTTACGCGAACATATGGGACGGTGCACTTTCCATGTCGGTAATTTATGTAGAAGGATGCTGTGTTTCTAACTTCTGGACATACATTCATAAATTTCTTGTATATGTCATAGTATTTTCTTGTTGTCGAAAAGGTTCGTGCTGATTTTGTCTTTGTGTTTGGGATTGTAACTACAATGGTTGATCCGATATCCAATCTGAACTTTCAAATCATGTAATTCATGTCCAACATGTTGGATTTTGAGCGCGTGCGCGAAGCTATCCTTACCTAATTGGTCAATGAATGAGCACTGATGGCTGGAGTGTTATAATGACCCTCATTACGATACAGTTTTCTGACATATAATATTTACATTTCGACATCGTCAAACATAAAATAGAAAGCACGTTACATGTACTTATATATTGAATTTATCAGCATGCGTAAAATAAGGTTGGCGACACTGCAATAAATGCGATGCTCAAACTTAAATTGAAATATTATGATCTATATATGTGCCAATTTTAAAAGAACATCATTTATTAGTATGGAAGTTACATGTGATTCAACATTAAACCTACCAGCACGCGTAGAATCATGTTGGCAGCACTGTCTTATATCGGTTGCTGAAAATTAACCTACATTTGTAGGTCTATATGTATGCAACGTTTAGGCTACTTTCTGATATATTGAGATTAGGATAAAAATGTTAAGAATTCATTTTTCAACAGTTGGCAGCCCTGTTGACACTAAAAAGATGCATATTCATATCTGTTCCGGTGCGCAAATCACATACCAAATTTGGTTGAAATCCAATAGATAGTATGGAAGTTAAGTGCACTTAAAGATTGGACTTATCAGCAGGCATAGAATCATGTTGGCAACACTCTCATGTATGGGCTCCTGTAAATTAGATTGATGCAATATTATCTATATGTGTTTCAATTTCGGAACAATTCCCATGCATATCTTCAGAGATATCCAACATAGACCTCAACTTTCAATTGTGATTTTTCAGCAGTTGGTAGCACAGGCGTCATTTTCAAAAATGGCCGTGAGATATTCAGGCATAGGTCTTTACTCGTACCAAATTTGGTTTCAATAGCTGCAGCCGGTCAGGAGTTGATAGGAGGGGACACACAGACAGACAGACAGACAGACAGACAGACAGACAGAAGGACAGACAGACAGACACATATTTGCCCGGATCGATGTCAAGTCTACTTTTTCCTAATTTTTACTATATGTGAAAAGTAGGCTAATAATTACGCTATATTATAATCCACTTATCTTTAAATCCCTGCCCGGATGTGGATATTGGCGGATAAACCCGCGGATATCCGCAAAAATTGCGGATTTTCGTTGGATCGATTTTTGTGGAACTTCTTAACATTAAATTTTGTATAAGGCTATAACTTTAAAAAAATCTATATGTTAGAATCAAACTATAATCTCTCTATCTTCCAACAATCCCTCCAACAAGACAGTCCCGTATCTATAGGTGATATAAAACGCGAAAATATTTTGAAATGTTCTGGAAGTAGCAATAGGTAGGTTTCTTATGAATTCTATCTAAAACCCTTAGGCTACGCTGTACTCGAAATTACCAGCCCGCTCGCTTTTTATCGCATGAGCCAGAACGCACAAAACCTCCCATTAATATTACTCTTCATAAATTCTTCATCACACTGCACGTTTACGGTGGTCGTAGTTTCCGATAATTACGAATGAGAGCTTCAAAATGAGGCCAAGTTTCTTGGTGTACGTTTATCGTGGGCTGAGAAAACTCTACTTCAGAAAAAAAAAGTATAAGAACATTTTATTGGGTAGTTGAAAAAAATCTAACTTGAGATTTACACTTCCAATATCTGTGCCTATAAAATATAAACATTTCATTACCCTCAGCCAAGTAGTTTTCCATGTATGTAGTTTTAAGAGAGCGGTTCCTAGAACGGACGTCAAAAACCCAGACAATTTTCCATACAGCCACAAATAAAAACTAGAGAATAATTGGCTTATATAGTCTAACGCGGAATTAAAGAAGAAAAATATTAGTATAACTCGTTTTTCAATAGGTCTGTTGGTTTGCTTGTAATTAAGGCCTAAACTCGAGTGTCCATAATAAAAAATCCAAAAATTTAGGTGGGCATGGCTATCGAGACATTCTTTTGCTTGTTCACAGGGAAAAGGTCTAGTCTAGACAATGATAATAATAATAGAATCTTTTATAGCAGAGAGGGAATGAATAAGAATGGACCTCTCCTCGTCTGAGATGTTAATCTACTTTGTCTGCCAAACAGTCATATTCAACCCTTTCTATCTCGAGCTACCTGCTTTGTGCTGAGGTGTTGCGTGCCATTTCATCATTGAACCATTATTTAGCGTATCCAATGGTTACAGGTACTTGTGATTGGGTGCAAAGAAAGGTCACGTGCTTGCGTGATGAACGTCTCGTCTCGTCTTGCCACAGGGTTAGTTTGTACTACCTGCTTGCTCTTTGAACCCCGGCGCGTGCAGTCCATTCACTGGGTGATGATGGGTCGCGTGGCGGGGTATGGTAATACCTGTTTACAAGACTGTCAAATAAAAGGGTTGCCCAACTCCCCCTCGTAACGCGTGGCTTCTTACAATTGGAGGAAGGGTTCTTCTAAAAGAAGACTAAGCTATTTATTGTGCACTGAAAAGGGCACCGGAAAATAAATAATACAGCTGAGAAGCCCATTCGTACTCCAACAGATTGGGAAAACTTTACCAAAATCTTAAAGTTAATGCTAAAATGTTAATGACAAAAGTTCGAATTAATAGCTAAAATGCTAACTGATTAAGTTTAAAGGTAATGAATAAAACCATTAACTGATAAAGATTAAAGTAAATATCTAAAAGGATAAGTTAATCGCTAAAAATGTAAACTGTTTAAAGTTACTGTAAAGTTAATGGATAGAAGTGTTGATTAGAGTTACTGTAAAGTTAATGACTAAAAATGTTAACTGATTAAGGTTAAATTTAATGGCTAAAAAGCTGACTGATTAAGGTTAAATTCAATGGATAAAAATGTTAACTGATTAAGGTTGAATTTAATGGCAGACAAGTTAACTGATTAAGGTTAAATTTAATGGCTGAAAAGTTAACTGATTAAGGTTAAATTTAATGGCTAAAAGTGTTAGCTGATTAAGGTTAAATTTATTGGTTAAAATGCTTGTTGATTAAGGATAATTTTAATGCCAAAAATGTTAACTGATTAGGATTAAATTTAATGGTTAAAAGTGTTAACTGATTAAGGTTACTGTTAAGTTAATGGCTAAAAGTGCTAATTGACTAAGGTTAAATTTAATGAAAACAATGTTAACTGATTACAGTTAATGAATAAATGTCCAACGAATAAAAATTGAAGTTAATGACTAAAACTCATGGGTGATTAAGGTTAAATTCTTGGCTCGATAATGTTAAACAAGTGATCGTGGTTCACCGGGAAATTCATGGTAAAACAATTTTTAATGTTGTCTCTAAGGAATTTATTTACGAGTCATGAGTAAATTTACAGAGAAGAGACTGTCACAATACTCATGTATTAATTATTACTTGATTTACCATTACCAATTCATTTTGTGTTTCTATATCACTAGAATCCACTGATTCGCTTTAATTATAGGGGCGGGGAAAATGTTATTAAACTACTATGTTATAAAAAAACTAGCAACCCAACCCGGCTTCGCCCGGTTTCTTTAACAGTTTAAAAGCTTAAAAAGCGCAAGGACGGCAGGTCCCAGACACAATTCAGAAAAGCCGAGGTGAACAGCGAAACTCCAAACACATATACTCTTCTATCAAGTCTTAACTCGACACGACTCGACAGTTTGATGCTGACTGAAGCTGGAGTGATAGCCTCGTAAACTCGCTCCGAGGCTAGCAATTTAAATTTTTACTGAATGGAGATTGTTGGAAGAAATGGAAACGTAAAAACTCTTATAGTGGGCAATGTATTGAATATAGAAATATGCTGTCGCGGACGTTTTTGTAGAACTTTTCATGCTGAACAATTCTTACACTCATAGTTTATATATATTTTTAACGGTTTACCCAACGTAAGCTTAAAAATCGCACGGATGGCAGGTTCTTTCTTCGACTCGATTCACTGAAATCGTTACTGCTCGGCTTCCTTTGGTCATAAATGATAGTATTTCTACAGAAACCTTCCTCAAGAAATCCTTTACAGAATGGTGAAGACCACATCAATATCCGTCCAGTGATTCTCGAGATTACCCGCGAAACCAAGAATCGTGGACTTTGTTTTATAGTTAGAGATAACGCAAAAGTAACGATGCGTTGTTTTTACAAAGTGGCTGTAACGGAGTTACTTTAATAATTATCGTGCCCATCCCTGCTCCCCCTGGTAATCAAACTGTCTGCTCTTTGAACCCCGACGCGTGCAGTCCATTGACACGGTGGTTGGTCGCGTGGCGGGGTATGGTAATACCTGTTCATGAGACTGAAAGGGTTACCCACATCTCCCCCGTAGGAAGGGTTCTTTTATAAGAAGATTGGCTAGCCTTTTTTTTTATTAAGAGTTAAAAGAAGACAGCAGGAGGGAAGGATTAGAACGTTCGTGGTGGTTCTGAAGTTAGAGACTACATTTTAATATCCAGCGATTTCAAAGCGTTAACTTCATTAATCCAGGATTATGATCCACGTCGGGTTCATTAGTGTAGTTTACGAATTTCACGGAATATTAGAATGGATTGATAATTATAGAAATAGTGTGGGCAACATCCTACCTGAAGTTCGTCAGAATAACAAGTCAATAGACAGGGCCATAGAGAGCGATCGGGGGCCTTAGGAGGTCATCTGGGCCCCTCCATGTTTTATTTAACCTGTGACATCAATTTGAAATGATGATAATGATAATTGTTGTTTTAAGGGGCGTAACATCTAGGTTATCGGCCCCTAATGATCTGGGTGATGCGAAAATGACAATGAAATGGACACCAGAACGAAATTTAAGCTGGACTGAAAATACTTACAAAATGGAACTCAGATTGAAATGGCTCACAAAATGTAGAGTGGAAATACTCACAAAAGGAATTTAGATTCAAAAATACTTACAAAATGCAATTGAAATTGAAAATACGTACAAAATGCAATTAAGGCTCAACATATTTACAAAACGCAATTAAAATTGAAAATACACAATGCAATTTAGATTGAAAATGGCAGGTTCAGATTCAAAATACTCACAAAGTGCAATTGGAATTCAAAATTCTTACAAATTTCAATTGAAATTGAAAATGCTTACGAAATGTATGGTAATTCAAAATACCCACAATATGTGGAAGCCCGCGATTCAAAATACTGCACTAACAAGATGCAACTGAGATTGAAGATACTTACAAAATGGAGTTTAAATCGAAAATATTTACAAAATGCAATGTAGAGGGAAAATACTTTCAAAATGTGGTTGAGATTCAAAATACTTCCAAAATTGTTTTAGAGACACAGGGAGCCAATTCATAAAAACAGGGCGGGAATCTTAAAGAGAAAGGTAACAATAATTGAAAGAAAAGGAAGGCTGATGAATGAGCAACAGGAAAGATGAGAGACTCCCTAGGATTCGGATAGTCTAATACCATCGGGATCAGAAGGAAACAAGAATTGACCAAGGGAGGTCGACAGGAAAGAAGACAGAGAGGTGCCCGGCACAAGTAAGTGGAAGCAATGCCGGACTCAGCTGCGGTCCCGTGGTCACCAACCCATGTCCCACTAGATGTGAGTCCCTGGGGAGGACATAACTTTGAAATTACGGCATTAAGCTAGCAAATATTTGTATTCGTTATTGTTACTCTAGTCTACACAGAGCCTCCCTCACATGCAGACAGGAAACTTGCTTTCGTAACAGCGACAAGTGTCTTTGTGAGCAATTCCATGACATGGAGTAATTATCGTGCAAACATTCTCAGAAATGTACTGCGCATCCACGGTAATTATTAGCATTAAAAATAATGTATTAAATAATAATATTAATAGAGGACAGAAAAGTTTAAATACCTGGGGGAATGGATCCAACCCAACGGACTGGATAAGGAAGCAATCAAAGGAAGAACCAGAAAACTGGACCTGGCCTACAAACTAACCCAGAATAAATACAACAAACGAGCTTTATCATACACTACAAATCGATGGTACAACCTGAAGGATTGTACGCTTCAGAGTGTCTTATTTTAAGTAAAAAGGGAGAAATTC
Source organism: Meconema thalassinum (assembly GCA_946902985.2). Classification (NCBI taxonomy): domain Eukaryota; kingdom Metazoa; phylum Arthropoda; class Insecta; order Orthoptera; family Tettigoniidae; genus Meconema; species Meconema thalassinum. The sequence continues at coordinate 12,522,198 of OX336399.1, read as the reverse complement.
AAGTACTAGAGAAGAGAGAGGAAAAGTCTGAGAATACTACTTGGACCACAGAAGACTACTGATGGGACATGGAAGAAGAGGAAAACTGAAGAACTTTACAAGTGTACTGAAAAGATTACAGACGTAATGAAGAAGCGGAGACTAAAGTTCTACGGACATTTACTACGAATGGATGAAGGCAGGCTGACCAAAAGGATCTTCAGCTACATCATGGGGTTAAAGGTTACATCTAAATGGGTAGATGAGGTGAAGAGGGATGTAGCGGAAGTTGGAATTACTCCACCGATGGCCCACGATAGAAGAGAGTTCCGCAGTCGAGTTGACGAAGTAAAATCATTTCAGGAGAAACCACCAAGCAGGAGGCCCAAACGGACCATTTCCGAGGAGGAGAGAAAACAAAGAAGTGACAGGATGAAGAAGTTCTGGGAAGAGAAGAGAAAGAAAGCCAATAAGTCTTGAGTTCCTTGGGGTCCATAGTTGGCCAAATTCGATAATTAAAAAAATTAATAATAATAGTAAAGCATTTGGATGAAGAGACCTAGTACAGAACTCTTATCTAAAGACGAATACGATAACAAATGAAATTAGAAAACACAGAGCCAAATTTTACACTCACATACACAGGATGACCACCTCCAGATTGCCAAAGAAACTACTTGGTATCATAACACCCAGTAAATGCGGCACAGAATGGCTTAAAGAGGTACACGAGACACTTACAAGTGATCAGCATAGAAAATTTCGAAGACCGAACTGAGTGCCAGACGAAAATCGCGAATGTTAAGTTTGAACCAAGATCATTTCGACAACCTGGGAAAAAGTGGACGGATGAGAGGAAGAGGGAACATTCCGGGAGAATGAAGAGATTTTGGGAGGAGCGGAGGAGACACAGCTCCAAATGACATCAAGTTATCAAGTTTAATCGCTCTCCTGTACGGGAATTTTCGCTTAAATAAATAATAATAATAATAATTGTAAACTGATTTATTCATTTTTGTTAGTATTAATACAACTTAACTAGCTCTCTTATTATTATTATTATTATTTAAAATCAAATTCAAACTTGTATGAGAAGGCTTTTATTATAATAATGATAATAATATCGTACAGATATTCGACCTGAGGCGCTGTACGCAGCAGAATGCCTGGCAATGAATAGGAAGGGTCTGGTTGAGAAATTGGAAGCCAAGGAAAGGAAGATCCTGAGGAAGATCTTAGGGCCGTTAAAAGACGATGGTGAATGCAGGAGACGGCATAACAATGAGCTGTACCATCATGTAGAAAGGATATCTCAAGTAATTCGGAAGAGAAGAATGTCTTTCTATGGCCACTTAACCCGCATGAAACCCGAAAGAATCACCAATCGGATATTTACCTATTTTCTTAACAACAACAAAAAACAAAAAAACAAGGGCCCTTGGTTTTGTGCGGTAGGCAAGGATTTACACGAAGTAGGGATCACCCCCACGGACATTATGGAACGTGACCTTTTGAAGGAAAAGCTTGGAGCACACCACCAATTACAAGAAAAAACGAAATTAAAACCCGGCAAGAAGTGGTCTGAAGAAAGAAAGGAGTCTCACAGGCAGCGATTGTGTGAACACTGGGCTAAGATCAAGGCCCAAAGACGGAAGCAGTTGAAATGACGTGGTCCATAGCTGGCCTAAACGAAGAAAGATGAATAATAGTAAAATGTTTTTTTTTTAGCATAAATACAATATAATTTACTCTATTATTATTATTATTATCATCATTTAATAATATAATTATTATACAATACGCTAAGGTGTATGTTTCACAAAACTCAAGCTCCTAAACCAGAGGGAGTTAGAAGGTGTGGTTTGTACCAAAATCTTCCAAATCGTCTCAATAGTAGCCTACAGGAAAAATCTTGCATGTCTCGAAAAGTCAACGGAAATATATTTGCTTATGAAATGCGTTTAAGACGATAGCCCCTGGCAGAACTGTATCGCGTCCAGCCCGAATAACAGTAAAGCCAGGCCAGCCTCATCAACAAGGCAACAACAAATGAACAAACAGATCCTGACATTGGCACGTTACGACAAGACTTAAAAAGGAGACGTGCTCATTGTAGGCTCATTGTTGTGCGAGAATATACAGTGCAGTAATCTGTATTTCGAAAGAAACAACGTCAAGAATTTGGCGGGAGATTGAAGCAGCTGAGCTGCGTTGCCAAGTCTTTAAAACTGATTATTTTCATTATTATTATTATTATTATTATTATTATTATTATTATTTATATTTACCAAAAATGGCGCCTACGATTTATGGACGGCAGATAGAGAAAGGACAAGACTCACATACACAGCAGTGTCTCCATCTCCGTTCCTTAAATGTTCGATATACAAATCTGATATGTTACATATCTATACTAATATAATAACGCTGAAGAGTTTGTTTGTGTGTTCAGACGCGCTAATCTCTGGAACTACCAATCGGATTCGAAAAATTATTTTTGTATATGATAGCTTGATTCCAGAGGAATAGTTTAGGCTATGTAGCATTAGGCTACACCTCTCAGGTAACCGTAAAGATTGATTTTTGTTCAGTAAGTCGAAAGAACAAGCGCTCCCGAACAGCTTCAATAATACCTAAGTCTATTGTTGCCTGGCAATGCGGGCTAAATCACGTCGCCCCTACCAGTGTTCTGGTGCAGAATTGCGAGCTGCTTATAAATTGCAGTCACGGGGAGTAATTAGTGCAAAAAGATTGCTTAGGCCCCTTAAAACAGTTATCATCATGACAATAGTAGTCTCTGTATAAGGGCGATGGTGTTGGTGCAGTATACTGAGGTTGTTGGTGCTTTCCGATCCTTATCCTTGAACGCTCCAGTTCTGTAGTAGTATTCATTATCATCCATAAAACAAATAAATCCACCGGGCGAAGTACAATTTGCAGCCTGACATTGCTATGAACACAATAGCCTGTTGTACATGACGTCTATATCGTACAATTCTTAAAGAAAAGGGAAGATAGCCTACACGCACACACTCCCACTCACATACAAAGTTACATTATAAATGAATTCAATTTACATGGGGTTTTAGTCCCTTTAGAGCTTTCACTTTGCGGCAAAATTGTCTTTTATTGCATGAGGCAGATGATTCGAAATATAGCTGCTCCAATAGCTGCCAAGTCCATATAGACACCCAAGTACACGGCGCTGATGACCAAGATATCCCAAGCCCTTAATACGAATTCCACAACAACACAAAGGCCTTCTCATACAAGTTTGAATTGGATTTGAGCAGCACAGAGAGAAAGACCGCATGCCAGGAATAATGCCACTTGTCCGACCGGCTGGCCATACCAGAATCCTGATGACCGCCTGACAAGACAGACAGACACAGACACATTGTCATGCACAAGTAAAGTTTTTGTTTCTAATGTATGCAAGTTGCAAATGAGAATTAGCAGAATGCTCGTTCACGTTCATTACGACATTCCAAAGTTTAACAAGGCCCAACTGAAGACGACATTCCAGAGACAATAAGAAAGTAATTTCAAATTATTCAACATCTGTAATGCTAAGTTGGTGAGATACAAGAAAAACAATTTCGAACAATGGATCGCAATACCACAAATCATTTCGTTGAGAAAATACTGCGTGGGAACGAGGCTCAACATATTTAATATACGCCACGGAGGGAGGAAAGCTCAACAGCTCACGCGTCTGGTAGCTATCGTCTGAGGAGTACAGGGGCTCAGGGTTCAGAAAAAGTACAGCTGTCGATCGATTAAAAAGTTTGAACGGTTAACCAAATGGCCAAGAAACTATTCGATGCAAAAATCGTACCCATCCTAACGTATGGAATAGAAATAACCTGGGAAAAACTAGCCATGGACGCCGTGAAAGCTCGGTTCCTGAAGTCCACCCAAGCAATATCCAAATACACCCGCTCACGACTCGTCTATGTCCTAGCAAGAGAAACCTTTCTGAAGGAAGATCTCAGGACCAAATATAATCTACCCTTTACTAAGAACTGGGAAAAACAAATGGAAATAAGAAGACAAAGGTCCATGCAACGGAGACCATGGTAAATAGATCATGGATGGAAACCATCCAACACCTGCGCAATTACGTGAACACTTTGGCAACGTACGGATACCACCACAGAGTGTGCAGAGTGAAGAACCATCACGAGCCGAACGAAACATGTGTATGTGACCTTTGTGAACGCCCATGGGATCGATACCACATTACAACATGCAAAAAATATATCCATGTCAATAATCGAGACCTGCTTAGAACCATAACACTGATACAAAGTTAATACATCAGTTCGAGAAAAGATACTTTGAATATTATATTTTAAAATGTTAACAATTCCATTTGCTATGAGGCAAATATAATTTTAAATTTTGATTGTATTGGTGGCGTGAAAGTAAAAAATGAATACATTGAAAAGCATTTAAGTTAATAATAGGCCTATTATTTAAAATAAATTTCAATATTGATTATTGAATCCAAGCGTTTGAAATATGGTGTTACAGGAGAATGATGGAGATCAGATGGATGGACAGGGTTACAAACGAAGAGGTATTAAGACGAGTGGGAGAGGAGAGATGTTTCTGGCGACTGCTAATGAAGAGAAGAGATAGGTTGGTAGGACACACACTAAGACACCCAGAAATTGCAAGCTTAGTTATGGAAGAAAAGGTCGAACAAGAACTGTAGGGATAGACCAAGGTTAGAATATGTTAAACAGATTGCCTGGGATGTAGGGTGTGGTAGCTATGTAGAGATGAAACGATTAGCTCAGAAAGGGAGGCCTGGACAGCTGCATCAAACTAGTCAAAAGACTGAAGACTCAAACATTGATTATTTAATGACACATGAGTTTAAAGACAGTTACACTTCTTTGCTCCAGGACTTCAGACATGCTCAGAACTAAGCGCTGCCCTTCTCTCAGTAACAATATTTCCAGCTTCACTAAACACTCTCTCACACGGAAATGAAGGAGCTGGAATGCAACGCAATTTTTTCGCTATGCGTGCGAGATGTGGAAGATGGACGGAATGTATTTTCCACCTCTGTGAAGCAAAGGCGTGAGCATCAGTTAGCAATAATAATACAATGCACAGCTAATGGACAGTCGGCTGCAATGTATATAAAACAAATACTTTTCCTACGCCACACTACTGTCTTTTAATCGCTCCGATAAATGGATTAAATTGACAGCTCAAATAAAAAGTGAAAGACGAGATATCATCAGCAGCAGATAACAGCTATGCGACAGTATCATTCTATTTAAATATTACGGAGCATGAACAACAAGTGCCCGTGAAACACACCGTTGATGTTTGAGCGTTGTACGTGACAATGATCAGAGTTCCCTAAAACAGTTGTTGTTGTTGTAGTTACTGATTCTTTTAAAGGCTTTACGACATCGTGGTCATGCATCCCAGTGTGTGTAAAATTGGTCTCATAACCTGTGTCACTATGATGTCTGTACTAGTGTGTGTATTTGTAATTCAAGTAGGATTTGGGTGGGAAGCGGTCGTGGCCTTAAATTAGTTACAGGGGTGTGCAAATTACTAGACTCGACCCAAAATAACACTTATACTTCTCACGGCTTAATGCACTAGTTTACAAGGCGGTGAAATTACTTCAAATGTTTAAACAAAATCTTAATTATATTTTCTTTTAAGAAACTCAAAGTAAAATGATTTTTCAGAATTTCCAGTAACAGAGGAGCATTGCTAACGCAAAATGCCACACGATTTGATTTAATTACTTTGCACTACTTACCGTGTGGGAACCGGGACGCGTGAATCGATAGAACAATGTTGCTTGCGATGTTTAGTTCCATGTCTCAGAAACTACAATAGATATTTCCTTGCCTGTTCTTTCGGTGTATTCAGAGTACATTCGTCATTATTTGGGTAGAATTTGAAGCTTCTAGGTTGAATATTTTGTGTCAGAGAGAGCATTATAAAAACAATGTTAAAACAATATATTGTTAAAAATTCCCTTAACTCATGTCCCTTTTTCTGAGCAAATACTCAAACCAGACCCAACAAACTTTGCACGCAGAATATTTCAACCATTTTTGAGCTACTGGAGTAAAATGATTGCCCTATCGTTTACAGGAGCTGGGTTATATTTTTCTTTTTTACATCCTTTTTGAAAAATGACATTTTCTGTAAAAAAATCAAGATACGTGAATAAATTTACTTCCACTAGCAGATCTATCTTAGAGACTAACAAGTTTCAAATACATTCGTCAGATAGTTTCTGAGAAAATGGTACATAAAGTTTCCAAAAATATGACTTCCGGTAAACACAAATAGAATGTTTGGCTAGTACCTACAATATAGCCTTAAAACATTATGTTTAAACCTAATTTTATTGCATCAAATATCGCTTCAGCACAATAATCAATACACCAAATTCTTCAGGAAAGATGGGAGATTATTTTAGCTGAAAAATAAAAAGTGACATTTTGAGCCTATCTCACGTCCCAGTTCCCTTAAGGGTTTTGGAGTAATTTTTCTAATGATCCGCTCTTGATCTATTCTAAGATTCATGAACCAAGGATTCAAATCACGTGACATAGAGGGTATATTCCAAAGTTAATGACAAATTAGAAAATCGGCTAAGTATCCCTCGGAATCCCCAATTCTGAAAGTTTCCAGAAGCAATTCCTTATGGGAAAAGGTGCAAGTCCACGGGGGAGAAAACATTACTAAGTAGGGGTACAAAAGATGCCAGCAGATGAGCAATAATATAGGCTGGCTGCGTGGCTCAGCGATAACGTTCTCGCTTGCTGGGCCCAAGGTTGCAGGTTTGTATCCTGGCACAGTCAGCAGGCATTTGAGGGTGCGCAAATGCGAGGGAGCCGTGTCAGTAGATTTACTGGCACGTTAAAGATCCCCTTCGGGGCGAAATTCCGGCAACCCGGCGTCTCTAAAAGGGACGTAAAACCTATAACATTATTTATTATTGGATTGTGAATAAAATTATTATTTAAATTCTTTACTTGATTCCATTAATTTGCACAGCTCTGTACCGTACCAGCATTTGCGTGGAATTTAAGAGGGGAAACCAAGGAAAACCACTTCCAGGATGGCTGAGGTAGGAATCGAACCCTCCTCTTCTCAGTTTTGCCTCACGACGCTGAGTAAACCCCGTTTCAGCCCAGAATTAAGTTTCTCGGCAGTGCCGGGAATCGAACCCGGTGACAGCCACTACGCACCCTATACAGTGATGGGGTTGGCTCCACTGCAATGTGGACAAGGTTGAGAATAAAGTTTGCCGGCTGTGGGAGAAGCCGGTCATTGTAACGGAAACTCTGTACGGTAATGTGGTGTCGCGTTTTGGGAGCCGCACGACAACATGGCCTTGTTAACACGATGATACATATCGCTACACGACACGCGTAGGCTTCAAGCCGCTACCGTGAGCACACCTCGGCTCTCTGTACCGTCACATCCTCTTCATCCCTAAAGAAAAGACACAGGCGTCATACGACAGTTTTGCCCTTTAAGTCACTAATAGTGCAATAATAGTACATTATGCAACGAGCCTATAATGGCTATAATTAAGACACGTGTATCTTTATAAAACGAGCGTATGCGAGTTTTATAATTTCCATACGAGTGTCTTAATTACCATTATAGGCGAGTTGCATACGACTGTTTATGTTCGACGATAATTATAACTTTATTATAAATGTTTTAACATAAATATTCATAAATATTTGTTGAGATTGTCACTAGAATTTTGTGATCGGGTGCTGCGCTGAGTATAGGTTATCTCTGATTTCCAAGCTCTCTGGTCGACCGACGCATGCGCTCTGTGTTCTTCAATGCCATATGTGCAGATTGAGCACCAGTATTCAGTAAAAATGTCCCCGAGTGCGTTTGAAAACAACGCGCTGTGTAGAAACTGGAATTGGAGATATTAAGGTACATTGCTATTTCTTGTCTCATATTCACCAGTTTATTTACGCGAACATATGGACGGTGCACTTTCGGTAATTTGTACAGACATGTTGGATTTTGAGCGCATGCGCGAAGGTATCGTTACCTAATTGGTCAACGGACGAGCTCTGATTGGCTGGAGAAACTGTATCGTAATGAAAAACAGTGTTATAATGACCATCATTATGATACAGTTTTCTAACACATAATAGTGAGGGTCGAACATAAATTACTCTATTTTAGAAGGTTCATTCTGGTTCCGTATTGATAAAGTAATCTATATTAATATAATAAAGCTGATAATATCTCTGAGGCGCAAAAGCAAATTGAACTACGTCAAGAACAAGCGGCGAAAATTGGATTACAAATCTTGGAAAAACAAAATTTATGATTACATCAAACTGTAACGAAAGGAAATCAATTGAATTAATAATTTTATTAATGCAGCCAATAGCCATGCACTTTTCTTTTCGGGACGGGTCAGGGAAGGGATATTGGAAGGAAATCGGCCGTGGACCTATTGAAAGGAACCGTCCCGGCATTTGCCTGGTGGTGAAAATGGGAGACCACGAAAACCATTTTCAGGACGGCCGAGGTGGGATTCGAACCCACGTACTCCCGATGCCAGCGAGGCACGAGGTAGCGCTTTATTAGCGCTCTCGGCCACCGAGGCCGGTGAAATCAATTGAATCGAGGCTTCAGAAAATGGAAACTGCTCTTCAATCAACAAAAAATATGTATAACAAAAAGAGTCTCTCCTGGAACTGCAAAATTCACCACTATACAACTGTAATCAAACCTGAAGCTCTCTCTGCTTCAGAAACACTCAATCTCCAACACAAAATAGCCTACTAAAACACCAAATAGAAGTGAAAGAACGTAAAATAATGAGAAATATCCTTGGACCAAGAACAAAAGATGGTGTACATTATCCAAAGCCTAATACAGAAATATACCAAAAACAAATCCAAAATCACAGACGCAATGCGTATGCGAAGAATCCAATTTATGGTACACATAGAAAGAATGGACTCGAACAGACTGACACACAAAATATATACTTTCTTAAAGAACAAGGCACTAGACCGAATTGTTATAAATTTACAGAAAGAGAGGAATTAGGATCACCAAACTTACATGACCGGACGGAAATCAGGAAAATCACTCAGACGCGGGGTTTCGAGGAAGAAGAGAAGAAGACTACACAACATCGATGGTCAGAGCAACGGAAACAGACCCACAATACTGGGCCAACAGCAAGGCTAGAAAGTGTTGATTTCGCGTGGTCCTAAGCGACTCATTCGCGAAGAAGAAGAAGAAGAAGAAGAAGAGAAAGAAGAAGCAAGCTGAAGAGTTCGTTTGTGTGTGTGTTTAGACGCGCTAATCTCTGAAACTACCAATCGGATTCGAAACATTATTTTTGTATATGATAGCCAGATTCAAGAGGAATAGCTTAGGCTACACCTCTCAGGTAACCTTAAAGATTGATTGTTGTTCAGTGTTGTTTGAGTCTTCAGTCTTTTGACTGGTTTGATGCAGCTCTCCATGTCCTGAGCTAATCGTTTCATCTCTACATAGCTACCACACCCTACATCCGAGGCAATCTGTTTAACATGTTCTAACCTTGGTCTACCCCTACAGTTCTTGTCCTCGACTCTTCCTTCCATAACTAAGCTTGCTAATCCTGGGTGTCTTAGTATGTGTCCTACCAACCTATCTCTTCTCTTCATTAGCAGTCGCCAGAAACATCTCTCCTCTCCCACTCGTCTTAATACCTCTTCGTTTGTCACCCTATCTACCCATCTGATCTTCATCATTCTCCTGTAACACCACATTTCAAACACTTCAATTCTCCTCTTTTCTGCTGCACCGATAGTCCAAGTTTCACTTCCATAGAGCGCCACGCTCTAGACAAAGGCCTTCAAAAATGACTTCCTTATACCTAAATCTATATTCGATGTCAACAGATTCCTTTTCTGTAGAAATGCTTTCCTTGCCTGAGCCAACCTACTTTTTATATCCTCCTTGCTTCGTGCATCACTTATTTTGCTTATTTTGTTCAGTAAGTCGGAAGAATAAGCGCTCCCGAACAGCTTCAATAATACCTAAGTCTATTGTTGCCTGGCAATGCGGGCTGCTTCACGTCGCCCCTACCAGTGTTCTGGAGCAGAACTGCGAGCTGCTTATAAATTGCAATCACGGGGAGTAATTAGTGCAAAAGGATTTCTTAGGCCCCATAAAACAGTTATCATCATGACAATAGTATGTCTCTGTGTAAGGGCGATGGTGTTGGTGCAGTGAACTGAGGTTGTTGGTGCTTTCCGATCCTTATCCTTGAGCGCTTCAGTTCTGTAGTAGTATTCATTATCATCCATAAAACAAATAAATCCACCGGGCGAAGCCGGGCACTACTGCTCACCCGCACTGGAGGCCCATTTCTACCATTACATATGTTGAAGTTACAGTATACAATTCATGAACATAATTACTTCTATCAGAGCAGTCTATTTGCAATATATCATTTCAGCGCAATTGACTTCATTGCTTTTATATGCCTGCGTCACTGGTGAAGTATTGAAATATTGTAAATATTTACATCGTTACTATTGGAATGCAGCCGAAATAAATCAGAAACCTCTATGGACATCAAATTGGCAGGTGAAAATCTAAAGGAAGTAAGAGACTTCTGTTACTTAGGAAGCAAAATAACCAGTGATGGACGAAGCAAAGAGGATATAAAAAGTAGGTTGGCTCAGGCAAGGGAAGCATTTCTACAGAAAAGGAATCTGTTGATATCGAATATAGATTTAGGAATTAGGAATTCATTTTTGAAAGCCTTTGTCTGGAGCATGGCGCTCTATGGAAGTGAAACTTGGACTATTGGTGCAGCAGAAAAGAGGAGAATAGAAGCGTTTGAAATGTGGTGTTACAGGAGAATGATGAAGATCAGATGGGTAGATAGGGTTACAAACGAAGAGGTATTAAGACGAGTGGGAGAGGAGAGATGTTTCTGGCGACTGCTAATGAAGAGAAGAGATAGGTTAGTAGGACATATATTAAGACACACAGGAATAGCAAGCTTAGTTATGGAAGGAAGAGTCGAGGACAAGAACTGTAGGGGTAGACCAAGGTTAGAATATGTTAAACAGATTGCCTTTCTGGGTATTTACATTCATCTCCTTAAAACAACAATTAGCATCATCCGTAGCGATGAATCGGCTAAGATAACATGAGCAACCTTGAACCTTGAGAGGCTTGGGCACACAAAAAGAACGAACATTCAAATATCATGTGTGTAGAATGTTTTGGTTTTATTTCTACCACTGTCGCTTAATAACTACTTTCTTTATTTGTGAGTTCAAATGTTTCCATGTTGCGTGTGTGTCCGCTTATTAACATATTTCCATTCTCCGTGCATCCCGGCTAATTGGAGACTATAATTTGCTTTAATCGCGATAACATTTGATAGAAAACGGTTCAGTTTTCTTGTCTTAAATCGCCTCTCAACTTCTTCTGCTTTGCTGCTAAGCGGATCATGAATTAAGTGGTTAAGTGTCTCAAGCTCTGTCTCACCCTTCCCCTTCCTGTTTGACTTTACTTTTAGTCTAACATTTCTCACTGTAAGATGGACAAGAACATCGCCATCTATAATTCTCAAGCCGTGCTGTTGGTAGAATTAGCAACTCGGAGTAGAGTCCTTAATTTCTATAAACACGTAAGACCTCATGCTAAGTTTTATTCATAAATATCGTTTATTTTGATATGACAGCATCTAAAAGCAGTTCGTACTATTTTAACACCCGTGAAATTCCTCGTGGTAAATCAGACCTACTGAAATTGTAGAAGTGAGTATTTCCTGTATTAAGTTGCATGTGTAACCAATACCTGCTAATGAATATTATGTGTCAGAAAACTGTATCATAATGAGGCTCATTATAACACTATTTTTCATTATGAAACAGTTTCTCCCACCAATCAGAGCTCAAGAAACAGTTGTGTGACCCATTAGGCGAGGATACCTTCGCGCATGCGCTCAAAATCCAACATGTCTATAAAAATTACCGAAAGTGCACCGTCCATATGTTCGCGTAAATAAACTGGTGAATATGAGACAAGAAATAGCACTGTACCTTAATATCCCCAAATACAATTTCTACACAGCACATTGCTTTCAAACAACTTCGGTGACAGTTTTACTGAATACTGGTGCACAATCTGCACATATGGCATTGAAGCACACAGAGCGCATGCGTCGGTCGCGCAAGAGAGCTAGGAAAACAGATATCCTACCCAGCGCTGCACTCCGATCACAAAATTCGAGTGACTGAATCTCAACAGATATTTGTGAATATTTATGTTAAAACATATAATAAAGTTATAATTATCGTCGAACATAAACAGTCGTATGCAACTCGCCTATAATGTTAATTAAGACACTCGTAAGGAAATACTCGTGTCTTAATTATTGCCATTATAGGCTCATTGCATAATGTAGCCTACTATTACCCAACAATTTCTTCACTAACATTTCATTAAGCTATTTCAGATGCTTAGGAAGTGTTGTGTGCTTGACTGTCAGTCAAATTATGGCAGCACTATTAAAATAACTGGTTATATCACCACGTTTTGATCACTACAGCGAGGTGGACTTCCAGTGCCTTGTAATTTAGTTTTGGTAGGCCTGTATATCTTCACGTGGCCTCTATATACCAGTACTTTATGAACTGTACTCAGTTGGCAAGTGCCTTCAGGTAGATTTCATTAGAAAGCAACCTATTTTTATATTAAGTGACGAGTGGAGTATTATTGTTAGACTGTCCACATTAAGCTTGGAGGCCTATTGTGACTATGATGAGTGCATCTGTGGACAAAAAGTGAAGTCTCTAAGTTCGTAAGAATAGTCTTAAATATTCTTTTTCTGAGCGTCAATGACGGCAGTGATCATAGCAGCAAGAAAAGGAAACTTCAGACATTAGGACATTAAGGTACATTACATAACATGATAATATGTATCCTTTATTTGTAGATATTTTAGCGGACGTTATGTTCTGTTGTATTTTCGGAAACATTTTGCAGTGTTAACAATTACCATGTGCTTGTGCTAGGCCTCCCAGATGGGCGGTGTTGCCAAACGTTAGGTTATAACACGGCTTGAGAATTGTAGACGGACCTGTGGAACATGTGTGCTTGAAGCATGGCCTCGTGTGTTCTGAAACACACTACTGTCGACCAAATTATTATGTGCACTCGAGTTTGAAGGTTGTTTGCGAAGTAACCAATAGACCTACATAAAATCCAATAACATCATCATTTTCGTCGTTCTATTTTACGTTAGTTCATGTAGGTTTGGAATTTTTAATATATATTTTAATATTTTTTATCGCAGTTGGAACACAAAATGTGCCCGTTTTTAAGTGTGTTTCAACCATGCGTCACATTTAAGAATTATTATCTCAAAACCCCGTCATCAGATCGAATGCAAATTTTAACACAATATACATTGGAATGTTGTATAACTGTTTTATTAATTTCAAAATTATGTGTGTCCAAGAAACAAAGTTGCTATCATTTTTGTAAGGTAACTTTTTCTCGGCTCGGGGTGGTTGGAAAATATAGCTCTTGGTCGCGTTGTAATCCTTATACATCAAGAGGTTATGCTGTGTGACTGTGAAATACGTAAATTAATTCACTTATTTTATATCGGTTTGTATTTGTTCGTGGAAATAAGGCATGATTCACCTGCCAGCCGCTCCGGGGTAGGCTGTACAGCGTTGCTGAGATGGAGCCCATCACTGCCGAGCGAGGCGAGGTCGTATTTCCCCGTTCAAATATAAACCGATATAAAATAAGTGAATTAATTTACGTATTTTAAAGTCATACAGCATAACTTTTTGATGTATAAGGAATATAACGCGACCAAGAACTACATATTCCAACCACCCCAAGCCGAGAAAACGTTACCTTAGACAAATGATAACAACATTGTTTCTTGGACACGCAACATTTTGAAATTAATAAACCAGGTATACAACATTCCAATGTATCTTGTGTTAAAATTTGGATTCGATACAATGAAGGGTTTGTGAGATAATAATTCTTAAATGTGACGCATGGTTGAAACACGCTTAAAAACGGGCACTTTTTGTGTTCCAACTGCGATAAAAAATATTAAAATATAAACTAAAAATTCCAAACCTACATGAACTCACGTAAAATAGAACGACGAAAATAATGATGTTATTGGATTTTATGTATGTCTATTGGTTACGTCACAAACAACCTTCAAACTCGAGTACACATAATACTTTGGTCGACAGTAGGTTTACCCATTTATCTTTGGGTTTACATGCCGGTGCCAAACCGTATTGCAAGAAGCGCAGTGCTCTGCACCATCTTTTTTTTCTTCAGAGCATTCAATATTCATGAAGAGATATCCATTTTTGCTTCGAGTAAAAGTCAAAGACAAAAGACTAGCTACGTCTATAAATTCTTTGTACTAGTCGACAATCAAGCAAGCACTTTCGTTCACTAGCTACTACAGACTTAATCACTATGTGCTAAGCAGCTTTGGTTTATGATTTTTGACGTCATATCTGGAATATTAGGTTGGTTGGTTCTTAAGTTTAGGGGCTGCGACAACGCGGTCATGTAGCCCCGTGTACTTTGGGTGTGTGTAGAATCTGTCTGATAACCGGTGTTAATTGTGATGACTGTATTAGTGTGTGTTATCTGTTTTTTTTTTTTAATTTAAGTACAGACTGCAACTTAGAATTTTTCAAATAGTTCCTGCTTTTGCCACCAAGCGCCACCGTCAACGACTACTAGGCCTAGTTCAGAACTTAGCTACTAGACGCCACCGCAGTCGGCTCTTGGCAACGAACGTAGAAACCTAAGAGCGTTGTTTACATTCTTAACCTATCCAATTTAGCTTCATCCAGGTGTAATTAGTGGAAGGTTCTTTAACATGCCATAAATCTATGACATGGGACCACCGGATTTACTTCCCCTCCGAAGGAAGGCATACTGAGGGATTTTTAACGCTCTTAAAAAATTCGACGGCTTCGGCCGGGTTTGAACCCGCTATCTTGGGCATAGGAGCTCAGCATGCTACCGACTACGCCACCGAAGCCGCCTCTGGTATATTAGTTAACTATCTAGTACCTAGTTGCCATGGTAACTAGGTGTCGGAAATTTGTCGATGCAACACGCTTCTACGAGTCACTATTGAACTAGATGACGAACACTTGTTGCCATGGTAACCACCGTGTCCACGCTAATCCCCATTTCATGGTCTTCCTTATTATTAAATCTATACCGTATTAAAGCTGAATGTTTGTCTGCTAGTAACCCAGAGAGGAAAGGTAAAGCAGGACCTAAGCTTCTGAAATCAAATATGACCCCTGAGTTTCTACGGAACAATCAACTTTACGAATGCGGTCCTGCAGTAATACATACAGTATTTATGGACAAAAATTATAATAGACAAGGCAATTACTTTTCACGCCTCCAAACAGGTTTTCAATTTCATTGTTTGCTGCATCATATTTGTAGTTTATTACAAAATAAATTCATGCCGAATTGTTACAGCCGCAAGATATCCACTTTCCAGTAAGAGAAAAGGATTGATGCCGGTTATTCATGTTGTTAATTCGTTTGAGGGGGCTTGGGACATTTTGATCATCACCCCCGTGTTTGATTAATTAGTCTGATACATGTTTTTCTATGGTGTAGATGGCAAGGTAGGGATTCAAACCATCCATCTCCGGACTTGACACAGTTACCCAATGTAGTCGTGGTGCGCTACTTAACACGCACGGCTAAGCCGTGGGGTGGCTGTTCTGTGCCGAACAGAAAATTGCTTCCTGCATTGATCCACTGGAAGTTACGAATCATTTCAATGAAGTGATTATACTCGTACACGTTTTAAGACTGTTATTTTCATTTAAAATGGTGCAGCTTTCCATACCTCCCTGTCCTGAGCTAATCGTTTCATCTCTACATAGCTACCACACCCTACTGTACATCCGAGGCAATCTCTTTAACATATTCTAACCTTGGTCTACTCCTACAGTTCTCGGCCTGGACTCTTCCTTCCATAACTAAACTTGCTATTCCTGGGTGCCTTAGTATGTGTCCTACGAACCTATCTCTTCTCTTCATTAGCAGTCGCCAGAAACATCTCTTATCTCCCGCTCGTCTTAATACCTCTTCGTTTGTAGCCCTATCTACCCTTCTAATCTTCATCATTCTCCTGTAACACCACGTTTCAAACGCTTCAATTCTCCTCTTTTCTGCTGCATTAATAGTCCAAGTTTCACTTCCATAGAGCGCTACGCTCCAGACAAAGGCTTTCAAAATGACTTCCTAATACCTAAATCTATATTCGATGCCAACAAATTCCGTTTCTGTAGATATGCTTTCCTTGCCTGAGCCAACCTACTTTTTATATCCTTTGGTTTGGTTTTACGTGCCTTTGAACTATTGTGGCTTTTAGAGACGATGGGCTGCCGGAATTTTGCCCCGAAGGGGATCTTTAATGTGCCAGCAAATCTACTGACACGGCTCTCTCGCTAACTGACTGTGCCAGGGATCGATCCTGCAACTTTGGGAGCAGCAGGTGAGTACAGGGTTTGGTGAGCTCGTACATAGAAATACTTCAATCTTTACGGTGATTAGACTATAGTAACCATGTTGGAACATAACTTTGTTTATAAATTCACTTTGTTATTTATACTTGCTATTTTAATGCGCCATCGGGGTTTGTAAAAACCGCGCTGTATTGAGATCAGTTATTGGAATATTATTTTGCTGAAGGCGTCAATGAAACTAAACAGAATGTGTGTAAATGCAAAGAGCACGTGGACACAGAAAATGAGCTGCCACTTGTGGGTGTGAATGTAGGCTTATGCTGGATTTCCAAGAACTCGCTGTTCCAAGTACATAGAGACACGCGATGCTCCGTTTCCCAAAACAAGTTTTCACGCTCCTCATTCATTTTTTGTGAGCGCATTGTCTAACTATTCTAATGAAATAACGACGACGAAAGTCTAACGAGAACACGGTTCACGGGTTGTGGTTCATCGAAATACTTGCGTATTCTTTTCAAATCATTGGTCAGTTAGTTCTACGGAGAACATTGTAGCTTTCCTCACGCGTAATAGACAAGGTTTATGTAATATAACCTCCTTTGCAGTGACGTAACTAGGATTTACTTCTGGAGAGAGATCAGCTCACGTGTAGGGCATGGCCAGGCGTATATCAGGCGCAAGTAGTAAGGTGCGCTTCTCAGCCGTTTCCGAAAAATTAATTAATTGTAATTACAGTGCGGCGTCTATGTGCGTTGTACGCTATCAAGAATTCAACGAGCGCATGGTGCAGCGGAAAGAACCCGGCTTCGTAAGAGCAGGATCGCTGGATCGAATCCCACCGGTGCACATTGGGTCAAAATCGAAATCTAGGGGGGAAAAAATATTTTTACATTTTAATCATGAATTTAGGGTGAAAGCAACGTATATAATTTGTTTACTTCACAATAAACATCAGTTAAGACACTTTTTAAGCTACGTCTACACATGCAAGAAATTGTGTATGACTAGGAGTTGGATAGAGCATTCAGTTATCTGTTCAGAACAATTTTCTACTCCTAATTTACTTTTAACAAAGTCAAACAGTTACACTTTTGACATAATCGTCGAACCCATTTCTTCAAACAGTTGTAAACGTGTGAGAACTGGTTGCGCGGCATCTTCTAAAATGTAACATAACTAAGTAATTTGCAAAAAGATGCAAGAAATCTTATAACGGGCGTAAACAACAAGACTTTATCTACATTTTAACATTAAGCAGATATTGACGCAGAGTGACGCGACATACTAAAAATCGAAGTGAAAATATAATTTTAAAAATAATAGTTAAATAGGCTATTACATAATGCAAATATAGCTAAAATTACGTAACAATTACGCCCATTAATAACTGAAACACGTTACAAAGATCATACCTTCAGCTGCATGTTCCATCTTAAAGCATCACACTAACCACAAAGACAACCAAACCACAGCCACTTACATTCACCCTCCAATTCAGACTGCTCGAACAGTGGGGACAGATTTACACTAAGATGCGTTTATATCCCAGAATAGTGAGCGGCAATTATATGAGAATGCTGTAGAAGTAATACATTTTGATTGTTTAATTATGAAAATAAATAATTTTGTCCTCATAGATTTCGATTTCGACCCATTGTGCGGTGAGCTTTTGCAGTGTGATGTGTGGTTTTTTTTTGTAACCATTGTTAATTTCCAACCAATGCCCATAGCATGAGTCACTGCTTGCGGGGGGGCGGGGTAGTCGGATGGTTCACAGACGTGCAATGAACGGAACAGACTGGGCCTTCAACGTATAAATATTTACATATAATAGAATACACCTGGCCGTGTATAATACCAATGTATTTGCAATGCCGATACTGTACAGTATGTAATGTCACAAACGTTGACGATGATTTCAGAATCTCTTTTCCCGCTCACATAACACGTTATTACAATTGCCTGCAAAATAAACATTATTCACGACACCTACATTTGTACCATTACTTTTTGGCACTCTTGCAACTTTAAGGGCGTCAAAAGATAGCACTCTCGACATTGCAACATACTGCTGGCACAAATCTCACTTCGCGTGACCGGGATTTCAACCACGGACCCAGCGGTGAGAGAGCGGCGTGCTACCACCTCTAAGCCACGGAGGCATCCCCAAGAGATACAATATGGTATGAAAATGATATGTTGTCGTAATAAAGGAAATATTTCCGGTGGAGCAGTGACAATTCAAATTGTTATCAACTGCTAACGACTCCCAGAAAGGTTTATGAATCATAAATGATATATTTTCAATAATCTGCCCTGTGAAAGTTATGAAGAGGGAGGAGTACCTACTCTCAACAATTAATGAATCTTGCCTTCCTTTATAATTCTTATAAATAACTCTCACATTAAAACGCGGTGTGGACATCCGCCATGTCTGGCATGACTCATGACCAAGCTGATTCTGCGCATGCACTAGGCCCAATAATATGGTATTTTTGTTTATAAATTTATAAATATATGGTCACATAATATTTGTTTATTTTAAAGACACTCTGCAAATATACAGACCAAGGGCTTTCGTCAGAGTGCATTACGAGGTCAATCGGTTCAGCCGTTCTGTCAATCTCGCGGTAACAAAAATCATCTAAGTGTTTTAAATATATAGATGTTAACATCGCAGGGGTCTGGCGTTACGTTACGGTGACGGGACGTAATGTACCGAGAATGCACTGAGGTGTGTGACGTCATAGTACTGCTTGAGCTTACTCATTTCCCCGCGCGCTCCGGTGAGTTAAATTGTTTTGTTTAATTTTATGTTTTTGTTTTTCATTTTATTTTGTTTAGCTTTGTTTTATTTTGATTTTGTTTTGTTTTGATTTTCCAGAAAACGAACAAAAACCAAAAAACAAATAACACGAAACAAAAGCAGAAAAAGAAGGAAGAAACACAAAGCATGAAGCAAAATTCAAAAAAGCAGAAAACAAACACAAATCCAAAACAAAAAAGACGAAGCAAAAAGCAAAATTCAAAAACAAAAGCAAAAGCAGAAAACAAAAACAAGAAGCATAAGGCAAAAACAAAATTCAAAAAAGTAAAAGCTGAAAACACAAAACCAGGAAAGAAAAGCAAAAAAGTATAATTCAAAAGCAAAAGCACAAAGCAAACACAAAACCAAAAACACGAAGCAAAAAAAGAAAACAAAAAAAAAGAAACACAAAGCAAAAAGCAAAAACAGCAAAAGCAGAAAACGAACACAAAACTAAAACAAAAAAGACGAAGCATAAAGCAAAATTCAAAAACAAAAGCAGAAAACACAAAACCAAGAAAGAAAAGCAAAAAGTAAAAAGAAAAAGCACAAAGCAAACACAAAACCAAAAACACAAAACAAAAGATACGCGAGGCAAAGTCCAGAGAAACGTTTCTCATGAAAATGATTCTTATTCACAGGTGGATTAAACGAGTTTTATAACTGACGACTCATGTGGAAAACGTTCGAGTGTATCGCGATCACCAAAACATACCGCCCCTAATCATTAGACTCCACGCCACCTTCCCAAGATAAAACTTAAAACTTTTCACGGCTTAATGCTCTAAATATGTTTGGTAGGCGGCGAAATTACTTCCAATGTCTAACAAAGAGTCTTAATTATATTTTCTTTTAAGAAGCTTAAAGTAAAATTATGTTTTAGAATTTCCACCAACAGACGAGGCTTGGTAATGAAAATGCCACACGTTTTGATTTGATTACTTCAATCTACTTTCCGTGTGAATTTAGAGCTGAAGGTTTTGGTGTCATTTTACTGATGCTTTTCGATACTTCACTGCTTTTAATAGTACATTATGCAACGAGCCTATAATGGCAATAATTAAGGCACGAGTTTTATAATTTCCATACGAGTGTCTTAATTGCCATTATAGGCGAGTTGCATACGACTGTTTATGTTCGACGATAATTATAACTATTTTATGTTCGAACATAAATATTCATAAATATCTGTCGAGATTTCGTCAGTTTTATGTACTGAACAGAGCGCGTGGGACGCAGAGAATACCATGGCCTCCTCGAATACCCCACTATGACACTAGCCACGCAGTGAAATTTAAAATAGGACGCCGTGGAAGTCAGTGCAGATGCGATGCTATCCTTACCTAATTGGTGGCACAACTGTTTCTTGAGCTCTGATTGGTGGGAGAAACTCTTTCATAATGAAGAGTAGTGCTTTAATGACCCTCATTATGATACAGTTTTCTGACATATAATATTTACATTTCGACATCGTCGATCATAAAATTAGCATCGTTACAGTTACTTGCTTAGTAACGCCGTTACCCCTTCGATACCGCAAATTGTAACGCAATTGATTGTTCGTGTTTCAATATGGAGTTGGTAGCTCTGAATGAGCGTAATTACGTTAAGCTGTTGATCGTGAGCGCGCTCGCCAGATACTGAGGAGCTTCTAGGAACAAGTAACATTGCCAGTGACCCGAGACATTGATGATGTTAATATCCATGCACGACCAGACAAGACCTGGCCCGTGATTTACCTCAAAGATGTTGGCCTAGCATCTAGGTTATCAGCCCTTATGGCTCATATACCTCAAGTAGTGGGAATTTAATAGCACAGAGAAACTAATTCCGACAACAAAGACATAATAAATGTGCCCGATATAGAATTGGCTGATTAGGGTGTTCGGTGCCTCCGTTGGGGAATAACGCGTCACGACGTTACTAACGAGGGAAGTACCCCAACTCGAACGGCAAAAACCGACTGGCAGTGCGCTTAACATACGAAGATTATGTCTGTTCTGCTACCCATCACGGGCATTTATCTGTAAAACCCCGCATTAGTGTACAATCAATGGTTGGAAGTTACGGCGTCCAAAGATTGCAGAAACACAATTCGCAGCAGAAACTATCGTGCAACAGGCAATTCGGACCATTATATTAACAAGAAACAGATGTGGTGTAGTTTCATCTGGCAAAAGGTTGAACACTTGCTAACAACAAGAAATCTTAACACATGCAGTACCGTGTTGACAGTCATCTTTCCCACAATAGAAGATACTGTGTTGTCCTTCATTCGACGCCGAAGTGTAAATGTGGAGTAGCGGAATGAAACAAGGGCAACATGTAGACATACTCCATTATTTACAATGTGCCCGCATTGCAATAGTCCAAACTCAAATGCCACGGTGATCGCATTATCACATCCTCAGATGGCGCTGGCGACCAAACACGTACTTTTACAGATGAATGGCATTGATTGCTATTGACATAGGTACAAGTGTATACTTTAAACCCATTTTCAGTCGGTTTTCGCCGCTCGAGCTGGGGTACTTCCCTCGTTAGTAACTCTAATGCTGCTACTTTTAACAAAAATGAAGTAACGAAAATGCTGGTTCCTTTCCCAAGATGGAGCAATTCGAGACATGTAACGGGCAGAATAACAGAGGTGAATAACCTTTAAGCAAAGCCGGCCTGAGCGATTTATTGTTTCAATTAACGTTTACACTTAATTGCTATCAACCCAACTACTCTAAATATGTGTGTGTGAAAGCTATCTGATAATCTACGTTATTGTAATGAAATTAGAAAAGTAAGCTGATTATCAAAACGAAATTGAGCATTCTTTCTTCTTAAAATTTAAATGATTTTCCCTCCAATTTCTCAAATAAAATCTCAATGCTGTAGGAATCACCCCAGGAGAATCGTTTAAAATAATGGCTTTGTCTTGCATAACACTTCCATAAAAAATCTATCAATGATGTAAAATTGGCATAGATTCTAATAAACGCAAGTGAACAGTGATTCTCCTTTATTATTATTATTATTATTATTATTATTATTATTATTATTATTATTATTATTATTATTATTAATGTAGACTTTATTCCCCTGAAGTAATACGAAAGTGGTCCCGGGATGGACTTTGTCAAGAGGTCAGGAGTGCGAAATCTTTTCGAGTGTCATATGCAAGATTTGCCAATTCCCTCGTAAAAAATAAAATAGTATAATAATAATAATAATAATAATAATAATAATAATAATAATAATAATGAATTTATATCGAAAAAATAGAAAACATATCAGAAACAATACGGAAGAGGAGATTGCTACAGGATGGACGACAGACAGACAGTTGTTCTTCCGGAAGCATTGTACGCCTCCGAAACTATATCTCTAGGAGGCCACTCCCAAATTGGTGAAATCGAAATCCAGGAACGTAAAATTCTCAGGAAAATATATGGCCCCGTTTATGTTAATGGTATATGGATTAAAAGGAAAACCACAGACTTGTACACAGTAATCAATAAGTTCACTGATACCGTGCGTAAGAGACGATTGAAATTATATGGTCACATCTGCCGAATGGACAACGCCAGATATGAAAAAAAAAAAAAAAAAAAAAAAAACTGCTTGATATAATTAATTCAAAGAAGGTCAAAATCAATTGGTTAGAAGAAATCAAACAGGACTTAAAGGAAATAAACATTACAGAAGATAGCATCATGAATCGCAAGACTTTTGGAACCCGAGTTACAAATCACTCTTTCGCCAAAAAAGCTAAAAAGACCACTGGAAAAAAATGGACGGAAGATCGTAAGAAGGGGCATAGTGAGTTCATGGGGAGATTTTGGGAGAAGAAGAGGAAAAGACCATCAACCCGAGTCAACAAGTTCAAACGCGCTCTCTAAGTGGGCAAAATGAAGAAAGAATAATAATAATAAGAAGAAGAAGAAGAAAAATCCCCTGAATCCAAAAATTTTTTTCTTTTGTTCTATCGAATGTAGCTTAATAAAAGAACACATTGATCATTGTGTGTGAGTCAACACTGCGTAATGAAATGAATCTGTGCGAATAATATTCAGCCAGTAGGCAATGAAGGCACTGAAGCATCCTCGTGCTACGGAATTCCCTCTCGCGAGGGTTCCTGGAGAAGGGTTAATGCGACCGTTATGACGCGAGGGGACTGTGACAACAGCATAGCTCAATAGAGTGAAATCAATATCGACATTCCTCTGAGCTACATACAGTTTCATATCGGAGAATCACTTCTTCTTTAAATTTAGGCACATCCCAGAATGTCGCAAGCCACAATTTTTTGAAAATGTAAATTCTGCTAAGGGACACGATCCATTACACAGAGGCTGTTAAATCAATTATGATAAAATGTATATATCCATAAGTCAATATATGTAGTACATTAAAACCGTACCGGTTTGTGACCTTTCTCAGCGTAATTTAGGACATGAAATATGCAAGAACATGAAACTAGATAAGTTGAAATAGTTAGGTTATAACTGATAGTTTGGTTTGTATTTGTGAGGTTGAGAAATCTGTAGAGAGAGAAAAAACTAACAATATAAGTTGGCTTGTGTATTGAAATTAATGTATTAGAATATTAAATCCCTCGCTATATTATTCTGCTAAGGTCCCATTCCAGTTTTGTACCGAAAATAAGGTCCCATTAACACCAACCTACACATATGGGGTACCTCAGCATAACCCAATGCGTAAGCGAAACGCACTCACTTACTCTTTAAATGCCTCACAATTAAACAAATACCTTAAAACATGTATATTTACAATGAAATAATGAAAGAATGCAACACGGTAACCATGGTAACAGAATCTCACAGGTCCATCTATTTCTGTAAGATGCAATGCAATTCCAATTATTACATTACTGTGAAAGTTTCCAGACCGTTATAAGGTTATCAATGAACCAAATTAAGCTGTAAAATTCATCAATACATAAGTATAATGCGCTTAAGGGGGTCAAGGGGCAGTCTAGATTGTTTTCACGCAATTTTCACGTGTGAGTGTGGTACGAAAGGTAATTTTCACCCGACTATAAAGGGTCTCCGAAAACCACTTTTAAAGGCCCTTAAATTAACAGTGTCTGTGATATTCCCAGAGAATTAACTTCGCTCTGATATACCTATGAAGGAATGACAAACCCTGCTACTGCACCAGTAGCTGAATTGATAAAGTCTGATTATTCATACCAAGGATAAATCAGTCATAGCATTCATGATTGAGATTTTGCTAAGTGTACTCTTTACAACTAAAATATTCGCGGGCGAAGCCGCAACGGGTAATGCTAGTCATTTATTATTTCCAAAGTTTTCATTCCATTGTAAGTAAAATAAGTTTTTACTATCATGATTTAATATCCTAATACATTAATTTCAATATACAAGCCTACTCATATTGTTCGTTTTTTCTCTCTCTACAGATTTCTCAACCTCACAAATACAAACCAAACTATCAGTTACAACCTAACTATTTCAACTTCTCTAGTTTCATGTTCTTGCATATTTACATGTCATAAATTACGCTGAGGAATGTCACAAACAGGTACGGTTTTAATGTACTTATGGCTATATAAACTTTATTATAATTATATCATTTATCATATATACTGTATTATTTCAGTAGTATAGACTAGATCCCTCCTATGGCACTCACAAGCGACCGACCGTGAAAATGAGCATTCAAATGAAAGAGAATAGACATTACCAGTGACAAATTGCACTCTAATTCCATAAATATCAACAATTTCTTAAAAATTTGACTTAAAAAATGTACGATGTGTGCGATTTGCAGATACTGTTGCTGTATGAAAATACGCTCCATAATTGCTGTTCACTTCACATTCTGGCCGCTGTGACGCCCGTTTCATGTCATTTTAACATTGTGAGATCTTTCCTTTATCATTTTGCATGGATTTCAGAAACAGTAAATCAAAGGAATAAGTACTCAAATCGTATAATTTCATAAATATCGAATAACCGGCGAGTGTTACGGCACACTCAGCACACAAATGACATTATCAGTGACAAATTGCATTCTAATTTCTTAAATATCAATTTTTGTAAGACGTGTTCGATTTGCAAAACCTATTGGGGAAAGTGTGGTTTATGAACAAGCGAGATTTCTCGCACGGGCCCGCTAGTTATATTATATTATAATTACATCGTCAATAAGAAATCGAGCTATCCTGGTCATTTTTATGTAATTTTATATTAAATCAATGCCTAAAAATGTGCAGCCAAGGTGAAGCTATTTACAATACAGGCTCGTCGAAAATTAATGCCTAGATTTTAAATAATTGCTATAAAATCTATTATAAGTAATTTGATGGTTTTACCCTTAAAATGTGTGGAAATGATAATAAATGTTTCAATGTGAGCTCAGTTTCCTGCTCTGCAGACATGTGTCCAGTGTATCGCGGACCGCGCGAAGGTAGTGAGGCGCTGTCCAGTCTGTTGTTCGATTTCTTCTATTTGAGCGAACACAGATTGTTCAAGGATGTCGAGGTAAATTAGGCTCATAATTGTTTTTTCGGCGAAAAAGAAGAATCCCGCACAACACATTGACACACATTAGAAGTCTGTAGAGCAACTGTCTGTCAGACTATAGAGGTCTACAGTTTGTCTCTTGATCCAAATTCGATTTTCTTTTGAGTAGAGCCGAATATTTTTCTAAGAACTTTGCTTTTCAATGTCTGCAATTTTCGAATGGATTCCTGATTCATATCGAGCTTCTGAGAGAACAACGGTTTTGTATGCTTCAATTTTACATCACTCTTTTATTGTAGTGATTCCACGTTAGCCTGAATGCCCTTTGGAGTCTTGAGGTTCTTTCTGTGTTGGCCAAACTGTCCAATCCTGAAGGTAGAATTATTTCTCCAAGGTATTTAAACGAGGATACCTTCCAATTGCTGTTTAAATTTGATCTTTCTTATCCCTTTTCCGAAAGTTCCCCATATACTTGGTTTTCTCAAATGATATATGCCTATTATTATTTTATACTTCGAGTTGAGCCTCTAAGGACTGCGTGGTAACAGCCAACTTCACTTTAGTGTCAGGTCTCGTTCTTGTTCCGGCTTTGACTTCCTGCCAGTATCTTTTGACCCCAACGACGAGTGCCTGTTTATGTTCTTCGGACAAACGTCCTCTCCGTCTTCCGGAAGTTGATACCATTTCAAAACCTTGGTAGTTATTTACCAATCTTCTAAATGTGTTCCTATCAGGAATATATGTATATTATATTTTATATATATATTATTTCAGTAGTAATTTATAGATCCCCTTGCGGCGCTCTCAAGCGACCGATCGTGACAAATGAGCATTCAAATGAAAGAGAATAGACATTAGCAGTGACGAATTGCACTCTAATTTCATAAATATCTATAAATTATTTTAAAAAATTACTTTTAAAAATGTACCAAATGTGGGATTTGCAGATAGTCTACTGTTGCTGTAGAAGAATAAGCTCCATAATTGCTGTCCACTTCACATGTTGGCCGCTGTGACGCCCGTTTCATGTCATTTTAACATTCTAAGGACTTTCCTTTATAATTTTGCATGGATTTCAAAAACAGTAAATGAAAGGAATGAGTACTCAAATCGTATAATTTCATAAATATCGAATAACTGGTGAGAGTTATGATGATACAATTTTCAGTGATTGCCTTCTTAAGTTACGGAAGGTAGAACTGGGAATTCTAACTGAAATTTAAATAGTATTCTAAAATCATTTGGTTGAAATAAAAACATAACAACCTTTCTCCTCAAGTCTCTCATTATAAACCTATTGGGGAAAGTGTGGTTTATGAGCATGCGAGATTTCTCGCACTGATTCGCTAGTTATATGTATTTATCTGGCATTTGGGGCAGATGACCTTGTAGTTCCGCCCCTTAAAACAACAATAACTAAGTATAACTAATAACTATCTAGCATTGTACTTCTTGTTCTGCGTGCCTTGATGTACTGGCAGTGAGCGAGAAAGCGCACGTGGCACAGATGTCGAGACCCCCTGTGTTATGACCACGTGACAGCCTCGTGTGGTGAGAGGGTTGGTTCAGGTAGCAGATCAACCCTTGCCAATGTAACTGCTAAATGTGCACATCTTGTGCAAGGCCAGTGCAGAGTTTCTACCCTTTAATATTACAGTTTATCGGGGTCACATTATCACTACTTCCCATTTGTCAGTTGGCACAGCCTAGAGTAAAAGGTGGCTTTTCACCGATGTCTCAGTCTCACTCATGGCTGTGATTATATGGAAGCTACTGAGGTATGGGTGACGCTTAGTAATGGCATTCAGGGCACAGTCAGTGTCTGTTGGCACAGGCTAGAATATCACCGATGTCTCAGTCTCACTCATGGCTGTGATTATATGGAAGCTACTGAGGTATGGGTGACGCTTAGTAATGACATTCAGGGCACAGTCAGTGTCTGTTGGCACAGGCTAGAGTATCACCGATGTCTCAGTCTCACTCATGGCTGTGATTATATGGAAGCTACTGAGGTATGGGTGGTGCTTAGTAATGGCATTCAGGGCACAGTCAGTGTCTGTTGGCACAGGCTAGAGTATCACCGATGTCTCAGTCTCACTCATGGCTGTGATTATATGGAACCTACTGAGGTATGGGTGACGCTTAGTAATGACATTCAGGGCACAGTCAGTGTCTGTTGGCACAGGCTAGAGTATCACCGATGTCTCAGTCTCACTCATGGCTGTGATTATATGGAAGCTACTGAGGTATGGGTGGTGCTTAGTAATGGCATTCGGGGCACAGTCAGTGCCTGTGAATGCTGTGAAAGGTTCAACTCATAGGGTTAGGACTACTGTTCTGACTCAGTGAGGAAAGCAATGGCAAACTACCTCACTCCTCTTCTTGCCTACAACGCCTCAAAATAGCGCTGCCTTGGGTTTTTGTGGGTATCCACTCACATAACGTAACGGCGGTACTTTTTGAGGATCCAACCAGCCTTCGGGCTGACTACCTAACAGACAGTATAAAACTAAGCCCCTGATTCTTGGATGTTCCGGGTAATCTCAAGAACAAATGTATGGATTTTGATGAGGTTTTCACCATTCTGTAAACGATATCTCGAGGAAGGTTTCTGTACATTTTGGCCACCAAGTCCCGTTATCCCCCTGTTATAACCAATAGAAACCCCTAAACCTAGTTAAATAAGTTGTACAGCATTTCTAGGAGAGGTTTTCTTGGGAATATACGGCATTAAGAGTCCAAAACATCAGTCTGTGCGCCTTCATTCTCATGGCAAAGGATAATATGGCGCCAAGTTCTGTGCGACATTCCTCGGAGCATTGCCGGTGTTACTTTAGTCTCACATCATCTTTCAGTTCATCCGTGGTATTGTATCCGTTTTGTGAAACGATACCCTCTATGAATCCCCATAGCGCGTTATCACATGTGGTAAGGTCTGGGCTTCGTGGTGGCCAGGCAAGTGGAGCCGGCAACACAGGAGAACCATCGGAAAAGAGCACTTTGCCTCGTTTTGGTATTGAGTCGAACATCTGAAGAAGTGCCTCACATGCCTCCATCCGATAATTCCTGGACGGGCGTAGGCTGATATGGACGCATGGCTAAGTCTTTCTTCGTGTGCTTCTACATTGTCGCAGTTCTTCCAGGGCGATGGATGGGTCTCGTAATGCCGTATATTCCTAAGAAAACCTCTCTTAGAAATAGCGTACAACTTATTTAACTAGGCTTAGGAGTTTCTATTGGTTATGAGAGGGGGGGGGGGGGGGGGTAACGGTACTTGGTGGCCACCCTGTAGAAAATAAATATTTATGACCAAAGGAAGCCGAGCAGTAACGATTTCAGTGAAAAATTCGATAAAAAACCTGGCGTCCGTGCGTTTTCTAAGCTTACGCTGGGCTAATGGTTAACAATATCTATTTACTATGAGTGTAAGAATTGTTCAGCATGAAAAGTTCTACAAAAAAGTCCAGGACAGAATATCTCTATTTTCAATACATCGCCCACTAAATGTGTTCTTCCGTTTTCATTTCTTCCAACAATCTCCAATCAATTAATGAGGTGACAGTTTATGAGCTAGCTAGGGGCGAGCCTATCACCCCAGATACAGCCAGCAGCAAACTGTCGTGTTGAGTTAAGACTTCAGAGAAGAGTGGTTGTGTTTGGAGTTTCCCTGGAAGTGCAACTCGGTTTTTCTTTAGATCGCCTGTGAATGTTTCGTTCCACAGAATACACAGTCAAGTTTAGATTGGACGGAAGGGGTATTTTTGATACATGCACATCGGCATTCTTAAATTACGCCTGGCATGAATTCGTTGCACATGCATCTCCATGATAATATAATTAATAGTCCAGTCAGTGATTTTAACCCATCACCCCACCAAAGAGTTGTACACACACGTAGAGAAAATAACTGACGTGATGAGGAAAAGGAGGATTTCTTTCTATTGACGTATAACCCGTATGAAATCAACACGGCTATCCAACCGAATATTTGCTTTTCTCCATGAGAAAAAGACAAAGGGGTCCTGGTTCAGTGAAGTAGAGAAAGATCTGTTGGAGATTGGGATAACGTGTGAAGATATTCAGGAGCGTGGCCCATTTAGGGAAAAACTTCAAAAACATCGGAGTTGTCAACCTAAGCCGAAACTAAAAACTGGGGAAGCGTGGACGACGGAGAGAAAGGCGCAACATCGATTGCGAATTAAAGAGTACTGGGCCAACATTAAAATGCAGAAGAAACAGTTGACATGACGTGGTCTTTAGTTGGCCGTAACGAAGCAAGAATAATAAGAAAAATTAGAAACCAGAGCAAAACTCGTATCAATTCAGTGGTTCAGAAATACGAACCATGTTGACATGTCGGGAACCAGAGAACGCAAGCTTGAGATGCGGTGGCCTTGAGAAACTGCAGGTGTTTCAGACACTTATTATTGGAAACTTTTTAAAAGATCTTTTGTGATCGCTACCTGTCTTCCTTTCACCAGTGGAAACTGCGTGCTAGCGTAGAAGACACCGGAAGCTCGCCGACCCA
The DNA here is from genome assembly GCA_946902985.2 of Meconema thalassinum. Taxonomy (NCBI): domain Eukaryota; kingdom Metazoa; phylum Arthropoda; class Insecta; order Orthoptera; family Tettigoniidae; genus Meconema; species Meconema thalassinum. The sequence continues at coordinate 12,491,829 of OX336399.1, read as the reverse complement.
AACCCTTACAGAGTTCGCTGTAAAGAGATTGCTAACTAAAGTAACCTTGGTCCACATGTTTTTAAGACTGGATAAAATCCCAGGCAACCCAACCTGTAGTTTAGGGCAATTAATTAAACCCGGGGTCTCCACCAATCCGGCTGACATTTACCTAGTGGTAAAGGGACTACCATTTTTGGCTGTAGCTCAGGAGTAATTTATTTCTGGTCTAACAAGTAAGTGATGGTCAAAACTGAGGAGAGGTGGATTTGAACTCTTACTGTCAGCCATTTTGATTTCTTTTTGTGGTTCGTAACGTAAGCCCACGGCCGCCTCCTTTCCAACACTCCCCCCAGGGGCTCACATCTGCTGGGACGTGGGTTGGCGACCACGGGGCCCCAGATGAGTCCGGCATTGCTTCCACTTACTTGTGCCGGGCTCCTCTCTGTCTTCTTTCCTGTCGACCTCCCTTGGTCAACTCTTGTTCTTTTCCGACCCCGACGGTATTATGGTTTCCGAGGCCTAGGGAGTCTCTTCATTTCCCGCCTTAATTGGCCCTTGTCTCAACTTTTCTGATACCTTCATTCTGCGAGGGATCAGCCTTCTTTTTCTTTTCTTGTTATCTCCTGCCTTCTGCACAACGCCCTCAACGAGGCAGGGTGTGTGTAGCCGCACCACTTCTGGTGCACCCTAGATAATGCTACACCCTCAGGGGCTCACAGCTGGTGAGTTCGGGAGTTGGCGACCCCGAGGGATTCCTGAGCTGGGTCCGGTTTCTCCCTTTTGTCCCTTACCTGTGGGGTGGACCCTCTCCTCTTTTATTTTCCTATCTGCCTTTCATGCCTCTCCTTCCTTCCAAGTCTCTCAATCCACATTCTTCGAGGGTTGAGGGCATTTCTTTTCCTCCTGTCCTTTATTTGCCTTATTCTCCTTTTGTTTTCCATTTCTTCTTCTAGCATATAAATTAGTAGTTTTAGTTATAGTTTCCATTTCATTTTCATCTTCACGATCACCCAAACCATTAGGGGCCGATAACCTAGATGTTAGGCCCCTTAAAACAATTATCATCATCATCATCATTTCCAATACTCAAGCAAATTACAGAACAGACAGAGATCGTTAAGCTTGCTAATACATAGCGCTAGGCCTTGGAGACCTGGCTATTTACGGACTCGATAGATATGGGTTTAATTTCCAACGTTAATGGTTTTAGAACTACATTTTCGTGGTTTTTACTATACCCAAGGGCTTAGTGGGGGCAGTGATTAGGTTGCTTACCTCTTTAATAAACAGAAAGGGTTTAATCTCCCACGTACAACTGATTCCACATACAACTGGAGATCTCTCAATACCTAGAGGGATTTCCATCTTGGATAGTTGACGACCACGGGATACCAGCTATATCCGGCCCGCTGATGAGCCAGCTTGGTGTCCTAGGCGAAACCCCACAAAGGCACGGCACAAACCTCCAAAAATTGCTGATTTTTAATAAATATAATGTTACATTTTATTTTGTATGATTTACTTTAGGTATTGTAAATGTTACAATGTAATCAAAATGAATTATGGCGGGCTCTTGGTGTCCCCGCCCGGACACCCACAGGAGTAGCGAGCTGTGCACTAACCCTCATCTTATGAAGCGCACGTGCACCTCTTAACTGCAAGAGCTAAATGCTCAAACAGCCTTTCACCTCCCTATAAAGACTCCCTTGTTTTTTTTTCTCCCAAAAGCTACTTGAATTTCCTATGTGTTAATCTGGAATCATCCATTATGTAAATATGACCAAAAAATATCAATCTCCTCTTTCTTATCGTTTCCGTTATGCTTTCATCATTAGATCTCACTTTCCATACTTCTTTTTTTTCACTGGGCCGAAGATTTTCCTCATAATTCTCCTTTCTGGTACTTCAAGTTTGTCTAATTTATAATTTAATACTAGGTGACTAAGACCTTGCTCTTTGCAGACGACATAGTAATATGGGAAGAAAATGAAATAGAAGCGCAAGAACAAGTCACTGTATGGAATCAAGAGATAGAGAAATATGGAATGAAAATAAGTGTGGAGAAGAGTAAGACTAGTGATGACAAGAAACAAGAGAGAAGGAAGACAGAATATTGAAGTCAATGGAAATCCATTGGAAACGGTGAAAAGCTTTAAGTATTTGGGGAGCAAACTCACAGAAGATGGTACAATAAATTAAGAAATTGGAAAGAGAATCCAACAAGCTAATGGGTTTTACCAGAGTGTGAGAGGTTTAGTATGTTGACATTTGCAGCAGGTACTTGGACCACAACAAAACGCGATGAAAGCCGAATCCAAGCAGCCGAGATGAAGTTCCTTAGAGGAATAATTGGGAACACACGGAGGGATAAAGTCAGAAATGTGGACATTAGGAAGAGAACTGGGTTCCCAAAACTGCAGACAAGATAGAAACCAGTAAGCTGAAGTGGTGCGGACATATGATGAGAATGGAAGAATATAGAGTACCAAAAAGAATATTTATGGAGAGAATACCAGGAAGAAGACCACGAGCAAGGCCCAGAAAGAGGTGGATAGATACGGTGAAGGAAAGCATAGAGAAAAGAGGAGTAAAAGAAAAAGAAGGAAATGAAAGGTGGAGGGATAGACAACTGTGGAGGTCCTTGATTCGCAACCCGACCCAGGGAACTGGAAACGGGAAATGAAGAAGAAGAGGAAGAAGAAGAAGAAGATGATGATGAAGACTAGGCATTCACTCGCATATAGGCATTCTGGGTTTACCAATATTCTTCTTTGTTCGTGATGGCCGACTAAGGAGCGCGATTGATAGCATTGCCATTCTCTTCTCCCAAAATCTCTTCATCTTCTCGCTGTGGCATCTCTTGCGATCTTCTGACCAGGTTTTGTTTCGATAGGGCTTGGATGTTCTGCAAAGCGGTGATTATCGACTGATTCTCTGTCTACTACAATGTCATCTGTGATGCATATTTTCTGAAGATCTTTTCCAACTTCAAGCAGACAGGTGTTTTTAACTTTCATTGACAGGGCAAGGTCAAGAATCCTTTTGGTCAGTCTCTGATTGCCCATCCTGAGGATATGCCCGTAAAATTGCAATCGTCTTTTCCAAAATGTGAGTCTGAGATTTTCTCCGAGTGCTGGTATAAGTCTTGGGATTTTCTTATCATCCAGACTCCACCTGTACAGACTGCCCCAAAAAAATTCTTAGGATTTTCCTTTCTTGCTTTTCCACATCTTTATTTAATGATCTGCCCCCAATAATCAGCGTCTCAGAAGCTTATAGTGCTTCAGGCTTGATTACAGTGTTGTAATGACGTAACTTCGCATTTCTGTATTTACCATTATTACTATTATTATTAGGCCAATTATTATTGAAAGGTAACGAAAATGTAACGATGCGTTACTTCGAACATTACAACTACTGTAACGGAGTTATTTTTCATACAGAGTAACGGTAACTGAAGATGGACCAATTCAGGGATTATCTACGATGAATTAAGAGGGCAGAAAGTGAACAGGTATTTACGTGACAGTTAAGTGGTGTATAACAGACAATTTCGCCCAATCCATGGCCCGGAGCTGATGACCAGGTTGTTCCAAACCCTTATAATGAACTAGCAACATGTCGCGTGTATCGTTAGCACCAAATACTGTACGAGAGAGCATGACGACAGTGGTCCTAGCGAGAAATGATATAGCAATGACCTGCAGTATCCACCCTCTAGTGACATGAGCGCGTGAAGTATAAATGTACTTCTAGCGTGCTGCCATCTGATGGCAGATAGTGTCTAACGAGGAGCTCATTTGTATATGCACTCGCCCAAGGTTCACTCTCCACGACACAACATAACCAACACAATGAAAATTAATAAATGTAAAACAAGTATATTGGAATGCAGCCAAAATAAATCTGAAACTTCTATGGACATCAAATAGGCAGGTGAAAAGCTAAAGGAGGTAGGAGACTTCTGTTACTTAGGAAGCAAAATAACCAGTGATGGATGAGGCAAAGAGGATATAAAAAGTAGGTTGGCACAGGCAAGGAAAGCTTTTCTACAGAAAAGGAATCTGTTGACATCGAATATAGGTTTAGGTATTAGAAGGTATTTTTGAAAGCCTTCCTCTGGAGCGTAGTGCTCTATGGAAGTGAAACTTGCACTGTTGGTGCAGCAGAAAAGAGGAGAATGGAAGCGTTTGAAATGTGGTGTTACAGGAGAATGATGAAGATCAGATGGGTAGATAGGGTTACAAACGAAGAGGTATTAAGACGAGTGGGAGAGAAGAGATGTTTCTGGCGACTGCTAATGAAGAGAAGAGATAGGTTGGTAGGACACATACTAAAGCCTCGTCCACACCGGCAGATTTGTTTCCAGAAACATTGTATGCAGACTGTTTCCCAAATGTTTCTCATTTGTATGCGGAATGTTTGCATACTTCTTGAAAACATTCTATATACAATCGGGAGACTCGAGTGATGTATGGAAACAGTCTGTATACAGTTTGCATACCATTGACATACAAATGACAAACAAATCTCGTGTTTCAAGATACAAGATACAATGTTTTCTGTTTTCCAACGAAATGCAAAACACGCATACAAGAAACAAGTATTTTGTCTCAAGTCTTCCTGTGTGGACGTGTTTTGAAACTGTAGACCGGATACAAACCACAGACGCATCAATCTAGCCACGCTTTTCCACATCATATTGTGTTGATTTAGTTTGAATTTCCCATCCTTCTTTATGGTGCACCATATAAGGTTTAATAATAAGGAACTTTGTGTTGTTACGCTATACATTTCGTGTGTCTTTGACATTTATTAATTCATATCGGCTGATGAAGGGATCAAAACTAATCAGTCCTTGAAACATGTCCCACCAATGACCACACAGTGATCTCATTATATTGCCACAAAATGTAGTTTAGTGGGGCTACCGGTGGGGTGTCAAATTTCACCCCCTCCCCACAAAAAAATAACGGTTGTTATATGAAATATTAGTAAAATGAGTATTTTGGTTAATTATTCGACTAATACAAGAGGTACATTTAAACACAATCCCCCTCCCACCATGATCGTTTCACTTTGATCGCCCTATTTACACATTCGCAGACTTTATAAGAAGAAAATACCCTGTGGTAAAGGTATGAATGTGGACTAGAGGTCTAATTCTGGTGTGGACGCAAAACAAGTAACATACTTGTATCGGATACAATGTTTCAATACAGTCTGCAGACTTGTATGGAGACTGTTTCCAGACTCCAAAGTAGTATACATACGGTCTTCATGAAAATCCACAGCCTGCTTCCAGTCTCCGACCGGGTCAGGAATGGAATGAATGAAGCCCCCATCTAGCGGCGAGGATATGAACTGTGCCGGCTGCCGAGGCCTGACGCACTCCTCTGGGGCAATGATTAAATGAATGACAGATGAAATGAAATGATAGTGGAGAGTGTTGCTGGAATGAAATTTTGACAGGGAAAACCGGAGTACCCGGAGAAAAACCTGTCTGCCTCAGTTTTGTCCAGCACAGATCTCACATGGAGTGACCGGGATTTGAACCACGGACCCAGCGGTGAGAGGCCGGCGTGCTGCCGCCTAAGCCACGGAGGCTACATACGGTCTTCATACAGTTTTCAAACAATCTGCATACAGTCTGCAAACAAATCTGCTGGTGTGAACTAGGCTTAAGACACCCAGGACTAGCAAACTTAATTATGGAAGGTAGGGTTGACGACAAGAACTGTAGGGGTGGACCAAGGTTAGAATATGTTAAACAGATTGCCTCGTATGTAGGGTGTGGTAGCAATGTAGATATGAGAGGGTTAGCTCAGGACAGGGAAGCATGGAGTACTGCATCAAACCAGTCAAAAGACTGAAGACTCAAACAACAACAACAACAACAACAAAAGTGTTACTGATATACTTACTTTATGCGGAATGTAAATGAACAGGTGGAGGACAATTCCATCTCCGAAATCTACCTGCGGTGCTGATAGACAAACTATTCAGCATATTACTAACAGCCTTCTCTTGAGTTCCTGATGGCTACAGAAAAATGCATCGAGTACATGAAGGATGTAAATCTGACATTGTGGCCCTTATCTGAGTTCAGCCTTGTAAATAGTTATTTTGTCAATCCAGTTTTAATATCGTTGTATTATAATATGTAGCCTATTGTGATGTGTTTTGAACCATACCCTAAATAAAAAAATAAGTAAATAATCTGCATGGTAACTTAATTGATGTCAATAATTTCAAATTATTTTCGTTATTTTTGTCATATTTTCATTTATGAAAAAAATAGACTGATGAGATCATCTTTTGTCCGTGTGTGTGTATGAATGTGTGTGTGCGTCCGTGGGTGTCCCCACCCTACGACCCCCTCAGCGGCTGGAGCGATTTTAATGAAACTCGGTATGGCCATAGGCCTAGTACTATATTGGCCGACCCCACCGTGCCCTTTAAATTTTATTACGTCTCACCAATCCATTGTGGTGGCTGTGCGAAATATTTCACCGGCATTCTATATCTCCAAAACTATCACTCATATCACCCTGAAATTTTGTGCGGTGATAAAGGGCACTACTAGACGTTTTCCTATGTGGCTTTCAAAATCCAAGGTGGCCAAGCGAAGTTGAAACATTTAAATGGACTTTTCTCGAGATTTAAGCGTCCGAACACAGTGAAACTTGGTACAGCAAATGACTATACAAATTTCATTGCACTGATATCTAATTTAGTTCAATTGTTTAAATAACATCAAGATGGTCGCTGTGCGAAATGTTAAAATTAAGTTTTTATGTCTTGTGTTCTGAACAAGCGATCGAAATCAACGTTTCAATAATGAACGTACACAATAATCTTCATCTAATAGTACATAACTCTATGGCCTACATATATTAAAATCCAACATGGAGACTATCCGAAATATTTAGATGGTTCTCAATATCTACGAATCTATTATAGCAATCAAACTGAAAATTTGTATGTTGATACGGGCAATTAATATAAAATAGGATATATAAAAATAGGCTATTTAGTTCTTCACGGAACTACTTGTTAATATTGAAAATGTTCTCAATATTTGACCTCCCATCTTCAGGAAAATTATCAGAACACTATCCGACATATTCCTAATTACACGTTTCGCCAAACACCAGCAACTTGTACGGAAGGAATTCCTATGAAACTTTGGCTTAACTTGAAAATATTCTTTGTCTGAAATTTATTAGAAATGATAGTCTCTTTTCCCAGGAGTCGCTACGCCTCTGAAGCATACATCATCTCCACTAATGAGCCATTAGTCTGCTAACGTTTTCTGCACATAAAATATTCTGCTTTGGAGACGTGATTTTCCCCCGCGATACAAGCAATTTGCAGAGAGAGAGAGAGAACCTGAGAAGAGATGTCCTGAAAATAAAAACTCAAATGGTTTTCATTGGCGAGAGAGTGATCTCCACACTGATAATGAGCAGACTAATTACACAGGATTCACTTAACAACTTTTTGTGTGTGCGAGAGATGGGGGTGGCCGATAGCGGCAGGGGACAGGTGTCTGGGCATGACGGGACACTGGCTGACCCATTCAACTCACAGCGCGAACGTGAATCTCCCCGACTGCGCTCAAACTTGATACAAATAACGAATAATACAATTTATATAACCATAAGTCAATATATGTAGTACCGTACCAGTTTGTGACCTTCCTCAGAGTAATTTAGGACATGTAAATGTTCAAGAACATACACTTAATATAATTATTGCCATAACAGAGGATTCTAAAAATATTCTTGTTCCAAAAGCTCACAAATTAAAATTAAAACAAGTAGTTCCGTGAAGAACTAAAGCCTATTTTCATATATCCTACTTACGTTAATTGCCACTAGGCCTATCAACATTTAAAAAAAATCAGTTTGATTGCTGTAATAGATTCGTAGATATTGAGAACCGTCTAAATATTTCGGATGGTCGCCATGTTGGATTGTTATTGTAATAGTACCATGTAGGCATGTACCATTAAAGGAAAATTATTGCGTAGGTTCATTATTCAAACTTTCACTTCGATCGCAAGATTACGACACAAGAAATAAAAACTTAATTTTAAAATTCGCACAGCCACCATCTTGCGGTTATGTGAACAATTTAACTAAATTAGATACCATTGCAATACAATATGTAAAATCATTTACTGTACCACATTTCACTGCGCTCAGATGGTTAAATCACGAGAAAAGACTATTAAAATGTTTCAACTTCGCTTGGCCGCCATGTTCGTTTTGTACTTTACAGGTTTATAAAAGTTACATAGATAAACTTGTATTAGTACCCTTTATCACCGTTAAAAATTTCAGGGTGATATCTGTAATAGTTTCGGAGATATAGAATGTCAGTGAAATATTTCGCACAGCCGCCATTTTGAGGTTATGTAAACAATTGAACTAAATTAGACTCCAGTGCATTACTATGTGTATAAACATTTGCTGTACCAAGTTTCATTATGTTTGGATAGTTAAATCGCGAGAAAAGTCTATTTAAAATTCTCAACTTCGCTTGGCCGCCATGTTGGTTTTGTAGTCACCAAGGTTTTGAAAGTCTCATAGGTGAACTTCTAGTAGTGCCCTTTATCAGTGTACACAATTTCAGGGCGATATCGGTGCAAGTTTCGGAGATACGGAATGCTGGTGAAATATTTTGCACAGCCGCCACGTTGGATTCGTGAGACACAATAAAATTTGAAGAGCACGGTCGGGGTCGGCCAGAATAGCGCTATGATCTTACCGAGTTTCATTGTAATCGCTCCATCCGTTTAGAAGTTATTAGGGACACACACACACACACGGACAAAATGTGATCTCATAAGCCTAGTTTTTTCATAAAATAAAAATCGGCTAAAAACCAGATCGATCACAAAATATGTTATGAAAAACATGAAAAAGTCTTGATAAAAACAGCTTATCTAGTTTCACATCCACATCTCTTCTATTCCACGCTGTTTTTATCAAGACTTTTCCATGTTTTTCTTAACACATTTGTAACAGATCTGTTTTCTTTTTAATTGCAGATACATATGATAGGAATTTATTTCGGGACAAAATTCAAAAAGTGATCTTCAGGGAGGAACAAGAAAGACAACGAAAGCAGCCACGGAACATTGAACAGCTCCCAAAGCAGAGATCAGAGAGGATGAAGCGATTGTGGGCAGAGAGAAGAAAGACATGTGGCAAGATTTGAAGTATTGATTTTACGTGCTCTGTAATAGTGCTATTCGATTATATAAATAATAATATATTGACTTATGGTTATATACATTTCATTATAATTACTGTACATCGTTAATTAAAATAGTCATTTTTTACAAATAACGAAGATACCGTTACACTTACAATAATTGACTAATCAACAGATCGTTTCTTTTCCATTACTTTAGCATAAAACAAATTCTTAACCCCTTTGATCTCAAACTATTACGAGTGAATGTTTTAATAAAAATGGCCAAGTTTACTAAAATTACTTATTTCTTTTAAAAAAATATCTCCTACCTCTATATTTTAAGATAAACTTAGTATAAAACCAAGTCCCCGATTATTGGATGTCACGGGTAATCTCGAGAACCACTGGATGTATTTTGATGCGGTTTTCACCATTCTGTGAAGGATTTCTCGAGGAAGATTTCTGTAGAAAATTATTTATTTATGATCAAAGGAAGCCAAGCAGCAACGATTTCAGTGAAAAAGTCGAGGAAAAAAACTGGCGTCCATGCGCTTTTTAAACTTACCCTGGGCAAACAGTTAAAAGATGAGTGTTAGAATTGTTCAGCATAAAGATTTCTACAAAAAAGTCCGCGAGAGCATATCTCTATCTTCAATACATCGCCCAGTATAAGTGTTTTTACGTTTTCGTTTCTTCCAACAATCTCCATTCAATTACTGAGGCGATAATTTACGAGCTAGCTAGGGGCAAACTGTCGCGTCGTGTTGAGTTAAGACTTCAGAGACGAGTGGAGTTTCCCTGGAAGTGCAACTCGGCTTTTCTTCGTTCCGCCTGTGAACTTTACGTTCCGCAAAATACACAGTCAAGTTAAGATTGGACGGAAGGGGGATTTGTGTTTCATGCACACTTCCCTTCTCCTATGATTGATTTGTAAAACAAAATGAATAGGCAATGTGTGAATCATATGAGTATCGTCACAGTCTCGCCTCTGTAGATTTACGATTTGACGAAAAAAATTGAAAGAATTCAATGACTCACGGTCACTTCTCTTTCAAATCCTCGTCTAACCTTATCCTAATGTTGTTGTTGTTGTTGTTTCATTTAAGAGTTTGGACATAGTGGTCATTTAGCCGCGTGTACTTGAGAGTGTGTGTGTAGAATTGTGATGAGTGTATTCGTATGTGTATATGTAATTAGGTGAGGATTGGAAAGGAGGCGGCCGTGGCGTTTAGTTAGATCTGGTTGTTTGGTTCTTAAGTTTAGGAGCTGCGACAACGCGGTTATGTAGCCCCGTGTACTTTGGGTGTGTGTAGAATCTGTCTGATAACCGGTGTTGATTGTGAAGACTGTATTAGTGTGTGTTATCTGTTTTTTTTTTAATTTAAGTACTGTAACTTAGAATTTTTCAAATAGTTCCATCAATGACTACTAGGCCAAGTTCAGAACTTAGCTACTAGACGCCACCGCAATCGGCTCTTGGCAACGAACGTAGAAACCTAACAGCGTTGTTTACATTCTTAACCTATACAATTTAGCTTCACACAGGTACAATTAGTGGAAGGTTCTTTAACATGCCATAAATCTATGACATGGGACCGCCGGCTTTACTTCCCCTCCGAAGGAAGGCATACTGAGGGATTTTTAACGCTCTTAAAAAATCCGACGGCTTCGGCCGGGTTTGAACCCGCGGTCTTGGGCATAGAAGCTCAGCATGCTACCCACTACGCCACCGAAGCCGCCAGTTAGACCTGGAGTAGAAGTGGGGGAGGGGGAAACAATGGAAGAACACTTCCAGGATGGCCGATGTGGGAATCGAACTAACTCTTGTCAATTTAGCCTGATGAAGGTGAATTTAGCTTACCGCTTTCCAGCCCTCAGAACAAAATTACATTTCTTAGCCCATCCAGGAATCGAACCCGGACTTCAGGAGTGACAGGAGTCACTGCGCCACGAGGCATATACACTAATAAAGCCACTGATGACCTAACTGTTCCGCCCCTTAAAACAGCAATAACTAATTATATAGCTCAAATGTTTTAATCGTTTTCAGGTTGACAGAGAGAATGTCGATATTGATATGTTTGATTCGATGAGGTTTAACGTCAAAGTTATCATCCCCAAATGTGGATTTGGATGTAGCCCATTATTTGGTCAAGAAACTGTTCATGATGTAACATACGACGCACGAGAGGAATGCCATTGTTCGAACCCAGTACGTGGACGCTATAGAATGCAGCAACTTCATTTCTACAGCACTTCCGATAGCTCAGTTATTTTTGACAACGACGACCTCTCCGGGAGTCGCTATTTTATTAGACTCGCCATAAAGGTCTTCCATCTCTGAATTCAAATGTGACGGTCCCTGCTGTTTCTCGTTGTGTCCCAAAATTTAACTAATAACTTCTGTGAAAAGTAAAAAACATTTAGAATTTTAGGAAATTGTAAGAAAATTGAAGTGCTGAATAATAATTAATTAATTTCAAAGGAAGAAGGAATATTGCAGTTTTACGTGACCATGCATCTTGTGATAATGAACCACCATACCTCTTTTTTACGTGGAATCCGAACCACAGGGAATGCCATTTCAGTTCAAAAGTCTCACATGCATTGACCGGGAATCAATCCCAGTCCACCTTGGTGAGAGGCCAACAGCTTGACCGCTGCGCCACCACGCCCCTCAGTTAATTAATTAAAACTCACGGACCCGTTCGAGAACTCTTGCATAATGGGTTGTGTGGCCCCATGTGTACAGACTACCCTCCCGGCACTAGTGCTATGCGGGCTGTATGTGACACAATTCTGCCAGAGGCTATCGTCTTGTTTATTTGTTTAAAAGCACTTTATAAACAAATAAATATATTTCCGTTGACTTTTCACGAAATGCAAGATTTTTCCTGTACTATTGAGACGATTTGGAAAATTTTGGTACAATCCACACCTTCTAACTCCCTCTGGTTTAGGATCTTGAGTATTGTGAAACATACATCTTATCGTATTATACGAGGGCAGATCAAAAAATAAGTTGCACTCCCCAGTTATGGCCATTTATTACACCACCTATACAAACAACTCGCCTATAACGACATACAATGTAACGTCACTTTTCCACAAAGTTTCCAAGAGACTCCAAACATTTCTGCGAACGCACAACCAACTTGTCGATGCCGGAAGCATAGAAAGTTCCTCCAGCGTTCTGCAACCACACGGAGACAGCCTCCTCATCGGTCTGGAAACGTCGACCACCGTTCTGTCTAATGATCGCATTCACACTGTTGCCATTTGCACGGGTCCTGGACGTTGCGGGCCTGCCCTCGCAATATTCGTCCGTGATATCCGTGCGTCCGGCTTCGAATTGCTGACATCACCTTACGATCCCTTGCCGGGAAATGGCCCGCTCCCCGTACACAGCACTAATTTCACGATGAATGTCCGTGCAATTCTTCCTTTTGGCCCATAGGAATCGGATTGTCGCACGCACCTCATATTTGGATTGAACGTCCAGTCGACGCGCCATTGCTTTTGGCCGCTATTCACACAATACAAGACGAGACACCCCAGCGACCTGCCTAACAGAAGCGTGGATAGTGTCTGTCCCTTTCTCCGCTGTGCCCACGTTTGCGACACAAATCGCGCTGCTGTAGCGCGTTAGTGCAACTAGCTTTTTGATCCACCTTCGTATAATAAGATGCTCCGCCAATCAACACAAATTCAATTCAAATATTAGCACATGTTTCGATTTATGATGCTTATCTTCTTCAGCGTTTATACAATATTAAAATATAACATGGATAATAAATCCCGAAAATTAAATCCTTAAGTTATATTAATTTGTACTTTTTATTGTACCATTGTGTCCTTCCTCAGCGCAAATAATAATATGAATATAAAAGCAAGACAAATTTTACCATAAAAGAAGGTTGTCCCCAAAACTATTTCTATAACAATAATCGTCTTAAAGCTAAAAGCAACATACACTAAAATTTAAAAAGAATAAGAACAAGAAGTTCCGTGAAGAACTATACAGCCTACTTTTCATGCCAATTATTATTCTACAGAATATGAACCTATCTAGAATAATGACGAAATTAAGTTGGTAATATCGAAATATCTAATTAGTTCAAAATATACCTGGTATAATGTAGCCTAATAGAGCACTACAGTTGGCAGCCCTGGTGACTGAATATATTCTTAGTTCCACCTCTTAAGGTACAGAATACAAAATTTGGTTGAAGTCCAATGGACGTTACATGCAGTTAGACACTGGATCTATCAGCACGCGTAAACGCATGTTGCCAACAATACCATGCTTGTGCTGGTCAGAAATAATCTGAAATATTATGATATCTTGTTGTGCCAATTTTGGATGAAATCCATTTGTTAGTATAGAAGTTACATGTATTTTAAAATTGGAAATATCAGCAGGCATAGAATCATGTTGGCAGCACTGCCTTGTATTAATTACTCCAAATTAATCTAGAATGTCAGGTGCTATACGTGTGCAAAGTATAGAGCTGTTGGCTTGCATACTTTCTGATATATTGGTATTTGGATAAAAAAATAGAGAGAGCAATTATTAACAGTTGGCAGCCATGGTGGCTCTTAAGAATACGCTCAGTCATATCTGTTTATGTACAGATATTACATACAAGATTTGGTTGAAATCCAATTGATAGTGTAGAAGTTATATGCATTTAAACAGTGGACCTATCAGAAGGCTTAAAATTATTTTGGTAACACTGTCATAGTTGGCCTCCTGGAAATGAAAATGAAATAGTATTGTCTACATGTGTGCCAATTTTGGAATAGCTCCCATGCATACCTTGCAAGATATCCAACATGGAGCTCAAATTTCTAGTGCGTTTTTTCAGCAGTAAGTAGCACTGACAACATTTTCAAATATGGACGTGAGCTATTCCGGTGCACATCTTTACTAATACTAAATTTGGTTTTGATTGCTGCAGCCGTTTACGAGTTGATAGGGGGACACACACACACACACACACACAGAGAGACAGACAGACACACATTTTCCCGGATCGATCCCATAAGTCTACTTTTTCCTCATTTTTGCAAAATGTCAAAAGTAGGCTAAAAATATTTAAAAAAAACAGATCTGTTACAAAAATATGTTAAATGCGAAAGTAATATATCTTGATATAAAACCAGCATGAAGAAGAAGGCAACAATTTTAGATTAAAATTGAATTTGTCAGAATTATGTGGAATGATAGCCTATCGTTGAGGTAGGCTTCTGACGTTACAAGATCCTCACAATACTGAAGAGGCGAAAATGGTACTTATTAATTAATTAATTAATTAATTAATTAATTTAATATTAATTATAATTATTGATTAAGGTGCAATAAAGACTGTATGTATTCAATAGACTACCATTCGGTATTTACTTTAATAATGTATTCGCTGTTAGATCAGTTGTAATTTTGCACACACTTTCACCTAGGACCGTTTACAGCAGATTCTAGATTGTGCAGTTGGCTGGTCCGACATGTGCTCGAGGAGGGTGGCGCAGGGGATGAAGGAACCTCCCGTGGGGACACAACATCCTCCCCCTCACAGCTCCCACAAACCCACTTGCAAGCTATAATATGGGCTCATTTCAACAGAAAGCGTCTCTCTCAATCACAAGATAACACACCTTATTCATTCCTCAATTTAGGCTATAGTGAATGAGAACTCTCGCATGTGTATAAACCACCCGTCCAGCTTTACAATTGTGCGGGCTCGACGCGACACAGGGGCTATCGTCTTGTTTATTTGCTTAAACACACTTTATAAACAAATAATCTAAATACTTTTCCGTTGCCTTGCGAAAACCATCCTGAAAATTATGTGTGATAAAAAATATTTCACACGGATTACAGAGGAGAGGGAGATAACTATAGGATGACGTCATGTTTCGCACGTCAAGCTAGCATTATCGGACCTAAGTTCAAATCTACAATGCAAATTAAGTCTACAAGACTACAGTGTTGCCTTATTAACAATTAATATCGCAACCTTCAGTCCGCCAATACATAATAATAATAATTAAGTGAAAAAATAACTGAAATAAGTTACATGTGATAAGATTTATATATATTGTTACGGATTAGTGAAGAAGAAGAAGAAGAATAGAAAGAATAATAATAAGAAGAATATTAATAATAATAGTAATAATATAATAAGAAGATTAAGAAAAATAAGATCAAGAATAATAAAAAGAATAATAACAATAATAAGGATAAGAAGAGGAATAAGGAGTATAAGAAGAATAGGAATAATAATAATAAGAAGAAAAACAAGAAGAAGATGGAAACTAAGGGAATGCCATGACTCGCACCTCAAGCGAGCTTCATCAGATCCAAATATCCGAGACAAATAGCTCTGTGGGTGTCACTGTAAGTTTGCTAGTGTTTTGTAGATGTCAACAGATTTCTTTTCTGTAGAAATGCTTTCCTTGCCTGAGCCAACCTACGTTTTATATCCTCTTTGCTTCATCCATCACTGGTTATTTTGCTTCTTAAGTAACATAAGTCTCCTATTTTTTTATTTTTTCACCTGCCAATTCGACGTTCAGAGGGGGTTTCTGGTTTCTTTCGGATGCATCCCAATATTTTTGTTTTACATTTACTGATTTTCATCATGAACTCTTTCCTCAAGACGGAGTCTATTGGTTGGCTGGTTCCTCAGTTTAGGGGCTGCGACTACGCGGTCATGTAGCCCCGTGTACATTGGGTGTGTGTAGAATTTGTCTGATAACCGGTGTTAATTGTGATGGCTGTATTAGTGTGTGTTATCTGTAATTCAAACAGTAACACACATTTTAATACAAGAGTTCGCCTATTAACAGAATCAAAGTGACTCGTCATGTGCGGTCTTCAATTAAATGTTGAGACGTTAAATTTAGACAATGGGGGTAGCAAGCCCATGGAGGCTGTTATTAAGACACCATTAGTCACAGTGGTGAGTGGCAAACCCCCTAGACTAGAGAAAGACACACGTATATGAGGAAATCTAAGGTGTGTAACAGCGTTGTGATAGCATCTACAACGTCTTAATTGATCAATTACAGTGGCTCAAGACGAGATATGTGGAGTAATGAGTACCCTCAAAGTGAAGACTCTTTAATAGTTTTCTTCATATCTAATTCCTCCTTACGACTGCACAAGTGATAATGGAAACAGTTTAAACGCGCGCGTTTAGGAGTGCCTATTATGATTTGAATGTCTCGCGTCTTGGCTCAGTAAATATAGCATTTTAATGAGATTTATCGATGAAAAAAGAAACAGTACATTGAATAAGCAATGAAGGAAATTAGAGAACAATTTCAACTAGGAGTAAAAATCCATGTGGAAATAATTTTAGCCTGAGATTTGCTGATGACATCGTCATTTTAACCGATTCCCGAGGATTTGAATGAATTTTTAAATTGAATAGACTCCGCAGCAGCTTCGGTGGCGTAGTTGATAGCATGCTGAGCTTCTATACCTAAGGTCGCGGGTTCAAACCCGGCTGAAGTCCTCGGATTTTTAAGAGCGTCAAAAGTCCCTCAGTATGCCTTCCTTCGGAGGGGAAGTAAAGCCGGCGGTCCCATGTCATAGATTTATGGCATGAAAAAGAACCTTCAACTTATTACACCCGTGAGAAGCTAAATTATATATCGGTTAAACATTTGACTAACGTTCTTAGGTCTCTACGTTCGACGTAGTTCAACTAAGTTCTGAACTAGTTCGTCGTTGACGGTGGCGTTTGGTAACAAAAGTAGGAACTACTTGAAAAATTAAATGTCTACAGTCCTTACTTGATTTTTTAAACAGATAACACACACTAATACAACCATCACAATTAACACCGGTTATCAGACAGATTCTACACACACACCCAAAGTACACGGGGCTACATGACCGCGTTGTCGCAGCCCTAAACCAACCTTATTGTCAAAGATGCAGATGGTTGAATCTTTCACTCATATTTCAACTAATTCTTGTGGAAGTGTTAAAAAGTTTCTGTAAACCAAATGTTATTAGTTTACCTCCTTGATCTATGGCGCTAGATTAGTCTAAAGTTTTAATAAAACTATTAACATAAAAACGTAAAAAATAAAAAATTGTAATAAAAATAAGGAAGTCTCATTACTTTTTAATTTTAATGGTTGACTATTTTTATTTGTTTAATAATGCTTAATTTGACTCTGAATTTTGAAAATAAATAAGCTTATAAAAATGAAATTTCTAATAATTTTACCATCTTAATATTGTAAAATTATAAAAATAATTATGAGCATTAAAATGTTAAAGAAAACAATAATTATAATTAATAATAATTATAATTAGACTAAAATAATTAAATGTAAATAAATACAAATAAAATATATTTGGTATTCTGCCCTTTAAGGGGGAATGTAATGAATTTTGTGTCAAAAATCGTTTTTTGGAAACATGTTATTTGTAATCTGCATAGTGTAATTTACATTGTGTATACATCGGAGGTATAGAAGTTCATTAGAAAACATTAAATGTCAAACTCTGCACCTACTGTACGCAGATGATATGGTGATCCTAAGCAAAAACAAGGCAATGATGCAAGAAGCGATCAACAAGTTAGCAGAATGGTTAAGAGAAAACGAACTTAACATAAATTTAAAGAAGACAAAGGTAATGAAGTTCCGCAAATCTCATCGAAGGACGTTTTCAGATGTGGAAATCACACACTGGACAGAGCAAAGTCTACAAATACCTAGGGGTAACTACAGGTCACAGGATTTACCTTTACAAGGCACGCCGAGGATAGAACAATCACCGCAATTAAGACCACAATGGAAATAAAAAGACTTGGAAGATTATCACTGGCGACTGCAATTTCACTGTTCAAACTGAAAACTGCCCCAGTAGCATCATACGCCATCGAAGTAATATGGCCACACCTGAACTACAAGAATGTCAAAGCCCTGGATAGGGTCAAAGCCAGATACTTAAAGAAGACGCTTGGTGTATCGAAGTACGCTCCAACCCGACTAGTATATCAACTGGCGGGAACAACGACATTTATAGAAGACATGATGTTAACATACAGCTTGACCTCAACCGAAGCATGCGACAAGTTCTTGGAAGAACGAGTACAGAAAGCAGCAGAAATCGACCCGGCATTCTACCGAACCCCTGTCATGAGAGAGGAAGGATGGAAAACAGCCGGTTACGAACTCCGCCACCTTTACACAAGAGGGGCAATACATGGATTTCACCATCGAATCTGCAGCAGGAAAGGTTTCCGCAACGCCGACAATGAATGTGTCTGCGAACTCTGCCACCAAGCCTGCCCACAATATCATCTGTTCGAATGTGCCCAAACAACTCTGCCAATCTCACATACGGAAGGGACTGATGTAAATGACGTATTCTATAGAATAACTATGTACACAGTGTGTTTAGTTCAATACATATATATACTTGGTGTGAATCCAGGAGTATTCATCATAAAGACGTTCAACACCATGGACAAAAATAGACTCATGAAAGCTGAGGAAGGAATGTCTGATCTTGAGCTGGAAGTCAGACAGAAAATAAGAGGGCAGAATAGAATGTTGGAGGAATATGAAGGATTTTCAAAATCAAATAAGCATTTTTCATATTTCAATATGGTAACCAAATATTTAAATGCATTTTTCTCTAATATACATTTTTTTGTAGAATCTGAAGCCTTTTCTCAAAAAATATAAATTGCAGAGCTATGCTTTTTCTGCAGTTGTTAATTACACCTTGTGGAATATAGGCTATGGAACTACAATTGTAATCATGACTTTTAAAATTTATATTTATAGGGATTTATGTGATAAAAAAGTATTATTTCTGCAACAATAAGTCAAGATTTTTTAAGTAAAAAAAAACTAATATGCATATGCAAATTATTTTAGTTCAGTATTCATATTGTGGTGATTGCTTCATACAGTAAAGAGATTCTGTCATTTTAATTCCTGTTATGGCTTTCATGCAAAAAGGGCATAACTGTTAAATGTCTTATAATATTAATGTATACTAGCATTACCCGTCGCGGCTTCGCCCGCGAATATTATGGTTGTAAAGAGTACACTTAGCAAAATCTCACTCATGAATGCTATGACTGATTTACCCTTGGTATGAATAATCAGACTTGATCAATTCAGCTACTGGTGCAGAGGTTAGGGGTTTGTCATTCCTTCATAGGTATATCAGAGCGAAGTTAGTTTTCTGGGAATATCACAGACACTGTTAATTTAAGGGCCTTTAAATGTGGTTTTCGGAGACCCTTTATAGTCGGGTGAAAAAGACCTTTCGTACCACACTCACACGTGAAAATCGCGTGAAAAAATTCTAGAGTGCCCCTTGACCCCCTTTAAGCGCATTATACTGTATGTATTGATGAATTTTACAGCTTAATTTGGTTCAGTGATAACCTTATAACCGTCTGGAAACTTTCACAGTAACGTAATAATTGGAATAACATTGCGTCTTACAGAAATAGATGGACCTGTGAGATTCTGTTACCATGGTTACCGTGTTGCATTCTTTCATTATTTCATTGTAAATATACATGTTTTAAGGTATTTATTTAATTGTGAGGCATTTAAAGAGTAAGTGAGTGCGTTTCGCTTACGCATTTGGTTTTGCTGAACCTGTAGGTTGGTGGTAATGGGACCTTATTTTCGGCACGAAACTGGAATGGGACCATAGCAGAATAATATAGGGAGGATTTTGGCATCGAATAAAGCCATGGCAGTCTTCAGAGATAGTCTGTTGAGATGTTGAATGTCGTATATTGCGTTTGCTGCCGCAGTAGCTAATAATTTTATGTGTATCCTGTCGGAACACACCGTACTACTTGTACAGCTTACTTCTTAGGTCATAGACAACTCCATCATGGCTATTTCACTCAAATAAGTATATTATTATAATTTTTGATGTATCCTATTATTTAAAGTGGGAGTGAAGATTCAAGGAGAAATAATTTCAACTCTGAGATTTGCTGATGACATCGTCATCTTGGCCGACACGCCTGAGGATTTGAATGAGTTTTTGAATGGTATGGACTCCGTTTTGACGAAAGAATTCATGATGAAAATTAATAAATGTAAAACAAAGATATTGGAATGCAGCCGAAATAAATCAGAAACCCCTATGGACATCAAATTGGCAGGTGAAAAGCTGAAGGAAGTAGGAGACTTCTGTTTCTTAGGAAGCAAAATAACCAGTGATGGACGAAGCAAAGAGGATATAAAAAGTAGGTTGGCTCAGGCAAGGAAAGCATTTCTACAAAAAAGGAATCTGTTGACATCGAATATAGATTTAGGTATTAGGAAGTCATTTTTGAAGGCCTTTGTCTGGAGCGTGGCGCACTATGGAAGTGAAACTTGGTCTATTGGTGCAGCAGAAAAGAGGATAATTGTAGCGTTTGAAATGTGGTGTTACAGGAGAATGATGAAGATCAGATGGGTAGATAGGGTTACAATTGAAGAGGTATTGAGACGAGTGGGAGAGGAGAGATATTTCTGACGACTGCTAATGTAGAGAAGAGAGAGGTTGGTAAGACACAAACTAAGACACCCAGGAATAGCAAGCTTAGTTCTGGAAGGAAGGGTTGAGGACAAGAACTGTAGGGGTAGACCAAGTTTAGAATACGTTAAACAGATTGCCTCGGATGTAGGGTGTGGTAGCTATGTAGAGATGAAACGATTACCTCAGGACAGGGAAGCATGGAGGGCTACATCAAACCATTCAAAAGACTGAAGACTCAAACACACACATTATTTACGGTGGCGCTAACTTAAGTTTCGGTTCTCAGTTAGTTTAGAGTAAAAATGTTAATTTGTCTCCAAGATAAGGGATAGTGAAGTTTGTTAATGTTGGCAGACATCTACCAAATCTTTATTCATCCACCTTTGCAGACATTTCTTATAACTCTAATTTTTATACAAATAAGGGACATTATCTCTTGAAATTTTCACAGTATTGTGGTGTTTGAACACCACACCCAAAACTGTTGAACCTGGAGTGCTCAAGTATGTAAAATTGCAACCATAGTGTAAGTATATATTTATTGTGTTGAAGGGTACTAGAAAATCATATGTCCATTTTTATCCATCTTTGTAAAATACGTCAACTCGGGCTTTCAACCAGTAATTTATAACCCCCCAATATATTTCTTGAGTTCGGGCGCTGAGCCGACAAGTCACAATAGACACCACTAGGGGAAACTTGCACCGCAATGAAACTGGAAGCAGACCCAAAGAAGCAGCGACAATAGTAAACCCTGGATTCTAAAATATGTCGGAACAGTAGACTCCACATCTTTTTAGAATAAATTGTTTAATGACAAGAAGGCAGAAGCTTTCAGAACCGCTTCATCTCAATCTTTGTTTAATAAATTATTTATAGCTATCTATGACTATCAGTCAAAATATTCCTATATCTATATCTTCCAGATGTATAGAATAAGGTGTTTTACAGCGAGCCTCTGTTGCCCTAGCCCCGAAATTAAAGAGTCTTATTTTAATAATAAGTGTAGCCTAAATCTATCTCACAACCGTCTGTTGGAGATTGCCGCCCTATTAACCGAGCTAATTACTCTTTGACACAGGGGCGTATATAGAAAAAAAAATCGGGGGGGGGGGGGGGGTGTCTATCCTGGAAAATTGTGAATATTCTCAGGGGATTGTCACCGCAAAATACCTAGAAATATCAACCAATAACTTAGGGCATATAACTTTGTGTAATTATTTTAGATAAGATTCAAAGTTTATATAGCCTATAATTATTACTGGCAATACAAAAGAAGTTGTAAAATACAAGAACACACAAATACAATTTTATACTTAATGAACTTTCTATTATGATCTATGGAGTATGAATGGCAAATATCTAAATATTTGTCAATTTACTAAGCAGAAAGGTAAACAGGAATCGAATTCGGATCTCCGGGGCGGCAGCGAAGAATGCTAGCCACTACGCCACCAGTAGTACAATTTCAATTTTAATATTGTTTATAACTTAGCCGATAATTTAAGATTAGGGCACAACCAAATTTACAATTATTTTATGCTCTTACCAAAGCAGCACTTTTTTAATTTTTATTGGCCTTTTCGGGGGAGGGGGGGGGGGGCTGGAGCCCCCCTCAGCACCCCCCCCCCCTTATATACGCCCCTGCTTTGACAATCACTCAGGAGTGCAACCATTACATCATAGAACCCAACAGTGAGACAAGATTGTTAACCACCCTGGCACGATAGAGTATCTTTATGTGCCTTAATCTGACCTACAAAAAAGGCTGCAGTATTTATGTAACTTGAGAAAAAATACATTGCTTCAAAACGTTTTAAACTTACCACAGAAAAATGTACAAATAAAACGTTTGAACAACTAGAATCTTGATTGTAATTTGGATTGCAAGCCATGAAATCTTCTTCGAAGTTTCAACCCTTTAACTTCAATAGTTAGGTCATAAATGTAGTCTACGATTTGTTTAATATTTTGTTTTCAAAAAAGATTAATTGTAATGTTGGTATCAGTGAATGATATTGCCATTTCAGTAGCGAAACTATTTTGATAATTTTTCATTACATTGATTTTTTTTTTTTAAATTTACGTTTAATTAAAAAGAAAAGGGACAGGCCACGTAGCCTACTCGAGGCTCGATCCCCAGTGTTCTTGTTTGAGTCTTCAGTCTTTTGACTGGTTAGATGCGGCTCTCCATGCCTCTCTGTCCTGAACAAATCGTTTCATCTCTACATAGCTACCGCACCCTACATCCGAGGCAATCTGCTTAACATCATATTCTAACCTTGGTCTACCCCTACAATTCTTGTCCTCGACCCTTCCTTCCATAACTACGTTTGCTATTCATGGGTGTCATAGTATGTGTCCTACCAACCTATCTCTTCTCTTCATCAGAAGTCGCCAGAAACATCTCTCCTCTCCTACTCGTCTTAATACCTCTTCATTTGTAACCCTATCTACCCATCTGATCTTCATCATTCTCCTGTAACACCACATTTCAAACGCTTCAACTCTCCTCTTTTCTGCAGCACCAACAGTCAAGTTTCACTTCCATAGAGCACCACGCTGCAAACAAAGGCTTTCAAAAATGTCTTCCTAATACGTAAATCTATATTCGATGTCAACAGATTCCATTTCTATAGAAACTCTTTCCTTGCCTGAGCCAACCTACTTTTTATAACCTCCCCCAGTGACGGGAAGAATATTCCTCCATCTCCAAGAATAATCAGTGCAAGGGCTCACGAAAATAAAGTAGTAGAAGGTGTGGAATCTAAATCTCCAGTCGAACACAAGCAATATTTCCTCTCCTGTTCAAACGTGAAATCAAAGGTAGTGGTGAACTTGCACCCAGACTGATTGCTGCCCAACTCGGAAGCAGCAGTGGACAATCGCGAATAAAGCAGCCCTCTGTGATACATTGCATAATTATACAGGTTGAGCGCATGTAATTAGTAGATCTTCAAAGATTTTTACCACATGGAATGATCAATTGTCATAAACCATTGATTAGAGGATCCGAGAACAGAGATGATCTGCTACCTAAATATATGAATTATAATTTTGACTATTGAAGAATCGGGAGAACATAAAAACTTGTTATGAATATCGAGCAGTCAAGTAACTTTTAATCAAATGCTAATCGCGATAATGACAAGCGCTTCTGTATAACAACTTCTTCTTCTTCTTGTTTCGTATAGGCCATCTAAGGACCACGCCATTAAACTATTACATTTGGAGTGTTTGCCCAGTAGTTCGCATCCTCTGGCTGTGCTGTTCCCTCCTCTCCTGTGTCCAGAGGGCACCTGTCTTCTTTCTTTGTTGTTCGTCCTGGAACCTCATTTGCTGAAGCATCTTCCTGACAGATGTCCGTTATTTTAAGTCTCTTTCCGTCCCTCAAGTTCTTGCAGATCTTTGCTCACTTCCCACAACTATGGTGACTTGGTCTTCCGCTTTTGCCAGAAACCGAGGAGCTGGTTGGTCAACCTGGTAGGATGCATCCTGTAGACGCGTCCATAAAATGCTAGACGTCGTTTCCTAGCAACATCCGTGATTCTTTCACAGTACGTGTAGAGCTCTTATTATTATTATTATTATTTCATCTTCATTATTAATAACTAGCATTAGCCGTCGCGGCTTCGCCCGCGAATATTCTAGTTGTAAAGAGTGCACTTGGCAAAATCTCAATCATGAATGCTATGACTGATTTATCCTTGGTATGAATAATCAGACTTTATCAATTCAGCGACTGGTGCAGTGGTTAGGGGTTTGTCATTCCTTCATAGGTATATCAGAGCGAAGTTAGTTTTCTGGGAATATCACAGACACTGTTAATTTAAGGGCCTTTAAATGTGGTTTTCGGAGACCCTTTATAGTCGGCTGAAAAAGACCTTTCGTTCCACACTCACACGTGAAAATTGCGTGAGAAAATTCTAGAGTGCCCCTTGACCCCCTTAAGCGCATTATACTGTATGTATTGATGAATTTTACAGCTTAATTTGGTTCAGTGATAACCTTATAACCGTCTGGAAACTTTCACAGTAATGTAATAATTGGAATTACATTGCGTCTTACAGAAATAGATGGACCTGTGACATTCTGTTACCATGGTTACCGTGTTGCATTTTTTCATTATTTCATTATAAATATACATGTTTTAAGGTATTTATTTAATTTTGAGGCATTTAAAGAGTAAGTGAGTGCGTTATGCTGAACCTGTAGGTACCCCATATGTGTAGGTTGGTGTTAATGGGACCTTAATTTCGGTACAAAACTGGAATGGGACCTTAGCAGAATAATATAGGGAGGGATGTTATTTTACGTCCGTTTTAATATATGTGGCTTTTAGAGACGCCGGGGTGCCGGGATTCTGCCCCGAAGGGGATCTTTAACGTGCCAGTAAATCTGACACGGCTCCCTCGCATTTGCGCACCCCCAAGTGCCACGATTCGATCTTGCAACCTTGGGGACGTTACCGCTGAGCCACGCAGCCAGTCAATTATAAACGTTGTGTGAATGTAAGCAGTAGATTATTCATAGAAATTCCCCAAATGGAATAATTAATCATCACAAACCTCTAACTAGAAAATCAGAGAACAGTGTTGATCAGTTACCTAAATAAATCAATTATAATTTGACGATTGAATAATCTGGAGAACATAGAAATCCGTTATGAATATTGAGCAATCAAGTCATTTTTAATAAAATATAACTGAAGAAATAATTACAAGTGTTGGTGTAAATCTTAAACAAGCCGACGAACTTTCCATCATGTGTACAATTCAGTGCACACATGTACTTAGAAGATGTCCTCAAAAGGAGTTGCGATTATTGGATTTTTTTAAAGCCAGTCAATACTCACAGCATAATATTTGAGAAGTATTTTCCAGTGAAATCTAAGTTACATGGGTCTTGAAAGTAACAGAAATGTTGCAATGTAGTAGCGTTTAACGTTAAGGACATTTCTTCATGAAATATTAGAAGCCTAATCAATTAAAAGCAACAACATTTCGTATTATAAATGTATGGTATTTAAACAGTTAAAAAGCCTCATCATCGAGGCCTATGTAATCAGTATTGAACCCAGATTAGAACGAAGAGAATGTAGATAGGCTAAAAATAACATGAGTCTTGTTACTGAAAAATAACTTTCTTATATTTGCAAAATGACATTGAACTTCTACTATTGAATTTCGTGTTAATTATACTGTAAAATATGAGACCATAATATGTTTCAGTTTTAGTAAAACACGGAGATTTTATATCAGTATTGTATAGATTAACTTAAGTCATCTACGACCAAACCTTTTAGGAAACAGCCTAGTTATAATAATTCTCGGGGAATTATTGAAAAATTGTTTAAAACTAATAAAGGAATTGTAAAACTATCAGGCTATTAAAATAGTAAAATTAGACTAGAATATTGAAATGCATTACAAATAAGTTGACACGCAATAAGTTGCGCAATTTTTGATATTGTAGTTGAAAATCGTTTCCAGTGTATGAATTTTAAATTGAAATAGAAACAACATATTTTTCTTTGTATGAATTAAATATTAACGGTTGTTTTTTCAATAAATGAACAACGCTTGTCAACTTCCTATGTATGAATTGAAAAGAACATACAAGACAATTAATGTTGCAACTGGTAGCTAATATGTTATTCACTCAAATCTTCTGACTTATGAAGACAAAATATCAGGTAAGTTAATATACTTTTTTTTTAAATTAATAACACAATGCCAGTAAGTTAACTGGAATTTTTACAAAGTAATATTCAAATACAAAACATAGGTGACTGTCACAGTAGCCTACCCATCGCGGCTTCGCCCGCGAATATTCTAGTTGTAAAGAGTACACTTAGCAAAATCTCAATCATGAATGCTATGACTGATTTATCCTTGGTATGAATAATCAGACTTTATCAATTCAGCTACTGGTGCAGTGGTTAGGGGTTTGTCATTCCTTCATAGGGATATCAGAGCGAAGTTAGTGTTCTCGGAATATCACAGACACTGGTAATTTAAGGGCCTTTAAATGTGGTTTTCGGAGACCCTTTATAGTCGACTGAAAAATACCTTTCGTACCACACCCACACGTGAAAAGTGCGTGAAAAAATTCTAGAGTGCCCCTTGACCCCCTTAAGCGCATTATACTGTATGTATTGATGCATTTTACAGCTTAATTTGGTTCCGTGATAACCTTATAACCGTCTGGAAACTTTCACAGTAATGTAATAATTGGAATTGCATTGCGTCTTACAGAAATAGATGGACCTGTGAGATTCTGTTACCATGGTTACCGTGTTGCATTCTTTCATTATTTCATTGTAAATATACATGTTTTAATGTATTTATTTAATTGTGAGGCATTTAAAGAGTAAGTGAGTGCGTTTCGCTTATGCATTGGGTTATGCTGAGGTACCCCATATGTGTAGGTTGGTATTAATGGAACCTTAGCAGAATAATATAGGGAGGGGCTAGTTGGATAATAAAATTAACTGCCGTGATGCATGGTAGTAGAGAAATGATAGCAAATCCCACCGGCATCCCAATCGAATCCTGGTATTTTAATACGTAAATTTGCGCATGTCTCTCAAGTTGTTGAGAAATAAAATGATTCAGCAACATTGTTTGCTAATATATTTGAACGGGAAACATTCGTTAAAAATAATAACCGTGTATCATGCTCGCGGTCGGAGATATTCAAATTAATAATAACTACACGTAAATTAAAATATTACGTAAAACCAGTTAGCCTTTGAAAAATCTAATAAATGTTTCATTAGTAATACCTACAGTACCGAGTTTGTTGTTTTTAACATCTGCGACCGATGTGAAAATAAACGAAAACTCATTAATTGACGTTTGTTTAAGCGAGTTGATTTTAGCCGTTTTGAAGTACCGGTAGCAATAAATGCAAAATTTGCCCAAAAGTGATAAGTTACACTATTTATGATTTAATTTATTTATTTTATGTCTTTATTAGTGGTGAAGTTACACTTAACCACGCAATATGCTACCAGTAGTCTACATAGGAGGCAATTATTGACATTCAATAAATAATTATGATGAATAATAAGGAGTAAATTGAATTTGTTAATACTAATATTATTGACAAAGGCATATGAAAATAATAATAATAATAATAATAATGTCACAGACCTTTCTATAATACTCTAAGTATAATCCTAGCACAGTGATACATCCTACCGTCCATCACCATTAATTTTCTACAAAATAAATAAATAAATAAATAAATAAATATGAAAAAACAGTGGTACCACCGTAAAAAACAACTTAAATATTCAAAGTATTTGCTCATTTACAAACAGTGTTTGCAATTTTTGAAATAAAGGGATTTCTTTCACGGCTACTATCCAAACCACTGAATGCTAGTACAGAATGTTACAATTAGACTACATTGTAAATTTGCATATTATGGATAAGTGTTCCCGTCTTCGTGCATCGCTAATGATATGAAAAATAGTCTAATAATATTGAACTAATTATTTTAGACTCTTTTGCTGCAAGTGACATTGCGCATAATCATCATTTTACCAGGAACCTACAAAGTGCTAAATACAAAAACAATAGCTTGCTACAAAAAATACTTAACGCACAATATTAGAAATACTGAATTTGGGATTTCACATACTCAAGAAACCGTGCACAAATTACATTAACAAAACATGAAATCTATTCAAATCCACAATAACCTTCTTTTGGTGTAAAAAATTTCATTTGCTTCCGTTTGCAGTAATTGTTATTTTAAGGTGGAACATTGTTGTCATCTGACCTTAGCGAACATTTCTCATCCTGCAGAAGATAGACCCTAAATATATGGAACAAAAATTATGATTGAAATCAGAAATTAAATATTAATAACTTTGTAACATTACGATAATTCTTAATATTTCTCTAATGTAATCAGGAAATCTTTTCTGTTTGATATTGCTAAGATATTGTTTATACACAATTAATATTGCCAAACAATTTAAAACTATTTGAGATTTTAATATTTTATATTCAATTTTTTCAAGGCCACTTGAGTAGTTTTAAGAACAGGTAGGCTAAGTTTTATTTTAGCATAGAAGTACAATTGAGTATGCTCCCATCTTTATTCACTTTAGCAAAAACAATTAATAGCCTATTAGCTGAAAAAGTTTAAGTAAAACTTAAACACGCACTAATTCATTTATTCAAATAAACTGTACTCACTAAAGCGGTGATAATTTTCTTCTTACAACTTTTTCCAAGGTTTATTTAGATATTTAGACTATTATTTAATTCACCTTGTCAATACTATGAAGTTATGTTTATTACGGTAATATTTTAAACGTACATATTTCGACATAAAAATGGTATCTTCTTCAGCATTAATAGAGTTAAATAATACCATAACATGAAATGGATCTCCCTACAAATATGATTAAAATAAAAAGAAATATTCCACAAAAAATAAAATTCTTAACGGATTAAACATTTACCAATCCAACAGGGTAAACGTACACGCATTATAGGTTTCTTTACGTCAATACGGAACAAAACACGATCGATTTCATATCAATACGCTCAGGAAACATAGCATTATCTTCAAAATGGTTTCATTATTCATATTTCTAATAACGAAATGTAAAAAAGAGAGTAACTTAACGGATGAACAGGCGAATAATATCCACAAGAAAGGAAACCACAATGCTCGCGCATTGAAGCAAGCATTCGAAAGCATTCATCAATAAATTAAGGCGCTAATTAGGCTAATTACACTCAAAACAGTAAATGAAATATGATTATACAATCCATTCTGAAAATGTCATTCTTCATGCCAAACAAAGTACGAGCTAATAACACATAACTTTCGCTCGTGATTAAGCTTCTTCCACAGAACTCATTCACATGAAACGGTATTTCTGGAAAGGGCGGAACATCCCCTAATTTGTAGAAAGCCTCATTGTTATTCTGAATTGACGCACACATTTCTACTGAGTTTTATCATTATTATTTCGAGAAAAATAATTACGGAAAGATGTTCAC
Source organism: Meconema thalassinum (assembly GCA_946902985.2). NCBI lineage: Eukaryota > Metazoa > Arthropoda > Insecta > Orthoptera > Tettigoniidae > Meconema > Meconema thalassinum. The sequence continues at coordinate 12,462,084 of OX336399.1, read as the reverse complement.
TTAGTTAGCGACATTCAACTTTTATTGTAAGAAGAACAATAATTATATGAATATATACAGACTTGTGGGTTGCTTCAGTAAAACGAGCTGCTATGACTAGTCCAATATCCATATCAATTTAGTCAGGAATGGGAAACCAAATACAGCAATAAGTTAGGTCTAGTTCACGATACATTACTTCCCATTGAACGAGTTTAGTGGCATCTTTTGAGTTTCGTACCCTTAAACAATTTATTCTGTATAATTATTGCACAGTTTTCAATAATTTTTCATTAATTTGTCTAAAATATAAGGGCTTAGGCTACGGCGAAATATGACAAAAGCATAGGAAATAAGATACAGCTTTGCTACGACTGACACACCGATGATATTCGCTTTTCAAAACTGTGTATAGTCTACTGTATTTCTAAATTAAAACAATTTACTGTTACTTTGGATATTGTTTAAACAATTTCTACAGCTTTTGTTTGTTTAAACATTCCTTATACTGTGTACAAAATGATACCGTCCTGATAGTAGGGCCTATAGGTAGATTTGATAGCTATACGCATGTTACTTGGTTTTACGTCCCTTTTAACTACGGCGGCTATTAGAGATGCCGGGGTGCCAGAATTTCACCCCGAAGAGGATCTTTAACGTGTCAGTAAATCTACTGATTTATCCCTCGCATTTGCGCATCCTCTAATACCAACTGACTGCGCCAGGTAAACGCATGTTATGTGAACATCTGGATGCACAATTTGGAACTGTTTGATCTCTTTTATTAGCGGAATTAAAAAGCAAACATGAGAAAACTAGGGTGACATAGGGATTGAACCTCTTTGAAATGAAATTCTATTAGCATTCACAAGCCTGTGAGGTTTCTTTTTTGACATGCGATTTTTTTTCTTTCGGACTACGTTGAAATACGAATTTGCAGAAGAAGATTTCGTTCACAAAACTTGGTTCAAAATCACATTAATAATCAAATTATGAGATTGTGGTTGACTTACCCTCGCCCCGGAGAGGTCCCGGCGAGCCGGCGGTGGATGAGGGTGGACCCACCCCCTCATCTTCAGAGGACGAGCTGCTAGACTCAGGAGGTGGGTGGTGGTAGTGATGTTTGTTGTTGTTGCGATGGTGCCTGCTGATGTGGTGCGCGGAAGCTCCGTTCTTCAGCATGCTGGCTGCCGTGGCGGGTTTGTACTTCACCGAGAAGTCCAGTGGCTGATCTTCATGAGGCGGAACCGGCGCTTGGTGGACGAGCAGAGGCATCGCAGCCACCGACACGGGAGGGGGCGACTCGGACCGTCTCCAGGGTGACCACCATGTGCCACCACCAACAGTACCAGCACTGGTCTCGAGACTCGAACCTCCACCCCCCGCAAACCACTGACTCGCAGTTTTCGCCACCGTTGTGCTGCCAACAACACCACAGTGTTGTTGCTGTTGAATCAGGTGGTGGGGCTTGTTGTTGTTGTTGTGGATGACGGCGGCCGACGCCTCTTCCACCCACCTGCGGATGACGGCTTCCCTATCCAAGTTCGCCAGAGTAGCTGATATTGTCCGTCACGGTCTAAAATTCAAAAAAGGAAATAGCGTCAAAGCAATTTCCTCGAGGAATAATTTTTAATTAAAATAATATTGTCTTTCTCAAACCACTTCCTTCCACATGACACATGAATCAAGCACAATAACAGTCAAACAAGAAAACCAAGTCAGTTCACGCACGGCATAGTTTACGATAAAACACTCTTGTGGAACACGTGTCTCTGTCTGAAGCACCACTCTTTGTTTGCACACACTAAAAGGGTTACAATTAAGCAGCCCAGTGTTTTGGCAAAGCGCCTTGGCGGTTTTCTGTACCTTACATGTGCATACGTGAACCGTACGGATGAGATGAATTGCATCTGAAGTTTCTTTAGTGGAGGGGAGATTGGTAGGCGGGTGATGGGGACGTGGAGGGGGTAGAAGGGCGGAGGACCAATTGGAATGGCTGCAGAGGCTGTGCAAGGCAGCTCTCTCCACCTCTAGCAGTACACGTCATATCAGCACAGCAAACCGCGCACGCGCAGACCATACACAAACACAGATATGCACAATACACACGAGAAACATTACATATTCACATTTATACACTTTTCTGTTCTGCCTCGCCAGCTGAGTGATTATTTTCTTGCGGTGAAACAAACAGAACACGAGAATTTGCAAATCCAATAATTCTTCAAAAACTTTGTGTGTGATTTAGTGTTAAGTGTTTTGCTTACATTATTGTCCTCAGAAAAAATAAATTAAGTTGTGCACAATTTTATTTTTTTCCGCGCGTTGTTTTTGTCCTGTTGAAATGTTTTACAGAGAAAAAGGCCGTCCCCTTCCAGTGCGGCCAAGAGCCCAGCGCTCACTGAAGTAGCTTCAGCTATCGCTGGTCGGTTCCCCCTCCCCCCAACTGCCTCTGCCTCCCCCACCGACATTCCAGTGGCAGTAGCTCTCGGCTTCCAAGCGCGCGGAACAGAACCTACATCCTCACGCAAAAACAATAACAAGTAACAACGTCCGCTACACGCACCTACAACCCAAATCAGGGACCGTTTAATATGTGGACTGTTTGCCGTTTCCTTTCATTTAGCAGCACCGCGTCAATTACCCCGCAAACTTTACGTTTCCTTAAGCAGGGGCGGATTTACGGGGTGGGGGGTCAACCCCCCCCCCTCCCCCCTTTTGGCCAATTAAAACAAAATTAAATATTAGTTTAAGGAGTTCCGGAGTGTTCTATACTTATGAAGCAAAAACATTAGCCATAACATAACTGTATTAATTAAATTTACTAAGGACCAGTGGTGTAAGTAAGGGGGGTGATTAAGGGGATCAATCCCCGTAATTCGATGACATTTTTATTTAAAAAAAGCCAATTTTTGGAATGTTGACAAACGACAAACGGTTTGAGAACATTTATCATTAGGCCTACTTGTGAAAATATTTAGTGTTAGATGTAGTCTAAATGTTATCAATATCAAACGTGTCGATTGTCTTATTTTGCCCCCCGCACAAAGCAAAAAAAAAATCACATGATCTAAACAGAAAGCAATTGCAGAAAACAATAAATAAAAAACACAAAGCAAAATTCAAAAATGAGAGCAAAAACAGAAAACAAACACAAAACGAAAAACACAAAGCCAAAAAATATTTTGTCCTCCACACAAAGCTAGAAAAGCATGACCACAACAGAAAGAAAAAAAGAAAAAAACAAAAGCTAAAGCAGAAAACAAACTCAAAAACAAAAAAACACAAAGCAAAATTCAAAAACAAAAACAAGAAACAGTAGGCTAAACAAACACAAAAACCAAAAACACAAAGTAAAATACAAAAGCAGAAAAAAAACACAAAAACCAAATAAATAAAGCAAAACAAAAGAAAAAGCAGATAAACACAAAAACCAAAAACACAAAGCAAAAGCAGATAAACACAAAAACCAAAAGCATAAATGAAAAACAAAAGCAAATGCAGATAAACACAAAAACACAAAGCAAAAGTAGAAAACAAACCCAAAAACCAAAAATACAAAGCAAAAACAAAAACAGAAAACAAACACAAAAACCAAAAACAGAAAAACAAGAGCAAGTGCAAAAAACAAACACAAACCCCAAACACAAAAGCTAAAAAAGTAAAAGTTACTAACAATCTAACCTTGCCATTTGTCACTACAACTCTTAGGTTGAAGCAGGGTTACAGCCTATTGACTGTTAGGGGAGATGACCTCGTAGTTCCAGCCCCTAAAACACCAATATCGAACTAACTAACTATTCACTGTTGCCACTCGTGTCACCATGTTTTGTACACACTAAAACTGTCACGTAGGCTACAATGTAACCTGAAAGTTGGCAACTAGGGTGTTAGTCGTCTGTCCTTTGTGACGTTATTCAGGGTCTCTTAACATTCGCATCGTTAGCGAGATAACAACACTTAACCTATAATGCAACGCCATCTATGACCTACTGTTATATTAATGGAGTATGATTTTACTACGGTTGCGAAAGTAAACATGTTGGTAGCACTGTTTCGGAAGAAACATGTTTTGAAAGAATAACTACAGAGGTGTACAAATTATTAGAATCAAATAATAGTACATTATGCAACGAACTTATAATGACAATAATTAAGACACGAGTATGTTTATAAAACGAGTGTCTTGATTACCATTATAGGCGAGTTGCATACGACTGTTTATGTTCGACGATAATTATAACTATTTTATGTTCGAACATAAATATTCATAAATATCTGTCGAGATTTCGCCAGTTTTATGTACTGAACAGAGCGCATGGGACGCAGAGAATACCATGGCCTCCTCGAATACCCCACTATGAAACGAGCCGCGCAGTGAAATTTAAAATTTAGGAGGCAGTGGAAGAGAGCGCAGGTGCGATGCTATCCTCACCTAATTGGTCACACAACTGTTTCTTGAGCTCTGATTGGTGGGAGAAACTGTTTCATAATGAAAAATAGTGTTATAATGAGCCTCATTATGATACAGTTTCCTGACATATAGCCTAATATTTACATTTCGACATCGTCGAAACCAATCACAATTTGTTAATCGAAATCATTTATCGACCAACTGGTGGCATCTTTTGTAACCCTACTTAGTAATGTTCCCTCCCCCGTGGACTTACACCTATTCCCATGAGTCAGGAAAGTTTTAGAATAGAGGATTCCGAGGGATACCTGAGCTGGGTCCGTTTTCTATTGTTCATTGACTTTGGAATATGCCCTCTAAGTCAGATGATTTCAATAGATGTTCATGAATATTTGAATAGTTCAAGAGCGGATCGTCAATAATAAAGACCCCATACAGTATCCCTCTGCTATAAATCATCACGAAAAGTAGAGCGAAGTAATGAAAACAAAACGCGTGGCATTTTGCATTAGCAAAGCTTCTCTGTTGGAGGAAATTCTAATAGACTAATGCTTAATTTTTAGTTTCTTAAAAGAAAATATAATTAAGAATCTTGGTTCAACATTGGAAGTCAATTCACCGCCTTGCAAACATTAACTTCCACCAACGACACATGTAACCAAAAAGATCTCACCTTTCTCAGAAAATCGCTAGCTGGCACCATTAAACTGTCCCCATTTCACCGCCTTCAGCTATCATATCGCTCAGTCCGTAGAGCACAGGGTGTCACCCTCGTTCCTCCATTCGCTATGACAACAGATTAGCAATCTAGGTTCCACAATCGCTCTGCTCGACTCTGGATTGACCAGCCTCATGCAATAAAAGACAATTTTGCCGCAAAGTGAAGGCTCTAAAGGGACTAAAACCCCAGGTAAATTGAATTCATATATATTGTAACTTTGTGTGTGAGTGGGAGTGTGTGCATGTATGTGTGCGTGCATGAGCGTGTATATGTGTATGGGCGTGCCAGTATCTTCCCTTTTATTTAAGACTTGTATGATATAGATGTCATGTACAGCAGATTATGTGTTTATAGCTATGTTACTTCTGTTACTTAGGAAGCAAAATAACCAGTGATGGACGAAGCAAAGAGGATATAAAAAGTAGGTTGGCTCAGGCAAGGAAAGCATTTCTACAAAAAAAAAAAAAAAAGGAATCTGTTGACATCGAATATAGATTTAGGTATTAGGAAGTCATTTTTTAAAGCCTTTATCTGGAGCGTGGCGCTCTATGGAAGTGAAACTTGGACTGTTGGTGCAGCAGAAAAGAGGAGAATAATTGAAGCGTTTGAAATGTGGTGTTACAGGAGAATGATGAAGTTCAGATGGGTAGATAGGATTACACACGAAGAAGTATTAAGACAAGTGAAAGAGGAGAGATGTTTCTGGTGACTGCTAATGAAGAGAAGAGATAGGTTGGTAGCACACGTACTAAGATACCCAGGAATAGCAAGCTTAGTTAAGAAAGGAAGAGTCGAAGACAAGAACTGTAGAGGTAGAACAAGGTTAGAATATGTTAAACAGATTACCTCGGATGTAGAGTGTGGTAGCTAAGTTGAGGTGGAACGATTAGCTCAGGACAGGGAGGCATGGAGCGCTGCATCAAACCAGTCAAAGGACTGAAGACTCAAACAACAACAACAACAACAACAACAACAACAACAACAACAATAGCAATGTTAAGTTGTCAATTGTATATTACGTAGTCTATGTAACATCAGATTTGTATAGATTTAATGAACGGAGATGGAGACACTGGTGTGTAGGCTATCTCTATCTGCCGTCCATAAGTTGTTGACACAATTTTTGGTAAATAAATAATAATATTAATAAGGAGAAGAGAAGCCTCCGTGGCTTAGGCGGCAGCACGCCGGCCTCTCACCGCTGGTTCCGTGGTTCAAATCCCGGTCACTCCATGTGAGATCTGTGCTGGACAAAACGGAGGCAGACAGGTTTTTCTCCGGGTACTCCGGTTTTCCCTGTCAAAATTTCATTCCAGCAACACTCTCCACTATCATTTCATTTCATCTGTCATTCATTTAATCATTGCCCCAGAGGAGTGCGTCAGGCCTCGGCAGCCGGCACAGTTCATATCCTCGCCGCTAGATGGGGGCTTCATTCATTCCATACCTGACCCGGTCGGAGACTGGAAGCAGGCTGTGGATTTTTTTCATTAATAAGGAGAAGAATAAACATATTTAGTGCATTAAGCCGTGAAAAGTAAAAATGGAATTTTGGAAACCTGCCCTCAAGTGTAAGATAATCAGGCTTTCCATACGTCGCGATTTGACCGGGACAGTCCCGGTATTTTGCTCTTGTCCCGGTGTCCCGTCCGGTTTTTTCAATGTCCCGGAAAACGGCTGTAAGATGTAAAAAGTAATGGATGTATATGTTTAAGAGTCTTTTAAGACTGGGTTACTTTTCAACAATCAACATCGTTGATAGAGTCCACTGCAAGAGGATTGATTGTATGTTGGCCTTTCTTGCTATGATTTTTATGAAAAGGTCAAGCTTAAGAAAGACATTTTGAAGAAAGTACATTCAAGTCAAAAATATGAGTGGTTTGAAAGCAAAAGATTAGCATTGTTAACTCATTAATTAATTGTTTTTTTTTGTTTGACAAAAAAATGTTGTAATTGTTTTTGTAGTTAGACAAAAAGGTTGTAGTTTTTTCAAAAAAGTAATTGTTCAATTAAACAATTTTATGAAGTATTTTATTAACACTTCTTCCTAGAGTAAATTATCATTAAAAAGGTAAAATTAAAAAATTTTATGTAGAAAAAAATCCTTTTTTATTTTTAAAAGGTGTGTAGAACTAACAATTTAGGGTGCAAGATTTCCCCCTCCCGTCACTTGTGAGGCTTAAAAAAGGCTTAAAACTCACTGGACCCCCTCACTCTACTGCGGGGTATTCCCCGGTAAGGCCATCCCATATTAATGTGTTCCGGTTTCACTTACCAAACATATGGCAAGCTTAAAATTATAATAGGCTGCAAAAATCAGACTTTTGCGTTGTTATGTGTTCTCTACTTTTTTTTACGGTGCTGAGACATAGACTCTGACAGTCTTTATATAAACGATTCGAGGCCTTTGAAATGGGGCTGTACAGAAGGATATTGCGGATACCATGGACAGACCATGTCACAAATGTTGAGGTTCTCCAAAAAATTACAAAAACCAAGGAAGTATTAACCACGGTGAAAATCAGGAAAATCCAATACCTAGGACGCATCATGAGGAATACCACCAAGTAGGCCTACCATCTCCTACAGTCTATTCTTCAAGGATAAATACCAGGGAAGAGAAGTGTTGGACGAAGAAGAATATCCTGGACCTCAAAAACATGTACTGAATTATTCCGAGCTGCAAGTGGTAGGAACAGCACAGTCAAGATCCGGAACGGATAGGAACGAGAAGAAGAAGAATAAATATAATAGGCACACCTCTGTATGTTGTATTTTCTTGGTTGAAGGTAAGTGACCAACTAGGGCTAGATGTGTGCACAGTGTTGAAGATAACCGCACTTTGAGGAATGCTAATGCTTGACTACCTGGAACAGTCCTAGCGGTCACTCCGCTAGCATTAGTCAGACAGCAGAGCCACCCTCTTCCCTTTGTTACAAGCCATGCATATTGTGAGCACAGCCCCACTCCCTCGTCAAAGCGGGGGAGAATCTGCATCCTCTCGTCTCTTGTGACCAGCCTCCAGGCCAGAAGGCTACTACTGCCTACACTGTCGCTAGATACAGTGGCCTTGCTAGTTTCAGTAAATGTGTTGCAGTAAGTTCTTAATTGCGAGTAAAACTAATCTTCGGACTGATGACAACCGATTGGAATAACTCTAGAATACTATCATCATTCAATTGATGCTTAATAGGCCTACTAATAATACGTTAAATTTCCGTACATTACAAACGTGCTAAGGCACCAATTAGTTCAATGGTTGAAATTAATATATATTTCCTCTGTAACACGATTTATATACACTGAATCCTCTGTGGTCTTTGAAGTTATTACGCTAAGTTCCATCTTCATCATCATCATGTTTTTCAGTCAAGCGACTGGTCTGCCCCTACAATGAGTCTTTTCCACGTTGTTCGGTCTTGTGCTGTCCTTTTGACCACTTCATAACTTTCTTAGGCAAAGCTATTTAGAAAGGATCTCATGAAAGTGTACCGTGGCCTCCCGCGAGAGCGTTTTCGAGGCATTTTGCCTTCTAGTATGTCGATCATCAGGCCACCATGTCGTAACCTCTGGCCAAGCCAGGTGGATCTCCTTCAATTGATCTGGCGGATCATTTGCCGTTTTTCCTTTATTCGATCCAGCACCGTTATGTTGGTCATTTTCTCTACCCAGCTGATCTTTTCCATTCGGCGCCAACACCACATCTCAAACGCTTCTAGTCGTTTAATGTCACCCCTATTCATTGTCCAGGTCTCACTGCAGTACATTGCAACTCGCCATATGTAGGTCTTAACCAGTTGCTTTCTAAGGCTGAGGGACATCGAGCGTTGACAAATTAGAGAATGCTTTTGACGGAATGCCTGCTTAGCCATCTTAAATACAAGAAATACAGAAGTCGTTTACATTGACAGAAATAGCAGTGGGCTACGTAATCTCTCCAGCCTCTTATACTGTCTCTTTTTTATGAGTTTTTTTTTATAATCTCTCTGAAGTGATGTGACATATCCCCACCTCTTTGTTATTGCCATGGAGAAACCAATATGTTGATAAATTCAAGGATAGTTTCCAGGCAATTCTTTGCCCCATGATTATGCCTCTAGAACTGATTGGCATTAATAACAAAAGCATTGACATCACCACCATAGACCAGTAGAAGCACTGCTGGAAGATGGTAGGGATATGGAGGGAATTCGAAGCAGTTAAATTATTTATACACGTAAATTTTACGTATGTTAGTATTGTAGGGTTAAACTTTATTATAATGTTACGGCTGTGAGTTTGTGTCATCGCTCGCCGCATGAGTCACAACTTGTAATCTTTCAATTCTAGCCACAAGATGGCTTCACCCAGAGAAGCCATTTGTAACTTTGAAGATACAAAATTTAAATAAAAATGAATATTCTGCCTCATAAATGGCCTTTCTTTAAATTTTAAGCAACTGACATAATTAGTACTGTAATTGAACAAATCCACCTTTTTGAAACTCTTCTTATCTCCGGGCGTGTGCAGATATTCTGAAAGGACTGGCTCGTACATAGGCCTTACCAAAACCTCCTATAAATTAATAAAGATGAAGGAAGGTTTACATGCATCTAACTAAAAAGAAACTATCCAATTTGAATTTACTTTATATTCTGAAGCTACATGCAAGAAATTGATAAATATAATAAAAAGAGTGACACACAAAAAATGCAATTAAAAATATATAATATAATAATATAATAATAATAATATTTAGGCCTTTAAAGATTTATTATTTGTTTTTCACATTACCGGTAATGCCGTCGTCTGCCCAATATGTCCATTTCATCACCACTTTGAAGCTGGTCAGCCATGCCATTATGGTTTACCGCCATGAAGGTCTTCTTCAACTTAGCACAGTTATCTTGATGGGTATTAGCCCTACTATGATTGTGGCATTACAGCCAGAACCCAATCACGTGGTACCCTCCATACTAAAACAATTCGGAGGTACCGTACGGTCTTCAAGCTTTCCGTAGAAACACCAAGCGCTCAGCTCAAGAGAGACACCCTACACAACCTGACATCTCAAAGTCCAGCGAGACAATCCCTTCCGCCGTGCACTAGGTCGCTTGCTACAACACGTCTCCCAGCCACAGCTCCTTCCAGGAAGTCTTCACAGAATTGCTATTGTCATACGCCTGTTTGTCCAGACCACTCATTGCATTTGCTCGGCCGCTTCCTCATCACCCCCTCGGGGTGAGCGAGCATACCTGCTCGAGACAATAGTGTCCATTAAGTGTTGCCTCCTGCACGTGTGACCAGAACATTAACCTGACTCCTGGTTCGGTGGTCTGAACAATATTAATAAACTTTCTTAGACAACATACGATTAGAGCTAGCTTCAGAATCTCGTCAAAAGTGACCTAAAATACATTGAATAATTAATAATAAAAAGCATACGTATATGATAATAGTAATAATAATAATAATGACACTGCGTCTACTGCAGACGTGTCCAATGCAATTGAACACGTTGCCAACACGATATCATGATATAAAGAAATAATAAACCCACTAGCCTACATTAAAACTGTCATGGGGAACTCATAAAATATAGGTTACAGAACGCCCCCTTGCTTTTCATTCATTTGGTCCTATACCATAGAATGAAAAGCAATCCTTTTAGGCATGACTTCCCTTCCAAAATCCTAACTCCTTCCTTCCACAAATATATACACAACCAACAGGGCTACTAGGATATGTACATCCTCAGATTGGAAATATTGTAAATCCCTAGCACCCTTCCGTCCTTTGTAAGGAGCTCGTACGCACAGGCCCCTAATTTCCGTGCAATTACATACGGTCCTTCATACAAATGAAAAAATTTACTCACCAATTTCTGGTCTGCGGACGAGACATGAGGCACCCTTAAAAGCACAAGGTCACCTACATCTAACTTATCTCCTGCCCGCTTCCCTTGCTGCTTCTGCCGTTTCTTACTGGCCTTACATAAATGTTCCCCAGCTAACCTGATACTTAAATCTCTGGGTACGGCCTCCCCTGTCCTCAAACCCAAAATCATAGCAAGTTCGCTGACAGGCTTCCTGCCCAGCTGGACTTCTATGGGAGTGCGACCCGTGCTCTCGTGTTTAGTTACATTGAGCCAACGCTCAACGTCCTCAAGCATCGAAAACCAGGCATTATGTCGCTCACTCACATAGGTCCTAAACATGCGCCCTAGTTCTCTCATTACTCTCTCAGACATGTTTCCTTGGGGATACCTAATAGAGGAATACGTACATTGTATTCCCAGTTCACTCAACTTGGTCCTCCATATCTTCGAGGTGAACTGAGAACCGTGGTCTGAGAGTATTCGGACTGGCTTACCAAACTCCGGAACATATTTCCCCAGTATGCAACTTACACAACCTCTCCCCGTGGCCTGTCTTAGAGGATAGAGCTTAACATACTTAGAAAAGGCATCAACAACGACAAACACATATTGGTAGCCATACTGAGACTTCACCAACGGCCCATAGAGGTCAACACACACCAACTCACCTGGTTTCTGAGTTAGAACAGCCTGCCTTGGCCCCTCTAAATACCTTGTGGGGTGCTTGCACTTCTGACACAACTCACATGTTGCTAGGGTTTTTCTGACTCCCCTGCCCATGTTTTTCCAGAAGAAGTTCTCCTGAATAGCACCCAACACCTTCTCTGCACCATAGTGGCCTAACTCCTTATGATAAAACCAGATAATATCATACCTCAAAGACTTAGGAACCCACACGCACCATCTCTCGCCAAAGCATTTCCTAGTTACCAAGTCTTTAAAAAGCCTGAATTCCTTATTACCCCTCTTAGCAATGCTCATATGTTCCATTTCCTCGAGTTCCCGATAAATGTCCTGAATCTCCTCGTCCTTGCATTGTTCCTCTCTCATTTTTCCCAACTTTAACCTCTCCCCGTCCCTATCTGAAATCTTAGTTACACAGACCAAAATTCCTTCCTCTCTCCTAGCTTCAACTCCCTCCCCAGCAATTTCCGGGTGGCGACTCACAAAATCCGCGAATGCGTTTTCTGACCCTTTTACGTGAAATATATCAAAATCGTACTCTTGGATCGCCAATATCCACCTAGAAAGCCGGTTCGAGGTTATCCTACATGTCCTAAGAAACGTAAGTGCGTTATGGTCTGTATAGATTAGGAATTTCCGGCCAAGCACATAGGTCCGGAACTTACCCAGCGAATATACAATGGCTAGCAATTCCTTCTCACTAGTAGTGTATCTTTTCTCCGCGGAATTTAGACCTCTACTGGCGAGTGACACGATGCCTAGATTACCATCCCCATCCTTTTGACAAAGCACCCCTGCTAAACCTAAGTCGCTAGCATCTGTCATCACTATATACTGAGTATCCTGCCCGGGGTACCTAAGTGTGACAGCATCCCTAAAACCCTCGTTAAGTTTGATGAATGCCTCATCGTGTTCCTTTTCCCAAACCCACTTAGAATTCTGTTTAAGTAACCCGCTAAATGGCCCGCACAGCTGCGAATACCACAGTACAAACCTCCTGAAATAATTACATACCCCCAGAAAAGAGCGAAGTTGTTTGACGTTACGTGGTGTCCGAGTGTTGATTATGTTGTCTAATTTCGACCCTTCTGGCGTAACCCCCTGTGGTGTAATAGTGTGGCCTAAAAACGTGATCTGTTGTGCACAAAAGGTCGCCTTCTTAAGTTTCACTGTGAACCCGGCCCGATGCAACTTCCCCAAAACGATTCTAAGGTGTTCCATGTGTTCCCCAAATGTACGTGATGCGATGACTAAGTCATCGATGTAACTGGCTGTGAAATCCCCTGTGTCATGTCCCAGAGCGATGTTAAGTGCGCGAATGAGCCCAGCTGACGATGTTTTCATACCAAAAGGAATCCGTGTAAATTGTAACAGCTGGTTTTTGTAACAAAAAGCCGTGAATTGCCTATCCTCCTTTCGTAAGGGTACCTGCCAAAAACTAGCACTCAAATCTAATGTGGACAGCCATTCTTTACCCCCAAATCTCTGAACTAAATCCTCAGTAGTTTCCGGTCGCTGATGATCCGGCGCAATGCGTTTATTAGCTTGTCTTGCATCCAAACATAGCCTAACTGACCCATCCTTCTTAATCACTACTACCAACGGATTGACATACTGGCTCCTACTGAATTCGATCACCTCATCGTCTAGCATCTGCGAAATGACATCATCTACTGCTTTGACATGGGCGTGTGGTATCGGGTATCTAACACCATTAAAACTTGACCTATCGGTGATCTCGAAACTATGCTCGTAAACATGTGTCCTACCAGGTTTGTCAGAGAACACCTCACTGTGGTCTCTCAAGACCTCTAACAACTGAGCCTTCTGCTCTACCTCCAACATGGTATCTTCCACAACACTTGAAAATTCACCTTCACGCTCCTCTTCCACTACCATACTACAACTTTGAATATCCTCTGATACCATGTCGCTACTAATCTCACTGACTTCTTCCTCTTCATTTAAAACCTGGACACACACTGATATACTCACAAAGGTTCCCGAGTCCACCTGATAACTCAGACTAATCGTATCAAAATTCTCACCCCACTTGAATCTCACCTTAGATTCGCCATAATCAAGCTTACACATCTGACTGCTTAGCCAATCCGCACCCAATATGACAGGATACACTAAATTCGCGACCACTAGAAAACTCTGACGACCACATTTCTCATCAATGTACATAGGTGCGACAACCTGTCTACGCACTCTCTGTGACTTAGTCCCAACAGCAGACAATATAAATATATTGGACACTGGAATCTCCTCTATGGCTTCTCCTTTACTCTTAACCTCATCATAAAAGCCTGCCTTAATGCAAGAACACATGCTCCCTGAGTCCAATAAGGCATCGACGACTTGACCCCATATCTTCACCTTAATCACAGGACTGATCAACGTAGGCTCACATCTCTCCTGCATAACCTCAACCTGGTCATCTAACAATTCCTTTCTAACATCAAGGTCGTATTCTATCTTCTTCAACACATGAACTGGAATACTGGGATGGGACCCTCTATCTGACCGTCTTAAAGAGCCCTGTTCCCGTTTAAATTACTCGGCTGAGCTGGCTGTCTCTCTTCTTCACGCCCCCTATTCTCTAACTGCCTTTGTTCCTCAGGTCCCCGATTTTCTGCCTGCCTCTGTTCTCCGCGCCCCCTATTCCGAAAATTCCCTTGGTCACCCCTATCCCTATTTACAAAATGTCCTCTATCATTCCTCACAAAGTTACCTGGCCTATCAATATTCCTACGCTCATAATGCCTATTCCCTTCCTCCTGATACCCCTGATCGTAATTTCCTTCCCTTCCCTGTTCTTGCCTTTTGCCTCCCATTCTACCCAAAGTATCAAACCTTTCTAACACACGTTCCATGTCCTTAATCGTATTTACATCCTGCATGACTACGGCCATCTTCACCTCATCAGAAAAATGACGGGCCATACGCCTAACAATATCACCTTCAGAAGAACTAGTGTCTAAATTCTGACTGATAAGGACATGTGTGAGGAAATACTCCGTCATGCTCACCCCCTGATTCGACTGATACCTCCCAAAAGAAATCTTGTCTCTTTCTCTTCCTTTAGTCTGTTCGTTCCAGAACTTTCCCTCAAACTTCTGCCTAAAATCTTCTAACCCCTGAAAACCTCCCCTAAAAACTTGATACCAAGATTTAGCCTCCCCCACAAAAGCTAATGATATGATTTCCTCAACAATATCCCAGTCTAAAGTCCCATCTTCTAACCCTTTCGAAAACCTCTTCTGAACAACTTTAACAAACTCCATAGGGTTAAACTGCCTTCCACTAAATTTAGGTAAGTCAGATTCCCGATAGAAGTTACTATGTCCTACAGAGTGATTACAATTTTCCTTATTTGACTTGGCCTGATTCAGCTCTCTTCTTAATTTCAAATTTTCGCTCTCATTAAAGGATTTCAGTTCACTAATCTCCTTTTTTACACTCTTATCTACCATCGTTACTCTGGCTGAAGAAACCGCTAGCTCCTGTTCGAAAGACACCTGCTTATTTCTAATCTCAGTTATATCCTTCATTTCTTCCTCTACAACTATCAACCTCTCACTAACTTCTTTCTTGACAATGGCTACCTCATTACTCACCTCGCCTATCTGCTTATCAACAGTATCCATAATGCCCTGCCTCTGTAAGCTCATCTTCTCCTCAACTTGCTCGAATCTTTTATCTACCAACTCAATTCTACTGGCAATTTCCTGACGAATTTCCTTATAGCCTTTACTCATACTTTCTACAATCTTATTAATTTTGCTCTCTAAATCCGTACTTTGAATGTCTATCTTAGTACTAAATTCACTACTTTGATTATTAATTTGAGTACTTAAATCACTACTCTGAGTATCCATTTTATTACTTAAATCACTTAGTTTACTACTGAATTTAGACATCATCTGCTCCATTAACTTGATCATCTGTGAGTTTTCCCCCAGTCCTACATTTTCCTCGTCACTATTCACTCCCATTCCTAACTCCTTGCTAGTTGCAACATCATCTTTCTCGGCCCCCTCACGTCCCTCCAACGTACCAGAAATCACATCCTTATCTGCCATTTTACTAGGAACTACTCTCGAATTTGTGGAATCTGACCGCTTATTGGTCTGCCTGTTTGACTGACTCCTGCCTCTTCTAGAATGACCAAGGGTGCTTCGGTCAACACTTCTGGATCGCAACTTTAATAAATCAGGCTCACTCTTATTACTTAGCATACCCTCCAAAATCACTGAACATATATACCCTTCCTAAAATGCCCGATCAGATTTCACAAATTACCTGTGCGTACTGCCATACTATGCACCAGCCAGCCTTATTCACGCTCCATAGTTGGGCGCCATTTGTAATCTTTCAATTCTAGCCACAAGATGGCTTCACCCAGAGAAGCCATTTGTAACTTTGAAGATACAAAATTTAAATAAAAATGAATATTCTGCCTCATAAATGGCCTTTCTTTAAATTTTAAGCAACTGACATAATTAGTACTGTAATTGAACAAATCCACCTTTTTGAAACTCTTCTTATCTCCGGGCGTGTGCAGATATTCTGAAAGGACTGGCTCGTACATAGGCCTTACCAAAACCTCCTATAAATTAATAAAGATGAAGGAAGGTTTACATGCATCTAACTAAAAAGAAACTATCCAATTTGAATTTACTTTATATTCTGAAGCTACATGCAAGAAATTGATAAATATAATAAAAAGAGTGACACACAAAAAATGCAATTAAAAATATATAATATAATAATATAATAATAATAATATTTAGGCCTTTAAAGATTTATTATTTGTTTTTCACATTACCGGTAATGCCGTCGTCTGCCCAATATGTCCATTTCATCACCACTTTGAAGCTGGTCAGCCATGCCATTATGGTTTACCGCCATGAAGGTCTTCTTCAACTTAGCACAGTTATCTTGATGGGTATTAGCCCTACTATGATTGTGGCATTACAGCCAGAACCCAATCACGTGGTACCCTCCATACTAAAACAATTCGGAGGTACCGTACGGTCTTCAAGCTTTCCGTAGAAACACCAAGCGCTCAGCTCAAGAGAGACACCCTACACAACCTGACATCTCAAAGTCCAGCGAGACAATCCCTTCCGCCGTGCACTAGGTCGCTTGCTACAACACGTCTCCCAGCCACAGCTCCTTCCAGGAAGTCTTCACAGAATTGCTATTGTCATACGCCTGTTTGTCCAGACCACTCATTGCATTTGCTCGGCCGCTTCCTCATCACCCCCTCGGGGTGAGCGAGCATACCTGCTCGAGACAATAGTGTCCATTAAGTGTTGCCTCCTGCACGTGTGACCAGAACATTAACCTGACTCCTGGTTCGGTGGTCTGAACAATATTAATAAACTTTCTTAGACAACATACGATTAGAGCTAGCTTCAGAATCTCGTCAAAAGTGACCTAAAATACATTGAATAATTAATAATAAAAAGCATACGTATATGATAATAGTAATAATAATAATAATGACACTGCGTCTACTGCAGACGTGTCCAATGCAATTGAACACGTTGCCAACACGATATCATGATATAAAGAAATAATAAACCCACTAGCCTACATTAAAACTGTCATGGGGAACTCATAAAATATAGGTTACAAACTGCCCCAGGGCTGGGCTGTGGCCTGCCTCCTGTATTGCGTGCGCCTTATGCAACAGGGCTACTAGGATAAAGGGATAGTCCAGAATATTCGTGACTGGACCAGCGATGGAAACCTCGAGAAGCCGTGGACCCTGGATGGATCTAGAAGCATTTATTGAGTCACCGGCCTGCTATATAAGTGCGACCTGTCAAGCAGTGGTTGTTGTTGTGTTTTACGAGCTAGTGTGAGCGATTAACCTGAGCGACAGAAGTGTGGTGACTTGCGACACCCCTATTGCAGCCAGAAAAATACTCTACTCAACAGCAATTATTACCTTACTCCAGTTTCCTCACGTCGTGAATACTTTCCCCTTCACTTGTCAACAGACCACAGTTAATCCTCTTCGCTAATGAGTCCGGTCCCGTACGCTGGCTGGAAATAGCTGCACTAGGTCTGTCACTGTACTATACACTGTTTCACAAGCAACACAATCACTTCCTCGTTGTCAAGAGAATCAGCTGCACTAGGGGTCTCGCAAGTCACCACACTTCTGTCGCTCAAGATAATCGCTCACACTAGCTCGTAAAACACAACAACAACCAATGCTTGACAGGTCGCACTTATATAGCAGGCCGGTGACTCAATAAATGCTTCTAGATCCATCCAGGGTTCACGGCTTCTCGAGGTTTCCATCGCTGGTCCAGTCACGAATATTCTGGACTATCCCTTTGTCCTAGTAGCCCTGTTGCATAAGGCGCACGCAATACAGGAGGCAGGGTACAGCCCAGCCCTGGGGCAGTTGTGACTCATGCGGCGAGCGATGACACAAACTCACAGCCGTAACAAGAAATTAATACTTGCTAATATGAAAGCTTTTATTTTCGTTCCTGAGTTTCTTTTAGTTACCCTAACTTAATATTTACTGAATGAGCAAACTGGTCAGCTGTTTAGTTAGCTAGAGGCGTGGTAGTGGTGTGGCACTATCTCTCCTCATCTCTTTCCAAAAATACACCACTTTCGTCAGTATCCGAGTTGGAGTGGCATTTGGGAATGTGAATTAGTTAATACTCTATTAATATTTATTCTTATTTTAAGTTAAACATTAGTACGATACTATAGTTTATTAATATTCATACAATGACAGTGAATAGAGAGAGCCAGACGAGTTCACGAAGAAAGCTAAACTTCATTTAATTTAAATGTTGCTATGTTGGCTTTCACGGCCAGTGAATTAAAACTCACCATTTTTTCTAGGTTTGTGCCGTGTCTTGTGTGGGGTTTCGCCTAGGACACCAAGCTGGCTCATCAGCGAGCTCTTGGTGACCCCGCCCGGACCCCCACAGGAGTAGAGAACTGCGCGCTACCTCCCTTTTTATGAAGCGCACCTGGGCCTCTTTACTGCGAGAACTAAAAGCTCAAGCAGCCATAACCACCCTATGAAGATGGGATATTGGCTTTCACGGCCAGTGTATTAATTCGCTAATCGTACAAAATTCCCGCAATGGTGACAATAAATTAAGTTTGGAGACTCTTTGTTTACACTCTGTTCGCCGAGTCGAGATAGTGGAAGTAAACACAGTTGTTCACGTGATTGCAGGGCTGCCCGCAAGGGGGGCATAGAGCTGTGCCTGTTGAACGTACGCCAACTTCAGTGCTGATTTATCGGTTACATGCTACAGCGCGGTTTTTTAGTTGTTCGTTTATGTATTTATTTGATGATGATGATGATGATGATGATAACTGTAGTTTTAAGGGGCCTAACATCTAGGTTATTGGCCCCTAATAGTTTGGGTGATAGCGAAAATGGCAATGAAATATAAACCATAACTGAAAATACTTACAAAATGGAACTCAGATTGAAACGACTCACAAAAGGTAAAGGAAGTTTAGAAGGAATATACTCATAAAAAGGAATTTAGATTGAAAAATACGCATAAAATGTAGGTTCAAATTATTTACAAAATGCAATGTACATTGAAAAACTTACAAATGTGGTTAAAAAATAAAAATAAAATAACTCACAAAATGTAATTTAGAAACCCCGGGAGCCAATTCATAAAAACAGTGCGGGAATCTTAAAGAGAAGAGGAACTATAAGGAAAAGAAGGCTGATCCCTAGAAGAATGAGGGATCAGGAAAGATGAGACAAGGGCCAATTAAAGCGGGAAAGGAGGAGACTCCCTAGGCCTCGGATACCCTAATACCGTCGGGGTAGGAAGAGAGCAAGAGTTGACCAAGAGAGGACGACAGGAAAGAGGATTGAGAGGAGCCCAGCACAAGTAAGTGGAAGCAATGCCGGACTCAGCTGGGGTCCCGTGGTCGCCAAACCACGTCCCACTAGAGGTGAGCCCCTGGGGGAATGAATTTATATAATTAATTAATTAATTAATTAATTAATTAATAGGCTCTTAACTGCTTATGACAGGCAACAGTATACAGTGCAGCAAGTCTTGTCTTTTCTAGGGCTAGGGCATGACTAATGATCTCGGAGCTTCTTGGCTACCCCTGTCTGGCAGAGCCGATGACGTGAACTGGGCGTATTTCCCTGTCCAGGCAGTCAAGTGACAACGTGCAAGTATTTACGCGTACTATCTCGACTCGGCGAACAGACTTTTAATCACGTCATGGCGCATTTCGTAGTTCGTAGCCGTCCGTGCCGGATTCGTCACGGCTTCGGTGACGTAGAACACAGGCCAGACTGTATAACGTAGAATAATAATAAAAATAGGTTCTTATTCCTAGGGTTTTAGTGTGGACTAGCATTACCCGTCGCGGCTTCGCCCGCAAATATTCTAGTTGTAAAGAGTACACTTAGCAAAATCTCAATCATGAATGCTATGACTGATTTATCCTTGGTATGAATAATCAGACTTCACCAATTCAGCTACTGGTGCAGTGGTTACGGGTTTGTCATTCCTTCATAGGTATATCAGAGCGAAGTTAGTTTTCTGGGAATATCACAGACACTGTTAATTTAAGGGCATTTAAATGTGGTTTTTGGAGACCCTTTATAGTCGGGTGAAAAAGACTTTCGTACCACACTCACACGTGAAAATTGCGTGAAAAAATTCTAGAGTGCCTCTTGACCTCCTTAAGCGCATTATACTGTATGTATTGATGAATTTTACAGCTTAATTTGGTTCAGTGATAACCTTATAACCGTCTAGTAACTTTCACAGTTATGTAATAATTGGAATTGCATTGCGTCTTACAGAAATAGATGGACCTGTGAGATTCTGTTACCATGGTTACCGTGTTGCATTCTTTCATTATTTCATTGTAAATATACATGTTTTAAGGTATTTATTTAATTGTGAGGCATTTAAAGAGTAAGTGAGTGCGTTTCGCTTACGCATTGGGTTATGCTGAACCTGTAGGTACCCCATATCTGTAGGTTGGTGTTAATGGGACCTTATTTTCGGTACAAAACTGGAATGGGACCTTAGCAGAATAATATAGGGAGGGATTACGGGACACGGGTCCATGGTACCCGGAACTCCTCGCGAGGAATCCAGCACGATAAGATCAAACGGAGCGAGCGGTCTACACTCACATATATTTGATCGCTATCAGCGCTCTCCTTTGAGAGATTCTGTACGGCCTAATTAATTTGTATCATGTAATTGCTTCGCGCACGCGCATTTTTAAAAAACATTTTCTCTGTGTTTAGGACGTGCAATGTATAATATCGCCGTTAGTGTCAGCTTGATATGACAAAATATTTACAATCAACTCAGACATACGATGATAAAATTCTGACTTGTTATTCAAGCTTTCACATCAATGGGGCACTTCCGGTAGGCACATACCAATGTTAAATGTCTTGTAGTGGCAACATTGTTTTAGTAATATTATCAAGATTCTATTAAAATGTCCCTGTTAAACGAGTAGAATTAAAAAAACTGTTATTCTGGCGGCAACAGCTGCTACATATAATCTCTTTATTATATTATACATATAAAAATGAAAGTGTGTCTGTTTTTTTCTGAATTTCCACGGAAATTTGCGATATTTGCGCGTTTCAGACTGTTTTATGACGGATGCGCGCAAAAATAACTTTTTTGTCTGCCTGTCTGTCTGTCTGTGGACAAATTTTTGTGTCCTTATAACTCGAGAACGGCTGGGTGGATCAGCGTAAAATTTGATACAGATATCCATCAGAGGCACGACACTAATCATTGATGTAACTCTTCTCCGTACCTCTCATAAAAGGGGGCCTACCCCCTTAAAATACATGCTGAAATAGACGTAGAAGGGTGAGACAAAGCTCATTTTCAGCCCCTCAATGTGAGAAACGAAACTCGGACCACATTTTAGGGCCCTAAAACCAACAGTTTTTGAGATATTCCCAGAAAACAAATTTCACTTAATAAACTATAAAAGAATGCAATCCGCTAACCATGGCAACACAATCTCATAAGTCCATCTATTGCTGTAAGACGCAATGCCACTCCATTTATTACATTACTGTGAAGGTTTGCAAACGGCTATAAGGTTATAACGGATCCAAATTAACCTGAAATATTCATCAATACATACTGTGTAATGTGCTTAAGGGGGCCAAGGGGTACTCTAGAATTTTTTCACCCGATTTACACGTGCGGGTATGGTAGGGAAGGCCTATTATATCCCTATCCCTATATTGTTTTATTATTATTATCATTATTATGGCGTACAACGAAGAGACAAAGCTTATTTTCAACCCCTTGGTGTCAGAAACAAAACTCGGGGCCCCTAAAGAGCCGCAAAGGGTCCCCGAAAAATACATTTAAGGCTCTAAAACCAACAGTTTTTTAGATATTCCCAGAAAACTAATTTCATTTAATAAACTAATGAAGAAATGCAAGCCAGTAAACATGACAACTGTATCTCAAGAGGTGACATCCAACTTTCCATCTATTTCTGCAAGAAGTAATGCCACTCCATTTATTATATTTCTGTGAAAGTTTGCAAATGGCTATAAGGTTATCACGGAACCAACTAAAACTGTAGAATTCGTCAATGCGCATAAGGGGTTCAAGGAGTACCCTAGATATTTTTCACACGACTTACACGTGCGGTATGTCGTACAGAAGGTCTATTATATCTCCAAACACCATCATTATTTTCTAAAATTCCTTATTTGAAATAGTAGACTATTTTTTGCTGCTTTTAGGAATTTGGCCCATTGGAGGCTAAAGAAACTTGAAATTTCATTTTCTTTCATTTTTTTTATAAAAGGGGTCTTCCTGTGGTTGGGCACTTGACACAACGGTTAGGGTCAGTTTGTATGTGACGTGCATTGCGATTCGTCTACGAGGTTTTCAATTTTATTTTCACGTCAGGAAGAACACGTTATGTAAATTTAGTTTGAGAGCACATTTTAACTAATCATTTTTCTTTGTCGACAGACAGGTTCCAAGCCCCTAACCATTGCAACAGTAGCTCAATTGAAAACGTCTGGTTATTAATACCGAAGACCGTTCGAAGAATGGGTACTTCTGCTACTATGGAATACGAGCTACACATAACAAATCCTAATGTGTATTCAAAATGGCAAATTAAAACACCTTTTACATAAGCAGAACAAGCAGGGGCGTAACTAGGGTTTGCTTCTAGAGGGGCTGTCTGAAAGAGAATAGCTTATACAGTATGGTCGCCAAATTTCAGAACCTCCTATCTACTGTAAGTTATATATTTCTTTTGGGTTTGATTTCATTAGTATTTGGTATGTTGTATCTGCACTTTCCAAAGAAGCTGTACTTGACGTGGATGAAGGGATCTCTGTGAATGGTGTCAAACTCAACAATTTGCGTTACGCAGATGACACTATTGTGTTTGCGGATACATTGGAAGGGCTGCAGAAGCTGATGAACAAAATTTCTGATACAAGCAAATGATATGGCCTGGATATCAACATAAATGAAACCAAATTTATGATAATTAGCAAGACGTAGACTACATAAAAGGGGTGGATTTGTAAATTAATGGTAATAGAATAGTGCGAGTTTTCCCAATATCCATGTCTTGGTACCATCATTACCGAATCATAGGACAGTCTGTTCTCAAGAGATAAAATGCCACATTGGAAAGGCGAGGAGTGTTTTCAACTCAATGAGCTCAATTTTCAAAAGCCACGATTTTACCGTGAACACCAAACTACGGCTCCTCAGGTGCTATGTGTTCTCGGTTCTATTGTATGGTGTAGAAACATGAACTATTATGAAGGCTACCACTGTTAGACTTGAAGCCTTTGAACTATGGCTTTACAGAAGAATACTGAGAATATCATGGATTCATAAAGTTCCAAATCAGGAAGTTCTACGCAGAGTTGAAAAAAGACCAGAACTGATCAACATCATTAAGTGTCGTAACTACAGTACCTTGGTCACATTATGAGGAATCAAAAAATGTATGAGCTGCTTCAACTTATAGGCAACTACAAGGAGAAATAGAAGGAAAGAGATCGCCCGGCAGAAGGAGAATTTCCTGGCTCGACAACCTTAGAACCTGGTCCAACAAAAGCTCTGAAGAATTGTTCCGAATTACCACAGATAAAGCCACAAGAGCATTATTTCCCCCCGACATATATAGCCGACTCCAGTGCAATACATTACATTCATCCTTACGCAGTTTCTCTCTGGTCATGGAAAGTTTAGGTGCTACTTCGAACGTCTTAAAATTAATATTGCAGGCGATTACTTGAGCTTGTGTGGCTCTTCTCAAACAGTGGACCAATTACTGTTCGACTGTGCCATGTTTGGCAGGACAAGATTCAATCTTGTGTGTCACCTGAACAATTGTAATATGGAACTTTCAAAACCACAATTCCACCTGTTTAAGAAATTCTGCTGTTACAAACAGTTCCTTAAGTTCAATCACCACATCTACAATAATCTAGTTTCATAATTTAGTATTAAGGACCAATAATAATTAACTGATCAAAACTATAACCCTAACAATAGGGTTCAAACTGTTCGGATATTCAATCCCTCCCAATATTATTCTGCAAAGGTCCCATTCCAGTTGTGTACCGAAAATAAGGTCCCATTAACACCAACCTACACATATGAGGTACCTACAGGTTCAGCATAACCCAATGCATAAGCGAAACGCACTCACTTACTCTTTAAATGCCTCACAATTAAATAAATACCTTAAAACATGTATATTTACAATGAAATAATGAAAGAATGCGACACGGTAACCATGGTAACAGAATCTCACAGGTCCATCTATTTCTGTAAGACGCAATGCAATTCCAATTATTACATGACTGCGAAAGTTTCCAGACGGTTATAAGGTTATAACGGAACCAAATTAAGCTGTAAAATTCATCAATACATATAGTATAATGCGCTTAAGGGGATCAAGGGGCAATCTAGATTTTTTCACGCAATTTTAATGTGTGAGTGTGGTACGAAAGGTCTTTTTCACCCGACTATAAAGGGTCTCCGAAAACCACATTTAAAGGCCCTTAAATTAACAGTGTCTGTGATATTCCCAGAAAACTAACTTCGCTCTGATATACCAATGAAGGAATGACAAACCCCTAACCACTGCACCAGTAGCTGAATTGATAAAGTCTGATTATTCATACCAAGGATAAATCAGTCATAGCATTCATGATTGAGATTTTGCTTTGTAAGTGTACTCTTTACAACTAAAATATTCGCGGGCAAAGCCGCGACGGGTAATGCTAGTAAATAACAAAGCCAGAATAGCCGTGCTGATCGCCAGCGTCCGAAACGGACAGGCACGCTAAGAGGAAGAAGATTTGCACTTATCGATGTTTAAATATTCCAAATTCTTAACTACTTTCTCCAGGACTATTATTATTACGGTATTATTATTATTATTATTATTATTATTATTATTATTATTATTATTATTATTATTATTGGGTGTGTTTAATGAGACAAATACAACACAGTAATTATTTTGAAACTCTGCGGAATACTTTTGAGCACTTAGGCTAGTTTCTCTTAGGAAATTGTTCTCGAGGCGATGTTTTAAAGCTCTTGTGTTGAAATTCTAAAAGCAGGCAGTAGGTGGTGAAAGGAAGGTAAGGGTGCGGAATACTGTAATTGGTCATTAGTGAAGAGAGGTCATCCACCCCTTAAGACCAACAGGTCCCGTTACCGGTAATGGGGCGGTGTCCTATGACTGAGGGATTACTACACCTGTCACTTGGAGCGTACTTGGCATTGCTATAGTGGCATCCCTTTTTTCGTACCGAGACACACACCTTTTGTGCGAGGGGATTGGGTCTTAACGAAGTGTCCAACACAATGACCCACGGTGATGTGAAACATCTAGGTCAATGTCATGTAACCCCGTGTACGTGCGAATGTGTGGGTGGGGATTTGTGAGTGCTGTATTATCATTAATAGCAATAAATACTGTTATTATCGACAACAAGAAGTGCATCTCTTGGAACGCCAAGATAAAGCACTATAACACAGTGGTCAAAACGGAGTGTTTATAGCCAGACTGAAACCGGCTGCTTCGATGGCGTAGTTGGTAGTATGCTGAGCTTATACCGTGGGTTCAAACCCAGCCGAAGTCGTCGGATTTTTTAAGAGCGTTAAACATCCCTCAGTATGTCTTCCTGTCTGTCTGTTAGGTAGTCAGCCCGAAGGCTGGTTGGATCCTCAAAAAGCACCGCCGTTACGTTATGTGAGTAGATACCCACACAAACCCAAGGCAGCACTATATTGAGGCATTCTAGGCAAGAAGAGGAGTGAGGTAGTTTGCCATTGCTTTCCTCACTGAGTCAGAACAGTAGTCCTAACCCTATGAGTAGAACCTTTCACAGCATCCACAGGCACTGACTGTGCCCTGAATGCCATTACTAAGCCCCACCCATACCTCAGTAGCTTCCATATAATCACAGCCATGAGTGAGACTGAGACATCGGTGAAAAGCCACCTTTTACTCTAGCCTGTGCCAACTGACAAATGCAAATGTACTGTATTCATCAAGAGATGGCAAACAGGCCTACGGAGGGGAAGTAAAGCCAGCGGGTCCATGTCATAGATTTATGGCATGTAAAAGAACCTTCCACTAACTAAAATTGTGAGAAGCTAAAATTTGTAGGTTAGAATTGATAACGCTATATTAGTTCCAACGCTCACCACTAGGTGACGGTTGCGGTGGCATCTATTAGCAAAGATCACAGCTAGGTGTCGTTGATGGTAGCATTTGGTATCAAAAGTAGGAACTACTTGAAATTGATCGTATGCAGTCCTTACCTGAATCACAGATAACACACACTAATACAGCTATCACAAAAACACCGGTTATCAGACAGATTCAACACACACCCAAAGTACACGTGGCTACATGCCCACGTTGTCGCAGCCTCTAAACTAAGGAACCAACCAACCAACAACAATGAAGTCTACAAAAATGTGGAGAAAATCTCAGAAAGGGGGAGGTTGTGATTTCTCGGACACTTGTAGGCTACAGGATGGACAAAACTAGAATGACTAAAATGATATTCAACTACCCATGGAACAAGAAGACAACTAGGCCTACCGCACGGATTAAGGAAGTTAGTAAAGATCTAGAAAGATCCAACATTCAGGAAGTACAGATGTTACATTTCGGACCATTATTCAAAATTTGGAAGGGCTCCAAGACGAAAGATAATGATAGTAATTGTTGTTTAAAGGGAGCTAACATCTAGGTTATCGGCCCCTAATGGTTTGGGTGATAGTGAAAGATGGGATGAGAATGAAAACCATAACTAATACTAACTACAGACTTACAAACTAGAAGAAGAAATGGTAAACAAATAAAGGATAAGGCAAATAAAGGACAGGAAGAAAAGAAATGCCCTCACCCTCGAAGAATGAGAATTGAGGGATTTGGAAAAAAGGAAAGCCATGCATGGCAGATAGGAAAGAGGAAAGGGCCTGCCCCAAAGTCAGTGGAAAAAAGGGAAAAGGCGGACCCAGCTCAGGAATCCCTCGGGATCGCCAACTCCCGTACTCACCAGCCGTGAGCCCCTGAGGGTGTAGCAATATCCAGGGCGCGCCAGAAGTGGTGGGGCTACACACACCCTGCCTCCTTGAAGGCCTTGAGCAGAAGACAGGAGATAACATGAAAAGAGAAAGAAGGCTGACCCCTCAAAGAATGAGGGATCAGGAAAGATGAGACAAGGGCCAATTAAGGCGAGAAAGGAAGAGACTCCCTAGGCCTCGGATACCCAAATACCGTCGGGGTCGGAAGAGAACAAGAGTTGAACAAGAGAGGTCAACAGGAAAGAAGACGGAGAGGAGCCCGGCACACGTAAGTGGAAGCAATGCCAGACTCAGCTGGGGTCCCAGTGGTCGCCAACCCACGTCCCACGAGATGTGAGCCCCTGGGGGGCAAGACCAAAGAACTGCGAAGGCAGCGTCCATATGAAGGAATAGGCCTACTGGAGGAAGGGGAAGCTTAAGATGAAGAAGAAATGAAATTGTAGCGTGATCCTCAGTGGTCTCTTCGCAAATAATAAAAATAAAATGTTGTTGATTTTACGTCCCTTTTAACTCCTGCTGCATTCAGAGACGCCGGAGAGCCGAAATGTTGCCCCGGAGGGGATCTTTAACGTACCAGTAAATCTACTTATTAGCCTCCGTTTGACATTTTGTAAAATTGAGGAAAAAGTAGACTTATGAGATAAATCCAGGCAAATGTGTGTGTGTGTGTGTCTGTCTGTCTGTCTGTCTGTTCCCCACCCTCCTATCAACTTCTAAACGGATGCAGCTATCAAAACAAAATTTAGTAAGAGTCAAGATTTATACCCGAGTATTTCACGGCCGTATTTGAAAATGACTTTAGAGCTACCAACTGCTGAACAATCGCAATTGAAATTTGAGCTCAATGTTGGACATCTCAAACGCTATGCAAGGGAGCTATTCAAAAATTGGCACACATATAGAGAATAATATTTAAGTTAAGTTTCCAAGAGGACATACATGACAGTGGTGCCAACATGATTCTAAGCTTGCTGATAGGTCCATTCTTTTTATGCCTATAACTTCCATAATGTCAAATGGATTTCTACCAAATTTCGTAGGTAGTTCGTGTATCATAACTGATATGACTATGAGTATTCTTAAGAGCCATCAGATCTGGCAACCGTTAATAAATACTCGCTCTATTTCTTTAACCCTAATACCAATATATCAGAAAGAATGCAAGTCAACAACTCTAACCTTTGCATACGTATAGCAGCTGACATTGTAGAAAAATGTGTAATAACTAATATACATCAGTGCTGGGAACATGTAACGTCCACCTTCCCAACATAATCTCCTTGTAACTTTTGTCTCTCCAGACAGGATCCAGCCGACTTCATGGCTGGGCTTGTGACTGGTGATGAGACATGGCCCCATTAACATGAGCCATAAACGATGCAACGGAAGCATAGTGGCAGTCCACCGCCAAAGAAATGTCGAACAGTGCGATCAGTTGGCAAGCTAATGGCGACAGTGTTCTGGGACACAAAGGGCATCAAACTCATTGACTGGCTGGAATTGGGGGCCACGGATTAACAGTGCAGCATATGTGGCAACCCTTAAGCGCTTACGTCGTATCATTCAAACTAAGCGGCCAGGAAAATAGGCTAAAAGTGTGCTTCTGCAACATGACAATGCCCGCCCCCACACTAGCCGAGAGACCACCGCTGCCATTGATCAAATGGGATTCACGGTGCTGCCACACCCACCATACTCTCCCAACTTGGCACCAAGTGATTATCACCTGTTCGGAAACATGAAGAAACCTCTGGACACAGCTGTCAAGGCATTGGTACGCAGCATTCCGAAAGAATGGTTTCAAGAAGGTCTGGAGAGACTGACACATCGATGGCAAAAGTGCATAAAGTTACAAGGAGATTATGTTGAGAAGGAGGACGTAACAACTGATGTGTAATGTACTTCATTTGGGTAGAAAAACAATATAGTACACCCTTCCTACTAATAATAACTAGCATTACTCGTCGCGGCTTCGCCCGCGAATATTCTAGTTGTAAAGAGTACACTTAGCAAAATCTCGATCACGAATGCTATGACTGATTTATCCTTGGTATGAATAATCCGACTTTATCAATTCAGCTACTGATGCAGTGGTTAGGGGTTTGTCATTCCTTCATAGGTAAATCAGAGCGAAGTTAGTTTTCTGGGAATATCACAGACACTGTTAATTGAAGGGCCTTTAAATGTGGTTTTCGGAGACCCTTTATAGACGGGTGACAAATACCTTTCGTACCACACTCACACGTGAAAATTGCGTGAGAAAATTCTAGAGTGCCCCTTGACCCCCTTAAGCACATTATACTGTATGTATTGATGAATTTTACAGGTTAATTTGGTTCAGTGATAACATTATAACCGCCTGGAAACTTTCACAGTAATGTAATAATTGGAATTGCATTGCGTCTTACAGAAATAGATGGACCTGTGAGATTCTGTTACCATGGTTACCGTGTTGCATTCTTTCATTATTTCATTTGTAAATATACATGTTTTAAGGTATTTATTTAATTATGAGGCATTTAAAGAGTAAGTGAGTGCGTTTCGGTTACGCATTGGGTTATGCTGAAACTGTAGGTACCCCATATTTGTAGGTTGGTGTGAATGGGACCTTATTTTCGGTACAAAACTGGAATGGGACCTTAGCAGAATAATATAGGGGGGGGGGGATACCGTCACCACCCTCATTTTCGGAGCAGTGCAATAACTTGCCAATATTAGTTATCGAGTAGATCTTTGCAAGTGGAGTTATTTAGACCAATTACGCATCACAGTTAACGTCCACTCTGCAATGCCATCTTCTAGAGACATATTAATGTGTGTGTGTGTGTACGTCCCTGAGAGAATGAGAGTTTCCAGGAATCCCCTCAAGTCTCAAGACAGCTCTGTTCTGAGGAACACTGCTAGATATGCACGGAGATAGAGAGGAACAGTGAAGAGGCTGGATTGTCCTTAGAATTCTCATAACTCAATCACGATCTGTTCATAGCCCCACGTGCTACACCCAGCTGGGGAATGATCACCTTCTTTGTGAGAGAAGAATATTACCGAACTGTGACAGTAGAGTCTCGAGGTGGACGATCGAGACAACATCGAACTATACAAAAATTCGGAAATGCGAGGTTACACTGTTGTGAACACTCATCTCTCGATATACCATGATGATGATAATTGTTGTATTAAGGGGCCTAACATCTAGGTTATCGGCCCCTAATGGTTTGGGTGATAGTGAAGATGAAAATGAAATGTAAACTATAACTAAAACTAACTACTAACTTATATACTAGAAGAAGAAATGGAAAACAAAAGGAGAATAAGGCAAATAAAGGACAGGAGGAAAAGAAATGCCCTCAACCCTCGAAGAATGCGGATTGAGGGACTTGGAAGGAGAGCCATGAAAGGCAGACAGGAAAGTGAAAAAGGAGAGGGTCCGTCCCAGAGGTAATGGATAAGAGGGGGAAAACTGGACCCAGCTCAGGAATCACTAGGGGTCGCCAACTCCCGAACTGACCAGCCATGAGCCCTTGAGGCTGTAGCAATATCTATAGGGTGCACCAGAAGTGGTGGGGCTACATAGGCCTACACCCTACCTCCTTGAGGGCCTTGGGCAGAAGAAAAAGAAGGCTGGCCCTTCGCAGAAGGAGGGTATCAGGAAAGATGAGACAAGGGCCAATTAAGGCGGGAAGTGAAGAGACTCCCTAGTCCAAGGATACCCTAATACCGTCGGGGTCGGAAGAGAACAACAGTTGAGCAAGTGAGGTCGACAGGAAAGAAGACGGAGAGGAGCCCGGCACAAGTAAGTGGAAGCAATACCGGACTCAGCTGAGGCCCTCTGGTCGCCATCCCACGTCCCACTATATGTGAGACCCTGGGGGTTCTCTATACAGTGTGGTCCACCCGCCCCTTATTATTTAGTTTTATGAAACCCAACTAACATCTCATTTCTGCCGATGGTCGATTTTGCTCTGCGCTCTGACTGTGTGACAGCAATGTAATTGGGTCATGGGCCTAGCAAAGAAAAACCGATCTTAAATTTTTCCCCGCCATATACTATGGCCCATTCTACTAACATATGACTTCCTGCTCCTTGAAATAA
Source organism: Meconema thalassinum (assembly GCA_946902985.2). NCBI lineage: Eukaryota > Metazoa > Arthropoda > Insecta > Orthoptera > Tettigoniidae > Meconema > Meconema thalassinum. The sequence goes on along the minus strand of OX336399.1, from coordinate 12,430,698 downwards.
CACACATACACGTAATACGATCGAATTAATAGCTTACGCCACGTGATCTGTAATAGTAGAAAGTTAAATCAGCACCATAAACAGTGATTGAAGACTTTGAGATGGACTTAAACGTTTGAGGTGGGACGGCTACAGTAACTACAGCACGTTTAGCGTGCGCCATCTACCATGTGTTCGTGGCTGAGAGGGTTAAAACCTGACCGTACGTGGTGGGCGCGAGCGGGTGGAATGCTGCTTCGAATCCAGTAGTAGGCATACTTTTTTGAACGAAAGCCCACATTCCATTTTAGTCGGGATGTAACTACATTGTCACATTTATTGCCTTAAGACGTATTTTTGTGAAGAGTACGTTGAATTTTGATGATTTATAAAGAGAATTGGATCGAATTGGTACGTTATGCCACGTGACCTGTAATGGCAGAAAATAACAAAACTGGCATGAATATTAACATAACACATCGAAGTGTTGCTCCGGAGGTTCGGGTTCTATTCCCAGCTCTGCCAAGAAATGTAATACTTGTCTGGGGGCTGAAATAAGGTACACGTAGCCTCGTGAAGCAAATATGAGAAAAAGTGGGTTCGATTCTCACCTCAGCCACCCTGGAAATGGTTTTCCGTGGTTTCCCACTTCTACTCCGGCCAAATTCCGGGACGAATTCTATCTTAAGGCCACGGCCGCCTCCTTCCCAATCCTTAATTGCAAATACACACATCATTACAAGCCCGCAATAATTCAGGTTATCAGACAAATTCTGCACACACACACACACACACACACACACACAAGTAAACGGGGCATAAATGACCGCGATGTTCTAGTCCCTCAAATGAAACAAAACAACAACATATCGAAGGTTATTCTGATCGCCAGTGCTTGCATCGAAGTATACGTATTCCATAGAAATTCCCATGGTATTATTAGCATACTTTCGATTTTTACAAAAAATGAAAGTAGACTTATGAGATCTATACAGGGCCAAAAATTGTGTGTCTGTGTGGTGTGTGACTGTGTGTCTGTGTGTGTGTGTGAGTGTGTGTACTCTGAATGTCTGCCCCCTCCTATCAATTCGAACACGGTGAAACTGAATTGAACGAAATTTGGTACAGAGGTATAACTAGCAAAGGGCACCTTAGTGTCATGTTTTATATTGCCGCCATCTTGACGGAAACCTAATGGCGGCCACCCAAATATTCAAAGCTTAAATCAAATTACAAATAACCTAATCATCCGATCTCTACCAAATTTTTCAACAACATATATTTATATGGCGAGCGTCTTTTGACTAAACTACAAGGTAATCAGCCCAATAGTTTGCAGATGGCGGCCATGTATTTGTGCAAATCGATTCCCCCTATCAATTCAAACACGGTGAAACCGAATGGAACGATATTTGGTACAGAGGTAGCACTAGCAAAGGACACCTCAGTGTCATGTTTTATATTGCCACCATCTTGACGAAAAAGTAATGGCGGCCTCCAAAATGTTAAAAGCTTAAATAAATTACGACCAACCTAATAATCTGATCTCTACCAAATTTTGCAACAACATACCTTTATGTGGGAAGCATATTTTGACCAAACTACAAGATCATCAGCCCAACAGTTTGCATATCGCGGCCATGTATGTGTGCAAATCGATTCTCCCTATCAATTCAAACACGGTGAAACCGAATTGAACGAAATTTGGTACAGAGGTAGCAATAGCAAAGGGCACTCCAGTGTCATGTTTTATATCGCCGCCATCTTGACGAAAACGTAATGGCGGCCATCCTAATATTAAAAGCTTGAAACAAATTACGACCAACCTAATAATCTGATCTCTACCAAATTTTACAACAACATACCTCTATGTATGGGGAATCTTTTGGCCACACTACAAGGCCATCAGGCCAATAATGTGCGGATAGCGGCCATGTATGTGTGCAAATCTATTCGCCCTATCTTTTCAAACACGGTGAAACCGAATGGAACGAAGTTTGGTACAGAGGTAGCACTAGCAAAGGCCACCTCAGTATCATGTTTTATATCGCCGCCATCTTGACGGAAACGGAATGGTGGCCACCCAAATGTTAAAAGCTTAAATCAAATTACGACCAACCTAATCATTTGATCTCAACCAAATTTTTCAACAACATACCTTTTTTGGGAAGGATATTTTGACTGAACTACAAGGTCATCAGCCCAATAGTTTGCAGATAGCGGCTATGTATGTGTGCAAATCGATTCCCCTTATCAATTCAAACACGGTGAAACCGAATTGAATGAAATTTTTTAGAGAGCAAAGGGCACCACAGTGTCATGTTTTATATCCGAATAGCACGCTGTATTTCAAGAAGCTTACATCCAATATTCGATTATACTCCTTGAAAAGGACAGAGAGTTATAACAATGCCCATGCATTTAGGAGAAAGTAGGCTATACGTTCTTTACCGAACATCTTGTTTTGTTATTAAATTTTTAAAAACGTCTTAGCATATCTTTAGGCCCGTATCACACGACATTCGCTGACAAGGAAGCTGCTGTGATCGCTGGTACAAAATCCTGTACGACTCTGTTCTCTTCGTCAGTACACCTGCTAGTATGACCGATGTGTATCACACGCTAGCATTTTGTACGCTAAGTTGTATGAAATAAAACCGAAGGGCTGTCGTTTGAGGGCAGTTCTTTCGCCTTATTAACGCAAAGCGGTCGCGGAACTTGCTTTAAGTAAATTAGAAAACATGCGAGGTACTGAATGAATGCATTCCCATCAATATTTAAGATCTAACTGTAATAATTGAATATTTTACCATACGCGTTAATAAGAAGCGCAACACAAACCTCCTGAGTGTGTTGGAAATTTGTGCAAGTGTTATTGCGCCCGCTCGCTCTTTCGATGTGTAATGCCATGTCCTGTGGTTCAGATTCCACGTAAAACGGAGGTCCCGTGGCTTATGATCGCGAGATAAACGGTCACGTTAAACTACAAGCTTCCTTCCTCTTTCGAAGATCCCGGGTTCAAGACTATTCAACGGAATATTTTTTAAATTCTTTTTAACTATTTTATTATACCCTCCCTACCTCGTACAGCAAGACTTCAACTTGGTTTTGTTCACATTGTCTACGAAGACGATAGGGAATATTATTTTCTTGTCTCATTTAAATGGTCATTTTCCCTAAATACTGTTCAAAACCATGGATTTTATAATTATTTTTTTAGTCGATTTTATCCTCCAGGTTAGGTTTCCCCACGAACTCAGTGAGGGTGCCCATCATTATCGCCTCTACGGGGAGTGTCCTGGATCTTGAAACATCTCGTCTGGGGGATACAACTGGGGAGGTGGGATCAGCACCTCGCCCAAACGGCCTCGCCTGCAAAGAGAACAGGGTCCTCTTGAGGGATGGGAAGGGAGGGAAAGATCGGGAGGGATAGGCAAGGAAGAGGGAAGGAGGCAGCCGTGGCCGTACGGTAGGTAACATCCCGGCATTTGCCCGAAGGCGAAGTGGGAAAGCACGGAAAACCACTTTGAGGATGGCTGGGGGTGGGAATCGAACCCCCTCTACTCATTTGGACCACCCGAGGCTGAGTAGACCCCGTCCCAGTCCTCATACCACTTTTCAAATTTCGTGGCAGAGCCGGGAATCGAACCCAGGACGTCCGGGGTGGCAGCTAATCACGCTGACTACTACGCAACGGAGGCTACTCTTCGTGATAATTAGAATTTTAATAGTTCAATATTTATAATAATATGACACGTTCTGTATTTACTGCCTTGCTGCGAGGCTCAGCGGTAACGTTCTCGCTTGCTGTGCCCAAGGTTGCAGGTTCGTATCCTGGCGCAGTCAGCTGGCATTTGAGGGTGCGCAAATGCGACGGAGCCGTGTCAGTAGATTTACTGGCACGTTGAAGATCCCCTTCGGAGCAAAATTCCGGCACCCCGGCGTATCTAAAAGCCAGAGTAGTTAAAAGGGACGTAAAACCAATAATGTTATAATTATCTGTATTTACTGTATGTTTGGGGCAGATGACCTCGTAGTTCCGCCCCTTAAAACCTCACTGACTAACTATTACTGTAAGTGTATAGCAAGCGCTTTTCGCACAGACGACGTTGAAAGAAATTATATTTATTCGTGAGCCTACCCACATAACAAATCTATTTGTTATGTGGGTCGTCTGAGTGAGTCGGAGTTTTCCTTTAAACAAAGGTGGTCAACATTTCGAATACTTGCTACCTTGAATATACAGGATACCTTGCTTTCGTTCTACAGATCATTATGTCGTCGTGTTATCTGGCTGCGTACCATCGGATAAATACGGTCCTTTGAGGACCAAATAAAAAATCATTCGTTGGAACAGGTAGATATAGATATGCGTCCATAATACTTCCGCAATAAACGACATTAAGCAAAAAAAAAAAAAAGTACTAGTTCAAGGTTCGAACATACTACATTGCGACTTCGGTGACGCAACTCTAGCAATTCTTGATTTAGCCACCACAGCTACCGAGAACCATGGTGTGTTGCTGGCACGTATTGAATCTATTCGTAGACACTTACTGTCCAAACGTAAGAAGGTGTTATTCGGAGCTCTGATCGTTTCAATGATGCATTATATTTGAGGTCATTGAAAGAACACTGCCACTATTGATTTCTACTATATTCGTGAGGATGTACTCAACGGTAAAGTTGTACAATGGGCGTAAATGAGCAGGTACTAATGTTTTTAGGATGACTGTGATATACGCGTTAGTTGGGTTGCCTTCCTCCAAAAAAAAAAAAAAATAAGGGGCTGGTGGACCACACTGTATAACAAGTAGCCTAGTTCCGTGAAGAACTAAAGCCTAATCTCATATATCCTACTTATCTACTTGCACCAAAGTGTGGAGGAAGCCTTTCGTACCATAACTCCTGAGATGCTCCGCAAGATGTCAAAGAGAACTTGGAGACGGATAGAACTCAGTGTAAGCCATGATGGTGCACATATAGATCCCCTAGATGGGCTACATAGTTTTTATATGCAAGTACTCCCCTATACAGTATAATGTTTTGACGAGGGGGAATGGGGACCTCTCGGGGTATGGGGACTTCTAGGAAACCCTGCAGTTATAATGAAGAAAATGTCGAAACAGTAGTCTACCTGTTAGGCTGTGTGTGACGTGACTGGAACGAGGCGCATTGTGAAGGTCAGTTCTCTCCCCTGACCCGAGGTTACAAGGACACTCGGCCCCTAGCGCACTACGCTACGCATCCTCTCGGGCGTAATGAGGAGCAAGTGTTGTCCATTCACACACACACACACACGGAGACATGTCAGTGACACCTACAGTAGGGCTTGAAGGACCGTGACCGTGAATCCTGTGATTATGGGCCCAGGGACGTCCTCTATACGTAGAATCCGAACCACAGGACATGGCATTTCACTTCCTAAACCTCACGTGCAGTGATGATGATGATGATGATGATGATGATAATTGTTGCTTTAAGGGGCCTAACATCTAGGTTATCGGCCCCTAATAGTTTGGGTGATAGCGAAAATGAAGTAGAAACCATAACGAATATTTAGTTGACTGAAAATACTTACAAAATGGAACTCAAGATTGAAAAGACTCACAAAATGTCGAGTAGAAATACTTACAAAAGGTAATTTAAAAGGAAAATACTCACAAAAGGAATATAAAAAGAATTATTTTGGCAACACTGTTATGGTTGGCCTCCTGGAAATTAAACTGAAATAGTATTATCTACATGTGTGCCAATTTTGGAATAGCTCCCAAGCATACCTTGCAAGATATCCAACATGGAGCTCAAATTTCTAGTGCGTTTTTTCAGCAGTTGGTAGCACTGACATCATTTTCAAATATGGACGTGAGATATTCCGGTGCACATCTTTATTCATACTAAATTTGGTTTAAATCCAATTGATAGTGTAGAAGTTAAATGCATTTAAACGTTGGACCTATCAGAAGGCTTAAAATTATGTTGGCAACACTGTCATGTATGGCCTCCTGGAAATTAAACTGAAATAGTATTATCTACATGTGTGCCAATTTTGGAATAGCTCCCAAGCATACCTTGCAAGATATCCAACATGGAGCTCAAATTTCTAGTGCGTTTTTTCAGCAGTTGGTAGCACTGACATCATTTTCAAATATAGACGTGAGCTATTCCGGTGCACATCTCTACTCATACTAAATTTGGTTTTGATTGCTGCAGCCGTTTAGGAGTTGATAGGGACACACACACACACACACACACACACACACACAGCTAGACAGACAGACAGACAGACAGACAGACAGACAGACACACATTTTCCCGGATTGATCTCATGTCTACTTTTTCCTCATTTTTGCAAAATGTGAAAAGTAGGCTAAAAATACGCACAAAATGTAGTTTAGATACACGGGGAGCTAATTCATAAAAACAGTGCGGGAATCTTAAAGAGAAAAGTAAATATATTGTTACGTGCCACTCCCTAGTGGCACTTTTGTTAACTGGATTACGGTGGGGGTACAAAGCACAACACCAATTACTGCTTAAAGAAATAATTAACTTTATTGTGGCCAGAAAATTACACTAATCAGCAAATACAAGCAATTAGGAGCCTTACTCCAGTTTCCTCAAGTCTCTTCCTTGAGCGCTCTTGGCCCTTCCACTTGTCAACAGATCACAGAAGTTAATCCGTCCTAATGAGTACGGTGGCCTTGACAGAAACTACCTGCTCCTCTCCTTTATGTTCACCGACCACAATTACTTACGATCACTTGCTGCAGGCTATTTCGCTGTCCACAAGCTGGAGAAACAATGTCACTGGATTTCGTAACTCGCACGGCACTTCGTCACCACACTTCTGTCGCACAAGATAATCGCTCGCACTAGCTCGTAAAACACAACAACAACCACTGCTTCACGGGTCAGTCTTATATAGCAGGCCGGTGACTCAATAAATGCTTCTAGATCCATCCAGGGTCCACGGCTTCTCGGGGTTTCCATCGCTGGTCCAGTCACGAATATTCTGGACTATCTCTTTGTCCTAGTAGCCCTGTTGCATAAGGCGCGCGCAATACAGGAGGCAGGGCACAGCCCAGCCCTGGGGCAGTTGTGACTCATGCGGCGAGTGATGACACAAACTCACAGCCGTAACACCATTGAAAAGAGAAAGAAGGCTGATCCCTAGCAGAATGAGGGATCAGGAAAGATGAGAGAAGGGCCAATTAAGGCGGGAAAGGAAGAAACTCCCTAGGTCTCGGATACCCTAATACCGTCGGGATCGGAAGAGAACAAGAGTTGACTGGACTGGCTGCTGTGCCCAGGGTTTCTGGATCGAATCCTGGCGCAGCCAGTTGGCATTTGTGGGTGTGCAAATGCGAGGAAACCGTGTCAGTTGATGTACTGGCACATTAAAGATTCCTTTCGGGACAACATTTTAGCACCCCAGCGCCTATAAAAGCCTCAGTAGTTACAAGGGGCGTACCACAAATAACATATTATTATTCTTCTATCTTCGATTTGGCCAACTAGGGACCACGTCAGTTCAACTGTCTCTTTTTCCGAGCTCTAACTACCGCCCAGTGTTCCCGAATTCATCTCCGGTGTTGTTCTTTTCTCTCTTGGGTCCAGGCCTTCCCTGTCTTCAGCTTCAGCTTTTCATGGAAACCTTTGTGCGTACGTAGTTTTTCCTGAAGTGGAAAACGCTCCTGGATATCTTTAGGGGAAATTTCCATTTCACGTAGATCTTTCTCAACTTCAGTGAAGCATGCCCCTTTGGTTTTCTTAACCTGAAAGTACGTCAATATCCGTTTTGATATCCTGCCTGGGCTCATTCGTGTCACGTGGCTTTAAAAGGCAATCCATCTTTTTCGAATCGTGTCACTGATCTTCTCCACGTGCTTGTACAATTCGTGGTTGTGACGCCTTCTGTACTCGCTGTTTTCTTTGATGGGACCCAGGATTTTCCTCAAAATCTTCCTTTCTTTAGCCTCTAGTTCTTCCATTAGACCTTTCTTGTTCATTGTTAGAGTCTCTGCCGCATACAGAGCCTCTGGTCGAATAACAGTGCAGTAATGTCTAATTTTTGGCGTTTAAGGATATCGATCTTGTATTGTAGATGTCTTTAGCCAGGTTAACATATTATTATTATTATTATTATTATTATTATTATTGAGGAGCGTGATGGCGTAGTGGCTTAGCTGCTCGTCTTTCACCCGGACGGCCGGGGATCGAATCCCGGTGACAGCTGGGCGAAATTTTCACCTGAAAAATCACGTGGCGTCAGGAAGGGCATCCGGTCTTAAATCCCCGGCCAAAACCAAAAATGAGCCGGGTTGGCTCCGGCAACCCCAATTAATTGGGATAAGCCATAGAGAATGATTATTATTATTATTATTATTATTAGAGTCAGAAATGGGGGTAGGTGTCCCGAGGCTTAAAATAAGCTACCATTTCAGCATTTGCCTGGGGAGAATGTGAAGGAAATCTCAGACTCAGAATGCCCGCTGTCTGCCTTTGAACAGCAAATTTCTAGCTTCCCTATATCAGGGTAGGCTACGTATTTAAACTCCGAATGAAGAGGATCTGGGTTTGATTCCCGGCTCTGACAAGAAATGTAATTGTGGTCTGAGGGTTGGAACGGGATTCACTCAGCCTCGTAAGGCAAAACTGAGAAGAGATGAGTTCGATTCCGTCCTGAGCTGTCCTAGAAGTGATTTTCCGTGATTTTCAATTCCAGGCACATGCAGGGATGGTTTATAAACTTCGTTTATAATCCTAGCCTCAAATGCAAATACACTCTCTACTGCAACCATTGCAGTGACACAGGCTATCAGACAGATTCCACACCCACACACCCAAGTACACGGGGCTACATAGTTGCGTCATGAAATGAGATCGAGTGAAATGTTGTTCTTGTTAATTCAGTTTAGAGGCTAGGGACATCTATAGTCATTAGCCCCGTGTACTTGGAGGAGTGTTGAACTTGTGTTTCTGTGGTGACTAGGCCTAGCTACCGTATAAACTTTAAGGATAGGAATGGTGCAGGTGCCCCGGGACTTGAAATAAGGTAGCCTACTATCCGGTAATTTACCTGGAGGGAGTGTGGAAAAATCCGTCAAAAAGCCACACTCACTCTACCAGATTCGAACTTCCAATCTTCCAGCTTCCCATCGCCACGGGATGAAGCAGGAACAAAATATCACCCATATTTCCTAGTTTTTTAAAGTTATTGATAAACTTTTCATGGGAGGGAGGTTTACAGCCGGTGGGATAGGGGGTAATCTTGCAAATAGGAATTGTAATATTAGCTGAGGAAGATTTGAAAGTAAAACGAAACATGTATCCTACTAGTTCATTTGTATTTTCCAATCTCAGGACGTCAGCCCTTGGACTGAGCTTCTCAGTTGCTGAATATGCAGCACCAGTTTGGCTTTCTTCTACACATTCCAAAGAGGCGGATATAGCTATGAATGAGACCTCCCGGATTGTGTCTGGATGTCTTAGACCAACACCACTTCAGAAGATGTACCCTCTTATTGGAATTACTCCTCCTCATGTCCGAAGAATGTTAGCAGCAGCATCTGAGAAGAAACGGCAAGAAACCGATTCAAGGCATCCACTTTTCGGTCAACAACTAGCCCGACAGAGACTTAAGTCCAGAAATAGCTTTTTGAGGGGAGTAACAGCCCTCGAAGGGTCACAAGAAGCTGCCTGTGTGAAGATATGGAAGACAGAAATCAAAGACCCAATTATTCCCCTATCAGAAAAACTGGCACCTGATCACAACTTGCCATAGGGAACTTGGATATCATTGAACAGGCTGAGGACGGGGGTTTGACGCTGCAAGAACAATCTAAAGAAATGGAACATGCTCGTCAACAATGATGAGTTCTGTGACTGCAGCAAGTTACAAGATCCAGAACACCTGCTGATCTGCCCCTTGATGGAGGACATATTATGTTATGGCTGCAAATACTAATGCTGTAACTGTTGCTATTGCTTGCCACGTAGGTGAGTGGTTAACGTGTAGGACTACCAATCCCAAGCTTGAAGGTTCGCTCCTGGCCGTGGTAAGTGATTTTTGAAAGGCGCAAAAATTACGACATGCATGTCATATGATGTTGGCATGTTAAAGAACCCATTTGAATTCAGTAGGCCGTGTTCATAATGGAAAAATTAATCTCGGGATTTTCCGCCAAAACAAAGTTCCTCCATTCTCTACTAGAAAGCGCTATAGTGTCAAGGAGCTTAGATAATGAACCTCTTTGACTTTCATAGCGCTCCAAGGAATGGTGAAATTTGACATGCAAGCTGCCCTCTGGGTGTCAAATAAAAAAACTTGCACCCGGCACCGAGGCCATATGATATTATTATTATAAGCTGCGTTCAAAAAGTAACGAGCTGGAGGCATAATTACAGAAACCAGCACCTGTATGTTAGAAGTATTGGCCCTGGCTGTTGAGGCACTTGTCCCACAGTGACACGAGGCGGTCAATGGCTGTCTCATAAAATTCCCTGGGCTGCGATGTGAACCAGTTCCGCACGTACAGCTGGACGTCGGCATCCGAGGTGAATCGTTGGCCCCGCAGAGCCCTTTTCAGGGGACCAAACATGGCGTAATCACAGGGAGAGAGGTCTGGACTGTATGGAGGGTGGACGAGAACCTCCCATTTGAATTTCTGCAGGAGTGCCGCGACTGTGTTGGCCGTATGAGGTCGTGCATTGTCATGGAGCGACCACGGCGGCTATGGCATTCACTGTCACTCGGCGGTCCTGGGTAATGAGTGCATCAACCAGCTGGACGTTGTCATCGGTAATGCAGGGGGGTGCCCCAGACCGGGCATCATCGGCTAACGACACCCGTCCTTCCCTGAAGCGCTTGTGCCACGCCTTGACCCTTGCAAGGGACATGCAGTGTTCGCCGTACACTTGTGACATTCGGCGATGAATGTCCGTTCCCCCTACTCCTTCCGCTGTCAGAAACCGAACAACACCTCTTTGCTCTTCGTTTGACGCCTCCATGTCAGTGTTTGCAATGTGACTGGCAGCGTTGAACGATTGATGCATGCTGCTGCTCGCTTTGTATCGTCACGTGACGTGCACGCGTGCCCTCTAGCGACGGGCTGTGACCTTCCACGCTCTGTTTGGAGCCACACCTCGTTACACATGCCACGATTAGCCGATGTCGTCACCGGTTTGCTAATTCCAGCCTCCGGCTCGTTACTTTTTGAACTCACCTTATATTATTATTATTATTATTCATTCTATGGAGTACGTAGGTTAACCAAAATGGTTTTTAGCTTGATGAGTTGGGATTGGTTCTTCCTAGCCCATATCTCCTTCATTCCCTGACTTTGTAGTTGTTTAGCTATCGCTGACCTCTTTGGTCTCTGCCCTTTCTTAAGTTTAATCTGTGGGTCTTCTTTTAACATTTTCCGGAAAGCTTGTCGGTCTTGCATAACGGATTCAGAGATGTTAAAGCTTTGCAGATCTTGTTTAACTTGCTGGTTCTACAGTGATGTTGCTTTCTTGCAGGAGCTGGCTCTGTGGATTACACTGGTCGTTCATTCTCTCAAGGTGTCGCTAGAATTGGAGGCGACTCTTGATGATTGTGTCCATTAGAGGTTCTTGCTTTAGGTAGGCCTGTGATACCTTACTCCATTTATGATCCTTGGGCCTAAAATCTTCCTCAAGATAATTCTTTCCTTGACCTCTAGTTTCTGTATCAGTTTTTCCCCTTTGCTGGTTAGGGTTTCAGCTGCATAGAGGACCTCAGGCCTGATTACAGCATTATAGTGCCTTAATTATTATTATTATTATTCTTTCTTCGATTCGGCCAACTAGGGACCACGTCAGTTCAACTGTCTCTTCTTCCGAGCTCTAACTACCGCCCAGTGTTCCCGCATTCATCTTCGGTGTTGTTCTTTTCTCTCTTGGGAACACGCCTTTCCTGTCTTCAGCTTCGGCTTTTCCTGGAAACCTTTGTGCGTACGTAGTTTTTCCTGAAGTGGAAAACGCTCCTGGATATCTTTAGGGGAAATTTCCATTTCACGTAGATCTTTCTCAACTTCAGTGAAGCATGCCCCTTTGGTTTTCTTAACCTGAAAGTACGTCAATATCCGTTTTGATATCCTGCCTGGGCTCATTCGTGTCACGTGGCTTTAAAAGGCAATCCTTCTTTTTCGAATCGTGTCACTGATCTTCTCCACGTGCTTGTACAATTCGTGGTTGTGACGCCTTCTGTACTCGCTGGTTTTGATGGGACTTAGGATTTTCCTCAAAATCTTCCTTTCTTTAGCCTCTAGTTCTTCCATTAGACCTTTCTTGTTCATTATTAGAGTCTCTACCGCATACCGAGCCTCTGGTCGAATAACAGTGCAGTAATGTCTAATTTTGGCGTTTAAGGATATCGATCTCTTATTGTAGATGTATTTAGTCAGGTTGTATGCCATTTCCATTTTATTAATGCGTGGCATGAATGCTTCTTTCTCTGATAGGTTAGGCTCTATCCATTCACCGAGGTATTTAAACTTTTCTGCCTTCTGAACTTTTCCTAGTCCAACCTCCAGTTATTATTATTATTATTATTATTATTATTATTATTATTATTATTATTATTATTATTATTATTATTATTATTATTATTATTATTATTATTATTAGACTGTTGCTACTTACTGGCAAAATTTAACTTGATTCGGACACGGAAAATAAATAAACAAATAAATAAATATTTGTTTTTTAAATAAATTGCCTTGACTAAGGTGGCAAAGATTCGTTTTCTACTTTAATTTAAAGTCCTCAGTTCACACTTCCCGAGGAAAGGGAATCCATTGGCAGGCAGGGAGACTTATGATAGGTTCATTTCCCTACACTGCGACTGCTCGCCACTCGTTCCTTATGCAAAACTCGGGCAGGCAGGCGTCTGTGCCCATGCGCCGCCGTTATAAACTGCATCCCCCCGGTTTTAAAATCATCTTATTGGTTGGGAGGTCTTGGGCTTCCCAATAAAAAATAGCTATGCGCGTAGAGTGGGGGCGGTGAGAGAGAGGGAGGGTGGAGACGCGATATGACGTCTTCCCCTTCCCCTCAGCGCGCTCGGCTAGCTAGGCTCTACTCTGCTTGTGTATTGATTTTAATGACACACGGCACCGCTCGGCGCCGGGGTAAGACCTGGGACGGTCATCAGCAGGCCAGCGTTCATCGCACTACATTCAAGCGGATGTGCTCTACAGCAGCCTCCTTGGCATAAACAAGTGATAGCTGAGGAGCGTGGTTTTCCCAATGAAGTAATGTTTCTTATGTCCCTTGATTTTTAACCGCCTCTATTATAATGCGAACTGGGAGGTACGGAACGACAAAAAATGAAAAACTTTCACTTTTAGGCTCCAGAAATTATCGTCCCTTTCCCGATTACAGAAATATATAACACGTTGGCAAAGAGAGAATTTTTGATGTCATTACTCTTTATTTTTTCTTTGATTATGATGATGATAATTTTTGTTTGAAGAGGCCTAACATCCAGGTTATCGGCCCCTAATGGTTTGGGTGATAGTGAAAGATGAGATGAGAATGATAACTATAACTAATACTAACTACAGACTTACAAACTAGAAGAAGAAATGGTCAACAAATAAAGGACATGAAGAGAAAAGAAATGCCCTCAACCCTCGAAGAATGAGGATTGAGGGAGTTGGAAGGAAGGAGAGCCATGAAAGGCAGATTGGAAATGGAAAGAGGAGAGGACCCACCCCAAGGTCAGAGGAGAAAGGGGACGAAACGGACCCAGCTCAGGAATCCCTCGGGGTCGCCAACTCCCGAACTCACAGCCATGAGCCCTTGAGGGTGTAGCAATATCCAGGGTGCACCAGAAGTGGTGGGGCTACACACACCCTGCCTCCTTGAGGGCCTTGAGCAGAAGGCAGCAGATAACATGAAAAGAAAAAGGGGGCTGACCCCTCGAAGAAGGGGGGTAGCAGGAAATATGAGACAAGGACCAATTAAATCGGGAACGCTATGAAAGTCAAGGAGGTTAGATATCTAAGCTCCTTGACACTATAGCGCATTCTAGTAGACAACGGAGGAACTGTGTGTTGGCAGAAAATCCCGAGATTAATTTTGCCATTATGAACACGGCCTACTGAATTCAAATGAGTTATTTGACATGCCAACATCGTATGACATGCTTGTCGTGATTTTTCTAGCCTTTCAAAAAATCACTTAACAGGGCCAGGAGTGAACCTGCAAGCTTGGGGTTGGTAGACCGACACGATAACCACTCACCCACCGTGGCGAGCTCCAATTTCTGATGATAAATATGATAATTGTTGTTTAAGGGGCCTAACATCTAGGTTATCGGCCTCTAATGGTTTGGGTGATAGTGAAAGATTAGATGAGAATGAAAACTGTAACTAATACTAACTACAGACTTACAAACTAGAAGAAGAAATGGTAAACAAAAAAAGGATAAGGCAAATAAAGAACAAGAAGAAAAGAAATGCCCTCAACCCTCGAAGAATGAGGATCGAGGGACTTGGAAGGGAGGAGAGCCATGAAAGGCAGATAGGAAAGAGGGGAAGGAGGAGAGGGCCTGTCCCAAGGTCAGAGGAAAAAGGGGACAAAACGGACCCAGCTCAGGAATCCCTCGGGGTCGCCAACTCACAAACTCACCAGCCGTGAGCCCCTGAGGGTGTAGCACAATCCAGGGTGCACCAGAAGTGGTGGGGCGACACATTGCCTCCTTAGGGGCCTTGAGCAGAAGGCAGGAGATAACATGAAAAGGAAAAGAAGGCCAATTAAGGCGGGAAAGGAAGAGACTCCCTAGGCCTCGGATACCCTAATACCGTCGGGGTCTGAAAAGAACAAGAGTTGACCAAGTGGGGTCGACAGGAAAGAAGACGGAGAGGAGCCTGGCACAAGTAAGTGGAAGTAATGCCGGACTCAGCTGGGGTCCCGTGGTCACCAACCCACATCCCACTAGATGTGAGCTCCCGGGGGGGTCAATTTCTGAACTAAGGCCAAGGGGAGCAAGTGATAGCTCAGGAGCGTAGGTGAAGGATCGTCCATGAGGGTGGTTTTCCAAATGAAGTAATGTTGCTTATGTCCCTTGATTTAAACCGCCTCAATTATAATGCGAACTGGGAGGTGTGGAATGACAAAACTTTCACTTTTAGGCTCCAAACATTCTCGTCTGTTTCCCGATTACAGAAATATATAACACGTTGGCACAGAGAGAATGTTTGATGCCATTACTCTTATTTTAAGGAGGAGGGTGTAAAAAATTACTTTTTTCATTGGCTGAAAAAATAGTAGGCCTACATAAATTGTCCACACAATGGAACTTGAGGAAGATGGGAAGAGACAAACACGGCGTATCTGGACGGAGGAACAGAGATTACAACAATCAGTGAAAATAAAAAACTATTGTGTAAGGAGGAAAGCTCGCAAAATGTTGATTCCTAGTGGTCCTATGTGATCCATTCACGAAGAAGATTAGGCCTACATATCAGTACTGTGTTGCCTTTTATTTCCTTTTGTTATTTACTCATCTATTAGACAATAGACTTTACAAATATTTTTAAGAGGGAAGAATGGGTGTTGCGGTGTCAGTATATCCTAAAACTAAAACTTCATTAAAGGGAACAATCTTTTTCTCTGTAAATCTAGTTATATTTTTCTCATGAATTTTAGACACACAAACCTCTAATGACGAGTGCTGATAAATAAAGTTATGCAGTTAGCTCCAATAGGGGACTGCGTAGCTTACTGTCGACCAAAGTATTATGTGCACTCGAGTTTGAAGGTTGTTTGTGAAGTAACCAATAGACCTACATAAAATCCAATAACATCATCATTTTCGTCGTTCTATTGCACGTTAGCTCATGTAGGTTTGGAATTTTTAATTTATATTTTAATATTTTTTTGTCGCAGTTGGAGCACAAAAAGTGCACGTTTTTAAGCGTGTTTCAACCATGCGTCACATTTAAGAATTATTATCTCGAAAACCCGTCATCAGATCGAATCCAAATTTTAACACAATATACATTGGAATGTTGTATAACTGGTTTATTAATTTCAAAATGTTGCGTGTCCAAGAAAAAAAGTTGTTATCATTTTTGTCAGGTAACCTTTTCTCGGCTCGGGGTGGTTGGAAAATGTAGTTCTTAGTTGCGATGTAATCCTTATACATCAAAAAGTTATGCTGTATGACTGTGAAATACGTAAATTAACTCACTTATTTTATATCGGTTTGTATTTGTAGGCTGAAATAACACATCGTTCACCACCTACCCGCTCCCGGAAAAGCTGTACAGCGTTGCCGAAATAGAGCCCATCACGCATCATGGCGTGCCTCGCTCGGAAGTGATGGGCTCCACAGTTTGGGAAACGCTGGTGTAGCCTATACCTCCTTACAGTCCTGGTAAAAAAGGGTTCCCGACTCCCAACATTCAACTGGGCGATGATCTGATGGTTCTACTGAGGAGACGTGATGTCCGTTTGTTAAACACCTGTGGTCGTCCCGTGTGGCGGTTTACAATATTGAAGATCCACCCTCGACGCTGTTAACCTCAGAAACCCGAATTCGCGTGTAAAATCCAAAATACCTGGAGGTCCGGGTTCGATTCCCGGCTCTGCTAATAAATTCAATTCTGGGTCATTCAGCCTCGAGAGATAAAACTGAGAAAAGATGGGTTTGATCCCCACCTCGGTCATCCGAGAAGTGGTTTTCCGTGCTTTCTCACTTTTACTCCAGGCAAATGCAGGGATGGTTCCTAACTTAGGCCACAGCTGCCTCCATCCGACTCTTCACCTGAAATTTTAAAAAACACACACCACAATAGCATAGGTTATCAGACCAATTCTACACACACCCAATACACGAGGCTGAAATGACCACGATATCCAAACCCCTAAATAAAAGAATAACAGCAACAACATCATCTGCAATGACGAACCTGATGTTGTTGTTGTTGTTGTTGTTGTTGTTCGAGTCTTCAGTCTTTTAACTGGTTTGATGCAGCCATCCATGCCTCCCTGTCCTGAGCTAATCGTTTCATCTCTACATAGCTACCATACCCTGCATCCGAGGCAATCTGTTTA
The DNA here is from genome assembly GCA_946902985.2 of Meconema thalassinum. Taxonomy (NCBI): domain Eukaryota; kingdom Metazoa; phylum Arthropoda; class Insecta; order Orthoptera; family Tettigoniidae; genus Meconema; species Meconema thalassinum. The sequence goes on along the minus strand of OX336399.1, from coordinate 12,413,628 downwards.
ACATATTCTAACCTTGGTCTACCCCTCAAGTTCTTGTCCTCGACCCTTCCGTCCATAACTAAGCTAGCTATTCTTGGGTATCTTAGTACGTGTCCTACTAACCTATCTCTCCTCTCCCACTCGTCTTAATACCTGTTCATTTGTATCCCTATCTACCCATCTGATCTTCATCATTCTCCTGTAACATCACATTGCAAAGTTTCAATTCTCCTCCTTTTCTGCTGCACCAATAGTCCAAGTTTCACTTCCATAGAGCGCCACGCTCCAGACAAAGGCTTCCAAAAATGACCTCCTAATACCTAAATCTATATTCGATGTCAACAGATGGTTTTTCTGCAGAAATTCTTTCCTCGCCTGAGCCAACCTTCATATTATATCCTCTTTGCTTCGTCCATCATTGGTTATTTTGCTTCCTAAGTAACAGAAGTCTCCTGCTTTGATTTTATGGTGGCGATAATTATAATAATAATCATATACACAAAACGCTAAGGTGTATGCTTCCCAAAACTCCACCTCTTACACCAAATCTTTCGAATAGTCTCAATAGTATACAGGAAAAATCTTGCATGTCGTGAAATATAAGTGTTTGTTTATCAAGTGCATTTAAACAAATAAACAAGGTGATAGCCCCTCTGTCGCGTTGAGCCCGTTAAGTCGGGTGGGTGTCTGATAATAATAATAATAATAATAATAATAATAGTAATAATAATAATTTAATTTAATTTAATTTAATTTAATTTAATTTATTTATTAAATACTATTTATGTTACATTATTGTGATATGTCTCACGAATCTGATGACAGTACAGATTATCTGTGAGACATATTAATTATTATTTACAACATATATATAGATTATATTTCAGTACAAGAGTGCATGCATTTTTTTTGTAATGTTAATGATAAAATATTAATGTAAATAATTAAAGATACAAAAAATTACACTATGGTAGTTATATTAATAAATTTATCTTATGAGTTAATGTTTGGTTAAGTAATATTTTTTAGTGCGACTTATAGCTAGTTGTTTGCTGTTAATGTTTGTCAGTCCAGGTGGTAGTTCATTAAGTAGTGATGGTATAATATAATTTAGTCTCTTGAAACCATAGCTATTTATACATAAAGGTTTAACATGTTTAGTACTTGTTATGGCTCTTGTTTGTATGTTGTGAGAGACCTTATGCCTGAATCTTGGATCATGGTAGTAGAGATTCAGTACAGTAATTTGGAACAACTCTTTAATATTAAAATAAGGGATATCAGTGAAATATTTAAAAAACCTGTTTTGGCTATCTTGAATATTATTAATTAAAGTTGTGTTTTGATTTCCCCAAGCTGCTATAGCATATCTTAATTTGCTTTCAATCAGAGCACTGTAAATTGTTTTGTAAGTTTTCCTATCTACATAAAATCGGAGATTGTAGAAGGTGTAGAGGTTTGCTCTTAGGTTTTTTATTATGTTTACTGTGTGTGTGTTCATTTTAAAGTGTTCATCAAGGGTAATTCCTAGGTATTTTTGTATCGAAGTACTATTTATGAAGGTGTTACATTTGCAACCTGCCAGGATGTTTTGGTGTATGCATGATATGCTGTGGTGCGTTAGTTTGTATTTTTCTTGTGTGAAGTGATCAACTCTGATGTGCATTATTTTAGATTTGGTTGTATTTATATACAAATTATTGTCATGACACCATCTTGTGATGTTATTGAAGTCTTCTTGAAGTCTATCAAAAGCTGTTTTAGAGTCTTTATGTATGGTATATATAGTGGTGTCATCAGCATAAATAAATATTTTACTGTGTTTAATGGCTTCATTCATGTCGTTTACGAACAGGTTATATAGTGTAGGTGAGATAATGCTGCCTTGAGGGATACCTTGTGTTCCTTCTACTGCGTCACTGATAGTGTTATTGACCATAACTGCCATTTCCCTGTTTTTCAGATAGCTTTCAAATAGTTTGTAAGTCGTGCCTCTTATTCCAATATCGTGTAATTTTGCAAGTAGTTTATTGTGATTTATTGTGTCAAATGCTTTAGAAAAGTCAAGAAAAAGTACCATTATGTGATTGTTCTTATTTAAGGCATTATTTATTACAATGGCAAATTCAGCCAGGAGTAGTTCAGTACTTTTCCCCTTCCTAAAACCGTATAGGTGTCCCTTTAAAATATCATATTTATTTAGGAAATTCTTCAATCTCATATCCAAGCATTTTTCCATTATTTTGTGGAGGATTGATAAAATGCATATTGGTCTGTAGTTGCCAAAGTCTAAGTGATCGCCATTCTTATATATTGGTTTAATAATTGTGTATTTCAGATATTTTGGTATTATGCCTGATTCGAATATCTTGTTTATGAGATGTGTTATGATTGGTATAGTTTTTTTGGATGTTGCCTTTATGTCTTTCAAGCGTATATTGTCTACCCCAGGCGATTTGTCTGTTTTTAATTCCTTAATTATGTTTTCTATTTCATATTCATCAGTTTCAAGTAATGTAAAGGAATTCATTAATGTGTTTCTATTTGATTGCCATATGTTGATACTACAGTTATGAGCTAGGCTGTTTATTTTTTCACTAAAGGTATTGATGAATTTATTGACTATCACTTCGTTAGTATAATGTAATATTAAATGTTTGTTTATGACTTCATTGACAGTTTGTGTTTTCCGACCTGTTATATCATTAATGACTCTCCACATTCCTTTATTATCGTTTTTGGAACTATTTATCTTATTTTTATAATATTGATGTTTTGTTTTGTTTATTAGCTTATTTAATTTGTTTCTGAAAGCTTTGTATTCATTTTTTATTGTAATATTATCCTTGTTTCTGAGCATTGTTTTGTAAAGTCTGTCTCTTTCCTTACATTGTATTTTTAGGTCATAAGTGAACCATTGTTTGCTTTTTCTGTGTTTACGAGTTGTTATGTAAGATGCTTTTTGGTAGATTTCCTTAAATTTGGTTGTTATATTGTTAAATATGTCATTAGGATTTTTTAATTCAAGGCAATCTGTCCAGTCTGTGTTGTTAAGGCTTGTGTGTATTATAGTATCGTTCATTAATAATAATAATAATAATAATAATAATAATAATAATAATAATAATAACTGGAGAAAAAAGAGCGCAAAATCGTCAGAGGTATAATGGGATCAAATTACAAGAATGGTATCCACTATAAAAATCCAACAAAGAAGTCGACAGTGAAATAGAGAAAATTTCAGAATCAATCCGTAAAAGGCGGGCACGGTATTACGGTCATCTCAAACGAATGGACGGAAACAGGCTGACTAAACAGATTTTTCATTTCTTTGACTCCAAACCCAAAACCACAATGCCCTGGTTTATGAATACCAAAGACGACCTCAAAATACTGCATCTAAAACCCGACGACGCCTTCAATAGAGATCTCTTCCGCAAAAAGATACTGACGAATGGGCTAACCCGAGACGAGACATCGAACCCGAAAAGAAGACAAGGTACCACCTGGACAGCGGAGCGTAAGATGGCGCACTCACAGAGAATGAGGAAATTCTGGGCTCAGAGGAAGGCGAAACAAATTGCCAAGTGTAGCAAGACTTAACGTGGTCCTAGATGGCCTCAACGAATTATATATATATAATAATAATGGGGTGAGCCAGTGTTTCTTTCTTCCCACGGCATTACCGGTAGAAGTTTTCGTCTTAAGGTCAGTCTGGAACATGATGATGATGATGATAATTGTTGTTTTAAGGGGCCTAACATCTAGGTTATCGGCCCCTGATGGTTCGGGTGATCGTGAAAATGAAAATGAAAAGCGAACTTAAAACTAAAATTAACTACTAACCTACAAACTAGAAGAAGAAATGGAAAACTAAAGGAGAATAAGGCAAATAAAGGACAGGAGGAAAAGAAATGCCCTCAACCCTCGAAGAAGGCGGATTGAGGGACTTGGAAGGAAGGAGAGCCATGAAAGGCAGATAGGAAAGTGAAAGAGGAGAGGGTCCGCCCCAAAGGTAAGGGACAAAAAGGGAAAACGGACCCAGCTCAGGAATCCCTCGGGGTCGCCAACTCCCGAACTCACCAGCCGTGAGCCCCTGAGGGTGTAGCATTATCTAGGGTACACCAGAAGTGGTGGGGCTACATACACCCGGCCTCCTTGAGAGCCTTAAGCAGAAGGTAGGAGATAACATGAAAAGAAAAAGAAGGCTGACCCCTCGCAGAAGGAGGGAATCAGAAAAGATGAGACAAGGGCCAATTAAGGCGGGAAAGGAAGTGACTCCCTAGGCCTTGGATACCCAAATACCGTCGGGGTCGGAGGAGAACAAGAGTTGACCAAGTGAGGTCGACAGGAAAGAAGACAGAGAGGAGCCCGGCACAAGTAAGTGGAAGCAATGCTGGACTCAGCTGGGGCCCTGTGGTCGCCAATCCACATCCCACTAGATGTTAGCCCCTGGGGGGGACTTCTGATTGCAGTGATGTTGGTTGTCATTTGAATACTCGAGATGTTTTAGCCAAGGTGTATGTATGAAAACTCCACACACCGATGCCTTCATGAGCTAATACAGACCAAGCTGCCAATTGGCGTTCTCTTAGCGAAAATATCTTGTATTAAGAAGGTCGATCACGTGATTCGTAACTTGATTGTGTTTAGCGAACGGAGACATCCGATCAGGGAAAACACAGGCGGTAGCCTCGTTAATCCTGTAGTTCAGTAGTAAATATATTTTATTTGTATTTATTTACATTTAATTATTTTAGTCGAATTATTAATTTTTATTATTGTTTTTCTTTAACATTTTAATGCTCTTAATTACTTTTATAATTGTACAACTAAGATTTTAATATTTTTAGAAATTTCATTTTTATAAGCTTATTTATTTTCAAAATTTAGAGGCATATTAAGCATTATTAAACAATTCAAAATACTAAATAAATAAAATTAAAAGGTAATAAAAAATGAAATTAAAAATGCATTATTTTTTACCATTTTTTATTTAAATTGTTTTTATTAAAACATTTATCTAGCGCCCTAGGTCAAGGAGATAAACTAATAACATTTGGTTTAAAGAAACATTAACACTTCCACAAGAATTAGTTGAAATATAAGTGAAAGATTCAACCATCTGCATCTTTGAAATATAGGCTACATTGAGGTGGTTAATATACTGACCACTATTGTTTTCTAATTTTTATTGTAATTATTTAATTTAAATTTTCATTTCAGCTCTATTTTTTATTTTTATTTCAAAATATTCAAAATTTCTTTTAAATAAATTTTAAAAACTATCTATTTATTATTTTTAATTTTATAATCTTATTTTTTTAAATTTAGTGTGTTTTATTTTAATTTTGGTGTGTTTATTATTATTATTATTATTATTATTATTATTATTATTATTATTATTTTTAGTCGTGTACCCTCCAGGTTAGTGGAACCCACGGACTCAGCGAGGGAACTCACCACTACCACCTCTACGGGCAGTGTCCTAGAGCGGGGAACATCGAATCGGAGTGGATACAACTGGTGAGGTGTGATTGGCACCTCGCCCAGGCGGCCTCACCTGCAAAGCGAACAGGGGCGTCATGAGGGAAGGTAAGGGATGGTTAGGATGGATAGGCAAGGAAGAGGGAAGGAGGCGGCCGTGGCCTTGAAGAAGGTACCATCCCGGCATTTGTCCGAAGACGAAGTGGGAAAACCACGGAAAACCACTTCGAGGATGGCTGAGGTGGGAATCGAAACCCCTCTACTCATTTGGGCCACCCGAGGCTGAGTAGACTCCGTTCCAGTCCTCGTACCACTTTTCAAATTTCGGGGCAGAGCCGGGAATCGAACCCAGGACCTCCCAGCTAACCATGCTGACCGCTACGCTACGGAGGCGACTTTTTTATATTTATGTATTCTTTTATTGTTTAATCCTTTAGAGGATATTGGTCTATATATTATAAAAAGAGTTTGGAGGCTATTATCAAAGGTGCTAATAGTTGAAACTTTCAGCCTAATTACAACAACATTTCTTGTAGATGTAATATTTCTGATAAGCAAATATTATATCTGTCTAGTTTTATGGTGCTGGATAAAATGTCAACTAGTAAATATAAAACAAAAATATTAAAATTAATCAACGTAATGGAGGCGTTAATGTGTTGATTTGAAGCTTCCCACGATGATACTGGATAAGTATAAGGCAGTCAAAAATTTATTATCCAAGTAAATGAACTTCACGACCACCCTCATCCTGTGGGCGCAATGGAAGAACTTTCACCGAGCATAGCCACTAATCCTTCCTTTCTCACAATAGGCCGCTGGATTTAAGCGGCAAGCACTTAACTGTCCCTCATTTTTACAGCAAATTCACATAAAAAGCACCTTCCGTCCCCCGCTTACCTTAAAATGGCAGGACGAGGAAAAAAGGTTCGGACCTGAAGAAAAAAAAAAGAACAAGGAAGGAATGAGACCTTGAAAATATAAATTGTACATAAAACCGTGTTTTTTGTCGAAAAGCCTAACCTGGGAAGCCCACCCTCTCATACAAATATAGGCTAGGGGTAGGAACTACCCTCGCATAAAAATCAGCTGCTAAAGGGATGCAAAATTCTCCGGCTTGTCTTTCTTCCCCTCAATCCGTCTAAAGTTTCCCATGAATTGGAAAGCGTTTTTTTTGTCGGCCCATATGTTGGGTTCTCTCCCTGAATGTGGAGACTGTGACGTAATAGTAGGGTGAGAGGGGGAGAGATATATGTAGGTCAGCCTAGCGAAACTTCCCACTGTGGCACCTGAGACCTCTTCGTCAACCAATCGTGAAGGACACCCACTGCTCCTCAACATCTGCCCTCCTACGTCGTAATCGTCACTTCCGATACATTAAGAAATCTCTGGTCTTCAAGATAGTTACAGACATGACTTTTACGCACTAATTTTTGAACGATTTCGCGAGAAGGATACTAATTTTCACGTTATTTCGCGAAATAGATATTGCTGTTTCGCCTTAATGGAATTCTAAAATTAACCATGAAAGGATCATTATTGTAGTTCTGAATTATTTATATGAACGGTAGAAGTATAAATTACTAGTAAGCATCCAATATTATTTTATTATATTCCTGATGTTGCTAGCCTCCGTGGCTTAGGCGGCAGCACGCCGGCCTCTCACCGCTGGGTCCGTGGTTCAAATCCCGGTCACTCCATGTGAGATCTGTGCTGGACAAAACGGAGGCAGACAGGTTTTTCTCCGGGTACTCCGGTTTTCCCTGTCAAAATTTCATTCCAGCAACACTCTCCACTATCATTTCATTTCATCTGTCATTCATTTAATCATTGCCCCGGAGGAGTGCGTCAGGCCTCGGCAGCCGGCACAGTCCATATCCTCGCCGCTAGATGGGGGCTTCATTCATTTCATTCCTGACCCGGTCGGAGACTGGAAGCAGGCTGTGGATTTTTCATTCCTGATGTTGCTAAACCCTTTCTAGGGCAAAATATTTTTAACTTTTAGCCTACATTTCACATTTTGCAAAAATGAGGAAAAGTAGACTTATGAGATCGATCCGGGCAAATGTGTGTCTGTCTGTCTGTCTGTGATTGTGCCCCCCTCCCTATCAACTCCTAAATGGCTGCAGCAATCGAAACAAAATTTAGTAGGAGTAAAGATCTATACCTGAATATCTCAATGCCGTATTTCAAAACAATGTCAGTGCTACCAACTGCTGAAAAAAAAAACGCACTTGAAATTTGAGCTACATGATGGATATCCTAGAAGCTATGCATGGGAGCTATTCCAAAATTGGCATATATGTAGATAATACTATTTCAGTTTAATTTCAAGGAGGCCATATATAACAGTGTTGCCAAAATAATTTTAAGCCTTCTGATAGGTCCAATTATTAAATGCATATAACTTTTACACTATCGATTCGATTTCAACCAAATTTTGTATGTATTATGTGTACATAAACAGATATGACTGAGTGCATTCTTAAGAGCCACCAGGGATGCCAACTGTTAATAATTCCTCTCTCTAGTTTTTATTCAAATGCCAATATATCAGAACGTATGCAAGCCGACAGCTTTAAACTATGCACACTTATAGTACCTGACATTTTAGATTGATTAGAGTAACTTATATACGTCAGTTCTACCAATATGATTCTCAGCCTCCTGATAGGACCAATTTTTAAATACATGTAACTTCTATACTATCAGTTGGATTTCAACCAAATTTCGTATGTGCTTTGTGTACCATAACAGATATGACTATGCTTATTCTTAAGAGCAAGCAGGGCTGGAAACTGTTAATAAATGCTGTCTCTATTTTTGTTACCCTAATATCAATATATCAGAAAGTATGCAAGGCAATAGCTCTAAAGTATGCACACGTATAGTACCTGGCATTCTAGATTAATTTGGAGTAACTAAGTTACGTCAGTGCTGCCAACATGATTCTAAGCCTACTGATAGGTCCAATTTTAAAATGAATGTAACTTCTATACTAACTAATGGATTTCATTCAAAATTGGCACAACAATAGGTCGTATTATTTCAGACCAATACATGCATGGCATTGTTGCCAACATGATTTTACGCGTGCTGATAGATCCAATGTCTAACTGCATGTAACGTCAATTGGACTTCAACCAAATTTTGTATTCTGTACCTTAAGAGATGGAACTAAGAATATATTCAGTCACCAGGGCTGCCAACTGTAGTGCTCTATTAGGCTACATTATGCCAGGTATACAGTATTTCGAACTAATTTTAAATTTCTATAATACCAACTTAATTTCGTCATTATTCTAGATAGATCCATATAGATTAATCATTGGCATGAATCTTACATTTTAAGAAAAGTATGCTCTTTAGTTCGTCACGGAACTTCTTGTTAGTCTAGGATTTCGCGAGAAGAATACTAATTTTCACGAAATAGATATTGCTGTACCGCTTTAATGAAATTCTAAAATTAATCATTAAAGATTTCATTATTGTGGCTCTGAATTATTTATATGAATGGTAGAAGTATAAATTACTAGTAAGCATCCGATATTATTTTATTATATTCCTGATGTTGCTAAACCCTTTCTAGGGCAATTATTTATGTGTTTTTACATTTTGAAATGAATGAAACTCCACAGCCTGCTTTCAGTCTCCGACCGGGTCAGGAATGGAATGAATGAAGCCCCTATCTAGCGGCGAGGATATGAACTGTGCCGGCTGCCGAGGCCTGACGCACTCCTCTGGGGCAATGATTAAATGAATGACAGATGAAATGAAATGATAGTGGAGAGTGTTGCTGGAATGAAATTTTGACAGGGAAAACCGGAGTACCCGGAGAAAAACCTGTCTGCCTCCGTTCTGTCCAGCACAGATCTCACATGGAGTGACCGGGATTTGAACCACGGACCCAGCGGTGAGAGGCCGGCGTGCTGCCGCATAAGCCACGGAGGCTTACTGTTTTTACATTTTAATTTATTTTAATTATTATAATTAGTAATAATATTATTTTTGTTTCTTTAATGTTTATGTATTTATTTTTATTTTGCAATTTATGTTCTTATAGATTTAATTTTGATATCTATTATTGAATTAAGTGCCGGCCCCGTGGTGTTGGGGTAGCGCACCTGCCTCTCTCCCGGAGGCCCCGGGTTCGATCCCCGGCTCCGTCAGGGATTTTAAAACTGACGTGAGGGTTGGAACGGGGTGCACTCAGCCTCGTGAGGACAATTGAGTAGCTGTCTGACAGTGAGACAGCGCCCCGATCACGAATACCAAGATTAATGGCCGAGGGGACCCGACGCGCTGATCACGCGTCACCCCAATATCTGCAGGCCAAATGGCTGGGCAGCGGTCGCTTGGTCGGCCTTAGCCCGTCATGGGCTGGATAGTGCCAGGGGTTGATTTTTTTGATTATTGAATTAATTAATTAACTAATTTCTAATTGATTTTAAAATTATTTTTATAATTTTTATAGTCATGTTCATTATTTTAATTTTTATATTTCTTTTATTTTTGTAATTTAATTTTTGTGATTTTTATTTCTATATTTATATTTTAGTTTTACACTTTGATTGTTAATGTTTTCAGTTTTACACTTTTAAAAATTTTATCCAACACATTACGTCAGGTAGGTACGTATATATATTTGAATTATAGAAATACTAGCACTTAGGTACGAAAATTCTGTGAAATTTGGCTTAAGCATAAATTGTCCTTTTGACAGGTGCTTAACATAGAGACCACTATCCCATTATTTCAACTTGTTGAATCTTGGTTCGCTCTTCTCATTATTTCCATACATATTCTTGAAAAGAAAAACAAGTAGTTCCGTGAAGAACTATACAGCCTATTTTCATATATGTTAATTACCACTATCAACAAACACAATTTCAGTTTGATTGCTGTAATAGATTCGTAGATATTGAGAACCGACTAAATATTTCGGATGGTCGCCATGTTGGATTTTATATATGTAGGTCCTAGAGTTATGTACTGTTACATGCAGATTATTGTGTACGTGTAGCATTCAAACTTCAATCGCATAATTAGGACACAAGAAGTAACAAGGACATTTTAAAATTTCGCACAGCTGTCATATTGAGGTTATGGAAACAATTGAAGTAAATTAGATGCCAGTGGATTAACATTCGTATAAGGATTTACTGTACCAAGTTTCACTGCACTCGGATGGTTAAATTGCGAGAAACGTCCATGTGAATATTTATACTTCGCGTCGCCGCCATGTTGGATTTGTGATCACCAGATTATTTAAAGTCCTATAGGTGAACTTAAGTTCATAGCCCCTATGAACATTAAAAAATGCAGTTTGATTGCTATAATAGATTCGTAGATATTCAGAGCCTCTAAATATTTCGGATGGTCGCCATGTTGGAGTGTTAAATGTATAGGCCATATAGTTATGTACCATTAAAGGAAAATTATTGCGTAGGTTCATTATTCAAACTTTCACTTCGATCGTATGACTACATTACAAGAAATAACAACTTAATTTTAAAATTTGCACAGCCGCCATCTTGAGGTTATGTAAACAATTGAACAAAATTAGATACGAGTGCATTACAATGTGTATAAATATTTCCTGTACCAGATTTCAGTGCGTTTGGAACATTAAATTGCGAGATAGGTCTATTTAAAATTTTCAAATTCGTTTGGCCGCTATGTTCGTTTTGTAGTTAAGCGGTTTTTGAAAGTCTTATAGATGGACTTCCAGTAGTGCCCTTTATCTCCCTACAAAATTTCAGGGAGATACCGCCAATAGTTTCAGTGATATAGAATGCCGGTAAAATATTTCGCACATCCGCCATCTTGTGGTTATGTTAACAATTGAACGAAGTTAGATGTCGGTGCATTACAATGTATATAAACATATACTGTACCAAGTATCATTGCGTTTGGTTGGTTAAATCGCGAGAAACGTCTATTTAAAACTCGCGATTTCGCTTGGCCGCCATGTTGGATTGGTGAGTCGTAACAACATTTGAAGGGCACGGTCGGGGTCGCCGGGAATAGTGCTATGAACTTACCGAGTTTCATTGAAATCGCTCCAGCCGTTTAGATTTTATTAGGGGGGGGGGGGGGACACACACGAATCATACACACACGCACACACACACGGACAAAAGGTGATCTCATAAGCCTATTTTTTCAAAATTGAAAATAGGCTAATAAAAAAGCTCGTTATTGACTGTAGATTTCGCTGTAATATCACGCTTATCGCGAAATAATTGAATTTCACTTTAAAATGGCCTCATCGCTTTAATTCTCGAACATAATAACCTTATTTTCTTAACCACAAACACATGATTCGTAAGGATATCGCAAAATCGCTTCAAAATATTTTTGTCCGTTTATCGTTAATGCGAAAAAATCATGCCTCTAAAGATAGCTATCTCAAAACTCAAAGTTTGAATCAAAGAACAGTGACAATGTGGTCATCAGGGTCATGAACCAATTCAATTCACATATTTAAGCCTCACTTTGGACAACAACCTAACGTTCTCACCTGCTAGCCCCAAGGGTGCAGTATCGAATCCTGGCGCAGTCAGTTGGCATTTGAGGGAGCGCAGATATGACGGAGCCGTGTCAGTACATTTACTGACACGTTCGGGACAAAATTCCGGCACCCCAGCGTCTCTAAAAGTCGCAGTAGTTAAAAGAGACGTAAAACCAACAACATTAATTATTAATTAGACTATCTGAAATGTGAAGAACCAAATTGGTATTGTAATTGGTGTTATAAAACGATTAAGGGATTATGGAGTAACCAATTAACAATTAATGGGATTCGAACTCCGGCCGTCTGGGTGAAAGACGAGCAGCTAAGCAACAGCGCCATCACGCTCCACCAGCACCTGGCGACGAACGTTGGAACTAATATAGCGTTATCAAACTAACCTACAAATTTGGGCTTCACGCAAGTGTAGTTGGTGGAAGAATCTTTTACATGCCATAAATCTATGACATGAGACCGTCGGCTTTACTTCCCCACCGAAGGAAGGCATACTGAGGGATTTTAACGCTGTTAAACATCCGATCACTTCGGCCGGTTTTTAACCCGCTATCCTGGGCACAGCAGTTCAGCATGCTACCAACTACGCCTAAGGAAGAGATTAGTGAAATGTTTTGTTTGGAGTGTAGCAATGTATGGAGCGGAAACTTGGAGAAGACGAGAGAAGAATAGAGGCTTTCAAAATGTGGCTGTGAAGAGAATAAGTTGGAAGGACAAAGTGAGGAAGTATTAAAGAAAGTAGGAGAAGAAAGAATGAGGCTAAAGAAGGTAAGGAAAAGAAAAATGAATTGGATTAGACACTGCATAACAGTGGTGGAAAGTGCATTAGAAGGGACAGTCCAAGGGAAGATCCGAAGAGGAAGAAGAAGGTTTCAGTTGCTGGATTCCATCATGATTGATAAATGTTATGAACTGCTGAAACGTGCTGCTAAAGACCGGATAAGATGGAGAGACCGACCATGAGGCAGATAAACTGATTATTATTATTCTCGAGTCAGAAAACATCAAATAAAACACAGATACAAATACTATGACTACAAACATTATATAATATTTGACCAAAACTTGGCCACTTCCACTGCATTCTGTGATGCTTCATAAAGTTCATCTTCTGTGCAGGAGGTCGGGCACAGTCTACACTGAAGCATATGTTTCACAGTCTGATCTTCTCCACAGTCACACTGAATGTCATCTTCCTTAATGTAGCCCCACTTTGCAAGATTGATCTTAGATCTGCCCACTCCTGATCTTAATCCAATCAAGGATTTCCATATTACCCAATCTTGATCACGACCAGGAGGTAAAGTTTCGGCTATCCTTTTCCAGCCCAGGAGAGGAGATTTCTTAGCTTTCCATAATTCTAGCCTGGCTTTTTCACATGTAGTCTTCAATTCTTTGGATGTTCTTAGGAAACTCTTCCTAGATTTCAGCCTCAGAGCATGTAGTTCCTGCCCATGTAGAGGATGGGTTGCTTCCTGGACAACTTTCTGCCTTTCCTTGTTTGCAGGTATTTCTCGTCGAATAGAGGGTGGCATTCTGTTGGTGTTGATCTTAAGCATCCAGTTATAGTTCTAAGGAAGGAAGGAAGATTGTAGTTTTACGTGACCGTGAATCTTGTGATTATGAGCCACGGGACCTCCTTTTTACGTGGAATCCGAACCACAGGACATGGCATTTCACTTCGAAAATCTCACATGCATTGACCGGGAATCGAACCCGGACCGCCTTGGTGAGAGGCATACAGCTAGACCGCTGAGCCACCACGCCCCCCAGTTATAGTTTTACACGTTTCATTGAGAGCTACGTCTACCTGTTTAGCATGAGTAAATAAACTGATGATGATCCCTAGCACCAATTTTTGTATTAGATGAATTAGATATCCCATGTCTGTTGCCAATTAAAAACTGAATATTTATACCAAAAATATGTAGATATTGAATTCTTAAGTAGTTTATTAGCCTATTTTCATTTTATGAAAAACAAGAAGTTCCGTGACGAACTAAAGCGCCTACTTTTCATGCCAATGATTATTTTACAGTATATGAACCTATCTAGAATAATGACGAAATTAAGTTGCTAATATCGAAATTTCTAATTAGTTCGAAATACTGTATACCTGGCATAAAGTAGCCTAATAGGGCACCACAGTTGGCAGCCCTGATGACTGAATATATTCTTAGTTCCATCTCTTAAGGTACAGAATACAAAATTTGGTTGAAGTCCAATGAATAGCATGGACGTTACATGCAGTTAAACATTGGATCTAACAGCGCGCGTAAAATCATGTTGGCAACAATGTCATGCATGTATTGGTCAGAAATAATCTGAAATAATTTGATCTATTGTTGTGCCAATTTTGAATGAAATCCATTAGTTAGTATAGAAGTTACATGCATTTCAAAATTGGGCCTATCAGCAGGCTTAGAATCATGTTGGCAGCACTGACGTATATTAGTTACTCCAAATTCATCTAGAATGCCAGGTACTATACGTGTGCAAAGTTTAGAGCTATTGGCTTGCATACTTTCTGATATATTGATATTAGGGTAACAAAAATAGGGACAGTACATATTAACAGTTGGCAGCCCTGGTTGCTCTTAAGAATACGCATAGTCATATCGGTTATGGTACTCATAGCACATACGAAATTTGGTTCAAATCCAAATGATAGTATGGAAGTTGCATATATTTAAAGTTGGACCTGCCAGCAGGCTTAGAATCATGTTGGTAGCACTGACGTATATAAGTTACTCCAAATTAATATAGAATGTCAGGTACTATACGTGTGCCTAGTTTAAAGCTGTCGGCTTGCATACTTTCTGATATATTGGTATTTGGATAAAATAAATTAGGAGCATTTATTAACAGTTGGCAGCCCTGGTGGGTCGTAAGAATACGCTCAGTCATATCTGGGTATGTACACATACAACATACGAAATTTGGTTGAATTCCAATTGATAGTGTAGAAGTTATATGCATTTAAAAATTGGACCTATCAGCAGGCTTATAATCATTTTGGCAACACTGCCATGTATGGACTCCTGGAAATTAAACTGCAATATTATTATCTATACGTGTGCCAATTTTGAAATAGCTCCCATTCATACCTTCCAAGATATACATCATGGAGCTCAAATTTCAATTGCGATTTTTTAGCAGTTGGTAGCACTGACATCATTTTCAAATATGGCCGTGAGATATTCAGGTATAGATCTTTAATCCTACCAAATTTTGTTTCGATTGCTCCAGCCGTTTAGGAGTTGATAGGGGGGGGGGGACACACACACAGCCAGACAGACAGAAGGACAGACAGACAGACAGACAGACAGACAGGACAGACAGACAGACAGACAGACACACATTTGCCCGATCTCATAAGTCTACTTTTTCCTCATTTTTGCAAAATGTGAAAAGTAGGCTAAAAAATTAGGCTTATGAGATCACCTTTTGTCCGTGTGTGTGCGCGTATGTGTGCCTGTATGTGTGTCCCCCCCTAATAACTTCTAAACGGCTGGAGCGATTTCAATGAAACTCGTTAAGGTCATAGTACTAATTTGGCCGACCCCAACCGTGTCCTTCAAATGTTATTACGTATCACCATTCCAATATGGCGGCTGTGCGAAATATTTCACCAGCAATCCATATCTCTGTAACTATTACTGATATCACCTTGAAAGTTTGTACGGTGATTAAGGGCACTAGTAGTAGTTCACTTCTGGGACTTTCAAAAACCTGTTAACTACAAAACGAACTTGGCGGCCAAGCGAAGTTGAAACTTTTAAATAGACTTTTCTAGCGATTTAACCATCCATACTTAATGACACATGGTAGAGCAAATGTTTAAGCACATTGTAATGCACTGGAATCTAATTTATTCAATTGTCTGCATAATCTCAAGATGCCGGCTGTGCGAAATATTTCACCGGCATTCTATATCTCCGAAACTATTACCGACATCACCCTGAAATTTTGTACGGTGATAAAGGGAACTACTAGACGTTCACCTATGTGACTTTCTAGAAAACGAACATTGTGGCCTAGCGAATTTGAAACATTTAAATAGACGTTTCTCGCGATTTAACCATTCAAGCGCAGTGAAACATAGTACAGCAGATGTTTATACACATTATAATGCACTGGCATTTAATTTAGTACAATTGTTTACTAAATCTCAATATGGTGGCTGTGCGAAATTTTAAAATTAAGTTTTTATTTCTTGTGTCCTAATAATGCGATTAAAGTCAACGTTTGAATAATAAATCTATGCAATAATCCTCATCTATTAGTACATTACTCTATGCCCAAGATATATAGAAATCCACCATGGCGTCCATCCGAAGTATTTAGATGGTTCTCAATATCTACGAATCTATTATAGCAATCAAAATGAAATTTGATATGTTGATAGAGGCAATTAATATCAGTAGGATATATGAAATTTGCTGTATAATTCTTCACGGAACTACTTGTTCATATTTAATATCAATCCCTAAATATTGTGGATTTAGCCGAGTCTCCCCTAGTGGCGGAACCACGAACCACTCGTTAGGATCCAGTGCTCAAATATAACGTGCGGTTTACTGTGTTGGTTGATAAAACTTTCACATGGATCTGACGTAACACTGCAGAGCCTGTTATAATCCATAAAGTGAGGACATTATCTTCCCCGGCAGAGATGTTATTGGCGACTGCTAATGATCTTAATGTCGCATCGTAACCTCCATCCTCATTCTGTGACTGGGCCTGTTTCTACACTACAGTTTCTACACACCGTCGAAAATGCGCAAGCTTTTAATCCAAACTTTTAATACTCCCTAACATTGAATGTGGATCGGTAGTGTATAACGACTTATCAGAAACACTTAAAATTACAGAGAGTTTAAAATGCATGCGTTCGTTACATTTTAGACGTCAGGCGTGATGTACACATTACACCTTATTATGTGCAAAATAATGCAGTGGTTGAAGCTTTATGAATGTAGCGATCCTAACCCAAAACAAGTTGTGCACAAAAAACCCTTGTTATCTCTATAATGTGTTTAAAGCAATGAACTCCGTCCACAACAGAGAAAATAGATTTACTAATTCTACTCTACAGATAACAAAATACAGTAAATCATTCATTTGCACTGTCTCACGGCTCTATAATACATTCCAGGCCACCTTCAATCATTTATGAACTCTGTTAACAATACACAATAAATACCTAATGTCAAGATTCCTGAAGAAACGCCTCAGTTGCTGAATTCGTAAACCACGAATATGCTTACCGTACAATCAAAAATATAAATAGTTCATACGAAATTTTTGAAAATATATCCGTGCCGTCCAGTTTTTCATAATATTTTTAGTATCCAAAATACAACTCCCGTGGAATTGATAGTAGTTCGAGTAATCATGCCACTCTTGTACTTGTGTTAATAATTTTAAACATACGGTGATTTGTTTTTTACAATAGATGTAATAATACATTAGGTACGAAATGATATGAAACTAATCATATTTTTTATTTCCTTATTGACATTCAGCCGGCCCCGTGGTGTTGGGGTAGCGCGCGTGCCTCTCACCCGGAGGCTCCGGGTTTCATCCCCGGCTCCGTCAGGGATTTTAAAACTGACGTGAGGGTTGCAACGGGCTGCACTCAGCCTCGTGAGGACAATTGAGTAGCTGTCTGACAGTGAGACAGTGCCCCGATCACGAAAACCAAGATTAACGGCCGAGGGGACCCGACACGCTGATCACGCGTCACCCCAATATCTGCAGGCCGAATGGCTGGGCAGCGGTCGCTTGATCGGCCTTAGCCCGTCATGGGCTGTATAGTGGCAGGGGTTATTGACATTCAATCTAAACAGAAATACCCACATGTATTTAATACATCTTCTTCAGTATTTCAAAGAAGAAAAGAAAAAACTAATAGAAAATGAATTTTTCGTTATATTACGCCATCATCCGCAAACAATCGGCGGTCACTTAGAATCCCATTAGGTTCATATTTAGTTATTGTTGTTGCTTTAATGGGCGGAACAGTGAGGTCATTTTCCCCTCTTAACAAATATAAAATTATACAAATTCCAATCAATTTAAACATTTAGAGATGGATGCCTAAATCATCATCATCATCATCATCAAATCCAAATCCTGTTCCAGCTATTGGCGGGTCTGGGTGTTTACGAGGCCTCACCGTCTTATTCTATCTTCCCACCACTTTTCTTCCTCCACTTGATGCCTGAATAAGATTGAAAAATGCCTAAAATTTCATCATAACCGATTCTGGCCAAGTAAGGAGCAGTATTCCTGCATTCTCTTTCTTTCAGTTTCTCTCTTTTCAGCTGTCCAATGTAGTTTCTTCCTGGTCGCTGTTTCTGGCTCTAGGAACCCCTCAAATGTGTGATCTTATTTCTGAAAGTGGTTCTGTTGCGGATGTCTTGTCAGTGATGTTCATTTCTTGTGGATTCTTCTTGGTGTTTCATAAGAGTTACCTTTTCTATTGGGCTTCCTGAAGTGGTTAAAATGTCCTTAGTGAGTCTGTCGTCAGACATTCTTGAAACATGTCCGATGAATTTAACCCTTCGTTTTCGTATGGTGTCTGAGATTCTTCTGCATGTTTTATAAATTTCTTTGTTACTGCACATATTTTTGGTCCGAGAATTCTTCATTAAATTTTTCGTACCTTTTTTTCAATTCCTTAAATTTCTTTTTTTAGTTGTATGGGACGGTCATATACAGATGCTGCCAAGGAAGATGATATGGATGATTGTGACGGAGACATCGATGTTAAACTTGAGCGCCCTGTGACGTCCTACAAATGTACCGATACAGACGATGAAAACGATGGAGAAATTGAAGCAGACGATCAAGAATGCCAGCCTTCATCCAAACGGTTTAAAATCGACTAACTTTGTCATTTGAACAGTGGATTAGGCCTCCTAGAGACACCGCTTAAAAATAAGCACCATTAATCTACCGCCAGGTGGTGTGGAAAAGAGTGATTTTATGCCAATACTACGCAATAATAATACTAATGGTAGGTACTTTGCCACAGCTGTTTACATTGAAAAGCTCTTATACTTTTAACAAGTTAACAGCTTGTGCACCTGGAATGCTGACAAATATTTATAACATGTAGAAACTTTGATATGGCATATCATTTCCATAGGTTTTCCACAAGAATCAAAAAGGGCTCCACTTTGAATGGTCGTAGCATCGTAACGGTTCACATTAGAGACAAAAGACAAAGTACATTTCTGTAGGAAATTTACTCTAGATTATTTTTTATAATAGGTATTCTGTTGATAAAGTTGATGGTTTGAGAGATATTTGCAAAAAAAAAACGAAAAATGGTACCTTCTTAGGGCCAGAAGGGCCAACGCCGACTTCGCTCGAGGGGGAAAACTTGGGAGAGTAATATCTGGATCCAAATAAAGCGATTAAAGCAATTTCCAGCTTTCCACTAATTATTTCCTTATTGAGGCTTTTTTTTTTCGACCTGTCGCCTGGCCTATAGGCATTCCGAAGCATACAGGCACTCTGGTTGAATTACTGTTTGATAGTGTCGTAGTTTAGTCCTAGTAGAAATCGCTTTCTTAAAATTCTGCCTAAAATGTATAAAACTAAAATAAAATTAGTAACTAAAATAACAAACAAAAATTACAGATAACGAGAGTTCAGAATTCGGAAAAGGAACAAAATCTTTGAGTAAATGCACACTTGATAGTCTGACCAAATATTAGAAAATTAAACTATTGTACAGTTCAGCCGCTTTGTGTCCAGCTCTGACGTTTGGTGGGAGAAGAGGGGCAAAGAGAACAATATAGCCAACTTACGGCAGTGAGAAGCTTTTAACCCTCGGATACTCGCGCTAGTAATATAAGGTGCGTTCAAAAAGTAACGAGCCGGAGGCTATAATGCGCAAACCGGTGACGACATCGGCTAATCGTGGCGTGTGTAACGAGGTGTGGTTCCGACCAGAGCGTGGAAGGTCACAGCTCGACGCTCAATCCGACCACGGTGGCTATGGCGTTCACTGTCACTCGGCGGTCCTGGGTAATGAGTGCATCAACCAGCTGGACGTTGCCATCGGTAATGCAGGGGGTGCCCCAGACCGGGCATCATCGGCTAACGACACCCGACCTACCCTGAAGCGCTTGTGCCTCGCCTTGACCCTTGCAAGGGACATGCAGTGTTCGCCGTACACTTGTGACTTTCGGCGATGAATGTCCGTTCCCCCTACTCCTTCCGCTGTCAGAAACCGAACAACACCTCTTTGCTCTTCGTTTGACGCCTCCATGTCACTGTTTGCAATGCGACTGGCAACGTTGGACGATTGAAGCATGCTGCTGCTCGCTTTGTATCGTCACGTGACGTGCACGCGTGCCCTCTAGCGACGGGCTGTGACCTTCCACGCTCTGGTCGGAGCCACACCTCGTTACACACGCCACGATTAGCCGATGTCGTCACCGGTTTGCGCATTACAGACTCCGGCTCGTTACATTTTGAACGCACCTTATATTATGAACGATTTCAGTATTTTTTTTTTCTCGAATTCTTGAATTTTATTTTTGTCCTTTTGGCTAGGAAATACATAAGCATGCTCACGCAAGCATTCAATGCAAATGGACACAATGCTCCGAGAAGATTTTTATTGCACTTTGCCCATCTAGGCCTATTCCTTGTTGATTTATCCCTTCCTCGTCCACACAAGAAGCAACAGCCTACTTCACAGTATTTCGGTTGGTTGGTTCGTTAGTTTAGGGGCTGCGACAACACGGTCATGTAGCCCCGTGTACTTTGGGTGTGTGTAGAATCTGTCTGATAACCGGTGTTAATTGTAATGGCTGTATTAGTGTGTGTATCTGTTTTTTATTTAATTCAAGCAAGGACTGCAACTTTTTTGAATTTTTTCAAACAGTTCCTTATTCTGCCGCCAAACGCCACCGTCAACGACTACTAGGCCAAGTTCAGAACTTAGCTACTAGACGCCACCGCAGTCGGCTCTTGGCAACGAACGTCGAAACCTAAGAGCGTTGTTTACATTCCTAACCTATACAATTTAGCTTCACTCAGGTGTAATTAGTGGAAGGTTATTTAACATGCCATAAATCTATGACATGGGCTTTACTTCCCCTCCGAACGAAGGCGTACTGAGGGATTTTTAACGCTCTTAAAAAATCCGACGGCTTCGGCCGGGTTTGAACCCGCTATCTTGGGCATAGAAGCTCAGCATGCTACCGACTACGCCACCGAAGCCGCCTACTTTATTTCCACTACACTCAAAGTAATAGTACTTTCATATAAACACTGACTGATTTGAAAGTCATCTACGTGGCCACCTCCTGCGATACAACGTTTCCTTTGCACGCTAAATTCTGAAACTGCGATGCTCGCACGGGCTACTATTGTAGCCCAGACGACTTCTAATGCATCTGGTGTCAATTTGGTGCAATTAGTTTAGTCGGACACACCCGTCTGTTAAATACAGCATCAACAGGCAGCTACAGAGATTCTCAATATTCCTAGCAAAGAATATACTCTGCTACAACAAAATAAATCACTGGTCTACACCTGCAGCCCACGCGAGTATCCGAGGGTAGAACCTTGAAACTTGTCTAGCGTCTTCACTACGTAACGTGGAAGTCCCACACCCCATTTGCAAATTTTATCCATGATTTTGTTATTCTAACATATTGCGCTTACAAAACCTAAATTTTTCGATCGCAGTGGAATTCTGCTTATGTTGGCGAAGTCGCTTACTACCATGAACATTGTTGTCACCTGTGCCAATCAGCGATTTTCTCGGTAAGCCGGTCTTTAAATTTAGCTCGATGTTGCCATGACAATAAGTCTCGTGTGTGCACAATTACCGGTTAACTGTGTGTAAGTATATTACTTTAGTAATATGGTCAGCGGTTCATCAGAATTTATTTAAAAACATGTGAAATATTTTGAAGCCTACGTGGCTTAGGCGGCAGCACACCGGCCTCTCACCGCTTGGTCCGTGGTTCAAATCCCGGTCACTCCATGTGAGATCTGTGCTGGACAAAACGGAGGCCGACAGGTTTTTCTCAGGGTACTCCGGTTTTCCCCGTCGAAATTTCATTCCAGCAACACTCTCCACTATCATTTCATTTCATCTGTCATTCATTTAATCATTGCCCCAGAGGAGTGCTTCAGGCCTCGGCAGCCGGCACAGTTCATATCTTCATTCATTCCATTCCTGACCCGGTCGGAGACTGGAAGCAGGCTGTGGATTTTCATGAAATATTTTATGTAGTCCACGTTGTTTTATATTTCGCGGTACGGAACCGGCAACGCTCATGAGAAATGACAGAGCCGGTAAGTTGGAGTAGTGAAATATACGACTTGCTAGTAATAGTGTGTTAGGAGTGTTGTAGCTGTGAGCGAGTGTGTACAAAGGGAGTCGGGCCCTCAGAAGACAGGTGAGGCTAGGGTTAAGGGAAGGCACGCGCCAACCACTCACATGATTGATGGACCCGTGTGGGCTTCGCATTCCGTAATAAGCTTACTGTAAACTGGGCAACCTCAATAGCCACGGGTACAATCCAGGCACGGGCGTTTATAAGAAAGAGAATGTGTTAAAATAATTGTAAATTTGGTTGTTATTGGCTAAGTTATAAACAATATTGAGATTGAAATTAGACTACCTCGTGGTGTAGTAGCTAGCATTCTTGGCCGCCACCCAAGAGGTCCGAATTCGATTCCTGGCTCTGCCAAGTAATTTTAATTCTGGTCTGAGGGCTGGAGGCTTGCTTAATTAATTGACAAATATCTA
The DNA here is from genome assembly GCA_946902985.2 of Meconema thalassinum. Lineage (NCBI taxonomy): Eukaryota > Metazoa > Arthropoda > Insecta > Orthoptera > Tettigoniidae > Meconema > Meconema thalassinum. Next base: position 12,390,844 of record OX336399.1, on the reverse strand, counting down.
GATATTCACCATTCATACTTCATAGGTCATAATAGAAAATTCATTAAGTATACAACTTTTTTTGTATCGCCACTAATCTAAAATAATATTACACAAAGTTCTCTAAGATATTGGTTGATATTTCTGGATATTTTGCGGTGACATTCCCCTGAGAATACTCACAATTTTCCAGGATAGTCTGCCCACCCCGAAAAAAATTGTAGCCTATATACGCCCCTGATTCGAGGGCGATAATTGTTTTAAGAGACGGAATATCAAGGCCATCTGCCAAAATGACGTGGATGTACATTCATTTCCATTTATGACTCATTTGCCTTTCAACGTCTAGTCTAGCCTGCAAGCCCCTGTTTGAAAACATGATCCCCTATTAGCAGTTAGCACTGCGTCCTCCTCTTCTTCTACACCTCTACAACAGTGATTCTAACCATCACCTCCTCGGTCTAACTCTACCCTCTAGTGTAGTGGCTAGCACTCTTGGCTATCACCGCGGAGGCCCGGGTACGATTCCCGGCTAAGCTAAGAAATTTAATTCTGGTCTGAGGGCTGGAACGGGGTACACTCAGCCTCGTGAGGCAAAACTGAGAATGGACGGTTTGATTCCCACCCCAGCCATCCTGGAAGTGGTTTTCCGTGGTTTCCCCACTTCAACAACCGCCGAATGTCGGGAAGGTTCCTCCGCCTCATTCTCAATCCTCATTTCAATTACAAATACACACGCTAATATAGCCATCACAATAAGACAGGGTATCAGACAAATTTCCATACACACCCAAGTACACGGGGTACATAACCACCTCTAGGCTAAATGAATCAACAACAACTGTCGTTAACCTCTTAGGTAATCTCTTCTCCCCTATTGTCTTCACATGTCTCCCAGGGACTCACAACTTGCGGGACGTGGGTTGGCGACCACGGAACCCCAGCTGAGCCCGGCATTGCTTCTACTTACTTGTGCCAGGCTCCTCTCTGTTATCTTTCCTCTCGACTTCCCTTGGTCAACTCTTGTTCTTTTCCGACTCCGACGGAATTAGGGTATCCGAGGCCTAGGGAGTCTTTCACTTTCCCATCTTAATTGACCTTTGTCGCATCCTTCCTGATCCCTCATTCCTCGAGGGGTCAGATCTATTATTTTCTTTTCATTATTTCCTGCCTTCTGCTCAAGGCCCTCAAGGAGGCAGGGTGTATGTAGCCCCACCACTTCTGGTGCACCTGGATTGTGCTACACCCTCAAGGGCTCACAGTATCTCCTGCCTTCTGCTAAGGCCCTCAAGAAGGCAGGGTGTGTGTAGCCCCACCACTTCTGATGCACCTGGATTGTGCTACACCCTCAAGGGCTCACAGTATCTCCTGCCTTCTGCTAAGGCCCTCAAGGAGGCAGGGTGTGTGTAGCCCCACCACTTATGGTGCACCCTGGATTGTGCTACTCCCTCAAAGGCTCAGAGTATCTCCTGCCTTCTGCCCAAGGCCCTCAAGGAGGCAGGGTGTGTGTAGCCCCACCACTTATGGTGCACCCTGGATAGTGCTACACCCTCAAGGGCTCACAGTATCTCCTGCCTTCTGCTCAAGACCCTCAAGGAGGCAGGGTGTGTGTAGCCCCACCACTTATGGTGCACCCTGGATAGTGCTACACCCTCAAGGGCTCACAGTATCTCCTGCCTTCTGCTCAAGGCTCTCAAGGAGGCAGGGTGTGTGTAGCCCCACAACTTATGGTGCACCCTGGATAGTGCTACACCCTCAAGGGCTCACAGTATCTCCTGCCTTCTGCTCAAGGCTCTCAAGGAGGCAGGGTGTGTGTAGCCCCACCACTTATGGTGCACCCTGGATAGTGCTACACCCTCAAGGGCTCACAGTATCTCCTGCCTTCTGCTCAAGGCTCTCAAGGTGGCAGGGTGTGTGTAGCCCCATCACTTATGGTGCACCCTGGATAGTGCTACACCCTCAAGGGCTCACAGTATCTTCTGCCTTCTGCTCAAGGCTCTCAAGGAGGCAGGGTGTGAGTAGCCCCACCACTTCTGGTGCTCCCTGGATTGTGCTACACCCTCAGGGACTCACAGTATCTCCAGCCTTCTGCTAAGACCCTCAAGGAGGCAGGGCGTGTGTAGCCCCACCACTTCTGGTGCAACTGGATTGTGCTACACCCTCAAGGGCTCACAGTATCTCCTGCCTTCTGCCAAGGCCCTCAAGGAGGCTGGGTGTATGTAGCCCCACCACTTCTGGTGCAACTGGATTGTGCTACACCCTCAAGGGCTCACAATATTTCCTGCCTTCTGCTAAGGCCCTCAAGGAGGCAGGGTGTATGTAGCCCCACCACTTATGGTGCACCCTGGATAGTGCTACACCCTCAAGGGCTCACAGTATTTCCTGCCTTCTGCTAAGGCCCTCAAGGAGGCAGGGTGTATGTAGCCCCACCCTGGATAGTGCTAGACCCTCAGGGGCTCACAGTATCTCCTGCCTTCTGCTCAAGGCTCTCAAGGAGGCTGGGTGTGTGTAGCCCCACCACTTATGGTGCACCCGGGATAGTGCTACACCCTCAAGGGCTCACAGTATCTCCTGCCTTCTGCTCAAGGCTCTCAAGGAGGCAGGGTGTGAGTAGCCCCACCACTTCTGGTGCACCCTGGATTGTGCTACACCCTCAAGGGCTCACAGTATCTCCTGCCTTCTGCTAAGGCCCTCAAGGAGGCAGGGTGTGTGTAGCCCCACCACTTATGGTGCACCCTGGATAGTGCTACACCCTCAAGGGTTCACAATATTTCCTGCCTTCTGCTAAGGCCCTCAAGGAGGCAGGGTGTATGTAGCCCCACCACTTATGGTGCACCCTGGATAGTGCTACACCCTCAGGGGCTCACAGTATCTCCTGCCTTCTGCTCAAGGCTCTCAAGGAGGCAGGGTGTGTGTAGTCCCACCACTTATGGTGCACCCTGGATAGTGCTACACCCTCAGGGGCTCACAGTATCTCCTGCCTTCTGCTCAAGGCTCTCAAAGAGGCAGGGTGTGTGTAGCCCCACCACTTATGGTGCACCCTGGATAGTCCTACACCCTCAAGGGCTCACAGTATCTCCTGCCTTCTGCTCAAGGCTCTCAAGGAGGCAGGGTGTGAGTAGCCCCACCACTTCTGGTGCACCCTGGATTGTGCTACACCCTCAAGGGCTCACAGTATCTCCTGCCTTCTGCTAAGGCCCTCAAGGAGGCAGGGTGTGTGTAGCCCCACTACTTTGGTGCACCTGGATTGTGCTACACCCTCAAGGGCTCACGTCTGGTGAGTTCGGGAGTTGGCGACCCACAGGGATTCCTGAGCTGAGTCCGGTATTCTTTTCTCCTTCTTCCATTCCCTTTGGGGTGGTCCCTTTCCTATCTGCCTTTCCTGGCTCTCATTTCTTCCAAGTACCTTCATTCTCTTTCTTCGAGGGTTGAGGGCATTTCCTTTCCTCCTGTCTTTCGTTTCCCTTATTCTTAATTTTGTTTGCCATTTCTTCTTCTAGTGTGTAAGTCTGTAGTTAGTATTAGTTATAGTTTTCATTCTCATCTCATCTTTCACTCTCACCCAAACCATTATGGGCCGATAACCCAGATGTTAGGCCCCTTAAAACAACAATTATCATCATCATCATCCCTTAAATATGTCCATAGGACCAAGACGCTCGGCTCGCCAACGGGACGTTCCATTACAGTATTTGAATCTCACCACTTTGCATGCACTGTGCTCCACCATTTTCCAAACATCTTAAAAAGCAGCTTCACCCCTCTCGTCTCCCCTACCTCAATGGGGTGGTGATCCTTCTTCCCATTGGCTCCCCGCTCCTCTACTTTGCATTTACTAAAAAGGTCGCGGGCTAATAATATGGAGGAGCAAGTGATGGATTTGACAGCAGCTCCACACAAGAAAGGGATTTGCAAAATCACGCTGGTATTTAGAATAGGCTCCTTTATGCTCACCAGCATTAGGGTGACCGTTCTCAATACCTCTCTTGTGAAAACAGGTAACTTGCTTGTTTATCCACCTTCAAATATAACGACCAAATTCAGCCTCTATAGAATGACTAATGGTTCGAGTAGGAACGAAAATAAGTATCAGTCGTTCCTCACGGAGGTTGTCTGAGAAAATCACTGTAATACTAATAACAGTAATAATAATAATAGTAAGCAAACGAAAGCGTTCAAATATTTGGGTGAGTGGATAGACCCCAATCTCTCCGAGAAGGCAGCTTTCGAGTCACGAATCAGGAAAATGGAAATGGCATAAAATCTAACTAAGACCATTTACAACAAGAAATCCATATCAACAAATGCCAAGTTAAGACACATATCCGTCCAGAGGCTTTGTATGCTGCAGAGAGCCTTGCATTGCATCGCAAGGGACTAACAGAGAATCTGGAAGTCAAATAAAAGAAAAATTCTAAGAAAAATCTTGGGTCCGGTAAAAGAAAATGGGGAATATAGGAGACGGCACAACCACGAACTTTACACCCATGTGGAAAAAATAACTGATACCATGAGGAAACGGAGAATTGCCTTTTACTGTCATATAACAAGAATGAACCCAGCACGATTGACAAATAGAATTTTCACCTGCTTCCTCAAAAAGAAAACCAAGGGAGCTTGGTTCACTGAGGTAGACAAAGATTTACAAGAAGTGGGAATTACAGGAAACGATATTTGGGAACGTGCCACCCTTAAACGAAAACCAACAGCACACCGATGTTTCCAAGAAAAGCCAAAGCTTCCAACTGGCAAGAAGTGGACTGCAGAAAGGTAACAACAGCATCGAGAACTAATGCGAAAGTACTGGGAGGATGTTAAAACTAAGGAGACAGTTGAAATGACGTGGTGCTGCAGAAAAGAGGAGAATTGAAGCGTTTAGAATGTTTGAAATCTGATGAAGATCAGATGGGTAGATAGGGAAACAAATGAAGAGGTATTAAGACGAGTGGGAGAGAAGAGAAGTTTCTGGCGACTGCTAATGAAGAGAAGAGATAGGTTGGTAGGACACATAGGCTACTAAGACACCCAGGAATAGCAAGCTTACTGTAGTTATGGAAGGAAGGGTCGAGGACAAGAACTTTAGGGTAGACCAAGGTTAGAATATGTTAAACAGATTGTTTCGGATGTAGGTTGTGGTAGCTATGTAGAGATGAAACGATTAGTTCAGGAAAGGGAGGAGTGGACAGCTGCATCAAACCAGTCAAAAGATTTAAGACTCTAACAACAACAACAACAACAACAACAACAACAACAACAACAACAACAACAACAACAACAACAACAAACTAAGTTCTGTTTTTTCTCTGTAGAGTGTGAATTGCTTATGAAAGCGAGTAAATAATCAATTGTTTATTTTCAAACTTATGAACATTAAAAGAAGAAGTCATTATCAATATTAGATACATTTTTTGACTGAATCTTTAAGCGATTAAGTTTAAATTTTCAATCTTGGTGGCGGGAAAGACTGTCCGCCATTGCGAATCCAACCCTCGCGTAAAGGGGTGGTGCTTGTCTTTAAGATATGCAAATCCTGCGCATGTCAAACAAACTGCTTTCTACCCTTCCAGCCTCCCTTCTGTGGCCGAGCACACAACTACCGTGGTCCAATGATCACAAGCCTACAGTTTAACATGGAATACAAACCACAGGAACGTACTTTTTCGTTTAATAAAGCACTCGTCCAGTGACTGGGAAAAGAGCCATAATTCATATCACATAAAATTACCAAAAATGATTCATATTCTTTACTATAACGTATCTCTGGTAGTCTACGGCTCAACCGATGAATTTTGACGAACAAGTTTTGTAAGCCTACTTTTTCACATTTTGTATAAATGAGGAAAATGTAGACTTATGAGATCGATCCGGAAAAGTGTCTGTCTGTCTATCTGTGTGTGTGTGTCCCCCCCCCCCCTATCAACTCCTAAACGGCTGCAGCTATCAAAAACAAATTTAGTATCAGTAAAGATCTATATCTCAATATCTCAAGGACGTATTTGAAAATGATGTCAGAGCTACCAACTGCTGAAAAATAGCAATTGAAATTTCAATAATAATAATAATGTTATTGGTTTTACGTCCCTTTTAACTACACTGGCTTTTAGAGACGCCAGGGTGCCGGAATTTTGCCCCGAAGGGGATCTTTAACGTGCCAGTAAATCTACGGACACGGCTCCCCCGCATTTGCGCACCCTCAAATGCCAGCTGACTGTGCCAGGATACGAACCTGCAACCTCGGGCCCAGCAAGCGAGAACGTTACCCCTGAGCCACGCAGCCAGCCGAATTGAAATTTCAACTCCATGTTTCATATCATGGAAGGTACGCATGGGAGCTATTCCAAGATTGGCACACACATAGATAGTAATATTTCAGTTTAATTTCCAGGGGGCCATACATGACAGTGTTGCAAATATGATTCTAAGCCTCCTGATAGGTCCAATTTTTAACTGCATGTAACTTCTACACTATCAATTGGATTTCAACCAAATTTCGTATGTGCTATGTGTACAATAACTTTGCATATTCTTAAGAACCACCAGGGCTGCCAACTGTTAATAAATACTATCTCTATTTTTATCCTAGGCTAATACCAATATATCAGAAAGTATGCAAACCAAGACCTCGAAACTTAGCACACGTATATTACATGACATTTTACATTAATTTGGAGTACCTAGTATATGTCAGTGCTGCCAACCTGATTCTAAGTTTGTTGATAGATCCAAATTTTAAATGCATATGTAACTTCTATACTAACAAATGGATTTCAACCACATTTCGTATGTGAATTGTGTACCATAACTGATATGAATATGCGTATTCTTAAGAGCCAACAGAGCTGCCAACTGTAAATAAATGATCTCTATTTTTACCCTGATATCTATAAATCAGAAAATATGCAAGCCAACAGCTCTAAACTTTGTATAGCGTACAAATTAATTTGGAGCAACTAATATACGTCAGTGCTGCCAACATGATTTAAGCCTGCTGATAAGTCCAATTTTTAAACACATGTAACTTCTATACTAACAAATGGATTTCATCCCAAATTAGCACAATAATAGATCATAATATTTTAGATTAATTCTGAAATTGTAAGGAAAGTAGGCTCTTTAGTTCGTAACGTAACTACTTGTTTTATATTGGCGTTGTCAGCCAGTAGATGTTTTTTATCTTTTAATTTCCGGGGTCGGGAAGTTAAACATGAACCACCTTCACGACTCGACTCTCCGTGCAAGTAAACTAATCTCTGCAGTCTGCTCCCGGGGAAAGCTGATTCGCAACCGTTTCTTTTTAGATGAAGAACTGTTCTGGAGCAAACCAAAAGAACAGCTACTCAGTGAAGAGGAGATTCGGGTCTGATTACCGAGAGTAATCACAATTTTACATCTCATTTTTTGAGCGAGTCCCATCCACAAAAAGTTGCATTGCTTTGGGATTATTTTTGTTACCCTTCCTCATATGGGATGCAACAAACAAATGAAATACAAATAAATTAAGATAAACTAAAACTAAAAAAAGATCAAAATATTAAAAATAAAATAATATAACAATTGATATTAAATTAAAAAATATTGACTAAACATTATTAAAAAAATGTAAAAGATTTTTGAAACTGAAATTTTAAAATAATTACAAATTAAAAAGAAATATTTCAAAAATTAAAATTAAAAGAAAATAATAATAATATCGTATGGCTTCGGGTGCAAGCTTTGTTATTTGACGCCCAGAGGGCAACTTGCATGTCATTTTGTTTTGTTTCTTGGAACGCTATGAAAGTCAAGGAGGTTAGATATCGAAGCTCCTTGACACTATAGCGCTTTCTAGTAGAGAATGGAGGAACTTTCATGTGTTGGCGGAAAATCCCGAGATTAATTTTGCCATTATGAACACGGCCTACTGAATTTAAATGGGTTCTTTAACATGCGAACAACGTATGACATGCGTGTCGTGATTTTTATCGCATTTAAAAAGTACTTACCTGCAAGCTTGGGGTTGGTAGTTCGACACGATAACCACTAGCCCACCGTGGCAAACTGAAAGTTGAAAAAATGAATTAAATAGCCTAAATAAATGAATTTGGTAGGGATTAGCAATACGCTAGTTAGCGGTGCACTGAGGGAATGACGTGGAAAATACGATGTTGAAATGTGGTCGCAACAGATGATTTTAAACCGTTTCACATCGAAGAGCAGAGCAGGTAAGGCGCGGAGTCAATTAGGGGGCAGACCGGTGACTTCTCTTTCGTCACGGCCGGCGTGCGGAGAGGTGGTCACAATGGCTCGTGATGAGGTCAACGATGGCCGGCACGCTCCTGGTCACTAGGATTAGCTTCTTGAGGGGGAAGAGTGGCATCAAATCTCAACTAATAAGAGAGTTTTACTAGGACAATAGGCCTACTCTTTATAGGATAAAACTATTTTCTTCAAATTTGTAGAAGGCCTCTATTTGAATTTTTAGTCTATTATTTTTAAAAGTAAACATGATGATAGTGTTTGTTGATGATGATAATTGTTGTTTTAAGGGGCCTAACATCTAGGTTATCGGTCCCTAACGCTCTGGGTGATAGCAAAAAATTACAACCAGAACGAAGTGAGACTGAAAATACTTAGAAAATGGAACTCAGATTGAAATGACTCACAAAATGTAGAGGGGAAATACTCACAAAAGGAATTGATTGAAAAATACGCACAAAATGTAGTTTATATTCAAAATACGTACAAAATGCAATGTAGAGTCGGGGTCGGAAAAGAACAAGAGTTGACCAACGGAGGTTGATAGGAAAGAAGACGGAGGCGAGCCCGGCACAAGTAAGTGGAAGCAATGTCGGACTCAGCTGGCATCCCGTGGTCGCCATCCACGTCCCACTAGATGTGAGCCCCTGGGGGAAAAATAGTGTTTGTTCCTGGCTCTAGTTGATTGAGAGAAATCCTACTGCCAGATAATTCAAATACAGGGTGGGGCAGAAACAATGATCCATTTAAAATTACCCGCCATTATTGCACACGGCTTCCTAGAGAGTTGATATTGGTACCAGTGTGTAGTGCAGTTCAAAGCATTGCCAGTCAGTATGGAGCGTTGGTCAAACGAACACCGTGCGTTTGCAATAGAAACGTTTTTCAAATGTGGTGACAGTGTCGTACGAACACAGCGTTTGTTCCGGCAACATTTCGACATTGGTCGGAATGATCAAGTTCCGTCTCGGAAGTCGATTACGAGATGGGTCCAGCAGTTCAGAGCAACAGCATCTGCAACAAACAAGAAACCGTCTAGTAGGTCACGTACAGGTCGCACCCTGGACAACATTGCACGCGTGCGAGCTGCTGTCGAGCAAAGTCCAACGCAATCAGTTCGTCGGCATTCACAAGTTCTTAACATCTCGGCCAGAAGTGTGCGACGGATGTTGCATCTGGATATGAAGTTCCATCCCTACAAACTCCAAGTGGTGCAGCAATTATTGCCCAGAGATCTCCAGGCACGTCAAACATTCTGTACACAGCTTCTGGAGATGATAAACACTCAACCCGACTTTCTCAACAATTTCATGATGTCTGACGAGGCCCATTTTCACTTATCGGGCTATGTAAACAAACAAAACTGTAGGTACTGGGCGCCTACCAATCCTCATCAGATGCACGAAAGACCACTTCATAGAGCAAAAGTTACTGTGTGGTGTGGTGTGTGTCTGCAGGGGATTATTGGTCCGTATTTTTTCGAAAATGATGCAGGTGACGCTGTCACAGTAGCATCAGATCGATATGTTGTTATGTTGCAACAGTTTGTAATGCAGGAAATGCGCCGTAAGAATATCAATTTGCGGTCGTTATGGTTCCAACAAGATGGTGCAACCGCTCACACGGCCAGAACATCCATGACAGTCTTACGCAGAATGTTTCCAGATCATCTTGTATCCCGCTTTGGCAATGTCAACTGGCCAGCCCGTTCGCCCGATTTATCGACTTGTGATTTTTTTTCTGTGGGGATTCCTAAAATCCAAAGTGTATGCTAACAGGCCAACAACTATTGAAGAATTGAAAAAACAACATTCAAGTCGAAATCGAGGCCATAACAGGTGACACTCTTCGTAAGGTTATGGAGAATTTGCGTGTTCGTGCAGAAGATTGCATCGCCAACAATAGTGGACACCTGAAGGACATAATTTACAAAAAGTGGCATGTGTAATTAATGGTAGGATGTGTTCTTTTGAACAGTGTACAGTAATAATATGTAGTTGTATTTCTTCATGGTTAAATAACATGTTTAAAATGGGTCATTGTTTCTGCCCCACCCTGTATTTTCAGCACGTTTCAGCTTATATCTTATTGTTTGCTTATTTACTGTGGGGATAAATCTCTTATTGTTTCCAAGAATCCTATATTCTAAATAAACATAGTTAATTAAACGGGCCAGAGTGTTGACATCCTTGGTTTTATCGAATTTGAATAATTATCATATTTAAGTAGAATAAATATTGCCTGAAAGTGTGAAGTTCTCGGTGATCATTTGATGACGTATCATTGTGTTGTGTGTGTTTGAGTCTTCAGTGGTTTGATGAAGCCTTCCATGCCTCACTGTTCTGAGCTAATCGTTTCATCTCTACATAGCTACCACACCCTACATCCAAGGCAATCTGTTTGACATATTTTAACCTTGATCTACCCCTACAGTTCTTGTCCTCGACTTTTCCTTCCATAACTAACTTTGCTACTCCTGGGTGTCTTAGTATGTGTCCTACCAACCTATTTCTTCATTTCATTAATAGTCACCAGAAACATCTCTCCTCTCCCACTCGTCTTAATTCTTCTTCATTTGTAACCCTATCTACTCATCTGAACTTCATCATTCTCCTATAACACCACATTTCAAACGCTTCAATTCTCCTCTTTTCTGCTGCTCCAACAGTTCAAGTTTCACTCCTTAGAGCGCCAAGCTCCAGACAAAGTTTTTTTTTAAATGACTTCCTAATACCTAAATCTACATTCGATGTCAACATTTTTCCCCCCAATGGGAATGCTTTCCTTGCTTGAGCCAACCTACTTTTTACATCCAGTTTGCTTCGTCCATCACTGGTTATTTTGCTTCCTAAGTAACAGAAGTCTCCTACTTCCTTTAGTTTTTCACAACCGACAGCAGTGGCTATGCTCGCTAAAAGCGCAGCGTTGGGTCATGGGGCAAGCTCTCTGCTGACTCGGTAGACGCGTGGGTTCGAGCCCCTCCGTCGGTCGTCCTTGAAATGGTTTTCCGTGGTTTCCCATTTTCAACACCAGGAAAATGCTGGGACGGTACCTTCTGACAGGACACGGCCGATTCCTTCCACATCCTTGCCCAGTTTCATTCATCTTCATCCATTCCATCCATCATCCCGGCACGCAGGTCGCCCACGGGCGTCGACTAGAAAGACCTGCACTCGGCCTCTCTGGAGGTCACACGAAAAAAAAAAAAGTTTTTCACTTGCCAATTTGATGTCCATAGAGGTTTTTGATTTCTTTCGTCTGCATTCCAATATTTTTGTTTTAAATTTGTTAATTTCCATCATGAATTCCTTCCTCAAGACAGAGTTCATACCATTTGAAAACTCATTCTCATTGTCTGGTGTGTCGACTAAGATGACGATGTCATCAGAAAATCTCAGAGTTGAAATTATTTCTCCTCGAATCTTTACTCCTGCTGCTTGCATGATAGGCATTCCCAAATTACCTCGAGCCCCTCAAATTTGACTTAACTTAATTTACAATCTCCCTTATCAATTGTCGGTTATTTTGATTAAATAGGCTTGCCCCTGGGATTTTCCATAATTTATACAAATACAATTTGATTGATTTCTTGTAGCTAAACTGTAAAGAAAAATCCGCTTTTTTTTTCTTCAGTCAAGCAGAGTGACAATAGGAACATTGTCGACGACAAGGCGGAAGGTCAGCTGATATATTCCTTGCATACTGATGGATCCAGGGCAGGGTTTTGTGAACTGCTCGCAAGCAGCTTGCACCAACACCTGCCGGCTGCTACCCCCTGGTCCCTGGTCCACCCCCTCACGTACAGCCGGGATGAAAACCTGCGCCACACGTGCGACCAGGACTTCCTGGCGCCTAGTTTACAATCACTCGTCAATGAGAATCAAATATTGAGCACGACAGCCATATTAGAACACAAACTGAGTTAATTAATTCATTTTCTTATCGCCCTGATTCAACCCAACTGAAAGGAATTGTATTAAATATAGCAACTCATATGAACCCTGTACTGTTATAAGGATGCAATGGTAGCCACTTTGTAGAATTCACCTTTGAGCTGGGCACAATATTACAATTAACTTTGAGGCCAACTTACTCCTATACCATTAATTTCAAAGCCCTGAAACTTCACACATACATTTAGTGATATTTCCTCAACCCAGGGAAAGAATATTGGTGTGATTCAAATGCCCAGTTTATTTATTTGATAGTTCACGCCGACATTGGAGCACTTAAATCGAACCAAATACAAGGTTACATTGTTAGTAACCTATTTAAGGTGCATATGGGAAAACATGTAAGGTTACATTGTTAGTAACTTATTTAAGGTGACGCGGACTATATAATCACATGTTGGTAGTGATGGGGGACAAATGGTAAGGTTACAATATTAGTAACTTATTTAAAGTGACGCGGACTACATAATCACCATGTTTGTAGTGATGGGAGACAAATGGTAAGGTTACATTGTTAGTAACTTATCTAAGGTGACGCGGACTATATAATCACATGTTTGTAGTGATGGGAGACAAATGGTAAGGTTACATTGTTAGTAACTTATCTAAGGTGATGTGGACTATATAATCACCATGTTTGTAGTGATAGGGGATAAATGGTAAGGTTACAATGTTAGTAATTTATTTAAAGTGACGCGGACTACATAATCACCATGTTTGTAGTGATGGGAGACAAATGGTAAGGTTACATTGTTAGTAACTTATCTAAGGTGACGCGGACTATATAATCACCAAGATTGTAGTGATGGGGGACAAATGGTAAGGTTACATTGTTAGTAGCTTATTTAAGGTGACGCGGACTATATAGTCACCATGTTTGTAGTGATGGGGGACAAATGGCAAGGTTACATTGTTAGGAACTTATTTAAGGTGACGCGGACTATATAATCACCATGTTTGTAGTGATGGGGGACAAATGGAAAAGTTACATTGTTAGTAACTTATTTAAGGTGACGCGGACTATATAATCACCATGTTTGTAGTGATGGGGGACAAATGGTAAGGTTACATTGTTAGTAACTTATTTAAGGTGACGCGGACTATATAATCACCATGTTTGTAGTGATGGGGGACAAATAGTTAGGTTACATTGCTAGTAACTTATTTAAGGTGACGCGGACTATATAATCACCATGTTTGTAGTGATGGGGGACAAATGGTAAGGTTACATTGTTAGTAACGTATTTAAGGTGACGCGGACTATATAATCACCATGTTTGTAGTAATGGGGGACAAATGGTAGGGTTACATTGCTAGTAACTTAGTTAAGGTGACGCGGACTATATAATCACCATGTTTCTAGTGATTGGGGACAAATGGTAAGGCTACGTTGCTAGTAACTTATTTAAGGTGACGCGGACTATATAATCACCATGTTTGTAGTGATGGGGGACAAATGGTAAGGTTACATTGTTAGTAACGTATTTAAGGTGACGCGGACTATATAATCACCATGTTTGTAGTAATGGGGGACAAATGGTAGGGTTACATTGCTAGTAACTTAGTTAAGGTGACGCGGACTATATAATCACCATGTTTCTAGTGATTGGGGACAAATGGTAAGGCTACATTGTTAGTAACTTATTTAAGGTGTCGCGGACTGTATAATCACCATGTTTGTAGTGATGTGGTACAAATGGTAAGGTTACATTGTTAGTAACTTATTTAAGGTGACGCGGGCTATATAGCAGCCATCTTCTTCATGTTTGCTCGAGATGAGTACCATAGCCGTCATGATTCAGAAGGTAATGTGATCTACACCCACGCAGGATAGAACTAGCCACCTGTATGACCTGCTTACAGCTGACATTTGGCTGAGGTGCGTGTGCTGTATAATCTCCCAGCAGTACTGGTCCACGCTCGATAATCGGTAAGTACAATGAACAAACAAGTAAGATTAATTGATACGGTCTTCCAGAAGAGGCAAAAAGAAAGCCTCTTCTAATTGAGGTCAAGCAATACAGAGGTCGTTTCTACGATTGTTTTTGTGGTCAAGTCTTATTTCATTTGAGAAACGACCGCCCATGGAACATAATTATCCCTCATTAAGTCCATAGTCTAATGAGGGTTGGATCCCACGTTCTTGTCATTATTGTCCTAGGAACATCAGCTCCGTATGCTAGGTTGTGTCTTAAATGTGCCTAATAACCTGTGTTTCAGTGGTGTCGGTTATAGTGTGGGAACTGTAATTAGTAGAATTTGGTAGGTGCCCTGGGACTTGAAACCAGGTTCTTGGAGGGAATATGGAAAATGATGATGATGATGATGATGATAATTGTGGTTTTAAGGGGCCTAACATCTAGGTTATCGGCCCCCAATGGTTTGGGTAATAGTGAAAATGTGGAAACGGAAAACAGAAATATGAATAAGGGAAGCAAAAGACAGGAGGAAAGGAAATACCCTCAACCCTCGAAGAATGAGAATTGAGGGACTTGGAAGAAAGGAGAGCCACGAAAGGCAGATAGGAAAGGTAAAGAGGAGAGGACCCACCCCAAATGCAATGGAAGAAGGAGAAACACCGGACCCAGCTCAGGAAGCCCTCGGGGTCGCCAAATCCCGAACTCGCCAGACGTGAGCCCTTGAGGGTGTAGCACTATCCAGGGTGCACCAGAAGTGGTGGGGCTACACACACCCTGCCTCCTTGAGGGCCTTGAGCACAAGGCAGGAGATAATGAAAAGAAAGCAAGAGGGAAGACCCCTCGAAGAATGAGCGACCAGGAAAGGTGGAGGAAGCTTGTAATCTCGCGATCATGAGCCACGGGACCTCCATTTTACGTGGAATCCGAACCACAGGACATGTCATTTCACTTCGAAAATCTCACATGCATTGACCGGGAATCGAACCCGGTCCGCCTTGGTGAGAGGCATACAGCTTGACCGCTGCGCCGCCTCAAAGTTCCTCCTTTCTCTACTAGAAAGCGCTATATTGTTAAGGAGCTTAGATATCTCCTTGATTTTCATAGCGTTCCAAGGAACGACAAAATTCGGCATACAAGCTGCCCTCTGGGCGTTAAATAACAAATACTTGCTCCTTGTTGTCGTTTTACAATTGAGCAGCACTTAACATATAGGCCACGTTATTGTTACTGTGGATTATGTCCGGCTCCGTGGCTAAATGGTTAGCGCGCTAGGCTTTGACCCAGAGTGCCCCGGGTTGGATTCCTGGCCGAGCCATCAGGGATTTTAATCTCCTGGAGTTAATTCCCGTGACTCGGGGACTGGTTGTATGTGACATCTTCATAATCACTTCATCCTCATCACGACGCGCCATGATATTTTTTGCCTTTCAAAAAATCACTTGCCACGGCCAGGAGTGAACCTGCAAGCTTGTGGTTGGTAGTCCGACACGATTACCACTTACCCACCGTGGCAAGCTAATAGGTATAATATATATGATAGGTACTGCTCCATTGAAACGTGACAACAAGGAGCAAGTATTGTTGGTAAATAAGACCAGGGAAATCAAGTGATTAAACAAACCACAGTACAATTAATGTCGAGTTATAATTCTTTGCCAAAGATAAAATAATGAAGAATGAACGTCCATATTTCTATGGAATCAGCTCCCTCCTGCCGCGGCTGACACGATGAAACTTCTTAATTTGACCAACATCCATCTCCTCATTGCTGATTCCAATTCATTTCCTGCTACCATTATTAGGCCTCCTTGCTTTATGCATATGTACTATAATTATATGTATCACATCACGAGAGTAATATAGAATTCCTGTCTGATAGGCAAGCGTATTTCCATATTAACTCCACTCCACACGAAAGCTAACCTCTGAACGGGATACGTACATCTGTGTTCCGTTTGAGTTATGGTTTATTAACGGCCTGGCGTGGGAGAAGCTCAACGAATTAATAATAGGTAATTTATTCCCAATGCAGCCAACATCTTTAATTTAATACCGAAATTGTTAAAGTAACAACGAAAAAAAGTACAGTCGAATAAAACCACAACGAATCAATAATAAGATGTAAGGGTATCTTTCTACGTGTTAACTGGATTTTCAATTGAAATATAAAAAGGAAAACAAACCCGACTACTTATATTTGAGGATAAATAATCCGACCGTGTTTAAGAAAACCCTTGCGGAACGTGTGGGAAGATCTTCCGATCCTTTTTTAAAATTTATTTATAAATAAGTAATGACATATTATAACTCTCAACTTCCGGGTTAGTAACTTTGAATTGGATGCGTGACCATCAAATGATTTGAAATAAATCCAAATGCATTGGTCTGTTCTGCGCTGTGTTGATGAGTAGAGGGGCCGCTACTCATATGGCAGAGTCATTGCTAGAGATGATGATAATTGTTGTTTTAAGGGGCCTAACATCTAGGTTATCGGGCCCTAATTGTCTGGGTGATAGCGAAAATGATAATGAAGTGGAAACCAGAACGAAAATTAAGTGAGAAGGAAAATACTTACAAAAAGGAACTACTCACAAAATGCAATTGAAATTGTAAATGCTTACAAAATGCACGGTAGATTCAAACGACTCAATTGGATGGACGATACTTACAAAATGTAATTTAGATTCAAAATACATTGCTAGAGATCGGATGTACGAAGGGTAATCATAAAGTAAGGTTGGAAGGTCGATATTTCTGAAGAGTCATATGTTAGTAGTGTGGAGTAATCCGAATACAGTGAAACCTCTCTTTACGGATACTTTTCTGATGCGGACACTCCGTAGAAAGTGACAGAATTTTTTGTCCCGAATGAAATTATATCTAACTGCACTCTGTTTTACGTACACTCTCCAGTTACGGACACGGACAGCTCTTTAACCCTTTATGTTGGAGGATATCGAAATGTAAATATTATATGTCAGAAAACTGTATCATAATGAGGGTCATTATAACACTATTTTTCATTAAGAAACAGTTTCTCCCACCAATCAGAGCACAAGAAACAGTTGTGTGACCAATTAGGTAAGGATAGCATCGCACCTGCGCTGACTTCTATTTCAAATTTCACTGCGTGGCTTCTAGTGTCATAGTGGGGTATTCGAGGAGGCCATGGAATTCTCTGTGTCCCATGTGCTCAGTTAAGTACATAAAACTGGTCAAATCTCGACAGATATTTATGAATATTTATGTTCGAACATTAAATAGTTATAATTATCGTCGAACATAAACAGTCGTATGAAACTCGCCTATAGGCTAATGGTAATTAAGACACTCGTTACGCTCGTTTTATAAACATACATTGCGATTATAGGCTCGTTGCATAATGTACTATACTACTGCACTATTCTATCCTACAATTTTGTTAACACGAGAAAGTCTGCTTAACCTCCGTTATTCGGACAAAATAATTCGGGTTCAAACGTAAAACATTGTGAAGGACATGCAAACAACAAAACGAACGGCTGATAAAGACAGTGAGAGTGAAGGGGAAGAAGAAGACGATAGAAATCCTATAACAAATTACTGTGTAACTCAGCTTGCCAGGTGGTGGAGCGATACTGATGCGCTGTCATTAATGCAACAGTTACATGGTGTATTTGAACAGGGACTTCACATGCAAAGTTCACTCGACAAACCTACCTGACTGATTTTTTAAAGAAATCATCATAACATTTAAATTACTATAGTGTACTGGTTTACTGCTTATATAATAGTAGTATAGTCATCATCATCATCATCATTTCCCCTTATCCAGCTCCTGCCAGCTCGGGGGTATTTATGGCACTTCTCCACCTTCCTCTTACCTTCCATCATTCCTCTTCCACGATATTATCCCAGTCCAGATTTATTTTTCTTATGCTGTTCTTCACTGAATCAATCCACCTTGTTCTAGGTCGTCCCATTTCTCCGCATGTTAAATTTGAAAAATATAAACAAGTAGTTCCGTGAAGAACTAGACAGCCTCTATCAACATACAAAATGTCAGTTTAATTGCTGTAACAGATTCGTAGATATTGATAACCGTCTAAATATTTCAGATGGTCGCCAGGTTGGATTTTTATTTTTGTACTATTACATTAAGATTATTGTGTACGTGTGGTATTCAAACTTCAATCGCATGATTAGAACACAAGAAGTAAATACGAGATTTTAAAATTACGCACAGCAGCCATCTTGTGATTATGCAAACAATTGAAATAAATTAGATACCAGTGGATCAACATTTGTATAAGCATTAAACGTGCAACGTTTCATGACACTCGGATAGTTAATTCGTGAGAAACGTCCATTTAAATATTTGTACGCGTCGCCGCCATGTTGGATTTGTGCTCACCAGGTTACTGAAGTCCTATAGGTGAACATATGTTCATAGTCTCTATTAACATAAAAAAAAATCAGTTTGGTTGCCGTAAAATATTCATAGATATTGAGAACCGTCTAAATATTTCGGAAGCTCGCCATTTAGGATTGTTATATGTATAGGCCATAGAGTTATGAACCATTCAAGGACAATTATTGCCTAGGTTCATTATTCAAACTTTCACTTCGATCGCAAGATTACGACACAAGAAATAAAAACTTAATTTTAAAAATTCGCACAGCCGCCATCTTGAGGTTATGTAAACAATTGAATTAAATTAGATGGCAGTGTATTACAATCTGCAAAATCATTTACTGATCCACATTTCACTGCGCTCAGAGAGTCAAATCACGAGAAAAGTCTATTAAAATATTTCAAATTCGCTTGGTCGCCATGTTCGTTTTCGACTTTACAGGTTTATGAAATATACATAGGTAAACTTGTATCAATACCCTTTATCACCGTACGAAATTGCAGGGTGATATCTGTAATAGTTTCGGAGATATAGAATGTCAGTGAAATAGTTCGCACAGGCGCCATTTTGAGGTTATGTAAATAATTGAACTAAATAGGGATGTAGCCTGAGAAAGTTCGCGCCAGATACCGCTCGTGTAGTACTGGGTAAGCGCAAGGCGATCGTCCAATGTTTCCCCCAGTCAGCTACGAGGAATGTACAGATTATGACCGAGTTTTCTAAGCTAAAGTAAATTATATCTTCTCTAATTTTACTCCAAGACTATATTAATTAATTCTATAGATATATCCTCTAATATATTATGAACGATTTTCAGCGTTTAAACGTTAAACAGCTGTAAAATGAGCTACGGACTAGAGGCGCTAAAACTAGTGGGAGGAGGGAAGAATTAGTAGGCTACAGTGGTAATAACAAAATTCTAACACGCTTTATTATTCAAATTATGAATAGGAGTCAGCATGCTTGAGTATTGTAGGCCTATATTGATAAATAGCCTATATCTCCATAAGACTTAAATCATAAATAGAGATTTCCCGGTCAATGCTTGTGAGATTTTCAAAGTGAAATGCCTTGTCCTGTTCGGATTCCACGTAAGGAGGAAGTCCTCTGTGCCTTATGATCTCTAGATTAACGGTCACGTAAAACTATAATCTTCCTTTTATAAATAGAGATTTAAATATTCACTGGCTCCCCTTGCTTATAGACTTCGATTCGTGTATTTTTTTGGTTGATAGCGTACATGAAACGGTCTTGTTTTAAGGTAAACATAATCAAAGAAAGTTGATACCGGTATTGTTTACCTCAAAATGCATCGCAACGTTTGGTTCTTTTGTAATTTGTCAATTTCTTAATACAAATCGTTTCCGTACCCCTTGGAAACGACTTAGGGGTACAGTATTTAAAAAGTTTGAGAATCCCTGTTTTAAGGCCATGAACTGCTTCCATTCATCTGGCTAACTTAGGCCTATGACTCAAGAATGTAGAAGTCAGTCACTACCGGTACCACATTCTCCGTCGGGCAGATGTAAGTTGACGATTAATTCTGATTTCAAGAAACCAACCATAATACGTTTTTGACTGTTAATGTTGTGACATTTATTCTTGAAGTATTTGTCCGAGTATTGATGCCTTTGAAAATGGGAGTCACAAATGTTACATTCACTTCTTCCTGTATATTGACGATTTCTTCCCGTACCGTACTTCAATTGAGATAATTTATGCAGATTCCGATATTGTAGGCTTATCGTGGTAAACTGGCAATTTTCTTGTGTATGGCCTCTTCCTTATTTTTGTTGTGTTCGTGGTCCACGGAAAAAGCGATGGAACAGTGCCCGGTTTTAATCTTGCTCTCTCACCTTCAAATACAAACGCATAAATTCAGTGGTTGTTATCGATATGTCTATTCAGTTTATAGGTATGAATTATGTCCCTTTGTAAATCACACTTGCCCAACACAGTTTTCGTGAAGTCATCGAGTTGAAAACGATGGGAACACACTTTAATATTTTCGGTCAGATTTT
This sequence comes from Meconema thalassinum, assembly GCA_946902985.2. NCBI lineage: Eukaryota > Metazoa > Arthropoda > Insecta > Orthoptera > Tettigoniidae > Meconema > Meconema thalassinum. The sequence continues at coordinate 12,370,343 of OX336399.1, read as the reverse complement.
CTTCACCGAAATGTTTTCTTCTAATAGCATGTAACCATTTCTTCCTCATTTCTTTATTTTGTGAAAATTGGTGACACGAAATCGGATTTCCCTGATTTTTGAAAAGAGGAACACTGCAATAGCTCGGCATAGTCACGAAAATAGCAATTTAAACAACTTAAATTCGTGGATATTAGCGGCATGAGAACACAGGAGACAAATGAAGAGCTCCTTGCGCTTACCCAGTACAACAGCAGTGCGCTCTATCGGTGCTAGTTCTATACATCCCTATTAGACTCCAGTGCATTACAATGTGTATAAACATTTGCTGAACCAAGTTTCATTACGTTTGGATAGTTAAATCGCGAGAAAAGTCTATTTAAAAGTCTCAACTTCGCTTGATCGCCATGTTAGTTTTGTAGTCACCAGGTTCTTGAAAGTCTCATAGGTGAACTTCTAGTAGTGCCCATTATCACCGTACACAATTTCAGGGCGATATCGGTAATAGTTTCGGAGATAATGCATGCTAGTGAAATATTTCGCACAGCCGCCATGTTGGATTGGTAAGACGTAACAAAATTTGAAGGGCACGGTCGAGGTCGCCGGGAATAGTGCTATGAACTTACCGAGTTTCATTGAAATCGCTCCAGCCGTTTAGATTTTATTAGGGGACACACACACACACCTCTCTCTCACACACACACACACACACACACACGCACACGCACGCACACACACGGACAAAAGGTGATCTCATAAGCCTATTTTTTCAAAATTGAAAATAGGCTAATAAACCTCATTTTATATTGGGAATAGTTCATAGGAAGACACCAGGAGTAAAATAACTTCATTAAAATCCGTACGACTACGACAAAAAGGAAGTGACACACTATGGTTCAGTCCTCCTGTTTTACTTTTTCACGCCAGATCTGAAGGGTTAAGTGTTTGCTCCTAAGCGAGTTTTTGAGAAGTACACACATCAAAAGAGGTTTTGCATAATCTGTGTATGCCCTCAACACATTCCTCCCTCGTGATTGGAGACACCACTATTTTTGAACTGTCTAACCATGGCTTGGAATTAATTTTCCAGTTTTGCCATATTAACAACTAATATGGTGGTAGTAACCTATGCGAAAACATGGGGTTGGTAATGTTTTGTAGAGCTATTTTGCCTCGGTTTTTCCTTCTTCAATAGTCCATAACAATATAGTCTACAGCAGGGGTTCTCAACCTTTTAGACACCGCGACCCCCTTTTTAGGCTGAGTATTTGGCGACCCCCCAAGTTTTAACGTTAGAGATCTCAAGTGATCATTCAGTGAAACCAACTTTAACATTGCTTGTGCCGACAAATTTTGCATAAGTATAAAACAAGGAATACCCAGAACTGTCCACAACAGCGTTAAATTCTTTGAACAAGGATTCTCCATAATGGCGAATTTAAAAAACAAATCAAGAAATCGTCAGACACTAGAAAATGACATTGTTTTGTGTGTTACAAAAATAATTCCAGACATTCAAAAATTGTGTAATTCAAGCTAAAGTTTCTCATTAATAGAATAAAAAAAATCCGTAAAATTTAAGTAGCCTACAATGTGAGGGTATTCTTTTCTTAATAAAAAAAAAACTACAGCAATAAACATATTTTAAAACTATTTCTCCGTACCTCGCGACCCCCCTCCCCAAGATACACCTCGCAACCCCTAGGGGGTCGTGCCCCACCGGTTGAGAACCTCTGGCCTACAGTAATGAAATATAATTTGTTTTTGGTTATTTTTTGGCATATACCAGTAATTGGAATTATTTTGTTTTAACCGAATGACAGTTACAATATCAATTTTATTTTGTCCTGTATATTTGGATCTGATGATGCTCGCTTGATGACCGAAACAAGTCCATCTTCAGCAAATATATATTTTCAGTCATATGTTATTTTTTCAGGTTATTTTACCGCATGACCTAAAAGGAAAAGCTAAAATATCAATAATTGGCAGGCAACATCGTGCGGGCCAGGTAGAAAATGAGGGAACTAATTGCAGAACATTGGAGTGCGAGAGAGAAGCAATTAAGATTGAAATGCACTATAAAGTGTGTATAATTGCGCGCAAAACGTTTGCGATATAAAACGTGAATGTTCCATTGTTGCACGCACTCTTGTCAGGGCTGTACAGAAGCTCGCAAAAGACGAGGAGAGTGGTATAGGAGTTTTAGCGAGGGGGAGGCTGTACCGGCTCCTCATTATTATTCCGCCACCCCCTCCCCCCACCCTCCTAGGCCCACAGGTAGAAAAACCTTCCACTTATTTTTTTTTTAAGAAATAAGAATTCCTGAACCACCTCACCTCGGCTGACCTTCCTAGAAGTCGTAATGTAGCAGAGTTTGCATTGAAGGTGACGGCCCATGTCTTCAAAGGGAGCAGGAAACAGTAACTAATGAAGGCACGAGTTAATGGCCGTGGAATTGGGACGCGAGCCTTGCCGTGCCACAGTGCGCGCGCGATCTTCAATAACATGAATGGAAACAGAAACTGAGATACCACAGGAAGTTCCTAGGAAGATCATACCAGGGAGAAATTTCCCTCCCCTTCAAAGATTTTTGATGATGATGATGATAATTGTTGTTTTAAGGGGCCTAACACCTAGGTTATCGGCAGTGCTGGATTACCCATTAGACCCGACAAGGCCCAGGCCTAGGGCCCCCAAGCAATTTCTAATTTAGTTCAATTTTATTCCGAAGATTTAGAAAAAAAATATCCAGAACTGAGGCAGTTTCAGCATTACATGAAATTACAATGTCCCTTAAAAACCGAGTTCACTCATTCTGAACTTCAGGAAATTCTTATTCGAGACAAGCTTGAGTCTGTTTTTCCGAACGTTGGAATTGCTTTTGGCATTTTCCTGACCCTCATGATAAAGAATTGTTCTGCGGAGCGCTCGTTTTCAAAATTGAAACGGATCAAAAGTGCGCCAAGAAGTATCATGTCACAAGAACGATTAGACATGCTAAGTTTAATGTATATCGAGTCAGATGTTCTGCGGGAAATTGATTTTGATGACATTGTAGAAGATTTCATTGACCGAAAAAAAAAATGATTACATTTTACAGAAGTAACAAGAAGTTCCGTGAAGAACTATACAGCCTACTTTTCATGCCAGTGATTATTCTACAGAATATGAACCTATCTAGAATAATGACGAAATTAAGTTGCTAATATCGAAATTTCCAATTAGTTCGAAATACTGTATACCTGTCATAATGTATCCTAATAGAGCACTACAGTTGGCAGCCCTGATGACTGAATATATTCTTAGTTCCATCTCTTAAGGTACAAAATACAAAATTTGGTTGAAGTCCAATGAATAGCATGGACGTTACATGCAGTTAAAAATTGGATCTAACAGCGCGCGTAAAATCATGTTGGCAACAATGTCATGCATGTATTGGTCAGAAATAATCTGAAATAATATGATCTATTGTTGTGTCAATTTTGAATGAAATCCTTTGTTTAGTATAGAAGTTACATGCATTTTAAAATTGGACCTATCAGCAGGCTTAGAATCATGTTGGCAGCACTGACGTATATTAGTTACTCCAAATTCGTCTAGAATGCCAGGTACTATACGTGTGCAAAGTTTAGAGCTATTGGCTTGCATACTTTCTGATATATTGATATTAGGGTAACAAAAATAGGGACAGCACATATTAACAGTTGACAGCCCTGGTTGCTCCTTAGAATACGCATAGTCATATCTGTTATGGTACACATAGCACATACGAAATTTGGTTGAAATCCAAATGATAGTATGGAAGTTACATGTATTTAAAGTTGGACCTGTCAGCAGGCTTAGAATCATGTTGGTAGCACTGACGTATATAAGTTACTCCAAATTAATATAGAATGTCAGGTACTATACGTGTGCATAGTTTAAAGCTGTCGGCTTGCATACTTTCTGATATATTGGTATTTGGATAAAATTAATTAGGAGCATTTATTAACAGTTGGCATCCCTCGTAGGTCTTAAGAATACGCTCAGTCATATCTGGTTATGTACACATACAACATACGAAATTTGGTTGAATTCCAATTGATAGTGTAGAAGTTATATGCATTTAAAAATTGGACCTATCAGGAGGCTTATAATCATTTTGGCAACACTGCCATGTTTGGCCTCCTGGAAATTAAACTGAACTATTATGGTCTGTACGTATGCCAATTTTGAAATAGTTCCCATTCATATTTTCCAAGATATCCAACATGGAGCTCAAATTTCAATTGCGATTTTTTAGCAGTTGGTAGCACTGACATCATTTTCAAATATGGCCGTGAGATATTCAGGTATAGATCTTTACTCCTACCAAATTTTGTTTCGATTGCTGCAGCCGTTTAGGAGTTGATAGGGGGGGACACACACACAGCCAGACAGACAGACAGAAGGACAGACAGACAGACAGACACACATTTGCCCGATCTCATAAGTCTACTTTTTCCTCATTTTTGCAAAATGTGAAAAGTAGGCTAAAAATAGTATGATTTGTTAAATTGTTCATCAAATCATCTGAAATGTTTTCAAATAACGATGATCATTTCAATTGAAATGTATATATATATATGTAGGCCTATGTATGATTTTATAAAAAGTGTATTATTCATCTTGAGAAAAAGAACTCTAATATGTACTTTATTAAATGTACAGGTGCTAAAAAATAAAAATTATTTGAAAAAAATAAAGAGGCCCTAAAAATCTGAGGGACTTGGGCCTCATTTCACCTCAATCCAGCACAGGTTATCGGCCCCTAATGATTTGGGTGATCGTGAAAATGATAATGAAATGTTAACTATAACTAAAACTAACTACTAACTTATAGACTAGAAGAAGAAATGGAAAACAAAAGGAGAATAAGGCAAATAAAGGACAGGAGAAAAAGAGATGCCCCAACCCTCGAAGAATGCGGAGTGAGGGACTTGGAAGGAAGGAGAGCCATGAAAGGCAGATAGGAAAGTGAAAGAGGAGAGGGTCCGCCCCAGATGTAATGGATAAAAGGGGGGAAACCGGACCCAGTTCAGGAATCCCTCGGGGTTGCCAACTCCCGAACTCACCAGCCGTGAGCCCCTAAGGGTGTAGCAATATCCAGGGTGCACCAGAAGTGGTGGGGCTACATACACCTGGCCTCCTTGAGGACCTTGAGCAGAAGGCGGGAGATAACATGAAAATAACAAGATGTTCAGTAAAGAACATATAGCCTACTTTCTCCTAAATGCATGGGTATTGTTATAACTCTTTGTCCTTTTCAAGGAGTATGATTGAATGTTGGTTGTAGGAGCTTGTTGAAATACAACGTGCTATAGGGATATTAAACATGAATATGAGGTGCCCTTTGCTAGTGCTACCTCTGTACCAAATTTCGTTCAATTCGGTTTCACCGTGTTTGAATTGATAGGGGGAATCGATTTGCACACATACTTGGCCACCATCTGAACTCTATTGGGCTGATGTTCTTGCAGTTTGGTCAGAATATGTTTCCCACATAAAGATATGGTGTTGCAAAATTAGGTAGAGACTAGATTATTACGTTGGTCGTAATTACATTTTAGCTTTTAACATTTGGGTGGCCGCGATTACGTTTCCATCAAGATAGCGGTGATATAAAACATGACACTGAGGTGCCCTTTGCTAGTGCTACCTCTATACCAAATTACGTTCCATTTGGTTTCAGCGTGTTTGAATTAATAGGGGGAATCGATTCTGACACAAAGATGGCCGCCATCCGCAAACTATTAGGCGAATGACCTATTAGATTGGTCAAAGGATGATCCCTCCATAAAGGTATGTAGTTGCAAAATTTGGTAGAGATCGGATGATTAGGTTAATCGTAATTTGATTTAAGCTTTGAACATTCGTGTGGCCGCCATTACGTTTCAGTCAAGATGGCGGCGATATAAAACATGACATTGAGGTGCCCTTTGCTAGTACTACCTCTGTACCAAATTTCGTTCCATTCGGTTCCACCGTGTTCGAATTAATAGGGGGAATCGATTTTGACATAAAGATGGCCGCCATCCACAAACTATCAGGTGAATGACCTATTAGATTGGTCAAAGGATGCTCCCTCCATAAAGGTATGTAGTTGCAAAATTTGGTAGAGATCGGATGATTAGGTTAATCGTAATTTGATTTAAGCTTTGAACATTTGTGTGGCCGCCATTACGTTTCCGTCAAGATGGCGGCGATATAAAACATGACACTGAGGTGCCTTTTGTTAGTACTACCTCTGTACCAAATTTCGTTCCATTCGGTTGCACCGTGTTCGAATTAATAGGGGAAATCGATTTTCACACAAAGATGGCCGCCATCCGCAAACTATTACGCTGATGACCTATTGGTTTGGTCAAAGGATGCTCCCCCCATAAAGGTATGTTGTTGCAAATTTTGGTAGAGATCGGATGATTAGGTTAATCGTAATTTGATTTAAGCTTTGAACATTTGTGTGGCCGCCATTACGTTTCCGTCAAGATGGCGGCGATATAAAACATGACACTGAGGTGCCTTTTGTTAGTACTACCTCTGTACCAAATTTCGTTCCATTCGGTTGCACCGTGTTCGAATTAATAGGGGGAATCGATTTTCACACAAAGATGGCCGCCATCCGCAAACTATTACGCTGATGACCTATTGGTTTGGTCAAAGGATGCTCCCCCCATAAAGGTATGTTGTTGCAAAATTTGGTAGAGATCGGATGATTAGGTTAATCGTAATTTGATTTAAGCTTTGAACATTTGTGTGGCCGCCATTACGTTTCCGTCAAGATGGCGGCGATATAAAACATGACACTGAGGTGCCTTTTGTTAGTACTACCTCTGTACCAAATTTCGTTCCATTCGGTTGCACCGTGTTCGAATTAATAGGGGGAATCGATTTTCACACAAAGATGGCCGCCATCCGCAAACTATTACGCTGATGACCTATTGGTTTGGTCAAAGGATGCTCCCCCCATAAAGGTATGTCGTTGCAAAATTTGGTAGAGATCGGATGATTAGGTTAGTCGTAATTTGATTTAAGCTTTGAACATTTGTGTGGCCGCCATTACGTTTCCGTCAAGATGGCGGCGATATAAAACATGACACTGAGGTGTCCTTTGCTAGTGCTACCTTTGTACCAAATTTCGTTCAATTCGCATTCACCGTGTTCGAATTGATAGGGGGGGACAGACATTCAGAGTACACACACTCACACACACACACACACACAGACACACACACACACAGACTCACACACACACATACACACACACAGACAGACACACTTTTTTCGCCCTGTGTTGATCTCATAAGTCTACTTTCATTTTTTGCAAAAATCGAAAGTAGGCTAAAAAGAAGGCTGATCCCTCGCAGAAGGAGAGTATCAGAAAAGATGAGACAAAGGCCAATTAAGGCGGAAAATGAAGAGATTCCCTAGGCCTCGGATACCCTAATACCGTCGGCGTCAGAAGAGAACAAGAGTTGACCAAAAGAGGTCGAAAGGAAAGAAGACGGAGAGGAGCCCAGCACAAGTGGAAGCAATGCCGGACTCAGCTGGGGCCCCATGGTCGCCAACCCTCGTCCCACAAGATGTGAGCCCCTGAGGGAGGTCATAGCTAGAGGCATGATCTTTTCGCATTAACGATAAACGCGACAAAAATATTTTGAAGCGATTTTGCGATAACTTTACGAATCGTATGTTTATGGTTAAGAAAATACGGTTATTATGTTCGCCAATTAAAGCGATAAGGCCATTTTAAAGAGAAATTTAATTATTTCGCGATAAACGTGATTTTACAGCGAAATCTGTAGTGAATAACGAGCTTGAAATTTTGTTTGAAGATTATGTATGAGAAGAAAGAGAAGAGCGAAGAAAGATTCAACAAGTTGAAATAATTCAGTCGCTGCTAGCATTAAAATTAATGCAAAATCAGGAATATAATAAAATAATATTGGATGCTTACCAGTAATTTATACTTCTACCATTCATATAAATAATTCAGAACTACAAAAATAAAACCTTTAATGGTTAGTTTTAGAATTTCATTGAAGCTATGCAGCAATATCTATTTCGCGAAATAACTCAAAAAATAGTATCCTACTCGCGAAATCGTTCAAAAATTAGTATCCTTCTCGTGAAATCGTTCAAAAATTGATATCCTTCTCACAAAATCGATCAAAAATTAGTATGCTTATCGCAAAATCGTTCAAAAATTAGTATCCTACTCGTGAAATCGTTCAAAAATTAGTATCCTCGCAAAATCGTTCAAAAATTAGTTTTCTTCACGCAAATTCGTTCAAAAATTAGTATCCTCGCAAAATCGTTCAAAAATTTGTATCCTTCTGTTGAAATCGTTCAAAAGTTAGTATTCTTCTCGCAAAATCGTTCAAAAATTAGTATCCTTCTCGCAAAATCGTTCAAATCACGAAAAGGGTGATAATCATCCAGTGCTGGTTTGCACTAAACGGCAAATGGTCGAAAACTTCACACTTGAATTCTTTGAGAAAGTCTATCGTAACGTTGGCTCAGTGCGGTCGTGAATGTTTTCACCTTTTTCGAGAATTGCTGGTATGGTTGGGCGGCAACGCCTCGCCAAAAAGGAAAAACTTCAGGAGACTGTCCACACGTACCCACTACAGTGACAGCAGAATTCTTTGCCAAGGGCATTGGAGAGTTGGTGTAACGATACCACAAAGGTTTCAATCGTTTTGGCGATGTTGAAACATATGTAGAAAACAAGCAAACATTTAGTAAGAAAATCAGTTTGGTATATCCATCTGTTATTTTTATATCGAAAAAAATCACCCTCGTACGTCACCTACGATAGAACGCTCATTCACCGTTCATAAATCAATCTTAAAATGAAGATTTGAAAAGTGTATTTGATGATTGTGTTCGTTAAGTACAGTGAGAACAAAACTAAAACTGTAAATACAGTATAAATGTACTGTTTGTATTAACAGATAGAAAATTACAATCTATGGGTCTACAATAAACATTACATAAGCTAATTTTTTGTTCAGCATTTTCTTTGTTCTGTTTTATAAAACTTGGCATCCAATGAAGACAGGATCGCTAAATTGAAGAAAGCATACTGACTTACATGGAACCACTACAATAAAAAAAAGTATATCCATCAATGCCAAATTACGACACTATCGTACAGTAGTCTTACCAGAGGCCTTATACGCTTCAGAAACGACAGCAATCAAAGGGCGAACAAAAATCAAGGAATTAGAAAAACAACAGAGAAAAATTCTGAGAAAGATCTACGGGCCAGTTCAGAAAGAGGGAATATGGATAAAGAGACCGACAATAGAACTGTACAAACAGACAGAGACGATTACAAACAACATAAGGAAATGAAGGGCAAAATACATAGGATAGCCGGCCACGTGGTGTTGGGGTAGCGCGCCTGCCTCTCACCCGAAGGCCCTGGGTTCGATTCCCGGCTCCGTCAGGGATTTTAAAAACTGACGTGAGGGCTGGAACGGGGTGCACTCAGCCTCGTGAGGACATTCGAGTAGCTGTCTGAGAGTGAGGCAGCGCCCCGATCACGAAAACCAAGATTAACGGCCGAGGGGACCCGATGCACTGATCACGCATCACCCCAATATCCGCAGGCCACATGGCTGGCCAGCGGTCGCTTGGTAGGCCTAGGCCCTTCAAGCGCTTTACTGCCGACTGGGAGGGGGGGTGTACATAGGATGACCGAAGACAGACTGACCAAGAAAATGTTTAATATACAGTACACTCTCGATTATCCGCGGGTGGTTTATTCGCTTTGCGGATGATCCGCGGTGTCTGTAGGAGAATTTTTTTTATAAAAAGGAAGGTTTTCAAACCAAAAATTATTTCTCAAAAATTGAAATAAAGTTACTAAATACTTAAACGTAATAATAATCATAAATCGCAAATAGAGTAGGCCCTACCTCACAGATGAAAACATCATAAATCAAGTACGAGGGATTGAATCGGTTGAATCGGAAGACAATGAGGAAACGCAGATGCAGAGTACAATATTACTCATGATGCAGCATTAGGACACATTGACAGGATTCTTCATTACCTTGAAGAGTAAGACGACGCATCACTTTGTGACAAGATGGTGTTGAGAAAACTCAAATCACAAATTATAAAAAAGTGATTCACTACGAAAAAGCAAAAGCAAATGACAGTTTTTTTGTTAAACAGTAAACAAGACTTTTTAATAACACACATAACATTGACTGAGTTTTGTTATCATGTACGTCCTTTTATTGTATAGTAAACTTATTTAAAGCACGTGTGTGTTGCTTTTAGTGCCTTCGACCTTTGTTTAACCTTTACCAGCAATTTTGCGGCTTATCCGCGAAATTCCATTATCCGCGGTATCCGCGCCAGTCAATTCCGCGGATAATCGGGAGTTTACTGTAGTTACGAACAGTACACTAAAAACCAATTGGGTAAAGGAAACCGTGGAAGACCTCAAGAAACTAAACATCTCTACAGAAGACAGGAGCACATACAGAGAAAAAGTTAAACAACAGAAGTTTGAGCAAACTCCCAAAGAGGGACAACCGGGAAAGAAGTGGACAGAAGAGAGAAAGAGGAAGCATAGTGTGAGGTGTATGGAATAAAAGAATAAAGGGCCAAAATAAAACATGAACATTGATTGTGTTGTACTACTGTATATTTGATTCATTTTAGATTCGGATAATCGGGACTTAGTGCACTATTATTATTATTATTATTATTATTATTATCACGAGCATTGTGTGGCCACATCTGCCGCTCCAGAGAGACAGGCGGCTGATGTTATCTCCAGAAGCAGTGTTAGCCATGCTAATTGTGGTTCGTTCTCATGCAAATGTGGAATGAGCCAGCCGCGTGCCAGCGCCATGACTCGCTTCGCCGTACTGTTATTGTTTCATTTAAGGGGATTGGGCATGATGATGATGATTGTTGCTTTATGGGGCCTAACATCTAGGTTATCGGCCTCTATTGGTCAGGGTGATCGTGAAATTGGAAATGAAAAGTATAAGTTAATCTAAATACAGACTTACTACAAAACCAAACTAACGACTTACATACTGGAAGAAGAAGTGGAATACAAAACGAGAATAAGGGAGAGACAACGAAAATAAAAAAAACTATTAATGTTCTAAAGAACTGGTTTCGGTCACATTATGAACTTCATCAGCGAGTCGGTGAAATAATAAGATTAAGGTAATAATAATAATAATAATAATAATAATAATAATACAATCGTATGGCCTCGGGTGCCGGGTGCAAGCATTGTTATTTGACGCGCAGAGGGCAGCTTGAATGTCGAATTTTGTCGTTCCTTGGAGTGCTATGAAAGTCAAGGAGGTCAGATACAAAGCTCCTTGAACACTATAGCGCTTTTTAGTAGAGAAATGAGGAACTTTGTGTTGGCGGAAGATTCCGAGATTAACTTTGCCATTATGAACACGGCCTACTGAATTCAAATGGGTTCTTTAACATGCCAACAACGTATGACATGCATGTCGTGATTTTTGTCGCCTTTCAAAAAAAATTATCACTTACCACGGCCAGGAGCGAACCTGCAAGCTTGGGGTTAGTAGACCGACATGTTAACCATTCACCCACCGTTGCAAGCATAGACCAATGATAATAATAATAATAATAATAATAATAATAATAATAATAATGTCGTATGGCCTTGGGTGCCGGTTGCAAGCATTGTTATTTGACGCGCAGAGGGCAGCTTGCATGTCGAATTTTGTCGTTCCTTGGAGCGCTATGAAAGTCAAGGAGGTCAGATATCTGAGCTCCTTGACGCTATACCGCTTTCTAGTAGAGAAAGGAGGAGCTTTGTGTTGGCGGAAAACCCGAGATTAATTTTGCCATTATGATCACGTCCTACTGAATTCAAATGGGTTCTTTAACATGCCAACAACGTATGAAATGCATGTCGTGATTTTTGTCGCCTTTCAAAAAAAAATAATCACTTACCACGGCCAGGAGCGAACCTGCAAGCTTGGGGGTTGGTAGTCACGGGATAGACAGTACTTCACCACAAGTCCCAATTATCTCAAGTAAGATATCTTGCAAGCTTCGTATGTAATAAATGCTAAGACAGCATCCGGTGCTTCCCGACCCACTCTTGTGTAATCTTGCCCAATCCGTCACATGGCCCCGGCGCGGTTACTTTCTATAGAGAAGGCTAAATCATACGAGTGTAAGTGCTAGGCTATGCTGTGTTGCCATGGCTGTTTGTGGTTTCTGTGCACATAAAGTACACCAGTTGTGGAAATGAGCGATCAGGTGAGAATATATGCGCCATAATTACCAAGTGTCGAGAGCTTCGTGTTGTCGATAATGCAAATGTGTTGCGTGCTTGGCCTTATTTATACAGCACAGAGCTCAGAGGAGTGTGGCGGAATCTCTTCACCTGTTAGCTATAAATCTGCTCAGACTGGTGTAAATTCTGAAAAGTAATATTACAAAATTATAGACGACAGTCACAAAACTGAGACACTACCAGACAGTGATTCGTCAGGAAGCTGAATGTTTGTGTCTGACAAAGAAAGGAATGATCAAAAAGTTGGAGCTAACAGAGAGGAAGATTCGTAGGAAGATACTTGGACGTAAAATAACAGAACATGGGTCGTATAGAAAATACAAGGATACGAGCCTTACAGTAGTCGCATATGATGTGTAACATCTGACATGTTATCCTACTCGTATACTACACAGCTTTGACATTCTTAGAATGTTAATTTACGCTCCGTTTTCATACTGGTACTACGATGAATGTATAGATTGAATTGGAGATATGCTACTGTCACACTTGTTTGAACAAACATCACATATTATATTGTAAATTAAGAGGAGGAATGAAACCATAGTCTCTAGCCTATCTATAGACTACTAGAAATAATGTTCAATACAATCAAATATCCCAACTCATGCTTCGAGCAAACTATTGTAATTAAAATTAGATAAATCGTAATTTCATGTAGATTCAGTTAAAATGACACATACTGTTATGATAGATATCGTTTAAATCGATAATCTGGTAGCAAGAATAATTGCCGAGATTGGGGTTCGAATCTGAGACCTCATGATTTGCTCTCCACGCAGCCATTACAACCACAGAAATTAGGAGTACAAGACAGTTGCTCATTTTCACGTGCCGGTAATAATATGGAAGTAATTTTCTATGTTTCTGCGTGGAATTGAGTTTTAAATTAGTTATTGAACCCTTTATCCACAAGCTGTATAAAGGATTCTAATAAATTATTCATCATCTTTTGATACATTTCTACAGACAGCAGATATGAGAGCCAGACGGAGTTGGGAAATATTGAGAAATCAGTGGCAGAGAGAACACAATGGGTTAAGCTCCTGTGGTATTTTAGAAAGTAGCATAAAATTCATGACACATAGGACAGGTGCAACTTTTAGCGCGAAGATGGCTTGGGTACGCTCAATATGGCTTGTTACTATGAGAGTTGGCGCCAAGAAGAAAATTAAATGCTACGATGTAATTGGTCAATCTTCATGTTAACCACTCCATGGGGCAGGAATACATGTAAGATCTACAAGAGTCTGAACCAATAATATCAAGACGCCCTGTTTAAGCGGCAACTCGGCGTGGTAACGCACCCTGGTAAATTAACGCGGGAGTTATCTACGGATTAATTCCACGATCGATTCGAGCTAGCTATAGCAAAATCGTAACCTCCACACTGCTACGAACTCAATGATACCGATCGCATGCCAGTCTGATAATTATTATGGAATATTTTTCCATAAACCCCCTTCCATACCTATTCTAGCCAGTTTCATTTATAAATGGTCCAGGAAGCTTCGAGAGATGACTTTCATTTGAGCGTCTGAGGACGTAGTGACTTTTATTTGAGCTTTTGAGGAAGTAAGGCCGTTATTCAGGTGTCTGAGGACACGAGGCACAACTTCATATTTTTTCATGTATTTGAACATGGGACATTTTCGTCAAGTTATAAGTGTAACTTCAGTGGTTTATTTGTAGTCCCAGTACTACCAGATAGGACCAGTTCATCGAAATAATTCACCAATAGACTGTCAAGGAATTTAGTACTTGATCGGTGAATTTAATAGGAAATATATCGTGTGTGTATCTGACAAACATTATTTTAATTCAGCACGAGATGACGTCTAGGAACGAGGGCGGATCTTGGAACCAGCAGGACATTTGCCAGAAGATGTCGATGACGAGCTAAGCATTTTAAAGGAGTGATGGCTGCGGATGTTTCCCTGACGCTGTTCTATAGGAATGAGTACAAATGAATTTATATATTTATTTATTAAATCAGCTATGGTTTTATGGGACTTATTTTTGTAAATATTTGTTTGCTTGTTTGGTAATGTAGATTGTTAGTTCTTGTTTACTGACACATTAAGTGTGGGACAAGCTGAGCGCTTTATAATTTGTAAATATTGTGATTTTGTATGGTTCAACTATACGGGGCTATGCGCAGCTCGTGCTCGCATTCGCTTGCGTAAATCGCGGTCAAGCATTATAATTCGGAAGTATGCCTTATAACAAAAATGGAACTGAATTAATTTGAGATTAAAAATAGAATTTGGAGGGTAAAGATTATTTGTGAGCAGAACTTTATGACGGATCAGGATTATTTTGATAGTTGCTTTTTCTAGCAGATCTGTACGGGATGGCACTTTGCACCCGAGTTTTTGTTGTTTATTTTGTTTAATGTGTCTATGGATGCAAAATAGGTTGATCTGTTTTGAGCCGACCCAGTTGGTATGTTTATGAGTGAGCCAGTCCAAGCTTTATGGTGTGTGTGATTTTAAGAGGTGTTCGCGGGGATATATCATTGAGATTATTGCGGCTTGCTGCATATCGGCCCTGTTCATAACCTCGCGAGGCTGAACTCGTGGTATTTATTTGTGTTTTCTTGCCATCCAAGTGGATGAGTGAGATATGTCTGCGTTTCCAGTTGGATAACGGGATCAGTGTGGTCTCATATAATTAGCACCAAGCTTGAAGGACTGAGAGAGAGACGAGGCAGCGATCACTCATACAGGAGGGGTGCGCTCAAATCAGATAACAACTGTTTGTCATTAGTAGCAGGCCGGGGTCCTGTCTTTCAATTTAAGACGTTGTTTAAAATTCACAAAACCTGATCGGTTATAAAGAGTATTTGATTGATTACATGGGTGTTGTCCATAGTTGTACGGTAGCTCCCGAAACATCTGTTTGTCTGGCGTTTAATAAAAATGTAAATATAATTTTCAGTCGTTAGGCTTGTATTTTGTTGTTGTTGCTTGACTTCTTGTGTGTTTATTTTACGCGTTCAATGACCCTGTGTGGCATTAGTATGTGCGAGGCTGTGTTACCATTTTGTGATGCGAGCTTTTTGGCCTATTTTCGGCAGGCTCTTTATGTCTTGTGTGCTTTAGCACTGGCTAGAATCTTTTGGAGGTTCTTCATGTTTTTGTATTATTCGATCTTGCATGTGTCAGTAGTAATTATAGTGTGTTAATTAAGGGTGGGTCCCATAGCCGTAGTGTGATTTAAAAGATGCAACTCCGTGAGCAAGATGACTGTTTCAGTTGTAAACGGACTCGCATCAGTACTCATTTTCTTATTAAGAAGCAGTACACCACGCATTATATAACTTCTTGACCAGAAAAAATGGACTTGCATCCATATGTTGTGAGTTCTGACCGCTCAATTTTATGTTATGATTAATCATTTTGCATGAAGCTGTATTCACATTGTTTTGTTGTGTGGAGCGAGTTCTTACCGCTCAGTAATATATTTATTTCTTATGGGAGTGAAAGTCAGGGGGGACTTCTGTTTATTATTATTATTATTATTATGCACATAATTTTCAGTCATTAAATATATTTTATTGTACTTGTTATTCATTTTATTTCTAGTAAAGCCTCTGTTATGGACATTTCTATTCATTAGAGCATATTGTTTTTTGCGAACTTTGCTGTGAAAAGCAGTCAGGACTGAGCACGACCCCGTAGATGAATCTTGAGAAAACAATGCTTTATTGAAGGGTGCATTATGAATACGCCTACTTGACAGTAAAGGGAATTCCTATAGTGGTCCATAAAAGGCTAGCCCAGTTCCCATATAAAAGCATCGATATATATTATATTGATTACTGCATTACCGCAATGTGGGTTAATATCTGAATAGCCATTGCGCAGAAACATAATACCGGCTTTGCCGTCTAGTTACAATGTTTCATATTAAAGCATATCATCATTTAAATACTGATAAGAAGACTTTGAACATGTGGTTTGTATTTCAATCAGTTGACACCAGAGTTCGCATGAGCGTTTACCGTTGAGTATGAAAGTGTTGAGCAAAGTTACTCGGGGAGTGGATACCCACCACTTTTATCCAGAGATTGAAAAAGAAACTCTTAGTAAATCATAATTGTTTTCAGCAAATATGATATAATGAATATTTTTACACCAAAGGAAGACAACTTGAAGATGATTTATTGTAGGAATATCTGTAATGGCGCCTCCAAACCTTGAATTAATCCGTATGTGATATACATTCCACATGGCTGACAGTGCGTCATGGTACCAATCTCCGACACCGCGCGCTCTTTGTTTCCTCTTATCACTGCCAGCTTGCGATCCAGTTGGCAGTGTGTCTTGCACACTTCCGTCCGATCCACTTCCGTCCCATTTTTCAAAATCACTCCCACAAAAATATCCAGCAACCGAGTGGAAAGATGTTACACATCAAAAAGAGAACCAAGAATTATTCCTCAGATTGGATAAAATCTCAGACACCATCCGGACAAGAAGGGCCATGTTCTTTGGACATATATTATACAGAATGAACCCAGGCAGATTAACCAAACGGATAATGACATTCTTTGCGACCAGGAAAACCACAGCTCGTTGGTATCAGGAGTGAAGACGGACCCAGAAGAAATGGCAACATCTGAAGCTGAAGCTGAAATCAGCAACAGGGAAGCATACAAAGCTAAAATTAAGAATTTCACGTGTTTTATGAGTCATCCTGCATCACGGATCCAGGCACCGTGGAGGAGAATGCAGAGCGATAGAATAAAGATCCAGAAGCTGAAATCAAATTAACGTGGTTCACAGTCTGCCTAAACCCAGAAGAAGAAAAAGACAGTCACACCTGCCCAGGGGAAGCACACGTCACAGGCGCGGATTCAAGGGAAGGGGGAGGGGGGCTGGCCACGGGGGTAATGCCCCCCCCCCTCCCAAATGGAGACCAATTTTTTTTGCAAACTCAAAAAACGAAAACACAATAACCAGACAAATAAAACTTAACGAAAAAACAGTTTTTATCATTTTATTCAATACTGAAAATACCTTGATTGCAATTATTATGTTCTGTTACAAGTGTACATATTTACAACTTCATATCTGTTATATAAAAACGATTATTTATATAACAAAATCAGCTCATCTATTTTGTTTAGCAAACCTTGTGATTGCCGAATCGATGTTTATAGTGGTGTCACGATGAATGTGCAGCAATGAACGGATAGGAATTTAGGACCTTTTTTCGCACCAACAAATTTTGCCGACGTCCAAACTACAAGCTTGGTTGGTAATTTAAGCTGTGACTTTCTCCCTTTGTCGGTACCAACTCGACTTGCCGAAACTGTAACGAACCTTGATACTTTTCTCGAAGCTCGATGGAAAAGTCGCAAAACACGCCGTTGCAATTTGTACGAATATTTTTGGTGCGCTAAACGCATCAAATTTCTATCCATGTAGCTTTCACTGTCACCCAGACCATCCGGGACCCATAACCTAGATGTTTGGCCCCTTAAAACAACAATTATCATCATCATCATTAAACTCTGTAATTACCAAACATTTGGACGAAATCGCTGCTGAAGAGTAAGCGCGGTACCCATGTTAGTAACGTCCATGCTCCTCGTTACCGCAAAAAGTAACGGTAACCCTGTTTAAAATAACAATTAATTATAAACGCGATTATTCCACGTAGACCCTAATTTAACAGTCACCAATTACTTATAGCGCGTTACCCAAAAACCCTCAAAGATATGTTTGTCCTGAGGACAGTGTAATGAGTGACTACTGAAGGAGGTTCAGGCGAAGAATGCAAGGAAGAGGACATGCGTGTGACGCGGATTAAGATGTAGTAAGGGCGAGAAGGCGCATGCGTGCGTAACATGAGCCCGGCACGGCAGCTGTCATAGGGTACACGTGCGTGTGCGTGACTTATTACCGCTGCAGAGTAGCCGCCGATACTCTTCTTCTGTCGACAAGTAACAGAGGGGAACGGACTCCAAATCCGGTATTACAAATTATTATCAGTTTAGGTGTTCAGAAACATTATATAGTTTTTTTTTAGCTTTAGGTAGAATAGATTTTTAAATAGTTTTATGTTCGACCCTAACTATTATGTGTCAGAAAACTGTATCATAATGAGGCTCATTATAACACTATTTTTCATTATGAAACAGTTTCTCCCACCAATCAGAGCTCAAGAAACAGTTGTGTGACCAATTAGATAAGGATACCTTCGCGCGTGCGCTCAAAATCCAACATGTCTATATAAATTACCGAAAGTGCACCGTCCATATGTTCGCGTAAATAAACTGGTGAATATGAGACAAGAAATAGCATTGTACCATAATATCCCCAAAACCAATTTCTACACAGCGCGTGGTTTTGAAACGACTTTGGTGACAGTTTTACTGAATACTGGTGCAAAATCTGCACATATGGCATTAAGCACACAGAGCACATGCCTCGGTTGTCCAGAGAGCTTGGAAAACAGAGATATACTACCCCCTGCAGCACCCGATCACAACATTCTAGTGACTGAACAGATATTTATGAATATTTATGTTAAAACATATAATAAAGTTATAAATATCGTCGAACATAAACAGTAGTATGCAACTCGCCTATAATGGTAATTAAGACATTCGTATGGAAATTATAAAACTCGCATACGCTCGTTTTATAAAAATATTCGTGTCTTAATTATAGCCATTATAGGCTCGTTGCATAATGTACTATTATGTTCGACCCTGGCGAAATGTAAATATTATATGGCAGAAAACTGTATCATAATGAGGGTCATTAAAGTACTACTCTTCATTATGATACAGTTTCTCCAACCAATCAGAGCTCAATATTTTCAATCATTGACCAATTAGGTAAGGATATATTCGCATATGCACTCAAAATCCAACTTGTCGGACATGAATTACATGATTTGAAAGTAGCCTATTATGGATCAACCGTTGTAGTTACAATCCCACACACAAAGACAGAAACAGCACTAACCTTTACGGTAACAGGACAATACTATGACATACGTCCAAAAGATTGCAACACAGCATTCTGCTATATAAATTACCGGCATGGAAAGTTCACCATCCATATGTTCGCGTAAATAAACGGGTGAATATGAGACAAGAAATAGCACTGTACCTTAATATCCCCAACCCAAATTTCTACACAGGGTATTGCTTTCCTAAGGCTTCGGTGACAATTTTAGTTAATGCTGGTGCCGATCAACAGGCCGTAAACATATGCATTGCCAAGCAGACCGAGCGCATGCGTGGGTCAGAGAACTTGTAAAGCACAGATAGCAAACCCAGTGCTTGCATTCCAATCACCAAATTCAAGTGACTGAATCTCGACAGATATATATGAATATTTCTGTTCGAACATAAAATAAAGTTAACTCTGTTTATTTAGAATATATGATTATTGTAAATAATAAGAGATTTATTTCCACTTTCCCGACAGTGAATAACCAAACAACAGGATATAAGCTGAAACGGGCTGAAAATATTTGAATTTTCTGTCAGGTAGGATTTCTCTCGATCAACTAGAGCTAGAAATAAACGCTATCTTCAGGTTTACTTTTAAAAATTATCGACTAAAAATTCAAATATACTACAATAAATGGAACGGAACTGCAATTAGGTATCCTTAGGTAATCGCTTATATATATATATATATATATTACGTACTACAGAACCCTTTTGAGCGTGATTCGGATAAGTATTAGAAGTATTTTTGTATTCAGAAGTAAGAAAAGAAATAGGTAAAAACCTACGGATGACCGACTAACTAAGAAATTCTGGAATTTCACAAAGGCAACCAAATGGAAATGGAATTGACGCCAAGAATGTGAGAAAGACCTGATGCTAATTGGTATTCCGGAAACGAAAATTCATGACATATTTGAATTTCGACAAATGGTTAAAAACTATCAAAACTAAAGTGGAATCTGAGCTCAGGGGGCCTCTACCTGAAGACACTCAAGTTATACTGGGAGGTCTCAAGGCCGGTAGATCTAGACACAAATGAAATTGATTGTTAATATGCAGTCCATAGAGACTCAATTCGAATGTAAAAAAAAAAAAAAATCCCGGATAGCTTTGGCCAAGAAAGTCTTTAGTGATAAGCAGTTTCCCCTATTTCAAAGTCAAATATCCCTGAGATCAGTGGCATGCCGACGGGGGGAGGTTTAGGGCATTACTTTACTTGAATCTTTATATTGTCCATCTATAACCTGTATTATACTGCTACTAGTGGGGCGTCTTACTCTGTTAAAGTGTGCGATCAGTAACGTTATTCACGTCGCTTGGGGCTGCTTTAATTGTGTGTCCGTTTCGTTAAAGATAATTCAGCACATGAGGAGTTTCTGGAATTTATTCCAATTAATGATACAGATAAAGTCATCAAGATGGCAGATTTTGAGAGTCACTAGTAATGGCAGTGGGAACACGGAGATTCTCTCACATAATAGCAATATTATAAGCAACCACGTAACTATGGTCGTGATGATACCACTGCATCGTTCCGGTTTAATATTTAGTTTCTGTTTTCCAGATTTTTTAATTATTGTTTTTAGCCTACTTTTCACATTTTGCAAAAATGAGGAAAAAGTAGACTTATGAGATCGATACGGGAAAATGTGTGTCTGTCTGTCTGGCTGTGTGTGTGTCCCCCCCCCCCCCATCAACTCCTAAACGGCTGCAGCAATCAAAACTAAATTTAGTATGAGTAAAGATGTGCACCGGAATATCTCACGTCCATATTTGAAAATGATGTCAGTGCTACCAACTGCTGAAAAAACGCACTAGAAATTTGAGCTCCATGTTGGATATCGTGCAAGGTATGTATGGGAGCTATTCCAAAATTGGCACACATGCAGATAATACTATTTCAGTTTAATTTCCAGGAGGCCAACCATGACAGTGTTGCCAAAATAATTTTAAGCCTTGTGATAGGTGCAATTTTTAAATGCATATAACTTCTACACTATCAATTGGATTTCAACCAAATTTTGTATGTAATATGTGTACATAAACGGATATGACTGAGCGTATTCTTAAGAGCCACCAGGGCTGCCAACTGTTAATAATTGCTCTCTCTATTTTTTATTCAAATACCAATACATCAGGAAGTATGCAAGCCAACAGCTTTAAACTATGCACACGTATATTCTGTCATTTTAGATAAATTTGGAGTAACTTATATACGTCAGTTCTACCAACATGATTATAAGCCTGCTGATAGTACCAATTTTTAAATACATGTAACTTCTATACTATCAGTTGGATTTCAACCAAATTTCGTATGTGCTATGTGTACCATAACAGATATGACTATAACTATTGTTAAGAGCAATCAGGGCTGCCAACTGTAAATAAATGCTGTCTATATATTTTACCCTAATATCAATATAACTTACCAGAAAGTATGCAAGCCAACAGCTCTATACTTTGCACACGTATAGCACCTGACATTCTAGATTAATTTGGAGTAATTAATACAAAGCAGTGCTGCCAACATGATTCTATGCCTGCTGATATGTCCAATTTTAAAATACATGTAACTTCTATACTAACAAATGCATTTCATCCAAAATTGGCACAACAAGATATCATAATATTTCAGATGATTTCTGACCAGCACACGCATGGTATTGTTGGCAACATGCTTTTACGCGTGCTGATAGATCCAGTGATTAACTGCATGTAACGTCCATTGGACTTCAACCAAATTTTGTATTCTGTACCGTACCTTAAGAGATGGAACTAATCATATATTCAGTCACCAGGGCTGCCAACTGTAGTGCTCTATTAGGCTACATTATACCAGGTATATTTTGAACTAATTAGATATTTCGATATTACCAACTTAATTTTGTCATTATTCTAGATAGGTTCATATACTGTAGAATAATCATTGGCATGAAAAGTAGGCTGTATAGTTCTTCACGGAACTTCTTGTTATTAATAAAGTTAGGCGGAAAACAGTTGAAGAGAGTGCAGAGCTTCAAGTATCTGGGAAGTGTCATTGAAGAAAATAGGGGAAATGCCTTGGAATTAGATGAAAGAGGAAGGTGTGCTGATGAATTCTTCAAGCGTGTTAGAGGCCTGATATGGAGCAAGGATGTGCCGCAGAAATGTAAAAGGATCACGTACAAGACTTAGATTGTGCCGATCCTAACGTATGGATCAGAAACTTGGGTGATGAGGGAGAGAGATAAAAGCAGAATACAAGCAGTGGAAATGAAGTTTCAGAGGAGACGTATAGGTGTAACTAGAATGGACAGTCTGAGAAATATTCAAGGAAGAACCCCTACAGGATAGGATTGAAAAATTAAGGCTACAGTGGTATGGACACGCGAAAAGAATGGGAGAAGAGAGAATACCACGGAAAATATTGGAAATGGAGTGGAAGAAAAAGAGACCTAGAGGAAGACCAAGGAATAGGTGGATAAAGGGGGTGAATAAAAGTGTCGAGAGAAAAGGAGTTAATTGGACAACAGTGACAGAAGAGAAGTGGTGGATGGACAGGCTTGTGCTCCAAGCAGACTGCTCTAGTTGATGATAATGATTAATATTAATCGAAATATCATTTTTATTATGATGATGACTGTCATTTCAAGGGGCGGAACAGCAAGGTCATCTGCCCCTTAATAATTTACACGATTACCCTGCTATATTAATGAACCCCGCCTCTGCCTGAGATTATAAAAACGAATCATGACGCCATGTTTGATCAGTAGCGTTGTACTAGACACTAAACAAAATATAAATCAAGCGGGTTGTTGGCGTCCAATCAAGAAAGTGTAACGTTATGGTGTTTTAGAACTCAAATATGTTCTTATTCATTCTTAATAAATATTACGGTTAGGCCTATCTATAAAATTCACGAATCATTTATATTCAATCTCTACTTAGTATAAAACTAAGTCCCCGATTCTTGGATGTCACAGGTAATCTCCAGAACCACTGGATGGATTTTGATGTGGTTTTCGCCATTCTGTAGAGGATATCTCGAGGAAGGATTCTGTAGAAAATTATTTATTTATGATCAAAAGAATCCAAGCAGTAACGATTTCAGTGAAAAAGTCGAAGAAAAACCTGGCGTCCGTGAGCCTTTTAAGCTTACGCTGGGCAAACCGTTAAAAATATCAACATACTATGAGTTTAAGAATTGGTCAGCATGAAAAGTTCTACAAAAAAGTCCGGGAGAGCATATCTCAATCTTCAATACATCACCCACTGAGTGTTTTTAGACTGGATGGAAGGGGCACGTCCCCGCGCGCTTGACCTTGCTTTGCCCTTGGTTTGCACTTGCCGTTCGCGAGTAATTTGAAACAAGATAAGCAAGATAAGTATTATGCAGATAATTTTCTAACATGTCAAGAGTCTTTGGCTTCGAGCGAAGTGAGAAGCCTCCAGCCTTTCTAGCATTTTTCAGCATTTGTAGCATTTAAAATGATACAAAGTCTAGTCTTTCAGACTGACTGTCACTTTTTACGTTTTCATTTCTTCCAACAATCTCCATTCAGTGGAAATTTAAATTACTAGCTTCGAGCGAGTTCACGAGCCAGCTTCAGCCAGCATCAAACTGTCGAGTCGTGTCGAGTTATGACTCCAGAGAAGAGTATATTTGTTTGGAGTTTCGCTGTTCACCTCGGCTTATCTAAATTGCGTCTGGGACCAGCCGTCCGTGCGCCTTTTATGCTAACGCTGGGTAGACCGTCGAAGATACCGGGCGAAGCCGGTGTGGGTTGCTAGTTGGAAATATATGATTCTGCCCTTCAAAGGGGTCATCTTCAATTTTATGAATGGCAAAACGTTTTCCAAGGTAAAATTTTAAATAAGAATAAAAACACAAAAGTAACGGCGTTATAGTTAAGTCGTTACCGTAAAGTAACTGTTAGTAGTAACGGCTTAACCGTTAC
This sequence comes from Meconema thalassinum, assembly GCA_946902985.2. Taxonomy (NCBI): domain Eukaryota; kingdom Metazoa; phylum Arthropoda; class Insecta; order Orthoptera; family Tettigoniidae; genus Meconema; species Meconema thalassinum. The sequence goes on along the minus strand of OX336399.1, from coordinate 12,346,105 downwards.
TGAATTTAGTTAAGTCGTTACCGTAAAGTAACTGTTAGTAGTAACGGCTTGACCGTTACTGAATATAGTTAAGTCGTTACCGTAAAGTAACTGTTAGTAGTAACGGCTTAACCGTTACTGAATTTAGTTAAGTCGTTACCGTAAAGTAACTGTTAGTAGTAACGGCTTAACCATTACTGAATTTAGTTAAGTCGTTACCGTAAAGTAACTGTTAGTAGTAACGGCTTAACCGTTACTGAATTTAGTTAAGTCGTTACCGTAAAGTAACTGTTAGTAGTAACGGCTTAACCGTTACTGAATTTAGTTAAGTCGTTACCGTAAAGTAACTGTTAGTAGTAACGGCTTAACCGTTACTGAATTTAGTTAAGTCGTTACCGTAAAGTAACTGTTAGTAGTAACGTTACTGAATTTAGTTAAGTCGTTACCGTAAAGTAACTGTTAGTAGTAACGGCTTAACCGTTACTGAATTTAGTTAAGTCGTTACCGTAAAGTAACTGTTAGTAGTAACGTTACTGAATTTAGTTAAGTCGTTACCGTTAAGTAACTGTTAGTAGTAACGTTACTGAATTTAGTTAAGTCGTTACCGTAAAGTAACTGTTCGTAGTAACGTTACTGAATTTAGTTAAGTCGTTACCGTTAAGTAACTGTTAGTAGTAACGGCTTAACCGTTACTGAATTTAGTTAAATCGTGACCGTAAAGGAACTGTTACTAATAATGCGTTACTTCTTTCCAACGCTGGAAATAATAGTCATATTTCTATGCGCAGGAACTCCTACTCGGTAACTGACTAATCTAACGCACCCAACTCTGAAGGCTCTCCCTATTATGAATGGACGAATCAGGACGATGAATGCTAACAATCGTCTCGGATAAGCCATAACAAGTGTCGGACGAGACACTCGATCAGATAAGTCGCCGACACTATTTCCGAGAAAGCGTCAATTAATGTCTGGCATACTGAACACGAGGGGTCGTTGATATGCATCATCAGTCATTATGGAGTTGGAAGTCTCTTCAGGTGGCTAGAATACCTACACACACGCACATGCATGCACGCACGCGGAACACTCGGGTCCCGCCCCAGCGGACAGCGAGTGGGTGGGTAGACGTACCCCATTCCTGGGGAGGAAGTAGCCTATACGTTACAATTCCCCGTTACCTTTCTATCAAATAGTTACTTATTAACATTTCCCCGTTCCTGCTTGAACTGACCCGAACAGTGGGTTCCACGACCTATTTATTTATTTATTTATTTAATCTGTTGACATCGAATATAGATTTACAGTAGGTGTTAGGAATTCATTTTTGAAAGCCTTTGCCTGGAGCGCGGCGCTCTATGGAAATGAAACTTGGACTATTGGTGCAGCAGAAAAGAGGAGAATTGAAGTGTTTGAAATGTGGTGTTACAGGATAATGATGAAGATCAGATGGGTAGATAGGGTTACAAACGAAGAGGTATTAAGACGAGTGGGAGAGGAGAGATGTTTCTGGCGACTGCTAATGAAGAGAAGAGATAGGTTGGTAGGACACATACTAAGACACCCAGGAATAGCAAGCTTAGTTATGGAAAGAAGGGTCGAGGACAAGAACTGTAGGGGTAGACCAAGGTTAGAATTTGTTAAACAGATTGCCTCGAATGCAGGGTGTGGTAACTATGTAGAGATGAAACTGTTAGCTCAGGACAGAGAGGCAAGGAGGGTTGCATCAAACCAGTCAAAAGACTGAAGACTCAAACAACAATTATTTACTAGCAACCAGCCCCGGCTTCGCCCGGGAACAGTTATGAATGCATTACGTGATAAGCGCTCCTTTTTATTGTCAATGAACTACGATCTATATCCGTTTTACGTCTCGGCATGATGGGTTAAAATCACTGACTGGACTATTAATTATATTATCATGGAGATGCATGTGCAACAAATTCTTGTCAGACGTACTTTAAGAATGGCGAGGTGCATGAAACACAAATCCCCCTTCAGACCAATCTTAACATGACTGTGTGTTTTGCGGAACGAAAAGTTCACAGGCGAGATGAAGAAAAGCCGAGTTGGCACTTTAAGGCAAACTCCAAACACAACCACTCTTCTCTGAAGTCTTAACTCAACACAACGCGACAGTTTGCCTCTAGCTAGCTCGTAAACAGTCGCCTCAGTAATTGAATGGAAATTGTTGGAAGAAATAAAAACGTAAAAACACTTATTGTGGGCGATGTATTGAAGATAGAGATATGCTCTCGCGGACTTTTTTGTAGAACGTTTCATGCTGAACAATTCTTACACTCATAATGCAGTATATTGATGGCCTATCTTTAACGCTTTGCCCAGCGTAAGCTTCAACGTGCACGGACCTTTTTCACTGAAATCGTTATTGCTTGGCTTCCTTTGATCATAAATAAATTATTTCTACAGAAACCTTCCTCGAGATATCCTTTACAGAATGGTGAAAACCGCATACAAATCCATGCAGTGGTTCTCGAGATTACCCGTAACATCCAAAAATCGGGGACTTGGTTTTATACTAAGTAGAGATTTAGTTTCAGTAGGATATTAGTTGGGATAATGCAACTCATCAATATTTCTTAGTTGTGGTCTATGTGATGTTTTGTTGAGATACTGGAAGTGGTGATCGACCTTCGGAATTTGCTCGTTTGGAGTGAATATGTGGTTCTTGTCAATGGTCAATTCAGATTGCACTGTATTACCCAGTTAAGATTTGATTGCCGCTGAGCGTGGCTGCGCCAGTGCTTGTTGTTGATTGTAGCAGGTATATACTTGCGCGCAGCGCAGCAAGTTCGCTAGATTAGTACGGGGTTTCGAAGCTGCGCACCACGATCCACCTCCTGTCGGTTTTTTCCACGCGCACTTTGTGTGTTCGCAGTTCAGATTTGGACGGGATTGTGAGAAATTCGTTGTTTCTTGCGCGCATCTGATTGCAATATTTGTGCGTTTTGAGTGGTGGTAATGGAGTGGTCAGACGAATCTGTGATAAATCTGATGGATGCTTATCGCAAAAAGCCTCTTCAGTGGGATCATTTTAAGAAACCATTAGACAAAAGCAGTTGCCTGGAGGGAAATAGGAGCTGAGATGGACCAATGCAAGAGGAAGCTGATATCTCTGCTGTCTTCCTACCGGCTTGAGAAAAGTAAAATAATTCGCAGGGCGGAAATACGTATCTTCCTTGGAAATGTAGGGTCCAAATTTCTGCAGCAGATTCTCAAAGTCAGAAGGTGACATTCGAGTAACATTCTTATACTGGCCGCTTATTTCTTGTGACTTCAAGTCCATCATTAGCTCCGCGCAATTCCTTTTTTTTAAACAGGCCAGTGTGCCACCACGTCGTTTCTTTTTATAAAAACTTGCCATTAAAAAAGCCGCACCACTCATCACCGCAAACGCGAGGGTTTCCTCGTACGGTGGAGACATGATTATATTTACCACACTCCAAACTGACTAGTGAATGTTCATGAGTTTCCTATGGATCGCGGGAGGTTCGCAACTGTACCTGTCAATGAAGCAGCCTGACACAAGTAAACAAGGAATACTTCCCATCTCGACCGCCAGCAATCAATTCGTGAAAGGGTAATACAGGCTACTTATCTGGTTGAGTCTTGCGCGGTCCTGTTGAGAGCAGTTAACTCGGTCACTGTTTGCACTCGACTGAAGGGAAATTCCTGTGTGTGAGGGTCCTTTATATCGTTTGAATATTCCCCCTCTCGCATTCCTAAGTGCTATATGTGCCTCGTACAAATGTAACTGTAAGTTGCCAAGTCTTGTCTCTCTAAAATTAACAATAATTCTCTGAAAAATATGCGTAATTAAACGAAAAATGCGTTTTGTTTTGAAATATCCATGATCTTGTCCTAGTTCGTAATGACTTCAGGCGCTTGTAAAGACTCAGTAAGATTATTTTTGTTATTGTAATCATAACATGTAAAGTAAGAAACTTAAAAATACCGGTAAACTTACTAATGTCTTTTTTCTCACAAAACTTGTAAGGTACTTGCATAAATAAACAAGTAGTTCCGTGAAGAACTAAATAGCCTATTTTCATATACCCTACTAATATCAATAGCCTCTATCAACATACAAATTGTCTGTTCGATTGCTGTAATAGATTCGTAGATATTGTTTCGTGCCACCCCGCTAGTGGCACTTTTGTTAACTGGATTACGATGGGAAGAAGGCACAACACCAATTACTGCTTTAAGAAATAATTAACTTTATTGTGGCCAGAAAGATACACTCCTCAACAGCAAATACTAGCAATTATTACCTTATTCCAGTTTCCTCACGTCGAGAATAATTCTCCTTTCACTTGTCAACAGACCACAGCTAATCCTTTCGTTAATGAGTCCGGTCCCGTACGCTGGCTAGAAATAGCTGCACTAGGTCTGTCACTCACTGTTTTGCAACTCACCACAATTACCTCTCTCGCACTGAGTAAGCACACTCGCTCAAAACACAGGCAGTCGCCTGTAAGCTCCTCACTCCCTTCGCTGTCAAGAGAATCGGCTTCACTAGGGATTTCGCAAGTCACCACACTTCTGTCGCTCAGGATAAGCGCTCGCACTCGCTCGTAAAACACAACAACAACCACTGCTTGACAGGTCGCACTTATATAGCAGGCCGGTGACTCAATAAATGCTTCTAGATCCATCCAGGGTGTCACGGCTTCCCGAGGTTTCCTTCGCTGGCTCAGTCACGAATATTCTGGACCATCCCTTTGTCCTAGTAGCCCTGTTGCATAAGGCGTACGCAATACACGAGGCAGGGCACAGCCCAGCCCTGGGGCAGTTGTGACTCATGCGGCGAGCGATGACACAAACTCGCAGCCGTAACAATATTGAGAACCGTCTAAATATTTCGGATGGTCGCCATGTTGGATTATAATATATGTAGGCCATAGAATTATGTACTATTAGATGATGAGTATTGTGTACGTTCATTGTGCAGACGTTGATTTGGATCGCATGATTAGAACACAAGAAATAAAAACTTAATTTTTGAAATTCACACAGCCGCCATCTTGAGGTTACGTAAACAATTGAACTCAATTAGATACCAGTGCGTTACAATGTGTATAAAAATTTGCTGTACGATGTTTCATTGCGTTTGGATCATTAAATCGCGAGAAAAGTCTATTTAAAACTTTCAAATTCGCTTGGCCGCCATGCTCGTTGTGTAGTTAACCGGTATTTGAAAGTTCCATAGATGAACTTCCAGTAGTGCTCTTTATCTCCGCACAAAATGTCATGGTGATACCGCTAATTGTTTCAGAGATATGGAATGCCAGTGAAATATTTCGCACATCCGCCATCTTGAGGTTATGTACACAATTGAACGAAGTTAGATGTCGGTGCATTACAATGTGAATAAAAATATACTGTACCAAGTTTCGTTGCGTTTGGTTGGTTAAATCGCGAGAAACGTGTATTTAAAATTCGCAACTACGCTTGGCCACCAAGTTGGTTTTGTAGTTACCAGTTTTTCAAAAGTCACGTAGGTAAACTTCTAGTAGGTCCCTTTATCACCGTACAAAATTCCAGAATGATATCGGTAATAGTTTCGGAGATATTGAATGCCGGTGAAATATTTCGCACAGTCGCCATGTTGGATTGGTGAGACGTAACAAAATTTGAAGGGCACGGTCGGGGTCGCCCGAAATAGTGCTATGAACTTACCAAATTTCATTGAAATCACTCCAGCCGTTTAGAAGTTATTAGGGGAGGGGTTACACAAAAATCCTCTCTATCTCTCTCTCTCTCTCACACACACACACACACACACACACACACACACACACACACAGACAAAAGGTGATCTCATAAGCCTATTTTTTCATAAATGAAAATAGGCTAAAAATACACTAAAATAAACTTTGCTTTCATTTAACCATTTTTTGGTGGATACATTTTTGTGGAACTTATAAAATCAAATTTTCTGAAAGGCCATAACTTAAAAAAAAACTCTATATGTTAGAGTTAAACTATAATCTCTCTATCCTCCAACAATCCCCCACAACAAGGTTGGCCCGATTTTGACTATCAGAAATATGGTCACCGTATGTTTAGGCCTATATGACAGATTTTATTGCTAACGATGTTAGCTTGAGTTACGAAACCTGTCGTCCCAGTATCTGTGTAGAGACTGTCAAATTTCTCGCCTAATATAATTCGTGTAGACCCACTTTAAGCTATCAATATGGCAACAATGAAGAATGGCTTCGAAGTTTTCTTCAATACTCCATAGCGCAAGTAAGGCGAGGCGAAGTTGGACCACACATCAGCAACTCGAGAGTCATAACTCGCAATAATGTGTTCCTCGCAACAAAGAGCATAGTCAAAGTGTGGAATTGATGGTGCACAACGCCTCGCGCATGCTCAATGCAAACAGTCTCTTACCAGTGAAGACACGTAGTCTGTGTTAATTATGGTATTCCTGGAAACTGCGGCCCACTCGACACGTGTTACTCTTCCGGTAACGGCGTTATTAACCCTTGAGAAGTGGCGTGAAGAAATATAACACGAAGAGTGGCGCCGGGTCAATCTGACCCATAGTGTGTCGCTCCCTTTTTGTCGTAGTCGTACGGATTTTAATGAAATGATTTTACACCTGGTGTCTTCCTATCAACTATTCCCAAAATAAAATGAGGTTTATTTACATTTTTAAAACTTAAAATGCAGAAACATGACAATTTTCTTAACAGTATTGGCTGTGATAGTGGTTGGGCAGATGACCTCGTAGCTCCGCCCCTTAAAACAACAATAACTGGCTAATAAAATTGCAAAGGAGGCAGCAAAATTAAGTGAGGTTGATTGGCTTTCACGGCCGGTGAATTAAAACTCAGCTATTCTTCTAGGTTTGTGCCGTGTCTTGTGTGGGGTTTCGCCTAGGACACCAAACTGGCTCATCGGCGGGCTCTTGGTGTCCCCGCCCGGACCCCCACAGGAGTAACGAACTGCGCGCTACCTACCTTTGTATAGAATGCAACTGCACTACTTTACTGCGAGAACTACACGTTCAAGCAGCCTTAACCTCCCTATGAAGGCTTCCAAAAAGATGGTATATTCACCGGCCGTTTAGATTTTATTACGGGACACACACACACGGACAAAAGGTGATCTCATAAGCCTATTTTTTCAAAAATGAAAATTGGTTAATAAAAGGACGATAGGATATTATGTACTTACAACAAAGGACTGACGCTGACTATAGGTCATCAGCAACATTTACATTACGGAATAAAGAGGCGAGGTGATTCATATTGACCCGCTGTCCAGCAGATGTTATTCAGGCTGTGTGCGGCGGTGACCTATCAGGCACTGGATACCGCTACCTAATGTCCATCTGTGCAACCAACCTGTCTTCTAAATCATAGCCCTGTTGTAGGGGAACACTCTCCTATCTTATCTAGACTACGGCTGGCAGGGTTTTCAATAGTTACCGTTACAATGGTCAAATTATGTTTCGTTATTTACCCGTTACTCTCGTTTAAAAAAACACCTCCTTATTTTTAGCATATTTTCATTTATGAAAAAGAAATAGGCTTATGAGATCACCTTTTGCCCGTGTGTTTGGGCCCCCCTAATAACTTCTAAATGGCTGGAGCGATTTCAATGAAACTCGGTAAGGTCATAGCACTATTCTGGCCGACTCCGACCGTGCCCTTTAAATTTTATTACGTCTCACCAATCCAACATGGCGGCTGTGCGAAATATTTCACCGGCATTCTATATGTACGAAACTATTACTAATAATAATGTTATTGGTTTTACGTCCCTTTTAACTACTGTGGCTTTTAGAGACGCCGGGGTGCCGGAATTTTGCCCCGAAGGGGATCTTTAACGTGCCAGTAAATCTACTGACACGGCTCCCTCGCATTTGTACACCCTCAAATGCCAGCTCATTCCGCCAGGATACGAACCTGCAACCTAGGGCCGAGCAAGCGAGAACGTTACCGCTGAGCCACGCAGCCAGTCAAGAAACTATTACTCATAGCACCCTTAAATGTAGTACGGTGATAAATGGCACTATTAGAAGTTTACCTATGTAACTTTAAAAACCTGTTACCTACAAAACGAACATGGCGGCCAAGCGAAGTTCAAACATTTAAATATACTTTTCTCGCGATTTAATCATCTGAACGCAGTGAAACGTGATACAGCAAATGACTATACAAATTGTAATGCACTGACATCTAATTTAGTCCAATTGTTTTCATAACCTCAAGATGGCGACTGTGCAAAATTTTAAAATTAAGTTTTTTATTTCTTGTGTTCTAATCATGCGATCGAAGTCAACGTTTGAGTAATGAACGTACACAATAATCATCTAATTGTACATAACTCTATGGCGTACATATATTAAAATCCAACATGGTGACCATCCGAAAACTTAAGACGGTTCTCAATATCTACTAATCTATTATAGCAATCAAACTGAAAACTTGTATGTTGATAGAGGCAATTAACATAAGTAGGATATATGGCAATAGGCTGTATATTTCTTCACGGAACTACTTGTTTAAACTCGCACCTCCCTTGTCCTGAGTTAGCTCAGCCTACATCCGAGGCAATCTGTTTAACATACTTCAACATTGGTCTACCTCTACAGTTCTTGTCCTCGACCCTTCCTTCTATAACTAAGTTTGCTATTCCTGTGTGTCTGAATATGTGTCCTACCAACCTATCTCTCCTCTATCTGCCCATCTGAACTTCATCATTCTCCTGTACCATCACATTTCAAATGCTTGAATTCTTCTGCTTTCTGCTGCTCCAACAATGCAGGTTTCACGCTCCAGACAAAGGCTTTCAAAAATGACTTTCTAATACCTCAATCTATATTTGATATCAACTGATTTCTTTTCTGTAGAAATGCTTTCCTTGTCTGAGCCAACCTACTTTATTTATATCCTCTTTGCTTCGTCCATCACTGCTCATTTTACTTCCTAAGTAGCAGAAGCCTCCTACTTCCTTCAGATTTTCACCTGCCAATTTGATGTCCATAGATGTTTCTGATTTCTTTCGGCCGCATTCCAATATTTTTGCTTTATATTTACATTTAATGATTTTCATCGTAATTCTTTCCTCAAGACGGAGTCCATACCATTTTAAAAAAAAAAGTCCTCTCGGCACGCCGGAAGGCGGAGGTAGATTTCACCGGACAAACTTGGGGATAGGCGAAAATAGGCAGAATATGCAGATTTTCGTAGAAGGATCAGACCTCATTTAATGCGAGAAGGTATTTTATAATTGGAGCTTAATTAACTTTGTTTTTCGTCATTTTATGCTTATTTTAAACATTTTATTGTCTTATGGGAACGGTAACCTTCTCGTCATTTGGGGTCCATTTTTATACTTGTGGTCACACTGTCCTTATGCTAGGTTTCGACACTGATGTGCAACTATGTAACGGTCTGTTACTTCTTCACGCAAAATTATATCTACCGCAGAGATTTTGGTTGGTTCCTCAGTTTAGGGGCTGCGACAACGCGGTCATGTAACCCCGTGTACTTTGGGATGGCTGTATTAGTCTGTAATTCAGGTAAGGACTGCAGACGGTCAATTTCAAGCAGTAGTTACTAATGTTGCTACCAGGTACTACCGTCAACGACACCTAGCTGTGAACTTGGCTACTAGATGCCACCGCAACCAGCAACTCGCAACGAACGTTGGAACTTCCCCTCCAAAGGAAAGCATACTGAGGGATTTTTGGCGCTCTTAGAAAATCCGACGACTTCGGCCGGCTTTGAACTCGCGACCTTGGGCATAAACATTCAGCATGCTACCAGTTACGTCACCGAAGCCGCTTCACACTTAGATGGAAATCTGAATCTGATCTCGTGCAAGTGCGTTATCTTGGCAACGTCTGATGGCTCATCCCTCATCAATTTAGTAGTGTTGCCATGGCAACCACTGATAGGTCTTGGCATTTTCTTATAATTCCGAAATTATTTTTCTCATCCCTTGGCATAATGGTGGGTTATATCAAAAATTCTTTTAGACAAAAGTTTTAGGTAATTATTATGGGAATATTGTCCATTTTGTACGGTTTTGATATTGTGCCTATTAAGAGAGATATGATTAATGTTTCCCGAAAAACCCACTTTTTCCCACCCCTTTGGTCAATGGTTGGTGCTATAAAAAAAACTCTTCAAACATACATTTTTGGGCTTTATCCGACACATAGTATGAATGTTGAACGGATTCGATATTTCACATATTAAGAGAGTTATAGCAATATTTCACTTTTTCGAAAAAAAAGCCCCCCATTTTCACCCCCCAACGACCGATTTAGCCCAGTAACGAACTCGACCGAGATTTTATAGGTATACGTATTCGGTAAAAAATTCAAAGTGATTGGTACAAAATTACGGCAGTTATCGTGTCCACAATAAACTGATATACATATACATACATAAATTATATATAACTTTTGAACTGACGGTGGTTTTGGGGCCTGGGGATGTGAAACGCGAAGATATGTCGAAATTTTCCGGAAGTCGAAACATGGTACCCATTGCAATAGTTAGCTTTCTAACGAAATCTACCTCTGGTTGGTTCCTCAGTTTAGGGGCTGCGACAACGCGGTCATCTAACCCCGTGTACTTTGGGTGAGTGTAGAATCTGTCTGATACACGGTGTGAATTGTAATGGCTGTATTAGTCTTAATTCATGTAAGTACTGCAGACGGTCAATTTCAAGCAGTAGTTCCTAATGTTGCTACCAGGTACAACCGTCAACGACACCTAGCTGTGAACTTGGCTACTAGATGCCACCCCAACCATCAACTCGCAACGAACGTTGGAACTTCCCCTCCAAAGGAAAGCATACTGAGGGATTCTAGTGCTCTTAGAAAATCCGACGACTTCGGCCGGCTTTGAAACCGCGACATTGGGCATAGACATTCAGCATGCTACCAGTTACGTCACCGAAGCCGCTTCCCACTTTATCAGGCGGCTTTGGTGGCGTAGTCGGTAACATGCTGAGCTTCTATGCCCAAGATACCGGGTTCAAACCCGGCCGAAGCCGTCGGATTTTTTAAGAGCGTTAAATATCCCTCAGTATGCCTTCCTTCGGAGGGGAAGTAAAGCCGGCGGTCCCATGTCATAGATTTATGGCATGTTAAAGATCCTTCCACTAATTGCACCTGTGTGAAGCTAAATTGGATAGGTTAAGAATGTATACAACGCTCTTAGGTTTCTATGTTCGTTGCCAAGAGCCGACTGCGGCGGCGTCTAGTAGCTCAGTTCTGAACTTGGCCTCGTAGTCGTTGACAGTGGCGCTTGGCGGCAAAAGTAGGAACTATCTGAAAAATTGTTAGTTGCAGTACTTAAATTAACAAACAGATAACACACACTAATACAGTCATCACAATTAACACCGGTTATCAGACAGATTCTACACACACCCAAAGTACACGGGGCTACATGACCGCGTTGTCGCAGCCCCTAAACTTAAGAACCAACCAACCAACCACTTAATCAGATGGAAATAATGAATCTGATCTCGTGCAAGTGCGTTGTCATGGCAACATCTGATGGTCCATGCCTCATCAATTTAGTAGTGTTGCCATGGCAACCACTGATAGCTCTTGGCATTTTCTTATAATTCCGAAATCATTTTTCTCGTCCCTTGGCGTAATGGTGGGTCATATCAAAAATTCTTTCAGACAAAAGTTTTAGGTAATTATTAGGGGAATATTGTCCATTTTGTACGGTTTTGATATTGTGCCTATTAAGAGAGATATGATTAATGTTTCCCGAAAAACCCACTTTTTTCCACCCCTTTGGTCAATGGTTGGTGCTATCAAAAATCTTATTTGACATAAATTTTTGGCACTTATCCGACACATATTATGAACTTTGAATGGATTCGATATTGCACGTATTAAGAGAGTTATAGCGAAATTTCACTTTTTCGAAAAAAGCCCCCCATTTTCACCCCCTTCGACCGATTTAGCCCAGTAACGAACTCGACCGAGATTTTATAGGTATACATCTTCGGTAAAAAATTCGAAGTAATTGGTGCAAAATTACGGCAGTTATCGTGTCCACAAGAAACTGATATACATATATATATACATATATATATATACATAAATTATATATAAACTTTTGAACTGACGGTGGTTTTGGGGTCTGGGGGATGTGAAACGCGAAGATATGTCGAAATTTTCCGGAAGTCGAAACATGGGACCCATTGCAATAGTTAGCTTTCTAATGAAATCTACCTAAAAGCATTCAAATCCTCTGGCGTGTTGGCTAAGATAACATGGCTCACATTTCTCATGACTACACTCGATCTTGGTGGATTCGGTGGCGTAGTGGGTAGCATGCTGAGCTTCTGGGCCCAAGATCGCGGGTTCAAACCCGGCCGAAGTCGTCGGATTTTTTAAGAGCGTTAAAATCCCTCAGTATGCCTTACTTCGGAGGGGAAGTAAAGCCGGCGGTCCCATGTCATAGATTTATCGCATGAAAAAAAAACCTTCCACTAACTACACTTGTGGAAGCTAAAATTTGTAGCTTAGTTTTATAACGCTCTATTAGTTCCAACGTTCGCCACCAGGTGCTGACTGCGATGACATTTAATAGCCACGTCCACAGCTAGGTGTCGTTGATGGGAGCATTTTGTAGCTAAAGTAGGAACTACTTGATCTTCTGCAGTCCTTTTACCTGAATTACAGATAACACACACTAATACAGCCATCACAATTAACACCGGTTATCAGACAGATTCTATACACACCCAAAGTACAAGGGGCTGCATGACCGCGTTGTTGCAGCCCCTTCTGTCGACCAAAGTATTATGTGCACTCGAGTTTGAAGTTTGTTTGTGAAGTAACCAATAGACCTACATAAAATCCAATAACATCATCATTTTCGTCGTTCTATTTTACGTTAGTTCATGTAGGTTTGGAATTTTTAATTTATATGTTAATATTTTTTGTCGCAGTAGGAGCACAAAAAGTACACGTTTTTAAGCGTGTTTCAACCATGCGTCACATTTAAGAATTATTATCTCAAAAACCCGTCATCAGATCGAATCCAAATTTTAACACACTATACAGTACATTGAAATGTTGTATAACTGGTTTATTAATTTCAAAATTTTGCGTGTCCAAGAAAAATAGTTGTTATCATTTTTGTAAGGTAACTTTTTCTGCGACAAAAAATATTAAAATATAAATTCCAAACCTACATGAGCTAACGTACAATAGAACGACGAAAATGATGATGTTATTGGATTTTATGTAGGTCTATTGGTTACTTCACAAACAACCTTCAAACTCGAGTACACATAATACTTTGGTCGACAGGAAGCTAAGGAACCAACCAACACTCGATCTGTCAATACAATATAGCCTACTCCTAATTCCCATTGCAATCGGGTACAATCATGTTGACGGGCTGAAGAACATACATTTTGTTTACTTTGGCAACACTGAATTATCACTGCCAATATTAATTCATTAATGTATTTATTATTGATGGTATGTTCATTCCACTTGTCTGTGCAATTCCATGACGAAAACACTCGTAATCTATGAGGTACTTCAAAACTATCACCTGATAACGTAGCTACATCATGCCATTACATTTTATGTAAGTTCCACGAACCCATCACAGACATTGCAATCGCCTCAAAGTGTCTCAACCGAGTAGAAAACGTCAGCAAAACATCCGATAACAGACACCCAGCAAGCTGAATGTGCTCTGATACGGCGCCGAGACGTGATGGACAAGAGAGTGAAATATGATGTGCAGGAATTAGATTTTTATAAAGTGATTACGTGAGTGTTGTTGGGGGGTGCCACGTGTCCTGTCCAACCCTCCTCTATTATGCCGGCAGTATAAGTTATTTTTAGCCGCTTTTTCAATATGACTAGCCACCACCTGTTGGGAGAATGATAAGGCTATATTTTCCACGTCCCTGCCTACACTGTAATAGTCCACCCCTCTTACACCCTCCCTCACTCATTTTTTCCAATCAGTGAAGCGACACCAGCTGACCTGGCTCGCATTTCTCAAGACTAAACTCGATCTGTCAATACTGGAACGTCATCTATTAGCAGAATAACAACGTGACTTCAATAGAAGCAGACTTCGTTCGAATCTTTGGGAAAAATAACAATAAAAAGCTCTAAACTTAGAGGAATTGGATATATAATAATAACAATAATAATAATAATAATTCAAATACCTGGGTGAATGGATTGAGTCCAACATTCGTGAAAAGGAAGCTTTCGTGGCACGGATTAACAAAATGGAAATGGCTTACCATTTAACCAAAGACATATACAAAACACGATCAATGTCCTTCAAGGCCAAACTGAGGCACTACGTTACCGTTATTCCCCCGGAGGCGTTATATGCATCAGAATGCCTGGCGATGAATAAGAAAGGCCTGGCAGAACAACTCAAAACCAAAGAGAGGAAGATTCAGAGAAAGATCTAGGGCCCGAACAAGGAACGAGGAGAGTATAGAAGACGACACAACGATCTATCTACATGTGGAGAAAATAACGGACATCATTCGCAAAAGAAGACTCTCCTTGTATGGCCACTTAACACGAATGAACTTTGGAAGATTGTCTAATCGAATCTGTGCCTACTTTGTGGGAAAGAAAACCAATGGGATCTGGTTTAAAGAGGTGGAAAAAGACCTACAAGAACTGGGGATATCACATGAGGACATCTTGGAACGTGACTCTTTGAAGAAGAAACTTGGGGAGATACAGAGTTTTCAGCCAAAACCTATATTGAAAACCGGCAAGAAGTGGACCGAAGAACGAAAGAAAGCTCACCGAAGAAGAATGCGCGAATACTGGGCCAATGTGAAAGAAAGAGGGAAAAGGCAGTTGAAATAACGTGGTCCATAGACGACCGAAACGATTATAATAATAATAATAATAATAATAATAATAATAATAATAATAATAATAATAAGATGCACGAAAGGGTCCAAAGGGTGTAAAGAAATACTTATCATTGACTCAGTGGTTTCTAACCAGGCCTTTACCAATAACAGAAATTTATTCACGGCATATATTGACTACAAGAAGGCCTATGATTCCGTGCCCCATGATTGGTTGATCCATATTTTGTCAGTGTATAAGATTGATCCTCAGATTATATATTTCTTGGAACACGCCATGACATCGTGGCGTACAGTGATGAGCCTTAGTACTACAAATGGCAGTATTGCAACAAGTATGATCCCAATCCACAAGGGAATATTCCAAGGAGACTCCTTGAGCCCATTATGGTTCTGTCTTGCGATGAACCCACTATCAAACCAACTTAATTCAACAAAATATGGATTCAGTATCAAGAAGAACTCCAGGGAGCTTGCAAAGCTCAACCATCTCCTGTATATGGATGACCTAAAGCTATATGCTGCCACCAGAGCACAACTAGAGTTTCTGTTGAAGATAGTGGAAACCTTTTCACAGGATGTGAAAATGGAATTCGGGCTGGAGAAATGTAAGACGCTGAACATTATGAAAGGCAAGCTGCAGGAAGGTGTATATGAAACAGCTCAGGGCCATCAGATTGCAACAATGCTCACTAGCGAGACCTACAAGTATCTGGGAATGAAGCAAGCCAGACACATAGAACACTCAGTAGTGAAACAAGATCTGACGAAGGAATTTGTCAGAAGAATTAAGCTTGTTTCTAACACCAGCCTCAACAGTAAAAACTTGGTTAAGGCAATCAACGCTTATGCTGTCCCTATTCTTAGTTACTCGTTTGGGGTCATCAAGTGGAGTAAAACTGACATTGCAAGCTTAGAACAGAAAATTAGAACATCACTGACCAAGTCACGAAAACACCATCCCAGGGCATCTGTGGAACGAGTCATGTTACCGAGACATATGGGTGGGAGAGGAATTGTTGATATAAACAACCAAGTAGCTCGACAGATCTATGAGCTAAGAAAATACTTCTGTTCTGTATCGAACCATTCGATGCTGCACAGGGCTGTCACAGAAGCAGATGATTCAACTCCACTACTCTTAAGTCAGCAAGAGACTCAAATTCAGGTGCGCAGTGATTTGGATAGATTCAATGCCTGGTTGTCCAAGCCACTACACGGAAGACATCCCAATGAAGTCATCCAAACTCACGTCGACAAGCTAGCGTCGAACTTTTGGTTGATTTCTGGGCAGATGTTTCCTGAAACAGAAGGCTTTATGATGGCTATTCAGGACCAGGTTGTCCCCACGAGGAACTACCTAAAGTTCATAACCAAGGATGCATCTGTGCAAGATGACCATTGCAGATACGGTTGCCCAACATCTGAGACTGTTCAGCATATTATATCGGGTTGTCGCCATTTTGCAGGGACAGAATATAGGAAGAGACATGATTTTGTTGCCAAGATAGTCCATCAAGAATTGGCTATACAACTTCAACTGCTGAGCCAAGAGAAAGTGCCGTACTACAAATATGCTCCTGAACGTGTACTGGAAAATGACAGCTTTACGTTGTACTGGGATCGTACTGTATTGACAGACCAATCAGCTGTGCACAACAGACCTGATTTAGTTCTTGTTGACAAATGCATGAAGCACACCACCTTCATAGATGTGGCGATCCCAAACAGTGGCAACATACTAACAAAGCATGTTGAAAAGCTGTCAAAATACACAGAGCTTTCAGAACTGATAAGGAAGCAATGGCACATGGCACAAGTCAGGACAGTTCCTATTATTATCTCCAGCACTGGCGTGATTCCCAACAACTTAAAGGAATCGCTCACGGCGTTGAAATTAGACCCAGGCCTTTTCAAACTGATGCAGAAAACAGTCATACTTTCTACGTGTCGCGTAGTAAGGCTGTTCTTGGGCAATCAGGCCTGAAGCAATGAGGGGAATATGAAGCTACTACTCAATGCAGTCACCAAGAATTTGCTCCTTGTGATATGTACGGTATCTGGGATTGTAAATGTTTTCTTTCCAGCAAATGCTGAGAATGTGTACGCGCATGCGCAAAATAATAATAATAATAATAATAATTAGGGCAGAACAACAACTTGATCCACAATTAGGAGAGTACCAAGGAGGGTTCAGGAAAGAGCGCTCATGTGCAGAACAAATTATGAATCTGAAATCCATCCTTTTCTATCTGAAGCAAAGGAACAAGAAATTTGTGGTAACCTTCGTCGACTTCAAGAAGGCCTATGATTCGATTGATAGAATAGCTCTTATTCAAATTCTAAAGGAATTTGGATTGGATAATAAAACCAGGGCAATCATTCAACAGACCTTAGCTAACACCACCTCCAGAGTCAAGTTCAGAGGAGAAATTTCGGACTCTTTCGAAATTAAGACAGGAGTTAGGCAGGGAGATGGGCTTTCACCCCTGCTCTTCAACTGTGCACTGGAAAAGGTCATCCGCGAGTGGCGCAAAGAAATGAACGATGGGGTCCAAAATGGAGTACGACTGGGTTACAAGAACATGAACCTTTCTATTGATTGCCTCGCTTTTGCAGATGATCTTGCAATTTTCTCCGACTCTTTAGACATGGCCACAAAACAAATTAACCAGCTGCAGGTACAGGCAACAAAAGTTGGTCTTCAGATCTCTTTGGAGAAAACACACTTCATAACTAACATCAAGCCAGCACCAAGGGAGCTAAAAGTAAACCAGGGGAAAATCAAACGGACAGATAAGTTTAAATATCTTGGCGAGTGGATAGAACCCAACGTATGTGAGAAAGAAACCTTCACTTCGCGCATGAACAAAATGGAAATGGCGTACCAACTCACCAAGGACGTTTACAACAAAAAGTCAATATCCCTGAACGCAAAACTTAGGCATTATTGCACTGTCATACGACCAGAGGCTCTGTACGCAGCGGAATGCCTCACCATGAACAAGAAAGGCCTGGTAGAAAAATTGGAGATCAAGGAAAGAAAGATCTTGAGGAAAATTCTTGGCCCGATTAAAGACAACGGTGAATATAGACGACGGCATAACTATGAGCTGTATATTCATGTCCA
This sequence comes from Meconema thalassinum, assembly GCA_946902985.2. Classification (NCBI taxonomy): domain Eukaryota; kingdom Metazoa; phylum Arthropoda; class Insecta; order Orthoptera; family Tettigoniidae; genus Meconema; species Meconema thalassinum. The sequence goes on along the minus strand of OX336399.1, from coordinate 12,328,098 downwards.
GAAGATCTCTGATGTAATGAGGAAAAGGAGGATTGCATTTTATGGCCACTTGCTTAGAATGAAACCCACACGATTGACGAACCGGATCTTTAACTATTTTAAAAATAAGAAGACCAAGCCAGCCTGGTTCGAAGAGGTGGAAAGTGACCTGCAAGAGATGGAAATTACCTGTGAGGATATTCAAGAACGCAATCCCCTCAGGAAGAAACTACACGACCACCAGGGTTTTCAAGAAAAACCGAAGTTGAAGACGGGAAAGATGTGGACGGAAGAAAGAAAAGAGCAACACCGGCAACGTATGAAGGAACACTGGGCAAACATCAAAGCCCAGAGAAGCCAGTTGAAATAACGTGGTCCTTAGTTGGCCGATACGATTAAAGAATAATAATAATAATAATAATAATAATAATAATAATAATAATAATAATAATTAATAATCAATTATCCAGCAAACCCTGACCAACACCACCTCCAAAGTGAAGTTCAGAGGAAAGATGTCTGATGCCTTTGAAATCAGGACAGGAGTGAGGCAAGGAGACAGACTCTCACCTCTACTCTTCAACTGTGTTTTAGAAAAGGTCATCCGAGAATGGCGGAAGGAAATGAAGAATTCCAGGGTAGAAAATGGGGTAAGGCTAGGGTACGAGTATATGAATCTTACAATCGACTGTCTAGCCTTTGCAGATGATCTAGTGATCTTTTCAGATTCCATTGATACGGCATAGATACAACTTAACCAACTGAAAAATCAAGCACTGAAGGCTGGGCTTCAAATCTCCTTTGAGAAGACAATATTCATGACAAACATAAAATCAGCGCCCAGGGAACTGGAGGTCAGAGTAGGAAAAGTTCAGAAGGCAGAAAACTTTAAATACCTCGGTGAATGGATAGAGCCTAACCTATCAGAGAAGCCTTCGTGTCACGCATTAATAAAATGGAAATGGCATACAACCTGACTAAAGAGATCGATATCCTTAAACGCCAAAATTAGACATTACTGCACTGTTATTCGACCAGAGGCTCTGTATGCGGCAGATACTCTAATAATGAACAAGAAAGGTCTAATGGAAGAACTAGAGGCCAAAGAAATGAAGATTTTGAGGAAAATCCTGGGTCCCATCAAAGAAAACAGCGAGTACAGAAGGCGTCACAACCACGAATTATACAAGCACGTGGAGAAGATCAGTGACACGATTCGAAAAAGAAGGATTGCCTTTTATAGCCACGTGACACGAATGAGCCCAGGCAGGATATTAAAACGGATATTGACGTACTTTCAAGATAAGAAACCCAAAGGGGCATGGTTCACGGAAGTTGAGAAAGATCTACGTGAAATAGAAATTTCCTCCAAAGATATCCAGGAGCGTGTTCCACTTCAGAAAAAACTACGTACGCACAAAGGTTTCCAGCAAAAGCCGAAGCTGAAGACAGGGAAGGCCTGGTCCCAAGAGAGAAAAGAACAACACCGAAGATGAATGCGGGAACACTGGGCGGTAGTTAGAGCTTGGAAGAAGAGACAGTTGAACTGACGTGGTCCCTAGTTGGCCGAATGGAAGAAAGAAGAAGAATATGGAGGAAAACCACCCCAGGAAATATATAGTCAATGTGAAAAAATCTCTCGCACTTTTCGGAAAAGGAGATTGAAATTTTACGGACACATTATTGACAATAACAGACTAACTAAAAGAATTCTCAACCTGGCCCTTTCATTAAAAACCAAGAACTGCTGGCTTCGTGAAATTGAAACAGAACTCCAGGAAGTCAACATCTCAGACGACATTGTACGGGACAGATGTAAATTCAGAACCAAAATCGACAATCACCAATTTGGAGACAAACCCAACACCACAGCGACTATAACTTGGACAGAACAACGAAGGAAGAAGTTTAGTGAGAGAATGAAGAGATCAACACATCAGCTGAGCAGGTTCAATGGAGTAGGGCATAACGATGTAAAAAAATCAAGGGAAGAACGAAAATCAAGCAACTAGAAAAACAAGGGAGAACAATACTGTGAAAGATGTACGGGCCAGTTCAGAAAGAGGGAATATGGATAAAGGAGCGACACTAGAACAGACAGAGAAGATTACAAACAATATAAGGAAAAGAAGGGCAACATATCATGGACACATTCAAAGGATGAACGAAGACAGACCAAGAAGATTTTAATATAGTTCACTGAAAACCAATTGGGCGAAAGAAACCGTGGAAGACCTCTGGAACCTAAACATCTCTACAGAAGACATGGCAGACCGGAAAACATACAGATAATATCTCAGAAAACAGAACTACGAGCAAGCGGCCAAAGAGAAAAGAACAGGAAAGAAGTGGACAGCAGAGAGAAAGACCAAACATAGTGAATATATGAGAGGTTTTTGGGAAGAACGAAGAAAGGGCCAGAAAAAAAACCAACATGAAAATTCTCCTTCAGGGTGAATTAACGAAAATAATAGTAATAATAATAATCAAGAGATAGCCCCGATCTGCCTAGGACGAAAAACGGGAGGAATCAAAGCCAATTGCTTGGCTTTCGCTGATGATTTTGCGATACTTTCAGAAAACCTAGAAGAAGCGGCCATACAGATCGACCTCTTAGAAAAGATCGCTAGCAAGACAGGACTTAGGATCTCGAAAGAGAAGACCAAGTTCATGATGAATGACAAACATGGACCACAATTCCTTGAAACAGAGATTGGACGGATTCAGAGGGTGAAAAAGTTCAAATACCTCGGTGAAACCACACAAGAGAACGGCCTAGAGAAAGCTGCTGTAGAAGATCGTATTTCAAAAATGGAAAGAGCTTATGGGCAAACTAAAAACATCTACAACAAGAAATGCATCTCATGGAATGCCAAACTGAAACATTACACCACGGTAGTAAAAACAGAATGCCTGTATGCCAGCGAATGCCTCTCGATGAATTACAAGTTGGAGAAGCTAGAGATCCTAGAAAGAAAAATACTACGGAAAATCATGGGCCCAGTCCAGACTGAAACCGGCTGGAAACTTCGGAGCAACAATGAAGTCTATAAAAATGTGGAGAGAATCTCAGAGACCATGAAGAAGAGGAGGTTATCGTTTCTCGGACACTTGTACAGAATGGACAAAACTAGACTAACCAAACAGTTATTCGACTACCTGTAGAACAAGAAGACAACAACGACATGGATTAAGGAAGTTCGAAAAGATCTAGAAATTTCCAACATCCAGGAAGTTCAGATGTCAAACAGGGAAACATTTCGGTACATAATTCAAAATTTGGAAGGGTTTCACGTCACAAGAACCACAAAGAAGGGAAGAGCCTGGACGGATGAGCAGAAGAAACAGCATAGCGCCCATATGAAGGAGTACTGGAGGAAGAGGAAACTTCAGGCAAAGAAAAAATGAATTTGTAGCGTGATCCGAAGTGGTCAATTCGCAAATAAAAAAAAATAATAATAATAATATTATTAATAATAATAAGGAAAATTAAGAAGTAATGTTGAAATATATCGAAAAATAGAAAACATCTCAGAAACAATACGGAAGAGGAGATTGCTACAGGATGCATGACAGTAGGTTAACCAAGCAGATCTTCACATTTAAAAATGGAAGGATTCCAAGGGAGGAAGGGAAAGTAAACCGGCTCGAAATGGCCTGAGGAAAGGAAGAGGAAACATAGTGAGATGATGGAGGAATACTGGAGGAAGGAGGAGGAACAGCAAAGCACAAAGCATTGAAATTGGCTCGTGGTCCCTACAAAACGATTGGAATCTCATGTGAACATATCCAGGAACGTGGCTAGCTTAATAGAAAACTCTTTGAACATCAGAGTTGCCAACCTAAGCTGACACTGGAAACTGGAAAGGTTTGGACAAAGGAGAGAAAGGATCAAAAACGTCTAGTGGACTAATATGAACATTTTAAGTGTTGAATTGTTTCATTCATATTTGGGAAAGAATATAGAAGTCATAGTTCGTAACTTATCATGTGAATGATGGTGGGGTGATAGGTTTAAAATATCTATACGTTTTGAGTCATTATTAATCTAAATGTAAATTCTAAATCCTACGTCTATATATATATTTTTAGGATGAACCAAAATTAATATTTTTGTGTGGGCATCATCTTCATACCAGGTGAAGGGTCCGAAATGAAATTTTCTAAAATCAGTAGGCAAGAACAAAAATTGATATTGTTTGATCCGAAATCACAACACGGCGTCTTGTACGCTTCTGAATGCCTCACGATGAACTAAAATGGCTTGGTTGAAAAGCTGGAGGCCAAAGAAAGGAACATTTTGAGAAATAGGCCTATTGTTGAGTACAGCCGTCTCGATCACTCGACAGCCATTTCGATTGCTCGCTCTGCAGCGCTCGACGGGAGACGAGAGAACTTTTGCGTGCTTGGCTACCAGTTTGTTGTTGTTGTATGTGTGTGTACAGTCCGTAATGGCAGTAAATGTTCTAGTACAAGACATGTCTTAATCTTATTTACAGTCCACTTATTGGTGCTCTCCTGTTTTTCTGGGGACCCTAATGCACAACTTTATTCATGGTCCTCGCGTACCGGATATTCGCGTTGGAAAGACATGTTCTCTGTACGATATAACAGAACGCGGACAAAGCACATGGTCACCTCGTGGCGAAATGGATTCTTCCAAGTATGAGACGACATCGTGCATACTTCGGACGTGTAAAACACTAATCGTTGGAACACAACTCTTAACGAACGTCTAGAAATGCAACTCGTGTGTTTTACATGTTACATACGTAACATAACCTACAACACATACCACGGCACGTGTTCAGCTGCCGGTCTTATAGCTCCAGTTTGTGTGGTCATGCAGAACATAGACAGTGTATTATTCAGCTCATCATGGATGACAGTGGCGGATCCAAGATTTATCTCTGCATAACAAGTAAGTTGAAACATTCTTAGACTGGCACCTTAGATTATGCTCCCAACCTTGATCCTATTGGTTTATTCTGTCTCCTTGCGCCCGTTATGCTCAAGTACTAAGGATCACATTCTTAGTTAATTATTCTATAAGCTAGCCTTCCTTGTTTTCACCCTTTTCGAACCGTTTGTACTCGTAACGCGTCTGCAGCAATGGAAGAACAAACCAGGAAGCAACTCGTACAGCAACGAGCCGTTGCCAAATCAAGTTTAACACGAATGTCAAGGTATATTACTGAATTCCAGCGTGAGTCAGAAATTCAATTAGTAATTGTTAGACTGAAAGAATTGCCTAACATTAGAGATAAATTTGAAGGTGCTCAAACGCAGTTAGAACTATTTGAGGGTATTGAAAAGCATGCAGCTGAAAGAGAAACCTTTGAATCAGCATACTTTGATCTCGAAGCTGCAATGAATATCGAGATCAATCGTGATAATGATCACAAGGCTGATGGTAGTATTACTCCACCTCACTCACATTCTAGTACACGGAATGCTATTAGATTACCGACACTACAACTTCCCAGCTATGATGGTAATGTGACCGGTTTCAAGCATTATATGGACACCTTTGATAGCCTAGTTGTCAATAATGACCAGTTGGACAATATTCAAAAATTTCACTACTTGCTGTCTACACTCAAAGGTGAAGCTCATAAGTTAATAGCTAATATCCCAGTTTCTAGCAGTAATTTTGAAGTTGCTCTGCAAACTATTCGCAGTCGTTATGATAACATAAGACTGATTACTACGGCACACTTAGGTTACTTATTAAACTTGCCGGTTGCTCACAAAGATTCTGTTAATGAGCTTCGGGCACTAGTTAACCAAACTCTGAGTAACCTAAATGCTATTAAGGCCCTAAATCTAGCAGTGCCATTGGAAGACCTACTGGTTTCGCAGTTGATTTTGGAGAAAGTGCACGTGTCCATTAGGAAAGAATTTGAAGATACTGTAGACTCTGAAATTCTTCCTACTCTTGAAGATCTTATCAAGTTCTTAGAAGGTAAATGCAAGGCTTTAGACATAGTGAACTCAAGCAACCTCCTCAAGCCTTCAAGCAGCTCAGACACTAAAGGTAAAGAACCCTCCAATCGTAAGACAACACCACATGCTCATCAGACGTATGTTACTACAACTGTAAACTGTGTGTACTGCAACGCTCCACATGCTTTGGCTAGATGTAGAGATTTTAAGCAAGTTCCTACTCTAGAACGTAGAGATTTTGTCAAGCGTAATAATCTCTGTTTCAACTGTCTACATGCTCAACACAGAGTCGCCCAGTGCAAGGCTGGTAACTGCCAAACATGCAGGAAGAAGCATCACACGTTACTGCATATTGATGTGTCCCAGCATTTGTCAAACGTAGATAAGTCGGAAAACGTCCCTAATCAGAACGTGACTCAGGTGCAGCATGGTGCGAGTAGTTACTGTACTCTCAAGATAGAACCACGTCAGTCCATATTGTTGTCCACAGCCTTGGTGAAGGTCAAGGATGCTCAAGGGATCTGGCAGACTTGTAGAGCCCTTTTAGACAGTGGCTCGCAATCTTGCTTTATTTCAGAATCCTGTGTTCAGCGATTAAGGCTGCGCAGATCTCATGATCGTAAACCGATCCAGGGTATTGGGAATACGACGTCAGAAACCAAGCATAGTGTTTTGGTGCAAATAGGCTCGCGTATAAATGATTTCGTGACCTCAGTCGAGTGCTTAGTTCTACCTAAGCTTACTGAAGATCTTCCTGGCGAATACATTGATAGCAAGGAGTGGAACTTACCCAAAAATCTGCCATTTGCTGATCCGAAGTTCAACGAACCGGGTCACATAGACTTGTTAATTGGGTCAGAGGTATGCCCATACATTCAGCTCGCAGGAAATCTAGCTAGGACTAAAGATTATCCTATTCTGCAAGAAACAGAGTTAGGTTGGGTACTTGCAGGTAAATATACAGATTCCAGTAAGCCCCTACATGGACCACGGCGGCCGGTAGTATCTTACTTTGTACAATCTGCAGGCTGCATCCAACAGCAGCTACAGAGGTTCTGGGAAATCGAAGAGCTACACCATACTCCAAGAACTAAGGAAGAAAGGGACTGTGAAGCTCACTTCAAACGGCACGTCTCGCGCAACTCTTCTGGCAGATTTGTAGTGCGTCTTCCCTTCAAAGAAACCCCAGAAAATCTAGGAGACTCCAAGCAGATGGCAACAAAGAGGTTTCATCAGTTGGAAAGGAAGTTGACCAAACATCAAGGACTGAAGGAAGAATATAGTCGATTTCTTCAAGAGTACGAAGATTTGGGTCATATGGATATTGCTGAAGATACCACAGCACGTTGCTACTATATGCCACATCATGCAGTGGTTAAGGCAAGCAGCTCGACCACTAAGACTAGAGTAGTATTTGATTGTTCTGCAGCATCCAGCAACGGAGTATCATTGAATGACCTTCTACTCGTCGGCCCAACCATCCAGCAAGATCTCTACTCTATTATCTTAAGATTCAGAAGTCATGCCATTGCTTTCACTGCGGACATAGCAAAAATGTACCGTCAGATTCTGGTACATCCCCAAGACTGTAGATATCAAAGGATAATATGGAGAGAGAAATTGACAGATCCTGCCAAGGAGTATCAATTGAAGACTGTTACGTATGGCATGTCATGTGCACCATTCTTAGCTATTAGATGCATTCAACAACTGGCCAGTGAGGAAGCTCATGCCTTTCCGAAAGCTCAGAAATCATTGATGGAAGATTTCTATGTTGACGATTGTATCTCGGGATGTGCGACCGTCGAAGAGGCTCTTCAAGTGCAACAAGAGTTGATAAACATACTACACAAGGGTGGATTCTCACTACGTAAGTGGTGCAGCAATCACCCAGGTATTCTAGAGAATGTCTCACCGGAGCTAAGGGAGGCTCAGTTACCACTACAGCTGGACAAGGGTGAAGTTAAAACGTTAGGATTGGTATGGCACCCAGCTGCTGACCAGTTTCAAGTTATTAGCAGTTTCAAGCCAAAACCCTATCCACATGGTTTCACAAAACGCCTAGTTCTATCCATTGTTTCCAGCATTTTTGACCCTCTAGGCCTCATCAGTCCTATAGTAATTTTATGCAAGATATTTCTTCAGAAGTTATGGCAAGAACGGCTATCTTGGGACCAGCCTTTATCAGAAGAATTGGCTGCAACTTGGACATCACTCTATAATCAGCTCCCATGGATTGATGAAATCTACATTGATCGCAGAATTCTAGGTGACCGCTCAGTAACTGTACAGCTTCATGGGTTCTGTGATTCATCGGAAGCTGCGTTTGGAGGGTGCTTGTATGTACATTCCACAAACAAGGATGGAACCACTTCTGTAAGACTTCTTTGCTCCAAGTCCAGGGTAGCACCATTGAAGAAATTATCTCTTCCACGACTGGAATTATGTGGAGCATTGCTATTATCTCAATTATTGCAAAGGGTAGTCAAGTCCTTGAATCTTACATTTGCGAACATATTCTTGTGGACAGACTCTACTATTGTATTGGCATGGCTTTCGGCACCATCATCAAGATGGAAGACCTTTGTAGCCAACCGAGTAGCTGAAATACAGGAAATTACAGAAGGTGCTACTTGGCGACACGTTTCTTCACAGTTTAACCCCGCTGATCTGATATCACGAGGTGTACATCCTAAGGATCTTAAGGATAATAAGTTATGGTGGAATGGACCAGCTTGGTTGGGTGAAGATTCTAAACACTGGCCTACATTAAACAATCTTCCAGAGCAGCAGGAACCACCAGAGCAGAAGATTAAGCCTGTATGTTACTTAATGACTACTCCCGAGGATGGACTCGTCACAAGATTCTCTAGCTTATCGAGATTGCAACGAGTTGTAGCATACATCTTTAGATTTGTACATAATTGTTCAAAATTGAAGACAGAGCGAGCTACTGGACCTCTTTCTTTAAAGGAATTGCAGAATGCTCTGACAACATGCATTAGGCAGGCTCAGGAGTTAGCATACCACATGGAAATCAAACAGCTGGAATCAGACCAAGAAGTTCATTGTAAGAGTCACTTGAGAAGTCTACATCCTGGTTTAGACCTCAACGGGCTGCTACGAGTTGGTGGACGGTTAGAACGGTCTAATCTGCCATATGAGCAAAAACATCCTGTGATCTTGCCTCCTCATCATCACATCACCAGATTGATAATTGAACATGAACACAGTCGTCTCTTGCATGCTGGCTGTCAACTTCTTCTGGCCTCCCTTAGGCAGAAATACTGGATTGTGAATGGTAGAACGACAGTCAGACGGATAATTCATAATTGCTTGACATGTTTCCGACTAAGAGCAAAATCTTCAACTCAATTAATGGGCCAACTACCACGTGTTCGCGTTGAATTAGTTCGACCCTTTTTAAACTGTGGGATAGACTATGCAGGGCCATTTCTTGTAAAAACTGGTTCTCTCAGGTCAAAGACAAGAGATAAATGTTACGTAGCACTATTTGTATGCCTAGCTACCAAAGCTGTACATCTCGAAGTTGTTAGCAGCCTTACGACACGAGCTTTCATGGCAGCATTGAGTAGATTTGTATCACGTCGTGGACGTTGCCAAACTATCTACAGTGATCATGGCACTAACTTCGTGGGAGCCAAGAAGGAACTTCAAGAACTTCTCGACTCAGAAGAAACGAGAACTGAGGTACAGAATTTCACCAGCAGAGAAGGCATCGAGTGGAGCTTCATACCTCCAAGAGCACCTCACTTTGGAGGCCTGTGGGAAGCAGGTGTTAAATCTTTCAAGCATCACCTCAGACGTGTTATGGGTACGTTATGTCCTACCTTTGAGGAATTAACTACTTTAACCTGTCAAATAGAAGCTTGTCTGAACTCCAGACCACTCCTTCCTCTCTCCTCCGATCCTAATGATATTGAAGTTCTCACTCCTGGCCATTTCCTTATCGGCACTGCCTTATCAAGTTTACCTCAGCCAGATCTAAGTAATGTGAAGCTTAGCTTGTTGTCCAGATGGGAGATTCTGCAGCAACAACTTAAGATATTCTGGTCCAGGTGGTCCAATGAGTATCTACACCACCTGCAGCAGAGGGCTAAATGGTCCAGTTCTTCCCCAAGTGTGAAGCCTGGGACGCTTGTCATTGTGAAGGAAGACAACCTACCTCCTCTGCACTGGAAGATTGCAGTGATCGATCAAGTTCATCCTGGAGATGACGGACTGGTTCGTGTGGCAACCATACGCACTACCAAGGGATTGTTCAAACAGACATGTTGGACTCTAGCGCAGTGATTGATTCGATGCAATTCGTTTGTTATGTTATTTGTAGTGTTAAGAAAGTAAGTATTTCTTGGCGGCCGGTATGTTGAGTACAGCCGTCTCGATCACTCGACAGCCATTTCGATTGCTCGCTCTGCAGCGCTCGACGAGAGAACTTTGGCGTGCTTGGCTTCCAGTTTGTTGTTGTTGTATGTGTGTGTACAGTCCGTAATGGCAGTAAATGTTCAAGTACAAGACATGTCTTAATCTTATTTACAGTCCACTTATTGGTGCTCTCCTGTTTTTCTGGGGACCCTAATGCACAACTTTATTCACCTATCTTGGGTTTTGTCAAACAAAATGGGGAATATAGAAACAGGAGATTAAAACCTAAACTGTCATCTTGCTGTTGGCATTCTACCGGCGCTTGGTCTGGACTAGTTTTGTTAGGGGATTTGTTTAATTTATATTGTATCTTTAGGCTCCTCTGTTATTTGTTTGTTATTTTGTAGAAGCATGAAGGGCTCACATAGTCTAACTGTTGTTTGAGCTTTGATTAATAAATGTAAAAATAATCCCCAAAGCCCAGTTGGGAATGGAACCAGGGACCTTTGGCTGTAAAAGCCTAGCTTAGCCACGGAGTGAGATACGTCACAATGCGATCAGAGATCATGAGTGTTACGGTGGGGAAGATGAGGGCAGGTGCACCTGGGAGGGAAGGGTTGAGGCAGGTAGAGGCACGTGGCACGCGTCATTAAAGTCACACACTGAGCATTGTTGTTTAGCTCACTGAGTAGGAGGGGTCTCGAAACTACGGCCCACGAGCAGCGCCAATCCGACCCAAGATCGCGTGTTCAATCCCTGCCGAAGACGTCAGATTTTTTAAGAGCGTTAACCTTTAAGTACACGCGCTGGTGTATAAAGTAAATATGGTACTTTTGTTGTTGTAATGTTTCTGCAGGCTGTTAGGCGCCATCTAACGTATCCCTCAAATGTTCTACAAACAGTGTCATTGATGCTGGATCTGTTTATTCACAGGAATACCATAAACATTGAGCTGTTGCGTGGTTTGGTGAACCAAGTACACCATGGTTAATAAGTATTAATATTGATTCAGTTATTTAACCGACTCTTATTCTTTATTAAAATAATATTTTAATAGAATTAGAAACTAAATCTGATTCTTGTACGATTCTGTGTTATTAGGGCTTGTATACGAGCTAAAAATCCGAAGCGACTTAGTGAAGATAAGACGCAGATACTCCTCCCAAGGTATAATTTATGCAGGAAAATGATCGCGATATAAAATAGCCTTAGCTATTCTGCTTCTAGAACAGTTGATTTAATGTGTTGACTAAGATAAAATGTTTAAGCTAAGTGATTTCGTGACATTATTATCTTGGTGTACACAATTCACCACGCATGTACTTATTATATACCGTATTAATAGGTGCGTGTAGTCAAAGGTTAAAAATCCCTCCCGATAAAATGAGAAACACCGAGGTGCTGGATCGGATTGGCAAGAAGATTGAGATACTCTACAATATCAAGGAACACAAACTAAAATATTTTGGTCAAATGACTCTTAACTGCGAGTATCGCCTCCAACAGCTCGTCATAGAAGGCAAAATGAGGGACGACGTAGACCAGGGAGGAGGAGGATCTCCTGGCTCAAGCATTTGTGAGAATGGTTTGAACTTGACTCAGCATCTCTGATTCAAACAGCAACATCAAAGGAAAGGATAGCAGTGGTGATCCCTGAGGCGGCACGTGAAGAATAAGAAGAAGAACAGAATAGAAAGTGGAAATTAATATTACATTTTAATAAAAATTATCGAGCCTTACAGTAGTCGCATATGATGTGTAACATGTGACATGTTATCCTACTATGTGTGTCCCGGGAGCGCAAATCCCTTGTTGACAGTGAACTCTGTTGGTCATTGAAATAACTACTTGTAAAAATCCACTGCCAAATCCTGACCGTAATGAATCATAATTGTTATTTGCCGTGGCGGAAGCAATCCACTGCCTACTTGATGCGAGCTGCGCTCTATACCAGCCAGTTAGTGAACCTATGCCAGCGTTGTTATTGAAAATGGCCTCGTTTTGCCGATCAGCGCACTGCCAAGTATAGGGGCGATTAAAAATTAGGTCTGTTGAAGGTATAATAAATGTGATTCTTCCAGTGATATGTTTAGACCAACGAAGTTTCAAATAGTGTTAGTAGTCGGCGTTAATATACTGAATTCCTACGTTGTTTGGAGTGTTTGTTGATGCGATATAGATTCCACATAGCCACATGGCCGACAGTACATCGAGTGCTTACATTAAATAAGAATACAGCAAAAGTATGAAGATTTAATAAATCGTAATTGTTTTCAGAAAATATGATAAAATTAATATTTTCACACCAAAGAATGACAACTTGAAGATGGTTTATTGTGGGAATATCTTAAATGGGGTCTCCAAACCTTGAACTAAACTGTATGCGATATACATTCCCCTTAGCCACATGGCCTACAGTACGTCGTTGTACCGATCTCCGCCACCATGCGCGCTCATTGTTTCCGTCCCATGCACTTCCGTCCCATCCATTTCCGTCCCTTTTCCAAAATCACTACCACAAAAAAGTCGAGCTACCGAGTGGAAAGATGTTATACATCAAAAATCCTTGAGTATGCCTTCCTTCGCAACCCAGCCATTGGGAGAGCAATCCAGCTCAACTCGATGCCGGTCCCAAGCCCGCAAAATGGGGAGGGTAAATGGATGGTTAATGAGTTTCAGTGGAAGCACTAATGCTGAGTAGGTGCCTCTATTAAGTAATGAGAAATGCTCTAGTTGGTAGGTTAGCCTGCCATCAAATCCTACCCCTTTGGGGACGCATGGGGGCATGTATCTTGCGAGACTCTCTCAGCTAAGGTATGGCAACTCTGACAGAAGGTTCTCCGGTGCTCCAGGTTCGGGGTTGGGCGTAGGGCTAACAATCCTACCCTGGAAAGAAAGCATTGTTTCGAAACCAACATAATACATGCCTCGGACAAGTGAACCTGAAGACGAACATGGCAGTGAATTATGTAACAAGGAAGAGAGGAAGACCCAGAAGAGTATGGATCAACGACATGGAAAAGGACCTTAATAAGATGAATATTAAAGGATGGTGGGAGAAGATGAAGAAGAGAGAAGTTTGGACGTGTATTGTAAAGGAGGCCAACGCCCACTAAGGGCTGTAGCACCGAGGAAGTAAGTATGCCTGCCTTCGGAGGGGAAGTAAAGCCGGCGGTCCCATGTCATAGATTTACGGCAAGAAATAGAACCTTTCACTAACTACAATTGTGTGAAGGTAAATTTTTAGGTTAGATTTGATTAACGCTTTATTAAGTTCCAACGTTCACCGCTAGGTGCCGGTTGCGGTGGCATCTACTAACCAAGGATTTGGTAGCAAAAGTAGTAACTACTTAAAATTTATCGTCTGCAGTCCTTACCTGAATCACAGATACACACATTAATACACTCATCACAATTAACACCGGTCATCAGACAGATTCTACACCCACCCAAAGTAGACGGGGCTACATGACCGCGTTGTCGCAGCCCCTAAACTGAGCATCCAACCAACCATTTTTAGCCTACTTTTCACTTATGAGATCGATCCGGGCATATGTGTGTCCGTCTGTCTGTCTGTCTGTGTTTGAGCCCCTCCCCCTATCAATTCCTAAACGGCTGCAGATATCTAATCAAAATCTGGTATGAGTAAAGAGCTATGCCTGAATATCACAAAGCCATATTTGAAAATGACGTCAGTGCTACCAACTGGTGAAAAATAACAATTGAAAATTGCGGTCTACGTCGGATATCTCAGAAGATATGCATGCGAATTGTATGAAAATTGGCACACTATAGATAATATTATATGAGACTAATTTACAGGAGCCCATACAAGAGAGTGTTGCCAACATGATTCTATGCCTGCTGATAAGTCCAATCGTTACATGCATGTAACTTCCATACTATGTATTGGATTTCAACCAAATTTCGTTTGTGATTTGCGCATCGGAGCAGATCTGCAAATGCAATTTTTTAAATGTCAACAGGGCTGCCAACTGTTGAAAAAATGAACTCTATACATTTTTATCCTAATCTCAATATATCAAAAAGTATGCAGGCCAACAGTTCTAAACTTTGCATACATATCGTACCTGCAAATGAAGATTCATTTTCAGTAACCGATATACGGCAGTGCTACCAACATGATTCTACGCGTGCTGATAGGTTTAATGTTGAATCACATGTAACTTCCATACTAATAAATGCAGTTCTTTCAAAATTGGCACATATATAGATCATAATATTACAATTCAAGTTTGAGCATCCAATTTACGGCAGTGTCCCCAACCTGAGTTTACGCTTGCTGATAAATTCAATATTTAAATACTTGTAACGTGCACACTATCTATTCGACCTCAACCAAATCTTGCATGTGCGTTGTGGACTAAGAACTAAGAATATATTTAGAGTCGCCAGGTCTGCCAAATGTTGATATATGGTTTCTATAATTGGAAGAAAAGTAGGCTCTTTAGTTCTTCACGGAACTACTTGTTAGCTTATTAGATAATTTAATTAGAAATTTCAGAAATATTTTTTAAAACAACCTTTGTTAGGAAATTCTTTTTAGTGTAAGACTTGCAACTCGACTTATATACTGCTGCTGAGGAAGGTCACTATAATTATAAGTGCATTTGATTGACTTAACGTATAAATGCTTGTAATCTATTTATTGACCATTGGAGGTTTTATTTAATACCATTCAGATTTCAATTATGATGATAATTGAGTCGTCCAGTAGCAAAACTCGTTTAATCCACTTGTGAATAAGGATCATTTATCAATAAATGATAATAATGGTCCGGTTAGCTCAAACAATGCCAGCGTTTCGCCCCAGTGTGCCGTTGGGCTCGTCAGTTGGTACAGACACACCTACCAATACGCGTGGCTAGCACATACTGGGAAGGCCATGCAAGACACAAAATACAAGCAGTATTGACGTCACGAGCATGCCAATGTGCTACAGGAGTCAAACTCCCTTTCATAAAAACAAAAGCCTTACCTTGGCATTCCATTTATCATTTATTGATAATTCATCCGCTCAAATGGAAACTACATCATATTCCCTTCGGGAATATTCAAAACCTAATAAGGATCATGTCGTAAAATTATTTATTTAATTATTTTATTTTATTTTGTTTTATTTTATTTTGTTTAATTTTTTTACTTTATTTCGTTTTATTTTGTTTCAAATTGTTTTGTTTTATTTTTTGTTTTGATTGTTGTTTTATTTTGTTTTTGTTTTTATTTTGTTTTATTTTAATTTTGTTTTGTTTGTTTTGTTTTGTTTTATTTTGATTTTCCAGAAAACAAACACAAAACGAAAAATAAAAAACACGAAGCAAAAAGCAAAATTCAAGCAACAAAAGCAAAAGCAGACAACAAAAAAAGGAAAGACAAAGCAAAAAGCAAAATTCAAAAACAGCAAAATCAGAAAACAAACAGAAAACCAAAACAAAAAAGACGAAGCAAAAATCAACATTCAAAAACAGAAACAAAAGCAGAAAACAAAAAAGCAAGAAACATAAGCAAAATTCAAAAAAGGCAACGCAGAAACGAAACAAAAAACTAAGAAAGAAAAGCGAAAAGTTAAATTCAAGAGCGAAAGTACAAAGCAAAAGGTAGAAAACAACAAACACAAAAGATACGTCAGGCAAAGTCCAGTGAAACGTTTCTCATGAAAATGATTCTTATTCACAAGTGGATTAAACGAGTTTTGTAACCTGACGTCTCAATTGTTGTTTTAAGGGGCCTAACATCTAGGTTATCGGCCCCTAATGATAGCGAAAATGACAATGAAATAGAAACCACAACGAAAATTAAGCTGGACTGAAAATACTTACAAAATGTAACTCCCATTGAAAGATTGGACTTTGTATCATTTTAAATGCTAGCAGCCGAGTACCAAGAAGGCAGTGCGAGAACAGATGCTATTTTGCCTACTTGATTGTTCTCGCACTGCCTTCTTGGTACTGGGCTGCTACATCGTACTATGACGTCACACACCTCCGGTCACCGTAACGTAACGCCAGCATGTAGAGTGGAAATACTTACGAAAGGTACGGTAATTTAGAAGGAAAATACTCACAAAAGGAATTTAGATTGAAAAATACGCCCAAAATGTAGTTTAGGTTCAAAATGCAATTGAAATTCAAAATACTTTCAAAATGTAATTTAGAGACACGGGGAGCCAATTCACAAAAACAGTGCGGGAATCTTAAAGAGAAAAGAAACTATAATGAAAAGATAAAGAAGGCTGATCCGTAGAAGAATGAGGGATCAGGAAAGATAACAGAAGGGCCAATGAAGGCGGGAAAGGAAGAGACTCCCTAGGCCTCAGATACCTCAATACCGTCGGGGTCAGAAGAGAACAACAGTTGAACAAGAGACGTCGACAGGAATGAAGTTTTGAGAGGAGCCCGGCACAAGTAAGAGGAAGCAATGCGGGACGCAGCTGGGGTCCCGTGGTCGCCAACCCACGTCCCTGCGGAAAGATTTCAATTAATTTTTTTACAATAAGGACCAATGTGTTTCAGATATCATTAATTTCATATTTATACATAACAACAAAACATATTGTTGAATACTTCCTTAAGAATCCGAGGGGTTGAAGTTCTCTGTTCACCACCCCTCGTCCTCCTGAGCGAGGTTTTAACAGCAATAACGGAAAATCCTTCAATGAAGCAAGGGTGTGGGAATCTAATAAATATTAATTTTATATCCAGCTGTTGCTCGCAAGTGCTTGAGAATATTCTGAGAATTTGGCAGAAAACCCCCTTCTTGTACGTGTCAATCTGAGATTACCAATTCTGAAATGAGAATAACGGGTTTGTGATTGTGTGAGGCGCACAATAGAGCTATCAAACAGTTTGACATGGCTTCCATAGTTCTCATTTTTTATTCATTCGAAGGAGTAAGAAACGCATTTAAGAGACGAGAAACGTCTTAACTAGCGCTTATCCGCGCTTTGCTCTGTCAATCGTGAGCTGTATCAATGGATGGAGGAGAAGGGGGGAGCTCAAATTTCAAACTGTCATCTGCTCGTGCCAGGACACCGGAAGTCTGTGGAGGCTCAACGCGAGATAACTTCCAATTGCATTCATTACTTGTTCCACTTTTATAAATAAATTTTATTGCAGCTGAAAAGCCATTAGTTTCAAAATTGTGAAATAAACTTAATACTATATATAAGTCGTCCAGTTGCAAAACTCGTTTAGTCCACTTGTGAATAAGGATCATGTCGTAATAGCACATTATGCAACGAGCCTATAATGGCAATAATTAAGACACGAGCGTATGCGAGTTTTATAATTTCCATACGACTGTCTTAATTACCATTATAGCCGAGTTACATACGACTGTTTATGTTCGACGATAATTATTATAACTATTTTATGTTCGAACATAAATATTCATAAATATCTGTAGAGATTTCGCCAGTTTTATGTACTGAACAGAGCGCATGGGACGCAGAGAATGCCTTGTATTTGACCATGGCCTCCTCGATTACCCTACTATGACACTAGGCCAGGCAGTGAAATTTAAATTAGAAGGCCGTGGAACTGAGCGCAGATGCGATGCTATCGTTATCTAATTGGTCAAACAACTGTTTCTTGAGCTCTGATTGGTGGGAGAAACTGTTTCGTAATGAAAAATAGTGTCATAATTAGCTTCATTATAGTACAGTTTTCAGACATATAATAGTCAGGGTCGAATATAATAGTACATTATGCAACTCGCCTATAATGGCTATAATTAAGACACGAGTATTTTTTATAAAACGAGCGTATGCGAGTTTTATAATTTCCATACGAGTGTCTTAATTACCAGTATAGGCGAGTTGCATACGACTGTTTATGTTCGACAATAATTATAACTTTATTATATGTTTTAACATAAATATTCATAAATATCTGTTGAGAGTCAGCCACTTGAATTTTGTGATCGCAGTGCGAGCGCTGGGTATATCTCTGTCTTTCAAGATCTCTGAACGACCGACGCATGCGCTCTGTGTGCTTGCAATGCCATATGCAAGCCATATGTTTACATCTGCCGTCCCTCAGTAATATTGTCACCGGAGTCGTTTGAATGCGCTGTGTAGAAATTAGTGTTGGTGATTTTAAGGTTTCTTGTTTCATATTCGCCAGTTTATTTACGCGAACATATGGACGGTGCGTATTCCATGTCGGTAATTTATTATAGTTCGATGTTGTGTTTATGTCCGACATGTTGGATTTTGAGCGCATGCGCGAAGGTATCGTTACCTAATTGGTCAATGAACGAGCTCTGATTGGCTGGAGAAACTGTATCATAATGAAAATAAGTGTTATAATGACCATCATTATGACACCGTTCTCTGACACATAATAGTGAGGGTCGAACATAAAATTATTTATTTAATTAGTTTATTTTATTTTACTTAATTTTATTTTAATTTGGTTTTCTTTGCTTTTTTGGTTTTGTTTTATTTTTTTTTGTTTTTGTTTTTATTTTGATTTTGTTTCGTTTATTTTTTATTTTTTGTCTTGTTTTATTTTGATTTTCCAGAAAACATACACAAAATCAAAACAAACAAAAAAGCAAAATTCAAAAACAAAAGCAAAAGCAGAAAAAAAACTTGAAACACAAAGCAAAAAGCAAAAAGCAAAATAAAAAAGCAAAAGCAGAAAACAAACAAAAAACCAAAACCAAAAAGCAATAAAAAAAGTTGAAAACAACAAACATAAAAGATACGCGAGGCAAAGTCCAGAGATGTGGATTAAACGAGTTTTGCAACCGGACGACTCACATGACATGATTATTCATTGAGTATTCGGGCTCGGATCGATATGCTCGATAAAATCTCCAGATATGCTCGAAAACCATGTGTTTTATGCTCGATAGATATGCTCGAAAAAACATTATATGTGGATAAATATGCAGAATATGCTCGAAAAACACCGTTAAAAACTATAGAAAGGAAAGTAAAACGAAAAACCCAATCACATACCTTTATATACGAGCTTTATTTTCTAATTGTATGTATGATACACTGCAATATACTCGCATTCAAGTTTTACAAGTATACATAAGAGAAGTTTTCTTATAAAAGTTACAGTTTAAAAGTTCATTTACAAAATGTTCAATATTAGGCGAGTCAATGAAGTAGATCTGTACAACAAGAATTTTTTCTAAGTTTTCAGTTTTGAATGATTTTCTTAAATCGGTCAATAAAAGTTTCAATGACGAGAACGACCTCACTAAAGGTTAAAAACCTGCGGTTCTATTATTCGCACCAGATAGGCTTTTCAATAATTATTTCTTTTTTCGGAACTTAAGGATGGCCATGGCCCGAATTCGGGGAAGGAGGGAAGGGAGGAATTCGAAGGAAAACAAACTATTTAGACGAAAACCACAAGAATATGCAATTATATGCTTCTATTCTGAAAACCGTGGTTTTATGCATTTATATGGTCGATAAATTTCGATTCTGTTGGTCCCTGAGAGGTGAAAATTCCACCGAAAGGCTTCTTTCAATGTGTACTATTCAGGGGAAAAAAATGCAAATATGCTCGAATCCGAGCCCTAATGATAATATTCACATTCTTGGTCACACAATACACATACGCTATACATTGATCATTTGCATGGTGCAATTGTTTGTTTGTGCATAACTTATGGTGGAACCATGTATGGCAAGCCTAATGCGTTTGGTTTGTTTTTGTCCAATTTCTGGTTATCATAGCATCAGTTCCAAAAAATTCTTCAATGATTACTTCTTCCTTTCTTTTTCGTCTGGCTATCGCTGTATTGTAGATGGTAACTGTAGCTGTCCTCCAAGAAGAAACTTTCTCTGAAAGGGCGTATATCATCCTATTTGGAGCGTAGGCTAATTCCCTGCTCCGAGAGATCTTTTCAAAAATCTAGTTTTAACATGGTCAATTCTGTCCATATCCCTGATGGTTGATTTGTCCCAGATGAGGGATGCACTTTTGATGATACTTAATTGAATTTATGTTCGACCCTGGCGAAATGTAAATATTATATTGTTACGGCTGTGAGTTTGTGTCATCGCTCGCCGCATGAGTCACAACTGCCCCAGGGCTGGGCTGTGCCCTGCCTCGTGTATTGCGTGCGCCTTATGCAACAGGGCTACTAGGACAAAGGGATGGTCCAGAATATTCGTGACTGAGCCAGCGATGGAAACCTCGGGAAGCCGTGAACCCTGGATGGATCTAGAAGCATTTATTGAGTCACCGGACTGCTATATAAGTGCGACCTGTCAAGCAGTGGTGGTTGTTGTGTTTTACGAGCGAGTGCGAGCGCTTATCCTGAGCGACAGAAGTATGGAGACTTGTGAAACCCCTAGTGAAGCTGTTTCTCTTGACAGCGAAGGGAGTGAGGAGCTTACAGGGGACTGCCTGTGTTTTGAGCGAGTGTGCTTACCTAGTCCGAGAGAGGTCATTGTGGTGAGTTGCAAAACAGTGAGTGACAGACCTAGTGCAGCTATTTCCAGCCAGCGTACGGGACCGGACTCATTAGCGAGAGGATTAACTGTGGTCTGTTGACAAGTGAAAGGGGAAGTATTCTCGACGTGAGGAAACTGGAGTAAGGTAATAATTGCTTGTATTTGCTGTTGAGTAGGTATATTTCTGGCCACAATAAAGTTAATTATTTCTTTAAGCAGTAATTGGTGTTGTGCTTTCTACCCACCGTAATCCTGTTAACAAAAATGCCACTAGGGGGGTGGCACGTAACAATATGTCTGAAAACTGTACTATAATGAGGCTCATTATAGCACAAGTTTTCATTATGATACAGTTTCTCCCACCAATCAGAGCTCAAGAAACAGTTGTGTGACCAATTAGGTGAGGATAGCATCGCACCTGCGCTCACTTCCATGGCCCCCTATTATAAATTTCACTGCGTGGTGAGTGTCATAGTGAGGTATTCCAGGAGGCCATGGTCAAATACAAGGTATTCTGTGCGTCCCATGCGCTCTGTTCAGTACATAAAACTGGTGAAATCTCGACAGATATTTATGAATATTTATGTTCGAACATAAAATAATTATAATTATCGTCGAACATAAACAGTCGTATGCAACTCGCCTACAATGTTAATTAAGACACTCGTATGGAAATTATAAACATACTCGTGTCTTAATTATTGCCATTATAGGCTCGTTGCATAATGTACTATTCTCACTTATAATTTAATTATGGTTGGATTATCAATGTCGAAATATTTTACACATCCCATTATTATATAATTACCTAGCAATATACATTAACCCTTTTGAACAGCAGACGGAGATAACCATCCAGGTCCGACGAGAGGGTCGGGCAAGGGGGGCTACAGCCCCGGGTCCCGCCCGAGGAGGTACAAGGACTTAGTGGACAACTTCATTTAATTTAATTTCTAAACTATTATGGCATTTTCTGATATGCCTCTTTTCGATTTAAATACAGCCAGTGAACATATAACGACATATAATTAATTTTATAAATAAACATTCTTTTTTTTTCCTTTTCATTTTTCTTCTGGATAAATGGCAAAGTTGCCACAGTTAGCCATTTAATTTATAACGTGGCAAAGTTTAAGAGTTAATATTTTAGCTATCTTTAAAGTTCGGTTGGTTCTTAAGTTTAGGGGCTGCGACAACGCTGTCATGTAGCCCCGTGTACTTTGGGTGTGTAGAATCTGTCTGATAACCGGTGTTAATTGTGATGGCTGTATTAGTGTGTGTATCTGTTTTTTTTTTTTTTTTAATTCAAGTAAAGACTCCAGACTTTTGAATTTTTCAAATAATTCCTACTTTTGCCACCAAACGCCACCTTCAACGACTACTAGTTCAGAACGTAGCTACCAGACGCCACCGCAGTCGGCTCTTGGCAACGAAGGTAGGAACCTAAGAGCGATGTTTACATACTTAACCTATACAATTTAGCTTCATACAGGTGTAATTAGTGGAAGGTTCTTTAACATGCCATAAATCTATGACATCTTTAAAGTTCAAAGCCGTTTTTGGTGCATAAAGTGTCTAATTCAATCACAGTGAAACTAGTCCGGCTCCGTGGCTAAATGGTTAGCGCACTAGGTTGTGGCCCAAAGTGCCCTGGGTTCGATTCCCGGCCGAGCCATCAGGGATTTTAATCTCCTGGGGTTAATTCCCGCAGCTTGGAGACTGGTTGTATGTGACGTCTTCATCATCACCTCATCCTCATTACGACGCGCAGGTCGCCCACGGGCGTCAACTAGAAACATCTGCAGTCAGCCTCTACGGAGACCACCCGATCTTCATCATCACTGTGAAACTGACTCTTTACTTCTTACACTTCTGAAAGAAGGATGGCTTATTGTTGTGATGCCTGAACACGTTTAGATACAACAACATGAAGTTCCGTGACGAACTAAAGAGCCTACTTTTCTTAAAGTTTAACATTCATGCCAATGATTAATCTACGGTATCTAGAATAATGACGAAATTAAGTTGGTAATATCGAAATTTCTAATTAGGTCGAAATACTGTATACCTGGCATAGTGTAGCTTAATAGAGAACTACAGTTGGCAGCCCTGGTGACTTAATATATTCTTAGTTCCAACTCTTAATGTACAGAATACACAATTTGGTTGAAGTCCAATGGATAGCATGGACGTTACATGCAGTTAAACATTGGATCTAACAGCGCGTGTAAAATCATGTTGGCAGCAATGACATACATGTATTGGTCAGAAATAATCTGAAATAATATGATCTATTGTTGCGTCAATTTTGAATGAAATCCATTAGTTGGTATAGAAGTTACGTGCATTTTAAAATTGGACCTATCAGCAGGCTTAGAATCATGTTGGTAGCACTAACGTATATAAGTTACTCCAAATTAATATAGAATGTCAGGTTCTATACGTGTGCATAGTTTAAAGCTGTCGGTTTGCATACTTTCTGATATATGGGTAATTGGATAAAAAATATTGAGAGCATTTATTAACAGTTGGCAGCCCTGGTGGCTCTTAAGAATACGCTCAGTAATATCTGTTCATGTACACATAGCACATACGAAATTTGGTTGAAATCCAATTGATAGTGTAGAAGTTATATGCATTTCAAATTTGGACTTATCAGCAGGCTTATAATTATTTTGGCAACACTGTCATGTATGGCTTCCTGGAAATTAAACTGCAATATTATTATCTATACGTGTGCCAATTTTGAAATAGCTCGCATTCATACCTTCCAAGATATCCAACATGGAGCTCAAATTTCAATTGCGATTTTTCAGCAGTTGGTAGCACAGACATCATTTTCAAATATGGCCGTGAGATATTCAGGTATAGATGTTTACTCCTACCAATTTTTGTTTCGATTGCTGCAGCCGTTTAGGAGTTGATAGGGGGGGGGGGGACACACACACACAGCCAGACAGACCGACAAACAGAAGGACAGACAGACACACATTTGCCCGATCTCATAAGTCTACTTTTTCCTCATTTTTGCAAAATGTGAAAAGTAGGCTAAACATTGTATTGTTAATGCACAGTGATCAACATCTTGAAGTAAAATAACAACCAATGAGGGAGAAAGAATGGAGAGAGTAGCTGAATAACTAAAAGCAAAGTAAATACATATCCAATTCGGCAAGATAAATTCTACGGAGGATTTTTGTGCGTGGGGAGGGGGATAAAAAGTTGAAAGCCAAATACCGTAATCTCAAAATTGTCAGGTTAAAAAAAAATAGAGGGGCCTGGAGAAGCTTGTTCTAGGGCCCGTGTTTGCTGTCTACGGTCCTGACACCAACAACGATATTCGAGCAGGTTTATGTCCTGAAGCAAACTGTCTCATGGGCAAAATTTATTGAAGTGACTGATATCTCTGGTGGATATGGCACGACCAAGTATTTCACACATCCTATAATTAATTCTTTCTTGTGACCTTTCATTGATTTAAATTAATGACTTTTTGTAAGGATATCGAATTTCTTTTTAGGTTTTTGTTAAGATGCCGTAGTTTCTAAAGATCTTTCACGCTGACGATGTTATCATTGACATAACGAAACATGTAGCCTACGTGTTCATTTAATTATTAAACTACTCTCTAGTGTTCGACAAGGCGGCTTTTATAATTGGAGATTGATAAGAATTCTTCACGACAGAGGTGACTGACGGACTGATGATTGTCACGGAGAGATGCAGCAAGTCTTTTGTTTTTTCAACACCTTCTCCAGTTTAATGGCAGTCCTGAGGCACCTACCCCATTCCAGTCATTAATAATCACAGCCAACACTGACCATCTTGTCTGTCACTCCTGGAGGTCCGGGTTCGGGTTCGATTCCCGGCTCTGTCAAGTAATTTTAATTCTGTTCTGAGATCTGGAACGGGGTCCACTCAGCCTCGTGAGGTAAAACTAAGAAGAGAAGGGCTCAATTATTATCTCAGTCATTCTGCCAGTGATTTTCTGTGGTTTCCCCATTTCTACTCCAGGCAAATGTTGGGATTGTTCCTACCTTAAAGTCACGGCCGCCTCCTTCCCAATCCTCAACTGAATTACAAATACACACATCAATGCAGTCATCACAATAACATAGGTTATCAGAACAAATCCACAGATACCCAAGTACACGAAGCTGATGACCAAGATTTCCCAGGCCCCTAAAAGCATATATTATTATTATCATAATGGACTAATAATAATAACAACACCAACAACGCGTTGTTGATTCGCTTAGGAGCTTTTGGAAGCCTTTATAGGGAGGTGAAAGGCTGCTTGAGCCTTTAGTTCTCGCAGTTAAGAGGCGCACGTGTGCTTCATAACAAGGTTGATAGCGCACAGTTCGCTACTCCTGTGGGGGTCCGGGCGGGGACACCAAGAACCCGCTGTTGAGCCAGCTTGATGTCCTAGGCGAAACCCCACACAAGACACGGCACAAACCTAGGGAAATTGCTGCGTTTTTGGCAACTAAATTTTTATATAAAGGTAGCATTACTTTGCCATTGTAACTGTAATATCGTAACTATTTTGATAGTTAACTTTAACTGTTACTTTAGCAAACGTTCATTCTTCTCGACACTATCACAGGAGATTGCCAGACTCGAAACATCGGTTTAAGACTAAAGGAAAAAGCTTGTTAGATAATAAATCCATGCAAAAACAGAAATATTGCTGCCGTTATGTTTCGCTTCAGACCGGTCACGTCATCTCGGTGGACCACTTTCCGCGCATGCCTGAGTACGTGACGTCACACCATTAATGGCATTATCGGAGATGAATATCAGGCCTGAAGCAGTGGTTAATTACCTGTGTTATTTTGGAGAAATAATAAGAATTCTTTGGTGTAACTACTGAGGACTTAAAGACACAAAAGTGCTGAAAAGGACACTTACATTCAATCTGACTGAGCCGGTGTCGAACCCGCTATTCTGGGTTTAAAAGCCAACTCTAAAATAATTGCTACACTTAGATCGACAAATTCATAGAAATAAAAATAAAAATATGAATTAAAGAAACACAAAATAAGTAACAAAAAATTAAATAAAAATAAATTTAATAAAAATGAAAAAAGATATTAAAAAGAAATAAAATAAAAAATACCGTAAATCAATCAATAAAGTAAATCATTAAAATAAATTAAAGAAATTGAAGAAATATTTAAATCAATAAACCAATAAATCAATCTAGAAAGAAAGAAAGAAAGAAAGAAAAAAGAAATATTCAAATACCTTAAGGAGAAAAAGTCGAGGGGAAAAGATAACTGTTCGAAAGTATTCCAAGGATTGAAGAAAGAAACACAGTACAGAAGAAAACAACATAGGAGAATTTGAGAATGTCACGGAATTAATATAATTAAAAGATAATGAAATGTAACAAATTTTAAATTGTTAATTTAAATCAGTTATTTTGATTTAATAAAAAATAAAATAAAGAATTTCATTAACACAATTCACAGTCTATAGTAAAATTAACGAATCAAATCAAATCAAATCAAATCAAATCAAATCAAATCAAGTCAAATCAAAACCAAACAACTAAACAAAAAGGAAACAAAAACAAAATGAAACATAAACACAAAAAACAAAAGAAAACACAAAATACAAACCACAAAACAAAACAAAAGACAAAGAACATAAAAAATAAAACAAAAGGAAACAAAAAACACAAAACAAAACAAAAACAAAAACAAAAACAAGATAAAACACAAAACGAAACACAAAACGAAAGAAAACCCAAAACAAAAGTCAAAAAACAAAACACAAAAGAACACAAAACAAAACACAAAAAGCAAAAGCGAGAAGCGAAAATCAAAAAACAAAAACAAAAACAAAAACAAAAACAAAGACAAAAACAAAAACAAAAACAAAAACAAAAACAAAATCAAAAACAAAAACAAAAACAAAAACAAAAACAAAAAACAAAAACAAAAAACAAAAAACAAAGAACAAAACAAAAAAATAAAAAATAAATAAAAAATAATTACACGGCTAATCAAAACAGTATAGAAGTAGGCCTAAGTCAAATATTAAATTCACAATTTGAAAGAATAGAAAAGAAATTATCTCTTTTGAAAATTTAGATGAGTTGCCCTAAGCCAGTAAAGTGGATAAAGTGACACCAGGTCATCAATATCTATTAGTAGTAGTCTAGAGTACGTTGACCGTAGCTGAAGCTGCCACACTCACCGCAACCACAATTAGAATGTAAACTGCTGTTTGATTCCTCCAGAAGTGTTTATAACGTTTCGGGGAAGACGAGTCATTATTGAGCATCGCCGTGCATAATAAGACGCAGATGTTTGTGGAACAATGGAGACGGTAGAGCAGGCGATCAGATGCTCTCTCTTCATTCATCAGTACATTCCTTGTCTTCGTCTTTCTCTTTACTTCATTCCAACTCCTAAGTGGGGTCGATGTTTCTGACTGCTCTCCTCCATTTAGCCCGGTCATGCACATCCTCTTCCGACAACTGTTTTTCTCTGAGGTCCTCCTGTACACAATCCATGCATCGTCGTTTAGGTCGGCCTCGCATTCTCACTCCCTGTATTTGCATGTCTAATATCATCCTCCTTGTAACATACAGGGTCATTATCTAAGTGCACTCCGATAAACACGGCAAGCTAAGCCGGCTGTGACTGGCGCGTACCCGGGTCAACCCGCTGACTCATATCGTTAGTTCACACGTGTTTTGTCAATCATATGGACGTGAATATCCGCATCCGCGCAGTGCTTTACCTATAGATGCCACATACATTCAAGAACCTGGGCTGATGTCCATTAATTCGCAATCCCTAAATAAATGGCTAACATTGGCTTTTGTTTAAAGGTTATTCACCAGTAGATTCACTCTCTTGTAATTATTGTCAATTCAAATTACAGTACAGTAAGTATGTAGTTAGTTTTAGTTGTAATTATGAAGTTAATTTGTTTATTAGCTATATGTCATTGTTCTATTAGACTGTGGTGTGTGAGTGTGCTGGTGAGGGTGCATGTGAGTGGGCCTGGTGACAGACTGTTTTAGTGGTAGTATTTGTTTGTTGGTGAAACTTAAGTATTTTTTTTGTTAGTAGAATTTTGGTATTTAATTGTTAGTAGAAGGTTAGTATTTTGTAGTAGAATTGCTCTTTACTTATTCTGAAAGGGAGTAGCAGCCTTTCAGAATAAAGCAATTCTTTACTAGTCTAATAGACGGTTAAGATATTGATAATATAAGCCAACTAATGGCTACACTGCGTTCTGCTGCATGGCTGAAAGCAACGGGAAACTACAGCCGTAATGCTATTCCCGAGGATATGCACCTCTCTATGCATAATTACATGTGATGATGGCCTCCTCCCTTGTAAAATTTCAATCCGGAGGTAAACTAGTCCCCCGTTCGGATCTCCGGGTGGGGACTACTCGAGAGGGGGTTAACATCACAGAAGTGACAAAGAGGAAATCTGACATTCTACGGATCGGAGCGTGGAATGTTAGAAGTCTGCTAGGAAGTGGAAAGTTAGAAAACTTAGAAAGGGAAATGGATAGGTTGAGGTTGGATTTGGTTGGGATTAGTGAAATGCGCTGGCAGGAAGAGCAGGACTTTTGGTCAGGAGACTATAGGGTCCTTAGCACTAAATCAAACAATGGCCAAGCAGGGGTTGGTCTCATATTGAGTAGGAAACTTGGACAGCGGGTGGAATATTATGAGCAATATAGTGAACGGATTATTGTAGCAAAAATCAATACTAAACCTACCTGCACCACAGTGGTACAGGTCTATATGCCTACCAGTCAAGCTGATGATGAGGATGTTGAAAAGGTCTACCAAGAAATAGATGACATTCCGAGGTATATCAAAGGTGATGAAAATGTTATACTAATGGGAGATTGGAATGCTGTGGTAGGAAAAGGGAGAGAAAGGAAGATAGTAGGAGATTTCGGATTAGGTGAAAGGAATGATCGAGGAAGCAGGCTGATGGAATTCTGCACCGAACATGAGCTGGTCATAGCTAACACCTTATTCAATAACCACAATAGAAGAATATACACATGGATGAGACCAGGAGATACAGGGCGTTACCAAATCGACTTCATTATGGTCAAGCAGAGGTTTCGAAACCAGATTTTGGATTGTAAAACATATCCTGGTGCTGACATAAACTCTGACCACAATCTGGTTGTAATGAAATGCAGATTAAAGTTGAAGAAACTGAAGAAAAGTCAAAAGCCAAAAAGGTGGGCAATAGACAGACTGAAAGTAAAGGATGTAAACGAAAGATTCAAGAAGAGTATAAAAGAAGGACTAATCAAAAACCCTAAACAAACTTCAATTGCAGACGAATGGGCACTTTTGAAGAATGAAATAACAAAATCCGCAGAAGAAAACATTGGTAGGAAAGAAAGAATAGGTAGAAAACCGTGGATCACTCAGGATATACTAGAATTGATGGATGAAAGGCGGAAACACAAGAATCTAAGAGATGAAAAGGGGAAAGCAGAATACAGACGTCTGAGAAATGAGGTTAACAAGAAATGCAAGGAAGCGAAAGAAGAATGGTTGAAAGAGAAATGTGCAGGTATAGAAAATTGTCTGAAATTAGGAAGAGTAGACACAGCTTATCGAAGGATTAAGAATACTTTTGGGGAAAAGAAGACTAAGTGCTGTAATATTAGGGACATAAATGGAAATCCTCTAACAGATAGGGAAGAAAAGGTTGAGAGATGGAAAGCTTACATAGAGTGCTTGTATAAGGGAAAGGAGATTGAGAATCATGTAATGGAATGGGAGGAGGAAATAGATGAGGATGCAAAAGGAGATTTAATATTGAGATCAGAATTCGACAGAGCATTAGAGGACTTAGGCAGGAACAAAGCACCAGGCATAGATGATATACCGATTGAGTTGCTACGCTGCATAGGAGATGAAGGTCTGATCAGGTTATTTCACTTGGTGTGTAGGATTTATGAGACAGGTGAGGTACCCCCTGATTTCAAGAAGAATGTTATCATCCCTATACCAAAGAAAGTGGGAGCTGACAGAGGAGAAGATTACCGTACAATCAGCTTGATTACTCATGCTTCAAAGATCCTGTCTAGAATAATTTACAAGAGGATTGAAAGCCAGATAGAAACGGAGTTGGGTGAAGACCAGTTTGGTTTCAGGAGAAATGTAGGAACAAGGGAAGCTGTACTAAGTCTTAGGCTGATTTTGGAAGGTAGAATGAGGAAAGATAAGAGAACGTTCATGGCATTTGTAGACTTAGAAAAGGCTTTTGATAACGTTGATTGGACTAAATTGTTTGACATTTTGAAATCTATTGGAATAAAGTACAGGGATAGGAGGGTGATATACAATCTCTACGGAAACCAGACAGCAGTCATTCAAGCTGAAGGACATGAGAGAGAAGTTGGTATTCAGAAAGTTGTAAGGCAAGGCTGCAACTTATCACCCATACTTTTCAATCTTTACATTGAACAAGCAATGAAGGAAATTGGAGAAAAATTTAAAGTGGGAGTGAAGATTCAAGGAGAAATAATTTCAACTCTGAGATTTGCTGATGACATCGTCATCTTGGCCGACAAGCCTGAGGATTTGAATGAGTTTTTGAATGGTATGGATTCCGTCTTACGGAAGGAATTCATGATGAAAATTAATAAATGTAAAACAAAAATACTGGAATGCAGCCGAAATAAATCAGAAACCTCTATGGAGATCAAATTGGCCGGTGAAAAGCTGAAGGAAGTAGGAGACTTCTGTTAATTAGGAAGCAGAATAACCAGTGATGGACGAAGCAAAGAGGATATAAAAAGTAGGTTGGCTCAGGCAAGGAAAGTCTTTCTACAAAAAAGGAATCTGTTAACATCGAATATAGATTTAGGTATTAGGAAGTCATTTTTGAAAGCCTTTGTCTGGAGAGTGGCGCTCTATGGAAGTGAAACTTGGACTATTGGTGCA
Organism: Meconema thalassinum; assembly: GCA_946902985.2. Taxonomy (NCBI): domain Eukaryota; kingdom Metazoa; phylum Arthropoda; class Insecta; order Orthoptera; family Tettigoniidae; genus Meconema; species Meconema thalassinum. Next base: position 12,297,388 of record OX336399.1, on the reverse strand, counting down.
GCAGAAAAGAGGAGAATTGAAGCATTTGAAATGTGGTGTTACAGGAGAATGATGAAGATCAGATGGGTGGATAGGGTTACAAACGAAGAGGTATTAAGGCGAGTGGGAGAGGAGAGATGTTTCTGGCGACTGCTAATGAAGAGAAGAGACAGGTTGGTAGGACACATACTAAGACACCCAGGAATAGCAAGCTTAGTTATGGAAGGAAGGGTCGAGGATAAGAACTGTAGGGGTAGACGAAGGTTAGAATATGTTAAACAGATTGCCTCGGATGTAGGGTGTGGTAGCTATGTAGAAATGAAACGATTAGCTCAGGACAGGGAGGCATGGAGAGCTGCATCAAACCAGTCAAAAGACTGAAGACTCAAACAACAACATGGACGTGTATCTGCAAAGCTTAGACGTTAGTGTTGCATGTTTAGTGAGTATTGTTATTACTTCGATTGTTGGTCATTGTCTAGACACCAATTCACATTGCGCGAACGTGAGTATATCCATAATTCGTATATGAAAACCAGAAAGTCTTGTTCTGAAACGAGACGAAAATTTCGAATCAAGTTTCTAGGAAGACCTGTGCCTAATGCCAGTACAATTAGGAGGCTCGCTAAGCGATTCAAGGAAACAGGCTCCGTAAATAATAAAAGAGTTGACATTCTTTCATCAGAAGATGTCAGGTGTGTATTACAAGAGAGGGATGACATTTTCTGCATCGCCTATGAGCACTGTAAGTATACATAATTGTACATCTTTGATAAAAGTGTGAAAGTGCATGCCAACCACCGGCTGAACTGGGTACGCGTGCCCGCGATCTGCGCCAGTTACAGCCAGCTTAACTTGCCGTGTTCACTCGCACGCACATACATAATGACCCAGTAAATATGTTCTTTGAGTATAAACAAGTAGTTCCGTGACGAACTAAAGAGCCTACTTTTCTTATAATTATAGAGACCATATATCAATAGTTGGCAGACCTGACGACTCTATATTCTTAGTTTCATCTCTTAAAGTGTACACAACGCACATGCAAAATTTGGTTGAGGTCCAATAGATAGTATGCACGTTACACGAATTTAAATATTGAATTTATCAGCAAGCGTAAAATCAGGTTGGCGACACTGCCATAAATGGGATGCTGAAACTTAAATTGAAATATTATGATCTATATATGTGCCAATTTTGAAAGAACTGCATTTATTAGTATGGAAGTTACATGTGATTCAAAATTAAACCTATCAGCACGCGTAGAATCATGTTGGCAACACCCTCTTGTATGGGCTCAGTAGATTAGTCTGATGTAATATTTTCTACTGTTATGTGTGTCAACTATGGAACAATACCCATGCATATCTTCCGAGATATTCAACATAGACCGTGACATTCCATTGCGATTTCTCTGCAGTGGTAGCACTGACATCATTTTCAATTATGGCCATGACATATTCAGGCATAGGTCTTTACTCATACCAAATTTGGTTTCGATAGCTGCTGCCGGTTAGGAGATGATGGGAGGGGGGAACACACACAGACATACAGAAAGACAGACAGACACACATTTGTCCGGATCGATCTCATAAGTCTACTTATTCCTAATTTTAACAAAATGTGAAAAGTAGGATAAAAATGCTCTTAAAGTTTAAGAGAGTTCTTTATCGGAGGGGAAGTAAAGCCGGCAGTCCCATGTCATAGATTTATGGCATGATAAAGAACCTTCCACTAATTACACTTGTGTGAAGCTAAATTATAGGTTAGATTTGACTAACGCTCTTAGGTTCCATTGTTCGTCGCCAGGAGCCGACTGCAGTGGCAACTAGTAACCACGTTCAGAACTAGTTGGTCGTTGACGGTGGAGTTTGGTAGCAAAAGTTGTAACTACTTGAAAATCGAATGTCTGCAGTCCTTACTTGAATTAAAAACAGATACACACACTAATACAGCCATCACCATTAACACCGGTTACCGGACAGATTCTACACACACCCAAAGTACACGGGGCTACATGACCGCGTTGTCGCAGCCCCTAAACTGAGGAACCAACCAACCAAAGTTGTTTATGGATCTACCAGAGGGAGAGAGATGCTCCAATTTCTCTACCACAATATAAAATTCTTAGTACAGAAGAGGAATCTGTTGACGTATATAGATTTAGATATTAGGAAGTCATTTTTGAAAGGCTTTGTCTGGAGCGTGGCGCTCTATGGAAGTGAAACGTGGACTGTTGGCGCAGCAGGAAAGAGGAGAATTGAAACGTTTGAAATGTGGTGTTACAGGAGAATGATGAATATCAGATGGGTAGATAGGGTTACAAACGAAGAGGTATTAAGACGAGTGGGAGATGAGAGATGTTTCTGGCGAATGCTAATGAAGAGAAGAGATAGGTTGATAGGACACATACTAAGACACCCAGGAATAGCAAATTAAGTTATGGAAGGAAGGGTCGAGGACAAGAACTGTAGGGGTAGACCAAGGTTAGAATAAGTTGAACATATTAAAGGTTGGTTGCTATGTAGAGATACAACGATTAGCTCAGGACAGGAAGGCATGGAGAGCTGCATCAATTCCGTCGAAAGTCTGAATACCTAAAAAACAACAACAACAACAACAACAAATACAATAAGGTGGCGTAGTCAGTAGCTTGATGAACTGCTATGCCCAAGATCACGGGTTCAAACTCGGCTGAGGTCATCGTAGTTTTAGGAGCGTTAAAATCCCTCAGTATGCCTTCCTTCGGAGGGGAAGTAAAGCCGGATGTCATAGATTTATGGCATATAAAAGAACCTACCACTACTATTGCTAGGGTGTAGCTAAATTTGTAGGTTATATTTCGTTGGTTAGAAGCGCTCTATCAAGTTCCAACGTTTGCCGCTGGGTGTCAGTGACTGTGCCATCTAGTAGCCAAAGTTGGAACTACTTGAATTTGAACTTGTGGGAGAGCCTACGGCCGTTCAATTGAAATACCCTGCTTTGGCCATTGGCTGCGATTCAAATGTAATAAGGAATAACAACTCTCAAAGACTGTATTTTGATCTCTACTAGCAATTACCGGCGGTTAATAATGTGTATTTTAACTTTGAGAAATATTGCAGCCTCTCTTTGTACACCGCCTGGGAAATATGGTGGTGTCCAACACGTCATGAAGACTGCCATCAGACACTATTCACTTACCAGACAGAAGCAGACAGTTAAGCGACTATAAACACAGTGCTAATACACCTGACTCAACTTATTTTATGATTCATTACAGCCGTCTTCTTGCCTTGCTTAATTAGTGGCGAGAGCTACACTCTCAGCAAGTTAACTTGGTGCTGGATATAGTCGAGATCAAGTTAACTTGGTATTGGATTTAGTCGAGATCATGTCAACTTGGTACTCGATATAGTCGAGATCATGTCAACTTGCTACTGGATATAGTCGAGATCATGCTATCTTGGTACTGGCTATAGTGTACTCTAAACTCTCATCAAGTTAACTTGGTGCTGGATAAGTCGAGATCATGTCAACTTGGTACTGGCTATACTGTACTCTCAACTCTCAACATGTTAACTTGGTACTGGATAAGTCGAGATCATGTCAACTTGGTACTGGCTATACTGTACTCTCAACTCTCAACATGTTAACTTGGTACTGGATAAGTCGAGATCATGTCAACTTGGTACTGGATAAGTCGAGATCATGTCAACTTGGTACTGACTATACTGTACTCTCATCTCTCATCAATTTAACTTGGTATTGGATAAGTCGAGATCATGTCAACTTGGTACGGGATATAGTCGATTTCAAGTTAACGTGGTATTGTATATAGTCAGGATCATGTCAACTTTATACTGGATATAGCCGGGATCATGTTAAGTTGGTAATGGATATGTTCGGAAACATGTTAACTTGTTACTGGATATAGCCGAGGTCATGTCAACTTGATGCTGGATATAGTCGGGATCATGTTAACTTGGTACTGGATATAGTCGGGATCTAGTTAACATTCAACCACTCCGGCCCGCTTTGTTTCACGGTTATTCACCACTGTTCACTCTCTACATCCAGGATAACCCTCAATTTACTCCATCTTGAAAAGTAACGTCCATTTTCGTTACGTCGTTACTGTTAAAAGAAGCAGCTTTACATTTACTTAATTTACTAAGTAACGGCGTTAATCCTTCGTCACCACAAAATGTAACGGTTTCTAGTATCGGCACCACGTAAACTGTCACAAATCACATGGACTGTATTGATAAGGGCAATTTTATTGTTCTTGTCACAGAGCTGTTGAGTGAGAGAGAGACAATACCGGTGATCGAGTCTCAAACAGTTCGCATTTCAATGAAATTGACGGAGGAGATGTTAGCAGCTGTCCCATGCGGGTGGAGACATATATCACTGCTGGACACCGCCACCCCGCCAACTGCCTTCACAGTCGCAGCTTGGCCCCTAGTAAAGTAGTATATAATAGTACATTATGCAACGAACCTATAATGGCAATAATTAAGACACGAGTATGTTTATAAAACGAGCGTAAGTGAATTTTATAATTTCCATTCGAGTGTCTGAATTACCATTATAGGCGAGTTGCATACGACTGTTTATGTTCGACGATAATCATAACTTTATTATATGTTTTAACATAAATATCTATGGGATTCAGTTAATTCAGTTATTAGTGAACTCTGACTGAACATATCGCATGCGTGGGTCAAGGCACTCCGAGAACAGAGACCATTCACTTTGCTTGCCAATACAGAAATATGTTGGATTTTGAGCGCATGCGCGAAGGTATCCTTACCTAATTGGTCACACAACTGTTTCTTGAGCTCTGATTGGTGAGAGAAACTGTTTCATAATGAAAAATAGTGTTATAATGACCCTCATTATGACACAGTTTTCTGAGATATAATGTTTACATTTCGACATCGTCGAACATAAATGGATTTTTGAATTTTCATTAATCTTATAAAAATTTCTTAATTTTAACATGATTACCTAAGAGTTCGGCTGCAGAGGGTAAGAGATGGTTGGTTGGTTGGTTGGTTCCTCGGTTTAGGGCCTGCGACAACGCAGTCATGTAGCCCCGTGTACTTTGTGTGTGTGTAGAATCTGTCTGATAACCGGTGTTAATTGTGTGGCTGTATTAGTGTGTGTATCTGTTTTTATTCAAGTAAGGGCAGCAGACGATCAATTTTCAAGTAGTTCGTACTTTTGCCGCCAAACACCACCGTCAACGACCAACTAGTTCAGAAATTAGTTACCAGATGCCAGCGCAGTCGGCTCCTGGAGACGAACGTAGGAACCTGAGAACGTTAGTCAAATGTTTAACCTATATTAATTTAGCTTCACACAGGTGTAATTAGTGGAAGGTTCTTTAACATGGCATAAATCTATGACATGGGACCGACGACTTTACTTCCCCTCCGAAGGAAGATATACTGAGGGATTTTTAACGTTCATAAAAAATCCGACGACTTCGGCCGGGTTTGAACCCGCAACCATGGGCATAGAAGCTCAGCATGCTACGCAACCGAAGCAGCTGAGGGTAAGAGAAGTAGAGGAGGCCGCAATGCTAACTGCTAACAGGGCATCATGGAGGTAACTAGTTCGCAAACAGAGGCTGGCAGACTGGACGCTGAAAGGCACAACAGTCTCAAATGAAAATTTATCTATGTAATTTTAACAGCACTTTTACAAACATTTCCAACTGGCAAAATTAAACTACGCTGGTCAAAAAATTAATGCATATTGCAAGCTTAAGTATTTGTGGACCAAATACTGTAATACACGTGCTTTATCCGATAACTGTTTCTATTTATTTGTGAAGCGTATGGCACAACAATTATGACAAGAAGATCCGTGAAGAACTATACAGCCTACTTTTCATGCCAATGATTATTCCACAGTATATGAACCTATCTAGAATAATGACGAAATTAAGTTGGTAATATCAAAATGTCTAATTAGTTCAAAATATTTCTGGTATAATGTAGCCTAATAGAGCACTACAGTTGGCAGCCCTGGTGACTGAATATATTCTTAGTTCCATCTCTTAAGGCACTGAATACAAAATTTGGTTGAAGTCCAATGGACGTTACATGCAGTTAGACATTGGATCTATCAGCTCACGTAAAAGCATGTTGGCAACAATGTCATGCGTGTGCTGGTCAGAAATAATCTGAAATATTATGATATCTTGTTTTGCCAATTTTGGATGCAATCCATTTGTTATTATAGAAGTTATATGCATTTTAAAATTGGACCTATCAGCAGGCTTATAATCATGTTGGCAGCACTGACGTATATTAGTTACTTCAAATTAATCTAGAATGTCAGGTGCTATACGTGTGCAAAGTTTACAGCTGTTGGCTTGCATACTTTCTGATATATTGATATTAGGGTAAAAAAATATAGACAGCATTTATTAACAGTTGGCAGCCTTGATTGTTCTTAAAAATACTTATAGTCATATCTGTTATGTTACACATAGCACATACGAAATTTGTTTGAAAACCAACTGATAGTGTAGAAGTTACATGTATTTAAAAATTGGTCCTATCAGCAGGCTTAGAATCATGTTGGTAGAACTGACGTATATAAGTTACTCCAAATTAATTTAAAATATCAGGTACTATACGTGTGCATAGTTTAAAGCTGTCGGCTTGCATACTTTCTGATATATTGGTATTTGGATAACAAATAGAGAGAGCAATTATTAACCATTGGCAGCCCTGGTGGCTCTTAAGAATATGCTCAGTCATATCTGCTTATGTACACCTATTACATACAAAATTTGGTTGAAATCCAATTGATAGTGTAGAAGTTACATGCATTTAAAAATTGGACTTATCAGAAGGCTTAAAATTATTTTGGTAACACTGTCATGTATGGCCTCCTGGAAATTAAATTAAAATAGTATTATCTACGTGTGTGCCAATTTTGGAATAGCTCCCATGCATACCTTCCGAGATATCCAACATGGAGCTCAAATTTTCAGTGCGTTTTTTCAGCAGATGGTAGCACTGACATCAGTTTCAAATATTGGCATGAGATATTCAGGCATGGATGTTTACTCATACCAAATTTGGAAACGATAGCTGCAGCCGTTTAGGAGTTGATAGGGGACACACACACACACACACACAGCCAGCCAGACAGACAGACACACATTTTTCCGGATCGAACTCATAATTCTACTTTTTCCTCAATTTTTTGCAAAATGTGAAAAGTAGGCTAATAATAATAATAATAATAATAAGTACATACTAGCACAGATATCAAACTTATTACGATCTTAAGTCCAGTCTACTGTAGGCTCGATGGTGTAGCACTGCAAAAGTCGTTAGGGTCACGAAAGTACGCTCTTAGTTTGCAATCTTCACCAATGTGCCTGATCGTCTGGTTCGATGTATCGCAATCACAGCACAGATTTGGCCGCTTCCCCCATTTGTGCAGATTGTATGCACACTGTACGGTACAAACAAACAAACAAACAAACAAACAAACAAACGTGTTATCTTAGAGTTAACACATGAGTCAATGTGCAAAAACCAAATGTCGTCATACAGCAAGGCAAATACATCATGCAATATGCAAAACTTTTTTTGACCAGTGGATTAAAGTGACACTAACTGAACGCAGTTCCAGTGTTGCCTTAGTAAACGAGTTAGTTGACGGTGCATTACAATGTGTATAAACATATTCTGTACCATGTTTTATTGCGTTTGGTTCGTTGTTAAATCGCTTGTGTCGTAATCACGCGATCGAAGTGAAAGTTTGAATAATGAACCTACGCAATAATTTTCCTTAAATGGTACATGAGTCTATGGCCTATACATATAACAATCCTACATGGCGACCAACCGAAATGTTTAGATGGATCTCAATATCTACGAATCTATTACAGCAATCAAACTGAATGTTTTAATGTTCATAAGGGCTATGAACATAAGTCCACCTATAGGACTTTCAATAACCTGGTGATCACAAATCCAACATGGCGGTGACGCGAAGTATAAATATTCACATGGTTGTTTCTCCCAATTTAACCATCCAAGTGCAGTGACACTTGGTACAGTAAATCCGTATACAAATGTTAATCCACTGGCATCTAATTTTTTTCAATTGTTTCCATAACCACAAGATGGCAGCTGTGCGAAATTTTAAATTCTCGTTTTTACTTCCTGTTTCCTAATCATGCGATTGAAGTTGGAATACTACACGTACACAATACTCTTCATGTAATAGTACATAACTCTTAAGACCTACAGATATAAAAATCCAACATGGCGACCATCCGCAATATTTAGTCGGTTCTCAATATCTACGAATCTATTACAGCAATCAAACTGAAATTTTGTATGTTGATAGAGGCAATTAACATACAGTAAGTAGGATATATGAAAAGAGGCGGTATAGTTCTTCACGGAACTATTTGTTGTCTGTAAGATTGTTCCATATAATTTTTATCCCGTAGGTAAAGATTGGCATGATTTTTGCTTTGAATAATTTCATGGCCGTATCTAGGCTGAGTAGTCGGATGTTTCTTATGTCGAGCATGGCCAATACTGCATGGGCTGCTCGTTCTGTTACATGTTTAGTAAAACATTTAGCCGTGGGTTGCAATGTCATCCCTAAGTATTTGTATTCGGACGAGATTTTGAGGTTTTTCCCTCTAATGTTGATTTGAGCATTCGTAGGTGTTTTGCCTCCATTTCTGAATATCATCATTTTCGTCTTTGATATGTTTATGTGCAAATTGTGTTGATTGCACCACGTGCAGGGCTGGTTTTAAAAGTTAGCCGCCTATAGGCTAAAGTCCATTTGCCGCCTCCTCTATAATACATTAATTGTTTTATACAACAAAAGCATAGAGTTCATTGGCGTTTTCATCTTTTTTAAACATAAAGTTCATTTAGTTTAGATAAAACTACAAATTTAATGGCTGACATAATAAATGTTATAATGAAATTAGTTATCTACTCGTTTTTTTTTACTTCTTTTAAGATTCGTTAAAAATGAAATGGGTTTCAACCTTAACTAATTAATTTGTTCTTGGAGATCAGTGATCACTATTGTACACATATTTTTATATTGTAATGCCAATGACAATCTTTTGCGTAATTGAAGAACTGTGTTCAATTTGAATTAAGTTGAAATTACACAAAATGTGGTTAATTACTGGTTTATTTGTTGAAAAATATACAAACTTCTCTAAAACAACTCACCCCACGTAATCTTCGTGTTCAAATTTACATAGCTTTCTTACGAGATTTCTTAATGGCAAACTCGTTAATAAAGTCCTCATATGAAGTGTTTTTGTTGTATTTGCCTCAATACAAAGTAATGAAAGTGAGTTTAACCGTATTTCAGAAATGCTAGTTCGCAGACAGTTCTTAACTCTTCTAAGGCAGGAAAAACTGTAGAAGGACTAAAACATAGTTTCAAGTAACTTCTATTCTTAAATTCGTACGGAAAATATGATTAACGTCTGAAATACTTCATTTTAGCTTTTGAATGAATTGCCGCCCCTGAAACTCTGCCGCTCTAGGCTATTTAGAAATACGGCCCTGACCACGTGGTAATTTTGTATATAGTTTCCTGCAGCATTCGAATGTCCATTTATGACCTTACTATTGAAGTTAAATATTTGAAACTAAACATACTTGAAGATTTCATGGCTGCAATCCAACTTAGAATCATGGTATTAGTTCTTCAAACTTATTGTTTGTAGATTTCTTCTTCTTCTTCTTCTTCTTCTTCTTCTTCTTCTTCATGAGTTCACGGTCAATCCCACATCCTTCACAATGCGTGAAGGAATTCTTTTCTCTTTTTTTTTTACAAATTCTATGCCTTATCACGTGCAGTCTCAATGAAATGAAAGAAAGTTAACACGGCCATTGTGAATGCTGGAGGACAATCAAGTGCATTGAAGTCTCTTCCTTGAGGACGAGTAATGTAGCGGCGATGACAGAAAAACATCCCTCATTTAAAGTCTCAGGAATGTAAACGTATTTTATTGACAGGAAGCTGTGAGCCCATTAACAATGGTGTCGTTGTCGAGGAATGTCAGGCGGCTTGACAGCTCAGATGAAGCGTTTTACATGTGCTGCCACTCCCAGCTTCCAGGAAGACTTACTTTCACAGTAGTCTAGGCGGCTGGATACAGCTCCTTGAAATACATTATGATGATTTTATTATTATTATTATTATTACTATTATTATTATTATTATTATTATTATTATTTACAGAAACAGAAATAAAATCAAGAATTCTCAGTGGCAACAAAAGCTACTGGTCTCTGCAAAATCTCTTAAAGAGTAAAATTATATCTAGAAAAACTAAAGTGAGAATTTATAAAAGCATTATACTTCCTGTTGTCACGTATGCGTGTGCTGGTCAGAAATAATCTGAAATATTATGATATCTTGTTTTGCCAATTTTGGATGCAATCCATTTGTTATTATAGAAGTTATATGCATTTTAAAATTGGACCTATCAGCAGGCTTATAATCATGTTGGCAGCACTGACGTATATTAGTTACTTCAAATTAATCTAGAATGTCAGGTGCTATACGTGTGCAAAATTTACAGCTGTTGGCTTGCATACTTTCTGATATATTGATATTAGGGTAAAAAAATATAGACAGCATTTATTAACAGTTGGCAGCCTTGATTGTTCTTAAAAAATACTTATAGTCATATCTGTTATGTTACACATAGCACATACGAAATTTGTTTGAAAACCAACTGATAGTGTAGAAGTTACATGTATTTAAAAATTGGTCCTATCAGCAGGCTTAGAATCATGTTGGTAGAACTGACGTATATAAGTTACTCCAAATTAATTTAAAATATCAGGTACTATACGTGTGCATAGTTTAAAGCTGTCGGCTTGCATACTTTCTGATATATTGGTATTTGGATAACAAATAGAGAGAGCAATTATTAACCATTGGCAGCCCTGGTGGCTCTTAAGAATATGCTCAGTCATATCTGCTTATGTACACCTATTACATACAAAATTTGGTTGAAATCCAATTGATAGTGTAGAAGTTACATGCATTTAAAAATTGGACTTATCAGAAGGCTTAAAATTATTTTGGTAACACTGTCATATATGGCCTCCTGGAAATTAAATTAAAATAGTATTATCTACGTGTGTGCCAATTTTGGAATAGCTCCCATGCATACCTTCCGAGATATCCAACATGGAGCTCAAATTTTCAGTGCGTTTTTTCAGCAGATGGTAGCACTGACATCAGTTTCAAATATTGGCATGAGATATTCAGGCATGGATGTTTACTCATACCAAATTTGGAAACGATAGCTGCAGCCGTTTAGGAGTTGATAGGGGACACACACACACACACAGCCAGCCAGACAGACAGACACACATTTTTCCGGATCGAACTCATAATTCTACTTTTTCCTCAATTTTTTGCAAAATGTGAAAAGTAGGCTAATAATAATAATAATAATAAGTACATACTAGCACAGATATCAAACTTATTACGATCTTAAGTCCAGTCTACTGTAGGCTCGATGGTGTAGCACTGCAAAAGTCGTTAGGGTCACGAAAGTACGCTCTTAGTTTGCAATCTTCACCAATGTGCCTGATCGTCTGGTTCGATGTATCGCAATCACAGCACAGATTTGGCCGCTTCCCCCATTTGTGCAGATTGTATGCACACTGTACGGTACAAACAAACAAACAAACAAACAAACGTGTTATCTTAGAGTTAACACATGAGTCAATGTGCAAAAACCAAATGTCGTCATACAGCAAGGCAAATACATCATGCAATATGCAAAACTTTTTTTGACCAGTGGATTAAAGTGACACTAACTGAACGCAGTTCCAGTGTTGCCTTAGTAAACGAGTTAGTTGACGGTGCATTACAATGTGTATAAACATATTCTGTACCATGTTTTATTGCGTTTGGTTCGTTGTTAAATCGCTTGTGTCGTAATCACGCGATCGAAGTGAAAGTTTGAATAATGAACCTACGCAATAATTTTCCTTAAATGGTACATGAGTCTATGGCCTATACATATAACAATCCTACATGGCGACCAACCGAAATGTTTAGATGGATCTCAATATCTACGAATCTATTACAGCAATCAAACTGAATGTTTTAATGTTCATAAGGGCTATGAACATAAGTCCACCTATAGGACTTTCAATAACCTGGTGATCACAAATCCAACATGGCGGTGACGCGAAGTATAAATATTCACATGGTTGTTTCTCCCAATTTAACCATCCAAGTGCAGTGACACTTGGTACAGTAAATCCGTATACAAATGTTAATCCACTGGCATCTAATTTTTTTCAATTGTTTCCATAACCACAAGATGGCAGCTGTGCGAAATTTTAAATTCTCGTTTTTACTTCCTGTTTCCTAATCATGCGATTGAAGTTGGAATACTACACGTACACAATACTCTTCATGTAATAGTACATAACTCTTAAGACCTACAGATATAAAAATCCAACATGGCGACCATCCGCAATATTTAGTCGGTTCTCAATATCTACGAATCTATTACAGCAATCAAACTGAAATTTTGTATGTTGATAGAGGCAATTAACATACAGTAAGTAGGATATATGAAAAGAGGCGGTATAGTTCTTCACGGAACTATTTGTTGTCTGTAAGATTGTTCCATATAATTTTTATCCCGTAGGTAAAGATTGGCATGATTTTTGCTTTGAATAATTTCATGGCCGTATCTAGGCTGAGTAGTCGGATGTTTCTTATGTCGAGCATGGCCAATACTGCATGGGCTGCTCGTTCTGTTACATGTTTAGTAAAACATTTAGCCGTGGGTTGCAATGTCATCCCTAAGTATTTGTATTCGGACGAGATTTTGAGGTTTTGCCCTCTAATGTTGATTTGAGCATTCGTAGGTGTTTTGCCTCCATTTCTGAATATCATCATTTTCGTCTTTGATATGTTTATGTGCAAATTGTGTTGATTGCACCACGTGCAGGGCTGGTTTTAAAAGTTAGCCGCCTATAGGCTAAAGTCCATTTGCCGCCTCCTCTATAATACATTAATTGTTTTATACAACAAAAGCATAGAGTTCATTGGCGTTTTCATCTTTTTTAAACATAAAGTTCATTTAGTTTAGATAAAACTACAAATTTAATGGCTGACATAATAAATGTTATAATGAAATTAGTTATCTACTCGTTTTTTTTACTTCTTTTAAGATTCGTTAAAAATGAAATGGGTTTCAACCTTAACTAATTAATTTGTTCTTGGAGATCAGTGATCACTATTGTACACATATTTTTATATTGTAATGCCAATGACAATCTTTTGCGTAATTGAAGAACTGTGTTCAATTTGAATTAAGTTGAAATTACACAAAATGTGGTTAATTACTGGTTTATTTGTTGAAAAATATACAAACTTCTCTAAAACAACTCACCCCACGTAATCTTCGTGTTCAAATTTACATAGCTTTCTTACGAGATTTCTTAATGGCAAACTCGTTAATAAAGTCCTCATATGAAGTGTTTTTGTTGTATTTGCCTCAATACAAAGTAATGAAAGTGAGTTTAACCGTATTTCAGAAATGCTAGTTCGCAGACAGTTCTTAACTCTTCTAAGGCAGGAAAAACTGTAGAAGGACTAAAACATAGTTTCAAGTAACTTCTATTCTTAAATTCGTACGGAAAATATGATTAACGTCTGAAATACTTCATTTTAGCTTTTGAATGAATTGCCGCCCCTGAAACTCTGCCGCTCTAGGCTATTTAGAAATACGGCCCTGACCACGTGGTAATTTTGTATATAGTTTCCTGCAGCATTCGAATGTCCATTTATGACCTTACTATTGAAGTTAAATATTTGAAACTAAACATACTTGAAGATTTCATGGCTGCAATCCAACTTAGAATCATGGTATTAGTTCTTCAAACTTATTGTTTGTAGATTTCTTCTTCTTCTTCTTCTTCATGAGTTCACGGTCAATCCCACATCCTTCACAATGCGTGAAGGAATTCTTTTCTCTTTTTTTTTTACAAATTCTATGCCTTATCACGTGCAGTCTCAATGAAATGAAAGAAAGTTAACACGGCCATTGTGAATGCTGGAGGACAATCAAGTGCATTGAAGTCTCTTCCTTGAGGACGAGTAATGTAGCGGCGATGACAGAAAAACATCCCTCATTTAAAGTCTCAGGAATGTAAACGTATTTTATTGACAGGAAGCTGTGAGCCCATTAACAATGGTGTCGTTGTCGAGGAATGTCAGGCGGCTTGACAGCTCAGATGAAGCGTTTTACATGTGCTGCCACTCCCAGCTTCCAGGAAGACTTACTTTCAAGTCAGTAGTCTAGGCGGCTGGATACAGCTCCTTGAAATACATTATGATGATTTTATTATTATTATTATTATTACTATTATTATTATTATTATTATTATTATTTACAGAAACAGAAATAAAATCAAGAATTCTCAGTGGCAACAAAAGCTACTGGTCTCTGCAAAATCTCTTAAAGAGTAAAATTATATCTAGAAAAACTAAAGTGAGAATTTATAAAAGCATTATACTTCCTGTTGTCACGTATGGCTCAGAAACCTGGGTATTGTCCAAGCAAACTGAAAGGAAATTAGTAACTTTTGAAAATAGAATACTACGACGCATTTTCGGACCGATAGTAGAAAATGGCCAGTGGAGAATTAGAACAAATAAGGAATTGCGGGATCTCTACAAAGAACCGGATATCGTCGCCCGTGCCAAAAGCCAAAGACTACGCTGGGCTGGTCATGTACATAGAAGAAGTAGAGAATTGAATTTAAGGGCAGTTTTGGCAGGTGTACCCAGAGGAAGGCGACCATTGGGACGACCGAGACTTCGCTGGTGGGACCAAGTTCAAAAAGATATGAGAAAAATCGGAGTCACGGAGGACATAATGGATGATCGAGAAAGATGGCGCCGTGCTGTTGGCGAGGCCAAAAACCTGCTTAGGTTTGAGTGGCCATCTAGGTAAGGTAAGGTAAGGTATTATTATTTACCAGTACTTCATTCTCAAGGGCAATATCTAGCAACTTTACAGATTACAGAAATCAAAGCATAATCACTACCATTAAAAAAAAATACAGTCAGTCTGAAAGACTAGACGTTATATCATTTCAAATGACGCATGCTATAAATGCTACACATGTTAGAAAGGCTCAGGAGGGCTTCTGACTTCGCTCGAAACCCCAGGACTCTTTCAACAGACTCCATTACCCATTAACATAGGCTTCCTGCGCGGGCACCTCTTTAAGGGTCACCCTGTATTTGAGTGTGACATAATTTACAACTCTTTAAGAGTCACCCATTATTTGAATCTGATATCTTTCAAACCTCTTTAAGGGTCACCCTGTATTTGAATTGAATCTAACATACTGTACACCTCGTTAAGTGTCACCCTGTAATTTGCTCTGGCATCCTGCACACCTCTTTAGGAGGTACCCTATATTCTTATCTGGCATCTTGTATATCTCTTTAGAAGTCACCCTGAATTCTTGTGTGACATCTTGTACACCTCTTTAGGAGCCACCCTGTATTCTTGTCTGACATCTTGTGAACATCTTTAGGAGTCACCCTGTATTCTTCTCTGCCATCTTGTACACCAGTTTAAGAGTCACCTTGTATTCTTATCTGGCATCTTGTATATCTCTTTAGGAGTCACCCTGTATTCTTATTGGCATCTTGTATATCTCTTTAGGAGGCACCCTATATTCTTATCTGGCATCTTGTATATCTCTTTAGGTGTCACCCTGTATTCTTGTGTGACATCTTGCACACCTCTTTAGGAGTCACCCTGTATTCTTGTCTGACATCTTGTGCACCTCTTTAGGAGTCACCCTGTATTCTTCTCTGCCATCTTGTACACCTCTTTAAGAGTCACCTTGTATTCTTATCTGGCATCGTGTATATCTCTTTAGGAGTCACCCTGTATTTTTATCTGGCATCTTGTACACCTCTTTAGGAGTCACCCTGTATTCTTTTCGCTTCGCTCGAAGTCCCAGGTCACTCGACGCCCCAGGACTCTTTCAACAGACTCCTTTACCCATTAACTTAGGCTTCCCGCGTGGCTGCATGACGTCACCGTCCCCGTCTCCGTAACGCATAACGTTAGACCAAAAGCATAACGATGAGGTCGACAAGATTATTTGAAATGATAAAAACTATTTCACTAGTCCATGAATTTTCTAACTAATCTGGTTGTCGCAATGAGGACTGCTTTTTGCATTGACTTGCATAAATCGGTGTCAACATCAAGTTCCTTAAACCTCCACAGTAGACCACTTGGTACCACGCCAGTGCTTGATGTAACAATTGGTATGATGGTCACCTTTCAAATCTGCCATTGCTTCCTGATAGACTCCACTAGGTGTTTCTATTTGGAGATCTTTTCGTAGTGTTGCTGCTGTTGGGAACTGCTACATAAACCAGGATGGCTTCTTCTTCTTGTTCCGTGTAGGCCTACTTCGGACCATGTTAATCAACTATTTTGCTTCAAGTGGGTCTTGATGTTTGCCCAGTAGTCACGCATCCTCTGGCTGTGTTGTTCCTTTCTCTCCTTTGTCCATAGGGTGCCTTGGGGGTTTTTCCCGGAGCTGATGGACATGAGAGAGAAGCTGGTATTCAGAAAGGTGTAAGGCAAGGCTGCAACTTATCACCCATACTTTTCAATCTTTACATTGAACAAGCAATGAAGGAAATTAGAGAGAAATTTAAAGTCGGAGTGAAGGTTCGAGGAGAAATAATTTCAACTCTGAAATTTGCTGATGACATCGTCATCTTGGCCGACACGCCTCAGGATTTGAATGTGTTTCTGAATGGTATGGACTCCGTATTAAGGAAAGAATTCATGATGAAAATTAATAAATGTAAAACAAAAATATTGGAATGCAGCCGCAATAAATCAGAAACCTCTATGGGAATCAAATTGGTAGGGGAGAAACTAAAGGAAGTAGGAGTCTTCTGTTACTTAGGAAGCAAAATAACCAGTGATGGACAAAGCAAAGAGAATATAAAAAGTAGGTTGGCTCAGGCAAGGAAAGCATTTCTACAGAAAAGGAACCTCTTGACATCGAATATAGATTTAGGTATTAGGAATACATTTTTCAAAGCCTTTGTCTGGAGCGTCGCACTCTATGGAAGTGAAACTTGGACTATTGGTGCAGCAGAAAAGAGGAGAATTGAGGCGTTTGAAATGTGGTGTTACAGGAGAATGATGAAGATCAGATGGGTAGATAGGGTTACAAACGAAGAGGTATTAAGACGAGTGGGAGAGGAGAGATGTTTCTGGCGACTGCTAATGAAGAGAAGAGATAGGTTGGTAGGACACATACTAAGACACCCAGGAATAGCAAGCTTAGTTATGGAAGGAAGGGTCGAGAACATAACTGTAGGCGTAGACCAAGGTTAGAAAATGTTAAACAGATTGCTATGTAGAGCTGAAACGATTAGCTCAGGACAGGGAGACATGGAGAGCTGCATCAAACTTGTCAAAAGACTGAAGACTCAAACAACAACAACATTTGCTCCAGTTTACTCCTGAGAGACGTTCGATCTTTTATGTCTTTCTCCGTAAATCCCAGCTCCGACAGATCTTTGTGCACGTGACTTGGTCTTCCTTCATTGCCAGTATTGGCAACTCCAGCTATCTGATATGACATCTAGCGGTAAAAATTAGAAACTTACCAACTAGGGCACATTTGTCACGTGGTGACTGTTTGTATATGGTTTCTTGTGTTGGTAAGCAGATCGTTGTAAATTCTTCGTGTGTTCATACATAAGTAATAAGTTTTACTCGTTGATAGAGTGCAAAATGAGTAAAAGCAAAGTATATTGCTCAGTTTACGGCTGTAAGTCGATGTATAAGAGGGCTGCGGATGTATGTTTTCATCACTTTCCAAAAGATGCAAATAGCAATAGCCGAAAGGTGACGATACCAAATAAATACGGGCAACAGGAGCGGGTTAGACCACTCACCACTACACTCACTGACGACAGGACGGGTTGTTCACTGTTACGCCGAGCCAAGCCGCACTTTGACAGCCAAGCTTCATCAGTCAGGTATCCTTCCCCGATCCCTAGTTCATTTCCAATAACCCTACAACCGCCATCACCTCGCTCTGCGATATCCGAACCATTCCACTACGAGTCATATAGGCCTAATTTGACTTCGCAGAGTAAATTTCACCTCTGCTAGAACCTGCTACCAGTCCGATATTCAACACCAAACCCACCTGCTAACCATCCAAATCAAGCAATTCCTGTCTCCCCCGAGTTTTAATACAAGTTAAATTCATCCCTTCGCCCTACCCAGCAGCAAATAATTTCTCGAGTCTATGGTACAGTGAGCAAACTCAAATATAGCTTTTAAACGTAACAGCGGAATGACTCGAACTGCTCAAAAACAAATACCAGCAGACAACCGATGCTTGATAATATGCAATTGACACACAAAATCCAGTGGAACACACAAATTAGATCACGTGTATCACACAGTTATACATACAGTATATACAATTAAAAATAACACTGTCATTTTTTTAGGGACTACATTTACTGATTATAACCGAGAAATAAAAGTGTTCCATATCAAAGGCGCGTTATTGAGTATTTTTACCCTACTTATCCGGACCGACCGCAGCGCCCCACGTGTTAGTTTGAGTTGCCAATATGAGAAGCTGGTTGGTGGGATGCATCCTAGAGACGTGTCCATAAAGTGTTAGCCGTCTCTTCCTGGCCACGTCTGTAATTCTTTCAGAGTAACTATAGAGCTTCTGGTTGGGTCGTCCTGTGTAGTCACTCCCTTCCTTGATTGGTCCCAATATCTTCCTCATTATCTTCCTCTCTTGGATTTCTAGTTTTGTCAGTGAGTCCTTTCCTGTTTAATATGAGGTATTCAGAGGCATATTATTATTATTATTATTTATTTTGCGTATGCGCTTACACATTCTCAGCATTTGCTGGAAAGAAAACATTTACAATCCCAGATACCGTACATATCACAAGGAGCAAATTCTTGGTGACTGCATTGAGTAGTAGCTTCATATTCCCCTCATTGCTTCAGGCCTGATTGCCCAAGAACAGCCTAACTACGCGACACGTAGAAAGTATGACTGTTTTCTGCATCAGTTTGAAAAGGCCTGGGTCTAATTTCAACGCCGTGAGCGATTCCTTTAAGTTGTTGGGAATCACGCCAGTGCTGGAGATAATAATAGGAACTGTCCTGACTTGTGCCATGTGCCATTGCTTCCTTATCAGTTCTGAAAGCTCTGTGTATTTTGACAGCTTTTCAACATGCTTTTTTAGTATGTTGCCACTGTTTGGGATCGCCACATCTATGAAGGTGGTGTGCTTCATGCATTTGTCAACAAGAACTAAATCAGGTCTGTTGTGCACAGCTGATTGGTCTGTCAATACAGTACGATCCCAGTACAACGTAAAGCTGTCATTTTCCAGTACACTTTCAGGAGCATATTTGTAGTACGGCACTTTCTCTTGGCTCAGCAGTTGAAGTTGTATAGCCAATTCTTGATGGACTATCTTGGCAACAAAATCATGTCTCTTCCTATATTCTGTCCCTGCAAAATGGCGACAACCTGATATAATATGCTGAACAGTCTCAGATGTTGGGCAACCGTATCTGCAATGGTCATCTTGCACAGATGCATCCTTGATTATGAACTTTAGGTAGTTCCTCGTGGGGACAACCTGGTCCTGAATAGCCATCATAAAGCCTTCTGTTTCAGGAAACATCTGCCCAGAAATCAACCAAAAGTTCGACGCTAGCTTGTCGACGTGAGTTTGGATGACTTCATTGGGATGTATTCCGTGTAGTGGCTTGGGCAACCAGGCATTGAATCTATCCAAATCACTGCGCACCTGAATTTGAGTCTCTTGCTGACTTAAGAGTAGTGGAGTTGAATCATCTGCTTCTGTGACAGCCCTGTGCAGCATCGAATGGTTCGATACAGAACAGAAGTATTTTCTTAGCACATAGATCTATCGAGCTACTTGATTGTTTATATCAACAATTCCTCTCCCACCCATATGTCTCGGTAACATGACTCGTTCCACAGATGTCCTGGGATGGTGTTTTCGTGACTTGGTCAGTGATGTTCTAATTTTTTGTTCTAAACTGGCAATGCCAGTTTTACACCACTTGATGACCCCAAACGAGTAACTAAGAATAGGGACAGCATAAGCGTTGATTGCCTTAACCAAGTTTTTACTGTTGAGGCTGGTGTTAGAAACAAGCTTAATTCTTCTGGCAAATTCCTTCGTCAGATCTTGTTTCACTACTGAGTGTTCTATGTGTCTGGCTTGCTTCATTCCCAGATACTTGTAGGTCTCGCTAGTGAGCATTGTTGCAATCTGCTGGCCCTGAGCTGTTTCATATACACCTTCCTGCAGCTTGCCTTTCATAATGTTCAGCGTCTTACATTTCTCCAGCCCGAATTCCATTTTCACATCCTGTGAAAAGGTTTCCACTATCTTCAACAGAAACTCTAGTTGTGCTCTGGTGGCAGCATATAGCTTTAGGTCATCCATATACACGAGATGGTTGAGCTTTGCAAGCTCCCTGGAGTTCTTCTTGATACTGAATCCATATTTTGTTGAATTAAGTTGGTTAGATAGTGGGTTCATCGCAAGACAGAACCATAATGGGCTCAAGGAGTCCCCTTGGAATATTCCCTTGTGGATTGGGATCATACTTGTTGCAATACTGCCATTTGTAGTACTAAGGCACATCACTGTACTGTGCCCGTTTAGACCGGAGTCCGCACGACCACATATGCATTTTACCAATAATCAGTCAGCACGAGAGTCAAAATATCCCGGGGCGCCAGATGGGTTAAAGCTAATCGCAAAAACGACATCAAATGAAAAAAATGCTTTACTGATTTTTGGCTCAATGCAACAAAGGATAGAAGGAGATTCAATTGGGCGTAACACATCAAGTAAAATTATCTCATTTTATTTTGAATTTAAAATTGACTGCAAAAATGCTCAAAACAGCATCACTCACGTGTGGCGACCCACACTCCTATTTACACAATATACAGAAATTTTCCAAACACATTTGACAATTATTTTTTGGAAACACAAGTCTGATTAATAGTCCTGTAGACTGTATTCCAAAATTATTTATGATTAAATCCAGTTCAAATTTAATTGTCTCTACTGGAAATATCGTAGTTCACTGTTTGAAATTTTACATCATATTAACACTCGTAGAATAAATGTTCATAGAATTTTAACTTTCACTTATTTTTCCAGTTTCAAAAATATATTGTCGAAAAATATTATTATCATCGAAGCAACACAAATTATTAACACATATTAATAACATCTGAAAAGTATTTGACCTTGAGCATAGCATCGAAGAACTGTGCGAAGCACAACAAAATTAATTGTTCTTCTGACATTAAACATTCGAGAAGTGACTCGATTATGAACTTCAAGTTCCTAACAAAATATCAGATTTCTGAATCATCAACTTGATCACTAAATTGTTGAACCATTCAACTATTTAATTTTCCACTTGGAATCATTATTATAAAAAATATTTATATTCATGGCCATTTTTAGCAACTTTCACAACTTGCAATTCTTCGACAGAATGCGGAAATTAGAATTGTAGTGTCATAATAAATTCATTTAGTTCATGGCACTAGGATTGAAAACATCCTTCAAATTATTCGTGGTTAAAGAATTATTTTTAATTGGCAGTGGCCCATTCTATTATTTGTGTAAGAATACAATATTACAACAACAACGGCAAAGGTCTTCCTCTGAAGAAGAATAAACTACTATCATGACAAATCCGGGTTCTAGCAAAATCAAAGTCTAAATGGAATTCGTAAACAAGGTTGAAATAAGAACTGATGGTTTTAAGAAATAACCTTCGGGTCATTCATACGACGAAATGTGTGGCTCCAATACTCCTATAAACCTGAGCCATCGAACCTGCTATTTGATTGATGCTCGAAAAAACCTCTTCATTCCTGCGACTTAAACATGCGCACCTGGGAATGGCATTTCAACTACTCCACACACATAAATCTTCTTCCCAAAATTTATACAATAAATCAAGCCTCTGCTTGTTATCAACACTGGAAGATTAATAAACTTACAAGTTTATTTTATTTTACCATTCAGTTCAACCCGTGAATTTACCATACTTATGAAAATCTTTATTTCACTTTCGAGTGTATTTACGTCATGATTTTATATAAATACAAAAATATCCTATTTGATACAAATATCATTAGTAGTATAATTCGCTAGACTTTGAATATTGCGTAATCCTGATGACGTCATAGGATGACGTCATGGGTCCTTAGAGCGAGCACGTGGTCCAGGAGCGAGCATGTGCAGTGCACGTGTTAGCGTGGGAAGAGGTTGACCCTTTGGCTTGTTTGTGCGATGGTGATAAAAAGTTAATGGGTGTTGACGTCATGGAGGATGTTTATTAGGATGCTAAATGTCATCTGACACCCATGCGAGTGTGAGCACCAAAACAAAAGGTTATTCGCGGGTAGTGGGGTAGTGTATGTTCTCTTGCAAGTCGCGTGTGTGCTTGAATACGTATGGCTATGTTGGGAAATGTTTGGTGGCGGGCGAGGACTAGGGTTGAGTGAGGGTTCGTTTAAATGCTATTTTTCCCGCTCTATTTGATGGTGAGGTAATTTTTTAAAATGGGTGGAATTTGGAAACGCAATTTGAGGTAAACGTGCTTTTTTGACAATTTGGCGAATTTAATGAGCTTGTAAGGCTAGAACGATGCATATAGGGTGTCGTAGGACTTGTGGTGAACCACCCCTTGCTATGGATGGGAGTATATCCACCCCAAAATAAATCTACCCTTACCCGGAGGTTAAGTAGTGGTTATTTTTGTATGCATGCGCACTTGAGGGCTTTTGTAAGAGAGCGGAATTTTTAAAAGATTCTTTATAGATGAGGCTTTTTAAAAAATTTATTAAAAAAACAAAAAACTAATAGGTCATTCGATTTTTAGTATCTCGCTAACCAATAATGCGATGTAAACATATGGGGTGTCATAGGACTCGTAGTGAATTCTCCTTTTGTATGAATGAGGTATGTCAACCCCCAAAATAAAAACTACCCTTACCTGGGGTGAAAGAGCAATTTTTGTATGTATGCACACCGGTGGCTTTTGTCAAAAGGGTCTAACTACACATTTGTTAATATTTTCTGAACCCAGGATGGGATTTTCCCATAGGCAGTATCCTAGCACTTGCGGTGACACCTCGTTTTTGAAAGTATCAATCATTTATTTTCTTGTCAAAAGGGCCTAACTACACTTTTGTTAATATCTCGTGAACCAATCATGCTAGGGACTTGTATGAGGGGTCCTAGCACTTGGGGCGACGTCCCCCTTTATGGGGTGAAACTACCCCCCCAAAATTGAAAACTCAATATCTTGGAAACTATGAACCCTAAAATTAGGCGTTATAGCTTTAAAAATAGGTGATGACATAGGCTTTTACCTGGATTGGTCATTTCACCCCTAAAACAGTAAATAGTCATGTTATGGGGAAAAAACGTGTTAAACACCTAAAAATGATAATTGAACCTAAGATCTTTTGTTTTTGATGAAAAATAGCAGGGGGGTGAAAACTACCCCCAAATTGAAAAATCGATACCTTGGAAACTAAGAACCGTAAAATTATGTGTAATAGCTTAAAAAATTCGTTGTGACATAGGCTTTTACCTGGATAGATGATGTCACCCCTAAAACAGTAAATAGTGATTTTACAGTGGGGAAAAAGGTCTTAAACGGGTAAAAATGATAATTGAACCTAAGATCTTTTGTTTTTGATGAAAAATAGCAGGGGGGTGAAAACTACCCCAAAATTGAAAAATCGATACCTTGGAAACTAAGAACCGTAAAATTATGTGTAATAGCTTAAAAAATTCGTTGTGACATAGGCTTTTACCCGGATAGATGATGTCACCCCTAAAACAGTAAATAGTGATTTTACAGTGGGGAAAAAGGTTTTAAACGGGTAAAAATGATAATTGAACCTAAGATCTTTTGTTTTTGATGAAAAATAGCAGGGGGGTGAAAACTACCCCAAAATTGAAAAATCGATACCTTGGAAACTAAGAACCGTAAAATTATGTGTAATAGCTTAAAAAATTCGTTGTGACATAGGCTTTTACCCGGATAGATGATGTCACCCCTAAAACAGTAAATAGTGATTTTACAGTGGGGAAAAAGGTTTTAAACGGGTAAAAATGATAATTGAACCTAAGATCTTTTGTTTTTGATGAAAAATAGCAGGGGGGTGAAAACTACCCCAAAATTGAAAAATCGATACCTTGGAAACTAAGAACCGTAAAATTATGTGTAATAGCTTAAAAAATTCGTTGTGACATAGGCTTTTACCCGGATAGATGATGTCACCCCTAAAACAGTAAATAGTGATTTTACAGTGGGGAAAAGGTCTTAAACGGGTAAAAATGATAATTGAACCTAAGATCTTTTGTTTTTGATGAAAAATAGCAGGGGGGTGAAAACTACCCCGTATATGAAAGGAGTGTAGACTTATTGATGTTGCAGATTGGAAACAGTGAAAGTTATCACTTTTGTTTAATTAGAAATCTTGCTCGCCTTGTGCGTTCAAGCATCACTAGCACTCAGAGAAGGATTTATATATGTAGACGTTGTTTGTCATATTATCTTCTTGAGGATGAGTTAAATGTTCACTTTGCAGACTGTAAACAGTTTCCTGTTGCAAAAAGCATAATGCCGACTGATGAACAAAGATTTGTTAATTTTACAGAATTCCGAGTTAAAGATACAGTTCCATTTATAATATATGCAGACACTGAATGCGTTTTGTCTCCAATTTCCTCCTGTTTTCCAAATAGTGACATTCATAACTCTACTTTAACACATAAACATATTCCTTACAGCATTTCTTTATACCTTCATTGTAATTTCGATAGTGAATTGTGCAGTTTCAAGCTCTTTAGGGGAAATAATTGCATTGAATTGTTTGTAAAGGAACTTTATAGTATTGTGGATAAACTTCAAACATATTACTTATCGGTTAAGCCAATGTTAAAGATGACCGAAAATGAAGAAAGATTATTTTTGTCAAGTAAAATGTGTCACATTTGCGAGAAACCGATTGCAGTTAATGAACTCAAAGTACGCGATCATTGTCACTTAACTGGAAAATATAGAGGAAGCGCACACAATAGTTGTAATTTAAATTACAAAGTAACAAAGGTTTTGCCTATAGCATTTCATAATCTAACCGCCTATGATGGACATTTTATAATTAAAGAAATTTGCGAGAAACGTGATGGAGAGGTGTTACATAATCCTGGTCATATAAAATTGTTAGCGATGAATATGGAACGTTACAAAGGGTTTACAAAGTATGTACGGGCTAAGAATGGATTCATTCAGTTAAGATTTTTCGATACATATAATTTCTTGTCCTGTTCACTAGATCAATGTTCATCTTCGTTAAGCGAAGATTCAAAGCAAATAACACAACGTTATTTTAATGATGATGCACAGTTTCGACTTACTGCGAGAAAAGGTGTGTTTCCCTATGAATACGTCACGAGTATGGATGTTCTTAACGAAACTAAATTACCTGAAATATCCAAGTTTTATAGCAGCCTTAATGATCAAACAATATCGAATGAAGAGTATGAGTTTGCTCAATCGGTGTGGGAAACGTTTTCCTGTCAAACATTAGGAGAATACGCAGATTTGTATTTAAAAGTTGACACACTTCTTTTGGCGGATGTCTTTGAAAATTTTAGATCGAATGGCATGGAAACTTATGGCATTGATGCAGCTCATTTTTACACTGCTCCATCTATGTCTTGGTGTGCTATGAAAAAGATAACCAACGTTCAACTTGAATTGCTTCAAGATATTGATATGTTACACTTTTTTGAACGATCTATTCGAGGAGGAAATGTTCAGTGTATAACACGACATGCGATTGCTAATAATAAGTATATGAAAACTTATGATGAGAAAAAGCAAGAGTCCTACATAATGTACTTTGACGTTAATAATTTGTATGGATATGCGATGATGGAATATCTTCCAACGGGTGGCTTTAAATGGATTGCAAATGTTGAAGGCTTTGATGTTTTAACTATTGATGATACTTCAGAAATTGGATATATTTTGGAAGTAGATTTGACTTATCCTCAAGAGTTACATGACAAACATTCAGATTACCCTCTATGTCCAGAAAAGTTGACAAAGCTAATGGCTACCCTAGATAATAAAGAACGTTATGTTTTGCATTATAGATTGTTAAAGCAATGTATTCAACTAGGAATGAAATTAGATCGTATTCACAGAATAATTGAATTCAATCAGAGCCAATGGCTAAAACCATATATTGATGTGAACACAGAGAAACGAAAACAAGCCAAAAATGATTTTGAAAAGAATTTTTATAAATTGATGAATAATGCAATTTTTGGTCGTTCACTGATGAATGTGAGGAAGTTAAGGGACATCAAATGGGTCACCAAATGGCATGGAGCTCGTGGTGGTAGGTCTTTAATAGCTAAGGCTAATTTTAAACATAGAATTATATTCGATGAACAATGTATGGTCATCGAGATGAGTAGACTAAAGATTTTTCACAATCAACCACTATATGTTGGTGCATCTATATTAGATTTGTCTAAATGTAAAATGAATGACTTTCATTACAATGTTATTTTAGCAAATCCTGAATCAAATGTGAGGTTGTTATACACAGACACCGATAGTTTTATGTATATATTCTATTATGATATTTATGAGTTCATGAAACAACATTCAAATTTGTTTGATACTGGAAACTATGAAACAAACAATCCTTTTGGCATTGTGAGACAAAATAAAGGTGAAATTGGTTTAATGAAAGATGAAAATGCTGGAAGGATTGTTGAAGAATTTGTGGGGTTACGACCCAAAATGTATGCAATAAAATTGTGTGATGAAATGAATAGCTTGTGTAAGGCTAAAGGCATTAAGAAGAGTGTGAGTAAAAGTAAGAATATTGATGAGTATCGAAAGTGTCTTTATAACAGAGAAAAAGTCAACAAAGTTCAAGTTTGTATAATTTCAAAATCTCATTCTGTATTTACTGTTCGGCAAAATAAGTTGGCAATTTCATCAAACGAAGATAAAAGACACATAACTGAAAACGGAATTGATACTTTACCGTTTGGTCATTTTTCTCTGAAAAATGATTAGAAACAAATTGAGATTAAAGCAGTTCATCTCACTTACTTTATTTCTTTCACACACACACTTTTATGCTGGTAATAATACTAATTTTTGTGTGTTCCTTTGCTTATGAAATCCTAGACTAGGAGTTCCACATTCGACATGATAGCGGAGTTTCATCTCCCATAAACTCGTCTCTGAGGTGGGTGCCAGAAAAGGCATCCAGCTGTAAAAACCACACCCTCACATAGACTTTCATAACTTCTTACGTTGAGGTTCATAACACTACGTTGATTGATTTATCGGTTTCCTTTTCACAATTCCTGTCTATACATTCCTCTTGAAGGTTGCAAGATGCTTGCAAGGTTCCTAAAATGCAATTAAATTTAATAAATACCTTAAGATGGTTTGATTTGTTTAATGATATGGTGTTAATAGTATTTTTAGGTTTTGACTGGCTTTGCATTAAGAATTGACTAACCAAACATGAGTTACCTATCAGGGAAACATTTTGGCCACTATGTTGGCTATTGACCAGTGAGTTTAGCTGTTTATCATTTTTTTAAATCATAAACAACAGAGGGTTAAACGTATAGATAAACCGTGTGACCATGTTTGTTAAACAAGACATTATACCAGAGACAATTAGAATACTTATGTAGAGTTTACCAAAAATAATGTTGTGTAACAGTAAATGCTAGTCAACAGTTATACACTTCTAAAAAAAATCATCATACAATACCTGAGAGCTCTTCTAAAATTATTGATGTGTAACATGATTCCACTAACTTGCTATGTATTTTTTGG
The DNA here is from genome assembly GCA_946902985.2 of Meconema thalassinum. Lineage (NCBI taxonomy): Eukaryota > Metazoa > Arthropoda > Insecta > Orthoptera > Tettigoniidae > Meconema > Meconema thalassinum. The sequence continues at coordinate 12,269,346 of OX336399.1, read as the reverse complement.
CTTGGGGGTGATTTTCAAGAAATGCAAATGGAACTGAAATGCAATACAAACAATGAGCGTGCCTGGTGGCTGAGATTGATACCACGACGTACTGTCGGTTATGTAGCTATGTGGAATGTATATCAAATATGGTTTACTTCAAGGTCTGGAGATCCCTACAATTCCTACAATAAATGATCTTGAAATGGTCATCCTATGGTGTGAAAATATTTATTAGGTATATATATATTTACTGAAAACAATTATGATTTATTAAATGTTTATATGTTTACAGTATTGTTATTTAATGTAAGCACTTGAGGCACTACCGACCAATGGGAAGCAAAAAGTGGGAGCATATATGGGATGAAATGTGGGAGCAAAGCAAATATAAAAAGTGGGAGCAAATATGCTAACTTGAATTGTGTATATACTTTACTTTCAACTATCTTGAATTGTGTATATACTTTTGCCGGCATATTTGTTGACATATTTGTTAGCATATTTGCTCCCACTTTTTATATTTGCTTTGCTCCCACATTTCATCCCATATATGCTCCCACTTTTTGCTTCCCATTGGTCGGTAGTGCCTCAAGTGCTTACATTAAGCCACGTACCCACTAGGGGACAAGTTGCGGAACATGTCGTGGGACATGTCCTGGGCCATGTTGCACGGAACATCTTGGAACAATGCCGCGGGTCACGTCGCTTGTACACACTAGCCAGTTGTTGCAGAGATGTCGCCCGAGAAGGTTGTCTTGATCAGCGCTGCCGCTGCGTACATTATTCTAAGTGAATCAAAAGAGAAGGTGGTGGGTGCCGAACTACTTACCTACTGCAAAGACAAAGCAGAGTAAATGTTAAGTGATCTTCGAATATCTGACGGATCATTTGTAACTTTACTAGAATGACAACAACTGATTTTGAAACTTTATTACAAATGATCGGGCCTCCTATAGCCAAGCAAGGCACGATATTACGGAATGCTGTTGGCTCTGTCAACTGGAGATTCATACTCTCCGTACTCCGTACTATCTGTCATACTTGATGTTGCCGTACTGTAGCCTGGGCGGTATTTCCTCATGCGCAGATCACTTAATATATATTTTTGATATAATATTTTGCCACGAGTACAGAGTGTTCATCTTGCATCTCGCGTAACTCTGAAACCACATATTGCCATAGGCCGAAAATTCGTCCTGGGTTACTTTCAGCATTACTTCGAAGGTCTCTTCCAGTATCTCTTCATGTGGTGTCCTTCTCTTCTTAGAATGTTTGGACGTTGTAGGAGTCTTCCCGGATGCATGATTGCATTGATATGGGACGGTTTCGTAAGTACGCCCTGTGTTGGGTGAATCAGGGAATTCGTCATTGTTGTCCTGGCATTGTATCCGAAAAAAAAAATATACTGTATATATGTTTTCCAGGTCACAACCACTGTAAATGACTGGGAGAAAAAATACGAAATAATCACGTAAATAATTACGAAATATTATGTAACATCCCGCATCGTATAGGAGATGTATACGGTAAGCACGTTTTGACTCGGCCACCTCCGAATTCCGGCAGTGATTTTTACAGCTATAAAGAGCAATTTATCATCGTGCTCTTGGCTATTGAAGATGCTGAAAATAATTTTATATATGCTAATTGTGGTTTTAAAGGAAAGCCATTTGATAGTGGAGTGTTTCAAGAGACTTCTATAAAGCTATGGCTAAAAACCGGCTGAATTGGCCAACAATGGACCGAACATGCCCTTTGAACTGGTGGGAGAAGGCGCGTTTGCACTGACCGAAGACATGATGAAGCCATCTTGGTATCCACTGAGAAATCGGACCTGGTATTATCTTGAATTTGGAAGCGTTTGAAAGACCACCCACTCTATCTCGACCAGTTCACTGAGTATTTCATGAGTACACAAGGTGGTTTTCAATGGCAGATATCATACACTTTTGCCCATATGTAGGCACTATAATAAAAATATCTTAATTAAACTTAAATGTGATTTGTGTCTCCAATCTGTCTATGCTGCCTGAAGTAGTCGCTCGTCTCAGTAAAAATTTCATGAAATCTTAGGCAAACCATAAATCAGATTTCACACCATCCCGACCACTACCAGTGATTTTCGTACACGTATTTTTCTTTTCTTTTTTCACGAATAAACTGTGAGCGGGGTGCGTGGACTTTGGCCTCTACTTCTTTTCTTGACAATTTCAGTTCATTGGCTATATCCTCCCACGCGTATTGTTTCTTAATCTTCTTATTTAATCTCGGTGTGAAGTGTCTAATAACAATTCATGGTTTTGGTACAGTTCAATAAGTTTCAGTACTGTCTTGTTTCCCCACACTGCTGACATGTTGAGCGGCACTTCGCTTTCCGTCTCCACTCACCAAGAACTGACACCGGAATGTTGCGCGACCCTGTGCGCTCGCTCGCCGAGCGGGCGCAGGCAACATGTCCCGCGTCATGCACAAATGCCGCATCATGTTGCACGCAACGTCAGGGAACAGTGCGCAACGTTGCGCGACTCTATGTTGCGCGTCATGTTGAGGGACATTTGTCCCCTAGTGGGTACGTGGCTTTAAATAACAATACTGTAAACATATAAACATTTAATAAATCATAATTGTTTTCAGTAAATATATATATACCTAATAAATATTTTCACACCATAGGATGACCATTTCAAGATCATTTATTGTAGGAATTGTAGGGATCTCCAGACCTTGAAGTAAACCATATTTGATATACATTCCACATAGCTACATAACCGACAGTACGTCGTGGTATCAATCTCAGCCACCAGGCACGCTCATTGTTTGTATTGCATTTCAGTTCCATTTGCATTTCTTGAAAATCACCCCCAAGCCAAAAAATACATAGCAAGTTAGTGGAATCATGTTACACATCAATAATTTTAGAAGAGCTCTCAGGTATTGTATGATGATTTTTTTTAGAAGTGTATAACTGTTGACTAGCATTTACTGTTACACAACATTATTTTTGGTAAACTCTACATAAGTATTCTAATTGTCTCTGGTATAATGTCTTGTTTAACAAACATGGTCACACGGTTTATCTATACGTTTAACCCTCTGTTGTTTATGATTTAAAAAAATGATAAACAGCTAAACTCACTGGTCAATAGCCAACATAGTGGCCAAAATGTTTCCCTGATAGGTAACTCATGTTTGGTTAGTCAATTCTTAATGCAAAGCCAGTCAAAACCTAAAAATACTATTAACACCATATCATTAAACAAATCAAACCATCTTAAGGTATTTATTAAATTTAATTGCATTTTAGGAACCTTGCAAGCATCTTGCAACCTTCAAGAGGAATGTATAGACAGGAATTGTGAAAAGGAAACCGATAAATCAATCAACGTAGTGTTATGAACCTCAACGTAAGAAGTTATGAAAGTCTATGTGAGGGTGTGGTTTTTACAGCTGGATGCCTTTTCTGGCACCCACCTCAGAGACGAGTTTATGGGAGATGAAACTCCGCTATCATGTCGAATGTGGAACTCCTAGTCTAGGATTTCATAAGCAAAGGAACACACAAAAATTAGTATTATTACCAGCATAAAAGTGTGTGTGTGAAAGAAATAAAGTAAGTGAGATGAACTGCTTTAATCTCAATTTGTTTCTAATCATTTTTCAGAGAAAAATGACCAAACGGTAAAGTATCAATTCCGTTTTCAGTTATGTGTCTTTTATCTTCGTTTGATGAAATTGCCAACTTATTTTGCCGAACAGTAAATACAGAATGAGATTTTGAAATTATACAAACTTGAACTTTGTTGACTTTTTCTCTGTTATAAAGACACTTTCGATACTCATCAATATTCTTACTTTTACTCACACTCTTCTTAATGCCTTTAGCCTTACACAAGCTATTCATTTCATCACACAATTTTATTGCATACATTTTGGGTCGTAACCCCACAAATTCTTCAACAATCCTTCCAGCATTTTCATCTTTCATTAAACCAATTTCACCTTTATTTTGTCTCACAATGCCAAAAGGATTGTTTGTTTCATAGTTTCCAGTATCAAACAAATTTGAATGTTGTTTCATGAACTCATAAATATCATAATAGAATATATACATAAAACTATCGGTGTCTGTGTATAACAACCTCACATTTGATTCAGGATTTGCTAAAATAACATTGTAATGAAAGTCATTCATTTTACATTTAGACAAATCTAATATAGATGCACCAACATATAGTGGTTGATTGTGAAAAATCTTTAGTCTACTCATCTCGATGACCATACATTGTTCATCGAATATAATTCTATGTTTAAAATTAGCCTTAGCTATTAAAGACCTACCACCACGAGCTCCATGCCATTTGGTGACCCATTTGATGTCCCTTAACTTCCTCACATTCATCAGTGAACGACCAAAAATTGCATTATTCATCAATTTATAAAAATTCTTTTCAAAATCATTTTTGGCTTGTTTTCGTTTCTCTGTGTTCACATCAATATATGGTTTTAGCCATTGGCTCTGATTGAATTCAATTATTCTGTGAATACGATCTAATTTCATTCCTAGTTGAATACATTGCTTTAACAATCTATAATGCAAAACATAACGTTCTTTATTATCTAGGGTAGCCATTAGCTTTGTCAACTTTTCTGGACATAGAGGGTAATCTGAATGTTTGTCATGTAACTCTTGAGGATAAGTCAAATCTACTTCCAAAATATATCCAATTTCTGAAGTATCATCAATAGTTAAAACATCAAAGCCTTCAACATTTGCAATCCATTTAAAGCCACCCGTTGGAAGATATTCCATCATCGCATATCCATACAAATTATTAACGTCAAAGTACATTATGTAGGACTCTTGCTTTTTCTCATCATAAGTTTTCATATACTTATTATTAGCAATCGCATGTCGTGTTATACACTGAACATTTCCTCCTCGAATAGATCGTTCAAAAAAGTGTAACATATCAATATCTTGAAGCAATTCAAGTTGAACGTTGGTTATCTTTTTCATAGCACACCAAGACATAGATGGAGCAGTGTAAAAATGAGCTGCATCAATGCCATAAGTTTCCATGCCATTCGATCTAAAATTTTCAAAGACATCCGCCAAAAGAAGTGTGTCAACTTTTAAATACAAATCTGCGTATTCTCCTAATGTTTGACAGGAAAACGTTTCCCACACCGATTGAGCAAACTCATACTCTTCATTCGATATTGTTTGATCATTAAGGCTGCTATAAAACTTGGATATTTCAGGTAATTTAGTTTCGTTAAGAACATCCATACTCGTGACGTATTCATAGGGAAACACACCTTTTCTCGCAGTAAGTCGAAACTGTGCATCATCATTAAAATAACGTTGTGTTATTTGCTTTGAATCTTCGCTTAACGAAGATGAACATTGATCTAGTGAACAGGACAAGAAATTATATGTATCGAAAAATCTTAACTGAATGAATCCATTCTTAGCCCGTACATACTTTGTAAACCCTTTGTAACGTTCCATATTCATCGCTAACAATTTTATATGACCAGGATTATGTAACACCTCTCCATCACGTTTCTCGCAAATTTCTTTAATTATAAAATGTCCATCATAGGCGGTTAGATTATGAAATGCTATAGGCAAAACCTTTGTTACTTTGTAATTTAAATTACAACTATTGTGTGCGCTTCCTCTATATTTTCCAGTTAAGTGACAATGATCGCGTACTTTGAGTTCATTAACTGCAATCGGTTTCTCGCAAATGTGACACATTTTACTTGACAAAAATAATCTTTCTTCATTTTCGGTCATCTTTAACATTGGCTTAACCGATAAGTAATATGTTTGAAGTTTATCCACAATACTATAAAGTTCCTTTACAAACAATTCAATGCAATTATTTCCCCTAAAGAGCTTGAAACTGCACAATTCACTATCGAAATTACAATGAAGGTATAAAGAAATGCTGTAAGGAATATGTTTATGTGTTAAAGTAGAGTTATGAATGTCACTATTTGGAAAACAGGAGGAAATTGGAGACAAAACGCATTCAGTGTCTGCATATATTATAAATGGAACTGTATCTTTAACTCGGAATTCTGTAAAATTAACAAATCTTTGTTCATCAGTCGGCATTATGCTTTTTGCAACAGGAAACTGTTTACAGTCTGCAAAGTGAACATTTAACTCATCCTCAAGAAGATAATATGACAAACAACGTCTACATATATAAATCCTTCTCTGAGTGCTAGTGATGCTTGAACGCACAAGGCGAGCAAGATTTCTAATTAAACAAAAGTGATAACTTTCACTGTTTCCAATCTGCAACATCAATAAGTCTACACTCCTTTCATATACGGGGTAGTTTTCACCCCCTGCTATTTTTCATCAAAAACAAAAGATCTTAGGTTCAATTATCATTTTTACCCGTTTAAGACCTTTTTCCCCACTGTAAAATCACTATTTACTGTTTTAGGGGTGACATCATCTATCCGGGTAAAAGCCTATGTCACAACGAATTTTTTAAGCTATTACACATAATTTTACGGTTCTTAGTTTCCAAGGTATCGATTTTTCAATTTGGGGGTAGTTTTCACCCCCCTGCTATTTTTCATCAAAAACAAAAGATCTTAGGTTCAATTATCATTTTTACCCGTTTAAAACCTTTTTCCCCACTGTAAAATCACTATTTACTGTTTTAGGGGTGACATCATCTATCCGGGTAAAAGCCTATGTCACAACGAATTTTTTAAGCTATTACACATAATTTTACGGTTCTTAGTTTCCAAGGTATCGATTTTTCAATTTTGGGGTAGTTTTCACCCCCCTGCTATTTTTCATCAAAAACAAAAGATCTTAGGTTCAATTATCATTTTTACCCGTTTAAAACCTTTTTCCCCACTGTAAAATCACTATTTACTGTTTTAGGGGTGACATCATCTATCCGGGTAAAAGCCTATGTCACAACGAATTTTTTAAGCTATTACACATAATTTTACGGTTCTTAGTTTCCAAGGTATCGATTTTTCAATTTTGGGGTAGTTTTCACCCCCCTGCTATTTTTCATCAAAAACAAAAGATCTTAGGTTCAATTATCATTTTTACCCGTTTAAGACCTTTTTCCCCACTGTAAAATCACTATTTACTGTTTTAGGGGTGACATCATCTATCCAGGTAAAAGCCTATGTCACAACGAATTTTTTAAGCTATTACACATAATTTTACGGTTCTTAGTTTCCAAGGTATCGATTTTTCAATTTGGGGGTAGTTTTCACCCCCCTGCTATTTTTCATCAAAAACAAAAGATCTTAGGTTCAATTATCATTTTTAGGTGTTTAACACGTTTTTTCCCCATAACATGACTATTTACTGTTTTAGGGGTGAAATGACCAATCCAGGTAAAAGCCTATGTCATCACCTATTTTTAAAGCTATAACGCCTAATTTTAGGGTTCATAGTTTCCAAGATATTGAGTTTTCAATTTTGGGGGGGTAGTTTCACCCCATAAAGGGGGACGTCGCCCAAAGTGCTAGGACCCCTCATACAAGTCCCTAGCATGATTGGTTCACGAGATATTAACAAAAGTGTAGTTAGGCCCTTTTGACAAGAAAATAAATGAATGATACTTTCAAAAACGAGGTGTCACCCCAAGTGCTAGGATACTGCCTATGGGAAAATCCCATCCTGGGTTCAGAAAATATTAACAAATGTGTAGTTAGACCCTTTTGACAAAAGCCACCGGTGTGCATACATACAAAAATTGCTCTTTCACCCCAGGTAAGGGTAGTTTTTATTTTGGGGGTTGACATACCTCATTCATACAAAAGGAGAATTCACTACGAGTCCTATGACACCCCATATGTTTACATCGCATTATTGGTTAGCGAGATACTAAAAATCGAATGACCTATTAGTTTTTTGTTTTTTTAATAAATTTTTTAAAAAGCCTCATCTATAAAGAATCTTTTAAAAATTCCGCTCTCTTACAAAAGCCCTCAAGTGCGCATGCATACAAAAATAACCACTACTTAACCTCCGGGTAAGGGTAGATTTATTTTGGGGTGGATATACTCCCATCCATAGCAAGGGGTGGTTCACCACAAGTCCTACGACACCCTATATGCATCGTTCTAGCCTTACAAGCTCATTAAATTCGCCAAATTGTCAAAAAAGCACGTTTACCTCAAATTGCGTTTCCAAATTCCACCCATTTTAAAAAATTACCTCACCATCAAATAGAGCGGGAAAAATAGCATTTAAACGAACCCTCACTCAACCCTAGTCCTCGCCCGCCACCAAACATTTCCCAACATAGCCATACGTATTCAAGCACACACGCGACTTGCAAGAGAACATACACTACCCCACTACCCGCGAATAACCTTTTGTTTTGGTGCTCACACTCGCATGGGTGTCAGATGACATTTAGCATCCTAATAAACATCCTCCATGACGTCAACACCCATTAACTTTTTATCACCATCGCACAAACAAGCCAAAGGGTCAACCTCTTCCCACGCTAACACGTGCACTGCACATGCTCGCTCCTGGACCACGTGCTCGCTCTAAGGACCCATGACGTCATCCTATGACGTCATCAGGATTACGCAATATTCAAAGTCTAGCGAATTATACTACTATCATTTGCTTCCCGTTTCATGCCTCTCCGTGTTATCTGAAAAATATACTTTGCTCATTGCAAATATCAACTGTTCAACCAGAACTGAAATATTGGTTGAATGCGGGCTTGCGCTAACCACTCTCCTTCGGAAAATCTCCTGTTCCAGACTAGAAATGATTAAACTACTTCATATGCTCTCTCTCAATACATATGATTATTAGAAAATATAATATCCAAGAATTATTTAGAAAAATTATAAAAATTATTATTATTATTAGTGGATTATTATTATTATTATTATTATTTATATTATTTTAAATATGTTTAATTATCATCTCATTATGTGAGAATCCACATGTTCGAATCTTCGAATATGGAAAAAAATATCCATTCCTCAACAAAAATAATTTTAACTCAACCTTTACATCGACGGTTTTCCGTGATATCTCTAAAATATGAAATATTCAAATAAATGCTCGAAATGCTCGGTCATCGATCCTAAACTGTTCTGAGTGCTTAAAATACTCAGAATAACTCTAATATGTCTTGCGTAAATCATTACAAGATTTAAATACGAAGAAAAATAAATGTGTTGGTCATCTGCAGAAAAAAATAGTTTGTTGCAATTAGCTAGGCATAATATAATTCAAATGTGGCTTACATTTCTTGATGGTCTTGAAGCGTAGTAAACCTGGTCTGTACCAGATTTATCCATAGACATGCCCTATCGGACAAGCATGTATAATCCTTGTATCGGCCGCCATTATATACCCACAATCCGTCTAGTCAGACATAGTGGTAGTATCTCTTGACGTTTGAATTAACTGTTGTTCCATTTTAATATGGGCTTCTATCAAAGCCATAACAGTTTGTTTAAATGGGGTCAGATCTAAGTGATCTATTCTTAGATATGTCAGTTGTAACATAACTCACGGTAATCTTATCAATACAAGAAGACACTGACAGTCTAACCAATCAACGGCTGTTCTGAAGATCGTTCCCTGGGCATGGTTTAACACCATCTACCATGCGCTAAGCAACCTGTAGTTTCCCTTGCGTAGACTAACGAACACCACCGTGATCGACTGGTCTTCAGTGTACTGATAGATCGAAGTGGTTCACAAGTTACCAATATGAAAACTGACTGAAATGGACTAAACATCCAAGTATTAGGTTATTACTGGACTGTGACAAAGTACTAATTCTAGACAAAGTCTAGCATATGTCCATGTAGAAACATAAATATTTCCACTAATGTCTGTAGAAAAAAAAATTCAATCACCTCAGTGATTCTCCTCGCCGGAAACTTACTAAGTTCCACCTCGTAGCGCAGCACTTTTGTGACTATCACAACTTTGAAAATTACTTCTGCGTAGATCCGGCAACCATGTGCCTTGGCTCAGCGTAGCAGCAACTTGCTCGGCAAGTGCTTGTGTTGGAATGAGCTATCGATGCCTCGGCCGGCCGGCTTTTATTCAAAACTGCCAGGGTCACGCGTCATCACGCTGAAATCTGGAAATCCTCATATCTCTGGTATCCCTGGTCCGATTTACTTGATACTAAGTGCATTCTCTTTCATTTGGCCGTGCCAGTAATCTGATCCAAGTCTCAAGTCTCTAATCCATGGTTAACTATTTAATCAATAAATAGCCTCGACCTCTGCTATTACTCGCTACGTCACTTGACATGCTAATATCGGTATATTCTTTCCAATTCCTTCTCGAAGCAATGTAGCGCGATATTCAAATATCTCAACTTTCAAAAGCGGCTACAGCCTTTCCCTTGATATCTAGGTGTCTGAATCTTGGAATACCCATTCCTAGAGTTGGGCACAGTACGCCACGTTGTCATGGCGTGTTCCAAGAAATATATAATCTGAGGATCAATCTTATACACTGACAAAATATGGATCAACCAATCATGGGGCACGGAATCATAGGCCTTCTTGTAGTCAATATATGCCGGGAATAAATTTCTGTTATTGGTAAAGGCCTGGTTAGAAACCACTGAGTCAATGATAAGTATTTCTTTACACCCTTTGGACCCTTTCGTGCATCCTTTTTGTTGTGTTGCTATGATGTTATTTTTTTTCACAGTGAGCATATATCCTCCTACTAAGACAGGACGTGATGATCTTATACATCGTGGGAAGGCATGTAATTGGACGGTATTTTCCTGGATCTTGCATATTTTGTGGGTCTTTCGGAAGTAGATGTGTTACACCTTGTGTAAGGAAATTTGGCATCTTCTGTGGATGAGCTACAACTTCATTCACCAGAGTAGACAGAAGATCGTATACGCACCAGAATTTCTTATACCAGTAATTCTGTATCTGATCTAAACCAGGTGCTTTCCAGTTCGGAAGACCTTTAATGAAGGAAGAAATTTCAGTGGATGTTATTGGATCATATTGCATCGGATTAAATTCTTTAGAGATGTTTGTTAATTCTTGAACCCAATGAGAGTCTGAGTTAAAATTGGTGGCTTTGGATAGTTGATTGCTCCAAAACTCTTCAATTTCTTCTCTTGGTGGATAAGGAGCATTTAAGGATACATCGTTTTCACTCAGTGCTCTGTAGAATTTCTTCTCGCCTTTGACAAATAAGTTGTTGTCCTGTCTCCGTTTCCTACTGGCTCTGTATCTGGAAAGTCTGTTCGCTATCAACGTAAGTTTCTGTTTGAGTGTATCTAAACACTGTTCGGCTTTTGTGTTTGGGTCATCTCGATCGGTGTGGATTTTGGACCGCCTCATTATTGCCTTACAGAGTCTCACCAGTCTTCTTGTGTGCGTTCCTCTGATAAACTCAGTCAAACGGCCAATATCACTTCGCAATTTGTCGATATTGCCTATCAGACGTCTCTCCCACTTAGGAGTAACAGGAGCACATTTCTTACTGCAGGAAGTATTCCTTTCTCTCAGTTGGATGCCCATAGTTCTGATAACTGTGACGGCTCCACAGTACAGAACAGTGTGAAGAGATTCTAAGTCATTCACATCTATCAAGTGTTTGGGTAGGATAGCTTGATTCATGATATTTAAAATTTTTGATACCTTCCTAGACGAATTTACTCGAGGCAAGGCAGGTCTAAGCATTGGGTCTGTTCCATTGAACTGAGTCATAGCCGTCATTATTATTATTATTATTATTATTATTATTATTATTATTATTATTATTATAATTATTATACCACCGACAGTAGTGGCTACGCGGGCTAAAGCGCTGCGTTAGGTCAAGGGGCCAAGCTCTCTGCTGACTCGGTAGACGCGTGGGTTCGAGCCCCACCGTCGGCTGTCCCTGAAATGGTTTTCCGTGGTTTCCCATTTTCAACACCAGGCAAATGCTGAGACAGTACCTTCTGACAGGCCACGGCCGCTTCCTTCCACATCCTTGCCCAATTTCATTCATCTTCATCCATTCCATCTCTCATCCCGACGCGTAGGTCGCCCACGGGCGTCGTCTAGAAAGACCTGCACTCGGCCTCTCAGGAGGCTACACGAGAAAAAAAAGAAGATCTACCCTCTTATTGGAATTTCTCCACCTCATGTCCGAAGAATGGTAGCAGCAGCATCTGAGAAGAAACGGCAAGAAACCGATTCAAGGCATCCACTTTTCGGCCAACAACTAGCCCGACAGAGACTTAAGCCCAGAAACAGCTTTTTGAGGGGAGTAACAGCCCTCGAAGGCTCACAAGAAGCTGCCCGAGTGAAGATATGGAAGACAGAGATCACAGACCCAATTATTCCTCTATCAGAATAAATGGCTCCTGGTCACAACTTGCCATTTATGGAACTTGGAAATCATTGAACAGGCTGAGGACAGGGGTTTGACGCTGCAAGAACAATCTCAAGAAATGGAACATACTCGTCAACAATGATGAGTTCTGTGAATGCAGCAAGTTACAAGATCCAGAACACCTGCTGATCTGCCCCTTGATGGAGGACATATTATGTTATGGCTGCAAATGCTAATGCTATAACTGTTGCTACTTACTGGCAAAATCTAATTTGATTCGGACACGGAAAATATATAAAAATATTATTATTATTTATTTATTTACTCGAATAGCACTATTACAGAGCACGTAAAATCAATACTTCAAATCTTGCTACATTATTATTATTATTATTATTATTGAAAAATGAAAATCCACAGCCTGCTTCCAGTCTCCGACCGGGTCAGGAATGGAATGAATGAAGCCCCCATCTAGCGGCGAGGATATGGACTGTGCCGGCTGCCGAGGCCTGACGCACTCCTCTGGGGCAATGATTAAATGAATGACATATGAAATGAAATGATAGGGGAGAGTGTTGCTGGAATGAAATATTGACCGGGAAAACCGGAGTACCCGGAGAAAAACCTGTCTGCCTCCGTTTTGTCCAGCACAGATCTCACATGGAGTGACCGGGATTTGAACCACGGACCCAGCGGTGAGAGGCCGGCGTGTTGCCGCCTAAGCCACGGAGGCTTCATTATTATTATTATTATTATTATTATTATTATTATACCAACAGCAGTGGCTAATCTGGCTAAAGCGCAGCGTTAGGCAATGGAGCCAAGCTGTCTGCTGACTCGGTAGACGCGTGGGTTCGAGCCCCACCGTCGGCCGTCCTTGAAATGGTTTTCCGTGGTTTCCCCATTTTCAACACCAGGCAAATGCTGGGACGGTACCTTCTGACAGGCCACGGCCGCTTCCTTCCACATCCTTGCCCAATTTCATTCATCTTCATCCATTCCATCTCTCATCCCGACGCGCAGGTCGCCCACGGGCGTCGACTAGAAAGACCTGCACTCGGCCTCTGAGGAGGCCACACGAGAAAAGAAAATTATTATTATTATTATTATTATCATCATCATCATTATTTTTATATCGTAATGTCCGTCTGTGGAGGGCGATAGAACTTACACTGTATAAAATAAGAAACGACGCACCAAGAAAGAATTGTCCGATGGCGATAAAAATCGGTGGATGTGAGGAACAGACATAGAAAAACAATACAGAACAACAATTGAATGATTAATTGCAGAGTTAGACCGTTACAAAGTGAGCCTGGGATTTCCAATGTTTTCCTGAATGTGACGGAGGTTTTCTCCGAATGTTGATAAAGCTCCTGAGATTTCCTTTTCATCCAAATTCCATCGGTACAAATTGGGTCCAAAAATCTTCCTCAAGATTTATCCTTCTTGTTTCTGTATATCATTAATTATTGATTTGCCTACAATGATTAGATTCGCTGAAATTGTAAGTAAAAGAATAAGACCCTGCTATTTTTCCAAGCAATGGTCTGCATTTGGAATTGTTGAGTTGGTAGCCCTCGAGTCGGATCACAATACTGAATGTGCTGCTGTCTGGGAGCCTCCATTAACACCAGGCCCTAATATTGATTACACAGTTTCTACTCACAGATTTGGTGGGGGTGGCATGCCCACGTCACACCCCGTTCCCCGCCACGCAGCAAGGCCCAGCCTATCGATTGCCAGCACGATTAATTTCTCGGAGCGAGATTTACGAAGGGTGTCCGCAAGAACCCAACCCTCGCGTCCAATAAACCCTGATAACCTCAGGGTCAATCAGCTTGACGACAACTCACATTCTCAATTCATATTAACTACTAGCCGTAGTGATGAAGATGATGATGATGATGATGGTTGTTTTAAGGGGCCTAACATCTAGGTTATCGGCCCCAAATGGTTTGGATGAGAGTGGAAATGAAACTATAACTATATCTAACTACTGGTTTACACACTGGTAAAGATATGGGAAACAGACAGGAGGAAAGGAATAGTCCTCAACCCTCGATGAATGAGAATTAAGGAACGTGGATGAAAGAAGAGCCATGGAAGGCAGATACGAAAGGGAAAGAGGATAGAGACCTGCCCAAAGGCAATGGGAACAAGAAGTTCCGTGAAGAACTATACAGCCTACTTTTCATGCCAATGATTATTCTACAGTATATGAACCTATCTAGAATAATGACGAAATTAAGTTGGTAATATCTGTAGCCTAATAGAGCACTACAGTTGGCAGCCCTGGTGACTGAATATATTCTTAGTTCCACCTCTTAAGGTACAGAATACAAAATTTGGTTGAAGTCCAATGGACGTTACATTCAGTTAGACACTGGATCTATCAGCACGCGTAAAAGCATGTTGCCAACAATACCATGCGTGTGCTGGTCAGAAATAATCTGAATTATTATGATATCTTGTTGTGCCAATTTTGGATGAAATCCATTTGTTAGTATAGAAGTTACATGTATTTTAAAATTGGACATATCAGCAGGCATAGAATCATGTTAGCAGCACCGCCTTGTATTAATTACTCCAAATTAATCTAGAATGTCAGGTGCTATACGTGTGCAAAGTATAGAGCTGTTGGCTTGCATACTTTCTGATATATTGATATTAGGGTAAAAATAATATATACAGCATTTATTAACAGTTGGCAGACCTGATTGCTCTTAACAATACTTATAGTCATATCTGTTATGGTACACATTGCACATACGAAATTTGGTTGAAATCCAACTGATAGTATAGAAGTTACACGTATTTAAAAATTGGTACTATCAGCAGGCTTATAATCATGTTGGTAGAACTGACGTATATAAGTTACTCCAAATTAATCTAAAATGTCAGAATATACGTGCGCATAGATTAAAGCTGTTGGCTCGCATACTTTCTGATATATTGGTATTTGGATTTTAAAAAATAGAGAGAGAGCAATTATTAACAGTTGGCAGCCCTGGTGGCTCTTAAGAATACGCTCAGTCATATCTGTTTATGTACAGATATTACATACAAAATTTGGTTGAAATCCAGTAGATAGTGTAGAAGTTATATGCATTTAAACATTGGACCTATCAGAAGGCTTAACATTATTTTGGCAACACGGTCATGGTTGGCCTCCTGGAAATTAAACTGAAATAGTATTATCTACATGTGTGCCAATTTTGGAATAGCTCCCATGCATACCTTGCAAGATATCCAACATGGAGCTCAAATTTCTAGTGCGTTTTTTCAGCAGTTGGTAGCACGGACATCATTTTCAAATAAGGACGTGAGCTATTCCGGTGCACATCTTTACTCATACTAAATTTGGTTTTGATTGCTGCAGCCATTTAGGAGTTGATAGGGGGGGGGGACACACACACAGCCAGACAGACAGAAGGACAGACAGACAGACAGACAGACAGACAGACACACATTTTCCCGGATCGATCTCATAAGACTACTTTTTCCTCATTTTTGCAAAATGTGAAAAGTAGGCTAAAAATGTGAAGAACCGGACCCAGCTCAGGAATCTCTTGGGGTCGCTAACTACCGAGATCACCAGCCGTGAGCCCTTGAAGGAGTAGCACTATGCAGGGTGGGGCTACACACATCCTGCCTCCTTCAGGGCCTTGAGCAAAAGGCAGGAGATACTGTGAGCCCTTGAGGGTGTAGCACACCACGCACCCTGCCTCCTTTAGGGCCTTGAGCAGAAGGCAAGAGGTACTGTGAGCCCTTGAGGGTGTAGCACTATCCAGGGTGGGGCTACACACACCCTGCCTCCTTTAGGCATTGAATCAAAAGGCAGGAGATACTGTGAGCCCTTGAGGGTGTAGCACTATCCAGGGTGGGGCTACACACACCCTGCCTCCTTTAGGCATTGAATCAAAAGGCAGAAGATTCAGTGAGCCCTTGAGGGTGTAGCACTATCCATGGTGGGGCTACACACACCCTGCCTCCTTTAGGGCCTTGAGCTAAAGGCAGGAGATTCTGTGAGCCCTTGAGGGAGTAGCACTATCCAGGGTGGGACTACACACACCCTGCCTCCTTTAGGGCCTTGAGCAGAAGATAGGAGATACTGTGAGCCCTTGAGGGTGTAGCACTATCCAGGGTTTGGCTATTCAACCCTACCTCCTTTAGGGCCTTAAGCAGAAGGCAAGAGGTACTGTGAGCCCTTGAGGGTGTAGTACTATCCAGAGTTTGGCTATACAACCCTACCTCCTTTAGGGCCTTAAGCAGGAGGCAAGAGGTACTGTGAGCCCTTGAGGGTGTAGTACTATCCAGGGTTTGGCTATACAACCCTACCTCCTTTAGGGCCTTAAGCAGAAGGCAAGAGGTACTGTGAGCCCTTGAGGGTGTAGTACTATCCAGGGTTTGGCTATACAACCCTACCTCCTTTAGGGCCTTAAGCAGAAGGCAAGAGGTACTGTGAGCCCTTGAGGGTGTAGTACTATCCAGGGTTTGGCTATACAACCCTACCTCCTTTAGGGCCTTAAGCAGAAGGCAAGAGGTACTGTGAGCCCTTGAGGGTGTAGTACTATCCAGGGTTTGGCTATACAACCCTACCTCCTTTAGGGCCTTAAGCAGAAGGCAAGAGGTACTGTGAGCCCTTGAGGGTGTAGTACTATCCAGGGTTTGGCTATACAGCCCTACCTCCTTTAGGGCCTTAAGCAGAAGGCAAGAGGTACCGTGAGCCCTTGAGGGTGAAGCACTATCCAGGGGTTGGCTATACAGCCCTACCTCCTTTAGGGCCTTAAGCAGAAGGCAAGAGGTACTGGGAGCCCTTGAGGGTGCAGCACTATCCAGGGTTTGGCTATACAACCCTACCTCCTTTAGGGCCTTGAGCAGAAGGTAAGAGGAACTGGGAGCCCTTGAGAGTGTAGCACTATCCAGGGTTTGGCTAAACACACCCTGCCTCCTTTAGGGCCTTGAGCAAAAGGCAGGAGATACTGTGAGCCCTTGAGAGTGTAGCACTATCCAGGGTTGGGCTATACACACCCTGCCTCCTTTAGCGCCTTGAGCAAAAGGCAGGAGATACTGTGAGCCCTTGAGAGTGCAGCACTATCCAGGGTTGGGCTATACACACCCTGCCTCCTTTAGTGCCTTGAGCAGAAGGCAGGAGATACTATGAGCCCTTGAGGGTGTAGTACTATCCAGGGTTTGGCTATACAGCCCTACCTCATTTAGGGCCTTAAGCAGAAGGCAAGAGGTACCGTGAGCCCTTGAGGGTGAAGCACTATCCAGGGGTTGGCTATACAGCCCTACCTCGTTTAGGGCCTTAAGCAGAAGGCAAGAGGTACTGGGAGCCCTTGAGGGTGCAGCACTATCCAGGGTTTGGCTATACAACCCTACCTCCTTTAGGGCCTTGAGCAGAAGGTAAGAGGAACTGGGAGCCCTTGAGAGTGTAGCACTATCCAGGGTTTGGCTATACACACCCTGCCTCCTTTAGGGCCTTGAGCAAAAGGCAGGAGATACTGTGAGCCCTTGAGAGTGTAGCACTATCCAGGGTTGGGCTATACACACCCTGCCTCCGTTAGTGCCTAGAGCAGAAGGCAGGAGATACTGTGAGCCCTTGAGGGTGTAGCACTACACGCACCCTGCCTCATTTAGGGCCTTGAGCTGAAGGCAGGAGGTACTGTGAGCCCTTGAGGGTGTAGCACTATCCAGGGTTTGGCTATACACACCCTGCCTCCTTTAGGGCCTTGAGCAAAAGGCAGGAGGAACTGTGAGCTCATGAGGGTTTAGCACTACACGCACCCAGCAGTCACTGTGGTGCGACGCAGACAGACCATCCGTCCCATTGTTACCGAGTGTTGTACTAGGACGAATTTGGGACCGCTGCGCAGGAAGACTTTGTGCGAGCCTCTACGAAGGCTGTAGAGTGGCTGGACAATTTAGATTTAAAACTCTAAATTTATTAGGCGCCCAGTTGATTGTTTTTAAGATGTGCACTGTTTGTAATTATGTTAAAAATGTTGATTACATAACCTTAATAAACCGAGGCTTAAATCATGCTCTATATTTTCGTTTTGGTCAGTCCTCATAGTATCTTCCTTCCCAGCCTTGCACTTCACCCTGCAACAGTAACACGCACATTACCTTGTGAACACTCAAGTTATTTCGAAATATTTACGGTTGGTTCAGTCCTCGCGTGACAAGTTTCGGCTTACGTTAGTCGGGACAATCTGTAAAAAATAAGGGAGGAAAGTCCACCTATTTTGGTGCAGCACAATAACATGTTTAGGATCTAGGGACACCTTGGTCATCAGCTACTTTGTCAAAAATATCGAGAAGACTGCTTTACCAGCACTATCAAAGCCAATTATACTGATACGAAAATTATAGTCATTTTATCATTTCAAATGATCTTGTCGACTTCGTCGTTATGCTTGGGTCTGGCGTTATGCGATACGGAGACGGCGAGTGCGTGACGTCATCATGTTGTTCAGTGCATATGCACCGAGTCTGAGTTTACTGCTGGGGTCTGGCGTTATGCGATACGGAGACGGCGAGTATGACGTCATCATGTTGTTCAGTGTATATGCACCGAGTCTGAGTTTACTGCTGGGGTCTAGCGTTATGCGATACGGAGACGGCGAGTGCGTGACATCAGACAGGAATACAGAGTGACTCCTAAAGAAGTGTACAAGATGTCAGATAAGAATACAGGGTGACTCCTAAAGAGGCGTACAAGATGTCAGATAAGAATACAGGGTGCCTCCTAAAGAGATATACACGATGCCAGATAAGAATACAGGGTGCCTCCTAAAGAGGTGTACAAGATGTCAGATAAGAATACAGGGTGCCTCCTAAAGAGATATACACGATGCCAGATAAGAATACAGGGTGACTCCTAAAGAGGTGTACAAGATGTCACATAAGAATACAGGGTGCCTCCTAAAGAGATATACACGATGCCAGATAAGAATACAGGGTGCCTCCTAAAGAGGTGTACAAGATGTCAGATAAGAATACAGGGTGCCTCCTAAAGAGATATACACGATGCCAGATAAGAATACAGGGTGACTCCTAAAGAGGTGTACAAGATGTCAGATAAGAATACAGGGTGACTCTTAAAGAGGTGTACAAGATGTCAGATAAGAATACAGGGTGACTCCTAAAGAGATATACACGATGCCAGATAAGAATACAGGGTGCCTCCTAAAGAGGTGTACAAGATGTCAGATAAGAATACAGGGTGCCTCCTAAAGAGATATACACGATGCCAGATAAGAATACAGGGTGACTCCTAAAGAGGTGTACAAGATGTCAGATAAGAATACAGGGTGCCTCCTAAAGAGATATACACGATGCCAGATAAGAATACAGGGTGACTCCTAAAGAGGTGTACAAGATGTCAGATAAGAATACAGGGTGACTCTTAAAGAGGTGTACAAGATGTCAGATAAGAATACAGGGTGACTCCTAAAGAGATATACACGATGCCAGATAAGAATACAGGGTGCCTCCTAAAGAGGTGTACAAGATGTCAGATAAGAATACAGGGTGCCTCCTAAAGAGATATACACGATGCCAGATAAGAATACAGGGTGACTCCTAAAGAGGTGTACAAGATGTCAGATAAGAATACAGGGTGCCTCCTAAAGAGATATACACGATGCCAGATAAGAATACAGGGTGACTCCTAAAGAGGTGTACAAGATGCCAGATAAGAATACAGGGTGACTCTTAAAGAGCTGTACAAGATGTCAGATAAGAATACAGGGTGCCTCCTAAAGAGATATACACGATGCCAGATAAGAATACAGAGTGATTCCTAAAGAGGTGTACAAGATGTCAGATAAGAATACAGGGTGACCCTTAACGAGTGGTACAAGATGTCAGATAAGAATACAGGGTGACTCCTAAAGAGGTGTACAAGATGTCAAATAAGAATACAGGGTGACTCTTAAAGAGGTGCACAAGATGTCAGATAAGAATACAGGGTGCCTCCTAAAGAGATATACACGATGCCAGATAAGAATACAGGGTGACCCTTAACGAGTGGTACAAGATGTCAGATAAGAATACAGGGTGACCCTTAACGAGGTGTACAAGATGTCAGATAAGAATACAGGGTGACCCTTAACGAGGTGTACAAGATGTCAGATAAGAATACAGGGTGCCTCCTAAAGAGATATACACGATGCCAGATAAGAATACAGGGTGACCCTTAACGAGTGGTACAAGATGTCAGATAAGAATACAGGGTGACTCCTAAAGAGGTGTACAAGATGTCAGATAAGAATACAGGGTGACCCTTAACGAGTGGTACAAGATGTCAGATAAGAATACAGGGTGACTCCTAAAGAGGTGTACAAGATGTCAGACAATATACAGGGTGACTCCTAAAGAGGTGTACAAGATGTCAGAGAGGAAGACAGGGTGACTCCTAAACAGGTGATCAAGATGTCAGATAAGAATACAGGGTGACCCTTAACGAGGTGTACAAGATGTCAGATAAGAATACAGGATGCCTCCTAAAGAGGTGAGCAGGATGTCAGAGCAAAATACAGGGTGGCACTTAACGAGGTGTACAAGATGTCAGATAAGAATACAGGGTGACTCCTAAAGAGGTGTACAAGATGTCAGACAAGATACAGGGTGACTCCTAAAGGGGTGTACAAGATGTCAGATAAGAATACAGGGTGACCCTTAACTAGGTATACAAGATGTCAGATAAGAATCCAGGGTGCCTCCTAAAGAGGTGTGCAGGATGTCAGAGCAAAATACAGGGTGGCACGTAACGAGGTGTACAAGATGTCAGACAAGAATACAGGGTGACTCCTAAAGAGGTGTACAAGATGTCAGACAAGATACAGGGTGACTCCTAAAGAGGTGTACAAGATGTCAGACAAGAATACAGAGTGACTCCTAAAGAGGTGTACAAGATGTCAGACAAGATACAGGGTGACTCCTAAAGAGGTGTACAAGATGTCAGATAAGAATACAGGGTGACCCTTAACGAGGTGTACAAGATGTCAGATAAGAATAGAGGGTGCCTCCTAAAGAGGTGTGCAGGATGTCAGAGCAAAATACAGGGTGGCACTTAACGAGGTGTACAAGAGGTCAGACAAGAATACAGGGTGACTCCTAAAGTGGTGTACAAGATGTCAGACAAGAATACAGGGTGACTCCTAAAGAGGTGTACAAGACGTCAGATATGAATACAGGGTGACTCCTATTGAGGTGTACAAGATGTCAGACAGGAAGACAGGGTGACTCCTAAAGAGGTGTACAAGATGCCAGATAAGAATACAGGGTGACTCCTAAAGAGATATACAAGATGCCAGATAAGAATACAGGGTGACTCCTAAAGAGGTGTACACGATGCCAGACAAGAATACAGGGTGACTCCTAAAGGGGTGTACACGATGTCAGACAAGAATACAGGGTGACTCCTAAAGAGGTGTACAAGATGTCAGACAAGAATACAGGGTGACTCCTAAAGAGGTGTACACGATGTCAGATAAGAATACAGGGTGACTTCTAAAGAGATATACAAGTCGTCAGATAAGAATACAGGGTGACTCCTAAAGAGGTGTACAAGATGTCAGACAAGAATACAGGGTGACTCCTAAAGAGGTGTACACGATGTCAGACAAGAATACAGGGTGACTCCTAAAGAGGTTACAAGATGTCAGATAAGAATACAGGGTGACCCTTAACGAGGTGTACAAGATGTCAGATAAGAATACAGGGTGACTCCTAAAGAGGTGTACAAGATGTCAGACAAGATACAGGGTGACTCCTAAAGGGGTGTACAAGATGTCAGATAAGAATACAGGGTGACCCTTAACTAGGTATACAAGATGTCAGATAAGAATCCAGGGTGCCTCCTAAAGAGGTGTGCAGGATGTCAGAGCAAAATACAGGGTGGCACGTAACGAGGTGTACAAGATGTCAGACAAGAATACAGGGTGACTCCTAAAGAGGTGTACAAGATGTCAGACAAGATACAGGGTGACTCCTAAAGAGGTGTACAAGATGTCAGACAAGAATACAGAGTGACTCCTAAAGAGGTGTACAAGATGTCAGACAAGATACAGGGTGACTCCTAAAGAGGTGTACAAGATGTCAGATAAGAATACAGGGTGACCCTTAACGAGGTGTACAAGATGTCAGATAAGAATAGAGGGTGCCTCCTAAAGAGGTGTGCAGGATGTCAGAGCAAAATACAGGGTGGCACTTAACGAGGTGTACAAGAGGTCAGACAAGAATACAGGGTGACTCCTAAAGAGGTGTACAAGATGTCAGACAAGAATACAGGGTGACTCCTAAAGAGGTGTACAAGACGTCAGATATGAATACAGGGTGACTCCTATTGAGGTGTACAAGATGTCAGACAGGAAGACAGGGTGACTCCTAAAGAGGTGTACAAGATGCCAGATAAGAATACAGGGTGACTCCTAAAGAGATATACAAGATGCCAGATAAGAATACAGGGTGACTCCTAAAGAGGTGTACACGATGCCAGACAAGAATACAGGGTGACTCCTAAAGGGGTGTACACGATGTCAGACAAGAATACAGGGTGACTCCTAAAGAGGTGTACAAGATGTCAGACAAGAATACAGGGTGACTCCTAAAGAGGTGTACACGATGTCAGATAAGAATACAGGGTGACTTCTAAAGAGATATACAAGTCGTCAGATAAGAATACAGGGTGACTCCTAAAGAGGTGTACAAGATGTCAGACAAGAATACAGGGTGACTCCTAAAGAGGTGTACACGATGTCAGACAAGAATACAGGGTGACTCCTAAAGAGGTTACAAGATGTCAGATAAGAATACAGGGTGACCCTTAACGAGGTGTACAAGATGTCAGATAAGAATACAGGGTGCCTCCTAAAGAGGTGTACAAGATGTCAGACAAGAATACACGGTGACTCCTAAAGAGGTGTACAAGATGTCAGATAAGAATGCAGGGTGCCTCCTAAAGAGGTGTGCAGGATGTCAGAGTAAAATACAGGGTGACACTTAACGAGGTGTACAGTATGTTAGATTCAATTCAAATAAAGTAGGTTGGCTCAGGCAAAGAAAGCTTTTCTACAAAAAAGGAATCTGCTGACTTCGAATATAGATGTAGGTATTATGAAGTCATTTTTGAAAGCCTTTGTCTGGAGCGTGGCGCTCTATGGAAGTGAAACTTGGACTATTGGTGCAGCAGAAAAGAGGAGAATAGAAGCATTTGAAATGTGGTGTTACAGGAGAATGATGAAGATCAGATGGGTAGATAGGGTTACAAACATAGAGGTATTAAGACGAGTGGGAGAGGAGAGATGTTTCTGGCGACTGCTAATGAAGAGAAGAGATAGGTTGGTAGGACACATACTAAGACACCCAGGACGAGCAAGCTTAGTTATGGAAGGAAGGGTCGAGGACAAGAACTGTAGGGGTAGACCAAGGTTAGAATATGTTAAACAGATTGCCTCAGATGTAGGGTGTGGTAGTTATGTAGAGATGAAACGATTAGCTCAGGACAGGGGAATGGAGAGCTGCATCAAACCAGTCAAAAGACTGAAGACTCAAACAACAACAACAGGGTGACCCTTAAAGAGGTTTACAAGATTTCAGATTCAAATAATGGGCGACCCTTAAAGAGTTGTAAAAGATGTCAGACTCAAATACAGGGTGACCCCTAAAGAGGTGCCCGCGCGGGAAGCCTAAGTTAATGTGTAATGGAGTCTGTTGAAAGAGTCCTGAGCCTTTCTAACATGTGTAGCATTTGTAGCATGCGTCATTTGAAATTATATAAAGTCTAGCCTCTCAGACTGACTGTATTTTTTTTCTGCATGTTAAATCTAAAAAATATAAATAAACCTCGTTTCATATTGGGCATAGTTTATAGGAAGACACCAGGTGTAAAATTACTTCATTATAATCCGTACGACTACGACAAAAAGGGTGCGACACACTATGGGTCAAAATGACTCGGCACCAGTGTTCGTTATATTTTTTCACGCCAATTCTAAAGGGTTAACTAGGGGCTAAAACCACGGGAAACCAACTCTATGAAGGCCGACCCACCTCTTCTCAGGTCAGCTTTACGAGGTTGAGTACCGCGTTCCAATCCTCGGACCAGAATTACATTTTTTGGCAAAGCAGAGAATCAACCACAGCATTTTTGGAACCGGAGTCTTCCTTAATACGTCTGACGACAGTAGTTTGTCAAATGCGACCTCTACTGGAACCTCTTAAACGACCGCCACATTGCATTTTGATTGTTGCGTTGAATTGGCCGAGTACAAAACAGGGGCAAATTACGAGACGGTCTTTTGAGAGAATCTTCCGACTGACTGCGTTGCTTCACAAGACGCTGGCTCACCTCACTTTGACGTTAAATTGAGCGAGAGATGCTCCTATTCTGACTAATACATCGTCAAATTACCATCCACCCCCCTCTGCCTTGGACAGCTGCCTCTTGTAACCCGCTCCTTCAAACTCGTATACAGAGTGCTCCATTATACTGAGACATCGAAATGTCTCGAGAGGAAAGCATCGTGAGAGGTTGGGTAAGTTAGCTTATTGAACCCTGTATCCGATGGAAGTGTTTTCTTATTTATTGATATTTAGTTTTGTTCGGTTCAAGTTAAAGTTGTATTTATGATTCAGCTTTTGTGTCTACGTTGTTTTTTGTATGCTGTGTCTTTGGTTATAATTTCCTTTTCTCTTTTTAGCCTATTTTCAATTTTGAAAAAAAAAAAAAAAAGGCTTATGAGATCACCTTTTGTCCGTGTGTGTGTGCGTGTGTGTGAGGAGTGTGTGAGGTGTGTGTGTGTGTGCCCATAATAACTTCTATACAGCTGGAGCGATTTCAATGAAACTCGGTAAGTTCATAGCACTACTTCGGGCGGCCCCGACCGTGCCCTTCGAATTTTGTTACGTCTCACCAATCCAACATGGCGGCCACGCGAATTTGCGAATTTTAATTAGAAGTTTCTCGCGATTTAACCAACCAAACGCAATACAACTTGGTACAGTATAAGTTTATACACATTGTAATGCACCGACATCAAACTTCGTTCAATTGTTTACATAACCACAAGATGGCGGATGTGCGAAATATTTCACCGGCATTCTATATCTCTGAAACTATTAGCGGTATCACCCTGACATTTTGTACGGAGATAAAGGGCACTACTGGAAGTTCATCTATACATTTTTCAAAAACCGGTTAACTACAAAACGAACATGGCGACCAAGTGAATTAAAAATTTTAATAGACCTTTCTCGCGATTTAATGTTCCAAACGCAATGAAATCTGGTACAGGATATGTTTATACACATTGTAATTCACTGGTATCCAATTTAGTTCAATTGTATACGTAACCTCAAAATGGCGGCTGTGCGAATTTTAAAATTATGTATTTATTTCTTGTGTCGTAATCATGCGATCGAAGTGAAAGTTTGAATAGTGAACCTACGCAATAATTTTCCTTTAATGGTACATGACTCTATGGCCTATACATTTAACAATCCAACATGGCGACCATCCGAAATATTTAGATGGCTCTGAATATCTACGAGCAATCAAACTGAATTGTTTTATGTTTATAGGGGCTATGAACTTAAATTCACCTATAGGACTTTAAATAACCTGGTGATCACAAATCCAACATGGCGGCAACGCGAAGTATAAATATTCACATGGACGTTTCTCGCAATTTAACCATCCTAGTGCAGTGAAAATTGGTACAGTAAATCCTGATACGAATGTTAATCCACTGGCATCTAATTTATTTCAATTGTTTCCATAACCACAAGATGGCAGCTGTGCGAAATTTTAAAATCGCCTTGTTACTTCTTGTGTCCTAATCATGCGATTGAAATTTGAATGCAACACGTACACAATAATCTTCATGTAACAGTACATAACTCTAGGGCCTACATATATAAAAACCAACATGGCGACCATCCGAAATATTTAGTCGGTTCTCAATATCTACGAATCTATTACAAAAATCAAACTGAAATTTTGTATGTTCATAGTGGCATTTAACATAAGTAGGATATACGAAAATAGGCTGTATAGTTCTTCACGGAACTACTTGTTTATTTATTAATATTTAGTTTTGTTCGGTTAAAGTATAAGTTGTATTTATGATTCAGGTTTTGTCTTTTGTATGCTTTGTCTTTGGTTATAATTTTCCTTTCTCTTTTTTATTTATTTTTTTCTTTCGATTTACTTTTGATTTTTGTTATTGGTTTAAGTACTTGTGTGTGTTTTAACATTTGATTGTGTTTTGGGTCATGGATTAATTTTGGTTTGTATTGTTTTTTCCTTCTGTTTTGTTTTTTTGTTTGTTTGTGATTTAGCTAACGTTATTCTTTACAGCTTTTGATTTTGTTTTCTTTTCTTAGTTTTTTATTAAGGTTTGTTTTCAATTTTGATTTTTAGATTTTTAGTTTTGTTAACTGTGTTAACTTGCCCATTGAGAAAGAAGATGAAATAACAGAGGAAGACTTGGGGGCACCTATTATGGAGGAAGAGTTTGAGAAGGCGTTGCAGGACCTCAAAGGAAAGAAAGCTCTTGGAGTTAATAACATACCAGGAGAACTATTGAAACAATCAGGAGACATGTTAAAAAAGGAACTGTACAACTTAATATGTACTATTTACAAGACTGGAGAATTGCCTGAAGACTTTGTGAAATGCATAATAGTACCTATACCTAAACAAGAAGTTCCGTGAAGAACTATACATCCTACTTTTCATGCCAATGATTAATCTACAGTATATGAACCTATCTAGAATAATGACGAAATTAAGTTGGTAATATCGAAATATCTAATTAGTTCAAAATATACTTGGTATAATGTAGCCTAATAGAGCACTACAGTTGGCAGCCCTGGTGACTGAATATATTCTTATTTCTACCTCTTAACGTACAGAATACAAAATTTGGTTGAAGTCCAATGGACGTTACATGCAGTTAGACATTGGATCTATCAGCACGCGTAAAAGCATGTTGGCAACAATGTCATGCGTGTGCTGGTCAGAAATAGCCTAATATGAAATATTATGATATCTTGTTGTGCCAATTTTGGACGAAATCCATTTGTTAGTATAGAAGTTACATGTATTTTAAAATTGGACCTATCAGCAGGCATAGAATCATGTTGGCAGCACTGACTTATATTAATTATTCCAAATATATCTAGAATGTCAGGTGCTATACGGGTGCCAAGTATAGGGCTGTTGGCTTGCATACTTCCTGATATATTGATATTAGGTTAAAAAATATAGACAGCGTTTATTAACAGTTGGCAGCCCTGATTCCTCTTAAGAATACTTACAGTCATATCTTTTATATTACACATAGCACATACGAAATTTGGTTCAAATCCAACTTATAGTATAGAAGTTACATGTATTTAAAAATTGGCCCTATCAGCACGTTTAGAATTATGTTGGTAGAACTCAAGTATACAAGTTACTCCAAAATTAATCTAAAATGTCAGGTACTATACGTGTGCATAGTTGCAAGCTGTCAGCTTGCATACTTTCTGATATATTGGTATTTGGATAAAAGAATAGAGAGAGCAATTATTAACAGTTGGAAGCCCTGGTGGCTCTTAAGAATACGCACAGTCATATCCGTTTATGTACAGATATTACATACAAAATTTGGTTGAAATCCAATTGATAGTGTAGAAGTTATATGCATTTAAACATTGGACATATCAGAAGGCTTA
Source organism: Meconema thalassinum (assembly GCA_946902985.2). Lineage (NCBI taxonomy): Eukaryota > Metazoa > Arthropoda > Insecta > Orthoptera > Tettigoniidae > Meconema > Meconema thalassinum. Next base: position 12,241,283 of record OX336399.1, on the reverse strand, counting down.
ACATAATTTTGGCAACACTGTCATGGTTGGCCTCCTGGAAATCAAACTGAAATAGTAATATCTACATGTGTGCCAATTTTGGAATAGCTCCCATGCATACCTTGCAAGATATCCAACATGGAGCTCAAATTTCTAGTGCGTTTTTTCAGCAGTTGGTAGCACTGACATCATTTTCAAATATGGACGTGAGATATTCCGGTGCACATATTTACTCATACTAAATTTGGTTTTGATTGCTGCAGCCGTTTAGGAGTTGATAGGGGGGGGGGACACACACACACAGCCAGACAGACAGACAGACACACATTTTCCCGGATCGATCTCATAAGTCTCCTTTTTCCTCATTTTTGCAAAATGTGAAAAGTAGCCTAAAAATCAAATGCAAGGTCATGTAAACAATGCAGAACATTGAGTCTGGTGTGTCATGCATCAAAAATAGTCACCAGAATTATTATGAATAGAATAGAAAAACAAATCGATGAAAACCTATCTGATGATCAATTTGGTTTTAGGAAAGGAGTAGGAACAAGAGAAGCAATCTAAGCATTGAGGCAAGTGATAGAGAAGCAGATGAAGAAAGGCAAACCTACTTTCTTAGCGTTCGTCGACCTTGGAAAGGCGTTTGACAATGTGAACTGGAATGTTCTATTCAGCATTCTTCATCAAACAGGTATCAACTTTAGAGACAGGAGACTCATCTACAATATCTATAAGCAAGAAATTGGAATAGTTTGTTGTGGTAGCAAGGAAGAAACAGCACACATCAGAAAGGGGGGATGGCAGGGTTGTTCCCTTTCCCCATACCTATTCAATATATATGTACAAAAGGCGATCGGCCAAGTAAGAGAAGAATTTGCCACAGGAGTGAATATTCATGGAGAAAAAGTTGACATGATAAGTTTTGCTGATGACATAGCGCTAATTGCATAAAATGAAGAAGACTTACAAAAGATCCTGAGCAAGATGGACAAAATAATGGAGGAAGAATTTAAAATGAGAATAAATACAAATAAAACAAAAATTTTGGTCTGCAGTAGAAATGGCGAAAACCAGACATCAATAGAGTTAAGAAATGAAAAGATACAAGAAGTGAATGAGTTTAATTATCTGGGAAGTAAAATAACGAATGATGGAAGAAGCAGCAGAGAGATATTAAGTAGGATTGCCCAAGCCAAGAACGCTTTCTATAAAAAGAAGAACCTATTTACTGCAAGGAACATAAGTCTTGATGTGAGGAAACTAATGTTGAAGACCTATGTGTGGAGCGTTGCGCTATATGGCAGCGAATCTTGGACAATAGGAGAGAGAGAGGAAAAGACTACTAGCATTTGAAACCTGGTGCTATAGAAGGGCTGTGAAAATCAGTTGGAAAGAGATGGTCACTAATGAGGAAGTCTTTAGAAGAGTGGGAGAGAGAAGATGCTTCCTTAAATGTTTAAAAAGAAGAAGGAATCACCTCGTGGGCCACATACTGCGACACAGTGGACTGATTAAGCTTATAATCGAGGGAACAGTAGACGGCAAGAATTGTAGAGGAAGACCCAGACTGGAGTACATGAGTCAAATACTGAAAGATACGAGTTGTGGCTCATACTGTGAACTGAAGAGGAAGGCGGAGAGACGGGAAGAATGGCGAGCGTCTGCCAACCAGCCTCACAGAGAGAGTTTTGTTATCAAGGTTTGTTTTCAATTTTGATTTTTAGTTTTTTAGTTTTGTTATTAAGGTTTGTTTTTAATGTTAATTTTTAGTTTTTTTTTTTTAAGTTTTGTTATCAAGGTTTGTTTTCAATTTTGATTATTTGTTTTTTAGTTTTGTTATTAAAGTTTTAAAATTATTTTTTTAGTTTTGTTTTTACAATTTGTTATATTTTTTCTTTTGGTTTTGCTGTAAGTTTATTTTATTTTTGTTGTTTAGGTTTTATTTTATGTTTTCTTTTTGTTTTAGTTATGATTTTAGTGTTTGTTTCCACTTTTGTCTTTCATTTTGATTTTCTTTTTTTTCTTGTTATTGTGTTTGTATTTACATCTTATTTTGTTATGATTCTTGCCTATTACTTTGTTTTGTTCGATTTGGTTTTGATTTTGTGGTTTTGAATTTTGTCTTTGTACATTTGAATTTGTTTTTATTTTTGGTTCTTTTTTTTTTTGCTCTTTCGTTTTGCTTTTAATTTTTGTTTGTGATTAAACTTTTCTTTCTTTGTTTTCTGTTTTAGATTGTATTTCTACTTTTGGGTTTTTGGATTTGTTTTGTCCTCTAAGTGGAGGAAGTCTTGAGAGTAGTCTATAGGTTGTTTTCAATAATATAAACACATTCACAAAAAAAAACAAGAAGTTCCGTGAAGAACTATACAGCCTACTTTTCATGCCAATGATTATTCTACAGAATATGAACCTATATAGAATAATGACGAAATTAAGTTGCTAATATCGACATTTCTAATTACTTCCAAATACTGTATACCTGGCATAATGTATCCTAATAGAGCACTACAGTTGGCAGCCCTGATGACTGAATATATTCTTAGTTCCGTCTCTTAAGGTACAAAATACAAAATTTGGTTGAAGTCCAATGAATAACATGGACGTTACATGCAGTTAAACATTGGTTCTAACAGCACGCGTAAAATCATGTTGGCAACAATGTCATGCATGTATTGGTCAGAAATAATCTGAAATAATATGATCTATTGTTGTGCCAATTTTGAATGAAATCCATTAGTTAGTATAGAAGTTACATGCATTTTAAAATTGGACCTATCAGCAGGCTTAGAATCATGTTGGCAGCACTGACGTATATTAGTTACTCCAAATTCGTCTAGAATGCCATGTACTATACGTGTGCAAAGTTTAGAGCCATTGGCTTGCATACTTTCTGATATATTGATATTAGGGTAACAAAAATAGGGACAGCACATATTAACAGTTGGCAGCACTGGTTGCTCCTTAGAATACGCATAGTCTTGTTTGTTATTGTACACATAGCACATACGAAATTTGGTTGAAATCCAAATGATAGTATGGAAGTTACATGTATTTAAAGTTGGACCTGTCAGCAGGCTTAGAATCATGTTGGTAGCACTGACGTATATAAGTTACTCCAAATTAATATAGAATGTCAGGTACTATACGTGTGCATAGTTTAAAGCTGTCGGCTTGCATACTTTCTGATATATTGGTATTTGGATAAAATAAATTAGGAGCATTTATTAACAGTTGGCAGCCCTGGTAGGTCTTAAGAATACGCTCAGTCATATCTGGTTATGTACACATATAACATACGAAATTTGGTTGAATTCCAATTGATAGTATGGAAGTTATATGCATTTAAAAATTGGACTTATCAGGAGGCTTATAATCATTTTGGCAACACTGCCATGTTTAGTCTCCTGGAAATTGAACTGAAATATTATGATCTGTACGTGTGCCAATTTTGAAATAGCTCCCATTCATACTTTCCAAGATATCCAACATGGAGCTCAAATTTCAATTGCGATTTTTTAGCAGTTGGTAGCACTGACATCATTTTCAAATATGGCCGTGAGATATTCAGGTATAGATCTTTACTCCTACCAAATTTTGTTTCGATTGCTGCAGCCGTTTAGGAGTTGATAGGGGGACACACACACACAGCTAGACAGACAGACAGACAGAAGGACAGACAGACAGACAGACAGACAGACACACATTTGCCCGATCTCATAAGTCTACTTTTTCCTCATTTTTGCAAAATGTGAAAAGTAGGCTAAAAACGGAATATTGAACCATCACCACCTTTGAGGATATAACTTATTCGTTCATGGTACTGACGTCATTATTGTAGTTATTATTATTAGTATTATAGTTATATAATACTGGAGTTAAGGCCAGCGCGCTGTATGAGCGTGGGACGTGACCTGGCGCCCCACACAATTGGACATGTAAATACCGGTAGAGCGCGCCCCGATGTTGACTCTACGGCGCGCCGTCTGATTGCGTCCACTTCATGTTTGACTTTCACATTATATTCACTTATATTGCTGCCTTATTTTGATTATTTCTCCTCCTCGCTCCTTCCTGTCCGTTACATTGTTTCTCTTGTGTCCTCTCTTCCCACTGTGTGCCCAGCCAGTCCACGACAAATAGCGTCACTTACCAGTAAAGGTTACCTTTTGCGATCGAGAACATCATTGGATTAACATTGTGAGGTTTGAAGCCATTTTTCAGTGTTGCCTAAGTAAACAAAAGTTTGGTGCTTTTCAGTCAGTCAACACGAATGTACCCAAAAAGAGCTGGGTTATGCCCTAATCCTGAAATAAATTACATGAGAATAATAAATACACTAGGATGACCAGTTTCGATCGTCAAGCGATCATCATGAGATCCATTACACTTAGGCTATAACATCTATGTTTGAGAATACAGGTGAGAAATATATACAATATGTACAGTTATTTAGTTGCAGTATTGGTAATGCAACTGTCGGTGTATGCTATTTGTAGTATATCTAATGTTAGGTGAACTTCTAAAATGGTGATAAAAATCCTAAATTTGTCTGTTTGGGGTGATTATATGGTTATACAAAATCAACTATGGTTATACTGTAATACATAACTGGTGCCAGAGTGAACACGAAACTGCTCGAAGTTCCAGTTAGGGAGACAACCGGATAAGTATCAGCCTGTTGTATTACAGTATAACCATAGTTGATTTCGTACAACCATATAATCACCCCAAACAGACAAATTCCGGATTTTTATCACCATTTTAGCATTTCACCTAACATTAGATATACCGTACTACATTTAGCATACACCAACAGTTGCATTACCAATACTGCAACTAAATAATTGTACATATTGCATATATTTTCACCTGTATTCTCAAACATAGATGTTGTAGCCTAAGTGTAATGGATCTGATGATGATCGTTTGACGATCGAAACTGGTTATCCTAGTGTATTTATTAATCGCATGTAATTTATTTTAGGATTACGGCACAACGCAGCTCTTTTTGGGTACATTCGTGTTGACCGACTGTAATGCACCAAACTTTTGTCATTGGATTAAGTAACTGTAACGTCGCTACTTTTCACAGTAACGAGGTAACGAAAATAATCGTTACTGTTTCAAATAAATAAATAAATAAATTAATTAACAAATAAATAAACAAATGAAAGCTGTACAATAGTAGTAAATGAAAGTCTTTGTTTGCTGAACATCTCAGTCAAAGTAAGCTAATCATCCCAATAATGTTCGCGCTGCGCCTAAATTAGCTTCGTGGAGGGAAGGACAATAGCACGCGTAGACACAATCATTATTTTGTGAATCGCCGTACGTTTCCGTCTTTTTTTTAGCCTATTTTCAGTTTATGAAAAAAATAGGCTTATGACATCACCTTTTGTCCGTCTGTGTGTGTGTGTGCGTGTGTGTGTATGTGTGTATGTGTGTGTGTGTCCCATAATAACTTCTAAACGGCTTGAGCGATTACAATGGAACTCAGTAAGATCACAGCACTATTCTGGTCGACCCCGACCGCACCCTTCAAATTTTATTGTGTCTCACCAATCCAACATGGCGACTGTGCGAAATATTTCACCAGCATTCAGTATCTCCGAAACTATTACAGATATCGCCCTGAAATTGTGTACGGTGATAAAGGGCACTACTAGAAGTTCACCTATGAGACTTTCAAAAACCTGGTGACTGCAAAACCAACGTGGCGCCCAAGCGAAGTTGAGACTTTTAAATAGACTTTTCTCGCGATTTAACTATCCAAACGTAATGAAACGTGGTACAGCGAATGTTTATACACATTGTAATGCACTGGAGTCTAATTTAGTTCAAATGTTTACATAACCTCAAGATGGCGGCTTTGCGAATTTTAAAATTGAGTTTTTATTTCGTGTGTCGTAATCATGCGATCGATGTGAAATTTTGAATAATGAACCTACGCAGTAATTTTCCTTTAATGGTACAGTACATGACTCAATGGCCTATACATATAACAATCCAAAATGGCGACCATCCGTAATATTTAGACGGTTCTCAATATCTATGAATCTTTTACAGCAATAAAACTGAAATGTTTTATGTTGATAGAGGCAATTAACATGAGTAGGGTATATGAAAATAGGCTGTATAGTTCTTCACGAAACTACTTGTTTTTTCTGAAAGCGATTCGGATAATCAGCAATTCGGATAGTCGGAAAATTGGAAATTGTACTTTTGACATGCTAGGGGTTATAATACCAGATTCATGTGAGCAAGGAATTTACTTTACGGACAGAATACACTGTATAACCTAATGGAGTGGAGTATATATCGTGAGCAGAGCACGTGTGGTGTACAGTAGGCTATCTAGTGGCTGAAGGGACCACCCACCTCCTGGAAGATGACTCGCCTAGGTCACATACACTCACGTTCCAGCCAACTGGCACATCCTCCCCCTCAATATCACGACTCTATTATTATTATTATTATTATTATTATTATTATTATTTCCGATGAGGCCTGCTAGGGACCACGTGCCAATTTCAATTCTTCACACTTTGTTGTTTTCTCTTCCGTTCCCTCCAGTACTCCTTCATCCGTTCACTATGCTGATTCTTTCTGTCCTCGGACCACTTCGCACCAGGTTTCTTTGGCAATCTTCCTTGGAATCCTTGTAACGTTTCGCGGCTAGTGCACAGCTAGGCCCATGCTTGGGTGACAAGTTGTAACGTTTCATAGCTCGTGATATAAAATGAGTGCAGTAAATAGCTCGGTTAATAGGGCGCCAATCTCCAACAGACGGTTGTGAGATAAATTTATATTTATTAAATTGAGATTCTTTACTTTCGGGGAAGGGGCAACAGAGGCTCGCTGCAAAACACCTTATTCTATTATCTTGACCTCTGGGAAGTCTAGCATTGAGTAAATATTGACTGAAAGTCATAGAAGTTAAAAATTAATTTATTACGAACACAGGATGAGATGAATGATGTCTTGCGACCTTTCAAACAGATAAAATAAAAGGGGAAGTTATTTCTTTAAATTATTGAAGTTAATAGTATTTACGTCCGACTTGCAATTGACAAATATGCATGAGCTCACCGGGTTGTAGATCTTCATGGGCGATGTTGGCGGAGGTATCTCGTTCCTGAAGTAGACATCTCGCGTAGTCTTCCATGGTTCCAAGTACCAATCCTACCTGATAAAGCTATCTGCCCACTAATTGCACAGATACTGTCGCCTAGCTGAGTGAATGGAATGGTTTCACTCGTCTTCGATATTCAACGCAATGCTGGAAATATCCTAGCTAGATCTCCACTGAGTTTACTAGTTTAACTTTATGAAATTTTGTAGTGGAATCTCAACAAGTGAGGTCCAAGTTTAGAATTTTCAGTGCTTTCAAGTGAAAACATAATAATATTCTTCCTGTCCATACAGCTCTGTCCCGGCTTATATATGGCAATTATATCTCCCACCAGCAGTAGGGAATCTGCCAATTGCAATATCAAAGTATTGTCTCCAGAAAGTGACGCTCCTTCCTTATTGGCCGAAGTAAGTCCTTTATCATGCACCAAGTGGCTATATTGGGGTGAAGGTCTCTCCCCCAATGACACACTTCCATATTGGTGTCATGTAGCGGTATCTTCCTTAAAAATCACAAGGTTGCAGTTTTCTCGTCGTAAAACAATTTATTCTAAAAAGCTGTAGGGTCCATTGTTCCGACATCTTTTAGAATTAGCCTATTGGCTACCGATGGTCAAGGTTACTTAAATACTAAGGTTGGGCCAAGTCGGGGAGCGCGCGGCAATTGGCTGGCAGCTGTGACGTAGCTACTATGTCAAGCAGCGGTTGGGAGGTAGTGAGTGAAGGGAACAGTATATGGAATGAGAGATTTCCGTGAGATTATTTTAATTATTTATATATCACATGACAATCACACAGCACAAGGAAATGCATATACAATATAATACAATATCACAAGTACATGGCATCACCAACACAGGGATTCTACAAGGCTGATTTCGCCCATTTCAGGCGTTTGCTTGCTGACCTTCTTTCAGCCTCTCTGAGAGACTTAAGGGCATTGAGGAAGCGCATTCTAATAATGTCCTCGTTGTTACATACAGCCGAATAGCATCCTCATTAGTGCACGGGAACTTCTGTTGCAATACTAATGCAAGCGTATGCATTATTCGTTGACCCCTTTTCAATTCATTTCCGCGAAAATATTGAAAAATTGTCTCAAAATGTTCATGGGTTGGCGACCACGGGACTCCTGCTGAGTCCGGCATTGCTTCCGTTTACTTGTGCCGGGCTCCTCTCAGTCTTCTTTCCTGTCGACCTCTCTTGGTCAACTCATGTTCCCTTTCGACCCCGACGGTATTAGGGTATCCGAAGCCTAGGGAGTCTTTCACTTTCCCGCCTTAATTGGCCCTTGTCTCATCTTTGCTGATAACCTCATTAATCGAGGGGTCAGCCTTCTTTTTCTTTTCATGTTATCTCCTGCCTACTGCTCAAGGCCCTCCAGGGAGCAGGGTGTATGTAGCCCCACCATTTCTGGTGCACCCTGGATAATGCTACACCCTCAAGGGCTCACAACTGGTAAGTTTGGGAGTTGGCGACCCCGAGGGATTCCTGAGCTGGGTCAGTTTTGTCCCCTTTTTCGCGTCTTGGGGCGGGCCCTCCCCTCTTTTCCTTTCATATCTGCCTTTCATGGCTCTCCTTCCTTTCAAGTCCCTCAATCCTCATTGTTCTAGGGTTGAGGGCATTTCTTTTCCTCCTGTCCTTTATTTTTCTTATCCTTTATTGTTTTATCATTCTTCTTTCACAGTTATATCACATTTGGTATTTTAATAGATTACGACTCAGGTACTTTAAAAAATTAATGACCAGTAAAGTGAGAGATGTTGTTACACTTGTCTAACCTACTTAAAAAGCATTGACTGATTGTAAACTAAAGAATGCCTCATACATTTCCTACGATCCCTCCAATTGAAATAATTGCAGCTCATTTATATTTATTTTGTTGTTGGTCATGGTGATTGTTTTAAAAAGTGGAACATCGAGGTCATCCACCCCTATATTTTGTTGCTATTGCCGAATTGGTCAATGAAACCAAAATTCTGGGTTCATATGACTGCTAATAATTTACTTTGTTGTTGTTGGAAAAGCAGGTATTAATTTATATAATTTCAACCTACAATTGGGAACCCCTATTATTTTGAACCGTCTCTTTGCGAAATGGCTAGCACTCTTGGCTGTCACCGCGGAGGCCCGGGTTCGATTCCTGGCTCTGCCAAGAAATTACATTCTGGTCTGGCGGTTGGAACGGGGTACACTGCGCCTCGTAAGGCAAAACTGAGAAGAGGAGGGTTCGATTTCCACCTCAGCCATCCCGGAAGTGGTCTTCCGTGGTTTCCCACTTCTACTCCAGGCGAATGCCGGGATGGTTCCCAAATTAATTAATTAAGGCCACGGCCGCCTCCTTCCCAATCCTCATCTGAATTACGTTGTTTTGCTACGCCACTGATTTCAGAACTCGTAGAATAATATGTATATACTGACTTGAGAAATAACGACCTACACTACACGCTCAGGAGTTGAAAAGATTTGCATGCTAATCTTCATTTTTATTCTTATCTGAAAGAGCGGTGGAGACCCGTCATTCTAATTATCAGGGCTGTTCTTAATGTCCGAGTAGGGCTCTTGAACACTGGCGAAGGGAAGATGAAGAGATGGCACAGCATCCGTCGTGAGACGTCTTTTATTCCTTAGTGGCAGGCCCAATAATTCATACTCTAAATCACAATAGTAAACATCGCTCGTAAAATGGACGGAGCAAACCTTTGCATTGACTAGGATATATTTACTTTATCCCCTCGTTTACATTCTGCCAGCCAAGCTTTCACAAGAGTTGTATCTTTTGGGAAGCAATTATACACAATATCAATGTTGTCCTTTGATTTCCTCTAATAGTTCCGGCATTTGGCAATAGCACATTCCATTGTAAGGGATCGTACATGAGTTTATTATACTTCAACTAGTGCACAGACGATTGTACATACTGAAGGGGAGTACATTCAATACACAATATACCACCTGTAAAACACGTAAATGAAACTAGGAACAAGACAAAGGTCACACACAAGAAATAAAGCACTTGTTTCGCTACGGCTACTGACATTCACTGTGGCTAACTTGTATCGACCACGACACTTGCCATACTAACTACGTCACGGCTTCACGTGACCCAAGAGCGGCTAGGCAGAGGACCACCCGCATTGGCACCCCTCTGACCGATGGTCTCTCCTGGTTGCGGCTCCCTTTCCACTCTTCCGGTCTCTTCATAAGCTGTTTATGACGGGTCGAGCGGTATCTATTGTCAGTTGTTAGTTCCGCAAGTGAGCTCAAGAAATATATTTATTGGGGGAGGGGTTGTAAATTTACGGTTTGAAATCTCGGGTTGACGTCTGATTACAAGAATAGATGAGAATGAACATATGATTTTATATTACCCTTAAACACAATAAATATATACATGCACTATCGTTGCAATTGCACATCAATATAGTACTCTTAGTTCAATTGTTTTGGGTGTGGTGTACAAACACCACATCCTTTCATACTTAATACCCTTTTTCTAAAGATCTCTCTGTTCACCGTTTCTTCTTCACTTATATTATTTCTTTCTAAATCTTTATTTACTTCTTGAATCCAGCTAGTTGTTGCCCTTTTCTACCAAAGGTACTTGAATATCCTTTTTGTTAATCTGGAATCATCCATTCTGTAAATATGTCCAAAAAATTGCAATCTCCTTTTTCTTATCGTTTCTGTTATATTTTCTATGTTCCTGTATATTTCATCATTAGATCTTAATTTCCATACTTCTGCTGTTTTCACTGGGCCTAAAATTTTCCTCATGATTCTCCTTTCTAGTACTTCAAGTTTATCTAATCTATAGTTTAGTGCCAGACATTCACTTGCGTAAATTATTATTATTATTATTATTATTATTATTATTATTGAAGCCTCCGTGGCTTAGGCGGCAGCACGCCGGCCTCTCACCGCTGGGTCCGTGGTTCAAATCCCGGTCACTCCATGTGAGATCTGTGCTGGACAAAACGGAGGCAGACAGGTTTTTCTCCGGGTACTCCGGTTTTCCCTGTCAAAATTTCATTCCACCAACACTCTCCACTATCATTTCATTTCATCTGTCATTCATTTAATCATTGCCCCAGAGGAGTGCGTCAGGCCTCGGCAGCCGGCACAGTTCATATCCTCGCCGCTAGAGAGGGGCTTCATTCATCCCATTCTTGACCCGGTCGGAGACTGAAAGCAGGCTGTGGATTTTCATTTCCATTTTATTTATTATTATTATCTTTAATTCTTCTTTCTTCTTTCTTCGATTCGGCCAACTAGGGACCACGTCAGTTCAACTGTCTCTTCTTCCGAGCTTTAACTACCGCCCAGTGTTCCCGCATTCGTCTCCGGTGTTGTTCTTTTCTCTCTTGGGACCACACCTTCCCTGTCTTCAGCTTCGACTTTTCCTGGAAACTTTGTGCGTACGTAGTTTTTCCTGAAGTGGAACACGCTCCTGGATATCTTCAGGGGAAATTTCCATTTCACGTAGATCTTTCTCAACTTCCGTGAACCATGCCCCTTTGGTTTTCTTATCCTGAAAGTACGTCAATATTCGTTTTGATATCCTGCCTGGGCTCATTCGTGTCACGTGGCTATAAAAGGCAATCCTTCTTTTTCGAATCGTGTCACTGATCTTCTCCACGTGCTTGTATAATTCGTGGTTGTGACGCCTTCTGTACTCGCTGTTTTCTTTGATAGGACCCAGGATTTTCCTCAAAATCTTCCTTTCTTTCGCCTCTAGTTTTTCCATTAGACCTTTCTTGTTCATTGTTAGAGTCTCTGCCGCAGAGCCTCTGGTCGAATAACAGTGCAGTAATGTCTAATTTTGGCGTTTAAGGATATCGATCTCTTATTGTAGATGTCTTTAGTCAGGTTGTATGCCATTTCCATTTTATTAATGCGTGACACGAAGGCTTCTTTCTCTGATAGGTTAGGCTCTATCCATTCACCGAGGTATTTAAACTTTTCTGCCTTCTGAACTTTTCCTAGTCCGACCTCCAGTTCCCTGGGCGCTGATTTTATGTTTGTCATGAATTGTGTCTTCTCAAAGGAGATTTGAAGCCCAGCCTTCAGTGCTTGATTTTTCAGTTGTTTAAGTTGTTCTTCTGCCGTATCAATGGAATCTGAAAAGATCACTAGATCATCTGCAATATTATCTTTAATATTATTATTATTATTATTATTATTATTATTATTATTATTATTATTATTATTATTACTCTAGTTTTCATTACACATCTTTGACGGGTTTGTGAAGCACAGGGAGGTAAATATATAATCCCTATGTATATTATAATTGTGAAAGTTTCTGAGTGAGTGAGTGAGTGAGTGAGTGAGTGGGAATGTTTTCCTTTGGCAATGCATCTACACCATGTGCGAGGACAACCACTTTTAAAGACCTCTCAAAACACAATAATCAGGGATTTTCAATATCTAGAGAGACATGTGATGCAAAAGGATTGTTGGAGAATTTCAATCCCTGGGATGTAACACTGGAAGAGGCTGCATAATGTACATCAGTGGCCAAGGTGAGAGATATGTTACTATAGGTCTATTAACAGTGATATGTTGACGATCAAATCATCAATAATTGTGGGAAAATTAAACCCTGAATAGCTTAAGGAAAATACTTTTAATTCCTCATATTCCGATAGATTTGCCATTCCAGTGTGCAAGAGAGCAGTTCCCTTTTCAAACAATATTCGCAATTACTATTAACAAAGCGCAATAACCTGCATGTCCTAGCTCCTCAAATGGAACAACAACAAAAGACACGGTGTGGATGTTGTCATGTTCCACATTGAGTGCACGCAACTATACGTGGTCGCTATCAGCCACAGAATCGCAGATTACAGTGCAGAAAAGGAAGACCTGTTAGCACAAGTCGAGCCATATATTGTGTTATAGGCTGGGTGGTAATTGCCATCCGTGCTACACGCGAGTGTACAACATCGCCCTGTAATTTGTAGTTAACCCCTTGTGTGATACCACTGGCCTTGTCTCCGTGGGGACCGGGTTGTGGTCCGCTTGGCATAGGTGAGAATATAACCACACTTTCTTCACGAGGCTGTCAGGTTAGAATTACATTTCTCGTGAGAGTGGGAATCGACCCAGACCTCAGTGGTGATGAGAAAGGATGCTAGTCACTACACCACCAGGTGGTCTTTGCCCCTGTCCTCTCAAGAACATAATCTCAAATCGTTAGGGGATGTCGAAATGAATTCGACTTTTCGGAAATTTGAGTTACGGAGATACGTAGGAATTAAATACATTTGTGATATGCTCGTTGAAAAATACAATGAGCTGTCTGTAACTAAAGTGACGTGACAATGCGCTGTCTGTAACTAAAGTGACGCGACAATGTGCTGTCTGTAACTAAACTGAAGCGACAATGCGCTGTCTGTAACTAAAGTGACGCGACAATGTGCTGTCTGTAACTAAATTGATGCGACAATGTGCTGTCTGTAACTAAACTGACGCGACAATGCGCTGTCTGTAACTAAAGTGACGTGACAATGTGCTGCCTGTAACTAAAGTGACGTGACAATGCGCTGTCTGTAACTAAACTGACGTGACAATGCGCTGTCTGTAACTAAACTGACGCGACAATGTGCTGTCTGTAACTAAACTAACGCGACAATGTGCTGTCTGTAACTCAACTAACGCGACAATGTGCTGTCTGTAACTAAAGTGACGCGACAATGTGCTGTCTGCAACTAAACTGACGCGACAATGCGCTGTCTGTAACTAAAGTGACGCGACAATGTGCTGTCTGTAACTAAAGTGACGCAACAATGTGCTGTCTGTAACTAAACTGTCGCAACAATGTGCTGTCTGTAACTAAAGTGACGCGACAATGTACTGTCTGTAACTAAAGTGACGCGACAATGTGCTGTCTGTAACTAAAGTGACGCGACAATGCACTGTCTGTAACTAAACTGACGTGACAATGCGCTGTCTGTAACTAAACTGACGCGACAATGTGCTGTCTGTAACTAAACTAACGCGACAATGTGCTGTCTGTAACTAAACTAACGCGACAATGCGCTGTCTGTAACTAAAGTGACGCGACAATGTGCTGTCTGTAACTAAAGTGACGCGACAATGTGCTGTCTGTAACTAAACTGTCGCGACAATGTGCTGTCTGTAACTAAAGTGACGCGACAATGTGCTGTCTGTAAGTAAACTGACGCGGCAATGTACTGTCTGTAACTAAAGTGACGCGACAATGTGCTGTCTGTAACTAAAGTGACGCGACAATGCGCTGTCTGTAACTACTGACGTGACAATGCGCCGTCTAACTAAACTGACGCGACAATGTGCTGTCTGTAACTAAACTAACGCGACAATGTGCTGTCTGTAACTAAACTAACGCGACAATGTGCTGTCTGTAACTAAAGTGACGTGACAATGTGCTGTCTGTAACTAAACTCACGCGACAATGCGCTGTCTGTAACTAAAGTGACGCGACAAAGCGCTGTCTGTAACTAAACTGACGTGACAATGCGCTGTCTGTAACTAAAGTGACGCGACAATGTGCTGTCTGTAACTAAAGTGACGCGACAATGTGCAGTCTGTAACTAAACTAACGCGACAATGTGCTGTCTGTAACTAAAGTCACGCGACAATGTGCTGTCTGTAACTAAACTAATGCGACAATGTGCTGTCTGTAAATAAACTAACGCGACAATGTGCTGTCTGTAACTAAAGTGACGCGACAATGTGCTGTCTGTAACTAAATTGACGCGACAATGTGCTGTCTGTAACTAAACTCACGCGACAATGTGCTGTCTGTAATTAAAGTGACGCGACAATGTGCTGTCTGTAACTAAAGTGACGCGACAATGTGCTGTCTGTAACTAAAGTGACGCGACAATGTGCTGTCTGTAACTAAACTCACTCGACAATGTGCTGTCTGTAACTAAAGTGACGTGACAATGCGCTGTCTGTAACTAAACTGACGTGACAATGTGCTGTCTGTAACTTAACTGACGCGACAATGTGCTCTCTGTAACTAAACAAACGCGACAATGTGCTGTCTGTAAATAAACTAACGCGACAATGTGCTGTCTGTAACTAAAGTGACGCGACAATGTGCTGTCTGTAACTAAAGTGACGCGACAATGCTGTCTGTCACTAAAGTCACGCGACAATGTACTGTCTGTAACTAAAGTGACGTGACAATGTGCTGTCTGTAACTAAACTGACGCGACAATGTGCTGTCTGTAAATAAACTGACGCGACAATGTGCTGTCTGTAACTAAAGTGACGCGACAATGTGCTGTCTGCAACTAAACTGACGCGACAATGCGCTGTCTGTAACTAAAGTGACGCGACAATGTGCTGTCTGTAACTAAACTGACGCGACAATGTGCTGTCTGTAACTAAACTGACGCGACAATGTGCTGTCTGTAACTAAAGTGACGTGGCAATGTGCTGTCTGTAAATAAACTAACGCGACAATGTGCTGTCTGTAACTAAAGTGACGTGACAATGTGCTGTCTGTAAGTAAACTGACGCGACAATGGGCTGTTTGTAACTAAAGTGACGCGACAATGTGCTGTCTGTAAGTAAACTGACGTGACAATGCGCTGTCTGTAACTTAAGTGACGCGACAATCTGCTGTCTGTAACTAAAGTGACGCGACAATGTGCTGTCTGTAACTAAAGTGACGTGACAATGCGCTGTCTGTAACTAAAGTGACGTGACAATGCGCTGTCTGTAACTAAAGTGACGTGACAATGTGCTGTCTGTAACTAAAGTGACGTGACAATGCGCTGTCTGTAACTAAAGTGACGTGACAATGTGCTGTCTGTAAGTAAACTGACGCGACAATCTGCTGTCTGTAAGTAAACTGGCGCGACAATGGGCTGTTTGTAACTAAAGTGACGCGACAATGTGCTGTCTGTAACTAAAGTGACGCGACAATGTGCTGTCTGTAAGTAATCTTACGTGACAATGCGCTGTCTGTAACTGAACTGACGCGACAATGTGCTGTCTGTTTCTAAAGTGACGCGACAATGTGCTGTCTGTAAGTAAACTGACGTGGCAATGTGCTGTCTGTAAGTAAACTGACGCGACAATCTGCTGTCTGTAAGTAAACTGACGCGACAATGGGCTGTTTGTAAGTAAACTGACGTGACAATGCGCTGTCTGTAACTAAAGTGACGTGACAATGCGCTGTCTGTAACTAAAGTGACGTGACAATGTGCTGTCTGTAACTAAAGTGACGTGACAATGCGCTGTCTGTAACTAAAGTGACGTGACAATGTGCTGTCTGTAAGTAAACTGACGCGACAATCTGCTGTCTGTAAGTAAACTGACGCGACAATGGGCTGTTTGTAACTAAAGTGACGGACAATGTGCTGTCTGTAACTAAAGTGACGTGACAATGTGCTCTCTGTAAGTAAACTGACGTGACAATGCGCTGTCTGTAACTAAAGTGACGCGACAATGTGCTGTCTGTAACTAAAGTGACGCGACAATGTGCTGTCTGTAAGTAAACTGACGCGACAATGTGCTGTCTGTAAATAAAGTGACGCGACAATGTGCTGTCTGTAACTAAACTGTCGCGACAATGTGCTGTCTGTAAGTAAACTGACGTGACAATGTGCTGTCTGTAAGTAAACTGACGCGACAATGTGCTGTCTGCAAATAAAGTGACGCGACAATGTGCTGTCTGTAACTAAACTGTCGCGACAATGTGCTGTCTGTAACTAAACTGTCGCGACAATGTGCTGTCTGTAACTAAACTGTCGCGACAATGTGCTGTCTGTAACTAAACTGCCGTGACAATGTGCTGTCTGTAAGTAAACTGACGCGACAATCTGCTGTCTGTAAGTAAACTGACGCGACAATGGGCTGTTTGTAACTAAAGTGACGCGACAATGTGCTGTCTGTAACTAAAGTGACGCGACAATGTGCTGTCTGTAAGTAAACTGACGTGACAATGCGCTGTCTGTAACTAAAGTGACGTGACAATGCGCTGTCTGTAACTAAAGTGACGTGACAATGTGCTGTCTGTTACTAAACTGACGCGACAATGTGCTGTCTGTAACTAAACTGACGCTGTCTGTATCTTTTGCTATCACAATTAAACTCTGTCAATACTGATTTGGGCAGAGATGGCCCTTTTTGTGTCATTTCGTAAAAGTAACAAGTTACAACTTCAGTTACCGAATTTAATTAGTAACATCATTACCCTGTAAACGTTACTGCCATATACCGTGCGGGGTTTGAGTGCCACAGGGCGGTTCCAGCTGATTCAAAGGAAGGTCATAAAAGTGTACAGTTTTGCTGCTCCAAAGAGGAAGAAGACTCGTCGGAGTTTCGTGCATGTGGTGTGAAGTCTTCATATGTTATAAAGACAACATCCGTCCTGCTGATATCCGGGCCACGAACACGCAACATGCAGGGTCACCAACCTGAGGCATGCAAATCAACTAACTACCGGATGGTTCATCCTGTAGTGCACACACACTCGCACAGCTGCAGGCTAGACCTCGTATGTGCGCCGGACCGTGTCCAGAACCTACCACAACACGATGTCCTGCAGCGTTATTCAGGCGAGCCAATTTCAACAACTCTAGTTCTAAACTTGCTTCGATTCGCGTTCCTTAATTTGACACATAAAATAAGTATCATGTCTCAAATTATAAGCCAGAAAATTATACAATATGAATCATATCCGTCAATCAATATTAATGGCTTGCCACGGTGGGTGAGTGGTTACCGTGTCGGACTACCAACCCCCAATCTTGCATGTTCGCTCCTGGCCGTGGTAAGTGATTTTTGAAAGGCGACAAAAATCACGACCCATGGCATGTAAAAGAACCCATTTGAATTCAGTAGGCCGTGTTCATAATGGCAAAATTAATCTCAGGATTTTCTGCCAGCACAAAGTTCCTAATCTCTCTACTAGAAAGCGCTATAATGTCAAGGAGCTTAGATATAAAACCTCCTTGATTTTCATAGCGCTCCAAGGAACGATAAAATTCGACATGCAACCTGCCCTCTGGGCGTCAATTAAGAAAGCTTGCACCCGAGACCAAACGATATTATTATTATCAATATTAATCAAAAACCAAAATTGGTCAAATTTAATTTTCTCTTTTCTGATGATGAGTTTTCCTGCATTTTGAAATATCATAGGAAGATTTCAATCTTTATTCGTCTACCATTGCAGATATTTCTTTGACAGATATTGAGTTTGCGAATTGGTGACCCCGAGGGATTCCTGAGCTGGGTCCGTTTTGACCCCTTTTTCCTCTCCCCTTCCTATCTGCCTTCGTGGCTCTCCTTCCTTCCAAGTCTCTCAATCCTCATTCTTCGAGAGTTGAGGGCATTTCTTTTCTTTCTGTCCTTTATTTGTTTACCATTTCTTCTTCTAGCGTGTAAGTTTGTAGTTAGTATTAGTAATACAGGGAGATTCTTTTGCTGGAGGGGGACGGTGGAAACCGTAACAAAGTACATTAATTAATGGTAAATTCACCAGCAAATCATAACTAAAGAACTTACCTTTTCACAGAAGATACTGAAAATGCTCTTCTTCCGCTGACAGACAGAAGTTGTACCGTGTAAATAAATTAGCGTTTACACGTTGTAATTCCCTTCTGTTGTGAGGGATATCTGCTGCCGTATATTGTTCTCCAGCTCCCCTAGAGTACGGGTAATTAATCTGTACACTTTGTCTTTTAAATTAACCCACAATGGAACATCAAACAGGCTTAGTTCCGTGCTTCGATTAATTACAGTAATCACGCAGGGGGTGCAGGAGTAGCTACATAATGTAACGATGTAGCTTCCAAAGTTACTGTCTGTCAGCTGAAGGAGAATATTTTCAGCATCTTCTGTGAAAAGGTAACTTCTAACCTTTAACTGGGTATTTATGAGCGCTTGCTGTAACCTGCCATGTGTATTATTTCCTGCCAATTGTTACGACACTAGAGGCGGAAAGTTTAGCGGGAATATTAACAATAATAATATTGTGTTATACTATAATAAAGAAATTTCAATGTATTAAGTATAATTCAAGAGACATTTTGACCATTTTTACAGTAACTACAAGGTCATTTACCTGATTAGAATTTAAGAGTTTGATCTCGATAGCATTTGATACGTTTTATTTTCCCTTCTCAATGTGCGAAAATGAACGTGTTGGTTTGCTTTCATTGATTGTCTTGTATTGCTCCCCGCACAAAGCAAAGCAAAAACAAACACATGACCAAAACAGAAAGCAAAAAGCAGAATTCGAAAACAAAAGAAAAAGCAGAAAACAACACACAAAATCAAAAATAAGCAAAAAACAAAATTAAAAGCAAATACAGAAAACAAACACAAATCCCACAAAGCAAAAACAAAAATTAAAAAAAAAACAAAAGAAAAAGTAGAAAATGAACACAAATTCAAAAACAAAAAACAAAAGCAAATACAGAAAACAAACACAAAAACAAAAATTCATAGACAAAAAAAGCAGAAAAAGAACATAAAATTAAAAACAAAAAGCAAAAGAAGCAAAATTCAAAAACAAAAAGCACAAAGCAAAAACAAAAGAAATAGAACACAAAACAAAATAAAAAACAAAAGCAAATACATCAAACACAAAAACAAAAATAACACAAAGCAAGAACAAAAATTTATAAAAAAAAAGAAAAAACAAAAAACGAACACAAAATCAAATACAAAAACAAACAAACAAAAAACAACCAAGAACCAGGAGGCGGGAAATGTCGTAACTGCTGCCTACATGCTGACAAAACATCAATTTTTTCCAACACATTCGCCATGCCGTGAAAACTCGACCCGCCTAGGAGGCGTTAGCGGTAAAAGATGGAGAACGGATATATTCGCCATGCCCATTAAATTATAACATTTAAGATACGAATATATACGTCATACCCAGTTAAGAGGTTAACTGGTGACGTGAGGTCATCCAGATTCCCAAGAAATAAAATAAAACATGTGTGCTTCTTTAATTAAATCTTGCAAGAAGCTGTTGTTTATGTTACCTTCTTATCTGTGTGCTAACACTTCACACCCTCGTTGATGAAAGTTTAGTGACTTAATGACTTTAATGAACCTGGTTATCTCGCCTGCGCGCTACCCGCGGTCCGAGCTCAGTTGGCTGGCGGAAGGCGCGCTCGGCCCTGCTCCAGTAAAAATATCTCACTGTAGTTTTCATTCTCATCTCATCTTTCACTATCACTCAACCCATTATGAGCCGATAACCTAGATGTTAGGCACCTTAAAACACTAATTAACATCATCACTTTCCTCAAGACGGAGTCCATACCATTTAACACAAGAGCATAAACAGGAAGGAGATTTTGAAACATCAGTATCGTATATTTGCTCTCGTTATGCTCATCCCTCAGCAAAAGCAAACGCTACTTACGTCTCTGCTGGCTGGCTAACAAGGGGACCCTACGGCAATCGGATTTTTATAATTTTCCCCGCTTCGGGTACGTAAAGTTCAGACCTCGAACAATAATTTCCTAAAGCCGTTCGATGCCATATTCATAAATTCTCGAGAAAATCGACTTCGAAGTTTTCCGAGCGCTTCATATCCAGTAAAGATGTTACCGAGTTCGAGCAAGACGCGTGGCTCACCCTGCAACGTTCGGGTCCAGTAATCGCCGGGACGCTAGTTCGAGTCTCAGTTCGGGTGCTATATTTTTTTCTTTCAATTCATATACTACTAATGTGATTAATATATAAAAACCATCATCAGGTGGATTGTCGTCCTCCACGCCCGACATTATCTTCTTTATCGTATGTTAGACGAAATCTGCCACCACGCCAAGAAACACTATCTGTTTCTCTGGAAAGCAACGGTCAAATGCTACTTCGAACAGGCATCCCTTGCGAATGGCGTGGTATGTATCCCTTCCACCTGTCCTGGAATACCCACAAATCCTTCGTGCTTGAGCAGCTGTGTGGTAGATAATTAGAAATGAGACGTGCGGTCTTTTTTATTGGAAATTATAATTACATATCTGCGAATTACTACAGACTTGTTGATTTTTATATTTCAATCACATTAGTAGTATATGAATTGAAAGAAAAAAACAAGTAGTTCCGTGAAGAACTATACAGCCTATTTTCATATATCCTACTTATGTTAATTGCCACTATTTAACATACACAATTTCAGTTTGATTGCTGTAATAGATTCGTAGATATTGAGAACCGACTAAATATTTCGGATGGTCGCCATGTTGGATTTTATATATGTAGGTCCTAGAGTTATGTACTGTTACATGCAGATTATTGTGAACGTGTAGTATTCAAACTTCAATCGCATAATTAGGACACAAGAAAAAAACAAGGAGATTTAAAATTTTTTCACAGCTGCCATCTTGAGTTTATGGAAACAATTGAAATAAATTAGATGCCAGTGGATTAACATTCGGATAAAGATTTACTGTACCAAGTTTCACTGCACGCGGATGGTTAAATTGCGAGAAACGTCCATGTGAATATTTATAATTCGCGTCACCGCCATGTTGGATTTGTGATCACCAGGTTATTTAAAATCCTATAGGTGAACTTCAGTTCATAGCCCCTATGAACATTAAAAAATGCAGTTTGATTGCTAAAAGTGATTCGTAGATATTCAGTATCGTCTAAATATTTCGGATGGTCGCCATGTTGGATTGTTAAATGTATAGGCCATAGAGTCATGTACCATTAAAGGAAAATTATTGCGTAGGTTCATTATTCAAACTTTCACTTCGATCGCATGACTACATCACAAGAAATAAAAACTTAATTTTAAAATTCGCACTGCCGCCATCTTGAGGTTATGTAAACAATTGAACTAAATTAGATACCAGTGGATTACAATGTGTATAAATATTTCCTGTACCAGGTTTCAGTGCGCTTGGAACATTAAATCGCGAGAAAGGTCTATTTAAAATGTTCAAATTCGCTTGGCCACCATGTTCGTTTTGTAGTTAACCGGTTTTTGAAAATCTTATAGATGGAATTCCAGTAGTGCCCTTTATCTCAGTACAAAATTTTAGGGAGATACCGCTAATAGTTTCAGAGATATAGAATGCCGGTGAAATAATTCGCACATCCGCCATCTTGTTATTATGTAAACAATTGAACGAAGTTAGATGTCGGTGCATTACAATGTATATAAACATATACTGTACCAAGTTTCATTGCGTTTGGTTGGTCAAATCGCGAGAAACGTCTATTTAAAAGTCGCAAATTCGCTTGGCCGCCATGTTCGTTTTGTAGTTACCAGGTTTTCAAAAGTCACATAAGTGAACTTATAGTAGTTCCCTCTATCACCATAGAAAATGTCAGGGTAATATCGGTAATAGTTTCGGAGATATTGAATGCTGGTGAAATATTTCGCACAGCCGCCATGTTGGATTGGTGAGTCGTAACAAAATTTGAAGGGCACGGTCGAGGTCGCCGGGAATAGTGCTATGAACTTTCCGAGTTTCATTGAAATCCCTCCTGCCGTTTAGATTTTATTAGGGGGGGACACACACACGAATCACACACACACACGCACACACACACGGACAAAAGGAGATCTCATAAGCCTATTTTTCAAAATTGAAAATAGGCTAATAACACCCGAAGTGAGACTCGAACTAGCGTCCCGGCGATTACTGGGCCCGAACGCTGCCGGGTGAGCCACGCGTCCTGCACGAACACGGTAATATCTTTACTGGATATGATGTGCTCGGGAAACTTCGAAGTCGATTTTCTCGAGAATTTATGAATATGGCATCGAATGGCTTTGGGAAATTATTGTTCGAGGTCTGAACTTTACGTACCCGAAGCTGGAAAAATTACAAAAACCCGATTGCCGTAGGGACCCCTTGTTAGTTGTGGTCTCCCGTGTTGGTTGCTACCGAAGTATTGGGGGCAGATACAAGCAAGCCGCGTCCATTCTTTTGTTGAGTGCAAGCAAGCCAGGTAGAGATTAGAAGCCATTTGAATAAGAGCTGAGGTGAGGTGAGGGGTGTGGAGCTTACATATTTAACATGGTGGAAGTGTTGCGGTTCATATAACGGGACTCTCCACTCAGAAGCACATTAGGGAGGGTGAAGCCAACTCATTAATATTTGTGTGATGGCCCTCAGATACAGATGAGGGATGACACCTCGGGGGTTCAAGGCATTTTCATATTTTAGATGAAGATAAGTGGAGTTTATTTTGCATATTTTGACGGGTTGGCCAATAACGGATATATGCACGTTCCTTTAAAAATATTTCACAGTACACGACGATATTCTTTTTAATTTGCCATCTAGTATGTCCCTTTCAGTAGGATGAACTTGATAAAAAAAATCCTGGTAGAATGCAACATTAAGGTTGCTATATTAAGAATAAAAAAAATAAAAAAAAATTAATGACATCTTTAAAATATGCAAATTCATAAGTTAGGCTTTCATATAGACTACTACTGTATAATATGGTTAATATTATGACCTTGAAAATAAATAAAAAATAAATAAGTAAAACTTGAAAATCAAAACTCGACTCAAAACTCTAAACTCGAAACCCGAAACTCAAGAACGTAAATAAATAAAGAATAAATAAAGAATTCAAAGTTAAAAATGAAAAATAAAAAATAAAACTTAAAAATACAATTAAAAATTGAAAAAAAAACCAATTAAAACTTAAAAAATCAAAATCAAAAATAAACTCAAAAATAAAAAATGAAACCTTATAATTCAAAACTTTCAAGTTAAAAAATAAAAAAATAATAATATTAAAAATCAAAAATTCTAAAATAAAGCTTAGACATTAAAAAATAAAAATGAAATATTAAAAATTAAAAATTTAAAATAAAAAAATAAAAAATTATAACTCAAAAATTAAAAAAATAACATTTAAAATTTAAAATCAAAAATTAAAAAGTCAATAATTAAAAATTGAAAATCGAAAAATGAAAAATGAAACGTAAGAATTAAGAATAAAAATAAAAATTACACTTTAAAAATTAGAAATTATGAATACATTTAAAACATTGAAAGCATCGGTAATATTATATAATTTATTTAACTAATGAAATATATCATATTACTTAGATTTCCCTAGGCTGTGTCTGTATTTGCTCGAACCATGTAGACTACGTAAACTTTGAATGTCCCTGCTTGTAGAAACAAACTGCCATGATTTCAGGGCATTAATTTTTATTTTATTTTACATCCAAGCTGGACGCGCAGTAGCAAGTAATTCTTTTCTGTCGCCAAAAGAAGATTGCACCAAGACGATTCACGGCCCAGGTGCTGTTTTGAAATGCTGGGGGTGGCATTGCAGTTCCGTGTCCACATTCCTGTGTTGTTTGCGGTGGGCGAGGTGCTTGAGGAAGGTCCGGGGACCGAAGGAGCACATTCCAGCACTAACAGCAGCAGTAATGGACGACAGCTCTGCTGATACGTTAAACAAATGGATGTTTGCTAGGAGGCTTTAAGTAGTGATATTTAAACTTCCAATGCGTGTCTTCGGGGGCGTGGCCTGAACTGTTCCTGTTGTTTTGTTGGGTACGACTTACATTATATTAGATTTATTTCGTCTGGCAAGATTTAGGCCATTCAGACTTGTTTTGTTATTTATTTATTTATTTATTTATTTAATTAAATACTAGTTGATACCCGTCAAAACAGGACGGTCATTGGGAAACTATTTACTGGAGGATTCTCTTATACATTATGCATTATTTTACGATTACTTTTTGACACTGTTGCAACTTTAAGGGCGCCGAAAGATCAACTTAGCAACATATAACTGGCCATGACTGAAACCTTGATGAGGCAAATAGAGACCTACACGTTCCAGAGTTTCCTCTTGAGCTTTATTGATTGTGATAAAGGACGCCAAGCGAATTGGAAATTGGTAAAATTGAAGTGTTTTATCGGAAGATGTTAAATCAAATCGAAGGATTATAGCTCTCTGCCCATTAAGTGATTTGCCTCCACACATACTTACTCTAAAAGTTTGAGCCATAGAGCCACAACAATATTTCCCCCCTTCTTAATTCTGATAAACAAAGATCTCAGTAAGAAGCGACAAATATTACATTTTTCTTTAATAATTTAAAAATATACCCTAACATTATTTTCCTTTTAAAAACACTCTGCAAATCTACATGCCAAGAGCTCTCGTTAAAATGCATTACGAAGTCAATCGGTTAAAACGTCATCTCAATCTCATAGCATTTTAAATATATAGATTTATTTATTTATTTATTTATTTATTTATTTAGAATAGTCATAATGAGCCAAAGCTTGTGTGTACGGTATGAAAAATACGGACAAAAGACACACTCAGATTGGTCAATGTCAGTGCCGTGATTTTTGCACCGTTAAATTTCGGACTTGTTCCAATAAATATTTGGACAGTGTTACGAGACATACTGTACAGTTCTGTGCATATTAATGTGAACAAGCAGGAAAATTGGTTTTTAACTAATTAAGAGGTAGCAACAGTTTCCCGCTAATTCTTAACAACAGCATGGATACGCATTGTTGCGATAGGTAATTGTAGTGAATACTCTCATTGCGTGTGTTTCGAGGTTGGCAGGTGTTTGTAGCTGTTTGAAACTGCATTCAGTGAGTATAATTAGTCAGTCATAATGGATATCACACCAAAGAAGAGAAGCAAGATTATAACCCTCCACAAATTGAGACAAATATCAGCCGAATGTGATGTAAGTTTGGGTGCTGTTTGTAGTATAATTGGGAGGAGAAATGAGAAAGTCTTGCCGAAACACATCAAACAGACCGTAAAGTTTCCAGTAAAGAAGATGTTTTGGGGCTGTTTTACATTCACGGGCCCTAAATGTTTGGTTTCACTTGATGGAATACCTAGATGTTAGGCCCCTTAAAACAACAATTATCATCATCATCATCATCTTGATGGAATGATGAACAGCGACAAGTAGGCTACATCCCAATGTTAGAGAGAAAAGCTGCCCCAGAACTGAAGAGATTGGCTGAGGAACTGAACGTCGATAAAACGATTTTCTGTCTCTGCTCACATTAATAAGTTATGCACAATACTGTACCTTTACAAATTTCGCCTGAAAGCAAGCATCTATTATATTTTTATTGGCTATAGACACAAAACAAGAAACATAAACTATGTTGAACATTTGATTGATGAACAAAACTTACCGAGTGTAATTCTCCCGCACCTTGCAAAGTAGAGGGATAGGTCACCGATTGAACCTGTCAAAAGGAAAGAGAGTTTAAACGAAGCAATCGGAAATAAACATTTAAAATAGAGGAACTTGGAATGGAATGAAGGTTAAGCATATTTTGATCGGGGTTGCCAAATACAAGGAGTACAGTTTATATACTTTACACCACATTTTGTAAGTATTTTCAATCTACATTGTATTTTGTAAGTATTTTTGATCTAAACTCCATTTTGTGAGTATTTTGAATCTAAATTACATTTTGTAAGTATTATCAATTTCAACCTCATTTTGTGAGTATTTTGAATTTTAATTGCACTTTGTGAGTATTTTAAAAGGAATTTTCAATCTAAATTCCATTGTGTATTATCAATTTCAATTGCATTTTGTAAGTATTTTGAACCTAAACTACATTTTGTGCACATTTTCAATCTAAATTCCTTTTGTAAGTATTTCCACTCTACATTTTGTGGGTCATTTCAATCTGAGTTCCATTTTGTAAGTATTTACAGTCCAGCATAATTTTCGTTATCGATTCCATTTCATTGTCATTTTTGCCATCATCCAGACCATTAGTGACCGATAACCTAGATGTTAGGCACCTTAAAACAACAATTATCATCATCATCAAAAACTTTCTAAGTATCGAGAAGTAGGAGTACACTGCTTCTTCGGAGACTTTTCATATTATATACTGAACCCGATGGGGTTATGCTGACTGGAATCGAACATGGTTCTCAGAGACTGTGATCTCAGTAAAAAGGTTCCACCAGGAAGCGAACCAGAGATCTGTACAGGGAGTTTCTTGGTAAAAACCCCTCGAAAGAAATGTATATTTAATCACTGGTGTGATTTTTGATGAAATGGCATTATTTATTAAAATAATGTAGGAAATAATGAGCAGATTATATCATTATAAGACGATTTGGTGTAAGCTATTGGAGGCTTGAAGCACAGAGGAGGCCAGAGCTGACATTTACTAATTGGCCCAGAATTGTGGGTTGGTCCCAGTGGAGCCACGTCCATCTCTGTCACCCCATTATGTCGTCTGGAGCAGGGGAGAGGCCTGAATAATGATATAGTTATTCCCCGACGGAGAATGGATTTGGAGTAGGGGCGGAGAAATGCCCAGAAAAATCATTGATTACTCGTGATTGGAGTAACGAATCGAGATGAGAGTTGCACACGGGTGAATATTTTGGCAAGAAGATAATTTTAGAGTCTTTTACCTGCGAAATTGGTGCATATTTAGTGATGTGCGTAAGGACTGTAAAACGACCATTGTTCGCGGATGGATGTGAAGATGTTGCCGGGGGTTTCCCGTTAGGTAGCGTCCCACGCCATGGAGAAAGGAATTAATATTAATTAATTGGACGAGCGATTCCTTTGCACACAGATAGTTTTGGGACCTGTGAAGAGAGAGGAACACAATGATCATGGTTTGAAGACCTGAATCATACTGTGAGTGGAGCCAAGATTACGCGGGAAGATGTTGCTCTACTTTCTGTGGAAATCCGATATAAGGGAGTAGACCCCAGGAGGAGCTCTCTGTTCTAACTCAGCTATGCTCAGTTGTAAGTCAGTCGAGACGCAGTCAAGCTCAGTCTACATGCCGCCAAGCGCAGTTACAGCCAGTTACAGTCTTACTCAATTGTCAATTGTAGCACAATGGCAATAAGTTGCAATCAGTATGCAGCAAATATGCAGCAGTACGAGACAGCGTGTAAGCCGCAGACAGAAGTCTTCAAATAAGCTACGTGCAGTCTTCGAGTGAAACTTCAGTCAGCTACAGCCAGGTTGAAGCAAGTTCGTCAAGGCAAAACGCATGACGATTCTATTCATCAAGACGCCGGACAAAGACTGGTATGTGTAATAGAAACAGTAAATATGCTTGTATGAATAATAGTCGTGATACAGGCATAATCAGCAGCACGAACTATGACGTGTTCAGTTACGAAGCACCGTATAGACTAACGGTAGAACTATTGTATATAATTATTTGTGAAAGTGTTGAACTTTATTAAGCGCAGTGTGTATAGTATTAACAAATCGTATATGTGTAACTACGATAGAATGCGCTAAAGAAACTCTACTAAGTGTTTGGTATTGCCATGAGAGTACCAGATGTTAACGCTCATGTTTGGGAGCCAGCGTATTGATGTAACGCAGGACGCTTACTGTAGGAGTAATGATCGTCATAAAACTGTTGGAGAGTTCCGAGAGCAGATAACCAGACTTTCAATCAGGAGTTGGTAACGTAAGATGCCGTCGACACCTGCAATTTCGATCTCTGCTAGGGAATTTCAGCATTGAAGTGTGTATAAAGTGACGAGTGTTCAGTGTAATGTATATGTAAAAATATCATTTAAAGTAGTGTTTGATGAAGTGTTTCACATGTTTGGGGAGTGATAACTTCCTGAAAGGTATGCAACGTGTCGTGTTGGTGATAGAAATTATGTGTAATCAAATGTGTGTAAACAAGAGAAATATGTCGCGTTAAACCAATTATGGCGGGCGACATGGAAGAATATGATTGGTCGGAGCCACCTTAGATGCCTATAGAGATGTAAGTACCCCACAAATTATGGTTATAATTATGTAGAAGTATGGACCGCTGCATGTCTGTGATTCCGTAAAGATATTGTGAATTCCTTATAGATGCCAGTAAAAGTCAGTTAGGAGGCTGATCCTCCATGTTTAATCAGTATTGAGGTGATTTTGATAGAGTTGAGATGTTGAATTTGCATCATTAAGTGGAGTAATTATTCCCACTATGAATTAAGAATGGCAATCAGTTATGTAAATGCAACGAACGCGATTGTTCGAGTTTAAAACGTCTAGCTATGTCGGAAATTTTGGTAATTTATATGAGAATAATAATAAATAATGATTTTGGTCATTTATGTCAATGAGATTTATAATAATAATAATAAAGGATGATTTTGGTCATTTATGTCAGTGAGAAATGATGATAATAATAATAATGGTTATTTAGAGTATGAATGAACACATCAGGAAACAAATAAATGTTGTAAGCGAGAATTATTAACGCTAAGTGCAAGACTTATCAATCTAAGCAGGAAGATGTTACAGTGAGATTACATTACAGTAACTATGGAAAGAAGTTTTATATCAGAATATTGCAGATATTCAGTAATGATACCAGTAATGAAAGAGCTTTTAGTGAATTGAATTTGCAGCTTAATTGAGAAGCTTATAGAGTAAATGTTAGATTTCTCTTAATATTATAGGTCGGAGTGTCGTAGCATGGAGCATTAGGGGCCAGATAGTCTATTCTACGTATGAATTCTCCTATGTCGTGGACATTGTTGGAGATATTATTTATTCCAGAGTTCTAGTGAATGGACCCTAACTCTGAAGAAAGGATTGAAATGTGTTCCGGGCTGGAATCTTGTCAGAGTCGAGGAAACAAGGACACCTCGCAGCTCTATGATTTCCCGAGAACTTATTGATGAGTTATTTACGCCCGTTGGCAGCGAAAACTCATGGCGACAGTGGTTTTCTGCGCCTATATTATACTTGAGACATCGGTCAACCGCCAGGCTCATGCATTGCGAACCCCGAACCTTCATGTTGAATGGACCCATGTGAGGCCATTAATTAATCGTTATCCTCGACGTAGGAATAATTACAAAAGCTCATTCAATACCTGTTGGCATATAGTCAATTAAGATCCTTTGGGAACATGTGTGTCGGTCAGGACACAGTATTTGTCTTGTAAATCTCCACTGCTTAGAGAGGGAGGCTTTCAAACTTTTAGAAAGGTCGAGATAATTGGTGAAACGACCCATTCCACTTTCTATTGTGTAGCGACTTCCTTAGCCGAGGGTCGGTGCTTGCCACTCTGGCCGCTCAGGCAAGTAAAAGAGGGAAGAGTCTAGACCTTGTTAAAATGACATATAATGCATGACTGTTATGTTGAGTATTAGAGCCATGTGGTTTGTGAACACATGGATAATTATAGTTCATCCTGATGGTTCATTATTTTAGCTATCTGACGAATAGTTACATGATATATTTGTACTGTCACTGGAGCCAAGTCATGTAGTTGGTGACTAGATGCCAATCGCCATGAGCGCGAGGTAGTCTATTGTACAATCCGACATAAGCTATAACGTAACGTTTTATCTAGGAATCACAGACAGCATGCGGTGAAACCATATAATTGGAGGATGTGTAGGGGGTAGCTTACATAATTATGGAGTTGCACGTTGATTTTGGTGCAACGTCCAAATAGGTAAATGCATGCAAAGCATTTCATTGGTGAGAAGAAAAATATTAAAACACGCACGGCACACATAATTGTTTAACATAAAGAGGTTTAAGGAATAATCCTTGTTGTAATATTAAAGAAGTCACATTGTATGACTGTTATGTTAATGTACAGTTTGTTTTGAAGTCGTAGGTGCATCAGCGCACTAGTATATCCTTGTGAAGTTCACAGAAGGGTAAAGCCTTATGGCTAGGTATGACTTTGTTGTGATTTTATATTTGTTTACTTGTGGATTGTGGAAGTGAAAATTTTGTTTGCTTTATTTTATGTTTTTTGGGGTATTGTTTTGTGTTTGAAGCCATGATTTATTTTACTGGATTAAAGTTTTAGAATAGAGTTGTGCTTTATCATTGTAGAGTTGATACCTTTTAGCCTCAAATCCAAAATATGCACTGCTAAATTGGGGTTACCGTACACGCCTGAGAGCTGATGCTAGTTGGAGGCAGATGCATATTATCCACCGAGATTACTCACATGGGTACATGGGAATTGATGTCCTATACTGTGATTTGAGCTAAAGGTACGACTAAAGTCGGTCAGATTTAATGCACACAACTCTATTAAAGTAAGAATTAACGAAGTAGGGTGTGACCGCTCCTAATCCATAGCTAAGTTCCGATACATATATATAAATTTTGATAGATACCTGTAGACATTATTCTCTATTCATTTATCATGGCCCAAGCAACGTGGGACGGTATTAACTCTTTATGGAACCGCCTGCGTCAGTGCAATATGAGCGATTTTGGCATTGCACGAACCGGGCAACGATAGATACAATTAATTTATCATGGCGTGGCCCAAGTGGGGCTTTCGGCAGTAAAAACCACTCCCTGAACAGTTTTTATAGTAAATTAAAATATGGCCGATGTCCTACTAATACCATAGCCATACTCCTACTAATTTATCATGGCGCCCAACGTGGGGCTTATGGGATTTAGGGAAAACCCATAGATTTTTTATGGTATTTCATGGGGAAAACCATAGTAATTGTTTTGCCTCAAACTGTGTTTGAGTGATTTTTGAATTCAGTAGGCTTTTGAGGTAACGCAGAATCTCTCTATTGAGAAGAGAATGGCCTAAGGGTACTAGCGTTACATACCCAATCCACAATCTACCATAATATTATCAGGTTTTGTACGACTTCACAATATGTGTGCAGTGTTTGATGTTTCTCTTCGAAACGTATCCACATATTTTTCCAGGAAGCCTGCCTGCATATTTAAGTGTGTTATTGGAAAATGTCAGGTACGCAGGAGATCTTGCAAGTTATTGCAGGACTGAAACAGCATTTTGATGCTGCTCACGAGCAGAGTAAACTGGAAACCAAGGCGTTCCAGGATAGTATAAACACTCGGTTAGACGAGAACCAGAGAGAGTTAAATAACAGGTTAGATGCCAATCAGGAGGCAATTAATGCAACTCAGGTTGAAATAAACAGCCGTTTAGATGCAAATTAAGCTGAATTGAGTAGTCGGTTAGATGCAAATCAGGTTGCAATGGATAATAACCAGATTGAATTAAACAATAAGTTAGGTCAAATGCAAGAAGTCATTAAGACCGAAGTAACAGATACTGTTGTAAGCATTGTATCGGAAATGCAGGTAAATACTGATAAACGTTTCGAGGCTATAGAAGCCAAACTTGAGGGTAATTTGCAAGCGTGTAGGTATGCTCAGGAGCAAACCAACAGTAAATTAGAGGCGTTGTCTAACGATATTAAGGATATTCAGATCCAAAATGAGGCGAATCTTGAACGCCAAGCGAAACAGTTCGCAGAGTTTACGAAAACAGTAGACCAGAGATTAGAGGAGAACGACTCCAAATGGGACCAGAAATTGAAAAGTTACGCTAGAGCAATTAACGGTGACCTCAAGAAACAGGACCAGAATATATTAGGTCAATGCCAGGAAATAGGCGAAATTAAGGCTATCGCTCATGAAAGTAAGGAGCTGGTAGGCAACGTGAAAAGTCAGATGGGTAAAGTTCATAAAGAACTGGACCAAGTTCAGAGTGACATTGTCATAGTCAATAAAAGACAAGAGGAAAATAGAGGCGAGATCACCAAGGTCCGGAATGAATTGTCTAAAGTCAATGGACACATTCAAGATGAAATTAAAGGTCTGAGAGAAGAACTCGAAATAAGAGAAGGCCAGAAAACAGAGGCAAGCGACAAGACCCTTGCTCAAATTAAAGAGGACGTAGAGGATGAAATATCCCATATCAAACAAAGTCTGAAAGAAGACAAGGTGAAAATTTTTCAAGTATCCGAGGAAAACCGAGATAGGCTTACGCGAATAGAAAAAGAAGTCATTACTCGCCTAGAAAGAGCAGAAATGCGCCATAACCAAATGGAGACTAGGATAATAGCACAGGAGGAGACACTTCTGAAATATCCTAAGTCAAGTGAAGGCAGCATAGAGGATATAAGAAAAACAAGGTGGGCAGACTTAGAAACCCAACCTATAAGCAGAAATGCTACAGGCACAGGAGAAAGTCCTTACATGACGCCAGGTGTACCAATTGCGGCATCGACGCCACATGAAAATGCGATGCACACCCAGGTGATAAACGTCATTAGGGCAAGCGAA
This sequence comes from Meconema thalassinum, assembly GCA_946902985.2. Classification (NCBI taxonomy): domain Eukaryota; kingdom Metazoa; phylum Arthropoda; class Insecta; order Orthoptera; family Tettigoniidae; genus Meconema; species Meconema thalassinum. The sequence goes on along the minus strand of OX336399.1, from coordinate 12,208,120 downwards.
GAAAAACCTAGGAAGTTTTCAGGTAGTCACTGTAGTATGACACCAAAATATTGGTTAAAGGAAGTGACTGAATATCTCAATGATGCACGAATACCGCAGGAGCGTAGGCTACGTGCTATAGAGAAGTTAACAGAGGGGGAGTGCGCATTATGGTTTCGCAGCTTCCGTTACACTTTTGATACTGTTGAGGAATTCCGCGAGGCATTCTTGAAGAGATATTGGGACGCCGCGACTCAGCAGAATTTACGGCTGGATTTGTATGCCAAAAAGTACAGCACGAACAACCCGACGAAGTACGCAGAATTCTTCATATCGCAGATGTGTCGTTTTAAAGAGCTGGATCAAAAACCTAGTGAACTGGAGCTATGCATTGCTATCGCCAAACAGCTTCCATACGAGATCCAAAGGCTACTAATCTCGGCTAATGCGAAAACTGCTATGGAAATGGAGACAGTTCTAAGGCAACTGGACCTCACCACAGCAAATACTATGCGTCAGAGTCGAACCGTGGAACAAGTCCACGTGACCAACACACAGACTGACCAACAGCAAGCTCCAAGGAACAACAAGGCCACGAGCACAGAAACTTTAGATTCCTATGGACGGCAATGGGAACAGGAACCCAGAAAATGGCAGTCAAGGTACAAAGGAAATGCTAATAAAGCAGGAAGAGGTCGAAGTTCGTGGAATAAACACAATAACAGGGGCAAACCGTACCATAACAATGGAGGTAATAATGGCCAGGAAGGCAATAATAGAAACTGGAGACCCCAAGAGAGAAGAAGTAACTTCGATGACGAGGCAGAAGAGCGATATCATGCTTCTTTGCGATACCTCGAAGAAAGGGGAGATGAGCCCCAGAAATCACAAGTCCGCTGGCAAGAAGTCATGCAGAACAGGACATCGCCAGACAGATATGGAGATGGAGCTAAGAGTTTGGAACTACAGCGCAGCGAACAGGAGAGAAGGAACTCCAAAGGGGCGGGCGCTGAAGAAAAAAAAAACGCCAAAATTAGAAGAGCTCGAGACTGATGGATGGAAGTCTATTAACATCATCAATTGGATAGCCAAACCAGAAGAATTGATTGAGGATACAGGAGGACCACAGGTCATGGTCAAGAGAGAATTGCCTATTATAATTGTGAGAGTGGCAGGATTAAAAGTCAGAAGTCTGTTAGATACGGGATCAACAGTGAGCCTGATGACACAAGCTCTATATAATGAAATAGCCCGGAGAGAGAACATTTTGAAGATACCGATCTCCAGTGTCAAAATTAAAGGGGTAATTCCAGATAGAACAATGATATGTAAATACCAGGTATTCCTAGATTTACAGATAGGAGGCTCTATTTTCTCACAGAGTTTCCTGTTAGTAAACAAACTACCTTATAACCTACTTATTGGGGCAGAGTTTATAAGGGAATACAGAGTGATAATTGACCTAGCACAGGACAGGGTTATGTTCCATGTGAATGAAGAAGCTGAAGGCTTAGAGGTCGCACTCAATGAAATTGAACCAGGATCCAGTGAACAAGTATGGCATACATACAGAGATGTGGCTGATGAAGAAGTGTTAGCTATGGAGCAGTTAGAAGCGGAGCTCAAAACACTAGCCACAGACTTGGAAAAAGATCTGGAACCCAAATTGGAAGAATACATTTCGGAGAAGCTAGAAGAAGCGGAAATTGGGCTAAAAGAGAAGGAAAATTTAAAGCAGTTATTACTGGAACAGAAGGAAGTCTTTGATTCGAGACCTGGTCGGATAAAGAACTTCACTTATGCTTTTCAAGTCAGTGATTGGACACCATTTAGGCAGAAACCCTACCCTATAGCTGAAAAGCATTATGCTAAAGTGAAAGAGGCAATTCAGGAGATGTTGGAGGCCGGCGTTATTGAGAAGACACCTACGCCTTATGTAAGTCCATTGGTAATTGTACCAAAGTCAGACGGATCTGTCAGAGTCTGCTTGGACCTGAGACGCTTAAATTTGAGAGTTATTCCGGAATTTGACCAAGTGCCACCTATTAAAGAGATCCTCAGGAAGTTTAGAGGGAAAACTATATTCTCAAATTTGGATATCACATCCAGTTTCCACCATCTTGAATTAGAGAAGAAAACTAGTCTGTTGACAGGATTTATGTTTGATCAACATACATTCACATTTTTAAGGCTACCTTTTGGGTTGAAAACAGCTGGTTCAGCCCTGATAAGAGCGTTAGATCGCAATCTATCAGATGAGGTTAAAGAGAGTACCATCAGATATGTAGACGACATTCTACTCACATCAGAATCTCTGGAGGAGCACATGAGAGACCTGAAGAAGTTGCTAGATGACCTTCGAGAGGCTAACTTTAAGGTCAATATCAAGAAATCGCACTTCTGTCAGAGGGAAGTTAAATTCCTAGGGCATGTTATTGATGCAAATGGAGTGAAGCCTAATCCAGATAAATTGGAGGTAATTCGGAATTTCCCTCGACCCACGAAAGTAAAGCACGTCCGACAGTATTTGGGAGTAATTGGATTCTTTTCGAACCACTGCCCAAACTATACTGCGACAGTAGCACCACTGCAGGACCTATTGAAGAAAGGCGGCAGATGGAATTGGACGGAGCAATGTCAGGAAGCATTCGTGAGGTCAAAACAAATGCTTTTGGAATATGTGAAACTGGGATACCCAGATTATACCCAGAAGTTCATCATACAGACGGATGCATCACTTATTGGGATTGGAGCGATGCTATTCCAGGAAAATGTTGACCAGCCTGAGAAGAAAGTTTTTATCGCCTTTATAAGCAGAAGACTGAGAGCCCATGAGAAAAACTACACGATCACAGAGATAGAATTGCTCGCAATTTTGTACGCGTTGCAATCGTGGCACAAACTCGTGTACGGCTTCCGAATAGTTCTGAGAACAGACCATAAAGCTTTAACATTTTTGTTAAAGACAGATTTGTCTAGTCAGAGATTGACAAGATGGTCCCTGTATATCCAGCAATTTAATGTGGAAATAGAATACTGTCCAGGGAAAGAGAATGTAATACCGGACATATTAAGTCGTTACCCTAGAGAAGAAGAAGTACTAGCGGTCCAGATTGAGAATCGAGATCAGAAGACGTTGGATGACTTAAGGAACATTACCAACCTACAACGCGAAGACCCATGGTTGAAGATGATAATCGATTACTTCGAGGGACGCTTAGCAAGGGGAACTGCGATATACAGAGAGGCGGAGGCATTGGCAACAGATTATGTATGGTATCATCAGATATTACACAAATGGGACGATGTGGATCACACACGTCAAAGGATTGTAATTCCTGCATCTTTGCAGAGGAGATTAGTATGGCTAGCCCACAGAGCATTTGGACATCCTGGGATAGATAAAATCTGTGCTCTGTTGAAGGAAGCATTTACTTGGCCAAAATTGAGAGAAACGGTGAGAAATGCTATTAGAACATGTGATCTTTGCCAAAGGGTAAAGCCGAATCCCTTTTTAATGAGGCAACGACCTATCCCGTTATTACCAGAGAAGCCAAGGCAGCTATTGAGTATCGACAACTTTGGACCATTGCCTAGAGCACGTAGAGGCAATAGACACATTTTTGTAGCCATGGATGTATTTTCGAAAATGGTGGTGTTGTGCCCCATTCAAAAGACAAGTTCAAAACAGGTCTTGAAGCGCCTGAAAGAGAGAGTTATTCCGATTCTTGGGAAGCCGGATAACATTCTCTCGGACCACGGAAGTTGCTTTACTAGTGCAGAATTTCGTCGAGAACTGGAAACTCTAGGAATTAGGCAGATTTTATCTACCATTCGCCATCCTGAGGCAAGTCCCGTTGAAAGAGTAATGAGAGAGGTCCAGAAATACATGAAGATCTACTGTTCTGAAGCGAATTGGCGTTGGATTGAATTTCTAGAAGTCATTGAATACTGTATAAATAATACTGTACATGAGGCGACAGGTCAGGTTCCCGTTACTCTACATCTGGATCAGAGACCAGAGAGACCGTGGAATGGTGTTATTCCATTACCTGTAGACGCACAGCCCGGTAGAGAATTGAGGATCCAACGAACCTTTGAATATCTCAAAGCACAGGCGGAGAGACGTCAGAGAAGGAATCGTGCGAAGAGGTATCATAAACCGCTTCTCGTGGGACAGAAAGTTTTAATTAAGAAACCCGCCAGTTCAGATCCAGAGGCACGGAAGTATAAAAAGTTTAATTTTTCTTACCACGGCCCGTTCGAGGTGATAAGAGACCTCCAGAACAATGCATACAGGTTAAGGCATTTAGAGAATGGAAACGAGGTCGTTATGAACATAGCCAACTTAAAAATTTATTACTCGCCAGAAGAATTCGATGAACCAGAAGAAGAATTAGTAACGCACACCCAACTCAACGTGGAGAGCGGAGGCAGCCAAGCAGGCAGACCTGAATGTTGGAACAGCGAGACGGGACGAGAAGCAGACAGTTTACCCAGTGTAAGCGGAGAGCAGAAATAATGCCAGTGTTTGCGAGAATTCTATGAAGAAATGGTCAGAGTGGCCAGAGAGGTTGAGGCTGTAAACGCGACCCTTCGCAGGGAGAATAGACAGCTCAGAAACAAGGCCGAGTGTGGAAGGGGGAACACTACTAACCCACTCGCAGCCAGACAAGGTGAAGGACCCCAGACGTAAACACAGACGGTGGTCGACAGTCAGCTGGTTACTTATATAAGCCACTTGCATTGGACTTTTATAAGTTTTGCAAGGGGAACATGAACCCGATGGGGTTATGCTGACTGGAATCGAACATGGTTCTCAGAGACTGTGATCTCAGTAAAAAGGTTCCACCAGGAAGCGAACCAGAGATCTGTACAGGGAGTTTCTTGGTAAAAACCCCTCGAAAGAAATGTATATTTAATCACTGGTGTGATTTTTGATGAAATGGCATTATTTATTAAAATAATGTAGGAAATAATGAGCAGATTATATCATTATAAGACGATTTGGTGTAAGCTATTGGAGGCTTGAAGCACAGAGGAGGGCAGAGCTGACATTTACTAATTGGCCCAGAATTGTGGGTTGGTCCCAGTGGAGCCACGTCCATCTCTGTCACCCCATTATGTCGTCTGGAGCAGGGGAGAGGCCTGAATAATGATATAGTTATTCCCCGACGGAGAATGGATTTGGAGTAGGGGCGGAGAAATGCCCAGAAAAATCATTGATTACTCGTGATTGGAGTAACGAATCGAGATGAGAGTTGCACACGGGTGAATATTTTGGCAAGAAGATAATTTTAGAGTCTTTTACCTGCGAAATTGGTGCATATTTAGTGATGTGCGTAAGGACTGTAAAACGACCATTGTTCGCGGATGGATGTGAAGATGTTGCCGGGGGTTTCCCGTTAGGTAGCGTCCCACGCCATGGAGAAAGGAATTAATATTAATTAATTGGACGAGCGATTCCTTTGCACACAGATAGTTTTGGGACCTGTGAAGAGAGAGGAACACAATGATCATGGTTTGAAGACCTGAATCATACTGTGAGAGGAGCCAAGATTACGCGGGAAGATGTTGTTCTACTTTCTGTGGAAATCCGATATAAGGGAGTAGACCCCAGGAGGAGCTCTCTGTTCTAACTCAGCTATGCTCAGTTGTTAGTCAGTCGAGACGCAGTCAAGCTCAGTCTACATGCCGCCAAGCGCAGTTACAGCCAGTTACAGTCTTACTCAATTGTCAATTGTAGCACAATGGCAATAAGTTGCAATCAGTATGCAGCAAATATGCAGCAGTACGAGACAGCGTGTAAGCCGCAGACAGAAGTCTTCAAATAAGCTACGTGCAGTCTTCGAGTGAAACTTCAGTCAGCTACAGCCAGGTTGAAGCAAGTTCGTCAAGGCAAAACGCATGACGATTCTATTCATCAAGACGCCGGACAAAGACTGGTATGTGTAATAGAAACAGTAAATATGCTTGTATGAATAATAGTCGTGATACAGGCATAATCAGCAGCACGAACTATGACGTGTTCAGTTACGAAGCACCGTATAGACTAACGGTAGAACTATTGTATATAATTATTTGTGAAAGTGTTGAACTTTATTAAGCGCAGTGTGTATAGTATTAACAAATCGTATATGTGTAACTACGATAGAATGCGCTAAAGAAACTCTACTAAGTGTTTGGTATTGCCATGAGAGTACCAGATGTTAACGCTCATGTTTGGGAGCCAGCGTATTGATGTAACGCAGGACGCTTACTGTAGGAGTAATGATCGTCATAAAACTGTTGGAGAGTTCCGAGAGCAGATAACCAGACTTTCAATCAGGAGTTGGTAACGTAAGATGCCGTCGACACCTGCAATTTCGATCTCTGCTAGGGAATTTCAGCATTGAAGTGTGTATAAAGTGACGAGTGTTCAGTGTAATGTATATGTAAAAATATCATTTAAAGTAGTGTTTGATGAAGTGTTTCACATGTTTGGGGAGTGATAACTTCCTGAAAGGTATGCAACGTGTCGTGTTGGTGATAGAAATTATGTGTAATCAAATGTGTGTAAACAAGAGAAATATGTCGCGTTAAACCCATTATGGCGGGCGACATGGAAGAATATGATTGGTCGGAGCCACCTTAGATGCCTATAGAGATGTAAGTACCCCACAAATTATGGTTATAATTATGTAGAAGTATGGACCGCTGCATGTCTGTGATTCCGTAAAGATATTGTGAATTCCTTATAGATGCCAGTAAAAGTCAGTTAGGAGGCTGATCCTCCATGTTTAATCAGTATTGAGGTGATTTTGATAGAGTTGAGATGTTGAATTTGCATCATTAAGTGGAGTATTTATTCCCACTATGAATTAAGAATGGCAATCAGTTATGTAAATGCAACGAACGCGATTGTTCGAGTTTAAAACGTCTAGCTATGTCGGAAATTTTGGTAATTTATATGAGAATAATAATAAATAATGATTTTGGTCATTTATGTCAATGAGATTTATAATAATAATAATAAAGGATGATTTTGGTCATTTATGTCAGTGAGAAATGATGATAATAATAATAATGGTTATTTAGAGTATGAATGAACACATCAGGAAACAAATAAATGTTGTAAGCGAGAATTATTAACGCTAAGTGCAAGACTTATCAATCTAAGCAGGAAGATGTTACAGTGAGATTACATTACAGTAACTATGGAAAGAAGTTTTATATCAGAATATTGCAGATATTCAGTAATGATACCAGTAATGAAAGAGCTTTTAGTGAATTGAATTTGCAGCTTAATTGAGAAGCTTATAGAGTCAATGTTAGATTTCTCTTAATATTATAGGTCGGAGTGTCGTAGCATGGAGCATTAGGGGCCAGATAGTCTATTCTACGTATGAATTCTCCTATGTCGTGGACATTGTTGGAGATATTATTTATTCCAGAGTTCTAGTGAATGGACCCTAACTCTGAAGAAAGGATTGAAATGTGTTCCGGGCTGGAATCTTGTCAGAGTCGAGGAAACAAGGACACCTCGCAGCTCTATGATTTCCCGAGAACTTATTGATGAGTTATTTACGCCCGTTGGCAGCGAAAACTCATGGCGACAGTGGTTTTCTGCGCCTATATTATACTTGAGACATCGGTCAACAGCCAGGCTCATGCATTGCGAACCCCGAACCTTCATGTTGAATGGACCCATGTGAGGCCATTAATTAATCGTTATCCTCGACGTAGGAATAATTACAAAAGCTCATTCAATACCTGTTGGCATATAGTCAATTAAGATCCTTTGGGAACATGTGTGTCGGTCAGGACACAGTATTTGTCTTGTAAATCTCCACTGCTTAGAGAGGGAGGCTTTCAAACTTTTAGAAAGGTCGAGATAATTGGTGAAACGACCCATTCCACTTTCTATTGTGTAGCGACTTCCTTAGCCGAGGGTCGGTGCTAGCCACTCGGGCCGCTCAGGCAAGTAAAAGAGGGAAGAGTCTAGACCTTGTTAAAATGACATATAATGCATGATTGTTATGTTGAGTATTAGAGCCATGTGGTTTGTGAACACATGGATAATTATAGTTCATCCTGATGGTTCATTATTTTAGCTATCTGACGAATAGTTACATGATATATTTGTACTGTCACTGGAGCCAAGTCATGTAGTTGGTGACTAGATGCCAATCGCCATGAGCGCGAGGTAGTCTATTGTACAATCCGACATAAGCTATAACGTAACGTTTTATCTAGGAATCACAGACAGCATGCGGTGAAACCATATAATTGGAGGATGTGTAGGGGGTAGCTTACATAATTATGGAGTTGCACGTTGATTTTGGTGCAACGTCCAAATAGGTAAATGCATGCAAAGCATTTCATTGGTGAGAAGAATAATATTAAAACACGCACGGCACACATAATTGTTTAACATAAAGAGGTTTAAGGAATAATCCTTGTTGTAATATTAAAGAAGTCACATTGTATGACTGTTATGTTAATGTACAGTTTGTTTTGAAGTCGTAGGTGCATCAGCGCTCTAGTATATCCTTGTGAAGTTCACAGAAGGGTAAAGCCTTATGGCTAGGTATGACTTTGTTGTGATTTTATATTTGTTTACTTGTGGATTGTGGAAGTGAAAATTTTGTTTGCTTTATTTTATGTTTTTTTGGGTATTGTTTTGTGTTTGAAGCCATGATTTATTTTACTGGATTAAAGTTTTAGAATAGAGTTGTGCTTTATCATTGTAGAGTTGATACCTTTTAGCCTCAAATCCAAAATATGCACTGCTAAATTGGGGTTACCGTACACGCCTGAGAGCTGATGCTAGTTGGAGGCAGATGCATATTATCCACCGAGATTACTCACATGGGTACAATACGGAGCCACTACTACGCCGCTGGTCAACGAGTTATTGCACATAACGTTTTAGCGCCTAGGTCGATCCAGATAACTGTCAACGGAATTTTCCAAGGTACCTTTTGCCAGTTTTATTCCATTTGTGCAAATAGCGCTCGATCAAAAGTATTCTCTGTGCAGTGGCGTACAGAACCATCACGATAATGAGGGGTGCAACATACATTCAACCCCTTATAAGGCATTTTTTTAAAACTTTTATGTGTTTATACATTTTAATTGACTTTAATTATTAAAAATATAAATAGATATTTTTTGTTTCTCTAAATTTAATGTTTATATATATTTATTTTTAATTTTCAATTTATGTTCTTATAGATTTAATTTTGATATTTTTATTGATTTAATTAATTAACTAATGTCGAATTGATTTTTACAATTATTTTCATTATTACGTTTTAGTAATGTTTATTATTTTAATTCTTTTATTGTTGTAATTTTATTTTTATGATTTTATTGCTATATTTATATTTTATTTTTACACAATAATTGTTCATGTTTTTAGTTTTAATATTTTTAAAATTTTATCCAACACATTACGTCAAGTAGATACGTATATAATACAGTGGAACGTGGCTAATTCGAACTTCTGTAATTCGAATTTTTCTCTTGGACCCTAGCATTTTATATACAATCAGTGCTACAAAATCGTGGTTAAATCGAATTATATTTTGGATAATTCGAAGTATTTACGTGTAACATGCCGATCGGAAGCCGAACAGTGACGACACATCTGGCGATCAGGCGCGGATCTAGAGCTTGGTTTGGGGGGGGGGGGGGGGGGGGGGTCAGAGTTTGGCTTTGGGGGGGGGGGTCAGAGATTCGAAATTGTTAAGAAAAATGGTATCACTAAAAACGCAATCACAAAATAACCACGTACAAAACCAGACCAATTTTTTTGCAAGCTTCATGGATAGAAATTTGATGCGTTTAGCAAACCAAAAATATTCGTACAAATTGCAACGGCGTGTTTTGCGACGTTTACATCGAGCTTCGAGAATAGTATCAAGGTAAGTTACAGTTTCGGTAAGTCAAGTTGGTACCGACAAAGGGAGAAAGTCACAGCTCAAATTGTCAACCAAGCTTGCAGTTTGGACGTCGGCAAAAATTTTTGATGCGAAAAAAGACCTAAATTCCTATCCGTTCATTGCGGCACATTCATCGTGACATCACTATAAACTTCGATTCGGTAATCACAAGGTTTGCTAAACAAAGTAGACGAGTTGATTTTGTTGTATAAATAATCGTTTTTATATAAGAGGTTTGAAGTTGTAAATATGTACAGTTGTAACAGAACATAATAATTCGAATAAAGATATTTCAGTATTGAATAAACTGAAAAAAGAAAAGTTTTTCAGTTAAAATTCGTTAAGATTTATTTGTCTGGTAATTGTGTTTTCGTTTTTTTGAGTTTGCAAAAAAATTTGGTCTCCGTTTGGGGGGGGGGGGGGTCATGACCCCCGTGACCTCCCCCTTGAATCCGCGCCTGCTGGCGATGAACTCTTGGAGGAAGTTGCGAAAAATCTGTTCCGAGTGCAGCCCAAGCAACGAACCACGTCACAGAACTTTTTTTTAAAGGAGAAATGACGTAAGTGATTCTGTTTTCCGTTCCTTAAATCTGTTAGATTCTTTTGTGATGGCCGTGGGACTTAATTGTAGTAAACCGGTAAAAATCTCAAACTTCTTTGTAAAAAACAGTAGATTTCTCAAGACTTAACTAGATTGCTGGATTACTACTGTCGTTAATTAGGCGAATAGTACATGTTGGTTTTATTTTATCATTTGAAACTTTTGAAGTAATATTTTGTTTAATAAAGTTTCTAGGATGCAAACTTAAAATTTGAATATTTTCTCTACCTTTTTCAAAAAACTTTCTTAATTCAAATTTTTGGATAATTAAATATTTTTACTGGTCCCTTGAGGTTCGAATTATCCAAGTTCCACTGTATTTGATTTTTAGAAATACTAGCACCAAGGATCATGTAAGTATAAGAGATTCGTCACTTTTGGTTATAGAATTTCCGAGAGAGAACACCGCCTGAGGCTATGGATTGTACTGCCAAGTCTGGCAACATAAAAAGTAAAAAGCCATATGAATGTAGCCTTTATTACACGTAAATGAACAGTATGTTCTGCGACGAGTTATTGATTATTGATGAAAATAACTCAAACATAACTGCGCCTTTCGCTAGGTGCTGAAATATACGTCCAGATAGGAAAAGAATACATTTTGATATATATCAATGTTGGCAATGGATTTGTCACGAAAGACACAGTTATGCCGTTCTAGAGCTTAATTCACCTCTAGGCTAATTAAAAATGCTCTCATACTCTACAGAATAGTTGGGATATTCGATGAATATAAAGAAAACTGTCCAAATGCACACACTATATTGCCATAACCTCACGTTTTGCCTAGCATGCCGGCTGCCACCCACCCCTCCCCGTAGCCCTAAACCACAAATTTTATTGCAATGCAAAGGAGAATGGGTAAGAAAACAAACACGAGATGAAATGCACACATTTATTCTCTATATATTTTTATTCGAGAGTAGTCCATATTGCCCACCAGTTTTACACATGGTCAACACCAGGAAGATGAAAATTGCCGTATTGTTCTTACTATCATTATAATTCTTACATCCCGGTGCTTGGCAATTTTTCCTCCCTTGCAGTGGCATGATTGACTCTCAATTCAATTAAAATAAACAATCAAAATACTGAACAAATCAAAACAACCAACAACACCTCGAGGAAAATCAATCAAAACAGACTATTCCCGCTTCCGCCAGTCGGTTTGATGTGAACGTTCATGAGTGCCAACTACGGAACCTTAGTGCTAAAATTAATTCTTCATTGGTTGGCAGAACATCCAGTACAGCGCCTTACTCCGACCCACGCGCTCCCTATGAACTGTCGTCCCCCTGACTAGCACTTCGGCATGAAAATACTCAGAAATTTGACTGTATGATTCAACTATCAGCATCTTTGAAAGCATAAACTGTCCTTATGGCATTAACAATTTAAGTGTAAAAATAAAATATAAAATACCAATAAATTCATAAAAATAAAATTACAACAATAAAAGAAATGTAAAACTTAAGATAATAAACATAACTATAAAAAAGAATATGAAAATATTTGTAAAATCAATAGGAAATTAGTTAATTCATTAATTCAATAGAAAAATGACAAAATTAAATCTATAAGAACATAAATTGAAAATTAAAAATTAATATATAAACATTAAAATTAGAGAAACAAGAAATAACATTATTATTAATAATAATAATAATAATAATAAACAAGAAGTTCCGTGACGAACGAAAGAGCCTACTTTTCTTAAAATTAAGATTCATGCCAATTATTAATATACAGAACCGTATATGAACCTATCTAGAATATTAGGGTAAACAAATATAGACAGCATTTATTAACAGTTGGCAGCGCTGATTGCTCTTAATAATAGCCTACTTATAGTCATATCTGTTATGTTACACACAGCACATACGAAATTTGGATGAAATCCAACTGAAAGTATACAAGTTATATGTATTTAAAAATTGGTCCTATCAGCAGGCCTAGAATCATGTTGGTAGAACTGACGTAAATAAGTTACTCCAAATTAATCTAAAATGTCCGGTACTAGACGTGTGCAGGGTTTAAAGCTGTCGGCTTGAATACTTTCTGACATATTGGTATTTGGATTAAAAAGAGAGAGAGAGCGATTATCAACAGTTGGCAGCCATGGTGGCTCTTAAGCATATGCTCAGTCATATCCGTTTATGTACACATATTACATACAAAATTTGGTTGAAATCCAATTGTTAGTGTCGAAGTTATATGCATTTAAGAATTGGACCTATCAGAAGCCTTAAAATTATTTTGGCAACACTGTCATGCATGTCCACCTGGAAATTTAACTGAAATAGTATTATCTACATGTGTGCCAATTTTTGAATAGCTCCCATGCATACCTTCCAAGATATCCAACATTGAGCTCAAATTTCTAGTGCGTTTTTGCAGCAGTTGGTAGCACTGACGTCATTTTCAAATATGGGCTTGAGATAATCCGGTATACAACTTTACTCATACTAAATTTGGTTTCGATTGCTGAAGCCGTTTAGGAGGACAGACAGACACACACACATTTTCCCGGATCGATCCCATAAGTCTACTGTTTCCTCATTTTTGCAAAATGTGAAAAGTAGGCTAAAAATAAAATAAAATTTAGAAACACATACAAGTAAAATAAGTTTTGCCTTATAAAGGAGAGTCAGGTGTTTATAATTCCACTGATCACGCAAGCAGTCTACGTGTAGCTGTTCATATAACAGCAACTTTCTGATTTCGGAGTCCCTAGTGAGTGTTGAGGCAGGTCAGCAGCAGGTGGCGATGTATAAAGCCACTAATTATAGCGGTCCCGTTAGATCACCCTCGTACACCTGCCATAGTGGCATCGCGCACCCTCGGGTCAACACACGCGACGAGACAACTTTACATACACATTTATCAGGTTGTTCAATGACAGCTTACTACTGTACAAGGGGACATACCGCCTTCAAGTGACGAAAGCACGGGGAAAATAAGAAAATGATGATAATTGTTCTTCTAAGGGCCCTAACATCTAGATTATCGGCCCTTAATGGTTGGGTGATAGTGAAAGATGAGAATGTAAACTATAACTAAAACTAACTACACCCTTATATACTAGCAGAAGAAATGGAAACCAACAGGAGGAAAAGAAATGCCCTCAACCTTTTAAGAATGAGGATTGAGGGACTTGGAAGGAAGAAGAGCCATGAAAGGCAGATAGAAAAGGGAAAGAAGGGAGGGCCCGCCCCAAAGTCAGAGGAAAAAGGGGACAAAACGGACCCAGCTCAGGAATCCCTCGGGGTCGCCAACTCCCAAACTCACCAGCTGTGAGCCCTTGAGGGTGTAGCACTATCCAGGGTGCACCATAAGTGGTGGGGGCTACACACACCCTGCCTCCTTGAGGGTTCTTGTGCAGAAGGCAGGAGATAACACGAAAAGAAAAAGAAGGCTGACCCCTCGCGGAAGGAGGGTATCAGAAAAGTTGAGACAAGGGCCAATTAAGGCGGGAAAGTAAAAGACTCCCTAGGCCTCGGATACCCTAATACCGTCGGGATCGGAAGAGAATAAGAGTTGACCAAGAGAGGTTGACAGGAAACAAGGCGGAGAGGGGCCCGGCACAAGTAAGTGGAAGCAATGTCAGACTCAGCTGGGGTTCCGTGGTCGCCAACCTACGTCCAACTATATGGGAGCTCCTGCGGGGAATTTGAAACAGAACAGAAAGCATTATCAAACAAATTTACTTTGAGAAACCACGGAGAACTTCTTCTAGAATGGCCACGGTGAGATACGAACCCAGTACTCACCACTCTTCTCTACTGTCCTCTAGAGCAGTGTTTCCCAAACTTTTTTTTGTGTGTACCACTTAAGAGATGAGAATTTCTCGCATACCACCTAATGGTTGGGAGATATAGTAACTATATTCCCCACCACCACCACTAAGTAGCAGACCAAAACATGGATTGTAAATTGTGTTTGTTAAAGTTCGAGTTAAAAATCAAATAATAAAAAGTGTGTCCATTTTTTATATTATTTAATACAATAAGTATTCAATTCAAACATTCAGAACAAATAATATTAATGAAAAACTCTTAATAATTAACCATAAAACCCAAAGTTCAACTAACAACTTCAATGTGAAGGGTGAGCTTGAAGCTTAGAAGCCAACTTATGAATGTCTGGTATAAGATTGCTGTCTCAAACGAAGATAGTTTTCTACACTAAGGAGCCTATTCCGGTATTTATTCTTGAGATAAACAAGTGAAGTAAATGCAGTCTCACACACGTACGAAGTAGTGAAAGGCAGCGAAAATCTAACTGCTTTGTCAGCTATGTCTGCATAGTCTGCACGCCTCTCAACCCAAAAGTTCACATGAGGCATTTTTGAAAAAGTTTGCCTTAGTTTTGAATCACAATTTAATTCATAAAACTGTCCCTTATCTTTGGCCTTAAAGTCCTTCGGCAAATTTTTATATTTTTTCGTAAGATCACCGCGTACCACTGCAGCAGTATGAGCGTACCACCAGTGGTACGGGTACCACAGTTTGGGAAACGCTGCTCTAGAGGCTGACCAACCTCATAATAGCATTAAAATTCATGACTTAAGCCTTCTTTCATGGAAAGCTGTTAGCCATTGTCAATGAATTCTATTTTTCCATATTATGAAAAGTACTCAATTCCGTATTAACTGAAAATTATATTTAAACCTTTAATTTTCTGCATAGTATAAGTGGTGTTCAAATGAAAAGGTACGAAACGATACTGCGGGTACAATTTATTCGTTATTCAAAAGTAATCACCACAGGCCTGTGCACAGGTGTCCCATTGCTTCACTAGTCGCAGGATTCCCTGTGCCCAGAAGTATTGTGGTTGTGACAGGAGCCAATCTTGTACGGTGTCCTTTAGTTCGTCGTCCGATTAGAAAAAGTTTCCCTTGAGATGTTTTTCTAACGGACCAAACAGATAGAAGTCACAGGGCGACAAGTCCGAACTGTAGGACGGATGCTCAAATTGCTCCCACTTGAACGTGTGTGACGTTCGAGTGTGTGGGCGAGCGTTATCATGGAGCGGAATCACTCCCTTCGTGAGCAGTCCAGGACGTTTGTTCTTGATGAACGCGTAGGCTACAGAGTGCCGCACAATACACGTCACTGTTAATGGTTCGTCTCAAGGGAAAACGTTTCCAATCGGACGACGAACTGAAGGACACCGTACAGGATTCTGGGAAAAGGGAAGCAATGGGACACCTGTGCTCAGGCCTGTGGAGATTACTTTTGAATATCGAATAAATTGTACCCACAGTATCGTTTCGTACCTTTTCATTTGAACACTCCTTATATATAAGAAAGTCCCCGATTCTTCGATGTAACGGGTAATACACTTACTAAGACACCCAGGAACAACAAGCTTAGTTATAGAAGAAAGGGTTGAGGACAAGAACTGTAAGGGTAGACCAAGGTTAGAATATATTAAACAGATTGTTGGGTGTGGTAGCTAAGTAGAGATGAAACGATTAGTTCACGACACGGAAGCATGGAGCGCTGCAACAAACCAATCACAAGACTGAAGACTCAAATAACATGTACAAATATATAGGCTATAGGCTACAGTAGAATGTTTGGATTGTAAAACCTTGTAAAACAGCTAATTTGCCAGCAAATGTCGTGTAATACGGGATTTACGTGTTACCTGTTACTTTTAGCGATGACGGAAGGTGTAACGACCTCTCTAATGAAATGATATAACTGTAACGCTGTTACTTTTAAGGGTAACGAAATAACGAAAATTCTCGTGAATTGTTAAATATGGTGCAATTTGTGGATTATTCTGGATGTAGAGGGTGAACAGTGGTGAATAACCTACGGGGGGCGTAGACTACTATATTGTGTTACACTTTATTTTAAGCCTACTTTTCATATTTTGTAAAAATGAGGAAAAAGTAGACCTATGAGATCGATCCGGGGAAATGTATGTCTGTCTGTCTGAATGTCTGTCTGTCTGTCCCCCCGTATCAACTCCTTAACGGCAGCAGCCATCGAAACCAAATTTGGTATGAGTAAAGAGCTATGCCTGAATATTGCAAGGCCATATTTTAAAATGACGTCAGTGCTACCAACTGCTGAAAAATGACAATTGAAAATTGAGGTCTATGTTGGATATCTCAGAAGATATGCAAGGAAATTGTTCCAAAATTGACACACATATAGATAATATTACATCAGACTAATTTACAGGAGCCCATACATAACAGTGTTGCCAACATGATTCTATGTCTGCTGATAGGTCCAATCTTTAAATGCATGTAACTTCCATACTATGTATTGGAATTCAACCAAATTTGGTATGTGATTTGCGCACCAGGGCAGGTATGAATATGCATTTTGTAGTGTCAACAGGGCTGCCAACTGTTGAAAAATGCACACTATACATTTTTATCCCAATATCAGAAAGTATGCATGCCAACAGTTCCAAACTTTGCATACATATAGTAACTGAAAATGAAGGTTAATTTTCAGTAACCGATATACGACAGAGCGGCCAACATGATTCTACGTGTGCTGATCAATTCAATATTTTAATACATGTAACGTGCATACTGTTAGACCTCAACCAAATATTGCATGTGCGTTGTGGACTTTAAGAGATGGAACTAAGAATATATTTAGAGTCGCCAGATCTGCCAACTGTTGATATATGGTCTCTATAATTTGAAGAAAGGTAGGTACTTTAGTTCGTCGTGGAACTACCTGTTCTACCCAAATGAAGTACTTTACACATCAGTTGTTACGTCCACCTTCTCAACATAATCTCCTTGTAACTTTATGCACTTTTGTCATCTATGTGTCAGTCTGTCCAGACCTTCCTGAAACCATTCTTTCGGAGAGCTGCGTACCCTTGCCTCGACAGCTGTGTCCAGTTTTGCAAAATCCACAAAACGGCGACCATGCAATGGCAGCATAGGGGCAGTCCACCAGCAAAGAAATGTCGAACAGCGTCGTCAGTTGGCAAGCGAATGGCGACAGGGTTCTGGGACACAAAGGGCATCATCCTCATTGACTGGCTGGAATTGGGGGCCACGATTAACAGTGCAGCGTGTGTGGGAACCATTAAGCATTTACGTCGTGCCATCCGAGCTAAGTGGTCAGGAAAATGGGCTAGATGTGTGCTTCTGCAACATGACAATGCCCGCCCCCACACTAGCCGAGAGACCATCGCTGCCATTGAGCAAATGGGATTCACGGTGCTGCCACACCCACCATACTCTCCCGACTTGCTGATTATCACCTGTTCGGGAACATGAAGAAACCTCTGGACACAGCTGTCAAGGCAAGGGTACGCACCACTCCGAAATAATGGTTTCAGGAAGGTCTGGAGAGACTGACACATCGATGGCAAAAGTGCATAAAGTTACAAGGAGATTATGTTGAGAAGGTGGACGTAACAACTGATGTGTAATGTACTTCATTTGGGCAGAAAATAATAAAGTGTTAAACAATATTGTGCGCCACTCGTAGTAGTTCAACTTTGTAATGCAATTTCCCATGCTTCTCATACAATAACCTAGTACTACTTAACTGGAAAGTAGCCCAGTACTTAGCTAAAACTCAGAAACTGGCTCTGTCCAATACTTTCCGACCTTACCCTACCTCACGGGGTGGTGCTATTTCATTTGGGAACTCTGCTAGTTATTATGATGCTTGAAGTCAGGGTGTTAATATGCGGCAACATACAGGACCAGTGTGTGGTGTTCCTCTTAGTGTGAGGTTGGCAATGCGTGACCTAGCACAACACGGCTACCAACTTTAACACTGTACAAACAAGCACCATGTTGACCCAGGTCGGGGACTTGCATTTCTCAGAACGACCACTTTCAACGCGTCCCAGCCCTGCTACTGTTTATCTACGCCAAGCAGGGATGATGAGTGCTGCACGGCCGCATTTCTTTTAAACCCAGTATTGCTATTAGTATTGTTATGGTAATAATTAATAATAATATTATTGTTGTTATTATGATTATTATCAGGGATGGGTAAATTATTTCTTAAAATCAGTTACGCTAAAATTATCGTTACTCATTAAAAAATAGCAACCTCCCCTGGTATCACCCGGGAACTGTTATGAATGCATTACGTGATAAGCGCTTTTTCTTTTCGATGTCAATGAACTACGACCAATATCCGTTTTTGCCTACGTCTCGGCATGATGGGTTAAAATCACTGACTCTAGTCTACTAATAATTATGTTATCACGGAGATCGAAGTGCAACGAATTCTTGTCAGACGTAATTTAGAAATGCGCAGGTGCATGAAACACAAATCCCCCTTCTTTCCAATCTCAACTTGACTGTGTATTTTGCGGAACGAAAAGTTTACAGGCGAAATGAAGAAAATCACTTCCAGGGAAACTCCAAACACAACCACTCTTCTCTGAAGTTTTAACGCAACACGACTCGACAGATTGCTGCTGGCTGTATCTGGAGTAATAGGCTCTCCCGCTAGGTAGGCTGTAACTGGGGTAATTGACGTCCGAAACGGGGGAGGAGCTTGCGGTCAGGTGTTTGCAATATGGCGGCGAGATAGTGACGAGAAGTAGCAAGACAGTGATAGGGTGTGCGTTTGTTATGGATTCTAATTTATGATGGCAAAATACTACATTATTTTCTTTTATTGATAGAAATATTTTTATAATCAATTTAAATGCAGTGCTTAATTACTACCAGTCAAAAATATTACCCACATGAAGATAGTTAATTTGCTGTCTGCTGTTACATATATGAAGCCTGTACTTGGGAGCCTAGCGGTGTCGATGTTTTTATTAATTTCACAATATATATATATATATATATATATATATATATATCTCACATAACACAAAGGACGACTCCCTGATAATAAATTAAATCCAGCAACCCTGAATTTGCATGAATGTTTTGGGTTCAAAGAAGCATTACTTGGGATGCTCAAATCATACTTCAATATTGCAAATATTGAGCTACATACTTGCTGTTCAAAGGCAAGAATATAAATTCTCTGGCAAATTAAGGCTACGAACAGCATTTTTCTTAAGTTTTCTAACCATTCGACTATTGTCAATCGGAAGAACCCCTAAAATAAGTTTACGAAGAGCGGATTACATTCGGTTCTATGTACGGCACAGAAGTATTAGCCTACAAGTTTATCAGTAATTTTGATGTAGCTAAATCCTTGTGAATACAAATTAGAGACAATAACTATCAATAATCAACAGTACCGGTGCTTACGCTGTGGAAAGAAGTCGTCTTCACAAAAATTCAGACTGCACACTGTCATGTAACGTGTAACACGTTTTCCAATTGACAGCGCCGTATCCCATCTTTCTCTCTGAACTTTCTGTACAGGAAAGTAGTGAAGATATTTCGTACCCATTTAATACGATTTGCAACCGTATACAGAGCAGTACCTCCTCGAATTTGACAAATTCCTTTCTGTTTCCATCACGACATCAATGTTTCACCATGAAAATAATCCTCACCAGTCACAATGTTACAGCTTCAACATTCTACCGCGTGGCTGCGCCATCCAACTTTTCTGACGTCAATAGGCTCGCCCACTAGTTAGGCTGTAAGTTGGGGGATAGGCTCGTAAACTGTCGCCTCAGTATTTGAATGGAGATTGTTGGAAGAAATGAAGATTTAAGTCAACACCACTCGACAGTTTGCTTCTGGCTGTATCTGGGGTAATAGGCTCGCCCGCTAGCCGGGCTGTAACTTGGGTGTTAGACTCGCCCCTAGCCAGCTCGTCAACTGTCGCTTCAGTATTTTAATGGATATTGTTGGAAGAAATGAAAATGTAAGTGTGCGATGTATTGAAGATAGAGATATGCTCTCGGGAACTTTTTTGTATAACTTTTCATGCTGAACAATTCTTACACTCATAGTATATTTATATTTTTAACGTTTTGCCCAGCATAAGCTTAAAAGGCGCACGGACGCCATGTATTTATTTCGACTTTTTCACTGAAATCGTTACTGCTCGGCTTCCTTTAATCACAAATACATTATTTTCTACAGGAATATTCCTCGAGATATCCTTTACAGAATGGTGGAAACCACACTAAAAACCATCCAGAGGTTCACCCTTGACATCCAAAAACGACAGTAGCGACACTCGAGCGCCGCAACTGAAGAGAGATAGACGATATCATCACTTTTCACTGTAACACTTTCTCACGAACATCACTGCATTCCAACAATGTACTTGATGTCGTCACGTCAAAAACGCATCGTTACTTTTCACTAAAATAGCAGTATTTTCGTTGTGTATATTAAGGCTTTCACGGCCCGGATTATATAAATAATTCATGTTTTTGGGCTAATGCCGTGTGTATTTAGATTGGAACCATACGTTTCGGAGAAACCTTGCCGATGTATGATTCAAGGATGCTCATGCGCTTGCCCTTGATAAACACAACTGGTCTAGAATTATAAGGGAGGCAGTTGAAATTCGTAAAAATCCCAATAATTTTAACAGAGACACTGGATATCAGCTAAGTGACACTTGGCTACCAGTTATTGAGGATCTAGGAAGATAGTTCCTCTCAGTCTTTCTGTTCTTCACCTATTTCAAATTGTACTTTTTTCCTCTATGGCTACAGAGCCTGGATTTGTTCTCCTTTGTTCGACACTGGAGGAGTTTCCATCTGTTTTTTCGCCGTTGCCTGTTTGACGTTAGGTATCGTTCAGATACACTTCCCTTTTGTTTATGTTTTCTTATATCCATCTAACCCTCCCACCTCCCTCTTTTCTTTTGGACATCCTCATTCTTCGAGGAGTCTCTATATTTTCACCCCGCCCCCTTTACCGTTCCCTTTACTTACTACTCTGTCCGCCGTTCTACCATGGTCCATACAGTAATTTCTGGCAGCTGCTCTCTGGTGACGAACCGAGGAATTTATCTATATTTTTTGTAATTTTTGTAATCTCATTGATATACTTTCTTTGGCCACATTGTTTGATTCCATTGAAAAAGGAGGCAAGGTTTCTCCGAAACGTTTGGTTCCAATCTAAATACACCCGGCATTAGCCCAAAAACATGAATTATTTATTATTTTCGTTATTATTTTAGGTTTGTAACGGTAACTGTGACACAGCTACTCCTCACATAAAGTAACGATAATTTCGTTATTATTTTTGGTGAGTAATTGTAACGTCGATATTAAGAAATAACTTCTCCAACCCTGTTTCAAGAATCGTTCAGTAAAATACGAATCTCTCAAGCCACTGTAAGAAACCACGGAGTGTATAAATACCAGGAACCTTTAACGAAGTCTGTTATTAAGTTATTCCCACGAGATGCCACCACACAGGACACAGTTGTCTTGCTGAGCCTAGTTTCTTGTTCCAACAATTAATTCCGTGAATTTGAAGCGCGCAGGAATTCATCAATCAAGCGAGACAGGAGGTTATAATTACTATACGGTGATGTACCCTCTTCCCAATGGCCGCAGGCCGCCATGATGTTCCTTCTCTCAGCAGCCATTACTAGAGCCAAACTAAACGTAAATAATAATAATAATAATAATAATAATAATAATAATAATCATATATATATATATATATATATATAGTGCTGGGGGCTCCAAGGCTCACAACATTGGCAGTATCCTTGTCAGTGTGAAACATCACTGGCCTAAGTCAACAGTCTTTCAACTGTTAAAAGCATGGAGGAAAGTTCAGCAAATGCTACTACCCCAGGTGGTAACCAATCCACTGTCGCTTCGAGTGACGCATGCAAGCCTTCGGAATCTGGGGAGTTTGCACCGAAATGCTTGGAGATATCGGAGACTCCACGAAAGATCAATCATAGAGTCAAGAATTTCTTTGCTACCTTTAACACAAATTCTCTCCGGAAGGTTGGAAAATTAAAACAACTCACGGATGCTCTAACTGAACATCAGATCTAAATTGCGGCAGTTCAGGAAACACGATTTACTGATGAGCATGCCTTTGAATCAGAAGGCTACAGAATCTTCAAGGGTAAGCCAGGTAAACGTGTTATAGAAACGGTTCCCCAACTCGGCACTGGATTTGTAGTCAACAAGAAGATTCTAGACTCCATCATAAATTTCACTTCTGTAAGCAGTCGAGTCTCGACCCTTTCGTTTCGAAGTACAAATAAAATGTATACTATTGTGAACATTCATGCACCGATCAACGTAGCGAACAAGAAAGACCCGGAAGGAACTGATCGATTCTGGGAAGAACTTGAAGACATTTTATCGAAGATTCCAGACAAACATAATATCATTTTACTTGGGGATTTCAATGCCCAGGTAGGCAAAGAAAGAAAATTTCGAAACATTGTTGGAAATTACTCCGCTCATCTCAGAACGAATCGTAATGGAGAACGGCTAATAGAGCTGTGTAGGGCCTTCAACCTGGTAATGAAATCCACTGCTTTCAAGCATCTGCCCAGGAAACAAAAGACCTGGAAATCCCCAAATCCCAGTCTTGGCGAATTCCAGATTGATCACATCGCAATTGCACGGAAAGCTCAAAGAGAAATTCAGAATGTGAAAGTTCTACGAAATGCGAAACTGGACTCGGATCATTATCTATCTAAAATTAAAATCAAACTCCTCCCGAGAAACACACGGAGGTTCCGAGCCAAAAAGACTGAAAGATATGATGTTGAAAAACTGGCGTCCGGTAATGAGTTTACAAGAAAACTACAAACTGTGGATGCAGAGAACTGGGAACAACTGCGAGAGGCGCTGGTTGAGACAGCAAAAGAGACCGTCCTACTAACTAAAACGAGGAAGCATGCATGGTGGAACAGTGAATGTGACGCAGTAATAAGAAAGAGACAGCATGCCTGGCAGAAATGGAATTCGCAACAAAATCAAGTCAACTGGACAGACTTCTTGAATGAGAGAACGACTGTAGCAAAAACCATCCGCAATGCTAAACGTGCCTTTCATAAAAACCAGATGGATCAAATCGAACAGGATTTCCAGAAGAATAATATGCGCAACTTCTATAGAACATTTAAAAGCAACTTGAAGAAATATAGCCCTCCATGTCTTCAGTTCAGGGATTGCAATGGAAAACTAGTTTATAGCGACAAAGATAATTGTCAGGTGCTTGCAAAATATTTTGAGTCCCTTCTTAACCGTGAGACTCCAAGTTCCATATTCACATTTAATGACCATGCGCAAGTCCACCCAGATTCCTCTTCACCCACGAAAGAGGAAGTCAAACAGATTATCCGATATCTAAAGAACCATAAAGCTCCAGATGAAGACTCGATAATCGCTGAACTGTGGAAGTTTGCTAGTGACAATACAGTGGATAAATTAACGGACATCATACATGAAATTTGGGATACCGAAAGACTTCCAAGTGATTGGACTTCTACTTTAATCCACCCCCTTCATAAGAAAGGCGATAAAGCAGATGTTAACAACTATCGAGGCAGCTCCCTCGTACTGATAACTTACAAAATCCTCTCAAAAGCTGTTCAAACTAGGGCTGAAGAACAGCCAGATACAGACCTGGGTGATTATCAAGGAGGTTTTAGGAAGGGACGGTCATGTGTGGAGCAAATCATGAATCTCAAATCTATCCTTTCATATCTGAAACTAAGGAGCAAGAAATTTGCAGTAACTTTCATTGATTTTAAGAAAGCTTATGACTCCATTGATCGGACTACCCTACTAAAGATTCTAAAGGAGTTCGGCCTAGACAACAAAACCAGAGCGATCATCCAACAGACTCTCACCAACACCACTTCAAAAGTTAAGTTTAGAGGCGAGATTTCCAATGCCTTCGAGATAAGGACAGGAGTTCGACAGGGAGATGGTCTCTCGCCTCTACTATTCAACTGCGTTCTTGAGAAAGTTATCCGTGAGTGGCGCAAAACAATGAGTGATGAAGGAGTCGAAAATGGAATCAGACTTGGTCACAAGAATAAGAACCTATCAATTGACTGTCTAGCCATTGCAGATGACCTTGCGGTTTTTGCAGATTCGTTGGATACGGCCAGGAAACAGATCAACCAGCTTCAAACACAAGCTGCAAAGGCGGGCCTCCTGATCTCTTTCGAGAAAACAGAATTTATTACTAACATCAAAACGGCTCCAAAACATATTGAAGTGAATCATGGGAAAATCAAGCGGGTTGTGAAATTTAAGTATCTTGGGGAATGGATAGACCTTACAATGTCCGAAAACGAGGCTTTTGCGTCACGCTTGAATAAAATTGAAATGGCTTACCATCTAACTAAGAATGTGTACAACAAAAGATCTATATCCCTGAATGCCAAACTGAAACATTACTGCACGGTCATCCGACCAGAAGCTTTGTATGCAGCGGAATGTCTCTCCATGAATAGAAAAGGCATAATGGAAAAACTGGAGACCAAGGAAAGGAAGATATTGAGGAAAATCCTGGGTCCAGTCAAAGAACACGGCGAGTTCCGAAGACGCCACAACCACGAGTTGTACACTCACGTAGAGAAAATAACGGACGTGATGAGGAAAAGGAGGATTTCTTTTTATGGACATATAAACCGAATGAAATCAACACGGCTATCCAACAGAATTTTTGCTTTTCTCCGTGAGAAAAAGACAAAGGGGGCCTGGTTCAATGAAGTAGAGAAAGATCTGTTGGAGACTGGGATTACACGTGAAGATATCCAAGAGCGTGGCCCACTTAGGGAGAAACTTCAGAAACATCGGAGTTTTCAACTTAAGCCGAAGCTAAAAACCGGGAAGGCGTGGACGACAGAGAGAAAGGTGCAACATCGATTGCGAATGAAGGAGTACTGGGCTAACATTAAAATGCAGAAAAAACAGTTGACATGACGTGGTCCTTAGTTGGCCGTAACGAAGGAAGAAGAAGAATGATCATATATATTATTTCAGTAGTATAGATCCCTTCTGCGCCAGTCACAAGCGACCGATCGTGAAAAATGAGAATTCAAATGAAAGAGAATATACATAACCAGTGACACATTGCACTCAAATTTCATAAATATTTATAAATTCTTTAAAAAATGACTTTTGAAAATCTGTAAAGTGTGCGATTTGCAGATACTGTTGCTGCAGGAAGATACGCTCCATACATGCTCTCCACTTCACATTTTGGCCGCTGTGACGCCTGTTTCATGTCATTTTAACATTCTGAGGTCTTTCCTTCATCATTTTGCATAAATACCATTTTTTGTAAGAAGTGTGCGATCTGCAAATACTGTTGCTGTAGGAAAATACGCGACATCATTGCTGTTGAGTTCGCATTTTGGCCCTAGGGGTAATATAACAGGCTACTACTTATCTGGTTGTCTTCCTTGCTGGAGCTGCACGCAGTTTTCGTGTTCACTGTAACTCCAGGGGTGTGGTCGACTGAGATGGTCTGTTATCTCAACGACACGGGTTTTTCCCTTTTCTCCCCTGGTCGTATGTGCTGTGCGGAGTCAATGCGATGTGTTTATGTGGGGTGTTGCCAACCTAGATAAGATGTTTGTTATTGAATGATTTGGGTCTACAACTATCAAAGACCGTGGAACATTCCCCGCCACGCGTGGACCATAAGCCATTCAAACTAAGCGCTGCCCGGTCTCATGAGAACGTCCCGGCACCTTTAATACTGCCGCGAATACGGGCCTTGGTGTATTGCAGAAGAAAAGTACATCGTACATCTGATCCAGATAACATTTACCTATTAAAACCCTCTAATTTAAAAAATATATTAAATAATGTACAGTTGATGCAAAAAGCTGCCCTCCTTGGTTCTGCAAGTATAGTACGTAAGGTTTTAATTCTTCAGTGACTCTGAACATCTTGAGATCCGGTGCTATCATCAGTGTCTTTGGCTCGCAACGTGGCAATTTATGCAATTTTCACTATGAAACAGTTCTGAAGCCAGTAGTTCTATATGCAGCTGAAACCCTATCTCTAAATGCCAACAAAGGACACCTTGACGAACTGGAGAAAAAAGAGCGCAAAATTGTGAGAGGAATCTTGGGATCAAAGTACAAAAAAGGGATCCAACGAGGAAGTCTACAGCAAAATAGAAAAAAATTACCGACACAATCCGAAGAAGACGGGCACGATTTTACGGTCACCTGAAAAGAATGGACGGAAGAAAGTTAACTAATGAGATGTTTCACTTTTTTTTATTCAAACCCCAAAACCACAATTCCCTGGTTAAGAAATACCAAAGAAGACCTGCAAATGCAATTCAAAGCGCCGGAGCACAATTTTAGTGTAGACTGCGTCTCTACGCATTAAATGGGGCGCGCTGATGCCAGATCTACTGCATATACAAAGTTTTGCAAGGGTGGGCACATGATGTAACATAACTCGTATACAGGCGTGCTTTTACGCAAAACTCGGGAAATTTCCAAAATATTTGTTTGTTGTATATAACTGTACCTCATGCCTTGCAGCGAACAACGCTACAATATTTAGATATGATACGCCGAACCTCAGAGCGCGAGTTTAATGCACACATTATAACAATTTATATTTATCAATTATTCATGAATATGATAATATTATAATATGTTATTCCCGGGAAGAACAAAGGCAAACCACGGAAACCACTTAGAGGATGGCTGAGGTAGGAATCGAACCCGCCACTTCTCAGTTTTGTCTCATGAAGTTGAGTACACCCCGTTCCAGCCCTCAGACCAGAATTAAATTTCTTGGCGGAGCCGGGATTCAAACCTGGGCCTCCACGGTGACAGAACGGTGACAGCCAGGAATGCTAGCCACTAGGGTGCGCAACGAGGCGGACAATTTATAAAGAACTCAAGGGCCACTTCATTTCACAGTTTAACTTCACACCATCAGTCGGGGAGATACTGGCAACTGGGTAAACAAACTTACGCAGCGTCAGCGCTGGGCGGGAGGAATAAGTGCGATAACTTATGAATGCTATCTGATATCGAGCTCGGGTTTGTTTTAAAAACTTTTTCACATATTAATGAACATTTCTTCTCGCTTAGTCACCAACGTAAAGTCAATAGCAAAAACGTTTGTCGCTACGTAACTTTCCTGTGATACCATCTCAGAATTTTCAAGTAACATTTAAGGGAAAAAAATCATAACTTTCTTACTATGAAAATAATTACTGCCCTGAGAAATAGAGTATCTTCTACCAACATCAGGCAATCTAAAAATAAATTCTTGATCAGTTGCGATCATTAGTTCATTATCTATAGTGTGATAAGTTGTATATCTGCAAAAATATAGATTCGCGCTAAAATATCGTAATTGTGAAAATTGGGCCATGTGTTAATTATTTATGGCTTTTATTTTTACATCATCATAAAGAGCGGAACATTCTCTATAACACCACGCAAACGGTTTCTTAGATTTGTCACTTTCAATTTTTGGGAAATGGCAACATCGCCGGGGTGGAAGAGGACGAAGCTAATTGCAGGACATAGGAGTGCGAGTGAGAGGCAACGACTACATTTAATTCCATACTGTCTTTAAAGGTAGAGACGCTCTATACGTGTTTAATCTTTATTTTCGAGGGCTATTTGACTACAATAAAAGAATTATTAGGGGATCAATCCCACCAGAGACAAATAACTAAAATTAAAAAATAGTAATTTGATGGAATTTTTTATTAAAAAAAGGCAGATTTCGGATTGTTGAAGAAAGATGTACGTTTATAATTTGAGAACATCTATCTTTCCTTATGTTGGGGTTTGCTTTCATTGGTTGTCTCATTTCGCCCCCGCACAAAGCAAAAAGCAAAATTCGAACAAAAAATCAAAAACAGAAAATAAACACTAAACCAAAAACACAAAGCAAAGGGCAAAATTTGAACATGAAAGCAAAAACAGAAAACAAACACAAAACCAAAAAGAAAGAAACAGAAAGAAAAAAGCAAAATTCAAAAGCAGAAACCAAACACAAAAGCAAAAGCAAAATTATACAAAAATACAAAGCAAAAAACAAAAATTCAAAAACAAAACCCAAGACAGAAAACGAACACAAAATAAAAACCAAATAAACAGAAAGCAAAAAGCAAAAGTCAAAAGCAAAAGCAGAAAAAAAACACGGAAGCAAAACAAAAACAAAACAATAAATTCAAAAACAACAGCAAAAACAGATAACCAAAATCACAAAGCAAAGAAAGCAAAATTCAAAAACAAAGGCAAAAACATTAAACAAACACCATACCAAAAACTAATAAACAGAAAGCAAAAAGTAAAATTCAAAAGCAAAAGCAGAAAACTAACACAAAAGAAAATCAAAAATAGCAGAATTCAAAAACAAAAGCAAAAACAGAAAATGAACACAAAACCAAAACAAGAAGTTCCGTGACGAAGTAAAGAGCCTACTTTTCTTAAAATTAAGATTCATGCCAATCTATAGAGACTATCTAGAAAAATAGCGAAATAAAGTTGGTTATATCGAAATTTCTAATTAGTTCGAAATATATCTGTACCCTAATAGAGCACTACAGTTGGCAGCCCTGGTGACTGAATATATTGTTAGTTCCATCTCTTTAGGTACAGAATACAATATTTTGTTGAAGTCCAATGGATAACATGGACGTTGCATGCAGTTAGACATTGGATCTATCATCGCGCGTAAAATCATGTTGGCAACAATGTCATGCATGTGTTGGTCATAAATAATCTGAAATATTATGATCTCTTGTTGTGCCAATTTTGGATGAAATCCATTTGTTAGTATAGAAGTTACATGTATTTTAAAACTAGACCTATCAGCAGGCTTAGAGTCATGTTGGCGGCACTGACATATATTAGTTTCTCCTAATTAATCTAGAATGTTAGGTGCTATACGTGTGCAAATTTTAAAGCTATTGACTCACATACTTTCTGATATATTAATATTCGGTTAAAAAATAGAGACAGCATTTATTAACAGTTGGCAGCCCTGGTTGCTCTTAAGAATAAGCATAGTCATATCTGTTATGGTACACATAGCACATACAAAATTTGGTTGAAATCCAATTGATAGTATAGAATTTATATATGAATTTATAAATTGGACCTATCAGCAGGCTTATAATCATTTTGGCAACACTGCCATGCATGGCCTCCTGGAAATTAAACTGAAATATTATTATCTACATGTGTGCCAATTTTGAAACAGCTCCCATGCATACCTTCCAAGATATGCAACATGGATCTCAAATTTTAATTGCGATTTTTCAGCAGTTGGTAGCACTGACATAATTTTCAAATATGGGCTTGATATAGTTAGGTAATCTCTACTCATACCAAATGTGGATTCGATTGCTACAACCGTTTAGGAGTTGATAGGGGGGGACACACACAGCCAGACAGAGAGACAAGACAGAAGGACAGACAGACCGACAGAAATTTTCCCTGATCGATATCATAAGTCTACTTTTTCCACATTTTTGCAAAATGTGAAAAGTAGGCTAAAAACACAAAGCAAAGAGAAAAGAGCAGAAAACAACAAACACAAAATCAAAAACGCAATTAATTCGGATTTGACTACGCTGACCCCCTCCAGAAGCAAATCCTAGTTAGCCACTGACCACTTCAATACTTTATGATGTTTGGAGCCATTTTCAGTGTTGCATTAGAAAACTTAAGTTTGATGCTTTTCAGTTGGTCAACAAAAGAGATGGGTTATTCCCTAATCATGAAAAAAATTATATGAGATTAATAAATACACTTGGATGAGCAGTTTCGATCATCAAGCAATCATCATCAGATCCATTATACCCAGGCCCTAAAATTTATGTCAGAAAGTAGGCTATGGGTGAAAATATGTACAATATATACACTTATTTCTCTTTTGGGAAAAACTCGTGTTGACCGACTGAAGAACATCCAATTTTCTTTCACTTCAATACTTCAATTTAAAAATAATTACATTATTGTGTATATTAAGGCTTTCACGGCCCGGATTATATAAATAATTCATGTTTTTTGGTCTAATGCCGTGTGTATTTAGATTAGAACCATACGTTTCGGAGAAACCTTGCCTCCTTTTTCAATGGAATCAAACAATGTGGCCAAAGAAAGTACAGAGAGTTCAGTTTGGATGTATCGGAGACCCTCGACAGCCCGCTCGCCCGCGGCGCGAGCCTGTCTCCCGCCACGCACTTTGCCGTTATGCGGCGCCCGCGCGGCACTGAGTCAGTGAGTATAGGAATTTGTACTTACCTAGTTCACAGCTGGTGCTGAAAATGTTCACCATTCACTGCTACACATCGCTGGCACCTTTTTATGAAACTGGCATTTACTCTCTGAAGTTCCTCAGCACCGATTGACGGTATTTCAGCTGTAATATAGTCTTTAAGCTCATTTATAGTAGAGGGTTTCTCGCATACACATCCTCATTCTTCGAGGAGTCTCTATATTTTCACCCCGCCCCCTTTACCTTCTCCTTACTTACTACTCTGTCCGCCGTTCTACCATGGTCCATACAGTATTTTCTGGCAGCTGCTCTCTGGTGACGAACCGAGGAATTTATCTATATTTTTTGTAATTTTTGTAATCTCATTGATATACTTTCTTTAGCCACATTGTTTGATTCCATTGAAAAAGGAGGCAAGGTTTCTCCGAAACGTATGGTTCTAATCTAAATACACACGGCATTAGACCAAAAAACATGAATTATTTATAATTACATTATTATTCGTTCAATTTGTTTCATTTTAGTATTGATTACCAATTGAGAGTTATATTAACTTGAAGAAAGTAAATTATTGTAACAGTTTCAATTTGGTGGACTTTCTAGTCCATTAAGTTGATTCCCAGCCACCCGGCGTTGGGCAGCATATCTAAAACACATTTGAGATCCAGGGCGATCTTTAATGTAGTTTTGAACACGGGTATTTTGAAATTAATGGTGAGCTATGTAAAAATCTTTGTTTTCCATTGGGGGTTGGATCAGACATGTCAGAGGCACCCGGTTATTACCCGCCATGATGAATGTTTCTGAGTAATTTGCAAACAGGGTCGGTCCACATAATGAAGCCCTGCTAATGCATATTGCTTGTATCTTTTAGACCACCGGAAACATTGTCGGTGCAAATCCTCTCTACCTGCCTACCCTCCTTGTGTAACAGCAGGTAGATGGGCTGACTATCCCCAGGCGCCGGCCATCCTGACAGCCAAACACTCCTCATCACATGGGAATGCTTCTTGTTTCTCGAAAACAAGTCAGAAATACGCAGAAGTGAGTGGTCTTGTAGCCAAAGTCGAACAAAGAGGAGCTGAACAGTTGGGAGGTCGACGGTTCAAATCCTGGCGCTAACAATGATGACCATCCTGAGCAGGGTTCTTTTCGGGGTATTTCTGCACTCTCTCCATCGGAAATGACGAGATGTCACCTGATTATATAATCCGCGTCACCTTAAACAAGTTACTAACGATGTAACCTTACCATTTGTCCCTTATCACTACAAACATGATGATTATATAGTCCGCGTCACCTTAAATAAGTTACTAACAATGTAACCTTACAATTTATCCCCCATCACTACAAACATGGAGATTATATAGTCCGCGTCACCTTAGATAAGTTACTAACAATGTAACAATGTCCCCATGTCTGCAGACAGTGAAACCCAATAAGTGTATGTTCTGTAGCAAATGGTTCATATATAAAATAATCAGTAGTAGTAACATTACTGTCTGATAAGTTACTTGTAACAACTTGAAACCAAGAACAAATCCTACCATGAATTTTCAGTGCAAATACTTTTGATTGCCTGCAGCAGCTTTTCCCCACTCCCATAATCCCTCAGGATGCTCAGCATCTTTCCCCTTTATGTTCTATCGTAAGCCATATCTACCAAGATCACTTTTGTTTTCAAATGTAGAAAAATTTAAGCCAACACATAAAATCGCGAAACTTCGTGGACACTTGTGGATATACTTGAAGCTATTTGCCACAATAGCTGTGTTAGTATCAAAGACAGAAGGTGGTGTTGGCAACACTGCAAGCAAGCCCCTCACATAGCTCACCTCACGTAGACTTGAACCACAGAGCGCAGGTTCTTTAATTAAACTCATTGTGATGCGATGTGATTACTATGTTTGTATCTGCACTACTACAAAGTGCTGGCTGGACGTGCGTGGTCAGCCTAGCTCCAGTCCACAGGTACAGTGTTAGCAGTTTGAGGCCACAGAATGAGTCCACAAGGCTGTCGTGTTTCGAGACAAATATTTGTGTCTAATTGATTGAATATGTGGTTGAATGCTAGGATTTGCTTCTGAATGAGGATGAGCGGCGTCAAATCGGAATTGAGTTTTTGGTTGTGTGTCCGTTGTCGTTTTCTACTATTTTTTTTTTGTCTTGCTTTGTGTTTTTCGTTTTGTGTTGGTTTTCTGCCTTTGCCTTCGTTTCTGAATTTTACTTTTTGCTTTGTGTTTTCGGTTTTGTGTTTGTTTTTTGCTTTTGCTTTTTGTTTTGTGTTTGTTTTCTGGTTTTGCTTTTGTTTCGATTTTTTTGCTTTATGTTTTTATCGTTTTGTGTTTTGTTTTCAGTTTCTGCTTTTGCTTTTGAATTTTGCTTTTTTCTTTGTTATTTTCTGCTTTTGCTTTTGTTTTTGAATTTTAATTCTTGCTTTGTGTTTTCTGTTTTGTGTTTGTTTCCTGCCTTTTCCTTTGTTCTTGAGTTTTGCTTTTTGCTTTGTGTTTTTTGTTTTGTGTTTGTTTTCTGATTTGGTTTTGTTTTTGGAATTTTCCTTTTTGGTTTGTGATTTTTCTGTTTCTGAATTTCGCTTTGTGTTTTTTCTGCCTTTGTTTTTAAATTTTGCTTTTTGCTTTGCGTTTGTTTTGTGATTTTAATAATAATAATAATAATAATAATAATAATAATAATAATAATAATAATAATAATAATAATAATGTTATTGGTTTTACGTCCCTTTTAACTACTCTGGCTTTTAGAGACGCCGGGGTGCCGGAATTTTGCCCCGAAGGGGATCTTTAACGTGCCAGTAAACCTACTGACACGGCTCCCTCACATTTGCGCACCCTCAAATGCCAGCTGACTGCGCCAGGATACGAACCTGCAACCTTGGGCCCAGCAAGCGAGAACGTTACCGCTGAGCCACGCAGCCAGCCTTTTCTGCTTTTAGTTATTTATTCACTTTATAATAATAATAATACTTTTATTGCAGCTAAACAGCCATTAAATACATTTAAATATACTATGTTTGCTCACCTGCGCCTTGGGTAGCATAGTCTTTTATGGACTTTATTCTTTTGCTGCATTTTTCAATATGGTAGCGTTCACATGTGTGTCCGCATAGTTGACATACACATGTGTCATCCGGATCATGGTATGCTTTGTTTGTACAAATCAAATGGTGAAAACCATGAACTGCCAGGCGAGTGAACATGTGCCTCATCTCAAAGCTAGCAGATGTCCACGCCCGGTCAACCATGGCCCCCGT
This sequence comes from Meconema thalassinum, assembly GCA_946902985.2. Classification (NCBI taxonomy): domain Eukaryota; kingdom Metazoa; phylum Arthropoda; class Insecta; order Orthoptera; family Tettigoniidae; genus Meconema; species Meconema thalassinum. The sequence continues at coordinate 12,174,243 of OX336399.1, read as the reverse complement.
TCCATAAAATTCCAGTGGGATTTCTTCTCTCTTCCTTCTGAGAGTCGTTAATAGGTTTTCCGCACCTATTGTGCTAGGTAATACTAGAAGCGTTCTAAAGTCTTCAATTAGGAATGTTTCTCGCGCGAGGAGGTAGACTAGCCGAGATTTGGTCGTCTTGGAAACTCCAATAGCTTTTTTAATGTACAATGCTTTAACACTTTCAAGTGATGATAGATTATTTTCAGTGAGGAAAGGCCATATGATTTCTATTCCGTATGTCAATATTGGCATTATTTTATTTTTAAATAATGCCATTGCTGTCTCGAGGTTGAGTGTTCTTATATATCTTATATCGTGCATCGCCCGAACTACTTGTGTAATTTTCTCTGTCACATGTTTTGTAAAGCATTTTGCACTTGTTTGTAGAGTGATGCCTAGGTATTTGAATTCTTTTACTATATTTATTCTTTTTTCCTGTATGAAAATTTCTGTTCCGGTCGGTACCTTTCCTCCTTGTCGAAACACCATCATTTGTGTCTTAGATGTGTTGATGTCAAAATTATATTCAGTGCACCATTCCTCCATGTCTTTTAGAATGTTTTGTAGTTTTATGATGTTATGTGATCCGATCACAATGTCATCAGCGTACGCATATGATACAATATCTGTCTTTTGAGTTATTCTCATTATGTCTTCCGCTGCTAGGATGAAGAGCAAAGGGCTGATTGGGTCACCCTGTAGTACTCCATTCGTTTGAATTATCGGATCAGAGAGTGATATATTATCCGAGATTCTTATGTTGTTCCAATGTAGTACCGTATGTATAATTCTTGTCCATACATTATCTCTATCTAGAGCTTTTTCCAGCTTCAGTTTCACAAGATCACGGTTTATGCGATCAAATGCTTTTGTGAAGTCTATAAATACTGCGTAAAATTTTTCTTTTCTTTCCATGACTTGCCAAATGTTATTTAATAATAGTTTTATTGCAGTAAGAGTTGGCCTTCCTTTTCTGAATCCAAATTGTGTTTCTGGTAGTTGTACATCTATTTCTTCTGTGATTCTTTCTGTTATTAATTTAGTGAATATCTTGAATGGAATGTTCTCCAGTGCGATGCCTCTGTACATATTTGTATCATATGGGTCACCTTTGCCTTTATAGAGAACTTTTATGGTAGACTGTCTCCATCTCTCTGGTATTGATGCCGTCTCGATGCATTTATTATATAATTTCGTCCATATTGGTAATATGATACATTGTTTGAGTATTTTGAGACAAAACTTGTCAAAACCATGGTTTGTTAATTTAGTGATGACCTCATGTGACGACATCATGGTGTGTGATGGTGTTTTAAAATCACACTTTCATAGATATTATACTTTCACGTTTGATTCAATTATTTCCTCATTTCGATGTTAAATTTTCATTTTAGAACCTAAATGAACGTAGTGAAATAATCACATTTCATTTTTATTATTAACTAGCAGAAGTACCCGCTCTTCGAACGGTCTTCAGTATTAATAACCAGACGGTATCATTTGAGCTACTGTTGCAATGGTTAGGGGCTTGTCAATCCTTCATAAGTTCATCAGAACGAAGTTAGTTTTCTGGGTATATCGCAGACACTGTTAAGGGCCATAAAATGTGGTTTTCGGAGACCCTTTATAGACTCCCTAGTTTTGTGTCACACATTGGGAAGCGCAACATATGCTTTGGTCGTCCTTCTAGGATATTTTTATTTTTTTATTTTTCGCCTATTTTAGCATGTATTTTGAAAAGTTGTTCCTTATACCCACCCTTCTATGAGATGTACGTTGAAGAGTATTCTAAGTGATTGGTGTATTGACTCATGGTTACAATACCTAATTTTACGATGCTCCAAGCACCCGAACATGAATTATAGGCGTACATAAACATAAATATATATCAACCACACAGTATCAAACAAAATCATCTTTACGATGAACCCGTTTGTCGACAAAAATATGATTACTTAAAATGTGCTCTCAAACTAAATTCACCTAACGTGTACTTCCTGACGTGAAAATAATATTGAAAATCTCGTAGACGAAACGCAATATATGTCAAATTAAAACTGACCCTCACCGTTATGGAAAGTCCCCATTCCCAGGAAGACCCCCTTAATAAATTATAAAGGCTTGTGGTGCATGAAAATTCGGGATTTTTAGCCTCCAATGGTCCAAATTCCCAAAAGCTGCAAAAAACACTATTCCAATCCAGGAATTTTTGAAAATAATGTTGCTGTTTGGAGATATAATAGACCTTCTGTACAACATATCGCATATCGCACGTGTAAGTCACGTGCAAAAATTCTAGGGTACCCCTTGACCTCCTTAATCGCATTGTTGAAATTTACAGTCTATGTTTGATTCCACGATAACCTTATGGCCATTTGCAAACTTTCACAGAAATGTAATAAATTGAGTGGCATTGCTTCTTACAAAAATAGATGGAAAGTTGGATGTCACCTCTTGTGATACTGTTGTCATGGTTACCGGCTTGCATTACTTCATTAGTTTCTTCTTGTTCTTCTTCTTTCGGATGGACCAGCTAAGGACCACGACGTTCAACTTTTCAGCTAGGCGAGGGACTTGATGTTTGCCAAACTTTCGCGCATTTTCTGGCTATGTTTCTCCTTTCTCTCTTTTGTCCAGATGATGCCGGTTTTCTTACAGGATGGTCTGTCCTGAAAACTCTTCTGTTTGAGTATCTTTATGAGATGTGATCAGCTTCTAATATCACTTTTCATTATCTTCAGTTCTTGGATATCCTTGTTAACTACTGTTAGCGACGGTGTCAAGCTCTTTCCATTCCCCCAGTAGTTGAGAAGCCGGTTGGTTAGTCTTGTTGGGTTCATCCATGAGACATGTCCGTAGAAAGGCAGACGTCTCTTCCTGGCCACATCTGTGATTTTCTCAGTATATCTATAATAGCTCCTGATTTGGTGTTCTTCTGTACTCTTCATCTATTTACTAGTTTATTAAATGGAATTAGTTTTCTGTGAATATCTCAGAAACGTGGTTTTAGAGCCTTAAAACGTAGTAGCCTCCGAGTCACCGAGGGTCTGAAAATGAGTTTTGTCTCGTCCTTGTACGTCATAATATAATAATAATCATAATAATAATTTAATAATATAGGGATAGACGGTGATAAAGGGCACTACTAAAAGTTCACCTATGAGACTTTTGAAAACCTGTAAAGTATAAAACGAACATGGCGGCCAAGCGAAGTTGAAACATTTGAATAGACTTTTCCCGTGATTTAACCATCAGAGCGCAGTGAAACTTGGTACATCAAATGTTTATACATATTGCAATGCACTGGCGTCTAATTTAGTTCAATTGTTTACATAACCTCAAGATGGTGGCTGTGCGAAAGTTTAAAATCAAGTTTTTATTTCTTGTGTCATAATCATGCGATCCAAGTCAACGTTTGAATAATGAATCTACGCATTAATCCTCATCTAATACTACATAACTCTATGGCCTACATATATAAAAATCCAACATGGTGATTATCCGAGATATTAATACGGTTCTCAATATCTAGTAATCTATGACAAAAATCAAACTGAAATTTTGTATTTTGATAGAGGCAATTATCATAAGTTCACCTATGGAACTTTCAGTAATCTGCTGGGCACAAATCCAACATGACGGCGACGCGTAAAATAAATATTTAAATGGACGTTTCTCGCGATTTATCCATCCGAGAGCAGTGAAACTTGGTACGGTAAATGCTTATACAAATTTTAATCCACTGGCATCTAATTTATTTTAGTTGTCTCATAACCACAAGATAGCAGCTGTGCGAAATTTAAAAATCCGTTTTTATTTCTTGTGTCCTAATCATAGGATTGTTTGAATACTACACCCACACAGTAATATTCATGTAATAGGCCTAGTACATAACTCTAAGACCTACATATATACAAATCCAACATGGCGACCATTCGAGATATTTAGACGGTTCTCAATATCTAAGAATCTCTTACAGCAATGAAACTGAAATTTTGTATGTTGATAGAGGCAGTTAACATAAGTAGGGTATATGAAAATAGGCTGTAGTTCTTCACGGAACTACTTGTTGAAGGGGATTTAACATTTAGGTATACCGTGAGATATGTTCTGAGGTATATTGTTGTGGTATGTACGAACCACTGCAAGTTATATTAGTTAGTTATTGTTGTATTAAGGGGCGGAACTACGAGGTCATCTGCCCCATACACTGCAAGTTACAACAGTTCTGTGTGCAAATAGTAATGGGCTTATACCGTAATCAAGGGTGACAGAATTATCACACCCTCCCACCCTAACTCCCAAACGTTCTTGGAAAAAACACAGGATCGAGTGTGGACGTGCGTGCCGAGACTTGAGCCCTTGTTACGCTCATCTGATATAGCCCCATAATGCACGCAGCTTATGGAAACTGTTGTTCCTTTAATTGGTGTTCTAGCTCAGCCTTATAAGGCCAGGCCCGTTCAGTAATGTATGATACTCGCTGGTCGATAAAAACATCTCTAATGAGGTGGCCACACTCAAGGCTAGCCCGAGGCTCTGAGCGAGGAGTTTCTTACTCCGTCCTGACAAATATCAAGTCGTTAGGCACCTTCCTCAATCCCATAGCGGTCACCACAGCAGCACGGGCTATCAGACTATCACAACAACATCACAATCAAGGCTAAGAGGCATAAACACTGCTTTTCGAAAGCTTTCAAGTCATTAAACAAGAAGTTCCGTGACGAACTAAAGAGCCTACTGTACTTTTCTTAAAATTTAAGATTCATGCCAATGATTAATCAGTATGGACCTATGTAGAATAATGACGAAATTACGTTGTTAATATCGACATTTCTAATTAATTCGAAATGTACCTGCCATAATGTAGCCTCATAGAGCACTACAGTTGGCAGCCCTGGTGACTGCATTATATATTTTTAGTTCCATCTTTTAAGGTACAGAATACAAAATTTTGTCGAAGTCCAATGAATATCATGGACGTTACATGCAGTGAGACATTGGATCTATGAGCGCGCGTAAAATCATTTTGGCAACAATGTCGTGCAGGTGGTGGTCATAAATAATCTGAAATATTATGATCTATTGTTGTGCCAAGATTGGATGAAATCCATTTGTTACTATAGAAATTACATGTTATTTACAATTGGACCTATCAGCAGGCTTAGAATCATTTTGGCAACACTGTCATGCATGGACTCCTAGTAATAAAACTGAAATAATATTATCTGTATGTGTACCAATTTTGGAAAAGCTCCCACGCATATCTTCCAAGATATCCAACATGGAGGTCAAATTTCAATTGTGGATTTTCATCAGTTGGTAGCACTGGCATCATTATCAAATATGGCGTTGAGATATTCAGGTATAGATCTTAAATCACACCAAATTTGGTTTCGATTGCTGCAAATGTTTAGGAGTTGAGGGGGGGGGGACACACACACACAGACAGACAGACACACATTTTCCCGGATCGATCTTATTAGTCTACTTTTTCCTCAATTTTGCAAAAATAAAAGAGCAAAATAAATTGAAGAAATTTAAAAGTAAAAAAATTAAAAGTAGCCTAATAAAAATTAAAGTTAAAAAAGAAAAAAACACAAATTACAAATAAAAATTAAAGTTAAAAAAAGAAAAAATACAAATTTAAAAAAAATATATAGACAAAATAAAACAAAGAATAAAATAAAATTGACATTTAAACAAAAACGGCAAAACAAACTAATAAATAAATAAATATGGAAATAAATAAATTAAGAAAATAAATAATTAATGCCAAGAAAGCATTGTTTCATAAAACTGGCGGCAATTCACTCTCATTCGATTAGATTTCCTGGTTATTTTAATTAAGGGCTTTGGACTTATTCGTAGCAAGTCCCGTGTATTTCCATGTCTAATGATTTCATCTCATGAACTGTGTTAGTCTGAGAGAGTTACCACGGGAAAATAATAACTACATTTAAAAAATTAGACTAATAAAATTAAAAATTGAAAAAATAAATACAAATTAAAAAGTTAAAGGACGGTAATAAAAAAGTAAATTAAAAATGTTAAATTTAAAATAAAAAATAAAACATAACAAATAAAAAATTAAAGTAAAAAGAATATTAAAAAATAAAAAATCCCTTCCATGTTTAATGATTTTATCTCGTGAACTGTTAGTTAGTTATTGTTGTTTTAAGAGGCGTAACTACGAGGTCATCTGCGCCTCTCGTGAACTGTGTTAGTCTGTATAACTTACCACGGGAAATTAAAAATAAAACTAAAATTTATAAAAAATAAAAAAATAAAAAAACAAGTAGTTCCGTCAAGAACTATACAGCCTATTTTCATATATCCTACTTATGTTAATTGCCACTATCAACATACACAATTTCTGTTTGATTGCTGTAATAGATTCGTAGATATTAAGAACCGACTAAATATTTCGGATGGTCGCCATGTTGGATTTTATATATGTAGGTCCTAGCGTTATGTACTGTTACATGCAGATTATTGTGAACGTGTAGTATTCAAACTTCAATCGCATAATTAGGACACAAGAAAAAACAAGGAGATTTAAAAATTTTTCACAGCTGCCATCTTGAGGTTATGGAAACAATTGAAATAAATTAGATGCCAGTGGATTAACATTCGTATAAGGATTTACTGTACCAAGTTTCACTGCACTCGGATGGTTAAATTGCGAGAAATGTCCATGTGAATATCTATAATTCGCGTCACCGCCATGTTGGATTAGTGATCACCAGGTTATTTAAAGTCTTATAGGTGAACTTAAGTTCATAGCCCCCATGAACATTAAAAAATGCAGTTTGATTGCTAAAATAGATTCGTAGATATTAAGTATCGTTTAAATATTTCGGATGGTCGCCATGTTGGATTGTTAAATGTATAGGCCATAGATTCATGTACCATTAAAGGAAAATTATTGCGTATGTTCATTATTCAAACTTTCACTTCGATCGCATAACTACATCACAAGAAATAAAAACTTAATTTTAAAATTCGCACTGCCGCCATCTTGAGGTTATGTAAACAATTGAACTAAATTAGATACCAGTGGATTACAATGTGTATAAATATTTCCTGTACCAGGTTTCAGTGCGCTTGGAACATTAAATCGCGAGAAAGTTCTATTTAAAATTTTCAAATTCGCTTGGCCGCCATGTTCGTTTTGTAGTTAACCGGTTTTTGAAAGTCTTATAGATGGACTTCCAGTAGTGCCCTTTATCTCCGTACAAAATTTTAGGGAGATACCGCTAATAGTTTCAGAGATATAGAATGCCGGTGAAATATTTCGCACATCCGCCATCTTGTGATTATGTAAACAATTGAACGAAGTTAGATGTCGGTGCATTACAATGTATATAAACATACACTGTACCAAGTTTCATTGCGTTTGGTTGGTCAAATCACGAGCAACAACTATTTAAAAGTCGCAAATTCGCTTGGCCTCCATGTTGGTTTTGTAGTTACCAGGTTTTCAAAAGTCACATAAGAACTTATAGTAGTTCCCTCTATCACCATAGAAAATCTCAGGGTAATATCGGTAATAGTTTCGGAGATATTGAATGCTGGTGAAATATTTCGCACAGCCGCCATGTTGGATTGGTGAGTCGTAACAAAATTTGAAGGGCACGGTCGAGGTCACCGGGAATAGTGCTATGAACTTTCCGAGTTTCATTGAAATCGCTCCTGCCGTTTAGATTTTATTAGGGGGGGGGGGATGGACACACACACGAATCACACACACACACACACACACACACACACACACACACACACACACACACACGCGCGCGCGCGCGCGCGCGCACACACACACACGGACAAAAGGTGATCTCATAAGCCTATTTTTTCAAAATTGAAAATAGGCTAATAAATTGAAAACATTTAGAAGTTAAAAATTTTAAAAAATATATTATAGAAAAAATAATAATTAATAAAATGAAAAATGAAAAATGAAAAGTAAATAAATTAAATTAACATTAAAACAAAAACATAGCAATACAAAAGACTAATAAATAAATAAATAAAATAAATCAGTAAATAGGGCGTGGTGGCGCAGTAGTCAAGCCGTTCGAAGATTTTCGAAGTGAAATGCCATGTCCTATGGTTCGGATTGCACGTGAAACGGAGGTCATGATCACTACAAGCTTCCTACCTTCCTTTTCCTTAAATAAGTAAATAAAGAACTGCATGTCGAGGATAGCAACGTATCGCTGAGGAACACTGGTTGCCATGGTGACGCTAATATCCCAGCCCAAAAACATCTGCATGGTAAAAATAGGAATAAAAACATATTGTGCAGTTGAGGTTTGTGTGAATGAACCCACGGCCGGTATAAACGTGTGTAGTTAGCTACTAATTGCGTCAGATGACCGTGAGATCGCCCGGACTGGACATTATTTTATTGTTGGGATCTGTGGGAGTCCCCCGGGCTTTGCCGGACATGGCGTGATCCATTGCGTCACTTCCGGCGGCCATAATACTGTACCTTCTTACTGTATGGTGGTGACCTTCCCGTAATGTGATCATTAAAGGGGATAGAGTGGCCAACGGTAATCGTAAGATTTGCTCTTCTAACGAGGACCAGCAGTTTTGCCAACTCAAGCTTTCAAATTTCTAGGTCACTACGTTATTAATAGAGATTAGACTTTTTTGCCATTAATTGGAGTTAATTATTATTCTTTTTTATTAGGAATATTCTACTCTACCGTAGTCTTCCTTCAACCCAAAAATACTCTATTCCTCTACAAATTTCGGTCAACAGCATCTTCCTGAGTTAAGCCTCTGGTAGCCATGCTTCTCTTTACACCATCCATCCATTCCCTCAGGTTTTACAATACTGTGGTATAGTGTCGGATATTGGCCCCTATACTCATAGACTTTTTGTTATAGATATTCTTTGTCATTTGGCATTATTATTAGGATTCTTCGGTGGCGTAGTTGGTAGCATGCTGAACTGCTGCGCCCTAGATAGCGGGGTTCAAACCCAGTCGAAGTCGTCGGATTTCTTAAGAGCGTTAAAAATCCTTCAGTATGCCTTCTGTCGGAGGGGAAGTTAAGCCGGCGGTTCCATGTCATAGATTAATGGCATGTAAAAGATCCTAGGTTAGATTTCGTCGGGACGCTCTATCAAAGTTCCAACGTTCACCACTAGGTATCATTGATATCTGGTAGTGAAAGTTGGAATCCTAAGGGTGTCCTCTGGAAGCAGCTACAGACTCAGGCGAGCCGAACATGTCCTGGGACACTCCCGGCACTAAAAGCCATACGATAAATAAATAAATAAATAAATAAATAAATTATGATTCTTTCTTCGTTTTGCCCACTTAGGGAGCGCGTTTGAACTTGTTGACTCGGGTTGATGGTGTTTTCCTACTATTCTCCTCCCAAAATCTCCCCATGAACTCACTATGCCCCTTCTTACGTTTCTCCGTCCATTTTTTTTCCAGTGGTCTTTTTAGCATTTTCGGTGAAAGAGTGATTTGTGACTCGAGTTCCAAAAGTCTTACGATTCATGATGATATCTTCTGTAATTTTAGGTAGATTTCATTAGAAAGCTAACTATTGCAATGGCTACCATGTTTCGACTTCCGGAAAATGTCGACATATCTTCGCGTTTCACATCCCCCAGACCCCAAAACCACCGTCAGTTCAAAAGTTTATATATAATTTATGTATATATGTATCTATCTATCTATCTATATATATATCAGTTTCTTGTGGACACGATAACTGCCGTAATTTTGCACCAATCACTTTGAATTTTTTGCATAATATGTATCCCTATAAAATCTCGGTCGAGTTCGTTAATGGGCAAAATCGGTCGAAGGGGCTGAAAATGGGGGGCTTTTTTCGAAAACGTGAAATTTCGCTATAACTCTTTTAATACGTGAAATATCGAATCCATTCAAAGTTCATAATATGTGTCGGATAAGTGCCAAAAATTTATGTCAAATAAGTTTTTTGATAGTACCAACCATTGACCATAGGGGTGGAAAAAAGTGGGTTTTTCGGGAAACATTAATCATATCTCTCTTAATAGGCACAATATCAAAACCGTACGAAATGGAAAATATGCCCCTAATTATTACCTAAAACTTTTGTCTGAAAGAATTTTTGATATGACCCACCATTACGCCAAGGGATGAGAAAAATGATTTCGGAATTTTAAAAAATGCCAAGTGCCATCAGAGGTTACCATAACAACGCTTTTAAATTGATAAGGGATGATCTATCAGAGGTTGCCAAGACAACGCCATTGACGAGATCACATTCATTTTTAGCCTACTTTTCACACTTTTCAAAAATGAGGAAAAAGTAGACTTATAAGATATATCCGGGAAAATGTGTCTGTCCTTCTGTCTGGCTGGCTGTGTGTGTGTGTGTGTGTCCCCCCCCCCTATCAACTCCTAAACGGCTGCAGCAATCGAAACCAAATTTAGTATGAGTTAAGATGTATACCGGAATATCTCAGGCCCATATTTGAAAAAGATGCCAGTGCTACCAACTGCTAATAAAACGCACTAGAAATTTGAGCTCCATGTTGGATATCTTGGAAGGTATACATGGGAGATATTCTAGATAGATAGATACTACTAGATAATACTATACTATACTAATATAATACTAATACTATAATACTATTTCAGTTTAATTTCCAGGTGGCCATACATGACAGCGTTGCCAAAATAATTTTAAGCCTTCTGATAAGTCCAATTTTTAAATGCATATAACTTCTACACTATCAGTAGGATTTCAACCAAATTTTGTATGTAATATGTGTACATAAACATATATGACTGAGTGTATTCTTAAGAGCCACCAGGGATGCCAACTGTTAATAATTGCTCTCTATTTTGTATCGAAATATATCAGAAAGTATGCAAGCCGACAGCTTTAAACTATGCACACGTAAATTACCCGACATTTTACATTAATTTAGAGTAACTTATATACGTCAGTTCTACCAACATGATTCTAAGCCTGCTGATAGGACCAATTTTTAAATAACTTACATGTAACTTCTATACCAACAAATGGATTTCATCCAAAATTGGCACAAAAATATATAATATTTCAGATTATTTCTGACCAGCACTCGCATGACATTGTTGCCAACATGCTTTTACGTGTACTAATAGATCCAATGTCTAAATCCATGTAACGTCCTTTGGACTTCAACCACATTTCGTATTCTGTACCTTAGGAGATGGAAGTAAGAATATATTCAGTCACCAGAGCTGCCAACTGTATTGCTCTATTAGGCTACATTATGCCTAGTATACCTTATTTCGAACTAATTAAGACATTTCGATATTACCCACTTAATTTCGTCATTATTCTAGATAGGTTCATATACTGTAGATTAATCTATGGCATGAATCTTAATTTTAAGAAAAGTAGGCTCTTTATTTCGTCACGGAACTTCTTGTTCCATCTGACTATGAGGGAAGCGGCTAACTGGTAGCATGCTGACCTTCTATGCCCAAGGTGCTGGTTCAAAGCCGGACAAAGTCGCCGGATTTTCTAAGAGCGCTAAAAATCCGTCAACATGCTTTCCTGTGGAGGGGAAGTTACAACGTTCGTTGCAAGTTGCTGGTTGCGGTGGCATCTAGCAGCCAAGTTCACAGCTAGGTGTCGTTGACGTTAGTATTTGGTACAAAATTAGGTACTACTACTTAAAATTGACCTTACCTGAATTACAGACTAATACAGTCATCACAAATAACACCGTTTATCAGACAGATTCTACACACACCCATGTACACGGGGTTACATGACCACCTTGTCGCAGCCCCTAAACTGAGGAACCAACCAACATCTCTGCGGGAGATAAAATTTTGCGTGAAGAAGTAGCAGACTGTTAGATAGTTACACATTAGTTCCAAACCTTGCATAAGGACAGTGTGATCACAAGTATAAAAATTAACCCCAAATGACAAGAAGGTTACTATCCCCATAAGACAGTAAAATGTTAAAAGTATGCATAGAAAGACGAAAAAATGTTAACCAACCTCCAATTGTAAAATACTTTCTCGCAATAAATGAGGTCTGATCCTCCTACGAAAACCTGCATATTTTGCCTATTATAGCCTATCCCCTAGTTTGCCCGGTGAAATCTACCTCCGCCTTCCGGCGTGCCGAGAGGAATTTTTATTTTTGGTAAGTCCTGTTTGATTTCTTCTAACCAACTTATTTTGACCTTCTTTGAATTAATTATATCAAGCATATCTACTGTAGTGTTGTTTATTCTGCAGATGTGACCATAAAATTTCAATTATTATTATTATTATTATTATTATTATTATTATTATTAAGCCTCCATGGCCTAGGCGGCAGCACGCCGGCCCCTCACCGCTGGGTCCGTGGTTCAAATCCCGGTCACTCCATGTGAGATCTGTGCTGGACAAAACGGAGGCAGACAGGTTTTTCTCCGGGTACTCCGGTTTTCCCTGTCAACATTTCATTCCAGCAACACTCTCCACTATCATTTCATTTCATCTGTCATTCATTTAATCATTGCCCCGGAGGAGTGCGTCAGGCCTCGACAGCCGCTAGATGGGGGCTTCATTCATTCCATTCCTGACCCGGTCGGAGACTGGAAGCAGGCTGTAGATTTTCATTATTATTATTATTATTATAAATTATATTTTCAGGCTATCACTCGTTTACAGGTAAGATTGTTTTTATAAAGGTGAGTTCTTAGATGACCATATTGTCCAATCCTAGAAACACGAACTCTTCCAAAGTCAACCCAGGCGGCTTCGGTGGTGTAGTCGGTAGCATGCTGAGCTTCTATGCTCAAGATAGCGGGTTCAAACCCAGCCGAAGCCGTCGGATTTTTAAGAGGGTTAAAAATCCCTCAGAATGGCTTTCTTCGGAGGGGAAGTAAAGCCGGCGGTGCCATGTCATAGATTTATGGCATGTTAAAGAACCTTCCACTAATTGCACCTGTGTGAAGCTAAATTGGATAGGTTAAGAATGTAAACAATGCTCTTAGGTTTCTACGTTCGTTGCCAAGAGCCGACTGCGGTGGCGTCTAGTAGCTAAGTTCTGAACTTTGCCTAGTAGTCGTTGAAGGTGGCGGTTGGCGGCAAAAGTAGGAACTATTTGAAAAATTCAAAGTTACAGTACTTAAATTAAAAAACAGATAACACACACTAATACAGCCATCACAATTAACACCGGTTATCAGACAGATTCTACACAGACCCAAAGTACACGGGGCTACATGACCGCGTTGTCGCAGCCCCTAAACTTAAGAACCAACCAACCAACCAACCAAAGTCAACCCACGTTGTTTGAGGCAGGCACTGGTTCCTCCTGTAATACCCACGCTCTTTGCTTGCATTGTACTTTACAGTTTCACGTCCGTGATTTAGAGAACCTTGATGTCACAGTCTCCCAGCTTTCAGTGTAGATTTGGCATTTCTTTAACCGTTGAGACCTGGCGTCAGTCAGAAAGACTAGACTTTATATCATTTTAAACGCTACAAATGCTGTGTGATCTCAAAGTTCGTTAGCAAGTGCAAACCAAGGTCAAAGGATGTAGCTGTCTGGGGATAGGAGGAAGCTCAAGCAGTACTATGACGTCACACACTTCAGTGCATTCTCGGTACATTTCATCCCGTCACCGTAACGTAACGCCAGACCCCAGTAACGACGAAGATCATTTAAATGATAAAAATAGAACACAAGAACTGGCACCGGGTCATTTTGACCCACAGTGTGTCACTCCCTTTTTGTCGTAGTCGTGCGGATTCTAATGAAGTAATTTTACACCTGGTGTCTTCCTATGAACTATTCCCAATATCAAATGAGGTTATTTTTATTTTTCAAATGTAACATGCAGAAAAATGACGATAATTTTCGTAACAGTAAAATTGGCCCGATTGTGGCGGAAAAACAGTCATCTCAATTTGTTTGAACAAAGGAGCTGATGACCAAGGTGTCCGTAGACCTTGAACATGGATCAACAAGAACGTGAGCTATGTGATTGTACTGAACCAAAATAGGTGGATTTCCCCCAACCCCCCCCCCCCCCCATATTATCCCCACTAACGTAAACCAAAAATTGTCACGCGAGGACTGGCGCCATGGGTAAATCTGACCCGACCGTAAATAATATAGAAATATCTTGAGTGTTCCAAAAGCTATGAACATGTTTCTTTAGTAGGGCGAAGTTCATGGCTAGGAAGGAAAGTACAGTAAGCGATAGGAAATGAGGGCTGACCAAAACCAAGGATCATGTAAGTATAAGAGATTCGTCACTTTTGGTTATAGAATTTCCGAGAGAGAATACCGCCTGAGGCTATGGATTGTACTGCCAAGTCTGGCAACATAAAAAGTAAAAAGCCATATGAATGTAGCCTTTATTACACGTAAATGAACAGTATGTTCTGCGATGAGTTATTGATTATTGATGAAAATAACACAAACATAACTGCGCCTTTCGTTAGGCGCTGAAATATACGTCCAGATAGGAAAATAATAAATTTTGATATATATCAATGTTGGCAATAGATTAGTCACGAAAGACACAGTTATGCCGTTCTAGAGCTTAATTCACCTCTAGGCTAATTAAAAATGCTCTCATACTCGACAGAATTGTTGGGATATTCGATGAATATAAAGAAAACTGTCCAAATGCACACACTATATTGCCATAACCTCACTTTTTGCCTAGCATGCCCGCTGCCACCCACCCCTCCTCGTAGCCATAAACCACAAATTTTATTGCAATGCAAAGGAGAATGGGTAAGAAAACAAACAAGAGATGAAATGCACACATTTATTCTCTATATATTTTTATTCGAGAGTAGTCCATATTACCCACCAGTTTTACACATGGTCAACACCAGGAAGATGAAAATTGCCGTATTGTTCTTACTATCATTATAATTCTTACCTCCCGGTGCTTGACAATTTATCCTCCCTTGCAGTGGCATGATTGACTCTCAATTCAATTCAAATTAACAATCAAAATACTGAACAAATCAAAACAACCAACAACACCACGAGGAAAATCAATCAAAACAGACTATTCCCGCTTCCGCCAGTCGGTTTGATGTGAACGTTCATGAGTGCCAACTACGGAACCTTAGTGCTAAAATTAATTCTTCATTGGTTGGCAGAACAACCAGTACAGGGCCTTACCCCGACCCACGCGCTCCCTATGAACTGTCATCCCCCTGACCAAAACGAAGATATAGAGCATTATTTAAGGTCGGGTCAAAAATGTGCGAGTCCTCGTGGGTTAAAATGTACTTCAGAACATCTTTGTAGCTTTTCTGTTGCCCTCATTACTTTCCTTGTCTGACCTGCAACTGGCAGTACATTATCTGTTATGTGAGACGTGATTCAGGCAGGTGAACAACATGTCCTGCTCATTTAAACTGATGCTTTTAATGTTACTGCCTCAATGCTGGTATTATTAGCTTCCTCCATGAAAGTGCGTCGGTCTTGTCACTTAACTCCGAGAATTCTCCAGATGCAACGCTGATAGTAGCCTACCTTTCTTAACTCATTAAGTGTCTTCGGTAGGTTTCGCAACCATAGAGCAGAGATGGTATTAAACGTACAACTGCTTGGTTTGAATATCGATCTGAAGGTTATGAATATTTTGTGGGTTCATTGGATTTATTGCATATTCTGAACATAACAGCAAATTTTAGCACATACAGTTGAAATTAACTATAATGTAAAACATATTCACTTTACAATATAAAAATGTTTTTATACGATGTCCTTACACTCTTACATACATGTTTCGGCTCTGTGAGCCTTCTTCACTCAAACACATTAATGATTCTCATAAGACAGTCTATGTGTTGATCTTGTAAAGAAACTTTAAAAAATAATCTTTTTACAATCGTCAAAGTTATTTAAAAATGGACATAAAATGCTTAAATAATTCGATTATATGCAGAAGTTCAGGTAGGCCCTTCGTCGTTGAAATCCCAAGTCAAACATAGGACCCCATTGTACAAGTATCTTGTAAAAAATCGTGTATGAAAAATCCTTGTGGCTACGGGTGAAACGGAAGTTCCTTGCTTAAAACTTTATCATTTTGGTTCAACAACCGTAGATTTGAAGATTTTAAGCGAGGAACTTCCGTTAACCCGTAGCCACAAGGATCTTTCATACACGATTTTTAGCCTACTTTTCACATTTTGCAAAAATGAGGAAAAAGTAGACTTATGCGATCGGGCAAATGTGTGTCTGTCTGTCTGTCTGTCTGTCTGTCTGTCCTTCTGTCTGTCTGTCTGGCTGTGTGTGTGTCCCCCCCTATCAACTCCTAAACGGCTGCAGCAATCGAAACAAAATTTGGTAGGAGTAAAGATCTATACCTGAATATCTCACGGCCATATTTGAAAATGATGTCAGTGCTACCAACTGCTAAAAAATCGCAATTGAAATTTGAGCTCCATGTTGGATATCTTGGAAAGTATGAATGGGAGCTATTTCAAAATTGGCACACGTACAGATCATAATATTTCAGTTTAATTTCCAGGAGGCCAAACATGGCAGTGTTGCCAAAATGATTATAAGCCTCCTGATAGGTCCAATTTTTAAATGCATATAACTTCTACACTATCAAGCGGAATTCAACCAAATTTCGTATGTTGTATGTATACATAACCAGATATGACTGAGCGTATTCTTAAGACCTACCAGGGCTGCCAACTGTTAATAAATGCTCCTAATTTATTTTATCCAAATACCAATATATCAGAAAGTATGCAAGCCGACAGCTTTAAACTATGCACACGTATAGTACCTGACATTCTATATTAATTTGGAGTAACTTATATACGTCAGTGCTACCAACATGATTCTAAGCCTGCTGACAGGTCCAACTTTAAATACATGTAACTTCCATACTATCATTTGGATTTCAACCAAATTTCGTATGTGCTATGTGTACCATAACAGATATGACTATGCGTATTCTAAGGAGCAACTAGTGCTGCCAACTGTTAATATGTGCTGTCCCTATTTTTGTTACCCTAATATCAATATATCAGAAAGTATGCAAGCCAATAGCTCTAAACTTTGCACACGTATTGTACCTGGCATTCTAGACGAATTTGGAGTAACTAATATACGTCAGTGCTGCCAACATGATTCTAAGCCTGCTGATAGGTCCAATTTTAAAATGCATGTAACTTCTATACTAACTAATGGATTTCATTCAAAATTGGCACAACAATAGATCATAATATTTCAGATTATTTCTGACCAATACATGCATGACATTGTTGCCAACATGATTTTACGCGCGCTGTTAGATCCAATGTTTAACTGCATGTAACGTCCATGCTATCCAGTGGACTTCAACCAAATTTAGTATTTAGTACCGGAAGAGACGGAACAAAGAATATATTCAGTCATCAGGGCTGCCAACTGTAGTGCTCTATTAGGATACATTATGCCAGGTATACAGTATTTCGAACTAATTGGAAATTTCGATATTAGCAACTTAATTTCGTCATTATTCTAGATAGGTTCATATTCTGTAGAATAATCATTGGCATGAAAAGTAGGCTGTATAGTTCTTCACGGAACTTCTTGTTTAGTATAGTGAATAGAAAAATAAGGCCGATCCCTAGAAGAATGAGGGTTCAGGAAAGGTGAGAGAAGGGCCAATGAAGGTGGTAAAGTGAAAGACTCCCTAGGCCTCGGATACCCTAATACCGTCGGGGTAAGAGAACAAGAGTTGACCAAGAGAGGTCGATAGGAAAAAAGAAGGAGAGGCGTCTGGCACAAGTAAGTGGAAGCAATGCCGGACTCAGCTGGGGTCGCGAACCCGCGTGCCACAGGATGTGAGCCCCTGGGGGACTTCTAGGATGGCTGAGGTAGGAATCGACCCCGTATTTTATCAGATTTGCCTCATGGGGCTAAGGATACCCTGTTCCAGTCCTCAGTCCAGAATTACATTTCTTGGCAGAACCGGGAACTGAACCCGAACCTCCGGTGGCGACAGCAAAGAATGCTAGCTGCTACGTCACGAGGTGGACGAAAACAAGTGGAAAACCACACAGGACAGTGGCGGCTGGCAGATAATTGTTCTGGCTGTTTTCCTTTTTCATTAAAATACTGCTTGATATCAGAGAAAACTGTATTCAATTGCGCGGTAAAACGGATGTACCTCATTCATCATTAATGCCGCATTTCAGAGAACATCACATAGTCGTCGCGAACAACGTAAGTTATCGTAATACGGAGCATCTCGTATATCTCCATTCGCGCTTCGGCTCCCTTGTTGCAGTCAGCGGACAACGACCAGCCAAGTTAATTGTTGGGATAGGACTTACTCTGCCTTACCCTTCACTATTCAGATCTGGTCGATGCTCGGATATGGGAACGACCAAACACTCCTAGACAGTTGGCGCGCTTCGCGTTCTCCGACAGTTCACAGTAACTTACTAGAAGATTTCCTGAATTATTAAAGAACAGAATTATGAATTCCTATACATGTAAAAGGAGACATACAGCTTTTGTTGCTAAAATAGTACATGTACGTGTGTCTTAATTAGTCTTAATTGCATACGACTGTTTACGTTCGACGATAATTATTATAACTATTTTATGTTCGAAGATAAATATTCATAAATATCTGTCGAAATTTCGCCAGTTTTATGTACTGAGCCGAGCGCATGGGACGCAGAGAATACCTTGTATTTGACCATGGCCTCCTCGATTACCCCACGATGACACTAGGCCACGCAGTGAAATTTAAATTAGAAGGCCTTGGAAGTCAGTGCAGATGCGATGCTATCCTTACCTAATTGGTCAAACAACTGTTTCTTGAGCTGTGATTGGTGGGAGAAATTGTCCCATAATGAAAACTTTTTTAAAGTACAGTTTTCTAACATATAATATTTAGATTTCGCCAGGGTCGAACATAGATATTATTACGGAATTGTTTTTCTTGAATTAATCTGGTCGTTGTGCAACACTGCAACCCTCTTATACAGGCCGCCACTGACACAGGATAGCTGCTGACAGTGCTGTGATTCAAACCTCTGATCTTCGAACTTACTGCAGCTTCCAATAATGGATATGGTGAGTGATTTAACCCTCTCGGGCGAAGTAGTTACTGATCAGCTACGAGCCCTTTCTGAGCTATTTCATTCAAAACAGCTCAAAACAGAAAAAGGCCACTGATAGGTAGAGTCCTGCGCGGATACACAAAATTACCCGCCTCCGCCCCGCATCCACACGTTTGTTATCTACTGGAATTACAGTAATATTTTAATTAGATCAAGCAATAAAGCAACACATTTAGACATTCGAGGAAAAAGTCGTTCCCTTAGTCTATGTGTGTCATGTGCTGTGTTTAAAATTAATGTTACACAGCCAGAATTGCAACACTTTCCTGTTTGGAGTTTTAATTATGCTTAATGACATAATTTGAATGAGATTAGCGTAAATCATCAACTTAAATTGTTCATGAAAAAAAAAAGCATAACGGAAAAACTATATGTCATAAACATCGCTTACGTCCCAAAACTCACGAACTAAAAATAGTAACAAATAGTCTCAAACCTCACGACTCCGGAGAGCACACGGCCCTTCGACCCATGTTTGTCCACCCAGTTTTAGAATGGGATTTCATTTGTATTGTAGAGACATGACAGTGACGCAGGTTATCGGACAAATTCCATGCACACCCAAGTACATGACCACGATGTCGCAAAGGCCCTAAAAGAATCAACAACAACATCTTGATGAGAGAGGTGCCAATTACAAGAGGGCAAGCAGTTCTGGCTGGCTCTAACAATGGACCTTTTCCCAATGAACTGGCTTGACCATGGCTATCTATAACCTTATAGCCTACTGTCGACCAAAGTATTATGTGTACTCGAGTTTGAAGGTTGTTCGTTAAGTAACTAATAGACCTACATAAAATCCAATGCCATCAACATTTTCGTCGTTCTATTTTACGTTAGTTCATGTAAGTTTGGATTTTTAAATTTATATTTTAATATTTTTTATCGCAGTTGGAACACAAAAAGTGCCTGTTGAAATTATATTCAAAAAGTTCGGATTGTATTCTAAGAACTATCCGCAAATTTTCTCCAAACATTATCTGCAAGGTATCCGCTATCGCACAGTCGTGCAAAGTACATCCGCATGGCGAAATACAGTATAACCTGTCATATCCGGACTAATGTGGCGACCGGCCGATAAATCCGGATATCACAAATAGCTAGGTGACCAGAAATAACTCACGAGTTTGTTGTTGAATAATTTTAATATATTCAACAGTTTAGTATCATTTTGTTAACTGTATACTGTACATAGGCTAAGAAATAGAATTGCTTTAAACTAAATTAATTAAAATACAGTACAGTAATTAAATTATAATAATATGCTTTACAGTACATGTACTTATATAAATACACTGTACATTCTGCTTCTACATAAATTTTTGAAAATGTTTGTCATTTTCTGTAGCTTCACGCACTGTACACGCTTTTTGGATGCCATGTCCCTCAATCTTCTTAAAAGCATCACTTCAGTCACATTCGTTTCATCTTGATTTTCTACATAAGTGATTAAAGATTCTATGGTCTTGAATGCCTCAGAGTGACTCATTATAGGGGCGTTGTCCTCTTCTTCGGGTTCAAAGATTTTTTCCTCATCATTGCACACCATTTCTATAATGTCACTGTCTGTAATTTCGTTGACTTCATCTTCATTTACTAACCAATTTATGGCTTCCTCGTTGTTGATTTTTTCACAACCAGGCAGGCATTGCACAAGCTCAGCAATCTGACGATTTTCTTCATTGCAGGAATAAGTTTCATTGACGTCTTCTGTTTTCTCCCCCGTCCATTTATCAGTAGCTTTGTGATCTAAGAGCTTCCTCTATGACCTTACCAGAGTCAACGGTTTTATTTCATCCCATGCCTGGGATACCCACATTATCACGTCTAACATGTCCACCTTCTTTAACGTCTCTGTAACACTTTCTTCTTCGTCCATTCCAGCAATCATCACAGAAAGTAACCTACGGCGATAGGTTCGCTTTAGTGACTCAAGCACGCCTTGATCCATAAGTTGACAAAGTGATGTCACGTTTGGTGGTAAGAACACACCCTTTATATCTCCATCTTTAAGTTCGTCTTCACTTGGATGTGAGGGTGCATTGTCAAGTAGGAGCACTGCTTTTCTTGGCAAGTTATTTTTCAACAAGTGTTTTTCCACTTGTGGCACAAACTGCATGTGAAACCAATCACTAAATATTTCGCAGTTCATCCATGCGCTGCGCTGGTTTCTGTACCAAACTGGTAGGCCAGACAAGTCTTTAAAGTTCTTGAAAGCCCTTGGCTTTTTGGATTTTCCAATGAATCCTAATGGAAGCTTGTGATCTCCTGTAGCGTTGCTGCAGGCTAAAATGGAGACCCTCTCCTTTTTCTTCTTATACCCCGGTGCACTGTCTTCTTTCTTGGAAGCCAAAGTGTAGGTGGGAAGCATTTTATAGTTGAGCCCAGTCTCGTCGCAATTATTGAGCTGCTCTCCAGTAATCCCATGTTGATCAATTAGACGTGTAAAAATATTTTAAATTTGTCAACGTCTTCTTGGTTAGCCGATAGCTTTTCACCACTGATCTGTAGTTTCCGCACACCATGACGATTTTTCCAGCTTTCGAACCACCCCTCACTTGCTTTAAACTGTTCATCCCCTCCAATTTCCTTATTAAAGTGTAGTGCCTTTTCTTTTAGTAAAGGACCTGAGATAGGTAACCCTTGCTCTCTTCTTTGGGTAAACCAAAGAAACAATGCCTCATTAACTTGGTTGTTAGCTGCCCTTTTCATCATTTTAAGTTTTTTAACACCACTTGTTGACGCTTGTGACGAGCACCACTTTTCAATATCACTCCGAGCCTTTTTTCAGTCACTCGCAGTGCTTGTTCCTACTCCCATATCCGTGCCAATCTTCTTGGCTGTTTCACCAGCATCCAACCTTTTTAGAGCACGGAACTTTTCTTCCATCGTAACAACAGTTTTTTTTCCTTTTTTCGGACATTTTAGCACAAAATAACAAGGTTAAAAGATAACAATTACGATAACAACGGTAAACAATAACAGTAACAACAGAAACACACTCGCAAAACAAACTGTCGCTTCAAGACTCACGCACAAACTGAAGGGTAGAAAGAGAGGCAGCCTCGTGTTGACGTTGGTGGCAGGCAGGCAGAAGCCGTGAATGGAATATCGCTTATTCACATAAAGGGATGAGTTTCCGGGAAGATGTCGTTGACCGAGTCAGGACACAACCCCTCGCGGTCAAGCACGCACACAGCCTTCCAGCGCTGCAACTTTCACTCGTCCTCCCTGGCTAGCACACTAATGTATCCTCGCTCTCAACTATGACTTAAAAATTCATTCGGAGATGTGTCCGGATATGGGAGGGTTCGGATATCACAGGTCCGGATGTGACAGGTTGTACGGTATTAGAATCATGTTGGCAACACTGGCATGTATGGACTTCTGTAAATTAATCTGGAATGTTATTATCTATATGTGAGTCAATTTTGGAATAGTTCGCATGCATAACTTCTAATTTATCCAACATAGAGTTCAAATTTCAATTACGATTTTCCAGCAGTTGGTAGTACTGACGTCAATTTCAAATATGGCCGTGAGATATTCAGATATAGATCTTTACTATTACCAAATTTGGTTTTGATAGCGGCAGCCGTGTTGGAGTTGAGACACACAGACAGACAGACAGACAGACAGACAGACAGACACACATTTTCCCGGATTTATTTTATAAGTCTACTTTTTGTAAAATGAGAAAAGTAAGCTAAAAATAGGTAAAAACCTAAGAATCTTGTCCTTATAAATGACAAATAGTCTCCCTTCACCAACTAATCTATCAAGTTGTAGCTACGGTCGTCATTTCTCGGCTCCATCGGACTCGATCCTCCGTCACTTGGCCGCGACACCGTGGATTTCAACACCCTTAAGTTCCTCCCGAGACAATGGATTCACCTTTAGCTTGGGCCAGAACTGGGAAAAGACGATCGTGGCTCCAACTTTAGAACCACACCTTTATTTCCCATGAATTGAAATGAAACACTTCTTTTGGATGTCTTGATGGTTAGTGGACCCCTTTTTTAATCCTCCTAAGTGACGCCTAGAATCGAACCCTGGATCCTATAGGTAGCCTTGTATACTCTGTGAGCTGCCTGAATAGGATTGACATTTCGCCGGAAATTCCACGTCAGTCATCACCCCTCTGCCTCCTGACCAATGCATGTTCGCATAGTTGATGTCATAATACTCTGCGTTGCAATATTACAGCCCACGTGCTTCTGTGCCTGGTCAGCTGTATCGCTGGTTTGTACAGTTTGGCAATCTCGTTCTCAGACCACATGGCGATAAGAGAACTGTCAATCCTATTCTGGCAGCTCGCAGAGTATAACTACTCCAAGACGGTGACGAAATATCTAGTAGACCAGAACTTCCGTGTCTCATCTCAGACAGATAAAACTGTTCCTCGCCGGAGAGGTGATGCGATGACTAGCGTATCTTGGCTGGATGGCCTTGAATCAGCTGTGACGTTACTTTATGCTAATTTAGCGGGGAACACCCGGAAGACAAGGTGACTTGCTCACTCTTCTCAGGGTTGCCAATTTGTCACTTCATAGGCAAATATAGCCACTCTAATTTTAAAATGCATGTAACTTCAATACTATCAATTGGATTTCCACCAAATATAGCATGTGCTTCGTCTAAAATACCATATATGACTATGCGTATTTTTAGGGCCATCAGGACTACCAAATGTTGACAAACGCTTTCTCTATTTTTTAAATCCTAATCTCAACATATCAGAAGGTATGCAAGTCAACAAATCTATATACAGTATATAGATTAAATCATTGCTATGAATCTTAAATTGTAAGAAAAGCAGGCTCTTTGGTTCGTCAAAGAACTACTTGTTTTTGATTTGGGATCCTGTGGGTGCTTCACTTACGAGAGGATATTGCAGGTAGGCACCTGTTGGAGATGGTCCACTGTTGCCCGTTAAGCACATGCAAGCGCCATGGAATGTAGCCGCTATAATGAGAACAGTAGCAAGTGTTGCGATCCTTATCTTGTCTGGTCTGGGGTTCGCAGCTGGGAGTCGCAGATCACACTCTTCCTTTAATAAACTGGAGACCATTACCACGAGCATGATTCAATAATAATAATAATAATAATAATAATAATAATAATAATAATAATAATAAACTGACAACAGAAATTAAGCACTGCACGCAGTGGAAACCCCACATAAAATCGCGCAAAAAACTGGACTACAAATCTCTTTAAAAACATTAAAAACAAGAAGTTCCGTGACGAACTAAAGAGCCTACTTTTCATGCCAATGATTATTCTACAGTATAAGAACCTATCTAGAATAATGACGAAATTAAGTTGGTAATATCGAAATGTCTAATTAGTTCGAAATATTCCTGGTATAATGTAGCCTAATAGAGCATTACAGTTGGCAGCCCTGGTGACTGAATATATTCTTAGTTCCATCTCTTAAGGTACAGAATACAAAATTTGGTTGAAGTCCAATGGACGTTACATGCAGTTAGACATTGGATCTATCAGCACGGGTAAAAACATGTTGGCAACAATGTCATGCATGTGCTGGTTAGAAATAATCGGAAATATTATGATATCTTATTGTGCCAATTTTGGATGAAATCCATTTGTTAGTATAGAAGTTACATGTATTTTAAAATTGGACCTATCTGCAAGCATATAATCATGTTGGCAGCACTGACTTATATTAGTTAGTCCAAATTGATCTAGAGTGTCAGGTGCTATACGTGTGCAAAGTATAGAGCTGTTGGCTTGCATACTTTCTGATATATTGATATTAGGTTAAAAAAATATAGACAGCATTTATTAACAGTTGGCAGCCCTGATCGCTCTTTAGAATACTTATAGTCATATCTGTTATGTTACACATAGCACATACGAAATTTGGTTGAAATCCAACTGATAGTATAGAAGTTACATGTATTTAAAAATTGGTCCTATCAGCAAGCTTAGAATCATGTTGGTAGAACTGAAGTATATAAGTTACTCCAAATTAATCTAAAATGTCAGGTACTATACGTGTGCATAGTATAAAGCTGTCGGCTTGCATACTTTCAGATATATTGGTATTTGGATGAAGAAAATAGAGAGAGCAATTATTAACAGTTGGCAGCCCTGGTGGCTCTTAAGAATACACTCAGTCATATCTGTTTATGTACACATATTACACACAAAATTTGGTTGAAATACAATTAATAGTGTAGAAGTTATATGCATTTAAAAATTGAACTTATCAGTAGGCTTAGAATTATTTTGGCAACACTGTCATGTATGGCCTCCTGAAAATTAAACTGAAGTATTATTATCTATATGTGTGCCAATTTTGGAATAGCTCCCATGTATATCTTCCAGGATATCCAACATGGAGCTCAAATTTCAATTGCGATTTTTCAGCAGTTGGTAGCACTGACATCATTTTCAAGTATGACATTGAGATGTTCGGGTATATATCTTTACTCATACCAAATTTGGTTTCGATTGCTGCAGCCGTTTAGGAGTTGATAGGGGACACACACACACAGCCAGACAGAAGGACAGACAGACAGACACATATTTTCCCGGATCGATCTCATAAGTCTACTTTTTCCTCATTTTTGCAAAATGTGAAAAGTAGGCTAAAAAATAAAAAAATATATATGGAAATACGGACAGAAATAAATCCTGTTTAATCAAACAATACGGTAAAATAACACATTTTAAATACCTTGGTGAAATCATACAGTCTTGGGACTAAACCGAATCGCCAATAAACGAAGAATCACCAAACTACAGAAGGCCTACAAGCTAACGTGGGCTCACTACAACAAGAAGTGCATCTCGCTAGACCCAAAATTAAGGCACTATAAAACGGTGATTCTTCCAGAAGCAACCTACGCAGCCGAAACAATGATCATCGACGGTCATTCCAAAACTAAGGTCATAGAAGAGCAGGAACGAAATATTCTTAGGAAGATTAATGAGTAGTCAATAAAATCGATATCTGGATGAACAGATCTCAGAATGAACTTGATCAAAAAACCAGCACAATAACGGAAGAAATCAGGAAACACCGAGCAAGGTTTTACACACACATCTACAGGTTGGAAAACTCCAGAACAGCAAAGAAACTACTCAACATTATAACAAAGAGTAAACAGGTCAACATAGAAAATCTCGAGGACTGCACCGAGTGCCGGAATAAAGTCACAAATGTTAAGTTTGAGTATAGAACATCATGACAACCTGGAAAAAAGTGGACAGTGAGCGTGTAATAGTTTATTTGTACTCTAATCCGTTGATGATGATGATGAAGATAATTGTTGTTTTAAGGGGCCTAACATCTTGGTTATCGGCCCCTAATGATCTGGGTGATAGCGAAAATGACAGTGAAATGGAAACCAGGGCGAACATTAAGTGAGGCGGAAAATACTTAAAAAAAAAGCTCAGATTGAAACTACTGACAAAAAGTTCGTACAAAAGGGAATTTAGAACGAAAAGATTCACAAAAGGAATAGATTGAAAAATACGTACGAAATGTAGGCTAGGTTCAAAATACGTACAAAATGCAATGTAGAGTCGAAATACTTACAAAATGTAGACTAGGTTCAAAATACGTACAAAATGCAATGTAGAGACGAAATACTTACAAAATGCAATCGAAATTCAAAATACACAATGCAATTCAGATTGAAAGATCCCATTTCCAATCCAAAATATTCACAAAGTGCAACTGAAATTCAAAATACTTACAAAATGCAAATGAGATCGAAAATACGTACAAAATGCAATTGATGTTCAAAATACTTACAAAATGTAATTGAAATTGAAAATACACAATGCAATTCAGATTGAAAGATCCCATTTCCAATCCAAAATATTCACAAAGTGCAATTGAAATTCAAAATACTTACAAAATGCAATTGAAATTGAAAATGCTTACAAAATGCACGGTAGATTCAAACTACTCATTTGGATTGACAATACTCACAAAATGTAATTTAGATTGAAAATACCCACAAAATGCAATTGAGAATCAAAATACTTACAAAATGCCCACCACACAAAATACAATTTAGGTTTAAAATTCTTGCGAAATGCGGTTTAGGTTGAAAATACAAAATGCACTTGAAATTCTAAAATCTCACTAAAATGTCCTGAGCCTACATTGAAAGACTTAGACTACTAAAAAGCAATTTAGATTGTCAATCTTTACAAAATGCAATTGAGGTTGAAAACAATCGCGAAATGTAATTTAGATCGAAAAAACTAACACAATGCAACGTAGATTAAAAAATACCTACAAAATGTAGTGTAGATGGAAAAAAAAAGAACGCTAAAGGGGATTTAGATACACGGGGAGCCAAGTAACAAAAACAGTGCGGGAATCTTAAAGTGAAAAGGAAATATAATGAAAAGAACACAAGAGGTCTGACCCCTCAAAGAAGGAGGGATCAGGAAAGATGAGACAAGGGCCAATTAAGGAGGGAAAGTCAAAGACTCCCTAGGCCTCGGATACCCTAATGCCGTCAGGGTCGGAAAAGAACAAGAGTTGACCATGGGAGGTCGACAGGAAAGAAGACGAGCCCGGTACAAGTAATTGGAAGCAATGCCGGACTCAGCTGGGGTCCCGTGGTCGCCAACCCACGTTACACAAGATGTGATCCCCTGGGGGTGTGCTCTAATCCACTTTGTAGTAACAAATGTGATACTTTTCAATAATAATTACAGATACTTATAATAGGAATTTCTTTCGGGACAAAATTCCAAAAGCAATCTTGAGGGAGGAACGAGAAATACAACGAAAGTAGCCATGTAACATTGAACAGCTCCGGAAGCAGATATCAGAGAGGATGAAGCTAATGTTGGAAGAGAGAAATAAAGAGATGTGGCAATATTTGAAATATCGATTTTACGTGCTCTGTAATAGTGTCATTCGATGAAATAAATAAAATAATAATACATATAATATTTGGATGGGCGCCAGGTCACAAGATAACGGATTGTAAACAATAAACATAGAATATGTGTTTAGTAGAGCACTGCAGAACTGTTTGTCTCGAGCCGTAGGGTGATACAATCACTAACCATGGTTCATCTGAGACTGGGTAGGATACCATATACTGTAATCTAAATACAGGAAATGATACAAGCAAAACAATGAAGAATGAATCTCATAAAACAAGAATAGAGACATATAATATGAAGTAATAAAGTATGTACTAGGGAGGAATAAACTGAAATAAATGGAAGGGCGTAACATTAAAAAAAAGGAATTGAGCAAAAATTACGGAATACACTGTACAAAGAAAGCAAAGTACAGAATGAACTCTTGTGCAAGATAACGTATATGCTCACCGATGTACGTAACAACTTTCTATGAGAGCAGATGTTTTCTATCCATGGTCTTATGAGTATTAGCCTCAAGCTTGTTGATCCTTTGTTCAATATGGCAGTTCAAAGGCTTTCAATATAATTTAATTGCAGTATTTCAAGAACTTCTTGTTCAATGTTTACAATTTAGGACAGGAACATTTTGGTTTTACTTTGATTTATCCTAGTTTTCACAAAGAAGTTACATTATTTAAAGATATATGATACAATCCCTCCCTATATTATTCTGCTAAGGTCCCATTCCAGATTTGTACCGAAAATAAGGTCCCATTAACACCAACCTACACATATTCAGCATAACCCAATGCGTAAGCGAAACGCACTCACTTACCCTTTAAATGCCTCACAATTAAATACATACCTTAAAACCTGTATATTTACAATGAAATAATGAAAGAATGCAACACGGTAACCATGGTAACAGAATCTGTAAGACGTAATGCAATTCCAATTATTACATTACTGTGAAAGTTTCCAGACGGTTATAAGGTTATCACTGAACCAAATTAAGCTGTAAAATTCATCAATACATACAGTATAATGCGCTTAAGGGGTTCAAGGGGCACTCTAGAATTTTTTCACGCAATTTCCACGTGTGAGTGTGGTACGAAAGGTCTTTTTCACGCGACTATAAAGGGTCTCCGAAAACCACATTTAAAGGCCCTTAAATTAACAGTGTCTGTGATATTCGCAGAAAACTAACTTCGCTCTGATATACCTATGAAGGAATGACAAACCCCTAACCACTGCACCAGTAGCTGAATTGATAAAGTCTGATTATTCATACCAAGGATAAATCAGTCATAGCATTCATGATTGAGATTTTGCTTTGTAAGTGTACTCATTACAACTAGAATATTCGCGGGCGAAGCCGCGACGGGTAATGCTAGTATTAATTAATTATTCGATCAACCGATAAATCGATTAATAGATTAAAGGTAGAATCGATTTTTCTGTTTCGATTATTCGCGAAATCAAATTAATCTGATTTAAGGAGCCTAACATCTAGGTTATCGGCCCCTAATGGTTTGGGTGATAGTGAAAGATGAGATGAGAATGAAAACTATAACTAATACTAACTACAGACTTACAAACTAGAAGAAGAAATGGTAAACAAATAAAGGATAAGGCAAATAAAGGACAGGAAGAAAAGAAATGCCCTCAACCCTCGAAAAGTGATGATTGAAAGACTTGGAAGGAAGGAGAGCCATGAAAGGCAGATAGGAAAGGGGAAAGGGCCCGACCCAAAGTCAGTGGAAAAAGGGTAAAAAAAAACACTGACAGTCAGTCTGAAAGACTAGACTGCTACAAATGCTACAAATGCTGCGTGATCTCAAAGACCGTTAGAAAAAAAAAGCAAGTGCAAACCAAGGTCAAAGGAGGTAGGTGGCTGGATGAAGTCATGCTCACCAGAGCGCGTGGAAAGGAGGAAGCTCAAGCAGTACTATGACGTCACACACCTCAGTGCCTTCTCGGTACTGAACCCTTTATCCACAGGCTATATAAAGGATTCTAATAACTATTCATCATCTTTTGATACATTTCTACAGACAACAGATATGAGAGCCAGACGGTGTTGGGATATATTGAGAAATCAGTGGCCAAGAGAACACAATGGTTGGGAACGCGCACTGGTAAATTAACGCGGGAGTTATCTACAGATTAATTCCACGATCGATTCAAGCCGGCTACAGCATAATCGTAACCTCCACACTGCTACGAACTCAATGATACCGATCGCATGCTAGTCTGATAGTTATTATGGAATATTTTTTAATATATCCCCTTCCACACCTACCCTAGTCAGTTTCATTTATAAGGATCCAAGTTGCTTCGAGGATCATTACTCATTACTTATTTCTGTGCGTCTGAGGACGTAACACAGACCACTTATTTTTGTACGTCTGTGGACGTAAGGTTCATACTCTGCATATTTCATGTTAGTGAACATGGAACAGCGTCGTCAAATTATAAGTGTAACTTCAGTGATTTATTTATAGTCCCAGCACTATCAGTAGGACCAGTTCATCGAAGTAATTCACCAAATAGACTGTCAAGGAATATAGTACTCGATAGGTGAATATAGTAGTAATTATATCGTGTGTGTATCTGACAAAACTTTATTTAATTCAGCACGTGATGATGTCTAAGAACGAGAATGGATCTGGGAACCAGCAGGACATTTGCCTGAAGATGTCAATGACCAGATAAACATCTTAAAGGAGATGGCTGCAGACGTATTCCTGGCGCTGTTTAAAGGATTGAGTACCAAATAAATTTATTTATTTATTAAATCAGCTACGATGTTATGGGATACTTTTTTTGTAAATATTTGTTTGCTTGCTTGGTATTGTAGATTATTAGTTTTTGTTTTACTGACACATTAAATATGGGACTAGCCGAGCGTTGCGTGATTTATTTATTTTGTGATTGTATTTGGTTTAACTTTACGCGGGGACGCGCAGCCGATGCTCGCTTTCGCTTGCGTAAATCGCGGTCAAGCATTATTATTTGGAGATATGCCTTACAACAAAAATGGAACTGAATTACTTTTGAGATTAAAAATAGAATTTGGAGGGTAAAAGATTATTTGTGAGTAGAATTTTATGACGGATCAGGATTATTTTGATAGTTGCTTTCCAGCAGATTTGGACGGGATGGCACTTTGCACCCGAGTTTTTGTTGTGTATTTTTGTTAATGTGTCTATGGACGCAATATTGTTGATCTGTTTTGAGCCGACCCAGTGTGTGTGTATGGGAGTCAGTCCAAGCTATGGGTGCGTAATGTGATTTTTATGATGTGCTAGCGAGAATATATCATGGCGATTATTCTGACTTGCTCCACGTCAACCCAGTTCATGTCCTCGCGAGGCTGGACTTGTGGTATATATTTGTGTTTCTCGTCATCCAAGGGGATGGGCGAGATCTGTTGACGTTTCCAGAGTGAAACCTGCACCGAGCTTGCCGGACTGAGAGAGGTATTTGTGGCAGTGTTGACTCATACAAGTAGGGGAGCGCTCAATCAGATAACGTGTCTGGTCAATATGAACAGGCTTGCTTCCTGTACTGCAATTTAAGATGTTGTTTAAATTCACAAAAACCTGATCGGTTATAATGAGTATTGCTTGATTAAATGGGAGCTGTCCATAATTGTAAGGTAGCCACCGAAATTCGTGTTTGTCTGGCGTTTCATATAAATGTAAACATAGTTTTTCAGCCGTTAGGCTTGTATTTTGTTGTTGTTGGTTCAATTTTGGTGTGTTTATTTTTACGCGTCCTTGACCCGTGTCAAGTTAGGGTGCGCGAAGCTATGTTCCCAAGTTATGATGAGAGCGGTTATTGGCCTATTTCTGGCATGCTCTTTTTGTGTTCACTATGTGCTCCTGCACCAGTAAGGATCTCAGGGAGATCCTTCTTTCTGTTTATATTATTAGAACTTGCATGTGTCAGTATTAATTATGGTGTATTAATTAAGGGTGGGTCCCATAGCCGTAGTGTGATTTAAAAGATGCACTCCGTAAGCAACATGAATGTTTCAGTTGTAAACGGACTCGCATCAGTACTCAATTTCTTATTAACGAACAGTACACCACACATTATATAACTTCTTGACCAGAAAATAATGGACGTGTATCCTTATGTTGACGAGTGAGTTCTTACCGCTCAAATGCTTATGTTATGATTTTTTATTTATGTGAAGCTTCATTCCAATTGTCTTGTTGTGACGAGCGAGTTCCTACCGCTCAGTGTTATTATTATTATTTATTAAGGGGGTGAAAGTCAGGGAGGATTCGTTATTATTTATTATTATTATTATGCACATACCTTTCAGTCATTAAATTTCTTTTATTCTACTTGTTATTCATTTTATTTCTAGTATAGCCTCTGTCATGAACCTTTCTATTCATTAGAGCATGTTGTTTTAAGCGAACTTTGCTGTGTAACGCAGTCAGGACTGAACACGACCCCGTAGACGACTCTCGACAAAACCATGCTTTATTGAAGGGTGCAGTACATTTCGTTCCGTAACGCCAGACCCAGCGAAGTCGACATAATCATTTAAAATGATAAAAAACTGACCCAGCTCAGGAATCCCTCAGGATCGCCAACTCCCGAACTCACCAGCCGTGTGCCCTTGAGAGTGTAGCAATATCCAGGGTGCACCAGAAATGGTGGGGCTACACACACCCTGCCTCCTTGTGGGCCTTGAGCAGAAAGCAGCAGATAACATGAAAAGAAAAAGAAGGTGGATCTCAGGAAAGATAAGACAAGGGCCAATTAAGGCGGGAAAGGAAGAGACTCCCTAGGCCTCGGATACCCTAATACCGTCGGGGTCGGAAGAGAACATGAGTTGACAAAGAGAGGTCGACAGGAAAGAAGACGGAGAGGAACTCGACACAAATAAGTGGAAGCAATGCCGGACTCAGCTGGGGTCCCGTGGTCACCAACTCCGTAGTTACGCCGCTGACAGAGATACTGAATACTTTGAGAGAAGTGTGCACGTTAAGTAACAGTTTCTAGCAACAGCTTACTTATTTCACAACCCGTGCTCTCTCATGGAAACAATTCGGCGGACATCAATTGCCGCAGAAAATGTTTCATCTTTCTTGTAAGAAAAGATGTGTTCATTGTTTCGTTAATTGTCTTGTCAATTACAGTAACGGACTTGCTGTCTTTCCAAGAATATTGTAATTAGGCGCTGCTATACTTAATTAAATTAGTCGCGAAGTCTCATTATCGTGATCACATGGTGACCGTTCATATTACTGACGACATGAACTTCGCGTTCCGCTCCCCTTAATCCACGCAACCCTTCCTACTCGGACGGAAACGGTCGCAATGATATGGTTCTTTCTCCCTTCACACTCTGTCAGTTAAAAAAGACACATTTGTGTTGATTATTGTTTTAAGAGGCGGAACTTTGAGGTTAGCTCGCTTCCTGATTGGAGGAGTCTACGTCTCTGTGATCCAGGCCTTAATGTACACCGGAATGTCCTTAGTAGAAGGGAAGCAGCTTGACGTTTGATCATGATAATTGTTGTTTTAAGGGGCCTAACATCTAGGTTATCGGCCCCTAATGGTCTGGGTGATAGCGAAAATGACAGTGAAATATAAACCATAACGCAAATTAAGCTGGACTGAAAATACTTACAAAATGGAACTCAGATTGAAATGACTCACAAAATGTAGTTTAGGTTCAAAATACTTACAAAATATAATTTTGATTGAAAATACTTACGAAATGGAGTTTAGATCGAAAATACTCACAAAATGCAATGTAGATTGAAAGTTTAGGCTTTCACGGCCGGCGTTCATAATTAAATACAAGTTTTTCGGGCTTGTAGGCCGTGGTCCAGATAGGATATCTCCCGACGTTTCACCGGTAACTGCGTCCGGCATTATCAAGGGTTCCGCTCCTTTCCTTGGTCTGCTGTGGAATGAGGAAGAGGCTTGAAATAATGGGTAACGGCTTGTGGTGGAGTATTGTTGTTTGAATATGACTGTTGGTTGGGTGGATCTTGGCGATGAACTAACGGCTGGAAGGTAGTTTGGATCTTCAAATTAGCATGGTGAGCCGAGTGTTCTCTTCGCATTCCGGCTGGATCGTCTGATCTCACGTACATGTTGCGGGATGCGGTGCGTGCTCCGGCTTCGGCGACCGAGCTTGTGAAGGTCAGGTGTTCCCTGCGCGACTGCCGGGCTGTAGCCTCTTCCTCATTCCACTGCAGACCAAGGAAAGGAGCGGAACCCTTGATAATGCCGGACGCAGTTTCCGGTGAAACGTCGGGAGTTATCCTGTCTGGACCACGGCCTACAAGCCCGAAAAACTTGTATTTAATTATAGATTGAAAGTACAGTACTTACAAAATGTGGTTGAGATTCAAAATACTCACAAAATGTAATTTAGAGACACGGGGAGCCAAAACAGTGCGGGAAACTTAAAGCGAAAAGGAACTATAACAAAAGAAAAAGAAGGAGGAATCAGGAAAGATGAGAGAAGGGCCAATGAAGGCGGGAAAGGAAGAGACTCCCTATGTCTCGGATTCCGCTAATACCGTCGGGGTCGGAAGAGAATTAGAGTTGACCAAGCGAGGTCAACAGGAAAGAAGACGGAGAGGAGCCCGGCACAAGTAAGTGGAAGCAATACCGGACTCAGCTGGGGTCCCGCGGTCACCAACCCATGTCCCTCTAGATGTCAGCCCTTTGGGGGTTACGTAAGTTTGTGACGGTTTAGGATTAAGGGTAGATGCCTTGGGAATTTAAATAAGTTACCCTCCCGGAATTTCTCCGGAGGGAATAGGGATAAACAATACACTTTATATAGTTCTCTCACTTTCCACGTTAACCACCGGCGACTCAAACGATAGGTAGTAGGCCTACATTAACTATTGCGTGATGCTGACCAATAGCACTGGGTGCAATTCTCGGTTCATGCAAGTGCTATTTTTCTGGTGGAATATCACGCCCGGTGGTTCAGATTTCTCGTTAAAAAGTAGGTTCCGTGGCTCATGATTGCGGTCAAATAAAACTACGACCTTCCTTCCTTTTTTACAGTTACAGCCATTTCTATAGTCACCGCAGAAACACAGGTTATCAGACAAATTGAACACATCCTAGAACATGGGACTAATGATCAAAGTGTAACGCCACAACTTTTAACAGTAACGAAGTAACGGCAATGCTCGTAACGTTTTCAAGATGTAGCAATTCATGTCACTGGTGTTCCTTATTTCATTTCGAATATTCTTCACAATTATCGTATTAGAAATTATTTTAGCCTATTTTCATTTATGAAGAAGAATAGGCTTATAGGATCACCTTTTGTCAGTGTCTGTGTGTGCATATGTGTGTCCCCCCCCCCCCCCTAATACAATCTGAACGGCTGAAGGGATTTCAATGAAACTCGGTGAGCACATACCACTGTACTACCCCGTCCGACTTTGACCGTGCCTTTCCAATAATTTTAATACGTTTCACCAATCCAACATGGCGGCCGTGCGAAATATTTCCCTGGCATTCTATATCTACAGTAGTCCACCTCGTGGCGCAGTGGCTAGCATTGTTGGCTGTCAACCCCGAGATACCGTGTTCGATCCCCGGCTGTGCCAAGAATTTAAAATTCTTGGTATGGTCTGGTAAAGGGTCTCCCAGCCTCGGGATGCAAAATGGGAACCTGGCGGATGCTATGGCAGGAGGAGGAGTGGAAAGGAACAGGCCACCCTACCACACGCAAACTCCGGCTCGGGATGACTGGTTAGTGATCCCTGAACAACAATAACAGATATCACTTTGAAATTTTGTACGGTGAAAAAGGGCACTTCTAGAAGTTTATCAATGTAACTTTTATTAACTTGTTAAGTACAAAACGATCATGGCGGCGAAGCGAAGTTGCAACATGTAAATAGACTTTTCTCATGATTTACCCCCCAGGGGCTCACATCTAGTGGGACGTGGGTTGGTGACCACGGGACCCCAGCTGAGTCCTGCATTGCTTCCACTTACTTGTGCCAGGCTCCTCTCCGCCTTCTTTCCTGTCGACCTCCCTTGGTCAACTCTTGTTCTTTTCCGACCCCGACGGTATTAGGGTATCCGAGGCCTAGGGAGTATATTCATTTCCCGCCTTAATTGGCCCTTGTCTCATCTTTTCTGATTCCCTCCTTCTGCGAGGGGTCAGCCTTTTTTTTTCTTTTCATGTTATCTCCTGCCTTCTGCTCAAGTCCCTCAAGGAGGCAGGGTGTTTGTAGCCCCACCACTTTTGGTGCACCCTAGACAGTGCTACACCCTCAGGGGCTCACGGCTGGTGAGTTCGAGAGTTGGCGACCCCGAGGGATTCCTGTGCTGGGTCCGTTTTCCCCTTTTGTTCCTTGCCTGTGGGGAAGGCCCTCTCCTCTTTCACTTTCCTATCTGCTTTTCATGGCTCTCCTTCCTTCCAGATCCCTCAATCCGCATTCTTCAAGGGTTGAGGGCATTTCTTTTCCTCCTGTCCTTTATTTGCCTTATTCTCCTTTATTTTTCCATTTCTTTTTCTAGTATGTAGGTTAGTAGTTAATTTTAGTTTTAAGTTTGCATTTCTTTTTCGTCTTCACGATCACCCAAACCATCAGGGGCCGCTAACCTCGATGGTAGGCCCCTTAAAACAAAAATTAACATCAGCTAGGCTATTAAATTTATGTCTACAAGTATGGGTGATGGTAATTACAATATATACACTTATTTAGTTTCTACAATCTATACAGAAACCAGACAGCAGTCATTCGAGCTGAAGGGCATGAGGGAGAAGCTGGTATTCAGAAAGGTGTAAGGCAAGGCTACAACTTATCACACATAGTTTTCAATCTTTACATTGAACAAGCAACGAAGGAAATTGGAGAAAAATTTGAAGTGGGAGTGAAGATTCAAGGAGAAATAATTTGCTGATCACATGTATACCATACCTTGTATTACTTATTTACAACGATTATATTTCATAGTTACTTCATTATTACGCATATTCGTACCCATCTATAACTCAATCCTATAACCTAAGAATTTACACATATACAGTATCAAATCCACATCTCTCCTACTTCAAGCTGGTTTTGTTTCAAGACTTCTGTACATCTTTCTTATTTAATATATTTTTGTATCAAATCTGTTTTTTTTAATCTTAATGTGGTGTTTTTTTACTTTTAGATGATTAATATTTTTAGAATTATTATTGGTAACAACTTCTATTACGGCAAATTTGTTAAATGTAAGCTCTTGCATCTTTTCTTATTATAACTTGCGCTGAGGAAGTTCACAATGTGGCCGAAACTGGTACAACATTAAAAATACATCATATATTGACTTAAGGTTTTAATCTTCTTATTGTAAGAGGGCTGTTTTTCTTCAAGTTCCGATGGACTGTATAAAAATAACAGATTGTCATACCAAACTGATTTTACTACCAAATATTTGCTTGTTTTATTCTTATGTCTCAATATAATCGCCAAAACGATTGAAACATTTGTCGTATCGTTACACCAGCTTTCCAATGTCCTCGGCAAAACATTCTGCCGCCACTGAGGAGGGTACGTGTGGACAGTCTCCTGAAGTGTTTCCTTTTTGGCGAGGCGTTGCCGCCCAACCATACCTTCAATTCTCAAAAAAGGTGAAAATCATCCAGTGCTGGTTTGGACTAAATGGCAGATGGTCCAAAACTTCACACTTGAATTCTTTGGGAAAGTCTATCGTAACGTTGGCACAGTGTGGTGAATGATGTTCACCTTTTTCGAGAGTTGAAGGTATGGTTGGGCGGCAACGCCTCGCCAAAAAGGAAACACTTCAGGAGACTCTCCAGACGCACCCACCTCAGTGGCGGTAGAGGGCATTGGAAAGCTGGTGTAACGATACGACAAATGTATCAATCGTTTTGGCGATTATGTTGAGACATAAGAATAAAACAAGCAAACATTTTGTATTGAAATCAGTTTGGTTTGTCAATCTGTTATATTTATACAGTCCATCGGAAAAAAAATAAAAAATAAAAACAACAACCAGCCCTCATATAATTCTTTGTTAAAAAGGAACAGGCCAATAAGTTCATTCATGTGCTTTCGTAAAAACCTATTTAAAATCCTATTTTATGTTTTTGAAAACCTAAAATGACAATTCTTTCACTACTCATAAGCTGATATTCGCATATCATGAAGATAGGCGAAGGAAAGCTTCCATCACGATTATAAGCTATGGACGTTAAACTTGGGCAATAAGTGAAAATGAAAATCCACAGCCTGCTTCCAGTCTCCGACCGGGTCAGGAATGGAATGAATGAAGCCCCCATCTAGCGGCGAGGATATGAACTGTGCCGGCTGCCGAGGCCTGACGCACTCCTCTGGGGCAATGATTAAATGAATGACAGATGAAACGAAATGATAGTGGAGAGTGTTGCTGGAATGAAATTTTTACAGGGAAAACCGGAGTACCCGGAGAAAAACCTGTCTGCCTCCGTTTTGTCCAGCACAGATCTCACATGGAGTGACCGGGATTTGAACCACGGACCCAGTGGTGAGAGGCCGGCGTGCTGCCGCCTAAGCCACGGAGGCTTCCTGGGCAATAAGTGCAACTACAAAATTTGGTTGCAATGGTCGCAGCAATTCAATTATCGACCTCGAGGCCTGAATATCATGTGAGGCTCACTCTAGCTGTTGCCAAAAGTTTGTGACTAATTAAGAAGCCGTGTGTCATGTTCGACAGTTTCCTAATTGCCCTGCCCAGTTAATTAGAGCAGTGTTCGCAGAAGAAGGAAATTAGCGTGTGTGGTGCCTTCCTCAGAAACCGTTTCGCTGCCTAAACAATGGAGCCGGCGCTCGTCTTGTATTGGCAATCCGGTAATTGCTTCCTCATCATATAGCACAGGAGAGACTGCGGTAGCTACGTGTGCTAAGGCGCAGGGTCATTTCACACCCTACCAAGGGCTGTCCTTGGGAAGGACGTTCATTTCATCTCTCAGTCACTCCTCTGATCAGGTATACAACAGGAGGGGCATACAGCCGTTAAAACTATATTTCATATACGTTATTCGTCTCACCTCTTCCCCTGAAACGGGAATAGTAAAGGGCTGACATAATCTACTCACACCAGGGGAATATCATTGAACGTCAGACAGACCTAAGTAACTTACTGTAAGTAAAGTAAGTAAAAACAAGATGTTCAGTAAAGAACATATAGCCTACTTTCTCCTAAATGCATGGGTATTGTTTTAACTCTTTGTCCTTTTCAAGGAGTATGATTGAATGTTGGTTGTAGTAGCTTGTTGAAATACAACGTGCTATAGGGATATTAAACATGAATATGAGGTGCCCTTTGCTAGTGCTACCTCTGTACCAAATTTCGTTCAATTCGGTTTCACCGTGTTTGAATTGATAGGGGGTCGATTTGCACACATACTTGGCCACCATCTGCAAACTATTGGGCTGATGTTCTTGCAGTTTGGTCTGAATATCTTTCCCACATAAAGATATGGTGTTGCAAAATTTGGTAGAGACTAGATTATTAGGTTGGTCGTAATTACATTTTAGCTTTTAACATTTGGGTGGCCGCGATTACGTTTCCGTCAAGATAGCGGTGATATAAAACATGACACTGAGGTGCCCTTTGCTAGTGCTACCTCTGTACCAAATTTCGTTCCATTCGGTTTCACCGTGTTCGAATTGATAAGGGGAATCGATTTCCACACAAAGATGGCCGCCATCCGCAAAATATTAGGCTGATGACCTATTAGTTTGGTCAAAGGATGCTCCCTCTATAAAGGTATGTTGTTGCTAAATTTGCTAGAGATCGGATGATTAGGCTAATCGTAATTTGATTTAAGCTTTGAACAGTTGTGTGGCCGCCATTACGTTTCTGTCAATATGGCGGTGATATAAATCATGACACTGAGATGCCCTTTGCTAGTGCTATCTCTGTACCAAATTTCGTTCCATTCGGTTTCACCGTGTTTGAATTAATAGGGAGAATCGATTTTGACACAAAGATGGCCGCCATCCGCAAACTATTAGGCGAATGACCTATTAGATTGGTCAAAGGATGCTCCCTCCATAAAGGTATGTAGTTGCAAAATTTGGTAGAGATCGGATGATTAGGTTAATCGAAATTTGATTTAAGCTTTGAACATTCGTGTGGCCGCCATTACGTTTCAGTCAAGATGGTGGCGATATAAAACATGACACTGAGGTGCCCTTTGCTAGTGCTACCTCTGTACCAAATTTCGTTCCATTCGTTTCCACCGTGTTCGAATTAATAGGGGGAATCAATTTTGACATAAAGATGGCCGCCACCCGCAAACTATTAGGCTAATAACCTATTAGATTGGTCAAAGGATGCTCCCTCCATAAAGGTATGTAGTTGCAAAATTTGGTAGAGATCGGATGATTAGGTTAATCGTAATTTGATTTAAGCTTTGAACATTCGTGTGGCCGCCATTACGTTTCTGTCAAGATGGCGGCGATATAAAACATGACACTGAGGTGCCCTTTGCTAGTGCTACCTCTGTACCAAATGTCGTTCCATTTGGTATCACCGTGTTTGAATTAATAGGGGGAATCGATTTTCACACAAAGATGGCCGCCATCCGCAAACTATTAGGTTAATGACCTAGTTATTTGGTCAAAGGATGCTTCCTCTATAAAGGTATGTTGTTGCAAAATTTGGTAGAGATCGGATGATTAGGTTAATCGTAATTTGATTTAAGCTTTGAACATTTGTGTGGCCGCCATTACGTTTCCGTCAAGATGGCGGCGATATAAAACATGACACTGAGGTGCCTTTTGTTAGTACTACCTCTGTACCAAATTTCGTACCATTCGGTTGCACCGTGTTCGAATTAATAGGGGGAATCGATTTTCACACAAAGATGGCCGCCATCCGCAAACTATTACGCTGATGACTTATTAGTTTGGTCAAAGGATGCTCCTCCCCATAAAGGTATGTTGTTGCAAAATTTGGTAGAGATCGGATGATTAGGTTAGTCGTAATTTGATTTAAGCTTTGAACATTTGTGTGGCCGCCATTACGTTTCCGTCAAGATGGCGGCGATATAAAACATGACACTGAGGTGTCCTTTGCTAGTGCTACCTTTGTACCAAATTTCGTTCAATTCGCATTCACCGTGTTCGAATTGATAGGGGGGGGACAGACATTCAGAGTACACACACTCACACACACACAGACACACACACACACACACACAGACACACACACAGACTCACACACACACATACACACACACAGACAGACACACTTTTTTCGCCCTGTGTTGATCTCATAAGTCTACTTTCATTTTTTGCAAAAATCGAAAGTAGGCTAAAAAATACGAGCCTTACAGTAGTCGCATATGATGTGTAACATCTGACATAGAAGAAACCTCACGTGGAATTGTTGATACACCGGTATTTTATACTATTATTGGCACAAATATTAATCTATTGTAAAAGGGAGTGTTTTACAGATATTGCTGTTTATAATACGGAACTCATTTTATTAGATGATTTGTAGCTTCCACCAGCACTAGCCTAAATAAAGAATGGCTTACGATATGGATCAACTAGAATAATAGACGCGATACCGCTCATAACCTTAAATTCCTTATAAACAGGTCCTCTTCATTCACAGATGAACATGTAATTTCATATGGATTCTGTTAAAATGAGTCATATAGATATGATAAATATCGTTTAAAATGATAATCTGGTAGCAAAAATATCTACCCCGTCCAGGATTCGAACCCAAGTTCTCTAGATTCACAGTCATAAGCACTACGCAAATCTTGTGCACAAGATGGTGACTTACTTCCACGTTCCAATAATACTGCATTATGGAATTAAGTTTCATTTATATTTTGCTTGTTTCGATAATGTTCCTGCGTGAAATTGAGTTTAAAACGCCTTATGAATAGGCCCTCTTGTGAGTAAAGAGAATGTATTCAG
Organism: Meconema thalassinum; assembly: GCA_946902985.2. NCBI lineage: Eukaryota > Metazoa > Arthropoda > Insecta > Orthoptera > Tettigoniidae > Meconema > Meconema thalassinum. Next base: position 12,132,278 of record OX336399.1, on the reverse strand, counting down.
CATTAGTTAATGAAGGCTTGCTCAATTCTCGTATAACCACAACGATTATATTGTTACGTGCCACCCCCCCCCCCCTAGTGGTACTTTTGTTAACTGGATTACGGTGGGTAGAAAGCACAACACCAATTACTGCATAATTAACTTTATTGTGGCCAGAAAGGTATACTACTCAACAGCAAATACAAGCAATTATTACCTTACTCCAATTTCCTTACGTCGAGAATACTTCCCCTTTCACTTGTCAACAGACCACAGTTAATCCTCTCGCTAATGAGTCCGGCCCCGTACGCTGGCTAGAAATAGCTGCGCTAGGTCTGTCACTCACTGTTTTGCAACTCAACACAATGACCTCTCTCGCACTAGGTAAGCACACTCGCTCAAAACACAGGCAGTCCCCTGTAAGCTCCTCACTCCCTTCGCTGTCAAGAGAATCGGCTTCACTAGGGGTTTCGCAAGTCACCACACTTCTGTCGCTCAGGATAAGCGCACGCACTCGCTCGTAAAACACAACAACAACCACTGCTTGACTGGTCGCACTTATATAGCAGGCCGGTGACTCAATAAATGCTTCTAGATCCATCCAGGGTTCACGGCTTCTTGAGGTTTCCATCGCTGGCTCAGTCACGAATATTCTGGACCATCCCTTTGTCCTAGTATCCCTGTTGCATAAGGCGCACGCAATACACGAGGCAAGGCACAGCCCAGCCCTGGGGCAGTTGTGACTCATGCGGCGAGCGATGACACAAACTCACAGCCGTAACAATATTGATGACTGCATTACCGTTATGTGGGTTATTATTTGAATAGCCATTGTGCAGAAACATAATACCGGCAATGCCGAGTACTTACAATGATTGATATTAAGGCATGTTACCATTTAAATACTGATACGAAGACTTCGAACATGTACCATGTGCTTTGTTTCAATCACTTGACACCAGAGTTCGTATGAGCGTTTACCGTTCAGTATGTCATATACATTCCACATGGCCGACAGTACGTCATGGTATCAATTTCCATGTGGAGTAGAACTAATAACGTACCGTCACGTGTGGAGTGTTGTTTGGGGAGGAAATTTGAATGTAAGGACGAGGAGTTGGAAGGTAGCGGCTGTGGCCTATAGTTAGGGACCAACCCCGGCATTTGCCTGGAAGGAAGATGGGAAACCACAGAAGACCATCTTCAAGGAAGATCTGATGATGATCGCTTGACGATTGAAACTAGTCATGAAAGTGTTATGGATGTAATTTTGAATTTAGGTTTATTAAAATTTGGATACAATCGTGTTGACCGACTGAAAAGCATTTACATTTGATTTCTTAAGCCAACACCGAAGAATGGCTTCCAATATGATAGCAGCAAGATTTTGACAAACAAAAATTTTGAACTTAAATACTAGTTAATGTTTTCTTCGGGAAAATTACCAATAACGTCCCATTTCAAAATAAATGTGAGAAATATTAAATAATATTAATAATAATAATAATATGAATAATCTATCAATCAGTAATTCAACCATAGTGCCTGTATGCTTCGGAAGGCTTAGGAATAACAACTAAAAAGACGTTGTAGAAATTGAAAAAAAATATTATACGAGCCTTACAGTAGTCGCAAATGAAGTGTAACATGTGATATGTTATCCTACTATGTGTGTCCCGGGAGCGCGAATCCCTTGTTGACAGTGAACTCTGTTAGTCATTGAAATAACTACTTGTATAACTCCAGTGCCAAATCATGATCGTAATGAATCATAATTGTTATTTGCCGTGGCGGAAGCAAACCACTGCCTACTTGATGCGAGCTGCGCTCTATACCGGCCAGTTAGTGAACCCATGCCAGCGATGTTATTGAAAATGGCCTCGTTTTTCCGATCAGCGCACTGCCAAGTATAGGCGCGATTAAAAATTAGGTGTGTTGAAGGTATTTTAAATGTGTTTCTTCCAGTGATATGTTTAGATCAACGAAGTTTCAATTATTGTTAGTAGGCGGCGTTAATATACTGCATTCCTACGTTGTTTGGAGTGTTTGTTGATGCGATATGGATTCCACATAGCCACATGGCCGACAGTACATCGAGTGCTTACATTAAATAAGAATACAGCAAAAGTATGAAGATTTAATAAATCGTAATTGTTTTCAGCAAATATGGTATAATGCATATTTTCACACCAAAGAACGACAACTTCAAGATGATTTATTGTGGGAATTTCTGTAATGGGGCCTCCAAACCTTGAGGTAAACTGTATGCGATATACATTCCCCTTAGCCACATGGCCTACAGTACGTCGTTGTACCGATCTCCGCCATCACGCGCGCTCATTGTTTCCGTCCCATGCACTTCCGTCCCATGCACTTCCGTCCCTTTTCCAAAACCACTCCTACAAAAATATCCATATACCGAGTGGAAAGATGTTACACATAAAAAAAAGGAACGAAAATTTTTAAGAAAAATTCTCGGACCAAAAAAATGTGCTGACACATACCGATTACGCAGTAACGAAGAAGTATACAATATCCTATATGCAGCAGAATCTCAGATACCATACGAAAACGAAGGGTTAAATTCGTTGGACATGTTTCAAGAATGCCTGACGATAGACTCATTTCAACAAACCCAATAGAAAAGGCAACTCTTATGAAAAATGGTTTGCTAACACCAACAAGGATCTACAAGAAATGAACATCACTGATCAAGACATCTGCAACAGAACCACTTTCAGAAATAAGATACAGAAACAGCGACCAGGAAGAAATAACATTGGACAGCTGAAAGAAAGAAGCTGTGAGCAAGAGAATGGAGGAATACTGGCGGCAAGTGGATTAAATGAGTTTTGCAACTGGACGACTCAAATAATAATCATAAGCAAATAAACAAATAAAACAAGAAGTTCCGTGACGAACTAAACAGCCTACTTTTCATGCCAGTGATTATTCTACAATATATGAACCTAACTAGAATAATGACGAAATTAAGTTGGTAAAATCGAAATGTCTAATTAGTTCGAAATATTCCTGGTATAATGTAGCCTAATAGAGCACTACAGTTGGTAACCCTGGCGACTGAATATATTCTTAGTTCCATCTCTTAAGGTACAGAATACAGAATTTGGTTGAATTCCAATGAACGTTACATGCAGTTAGACACTGGATCTATCAGCACGCGTAAAAGCATGTTGGCAACAATGTCATGCGTGTGCTGGTTAGAAATAATCGGAAATATTATGATATCTTGTTGTGCCAATTTTGGATGAAATCCATTAATTTGTTAGTATAGAAGTTACATGTATTTTAAAATTGGACCTATCAGCAAGCATAGAATCATGTTGGCTGCACTGACTTATATTAATTACTCCTAATTATCTAGAGTGTCAGGTGCTATACGTGTACAAAGTATAAAGCTGTTGGCTTGCATACTTTCTGATATATTGATATTAGGGTAAAAAAATATAGACAGCATTTATTAACAGTTGGCAGCTCTGATTGCTCTTAAGAATACTTATAGTCATATCTGATATCTTACTCATAGCACATACGAAATTTGGTTGAAATCCAACTGATAGTATAGAAGTAACATGTATTTAAAAATTGGTCCTATCAGCTGGCTTAGAATCATGTTGGTAGAACTGACGTATATACGTTACTCCAAATTAATCTAAAATCTCAGGTACTATACGTGTGCATAGTTTATTGCTGTCGGCTTGCATACTTTCAGATATATTGGTATTTGGATGAAGAAAATAGAGAGAGCAATTATTAACTTTTGACAGCCCTGGTGGCTCTTAAGAATACACTCAGTCATATCTGGTTATGTACACATATTACATACAACATTTGGTTGAAATCCAATTAATAGTGTAGAAGTTATATGCTTTTAAAAATTGGACCTATCAGAAGGCTTAACATTATTTTGGCAACACTGTCATGGATGGCCTCCTGGAAATTAAACTGAAATATTATCTACACGTGTGCCAATTTTGGAATAGCTCCCATGCATACCTTCCATGATATCCAACATGGAGCACAAATTTCAGGTGCGTTTTTTCAGCAGTTGGTAGCACTGACATCATTTTCAAATATGGGCTTGAGATATTCCGGTATACATCTTTACTCATACTATATTTGGTTTCGATTGCTGCAGCTATTTAGGAGTTGATAGGGGGACACACACACACACAGCCAGACAGACAGAAGGACAGACAGACGGACCGACAGACAGACAGATGGACAGACAGACAGACACACATTTTCCCGGATCGATCTCATAAGTCTACTTTTCCTCATTTCTGAAAAATGTGAAAAGTAGGCTAAAAATCCAAGTTAACTTATTATTTGCATGTCAATTGTATCAGGTAAATACACTGAGAACCACCAGTGACATTGATTTCTCCACTGTGAAAAGTGATGGACAATTTCGTTATCTCTTTGTTGTTAAAAGTAGCCAAACTGTTACTGATATGATGATAATTGTTGTTCTAAGGGGCCTAACATCTACCAATCAATCCAGGAGGGACCATATTTAACAGACAAGTGCAGGTGATAGCATATGTGGATGATTTAGCATTAATTGCAAGGAACAGTACAGCATTAGAAGGGTGCTATATCCTGTTGGAGGAAAGGGGACGAAAGTTAGGATTAGAAGTGAATACAAGTAAACCTAAGTATATGAAGATCGGAGACTCCAGCTGTTTATTAACTTAAATGGGAAAGAATATCAGAGAGTAGAAGAATTCAAATCGTTGGGCTCAATAATAACTGAGGATAGATAGATAGATAGCTTTATTTTGTCTGGCAAGATTAGGGCCATTGGGCCCTCTCTTCCATCTAACCAGATTTTACAAATGATAAGTAATGAAAATTACAAATACAACTTAAGTCTAACAATATTACAATGTAGATATAATATAAAATACATATAAACTGGATTAGCTTGGTGGTGTAGGCTGTAAATTGTTGCATTGTTAGGGTGAATAACTAAGATACTTAGGAGTAAGTTTAAAATTACAGCAAGGTAAAGGAAATAGGCTACTGAAAAAAAGTAGACTAATGATGGTGATGAAGATGATGATGAAGATAATTAGTCGTTACTGAAGGAGGTTATTTACATATCTAAATAGAGAGTAAATGAGAAAGTGAGAATTGGAAAGTTTGAATATATGTAATACGACGTAAGAATATAAGCATAAGTGTTGAGTTCAACTTTCATTTACTTAGTGAGTATGTACTTCTGGCAACGCTGCTTGAAGCTGGACGGGGTTGCTCCTCTGACAGAGCGAGGCAGATTGTTCCACAGTCGTTCAGTAGCAACAGCAAAGGAGTTGGTATAGCGTACTGTGCGGTGTATGGGTATCAGCAAGAGAGTGTCGTTTTTTGACCGTGTTCCAAGATTATGCTCGTACGAGAGGCGGTGAAACTGAGAATGCAGGTAAGCTGGAGTTGAAGTTGAGAGTATTTGTTGAAGAAGGCATAAGGAATGGAGGTCGCGGCGTTGATTTAGACGTACAGAACATCAGTGGAAATACAAGAAAGAATTAAAAGTGGAAATAGATGCTATTACGCTCTGCAAAGCATGTTTAAATCCAGAAATGTTAGTAGGAATACTAAAGTAAAGATTTATATTACAGTACTAAGACCTGTGGTTATGTATGGATCGGAAGGTTGGGTTCTGAACAGAAGAGAGGAAGACTGGCTGCGAAGATGGGAAAGTAAGATCTTGAGGAGAATATATGTGATCCCCTCAGGGTGTAGCACTATCCAGAGTGCACCAGAAGTGGTGGGGCTACATACACCCTGCCTCCTAAAGGGCCTTGAGGAGAAGGCAGGAGATAACATGAAAAGAAAAAGAAGGCTGACCCCTCGAAGAATGAGGGATCAGGAAATATGAGACAAGATAAAATTAAGGCGGGAAAGGAAAAGACTCCCTAGACCTCGGATACCATAATACCGTCAGGGTCGGAAGGGAACAAGAGTTGACCAAGAGAGGTCGACAGGAAAGAAGACGGATGGTTGGTTCCTTAGTTTAGGGGCTACGACAACGCGGTCATGTAGCCCCGTGTACTTTGGGTATGTGTAGAATCTGTCTGATAACCTGTGTTAATTGTGATGGCTGTATTAGTGTATGTTTCTGTTTTCAATTCAAGTAAGGACTGCAGACATTGATTTTTTTTATCAAGTAGTTCCTACTTTTGCCGTTAAACGCCACCGTCAACGACTACTAGTTCAGAACTTGGATACCAGACGCCACAGCAGTCGGCTCCTGGCAATGAACGTTTATCAAATGTTTAACTATAATTTAGCTTCACACAGGTGTAATTAGTGGAAGGTTCTTTAACATGCCATAAATCTGTGACATGGGACCGCCGGCTTTACCTTCTCCTCTGAAGGAAGACATACTGAGGGATTTTTAACGCTCTTTAAAAATCCGACGACTACGGTCGGGTTTGAACCCGCGATCTTGGGCATAGACACTCAGCATACTTCCAACTGCGCCACCGAATCCGCTAAAAGAAGACGGAGAGGAGCCCGGCTCAAGTAAGTGGAAGCGATGCCAGACTCAGCTGGGATCCCGTGGTCACCACTAGGTGTGAGCCCCTGGGGGGAAACTGCTACTGAAGATGCAGACAGGATGTTAGCGGAGCGTGGAACACGACAGTTCCTCTAATCTCGCAATGCTTAAGGATCAGTCGGCAAGTCATTAAAAAGAAAATAGAAGCATGTTCGATGGAATTTAACAATCGTAATTCCGCCATGTTTGAGAGCATGACGCCCTTAATGACGGCTCAATAAAAGTGCTTGGCTAATCATGTTACTGTTACCACCATAAATAGTTTCACTCTGCTGGAACTATCTACTCAACTCTCGGATCTTTATGATGTTTCTCGTGTAAGAATACATTATTATCTACGTTCATTAACATTAATTGCATTCTGCTGCATATGGGGCACATGACCTTGCAGTTACTCCCCTAATTGTTCTTGTAAGGGACCTAACATTTTGGTTATCTGCCCCTAATGACTTGGGTGAAAATTGGAAAATGATGAAATGAAGAGTACATAGGCCTACTTCTTCAATATTAATTTGTGAAATTTGAACCCAAAATATTTAGGCGTTACTCTTGATAGAACTTTGTCCTACAAGAAACACATCGAAAACATCGCTGCAAAGTTGAGCTCACGTAATAACATCATACAGAAGTTGAGTGGAAGTTCATGGGGTGCAACAGCTACAACTTTAAGATGCTCTTCCTTAGGTCTTGTCTATTCTGCTGCTGAATATTGCGCCCCAGTATGGCTTAATAGCCCTCATGTGAGGAAAATTGATGTTCAACTATATACAGCAATGAGGACAATAACAGGATGCATTAGATCTACTCCTCTACAATGGCTACCACCTTTAAGTCATATTGCTCCACCAGATTTGCGAAGACAGAATGCCCTTCTCAAGGAATATGAAAAAGTGATTAAAAATCCACAGCTCCCAATTCACTCTGACGTTCCTACGCTTAAAAGGAGTAGATTAAAATCTAGGCGGCCATCCATAATATTGGCAGAATCGTTACAAGAAATGAGCTTTAACATGAACAAGAAGTGGTCGGAAATGTGGAGTAGAACTAATAACGTCGAACATCAGACTCTAATAAGAACCACCACAAAGCCACCAGGCATGGAACTCCCGCGACATGCATGGAAGACAATTAACAGGATTCGAACAGGCCATGGCATCTGCGCAGAGAGTGATTGAGGCAGTGAACATCGGACCATCCAACACATTATATCAAGTTGCAGCCGTCGAGCGTACCCTGGAAATCTTAACGATTTCTATGAAGTGACAGAGGCAGCCCTTCAATGGATAGAGAATTTAGATATTAAATTATAAATCTAATGAAAATCCACAGCCTGTTTCCAGTCTCCGACCGGGTCAGGAATGGAATGAATGAAGCCCCCATCTAGCGGCGAGGATATGAACTGTGCCGGCTGCCGAGGCCTGACGCACTCCTCTGGGCAATGATTAAATGAATGACAGATGAAATGAAATGATAGTGGAGAGTGTTGCTGGAATGAAATGTTGACAGGGAAAACCGGAGTACCCGGAGAAAAACCTGTCTGCCTCCGTTTTTTCCAGCACAAATCTCACATGGAGTGACCGGGATTTGAACCACGGACCCAGCGGTGAGAGGCCGGCGTGCTGCCGCCTAAGCCACGGAGGCTTGAATTATAAATCTAATGACTTAGTTAAATTAATTTTGTATATTTATTATGTTGTAATTCAGTTTTGTTATTGCCATACGCTAAATAAATAAATAAATGTGAAATTTGAACAGGAAATTCCGTTACGAACTAAAGAGTCTACTTTTATTAAAATTTAAGATTCTGGCCAATGATTGATCTATACAAACCTATGTAAAATAATGACGAAGTAAGTTGCTAATATCGACATTTCTAATTAGTTCGAAATATACCTGGCATAATGTAGCCTAATAGAGCACTACATTTGGCAGCCCTGGTGATTGAATATATTCCTAGTTCCATCTCTTGAGGTACAGAATACAGAATTTGGCTGAAGTCCAATGGTTAGCATGAACGTTACATGCAGTTAGACATTGTATCTATCAGTGCACGTAAAATCATGTTGGTAACAATGTCATGCATGTCTTGGTCAGAAATAATCTGAAATATTATGATCTATTGTTGTGCCAATTTTGGATGAAATTTATTTTTTAGTATAGAAGTTACATGTATTTTCAAATTGGACCTATCAGTAGGCTTATAATCATTTTGGCAGCACTGACGTATATTAGTTTCTCTAAATTAATTTAGAATATTAGGTACTATATCTGTGCAAAGTTTAGAGCTGTTGGCTTGCAAACTTTCTGATATATTGATATAAGGGTAAGAAAATAGAGACAGCATTCATTAACTGTTGGCAGCCCTGGTGGCTCTTAGGAATACGCTCAGTCATATCTGTTATTGTACACATAGTAGATTCGAAATTTGATTGAAATCCAATAGATAGTGTAGAAGTTGTGTGCATTTAAAAATTGGATCGATCAGCAGGCTCAGAATCATTTTGTCAACACTGTCATGTATGGCCTCCTGGAAATTAAACTGAAATATTATTATCTATATGTGTGCCAATTTTGGAATAGCTCCAACGCATACCTTCCAAGATATCCAACATGGAGCTCAAATTGCAATTGAGGACTTTCAGTAGTTGGCAGCACTGACATCATTTTCAAATATGGCCTTGAGATATTCAGATACAGATCTTTACTTATACTAAACTTGGTTTCGATTGCTAGAGCCGTTTAGGAGATGATATGGGGACACACACAGACAGACAGACAGACAGACAGACAGACAGAGAGACAGACACACATTTGCCCGGATCGATCTCATAAGTCTACTTTTTCCTAATTTTTGCAAAATGTGAGAAGTAGGCTAAAAATACTTACTGTGGAATGTAAATGCTGAAATTAAGTATTCCAAGGTGTAGGTAGAGCAATGTACCGATTGTTTGGGGCAACCATTATACAAGAAACTAAAGCTTGTAGTCAGTATATTGGACTGTTTGCCATCTCTTGATGAATGCAGTATATTTGCATTTGTCTGTTGGCACAGGCTAGAGTATCACCGATGTCTCAGTCTCACTCTTTGCTGTGATTATATGGAAGCTACTGAGGTATGGGTGGTGCTTAGTAATGCCATTCACGGCACAGTCAGTTCCTGTTGGCACAGGCTAGGGTATCACCGCTGTCTCAGTCTCATTCATGGCTGTGATTATATGGAAGCTACTGATGTATGGGTGGTGCTTAGTAATGCCATTCAGGGCACAGTCTGTGTCTGTTGGCACAGGCTAGAGCATCACCGATGGTTCAGTCTCACTCATAGCTGTGATTATATGGAAGCTACTGAGGTATGGGTGGTGCTTAGTAATGCCATTCAGGGCACAGTCAGTGTGTGTTGGCACATGCTAGAGTATCACCGCTGTCTCAGTCTCATTCATGGCTGTGATTATATGGAAGCTAGTGATGTATGGGTGGTGCTTAGTAATGCCATTCAGGGCACAGTCTGTGTCTGTTGGCACAGGCTAGAGCATCACCGATGGTTCAGTCTCACTCATGGCTGTGATTATATGGAAGCTACTGAGGTATGGGTGGTGCTTAGTAATGCCATTCAGGGCACACTCAGTGTCTGTTGGCACAGGCTAGAGTATCACCGATGTCTCAGTCTCACTCATGGCTGTGATTATATGGAAGCTACTGAGGTATGAGTGGTGCTTAGTACTGACATTAAGGGCACAGTCAGTGTCTGTTGGCACAGGCTAGAGGATCACCGATGTTTCAGTCTCACTCATGGCTGTGATTATATGGAAGCTAATGAGGTATGGGTGGTGCTTAGTAATGCCATTCAGGGCACAGTCAGTGTGTGTTGGCACAGGCTAGAGTATCACCGCTGTCTCAGTCTCACTCATGGCTGTGATTATATGGAAGCTACTGATGTATGGGTGGTGCTTAGTAATGCCATTCAGGGCACAGTCAGTGTGTGTTGGCACAGGCTAGAGTAACACCGCTGTCTCAGTCTCACTCATGGCTGTGATTATATGGAAGCTACTGAGGTATGAGTGGTGCTTAGTAATGACATTCAGGGCACAGTCAGTGTCTGTTGGCACAGGCTAGAGTACCACCGATGTCTCAGTCTCACTCATGGCTGTGATTATATGGAAGCTACTGAGGTATGGGTGGTGCTTAGTAATGACATTCAGGGCACAGTCAGTGTCTGTTGGCACAGGCTAGAGTATCACCGCTGTCTCAGTCTCACTCATGGCTGTGATTATATGGAAGCTACTGAGGTATGGGTGGTGCTTAGTAATGACATTCAGGGCACAGTCAGTGTCAGTTGGCAAAGGCTAGAGTATCACCGATGTCTCAGTCTCACTCATGGCTGTGATTATATGGAAGCTACTGACGTATGGGTGGTGCTTAGTAATGCCATTCAGGGCACAGTCAGTGTCTGTTGGCAAAGGCTAGAGTATCACCGATGTCTCAGTCTCATTCATGGCTGTGATTATATGGGAGCTACTGAGGTATGGGTGGTGCTTAGTAATGACATTCAGGGCACAGTCAGTGTCTGTTGAAAAAGGCTGGAGTATCACCGATGTCTCAGTCTCATTCATGGCTGTAATTATATGGAAGCTACTGAGGTATGGGTGGTGCTTAGTAATGACATTCAGGGCACAGTCAGTGTCTGTTGGCAAAGGCTAGAGTATCACCGATGTCTCAGTCTCATTCATGGCTGTGATTATATGTGAGCTACTGAGGTATGGGTGGTGCTTAGTAATGACATTCAGGGCACAGTCAGTGCTTGTTGGCACAGGCTAGAGTATCACCGCTGTCTCAGTCTCACTCATGGCTGTGATTATATGGAAGCTACTGATGTATGGGTGGTGCTTAGTAATGACATTCAGGGCACAGTCAGTGTCTGTTGGCAAAGGCTAGAGCATCACCGATGTCTCAGTCTCATTCATGGCTGTGATTATATGGGAGCTACTGAGGTATGGGTGGTGCTTAGTAATGACATTCAGGGCACAGACAGTGTCAGTTGGCACCGGCTAGAGTATCACCGATGTCTGAGTCTCATTCATGGCCGTGATTATATGGAAGCTACTGACGTATGGGTGGTGCTTAGTAATGCCATTCAGGGCACAGTCAGTGTCTGTTGGCAAAGGCTAGAGTATCACCGATGTCTCAGTCTCATTCATGGCTGTGATTATATGGAAGCTACTGAGGTATGGGTGGTGCTTAGTGATGCCATTCAGGGCACAGTCAGTGTGTGCTGGCACAGGCTAGAGTATCACCGATGTCTCAGTCTCACTCATGGCTGTGATTATATGGAAGCTACTGATGTATGGGTGGTGCTTAGTGATGCCATTCAGGACACAGTCAATGTGTGTTGGCACAGGCTAGAGTATCACCGATGTCTCAGTTTCACTCATGGCTGTGATTATATGGAAGCTACTGATGTATGGGTGGTGCTTAGTGATGCCATTTAGGGCACAGTCAGTGGCTGTTGGCACAGGCTAGAGTATCACCGATGTTCCAGTCTCATTCATGGCTGTGATTATATGGAAGCTACTGATGTATGGGTGGTGCTTAGTAATGACATTCAGGGCACAGTCAGTGTCTGTTGGCACAGGCTAGAGTACCACCGATGTCTCAGTCTCACTCATGGCTGTGATTATATGGAAGCTACTGAGGTATGGGTGGTGCTTAGTAATGCCATTCAGGGCCCAGTCAGTGTCTGTTGGCACAGGCTAGAGTACCACCGATGTTCCAGTCTCATTCATGGCTGTGATTATATGGAAGCTACTGAGGTATGGGTGGTGCTTAGTAATGACATTCAGGGCACAGTCAGTGTCTGTTGGCACAGGCTAGAGTACCACCGATGTCTCAGTCTCATTCATGGCTGTGATTATATGGAAGCTACTGACGTATGGGTGGTGCTTAGTAATGCCATTCAGGGCACAGTCAGTGTGTGTTTGCACAGGCTAGAGTATCACCGATGTCTCAGTCTCATTCATGGCTGTGATTATATGGAAGCTACTGAGGTATGGGTGGTGCTTAGTAATGCCATTCAGGGCACAGTCAGTGTCTGTTGGCACAGGCTAGAGTATCAACGATGTCTCAGTCTCATTCATGGCTGTGATTATATGGAAGCTACTGAGGTATGGGTGGTGCTTAGTAATCACATTCAGGTCACAGTCAGTGTCTGTTGGCACAGGCTAGAGTATCACCGATGTCCCAGTCTCACTCATGGCTGTGATTATATGGAAGCTACTGATGTATGGGTGGTGCTTAGTAATGCCATTCAGGGCACAGTCAGTGTGTGTTGGCACAGGCTAGAGTATCACCGATGTCTCAGTCTCACTCATGGCTGTGATTATATGGAAGCTACTGAGGTATGGGTGGTGCTTAGTAATCACATTCAGGTCACAGTCAGTGTCTGTTGGCACAGGCTAGAGTATCACCGATGTCTCAGTCTCACTCATGGCCGTGATTATATGGAAGCTACTGACGTATGGGTGGTGCTTAGTAATGCCATTCAGGGCACAGTCAGTGTGTGTTGGCACAGGCTAGAGTATCACCGATGTCTCAGTCTCATTCATGGCTGTGATTATATGGAAGCTACTGACGTATGGGTGGTGCTTAGTAATGCCATTCAGGGCACAGTCAGTGTCTGTTGGCACAGGCTAGAGTATCACCGATGTCTCAGTCTGACTCATGGCTGTAATTATGTGGAATCTACTGAGATATGGGTGGTGCTTAGTAATGCCATTCAGGGCACAGTCAGTGCCTGTCGGCGCAGGTTAGAGTATCACCGATGTTTCAGTCTCACTCATGGCTGAGATTATATGTAAGCTACTGAGGTATGGGTGGTGCTTAGTAATGCCATTCAGGGCACAGTCAGTGTCTGTTGGCACAGGCTAGAGTATCAGCGATGTCTCAGTCTCACTCATGGCTGTGATTATATGGAAGCTACTGAGGTATGGGTGGTGCTTAGTAATGATATTCAGGGCACAGTCAGTGCCTGTGGATGCTGTGAAACGTTCTATTCCTAGGGTTAGTACTGCTGTTCTGACTCATTGAGAAAAGCAATGGCAAACTACCTCACTCCTCATCTTGCCAAGTACGCCTCAATATAGCACTGCCTTGGGTTTTTGTGGGTATCTACCCACATAACCAAACTGTGGTACTTTTTGAGGATCCAACCAGCCTTCGGGCTGACTACCTAACAGACAGACAGTCAGTCAGTCAGTCAGTCAGTCAGTCAGTCAGTATACTGTATATGGCTTAGAGAAAATAGTTATTACAGACAGATAAGTTCCGAGTGTTGCTAGGAAACTATTGTATTAAAATCTGCTAGAGAGAGCAAGGAAAATAATAAAACTTGTCAAAAGACCCGTAATTATGCTAGCGTTTCAATGTTAATTTAAGAAAGAAGATGGAGATAGTTGCGTATGCTGAAGTAATATGAATTGCTGAAGGAGTAAAAACCTGGATAGTAAGAATAAGAACATTTCTCCCTCATGCCTATTTGGTTATTTATAATGTTGTTGCTGGAAGAACGACATATGAGTTATGCACATATCCCCAATTTTGTTACTATCTCGGTATTTATCTGGAGTAAAAGTGGTGACCCGCAGAAAACCACTTTTAGGCTGAATGAGGAAGGAATCCAATCCACCTCTTCTCAGTTTTGATTTGATGCAGCGCTCCATGCCTCCCTGTCCTGAGCTAACCGTTTCATCTCTACAAAGCTACCACCTCCTACATCTGAAGCAATGTGTTTAACATATTTAACCTTGGTCTACCCCAACAGTTCTTGTCCTCGACCCTTCCTTTCATAACTAACTTTGCTATTCCTGGGTGTATTAGTATGTGTCCTACCAACCTATCCATTCTCTCCATTAGCAGTCGCCAAAAACATCTCTCCTCTCCCACTCGTCTTAATACCTCTTCATTTGTAACCCTATCTACCTATCTGGATCTTTATAATTCTCCTGTAACACCACGTTTCAAATGCTTCAATTCTCTTCTTTTCTGCTGCACCAACAGTTCAAATTTCACTACCATAGAGCGCCACGCTCCAGACAAAGGCTTTCAGAAATTACGGTAGTTCCTAATACCTAAATCTATATTCGATGGCAACAGATTTATTTTCTCTAGAAATGCTTTCCTTGCCTGATCCTACCTATAGGCTTAGGAGGTCACATTTTGTCCGTGTGTGTATGTGTATGTGTATGTGTGTGTGTGTGCGTATGTGTGTGTTCAGCCCCTCCCCCTAATAACTTCTAAATGGCTGGAGCGATTTCAATGAAACTCGGTAAGGTCGTAGTACTATTTTGTCCGATCCCGACCGCGCCCTTCAAATTTTATTTCGTCTCACCAATCCAACATGGCGGCTGTGCGAAATACTTCACCGACATTCAATATCTCCGAAACTATTACTCATATCACCCTGAAATTTTGTACGATGATAAACGGCACTATTAGAAGTTTATCTATATGGCTCTCAAAACCTGTTAAGTTAAAAACGAACATGGCGGCCAAGCGAAGTAGAAACATTTAAATAAACTTTTCTCGCGATTTAAGCATCTTTGTTCAGAAAATGTAGTTCAATTGATTACATAACCTCAAAATGGCGGCTGTGCGTACTTTTAAAATTAAGATCTTGTGTCCTAATCATCCCATCGAAGTCGACGTTTGAGTAATGAACCTACGCAATAATTGTCATCTAATAGTACATATCTCTGTGGCCTACATATATAAAAATCCAACATGGCGACCATCCGAAATATTTAGATGGTTCTCAATATCTATTAATCTATGACAGCAATCAAACTGATATTTTGTACGTTGATAGTGGCTATGAACATTAAGTTCACCTTTGGAACTTTCAATAACCTGGTGAGCACAAATTCAATATGGCGGTGACGCGAAATGTAGCCACCCGAGCACAGTGCAACTTGGTTCGAAAAATGCTTATACAAATTTTAATCCATTGGCATCTAATTTATATTTATTTATCATAACCACAAGACGGCGGCTGTGCGAAATTTTAAAATATCCTGTTTTTTTCATTTCTTGTGTCCTAATCGCGCGATTGATGTGTGAATACTACACCTACACAATAATCATGTAATAGTACATATCTCTAAGAACTACGTATATATACATCCAACAAGGCAAGGCTGCAACTTATCACCCACACCTTTCTATCTTTACATTGAACAAGCAATGAAGGAAATTGTAGAAAAATTTAAAGTGGGAAAAAGGAAGATTGTAGTTTTACGTGACCGTGAATCTTGTGATTATGAGCCACGGGTCCTCCTTTTTACGTGGAATCTGAACCACAGGACATGGCATTTCACTTCGAAAATCTCACATGCATTGACCGGGAATCGAACCCGGACCGCCTTGGTGAGAGGCATACAGCTAGAACGCTGAGCCACCACGCCCCGTAATTTAAAGTGGGAGTGAAGATTCAAAGAGAAATAATTTCAACTCTGAGATTTGCCGATGACATCGTCATCTTGGCCGACACGCCTGAGGATTTGAATGACTCCGTCTTGAGGAAAGAATTCATGATGAAAATTAATAAATATAAAACAAAAAAATACTGGAATGCAGCCGAAATAAATCAGAATCCTCTATGGACATCAAATTGGCAGGTGAAAAACTAAAGGAAGTAGGAGACTTCTGTTACTTAAAAAGCAAAATAACCAGTGATGGACGAAGCAAAGAGGATATAAAAAGTAGGTTAACTCAGGCAAGGAAAGCATTTCTACAGAAAAGGAATCTGTTTACATTGAATATAGATTTAGGTGTTAGGAAGTAATTTTTGAAGGCCTTTGCCTGGAGCGTGGCGCTGTATGGAAGCGAAACTTGGACTATTGGTGCAGCAGGAAAGAGGAGAATTGAAGCGTTTGAAATGTGGTGTTACAGGAGAATGATGAAGATCAGATGGGTAGATAGGGTTACAAACGAAGAGGTATTAAGACTAGTGGGAGAGGAGAGATGTTTCTGGCGACTGCTAATGAAGAGAAGAGATAGGTTGGTAGGACACAAACTAAGACACCCAGGAATAGCAAGCTTAGTTATGGAAGGAAGGGTCGAGGACAAGAACTGTAGGGGTAGACCAAGTTTAGAATATGTTAAACAGATTGCCTCGGACGTAGGGTGTGGTAGCTATGTAGAGATGAAACGATTAGCTCAGGACAGGGAGCCATGGAGAGCTGCATCAAACCAGTCGAAAGACTGAAGAATCAAACAACAACAACACATGGCAACAGTGCGAATTACTTAGACTGTTCTCAATATCTACGATTCTATTACAGCAATCAAACTGAAATTTTGTATGTTGATAGAGGCAATTAACTTAAGTAGGATATATGAATATGGGCTATATAGTTCTTCATGGAACTACTCTTTTCTTCGTGCATCGCTGGTCATTTTGCTTCATAAGACCAGAAAAATTGCTGTTGGCAGAGCAGGGTAACAGCCACGCCGCGAGATGGACAAACGAATGAATGAATTTGAAATTTAGATCGATCTTCTCTTGGAAGGGGAACATTCCAGAGTTGACGTTGCGCACGGGGGAATTGAGATCCTATGTCAACAAGAGCTTCTTCACCTGAGCTCACTTAGGAGGACTTCTTAGAATTTGGCGACGTCACATCCGTGTAGGGCTGTCATTAAACTTGGGAGCAGTTTTTAGTCGTCAATCGCCTCGCACTCAGAATCGTGCATATTTTAATGGTCTGGGAACCTTCTCAAGACTCCGCACGCGTCCAACATGACATGCTACACACCAACATATCTTCACGCTCTTTACGTCTTGAGTGCAGGCTAAGTAGAACATAGATTTCCTCCAAAATCACGATATAGCCTAAGCTCACAGAAACAGATGTTTACTTAAAGGAGCGTTAACGCCAGACGATTTCACTGAGTTTGTGATGTGTAACATCTTTCCACTCGGTAGCTGGACATTTTTGTGGCACTCGGTAGCTGGACATTTTTGTGGGAGTGATTTTGGAAAAGAGACGGAAGTGGATGGGACGGAAACAATGAGCGCGGTGGCGGAGATCGGTACAACGACGTGACTATGTGGAATGTATATCGCATACGGTTTACCTCAAGGTCTGGAGGCCCCATTAAAGAAATTGCTTCAGTAAATCATCTTTAAATTGTCGTTCTTGGGTGTGAAAATATTCATTATATCATATTTGCTGAAAACAATTACGATTTATTAAAATCTTCATACTTTTGCTGTATTCTTATTTAATGTAAGCTTTATCGCATCAACCAACACTCCAAACAACGTAGGAATTCAGTATATTAACACCGACTACTAACAATAATTGAAACTTCGTTGGTTCAAATAGGTTAATCACTTAATCACTTTATATTTTGTAATGAAAACACCCATACATAGCCCAAAAGTTACACTTCTAACATGTGCAGATAAACTTACCAGCTGATTGAAATCGAGTTCGTAGATGGCACGCATAATCGGTGTCGCCAGTTTCTCGTGGGAGTTTCCATTATTATCATATTAAGCTATTTGGTTGGTCTAAACGTATCACTGGGAGAAACGCCTTTAATATACCTACTGCACACCTAATTTTTAATCGCGCCTATACTTGGCAGTGCGCTATATCGGCAATAAGAGGCCATTTTCAATAACACCGCTGGCATGGGTTCATTAACTGGCCGGTATAAAACGCAGCTCGCATCAAGTAGGCAGTGGATTGCTCCCGCATACAGTTGCAGGTATATGACACTACTGCAGATGCATTGGAGAATCCTTTCATGTTTGCTGACACAAGGTAGCACTATGAGTTCATTCTTTAAAAATGCGAGTAATATGGAATTATTCGAATAACATGTCAGATGTTACACATCATATGCTACTAGTGTAAGGCTCGTAATTTTTTGAATGGTATGGACTCCATCTTGAGGAAAGAATTCATGAAGAAAATTAAAAAATGTAAAACAAAATTATTTGAATGCTGCCGAAATAAATCAGAAACCAATATGGACGTCAAATTGGCAGGTGACTCCTGTTACTTAGGAAGCAAAATAACCAGTGATGGACGAAGCAAAGAGGATTAAAAAAGTAGGTTGGCTCAGGCAAGGAAAGAATTTCTACAGAAAAGGAATCTGTTGACACCCAATATAGAGTTAGGTATTAAGAAGTCATTTTTGAAGGCCTTTGTCTGGAGCGTGGTGCTTTATGGAAGTGAAACTTGGACTATTGGTGCAGCAGAAAAGAGGAGAATTGAAGCGTTTGAAATTTGGTGTTACAGGAGAATGATGAAGATCAGATGGGTAGATAGGGTTACCAATGAAGAGGTACCTGAAGTAACAAATACAATTTTTTTCAAAAAAAAACTATGTCAAAATTTGTGCTCATTTCACACATTTTATAAAAGCAAAGTAGCATTTCATGGCCATAATAAGCTCAGAATATTCTGCTTTTTACATGTTACAAGCATCATACCTGTACCTTTACCATAAACCTAGAAAATGCAAAGTATAATGATGCACAATTCGTATGCCCAAGAGTACGTGGTGTCCTTAAGGTGGGAAAGTGAAAGACTCCCTAGGACTCGGATACCCTAATACCGTCGGGGTCGGAAGAGTAAGTGTTGACCAAGGAAGGTCGACAGGAATGATTACAGAGAGGAGCCCAGCACCAGTAAGTGGGAGCAATGCCGAACTCAGCTGGGGCCCCGTGGTCGCCAACCCACGTCCCACTAATTGTAACAGTTTGTACAGACAATGCTCGACTGAGCAGAGACCTCACAAGCTCTGAGACAATGTTGTCCTAGGTAAAGTGCTTCCCTTTGTTCCCAATCTTACCAAATTCACTCACTTGAACTTGGTTTTTAGAAGCTTCAACCTTTGCAACAGCACGAGTGAGTAATCCGTATAACAGAGCAATGTACTGCTGCCAACTTCTCCTTGATGAGATTTTTAACTACTCACTTTTTACCAGTCTGCGCTGATTTGCAACACGTTTTTTGTGGTCGACTTCTTGTTTTACAGGCAAACAGTTTTTTGGCAGTCTTGCGCAATTTCATGTTACACTTAGAGTAATTGTTAAGGAAATCAGAGAGAGAGTTCGATTGTTGTTGTTGTTGTTGTTGTTGTTGTTGTTTGAGTCTTCAGTCTTTTGACTGGTTTGATGCAGCTCTCCATGCCTCCCTGTCCTGAGCTAATCGTTTCATCTCTACATAGCTACCACACCCTACATCCGAGGCAATCTGCTTAACATATTCTAACCTTGGTCTAACCCTACAGTTCTTGTCCTCGACCCTTCCTTCCATAACAAAGCTTGCTATTCCTGGGTGTCTTAGTATGTGTCCTACCAACCTATATCTTCTCTTCATTAGCAGTCGCCAGAAACATCTCTCCTCTCCCACTCGCCTTAATACCTCTTCGTTTGTAACCCTATCTACCCATCTGATCTTCATCATTCTCCTGTAACACCACATTTCAAATGCTTCAATTCTCCTCTTTTCTGCTGCACCAATAGTCCAAGTTTCACTTCCATAGAGCGCCACGCTCCAGACAAAGGCTTTCAAAAATGACTTCCTAATACCTAAATCTATATTCGATGTCAACAGATTCCTTTTTTGTAGGAAGGCTTTCCTTGCCTGAGCCAACCTACTTTTTATATCCTCTTTGCTTCGTCCATCACTGGTTATTCTGCTTCCTAAGTAACAGAAGTGTCCAACTTCCTTCAGCTTTTCACCTGCTAATTTGATCTCCATAGAAGTTTCTGATTTATTTCGGCTGCATTCCAGTATTTTTGTTTTACATTTATTAATTTTCATCATGTATTCATTCTGTAAGACGGAGTCCATACCATTCAAAAACTGATTCAAATCCTCAGGCGTGTCGGCCAAGATGACGATGTCATCAGCAAATCTCGGAGTTGAAATTATTTCTCCTTGAATCTTCACTCCCACTTTAAATTTTTCTCCAATTTCCTTCATTGCTTGTTCAATGTAAAGATTGAAAAGTATGGGTGATAAGTTGCAGCCTTGTCTTACACCTTTCTGAATACCAGCTTCTCTCTCATGTCCTTCAGCTCGAATGACTGCTGTCTGGTTTCTGTATAGATTGTATATCACCCTCCTATCCCTGTACTTTATTCCAATAAATTTCAAAATGTTAAACAATTTAGTCCAATCAACGTTATCAAAAGCCTTTTCTAAGCCTACTAATGCCATGAACGTTCTCTTACCTTTCCTTATTCTACCTTCCAAAATCAGCCTAAGACTTAGTACAGCTTCCCTTGTTCCTACATTTCTCCTGAAACCAAACTGGTCTTCACTCAACTCCGTTTCTATCTGGCTTTCAATCCTCTTGTAAATTATTCTAGACAGGATCTTTGAAGCATGAGTAATCAAGCTGATTGTACGGTAATCTTCACATCTGTCAGCTCCCACTTTCTTTGGTATAGGGATGATAACATTCTTCTTGAAATCAGGGGGTACCTCACCTGTCTCATAAATCCTACACACCAAGTGAAATAACCTGATCAGACCTTCATCTCCTATGCAGCGTAGCAACTCAATCGGTATATCATCTATGCCTGGTGCTTTGTTCCTGCCTAAGTCCTCTAATGCTCTGTGAAATTCTGATCTCAATATTAAATCTCCTTTTGCATCCTCATCAATTTCCTCCTCCCTTTCCATTACATGATTCTCAATCTCCTTTCCCTTATACAAACTCTCTATGCAAGCTTTCCATCTCTCAACCTTTTCTTCCCTATCTGTTAGGGGCTTTCCATTTGTGTCCTTAATATTACAGCACTTAGTCTTCTTTTCCCCAAAAGTATTCTTAATCCTTCGATAAGCTGTGTCTACTTTTCCTAATTTCAGACAATTTTCTATACCTGAACATTTCTCTTTCAACCATTCTTCTTTCGCTTCCTTGCACTTCTTGTTAACCTCATTTCTCAGACGTCTGTATTCTGCTTTCCCCTTTTCATCTCTTAGATTCTTGTGTTTCCGCCTTTCATCCATCAATTCTAGTATATCCTGAGTGATCCACGGTTTTCTACCTATTCTTTCTTTCCTACCAATGTTTTCTTCTGCGGATTTTGTTATTTCATTCTTCAAAAGTGCCCATTCGTCTGCAATTGAAGTCCGTTTAGGATTTTTCATTAGTCCTTCCGTTATACTCTTCTTGAATCTTTCGTTTACATCCTTTACTTTCAGTCCGTCTATTGCCCACCTTTTTGGCTTTTGACTTTTCTTCAGTTTCTTCAACTTTAATCTGCAATTCATTACAACCAGATTGTGGTCAGAGTTTATGTCAGCACCAGGATATGTTTTACAATCCAAAATCTGGTTTCGAAACCTCTGCTTGACCATAATGAAGTCGATTTGGTAACGCCCTGTATCTCCTGGTCTCATCCATGTGTATATTCTTCTATTGTGGTTATTGAATAAGGTGTTAGCTATGACCAACTCATGTTCGATTATCGATTCATAAAAAGAAAAAGAAAATAATAAGTTCCTCCGCTACATTGTTAATGAACAACCAAGTATGTATTTGTTATTATTATTATTACCAGCGGACCCGTGCGAAAAATCTCACATGCTCATAAACCACGCTTTCCCCAATAGAGAGACTTAAGGAGAAAGGTTGTTATGTTTTTGTTTCAACCAAATGATTATAGAACACTATTTACATTTCAGTTAGAATTCCAAGTTCTACGTTCCCTAACTTAAGAAGGCAATCACTGGAAAGTGGATCATCAGAACACTCACCGGTTATTCGATATTTATACAATTTGAGTATTCATTCCTTTGATTTACAGTTTCTGAAATCCATCGAAAATGATAAAATGTTAAAATGATATGAAACAGGCGTCACAGCGGCCAAACTGTGAAGTGGACAGCAATTATGGAACTTATTTTCCTACAGCAACAGTATCTGCGAATCGCACACTTCGTACATTTTTAGCCTACTTTCGATTTTTGCAAAAAATGAAAGTAGACTTATGAGATCAATACAGGGCGAAAAAACTGTGTCTGTCTGTGTGTGTGTGAGTCTGTGTGTGTGTGAGTCTGTGTACTCTGAATGTCTGTCCCCCCCCCCCCCCTATCAATTCGAACACGGTGAACGCGAATTGAACAAAATTTGGTACAGAGTTAGCACTAGCAAAGGACACCTCAGTGTCATGTTTTATATCGCCGCCACCTTGACGGAAACGTAATGGCCGCCACACAAATGTTCAAAGCTTAAATCAAATTACGACTAATCTAATCATCCGATCTCTACCAAATTTTGCAACAACATACCTTTATGGGGGGAGCATCCTTTGACCAAACTAATAGGGCATCAACCTAATAGTTTGCGGCTGGCGGCCATCTTTGTGTGAAAATCGATTCCCCCTATTAATTCGAACACGGTGAAACCGAATGGAACGAAATTTGGCACAGAGGTAGTACTAGCAAAGGGAACCTCAGTGTCATGTTTTATATCGCCGCCATCTTGACGGAAACGTAATGGCGGCCACACAAATGTTCAAAGCTTAAATCAAATTACGACTAACCTAATCATCCGATCTCTACCAAATTTTGCAACAACATACCTTTATGGAGGAAGCATCCTCTGACCAAATTAATAGGTCATTAGCCTAATAGTTTGCGGATGGCGGCTATCTTTGTGTCAAAATCGATTCCCCCTATTAATTCAAACACGGTGAAACCGAATGGAACGAAATTTGGCACGGAGGTAGTACTAGCAAAGGGCACCTCAGTGTCATGTTTTATATCGCCGCCATCTTGACAGAAACGTAATGGCGGCCACACAAATGGTCAAAGCTTAAATCAAATTACGACTAACATAATCATCCGATCTCTACCAAAATTTGCAACAACATACCTTTATGGAGGGAGCATCCTTTGACCAATCTAATAGGTCATTAGCCTAATAGTTTGCGGATGGCGGCCATCTATGTGTCAAAATCGATTCCCCCTATTAATTCGAACACGGTGAAACCGAATGGAAAGAGATTTGGTACAGAGGTAGCACTAGCAAAGGGCACCTCTGTGTCATGTTGTATATCGTCACCATCTTGACGGAAACGTAATGGCGGCCACACAAATGTTCAAATCTTAAATCAAATTACGATTAACCTAATCATCCGATCTCTACCAAATTTTGCAACAACATACCTTTATGGACGGATCATCCTTTGACCAAACTAAAAGGTCATTAGCCTAATATTTTGCGGATGGCGGCCATCTTTGTGTGAAAATCGATTCCCCCTATCAATTCGAACACGGTGAAACCGAATGGAACGAAATTTGGTGCAGAGGTAGCACTAGCAAAGGGCACCTCAGTGTCATGTTACCGACGGTAGTGGCTGCGCGGGCTAAAGCGCCGCGTTAGGTCAAGGGGCCAAGCTCTCTGCTGACTCGGTAGACGCGTGGGTTCGAGCCCCACCGTCGGCTGTCCTTGAAATGGTTTTCCGTGGTTTCCCATTTTCAACACCAGGCAAATGCTGGGACAGTACCTTCTGACAGGCCACGGCCGCTTCCTTCCACATCCTTGCCCAGTTTCATTCATCTTCATCCATTCCATCTCTCATCCCGACGCGCAGGTCGCCCACGGGCGTCGACTAGAAAGACCTGCACTCGGCCTCTCAGGAGGCTACACGACAAAAAAAAGTGTCATGTTGTATATCGCCACCATCTTGACGGAAACGTAATGGTAGCCACACAAATGTTCAAATCTTAAATCAAATTACGATTAACCTAATCATCCGATCTCTACCAAATTTTGCAACAACATACCTTTATGGAGGGATCATCCTTTGACCAAACTAATATGTCATTAGCCTAATATTTTGCGGATGGCGGCCATCTTTGTGTCAAAATCGATTCCCCCTATTAATTTCAACACGGTGAAACCGAATGGAACGAAATTTGGTGCCGAGGTAGCATTGGCAAAGGGCACCTCAGAGTCATGTTTTATATCACCGCCATCTTGACGGAAACGTAATCGCGGCCACCCAAATGTTAAAAGCTAAAATGTAATTACGACCAACCTAATAATCTAGTCTCTACCAAATTTTGCAACAACATATCTTTTTTGTGGGAAGCATATTCTGACCAAACTGCAAGATCATCAGCCCAATAGTTTGCAGATGGTGGCGAAGTATGTGTGCAATTCGATTCCCCCTATCAATTCAAACACGGTGAAACCGAATTGAACGAAATTTGGTACAGAGGTAGCACTAGCAAAGGGCACCTCAGTGTCATGTTTTATATCACCGCCATCTTGACGGAAACGGAATGACGGCCACCCAAATGTTAAAAGCTTAAATCAAATTACGACCATCCTAATAATTTGATCTCTACCAGATTTTGCAACAACATGCCTTTTTGTGGAAAGCATCTTATGGCTGACTACAAGGTCATCAGCCCAATAGTTTGCAAATAGCGGCCATGTATATGTGCAAATCCATTCCCCATATCAATTCAAACACGGTGAAACCGAATTGAATGATTTTTTTTACAGAGATAGCACTAGCAAAGGGCACCTCATATTCATGTTTAATATCCCTATAGCACGTTGTATTTCAACAAGCTACTACAACCAACATTCAATTATACTCCTTGAAAAGGACAAAGAGTTATAACAATACCCATGCATTTAGGAGAAAGTAGGCTATATGTTCTTTACTGAACATCTTGTTTAGAAATTCATTTTGTAAAGAAATTATAGATATTTATGAAATTAGAGCGCATTACGTCACTCATAAATCTATTGGGGGAAGCATGGTTTATGATTTTCCGCACGGGTTCGCTAGGCAGTTGGCGCACTTCTGTTTCTCAGACAGTTCACAGTAACTTACTATAAGATTTCCTGAATTATTGAAGAACAAAATTATGAATTCCTATACATATAAACGGAACCGCACAGCTTTTATTACTAAAAATATTATTACGGTATTAATTGTTTCTCTTAAAGAAATCTGGTCGTTGTGCAACACTGAAACTTATTACCTGACACCCCTGCTATTCTCCACGTGACTTTTTGTCACTCAGTGTACTTGTTGACTTGGTAACCACCGGATATCCGTGTCAGTTATTTGGCCATGCAAATCACAGATATATATCCACATTAACACTGCCAAGATGTGTAAAGAGGGGATTTTGCACAATAGCCTGACCACGGTCTGCTGTGGACCTGATATCCTAATATTCGGAACACCCTGCGTACGTATGCAGTCACAGTTAGTCAATTATTCATCAAACAGTGGGTAATCAGTGGGTACAGCTAGAAGCAATTAATATCTTCATGTATGGACGCACGTAGCCTACTGTAGGAAGCAAGTTAATGCTGTGCACGCTACATGAGGGATCTCCATCATAACTAACTTATGTTTTGCCAGTCCTAACACGCCGCACTCTTAATACCTAGCTAGCCCGGGCCGGCCTTGCTGCCCGACAGCCAATTTCATTTTCCCGGCACATCGCGAGTTGAGTTTCAAACCAAAACACGACCGGGAAGCTTTTCATTAACTCGCCTTCTTCATCATCTTTTCTAAGCGAGGGAGGCTTCTTCTTAGTAAGTTTTCTTCTCATTCCGGGCTGGGGTGAGGCTGCTGAATGCTGATTAATTCCACGGCTTCTCTGGCTCAAAGACGCTTCGTTCCTGCTAATATATGAGTTGTAATAAGTTTCTCTTCTCTCCCAGGTGACATTCGGTCCACTTTCCTGCAATATCCCGTCTTAAGGATTTCATTGCTAATGCTCATGTAACGCTGTTAGCTTATGGCAACAAGAAGGTAACGACAAGAGCTCTACTCATTCCCCACATTATTCCAATACGAATACTAATTTTGATTTGAACATTCGAATAGTTGGAATTATTCGCACTTTCCAAATTCCAAACTGTCATTTGTAACTCTTCGGTTCGTCGACACGAATTTAACCAATGCCAGGGCGGGGTTGAATGTATACAATATATATATATAGACTATAGTAAGTAAAGCACTCCTGGAAAGAAATACATGTATTAGATATGATCGCTAATATAATGGGGCAATTTTAGAATTACGCTTATCGACCTTCAAGTGGTCGTAATTAAATTCTGATCACTTATTTGTAGTTAGATGAAACTAAAAACTAAAAAATATAAATGAAAAAAGTAAAATGAAAAACGAAAAATTAAAAATTAAAAATTAACAATTAAAGAAAACTAAAAACCTAATGAAAACTAAAAACTGAAAACTGAAAACTAAAAACAAAAAATTAAAAACTAATAATTAAAATAATAAACTGAAAATCAAAAATTTTAAACTAAATACTAAAACTAAAAAAATTGGAATTGAAATTTGAAATTTAAAATTAAAAGAATTAACAAGTAGTTCCGTGAAGAACTGTACAGCCTATTTTCATATATCCTACTTATGTTAATTGCCACTATTTAACATACACAATTTCAGTTTGATTGCTGTAATAGATTCGTAGATATTGAGAACCGACTAAATATTTCGGATGGTCGCCATGTTGGATTTTATATATGTAGGTCCTAGAGTTATGTACTATTACATGCAGATTATTGTGAACGTGCAGTATTCAAACTTCAATCGCATAGTTAGGACACAAGAAAAAACAAGGAGATTTAAAAATTTTTCACAGCTGCCATCTTGAGGTTATGGAAACAATTGAAATAAATTAGATGCCAGTGGATTAACATTCGGATAAAGATTTACTGTACCAAGTTTCACTGCACGCGGATGGTTAAATTGCGAGAAACGTCCATGTGAATATTTATAATTCGCGTCACCGCCATGTTGGAAGTTCATAGCACTAATCCGGGCGGCCCCGACCGTGCCCTTCAAATTTTGTTACGTCTCACCAATCCAACATGGCGGCTGTGCGAAATATTTCACCAGCATTCAATATCTCCGAAACTATTACCGATATCACCCTGAAATTTATTACGGTGATAAAGGGAACTACTAGAAGTTCATCTACGTGACTTTTGAAACACTGGTAACTACAAAACCAACATGGCGGCCACGCAAATTTGCGACTTTTAAATAGACGTTTCTCGCGATTTAACCAACCAAACGCAATAAAACTTGGTGCAGTATATGTTGATACATATTGTAATGCACAGACATCTAACTCCGTTCAATTGTTTACATAACCACAAGATGGCGAATGTGCGAATTATTTCACCGTCATTCTATATCACTGAAACTATTAGCGGTATCATCCTGAAATTTTGTACGGAGATAAAGGGCACTACTGGAAGTTCATCTATAAGATTTTCAAAAACCGGTTAACTACAAAACGAACATGGCGGGCAAGCGAATTTGAAAATTTTAAATACACCTTTCTAGCAATTTAATGTTTCAAACGCAATGAAATCTGGTACAGGAAATGTTTATACACATTATAATGCACTGGTATCTAATTTAGTTCAATTGTTTACATAACCTCAAGATGGCGGTTGTGCGAATTTTAAAGTTAATTTTTTATTTCTTGTGTCGTAATCATGCGATCGAAGTTTGAATGCTACACGTAAACAATAATCTTCATTTAACAGTACATAACTCTAGGACCTACATATATAAAATCCAACATGGCGACCATCCGAAATATTTAGTCGGTTCTCAATATCTACGAATCTATTACAGCAATAAAACTGAAATGTAGGATGTGATAGTGGCAGTTAACATAACTAGGATATATGAAAATAGGCTGTACAGATCTTCACGGAAATACTTGTTTTAAATGTTTTATATATATGCTATAGTTACCGCGCTTAATCCAACTGAGCAAAAAGCATGTAGACCGACTGAAAATAATGAACTGATAGTTTCTACAGGCGAACGCTGAGATACTGTAATGGCTTCAAAACATCACATATCGAGTCATTTCTTAAATGTCTGATGGGAATGAGGTACTATCCCAGCATTTGCTTGGAAGAAGAGAACACCACACTGTTGACCTTTGGCTCTGCAGTCGCGATATCATTAGCTGTGAGCCCCTGGGGGTTTATACTACACCATAATAAAATGTGAGGTCTCCACTTTTTTGTTTGTTTCCGTGTCCTAACATTTGTTATGATGACGTCGCACTGGGGGCCAATGCACTCTGGGAGACATTATACACACCAAGAAACAATTACACTTCCCGGCGATGATCACGCACACAGCGAACAGGTGAGAATCTCCCAGCGCTACTCCGCTTCTTTTGTAGTTTCACGTGGAATCCGAGCCACTGGACTTGACCACACTTAGGAAAGTCAGCCGAAATGTGGTAACTGATTGTTGTTTGATTCTTCAGTCTTTTGACTGGTTTGATGCAGCCCTCCATGCCTCCCTGTCCTGAGCTAATCGTTACCACACCCTACATCCTAAGCCATCTGTTTAACATATTTTAACCTAAATCTATCCCTACAGTTCTTGTCCTCGACCCTTCCTTCCATAACTAAGCTTGCTATTCCTGGGTGTTCCAGTATGTGTCCTACCAACCTATATCTTCTCTTCATTAGCAGTCGCCAGAAACATCTCTCCTCTCCTCTCCCACTTTTCTTAATACCCCTTCGTTTGAAACCCTATCTACCCATCTGATCTTCATCTTCTTCAATCTCCTGTAACACCACATTTCAAACGCTTCTATTCTCCTCTTTTCTGCTGCACCAATAGTCCAAGTTTCACTTCCATACAGCACCACGCTCAAGACGAAGGCTTTCAAAAATTACTTCCTAATACCTAAATCTATATTCGATATCAACAGATTCCTTTTCTGTTGAAATTCTTCCCTTCCCTGAGCTAAACTACTTTTTAGCCTATTTTGAAAAAATAGGCTTATGAGATTACCTTTTGTCCGTGTGTGTGTGCGTGCGTGTGTGTGTGTGTGTGTGTGAGGTGTGTGTGTGTGTGTCCCCCCTATTAAAATCTAAACGGCTGGAGCGATTTCAATGAAACTCGGTAAGTTCATAGCACTATTCCGGGTGACCTCGACCGTGCCTTTCAAATTTTGTTACGTCTTACCAATCCAATATGGCGGCTGTGCGAAATATTTCACCAGCATTCAATATCTCCGAAACTATTCCCGATATCACCCTGGAATTATGTACGGTGATAAAGGGATCTACTAGAAGTTCACCTATGTGACTTTTGAAAAACTGGTAACTACAAAACCAACATGGCGGCCACGCGAATTTGCGACTTTTAAATAGACGTTTCTCGCCATTTAACTAATCAAACGCAATAAAACTTGGTACAGTATATGTTCATACACATTGTAATGCACCGACATCTAACTAGGTTCAATTGCTTACATAACCACAAGATGGCGGATGTGCGAAATATTTCACCGGCATTCTATATCTCTGAAACTATTAGCGGTATCACCCTGAAATTTTGTACGGAGATAAAGGGCACTACTGGAAGTTCATCTATAAGACATTCAAAAACCGGTTAACTACAAAACGAACATGGCGGCCAAGCGAACTGATAATTTTAAATAGACCTTTCTCGCGATTTAATGTTCCAAACGCAATGATATCTGGTTCGCGGCTGTGCGAATTTCAAAATTAAGTTTTTATTTCTTGTGTCGTAATCATGCGATCGAAGTGAAAGTTTGAATAATGAACCTACGCAATAATTTTCCTTTAATGGTACATGACTCTATGGCCTTTACATTTAACAATCCAACATGGCGACCATCCGAAATATTTAGACGGCTCTGAATATCTACGAATCTATTACAGCAATCAAACTGATTTTTTTTATGTTCATAGGGGCTATGAACTTAAGTTCACCTATAGGACTTTAAATAACCTGGTGATCACAAATCCAACATGGCGGCGACGCGAATTATAAATATTCACATGGACGTTTCTCTCAATTTAACCATCCGAGTGCAATACAACTTGGTACAGTATATGTTCATACACATTGTAATGCACCGACATCTAACTAGGTTCAATTGCTTACATAACCACAAGATGGCGGATGTGCGAAATATTTCACCGGCATTCTATATCTCTGAAACTATTAGCGGTATCACCCTGAAATTTTGTACGGAGATAAAGGGCACTACTGGAAGTTCATCTATAAGACATTCAAAAACCGGTTAACTACAAAACGAACATGGCGGCCAAGCGAACTGATAATTTTAAATAGACCTTTCTCGCGATTTAATGTTCCAAACGCAATGATATCTGGTTCGCGGCTGTGCGAATTTCAAAATTAAGTTTTTATTTCTTGTGTCGTAATCATGCGATCGAAGTGAAAGTTTGAATAATGAACCTACGCAATAATTTTCCTTTAATGGTACATGACTCTATGGCCTTTACATTTAACAATCCAACATGGCGACCATCCGAAATATTTAGACGGCTCTGAATATCTACGAATCTATTACAGCAATCAAACTGATTTTTTTATGTTCATAGGGGCTATGAACTTAAGTTCACCTATAGGACTTTAAATAACCTGGTGATCACAAATCCAACATGGCGGCGACGCGAATTATAAATATTCACATGGACGTTTCTCTCAATTTAACCATCCGAGTGCAGTGAAACTTTGTACAGTAAATCCTTATACGAATGTTAATCCACTGGCATCTAATTTATTTCAATTGTTTCCATAACCACACAATGAGTTGTGCGAAATTTTAAAATCTCCTTGTTACTTCTTGTGTCCTAACCATGCGATTGTAGTTTGAATGCTACACGTACACAATAATCTTCATGTAACAATACAGAACTCTAGGACCTACATATATAAAATCCAACATGGCGACCATCCGAAATATTTAGTCGGTTCTCAATATTTACGTATCTATTACAGCAATCAAACTGAAATTTTGTATGTTGATAGAGGCAATTAACATAAGTAGGATATATGAAAATAGGCTGTATATTTCTTCCCGGAACTACTTGTTATATCCTCCTACTTCCTACTTTTCACCTGCCAAATTTGATGCCAATAGGGGTTTCTGATTCCTTTCGGCAGCATTGCAATATTTTTGTTTTACATTTATTCATTTTCATCATGAATTAACTGATAAAAGGTAAAAATTTTAAATAAAAAAAAGTCAGTAAAAAGATTACATAAATATAGCATGGAAGACATTTTTCAGTGTTGCCTTAGTATCGATTGATATTATAATATTCAGTCGGTCAACACCAAATAATCACAATTACTGGGACGTGCTAAAACAATGAATCACCAAACAAAACCAAAACAAAAGAATCAGAACACAAAAACCAATACAACCAGATGAAAAGTTGCAATATCAAAAAAGTAAATCAGGAAAAAATCGTCTTATTTATCACTGAAAACAAGAGAAGACAAAAACAAAACAGCGAACAAAAATAAGCACAAATATAAAAGCAAATCACAATAAGAACAAGAAGTTCCGTGAAGAACTATACAGCCTATAGAGCACTACAGTTGGCAGCCCTGGTGACTGAATATATTCTTAGTTCCACCTCTTAAGGTACAGAATACAAAATTTGGTTGAAGTCCAATGGACGTTACATGCAGTTAGACATTGGATCTATCAGCACGCGTAAAAGCATGTTGGCAACAATACCATGCGTGTGCTGGTCAGAAATAATCTGAATTATTATGATATCTTGTTGTGCCAATTTTGGATGAAATCCATTTGTTAGCATAGAAGTTACATGCATTTTAAAATTGGACATATCAGCAGGCATAGAATCATGTTGGCAGCACTGCCTTGTATTAATTACTCCAAATTAATCTAGAATGTCAGGTGCTATACGTGTGCAAAGTATAGAGCTGTTGGCTTGCATACTTTCTGATATATTGATATTAGGGTAAAAAGAATATAGACAGCATTTATTAACAGTTGGCAGCCCTGATTGCTCTTAACAATACTTATAGTCATATCTGTTATGGTACACATTGCACATACGAAATTTGGTTGAAATCCAACTGATAGTATAGAAGCTACATGTATTTAAAAATTGGTACTATCAGCAGGCTTATAATCATGTTGGTAGAACTGACGTATATAAGTTACTCCAAATTAACCTAAAATGTCAGAATATACGTGTGCATAGTTTAAAGCTGTTGGCTTGCATAGTTTCTGATATATTGGTATTTGGATTTAAAAAAATAGAGAGAGCAATTATTAACAGTTGGCAGCCCTGGTGGCTCTTAAGAATACGCTCAGTCATATCTGTTTATATACAGATATTTGGTTGAAATCCAGTTGATAGTGTAGAAGTTATATGCATTTAAACATTGGACCTATCAGAAGGCTTAAAATTATTTTGGCAACACTGTCATGGTTGGCCACCTGGAAATTAAACTGAAATAGTATTATCTACATGTGTGCCAATTTTGGAATAGCTCCCATGCATACCTTGCAAGATATCCAACATGGAGCTCAAATTTCTAGTGCGTTTTTTCAGCAGTTGGTAGCACTGACATCATTTTCAAATAAGGACGTGAGCTATTCCGGTGCACATCTTTACTCATACTAAATTTGGTTTTGATTGCTGCAGCCATTTAGGAGTTGATAGGGGGGACACATACACACAGCCAGACAGACAGACAGACATTTTCCCGGATCGATCTCATAAGACTACTTTTTCCTCATTTTTGCAAAATGTGAAAAGTAGGCTAACAACACAAATCACCAAACAAAAATTTAAAAAACCCACAAAAAGAAAACATCAAATATATTATAATGGTGCAATGAAAAGGAATAATCATAAAATAATGATTTTCAAACAAACCACAGCTCGATTCGTAAGTTATCCCACTTCTGACACTGCTTCCGCCAAAAGGCATATGATCTATTAAAAAAAACCTTACTAATATTAATATATTCGTGAGAAATATAACATTATAATATGATATTCGTGAAATATTTGTATAATTTATATGTGCTTATAAATAAATTTGTGTGTGCGTTTAAGTCGGGGGAGGTGGACGTCATCACAGGGAAGATCTCGTATAATATTATAGGTATTCAACTCAGTCTTTACAATACAACTTCTAAATTCTCAGGTTCTGTCAACTAGCAATTCCCCTTACTTTTAAGCTTATTGAAAGTCCTATATATATCTGGAGAGTGATGTTATTATATTTTGAAAATAATATGTGTTTTTTTTTAGTATACATGCTGAGTTTCAGGTACACTTTTCTCACTAACAACTGCGGTTTAGGAAATACAATTTCAGATCTGTGTTTAAAAGGCTTGGTTTGATATAATAGACTTATTACTTGAAATTGATTTGCTTTTATGTTTTTTTACTGCCATTTTAAATTTTGGTCTCTGAAATTGAATACATTTTATTAACTTTTTCAGCTCCTATGTGTCACAAAATAACAAATATATGAGTATTCTTAGTCTATTTTACAGATAACCATTCACACAAATAACATGGAAAATAACAGCTGTATATCTTCAATAGTTTCTGAGAAAAGTGCACCTTAATCTTAAAAATGGCATTTTTAGAAAATCTGTTTAAAGTTTATCATGAACCTTACTTGTTCTCAGAACATTCCTTGGCCATATTCATCCTCTCTTCTTTTTTCTTTCTCCGTCTCCTTCTTCTGAACCCTTTTGTTCACCCTAACCTGTTTGGTTGGCTGTAAAATGTCCTTTTCTGCAGCCTCAATGCGTTTGTTGTCAATAATTTTCAGACCTGACAGCATGTTGGTCCCTACCAGTATGCCTAGATTTTGCAATACTTGCACCCTGCTTATGACCCCTTCATTAAAGCAAATAACTGCATCCAAAACACCTATTTGCATTGTTTTCATACCTACAAATGTTGTTTTGGCAGTCTAGTCCAAATGCAATTGTTGAAACTCTCATTTGGATTTTGAGTGTTCCCATGTAAACACTTTTCTAGCAGCCTTTTGTCAGCCAGGTCCCGATATACTTGTTTAATTGCCAGTAAGACAGGTTCTGGCAATGAGTTCTTATGGCTGTACTGTTGTCCTGTTTCTTTGCCCTTGTTGAATTTGCACCAGCTGTCAGCACCCTTGGGACATAAGTAATGCTGGGGATGTTCATCAGTGCTAAGTTTATGATAGTATGTTGCCCATATATCTGCCTTCAACTTTGTTACATCATTAAGTCCAGCTGTTCTCCTAATAGCCTGGCCATAATACCGCTGTAGAAGATCAATATTGGGATCAGTTAGACGCCCCTTTCCAGATAGTGTCTTGCCATCTGACAGCTTTGTATTTTTTTTATCCTTTTTCAATTTTCTTAGCCTACAACCCATCCTCTTTTGCACATGGCCCACACATTCTAATTTTTTAACAAGTACATTATCTCCATACACATTAGCTTCTTGTACAGCAGTGAATCCTTTAGAGTCCCCGTCCCCCAGGTAATTAATGTATCTCAAACCACGCTTTGCTTCAGATCGCTTGAAAATTGAAACAACATCCTGGACTTCCATACCCCCACTATACCCAGCATAATTTTTGGAGCACTCATGGTCATCATTATTTCCCCTTTGGCACTGAGAACAATACTTTGTGAGGCATTCCACATCGATTACCTTTCCTGAGTCTAGGGCGGTGGCAGAAACAACTCCATTTAGAGAGCTATGGCCTCTCTTTTGCCATGAACCATCCACTGCAATAGTGATTTCATTACTACCACCATTCAGTTCTATTGCCTCCTCTGCTGCCCTTTTCATGGAATTCTCACTGACAGCACTAAGACTTTCATTATACCGTTCAAACTTCACTGGATGTGGTGGCAGATCCATGACAGAACAAAACGTATTGCCAGCTTTACTTCCTTTCCCAATGCATCTTAGTGCAAAAACAAATCTCACATTCACATCAAACCCCTGACTACATAACTTGGAGGTCATACATGAGCTCTTACAACCACATACCTTGCAGAGAAGTAAAATTCTTGTAGCTAATCCTTTTCTACTTTGCTCATCTTCAACAACTTCAATACAATCTTCTCCACCACAATATTTACATTTAACACTTCTGCATAGAAGTTCAGACAGAACACCCAAATTCATTATAATATTATTATGTTTAAAATCTTCATTCACCAGAAAATGTTCATCTACATCGCCTTCCATATGTCCAAGTTTTCGCTTTGATGCACTACTTCTTGTGTTATTGTCTTGGTTAGAATTAGGCCTATCCTCGTTTACAGATGTAGGGAAGGATTTACACTCTACATTGGCATACCTATTGCCAAAAAACTTCCTCTTAGCCCCAAATTTCCTTATCCTGCCCATATTCCCTTATAAAAATAGCGCAAGACAAATAAAAACCTTCAAACAGACTATTAGATACTCACACGTGACAAAATGTAAACAAGCAATAAGGATACGCCATGACAGTCCAAAGAAATCCTGCAGTGAAGAGAACAAACTAGTAGAGTGTTCACACTATCCTTCACAACCATAGAGGTGGAAAGGAAAGATATTCAAAGTGTTATCAATTCAAATGAACTGGTAGCATCTAGAAGCAACTGAGAGTAGGCGTGGCACATGAGCGCCATTTTTAAATCTACTGATTTAAAGGGCTGACTGTTGTCAATCATGATAAAAGTTAACATTACATGTTCAGAAAACCTTAAGGTATTAAATAACATAAAAAAAGGAAATTCAAAATTTTGAAGCCACATGTCGTCCACCTCCCCTTAAGTCGCGCTCTGAACTTTGATGTATCATATCTAAATATTGTAGTGTTATTCGATGAGGCAGACCTACAATAATTACAGTTGAACCTCGATATCTGGAATTTTCGTGGTGAATATTATTTCCCTAACAAACGTCCTATCATGTACCGGTAGATGTATTTTTAGCCTATTTTCATTATATCAAAAATTGGCTTATGAGATCACCGTTTGTCCGTGTGTGTGTGTTTGTGTGTGTATCCCCCTAATAACTTATAAACGGCTGGAGCGATTTCAATGAAACTTGGTCATAGTACTATTACGGCCAACCCCGCCCGTGCCCTTCAAATTTTAATACGTCTCACCAATCCAACATGGCGGCTGTGCGATGTACTTCACCGGCATTCTATATGCCTGAAAGTATTACTGATATCACCCTGACATTCTGTACGGTGATAAAGGGTACTACTAGAAGTTCAGCTATGAGACTTCTGAAAACCTGTAAAATACGAAACGAACATGGCGGACAAGCGAAGATGAAACATTTGAATAGAGTTTTCTCGCGATTTAACCATGTGGGCGCAGTGATATATGGTTCTGTAAATGTTTATACACATTGTAATGAATTGGTATCTAATTTAGTTCAATTGTTTACATAACCTCAAGATGGCGGCTGTGCGCAAATTTAAAGTTATGTTTTTATTTATCGTGTATTAATCATGCGATCGAAGTGAACGTTTGAATAATGAACCTACGTATAAATCATCATCTAATAGTAGGCTACATAACTCTATGACCTACATATAGAAAAATCCAACATGGCGACCATCCGAAATATTTAGATGGTACTCAATTCCTATTTATCTATGATAGCAATCAAACTGAAATTGTGTTTGTTGATAGAGGCTATTAACATAAGTAGGATATGTGAAAATAGGCATTATAGGCCGATTTCTTCACGGAACTAGCCTACTTGTTTCTCATTAATTCGATTTTCTATAGCCTAACTCAAATGTGTTTGAAATCTCAAATCTTAAATTATATTCCTGGAACATAAACTTATTCTTTAGCTGGAACATTCACAAAGTGCAACTTCTTTGATACATCTATCACTGAACGTGGTTGACAACTTTCTGGCGGAAGCTCGCACATAAATTATGCAGAAGATGATGACGGATTTCTTCATTAAAATGTAGATAAAAGTCCGTCTGCATTTTGTGTTGTTAAATTTAACTTACATAGATAATGTAATAAACATTACAAACATCCATTTTATTACAAAAATCCACCCAAGTCAACACATAGTATTTTGTAACCAGAATAACAAAAAAAAAACAAGATGTTCAGTAAAGAACATATAGCCTACTTTCTCCTAAATGCATGGGTATTGTTATAACTCTTTGTCCTTTTCAAGGAGTATAATTGAATGTTGGTTGTAGTAGCTTGCTGAAATACAACGTGCTATACGGATATTAAACATGAATATGAGGTGCCCATTGCTGGTCAAATGATTTTCCATACATAAAGGTATAATGTTACAAAATTTGGTAGAAATCAGATGAATAGGTAGGTCGTAATTTGATTTAAGCTTTGAACATTTGGGTAGCCGCCATTACGTTTACGTCAAGATGGCGGCGATATAGAACATGACACTGAGGTGTCCTTTGCTAGTGCTACCTCTGTACTAAATTTCGTTCAATTCGGATTCACCGTGTTTGAAAAGATAGGGGGAATCTATTTGCAGACAAACATGGCCGCCATCCGCAAATTATTGGGCAGATGACCTCGTAGTTTGGTCAAAAGATTGTTCATACATAAAGGTATAAAGTTACAAAATTTGGTAGAGATCAGATGAATAGGTAGGTCGTAATTTGATTTAAGCGTTGAACATTTGGGTGGCCGCCATTACGTTTACGTCAAGATGGCGGCGATATAAAACATGACACTGAGGTGCCCTTTGCTAGTGCTACCTCTGTACCAAATTTTGTTCAATTTGGATTCACCGTGTTCGATTTGTTTGGCACACGCACACGCACACGCACACACACACACACCCTATCCGTAACTCAAATTTTATTTGTCTATTTATTTGAGCGGCTTCGGTGGCGCAGTCGGTAGCATGCTGAACTGCTGTTCCCAAGGTCGCGGGTTCAAACCCGGCCAAAGTTAAAACACTTCAGTATACCTTCCTTCGGAGGAGAAGTAAACCCGGCGGTCCCATATCATAGATTTGTGGAATGTAAAAGATCCTTCCACATACTAAACTTGTGTGAAGCTAAATTGTCAGGTTAGATTTCGTCCGAACGCTCCATCAAAGTTCCAACGTTCACCACTAGGTATCATTGATATCTGGTAGCGAAAGTTGGAACTACTGTACTTGAAATTGAACGGAACTTGTAGCTCACTCTAATAAGCAGCTACAGCCTCTGGTGAGCCGAACAAGTCCTCGGACACTCCCGGCTCTAAAAGCCATACGATATATATAAGTCGATTTATTTATGTATTTAGTAATCTATTTCTTTACTTATTGATCTATTTACATTGTAGGAAAGGTTTAATGAAATATCTCAAATGCATTGTGATCTAGGCTGTCAAATATAGGAAGCTACACTTTACAGTCCTTGCAATAGAACACGAAGCTGTGCACTTGAACGTAGATTAGCGATACCGTACCTTACAATAATATAGGTTATAATCTTCTTGTGTTGAAACCTGTTCTCGTGGAAACACAGCGTGCCCATTAAATCGTAAATTAGTTAAAGTGAGCTGGAGGCTACTCATGGAAGTAGCTGTGGCCGTGGGTTCGACACCAGCAGGTGTAGGACACCGCACACATTAGGAGCACTTCACGGCACATGCCATCTTACATTCCCTCCACTCAATCTCAGTCGCACACAATCACAGAGAGATATTCCAACATCGCTCGCCACGGTGGGTGAGTGATTATCGCGTCGGACTACCAACCCCCCCAAGCTTACAGGTTCGCTCCTGGCCATGGTAACAAAAATCACGCACGCATATCATACGTTGTTGGCATGTTAAAGAACCCATTTGAATTCAGTAGGCAGTGTTCATAATGGGAAAATTAATCTCAAGATTTTCCGCCAACACAAAAAGTTCCTCTTTTCTCTACTAGAAAGCGCTATAGTGTCAAGGAGCTTACAAAGATATCTAACCTCCTTGACTTTCATAGCGTTCAAAGGAACATGAAAATTCGACATGCAAGCTGCCCTCTGGGTGTCAAATAACAAAGCTTGCACCCGGCACTCGAGGTAATACGATATTATTATTATTATTACTATTATTACTCCAACATCGAGGCAGATTTCCGCAAACGACGACTGAGACTGAATGACGACTGATTAACGAAGAGAATTCTGAAATATATACTCAGAAAACTTAAAGTAACAACAGTGTGGGTTACACAGGCCCGAATTGATCTCAGAAGTGCCAACATCACACCAACAGACATCGAAGATAGAATGACAAAAGACACACAGTTGGGAAGTTACACCTGAAGATCGACCAAAGAGAACGGGGAAATGATGGACGAAGGAACGTCGAGTCATCATAGCGAAACGATGATGGAGTTTTTGGAAGACCAAGAAAAACAGCCGCAGATCATAATTTGTCTTATATGATCCTATGGGTCTAAACATCTTAAATAAATAATAATAATAATAATAATAATAATAATAAGCAAAGGAGAAGAGCCAAGAACATCTGGACGGAAGAAATGAAGAGAATCCACATTGAAATGTTGAAGAGTTTCTGGGAGCAGAACAAAGGACTAATCAGCAAGTCAATTGTTTCCCGTGGTCCAAAGTAGGCCAAAATCCAACAAAGAAGAATTAATGTTATCGGTTTACGTCCCTATTAACTACTGTGGCTTTTAGAGACGGCAAGGTGGCGGAATTTCTCCCTTAAGGGGATCTTTAACATTCCAGTAAATCTACTGACACGGATCCCTCGCATTTGCGCACCCCCAAATGTCAGCTGACTGCGCCAGGATTCGATCCTGCTACCTCGGGAACAGCAGGTAAGAAAGTTGCCGCTGAGCCACGCAGTCAGCCGTACTTAGTCTAATGTAGGCCTACCGATTTGAGTTATGTTACCAACTGTACGTTGAGAAAATAAAGATTTTCTTGTTGTTTAATATGTGGGGCTTGTAAATTGTGGTCATTTAGCCCCGTATCCGTAATTCAGGTGAGGATTGGGCAGGAGACAGCCGTGGCCGTAAGTTAGTAACCATCCCAGCATTTGCCTTGAGTATTAATGGGAAACCACGAAATACTACTTCTAGGATGGCCGAGGTGGTAATCGAACTCAATTCTTCACAGTTTTGCCTCACAAGGCTGAGTGCACCCCGTTCCAGCCTTCAGACCAGAAATAAATTTCTTGGCAGAGTCGGGAATTGAACCCGGCCCTCCGGGGTGACAGCCAAGAATGCTAACCGCTACACCATGAGTTGGTCAGAAAATAAAGAAGTTATAATAAAAACAAGTAGTTCCGTGAAGAAATATACAGCCTATTTTCATATATCCTACTTATGTTAATTGCCACTATCAACATACAATATTTCAGTTTGATTGCTGTAATGCATTCGTAGATATTGAGAACCGACTAATTATTCCGGGTGGTCGCCATGTTGGATTTTATATATGTAGGTCCTAGAGTTATGTACTGTTACATGAAGATTATTGTGTACGTGTAGCATTCAAACCTCAATCGTATGATTAGGACACAAGAAGTAACAACGAGATTTTAAAATTTCGCACACCTGCCATCTTGCGATTATGGCAACAATTGAAATAAATTAGATGCCAGTGGATTAATATTCGTATAAGGATTTACTGTACCAAGTTTCACTGCACTCCGATCGTTAAATTGCGAGAAACGTCCATGTGAATATTTATACTTCGCGTCACCGCCATGTTGGATTTGTAATCAACAGTTTATTGAATGTCCCATAGGTGAACTTATGTTCATATCCCCTATGAACATAAAAATATTCAGTTTGATTGCTATAATAGATTCCTAGATATTCAGAGCCGTCTAAATATTTCGGATGGTCGCCATGTTGGATTGTTAAATGTGTAGGCCATAGAGTCATGTACCATTAAAGGAAAATTATTGCGTAGGTTCATTATTCAAACTTTCACTTCGATCGCATGATTACGACACAAGAAATAAAAACTTAATTTTAAAATTCGCACAGCCGCCATCTTGAGGTTATGTAAACAATTGAAATAAATTAGATACCAGTGCATTACAATGTGTATAAACATTTTTTGTACCAAGTTTCATTGCGTTTGGAACATTCAATCGCGAGAAAGGTCTATTTAAATTTTCAAATTCGCTTGGCCGTCATGTTCGTTTTGTAATTAGCCGGTTTTTGAAAATCTTACGGATGAACTTCCAGTAGTGCCCTTTATCTCCGTACAAAATTTCAGGGTGATACCGCTCATAGTTTCAGAGATATAGAATGCCTGTGAAATATTTCGCACAGCCGCCATCTTGTGGTTATGTAAAAATTGAACGAAGTTAGATGTCGGTACATTACAATGTGTATAAACATATACTGTACCAAGTTTTATTGCGTTTGGTTGGTTAAATCGCGAGCAACGTCTATTAAAACGTTGCAACTTCGCTTGGCCGCCATGTTGGTTTTGTAGTTACCAGTGTTTCAAGAGTCACATAGATGAACTTCTAGTAGTTCCCTTTATCACCGTAAAAACTTTCAGGGTGATATCGGTAATAGTTTCGGAGATATTGAATGCTGGAGTAATATTTCGCAGAGCCGCCATGTTGGATTGGTGAGACGTAACAAAATTTTAAGGGCACGATCGAGGTCGTCCGGATTAGTGCTATGAACTTACCGAGTTTCATTGAAATCGCTCCAGCCGTTTAGAATTTATTAGGGGACACACACACACACACGCACACACAGACACACGGACAAAAGGTGATCTCATAAGCCTATTTTTTCAAAATTGAAAATAGGCTAATAAATCACGTGCCAATTTTTAGGTAGTGTCTTATTATTTTCCATTTAATATCATTGGACATGTTGACCGATTGAAAGTCATTAATTAATTGTTAGGGGCGTGGTGGCCCAGCGGTCTAGCTGTATGCCTCTCACCAAGGCGGTCCGGGTTCGATTCCCGGTCAATGCATGTGAAATTTTCGATGTGAAATGCCATGTCCTGTGGTTCGGATTCCACGTAAAAAGGAGGTCCCGTGGCTCATGATCACAAGATTCACGGTCACGTAAACTACAATCTTCCTTCCTTCGTTTATAATTAATTGTTAATAAGGCAATACTAATAAATGGCTTCAAAGATTCGTATGCACCAACTAGTTGTTGTGTTAAGGGGCCTAACATCTAGGTTGTCGGCCCCTAATGATCTGGGTGATAGTGAAAGTGACAACGAAATGGAAACCAGAACGAAAATTAAGTGAGATGGAAAATACAAAAGGTAATTTAGAAGGAAAATACTCACAAAAGGAATTTAATTGAAAAATACGCACAAAATGTAGTTTAGGTTCAAAATACTTACAAAATGCAATTAAAATAGAAAATGCTTACAAAATGAATGATAGATTAAAAATGCTCACAATATGTGGAAGCCCGCGATTAAAACAACTGTATTGACAAAATATAATTTAGACTGACAATACTTACAAAATGGAGTTCTGATCGAAAATACTTACAAAATGCAATGTAGATTGAAAGTACGTACAAAATGTGGTAGAGATTCAAAATACTCACATAAAATGTAATTTAGAGACACGGGGAGCCAATTCAGAAAAACAGGGTGGGAATCTTAAAGAGAAAATAAACTAAAAAGAAGGCTGATCCCGAGAAGAATGAGGGATCAGGAAATATGAGAAAAGGGCCAATTAAGGCGGGAGAGGAAGAGACTCCGTAGGTCTCGGATACCCTAATACCTTTGGGGTCAGAAGAAAACAAGAGTTGACAGAGAAAGGTCAACAGGAAATAAGACGGAGAGGAGCCCGGCATAATCAAGTGGAAGCAATGCCGGACTCAACTGGGGCCCCATGGTCGCCAACCCACGTCCCACTAGATGTGAGCCCCTACGGAGAGTGTACTTACAAGTAAGGGCCGTATTCAACAACGTCAGTAATTTGATTAGCTTGGTTTATAGCTGCAAGAATCTCAGATAATAGCTATGTCGTTATTCACCAACACAATTATCTCTGTTAAAAGGGATTATCCTGGTTAATCACTTTACTGGAGAAAGGTTGACCGGTAAAATGCCAAAAACTAAGATTTAATAAGTTCAATAGCTCTTTCTAGAATAGGATCACTTTTAATGTTATTAGAGCCTCCACCTGTGTTCAGCACTCCCATCTTGCCCTCCGAGGATGATTTCCTGGCAGCTTTCTTGATATTATGCCAAACTGTTCGAAAGTTTACTGCGTCGCGAGCAGGCCCGTGCCCTTGTGTATTGAATACTGTAGCCATTTTTCCCAATTGTTCGCTTTTAATTAATGTTGTAATGTTGCTGATAATCTCACCCACTAAATCTATCAGCAGTTGCTTCACTTGAGGTGTCATATTAGGCATCTTCATACGTTGCAATTCAACACTTAACATTATTTACGAATATTTACTGTACTATATCTCACACGTAACCTATAAAGTTACAGAGTAGAACTTTGTTTTGACAATAAACATATGATTTGCGCATCTGTATGAAAATTTCAGCGATGCAGTATACATTGAAACGAAAACAGAGATTTGGAAAACCAGGATAATAAAGGCAATGGTGAATACCGATGTTTATGTTATCTGAGATAATAGTATTAACAAAGTTTTCGAAATCTTATATAATGGAAGAGTTTACCGGCGATGGTGAACAAAAATGTTGGAGTAACGCGGCCCTAGAGTCTTGTTTTAAAGGTGTACCACGCTACTAACTACTGTACCAACTGGTTACATCGCTGATCGTATCTGGGGCGGGACCTGCCTCAGACTGCACTCTAATGGGCATCTGCTGGTCTACATTACACATCCGAACAAGCTTTATCACCAACCTAAGCAAGTAGTCGCATTAACTACCCAAATACGCAAGATATTGACTGATGCCTACTGTATGTAACTAGGACAACATACAGATGACAGTTCTATGGAGTCAACAGTGGTGATGATAATTGTTGTTTTAAGGGGCCTAACATCTAGGTTATCGGCCCCTAATGGTTTGGGTGATGTGAAGATGATAATGAAATGTAAACTATAACTAAAACTAACTACGAACTTATATACTAGAAGAATAAATGGAAAACAAAAGGAGAATAAGGCAAATAAAGGACAGGAGGAAAAGAAATGCCGGCAACCCTCGAAGAATGCGGATTGAGGGACTTGGAAGGAAGGAGAGCCATAAAAGGCAGATAGAAAAGTGAAAGAAGACCGCCCCACAGGTAATGGATAAAAGGGGGAAAACCGGACCCAGCTCAGGAATCCCTCGGGATCGCCAACTCACCAGCCGTGAGCCCCTGAGGGTGTAGCACTATCCAGGGTGCACCAGAAGTGGTGGGGCTACACACACCCTGCCTCCTTGAGGGCCTTGCGCAGAAGGCAGGAGATAACATGAAAAGAAAAAGAAGGCCGACCCCTCGCAGAAGGAGGGTATCAGAAAAGATGAGACAAGGGCCAATTAAGGTGGGAAAGT
Source organism: Meconema thalassinum (assembly GCA_946902985.2). NCBI lineage: Eukaryota > Metazoa > Arthropoda > Insecta > Orthoptera > Tettigoniidae > Meconema > Meconema thalassinum. The sequence continues at coordinate 12,087,375 of OX336399.1, read as the reverse complement.
GAAAGACTCCCTAGGCCTCGGATACCCTAATACCGTCGGGGTCGGAAGAGAACAGGAGTTGACAAAGTGAGGTCGACAGGAAAGAAGACGGAGAGGAGCCCGGCACAAGTAAGTGGAAGCAATGCCGGACTCAGCTGGGGCCCCGTGGTCGCCAACCCACGTCCCACTAGATGTGAGCCCCTGGGGGGTTGAGACATTGACTGATGCCTACTGTATGTCACTAGGACAACATACAGATGACAGTGAACAGTGATTCACCTCCAGTGCTAAGGTACCTGTTCGTATCCTGAACCCCTCCCCCGCGAAGAAAGCCATTGGTTGTCGATGAAACTACTTGTCCACAGCATCACGAACCACTTGATCGGTGATGAATCTCTCACCCTCCAGGAACTTCTTCAGTGGACCAAACCCTTGACAGACATAAGGGTAGGACTATAAATGTCATGCAGTATTATTTATTTATTTATTTATTTATTTTGCGCATGCGCTTGCATATTCTTAGCATATTTTCTGAAGTGAAAACATTTACAAACATTTCATTTCAACAGGACGAAGGGGTTCAGAGGGGAAAAAAACGTTAATTATCTTGCAAAAGTGTGCCTCCTCCCTAAGCATTACGCATTTTATTGTGAGCGGGAAAAACACTACAACTCCTTGAATACACGCAATTATTCACTGATGTTCACGACCTCACTAATTCTTTTGAAACACAATTCATATCTCAAAACCTTTACGCACCCTAGTGTCATTTTGTTTCCCCGATCTGCTATATTGGCTCAATTTGCAAATAACAGTGTAGCCTCTGACGTTCCTGGAAGTATCGTTTTCAAAGAGACATCGTCCAAGTTTTACGGTTCCTACAATATTACCATTCGTGTTGGGTCAACAGAAACCCGCATTGACGAGGGTCGAGTCATAAGTCATGACAACTATTTTTAGCCTATTTACATTTTATGAAAATATAGGCTTATGAGATCACCTTTTGTCCGTGTGTGTGTGAGATGGTGTGTGTGTCCCCCCTAATAACTTCTAAACGGCTGGAGCGATTGCAATGAAACTCGGTACGTTCATAGCACTAATCTGGCCCACCCCTATCGTGCCCTTCAAATTTTATTGTGTTTCACCAAGCCAACATGGTGGCTAACGAAATATTTCACCAGCATTCAGTATCTCCGAAACTATTACCGATATCGCCCTGAAATTGTGTACGGTAATAAAAGGCACTACTAAATGTTCGCCTATGAGACTTTCAAAAACCTGGTAACTACAAAACCAACATGGCAGCCAAGCGCAGTTGAGACTTTTAAATAGACTTTTCTCGCGATTTAACCATCCAAACGTAATGAAACTCGGTACAGCAAATTGTTATATACATTGTATTGCACTGGAGTCTAATTTACTTCAATTGTTTACATAACCTCAAAATGGCGGCTGTGCGAAATATTCGACTGGCATTCAATATCTCTGAAACTATTTATGATATCACCCTGAAATTTTGTACGGTGATAAAGGTCACTGTTATAAGTTTATGTATGTAACTTTCATAAACCTGTTAAGTACAAAACGAACATGGCGGCCAAGCGAATTTGAAACATTTTAATAGACTTTTCTCGTGATTTAACTCTCTGAGCGCAGTGAAATGTGGTACAGTAAATGATTATACATATTGTAATGCACTGGCATCTAATTTAGTTCCATTGTTTACATAACCTCAAGATGGCGGCTGTGCGAAATTTTAAAATTAAGCTTTTGTGTCCTGTGTCGTAATCATGCGATCGAAGTGAATGTTTGAATAATGAATCTAGGCAATAATTTTCCTTGACTAGTACATAACTCTATGGCCTATACATATAATAATCCAAAATGGCGAGCATCCGAAATATTTAGACGGTTCTCAATATCTACGAATCTTTTACAGCAATCAAACTGTTTTTTTTTATGTTCATAGAGGCTATGACGTTTCTCGCGATTTAACCACCCGAGTGCAGTGAAAAGTTGCACGTTAAATTCTTATACAAATGTTAATCCACTGGCATCTAATGTATTTCAATTGTTTGCATAACGACAAGATGGCAGCTATTCGAAATTTTAAAATATCGTTTTTACTTCTTGTGTTCATGCAATTGAAGTTTGAATACCACACGAACACAATAATCTTAATTTAATTGTACATAAATAAAAATCCAACCTGGTGACCATCTGAAATATTTAGACGGTTTTCAATATCTACGAATCTATCAAAACAATCAAACTGAAATTATGTATGTTGATAGAGACAATTAACATGAGTAGGATATATGAAAATGGGCTGTATAGTTCTTCACGGAACTACTTGTTTTTCTCGCGAACAGGAGACAACACGGAAAATCTACGATATGCTTTTGGAAATATAGGGCATGTATGTATGCATAGTGCCTGAAGATAAATTCTGACATCAGGAGATGCTCGTAGGTAAGTGACAGAACACAGGCCATTGGTAAACATTGTTTTATTATGGTATAGACAGCAAATACACAAGACTACGTACAAAGGACAGGTCTCCACTGGTTACAGACCTTCGAAATAATCAGCCAAGGTGTCGACTGTGCGTTGCTGCATGTGTATCGCTAACGCGTAACACCTCCCTCCGATATGCTGTTACGGTGTCTTCCTTGTTAGCAAACCGTTGTCCACGTAGTGGCTTCTTGACTTTGGGGATTAGATCATAGACACATGGGTTCAGATCAGGCGAATATACGATCGTTGCTCCTGCTTGTTGATTTCCATTGTGTGACGCTCTCACTCACAAACTGAACTTGGGGGCATGCTCAGACCCACACTGTTGTTTACACACACAATCTGGATCCTACGCAAGTACATATCGTAGATTTTCCGTATTGTCTCCTGTTCGCGAAAAAAAAAACCAAGTAGTTCCGTGAAGAACTATACAGCCTATTTCCATATATCCTACTCATGTTAATTGCATCTATCAACATACAAAATTTCAGTTTGATTGTTGTGATAGATTCATAGATATTGAGAACCGTCAAAATATTTCGGATGCTCGACATTTTGGATTGTTATATGTATAGGCCATAGAGTTCTGTACCATTAAAGGAAAATTATTACGTAGCTTCATTATTCAAACTTTCACTTCGATCGCATGATTACGACACGAGAAATAAAAACTCAATTTTAAAATTTCGCACAGCCGCCATGTTGTGGTTATGTAAACAATTGAACTATATTAGATGCCAGTGCATTGCAATATGTATAAGCCTTTACTGTACCACATTTCACTGCGCTCAGATCGTTAAATCACGAGAAAAGTCTATTAAAACCTTTCATCTTCGCTTGGCCGCCATGTTCGTTTTGTACTTTACAAGTTTTTGAACGATACATAGATAAACTTGCAGTAGTGTCCTTTATCACCGGGGGCCGATAGCCTAGATGTTAGGCCCCTTTAAACAACAATTATCATCATCATCATCACCTTTATCACCGTAAAAAATTTCAGGGTGATATCGGTAATAGTTTCGGAGATACTGAATGCTGGTGAAATATTTCGCACAACAGCCATGTTAGATTGGTGAGACACAATAAAATTTGAAGGGTACGGCCGAGGTCGGCCAGAATGGTGCTATGATCTTACCGAGTTTCATTGAAATCGCTCCAGCCGTTTAGAAGTTATTAGAGACACACACACACACAAATATCACGCACACACACACACACACACGGACAAAAGGTGATCTCATAAGCCTATTTTTTTTTTCATAAAATGAAAATAGGCTAAAAATAGTTGCCATGACTTATGCCTCGACCCTCGTATCGTTCCTCGAAGTGTCGTTTTCCCACTCATCGTGAGTACAGTAGGCTCCTTCCACCAAATATTTAGAAACTACAAACTGACATTAAGACTTTCTCAAAGAACAGCAGCGTGATTGTTGGAAGCGAACAGAGCCCCACCCCTTTGAACGATAAGTGGCACAATAACAGGAATATTTGATTGGCCTCACTAATTATTCCGCAAACAAAATGTCGTAAGGTTCTGGGAACGATATTTTTACCGCTGGTCTCAGTAGGCCAATTAGTAAAAACACCAGCCCACGGCGAGAGTCCTAATAACTGCCTCGAGGAATGCGATCTTCGCTTTTCTGATTACAGTGTTTTAGCTGGCAGCTTGAGGCTGTTTTAATCGCTTCGCTTCGCCTCGCCTGCCTCCACATTTCCCTAATAATGCGATTGGGATCTTTTACATGCCTCGCTCCGTTTAGAATCATTAGCAAGGCAAGTAATTGGAGCCAACTGTTCATTACCATACGAGGAGATATCGAGAAACAATGCGAGATTTGTTCTTACTTCATGATTAGCCTATTTACTTCGACTTTCAATTAAGCGGAGCTAATTATTTCCCACATTGATGCTCCAAATCAGAGTTGGAGAATAACGCCGGTACTAGAAGTAACGCTAAGTAACTGTAACACCGTTATTTTAACAGTGACGAAGGGACGAAATTGTTATCACCCTTTCAAGATGGGGCAATCTGATGATAATGATGATGATGATGATGTTACTTGTTGTTTTAAGGGGCCTAACATCTAGGTTATTGGCCTCTAATGGTTTGGGTGATAGTGAAAGATGAGATGAGGATGAAAACTATAACTAATACTAACTACAGACTAACATACTAGAAGAAGAAATGGTAAACAAATGAAGGATAAGGCAAATAAAGGAGAGGAAGAAAAGAAATTCCCTCAACCCTCGAAGAATGAGGATTGAGGGACTTGGAAGGAAGGAGAGCCATGAAAGGCAGATAGGAAAGTGAAAGAGGAGAGGGCCCGCCCCAATGTCAGTGGAAAAAGGGGGCAAAACGAACCAAGCTCAGGAATATCCCTCGGGGTCGCCAACTCCCAAACTCACCAGCCGTGAGCCCTTGGGGGTGTAGCACTATCCACGGTGCTCCAGACGTGGTGGGGCTACACACACCCTGCCTCCTTGAGGGCCTTGTGCAGAAGGCAGGAGATAACATGAAAACAAAAAGAAGCCTGATCCCTCGAAGAATGAAAGGGTATCAGGAAAGATGAGATAAGAGCCAATTAAGGCGGGAAAGTGAAAGACTCCCTAGGCCTCGGATACCCTAATACCATCGGGGTTGGAAAAGTTGACCAAGAGAGGTCGACAGGAAGAGGACGTAGAGGAACCCGGCACAAGTAAGTGGAAGCAATGCTGGACTCAGCTAGGGTCCCGTGGTCGCCAACCCACGTCCCATTAGTTGTGAGCCCCTGGGGGGGGGGGGCAATTTGGGGTCCTATATCCTATAGTTCTATATACGTGGTATATTTTGTCTTGGTTGACAGCCAGAATGATTAGGACGGTATTTTGCGGAATGAGTCGTTTGACTACGACTTGTTTATAATGCGGTGAGCAGACATCGAGTTTAGACTATTTTTGTTTTAAAGTTGTCCAATAAATCCAAAGTTTTTAATCGACTAATTCGATTACGTTCAGTCTATTCCGGTTGAATAAATATTTTGCTACAAACCTGTGCACGACCAGCAATGTCAAACTTGACAAATAAACAAATAATCCTCTCAGTGATAGAAAATTATAACGCTGTTGATTAGCTCAAGGCTCTTTTTGCTCCACTGTCTATTAGCATAAACTGTCAACAATAGAAGCATTGTTGGAGTGTTCAAGCCTCTTATTGCTACACTGTCTATTAGCATAAACTGTCAACAATAGAAGCATTGTTGGAGTGTTCAAGCCTCTTATTGCTCCACTGTCTATTAGCATAAACTGTCAACAATAGAAGCACTGTTGGAATGTTCAAGCCTCTTATTGCTACACTGTCAATTAGCATAAACTGACAACAATAGAAGCACTGTTGGAGTGTTCAAGCCTCTAATTGCTACACTGTCTATTAGCATAAACTGTCAACAATAGAAGCATTGTTGGAGTGTTCAAGCCTCTAATTGCAACACTGTCTATTAGCATAAACTGTAAACAATAGAAGCATTGCTGGAGTGTTCAAGCCTCTTATTGCTACACTGTCTATTAGCATAAACTGTCAACAATAGAAGCATTGTTGGAGTGGTGAAGCCTCTTATTGCTCCACTGTCTATTAGCATAAACTGTCAACAATAGAAGCATTGTTGGAGTGGTGAAGCCTCTTATTGCTCTATTAGCATAAACTGTCAACAATAGAAGCATTGTTGGAGTGGTGAAGCCTCTTATTGCTCTATTAGCATAAACTGACAACAATAGAAGCATTGTTGGAGTGTTCGGGCCACCAACACTGTGTTACCCTCGGCTAGGCATAGCGAAGTTCATGCCTGCGAGCAAACGCATCAAGTCAAGTCTGCTTGTAGTATTGTACGAAGGCAATCATGAATCAAGATACAACGTCAAGATAGCACCCTTAATAAAAAATTATTACACTCTTTACTTGAGCGTCAACGATTGCGGCTTCGTATCCCGGCGATGGAGTTGAGATACAGCACCTTAATTGCAGCGGAAGTGTGCGTGCGACATCAAGATTGACTCAAGGTAGATTCTTGTCACCAAGCCAAACGGTTTTCCTTTTTATTGCAGCTTGTATTATGTGCGCTCCAAACTAGTGGCGTAGCTAGGATTTGCTTCTGAGCGGAGTCTAATCTCAAGTAATTGCGTTTTTGGTTTTGTGTTGGTTGTTTTCTACTTTTTTCTTTTTGCTTTGGGTTTTTTATTTTGGATTTTGTGTTTGTTTCCTGCTTTTGTTTCTGAATTTTGCTTTTTGCTTTTTGTTTTTGGTATTGTGTATCTTATCATCTTAAATGATCTTGTCGCCTTCGTCGTTACGCTGGGGTCTGGCGTTACGTTATGGTGACGGACGGACAGATGCACTGAGGTGTGTGACGTCATAGTACCGCTCGGTGCATGTGTACCCCGACAATCTCTACTTCGTTAGTATAAGACAAAAATCCCCGATTCTTGGATGTCACGGGTAATCTCGAGAACCATTGGATGGATTTTGATGCGGTTTTCACCAATCTGTAAAGGATATCTCGAGGAAAGATTCTGTAGAAAATAATTTATGTATGATCAAAGGAAGCCAAGCAGTAATGATTTCAATGAAAAAGTCGAAAACAAACTTGGCGTCCGTGCACTTCTTAAGCTTACGCTGGGCAAACCTTTAAATATATCAATATACTATGAGTGTAAGAATTGGTCAGCATGAAAAGTTCTACAAAAAAGTCCGCGAGAGCATATCTCTATCTTCAATACATCGCCCACTATAAGTGTTTATAGACTGGATGGAAGGGGCACGTCCCCGCGCGCTTGACCTTGCTTTGCCCTTGGTTTGCACTTGCCGTTCGCGAGTAATTTGAAACAAGATAAGCAAGATAAGTATTATGCAGATAATTTTCTAACATGTCAAGAGTCTTTCTAGTATTTTTCAGCATTTGTAGCATTTAAAATGATACAAAGTCTAATCTTTCAGACTGACTGTCACTTTTTTTATCTGATTTTAGTTTTGTTTTTGAATTTGGTTTTTACGTTTTTGTGTTAGTTTTCTACTTTTGCTTCTGTTTTTGAATTTTGCTTCTTTGCTTTGTGTTTTTTTGTTTTGTGTTCGTTTTCTGCTTTTCCTTTTTTCCTTGAATTTTGCTCTTTTGTTTCTATTATGTGTTTGATTTTCTGCTTTTGCTTTTGAATTTTGCTTTTTGCTTTGTGTTTCTTGTTTTAGGTTTTGTGTTTGTTTTCTGCTCTTGCCTTTGTTTTTGATTGTGTGTTTGATTTCTGTAGTCTATTTTATGTTTGTTTTGTTCTTTCGATGTTTTATTTTGCTTTGTGTAGTCTAGTTTGTGTTTGTGTAGTGATTTTGTTTTTGAATTTTGCTTTGTGTTTTTTGTTTTCGTTTTTGTGTTTGTTTTCTGCTTAAGCATTTGTTTTTGAATTTTACATTTTGCATTGTGTTTTTTGTTTTCGGGTTGTGTTTGTTTTCTGTTTTTGCTTTTGTTTTGTATTTTGCTTTTTGCTTTCTGGTTTGGCCACGTGCTTGTTATTACTTTTTGCTTTGTGCGGGGATAATATGAGACAATCAATGAAAGCAAACCTCTCAATGTAGCCTATGTTCTCAGATTATAAACGCACATCGTTTGACCACAATCCGGAAATTGGCTTTTTTTATTTTCCAAAATAAATATTTAAACAAATTACGTTTTTTTTAAATTATTTGGCTCTGTGGGCGGGAGGATTGATCCTCGTAATCACCCCGCGTATTTACGCCACTGCTCCACGGAAGGAAAAGGCAAAATATTCGGTGCCTGATGAAATTTCAATGCTGCATATGACGTGGAATCAGTGCCATTCCTTTTGACAAGTCTCTATTTTGCTCAGAACATAGTGTACCTGTGTAATTAGTGCCGAGTGGTTTTAATTACTGATCACTGACCTTGGTTAGCGTTTAGCCGTGCCATTTACGACTGTCTTGTTGATGGGTTTGTTCAAATACTCCCTAGTTATTGACGTTCCTACGGGGTTGGCAAGAAGAGATGATGATGATAATAATATTGTTGTTTTAAGGGGCCTAACATCTAGGTTATCTGCCCCTAACGGTTTGGGTGATAGTGAAAGATGAGATGAGAATGAAAACTATAACTAATACTAACTACAGACTTACAAACTAGAAGAAGAAATGGTAAACAAATAAAGGATAAGGCAAATACAGGACAGGAAGAAAAGAAATACCCTCAACCCTCAAAGAATGAGGATTGAGGGACTTGGAAGGAAGGAGAGCCATGAAAGGCAGATAGGAAAAGGAATGAGATGACGGTCCGACTCAAGGTCAGATGAAAAAGGAGACACAACGGATCCACTTCAGGAATCCCTCGGGGTCGCAAACTCCCAAACTCACTAGCTGTGAGCCCTTGAGGGTGTAGCAATAACCAGGGTGCACCAGAAGTGGTGGGGCTACATACACCCTGCCTCCTTAAGGGCCTTGTGCAGTAGGCAGGAGATAACATGAAAAGAAAAAGAAGGCTGACCCCTCGCAGAATGAGGATATCAGGAAAGATGGGAGAACGGCCAATTAAGACGGAAAAGAAAGAGACTCCATAGGCCACGGATACCCTAATACCGTCGGGGAAGGAAGAGAACAAGAGTTGACCAAGATAGGTCGACAGGAAAGAAGACGAAGAGGAGCCCGTCACAAGTAGACTAAGTGGAAGCAATGCCGGACTCAGCTGGGGTCCCGTGGTCACCAACCCACGTCCCACTAGATGTGAGCCCCTGGGAGGAGGCATGAAGAGAGGTATGTCTCGAAGAGGGGACACTGGGAAGCGGCTGTGGCCAATTAGAAGGTATGAAACTTTGAAGCCATTTTTCAGTGTTGCCACATGACAATATAATCCTATCCTGAACAAAATTACATGAGATTAAAAATATTTGTTACGGATTGGAGAAGAGAGATAAACTATAGGATTCAATCTCGCACCCTTGGGACAGCAGGCAAGAATGTTACCACTGCGCCACGCAGTCAGCCAGTCAGTCAAGTTGCTTCAAGTGGACGCAAAATATAATGGAACGATTTCATAAATTCTGGTAATATCCAAGATCTGGTCCAGCCTGATCCGAGAGAGGTATTAGGTAAAACGTAAGCCAGTACCGTGTAATGTTACCAACGATACCATCTTAATTCATCCACAACCGGTTCTACCATCTGTGCTCTCTTAATGAGGTTCAATTAAAATACTTGAAAAATTATCTTTTGTTCTCATTTCAAGCATCATTAAGCAATAATGTAGATGTTGATGCGCCCCTAAAACCTAGAGAGAGTATGGCAGACACGTCACGGATGAGGACCGATGATGTTTCTCTCTTCTTGTGCGGGGGAAATAAGTTAGACGATCGTCATTTAGGAAAAGCGCGTGAATAAATCAAAATACCAATGAATCATTGCATTTTATTCTTTAAGTTCGACGCCATTTGAAATGGCAACAAGTTGATGCACGCCAAAAACTCTAGAGTAAACAGTTCTTCAATTAATGAATGAAAATCCACAGCCTGCTTCCAGTCTCCGACCGGGTCAGGAATGGAATGAATGAAGCCCCCATCTAGCGGCGAGGATATGAACTGTGCCGGCTGCCGAGGCCTGAAGCACTCCTTTGGGGCAATGATTAAATTAATGACAAATGAAATGATAGTGGAGAGTGTTGCGGGAATGAAATTTTGACAGGGAAAACCGGAGTACCCGGAGAAAAACCTGTCTGCCTCCGCTTTGTCCAGCACAGATCTCACATGGAGTGACCGGGATTTGAACCACGGACCCAGCGGTGAGAGGCCGACGTGCTGCCGCCTAAGCCACGGAGGCTTCAAGTTCTTCACTAAATATCGATTGCAATTAAATTTGAACAGCCTAGTTGTTGTTGTTGAATAATTGAGGGGTTTTTCGATATCGTGGTCATGTAGCCCCGTGTAGACCCTACTTGGATGTCTGCTAACATATGTTATTGTGATGGGTGATAAAATACAAGATACAAGATACAAAATACAAAACAAAAAAACACACAAATATAAAAAATATAAAATACAAAAATTACAAAATACAAAATATAAAACATAAGTGTGTGTGTATTTCTAATTCTGATGAGGATTTGGGGGGAGGCGGCCGTGGTCTTAAGTTAGGAACCATTCCGGCATTTGCCCGGAGTAGAAGTGGGGGAACTACGGTAAACCACTTCCAAGATGTCTGAGATGGGGCTCGAACCCTCCTCGTCCCAGTTTTGCCTCACGTTTTACCTCATCCCAGCCCTCAGACCACAATTAAATTTCTCTGCAGAGCCGGGAATCGAACCCGGGCTTCTGTGGTGACAGCCGAGAATGCTACACACTAATTGTAGCCTAATTGTCATGTTAGATAAATCACCAGAGGATTTGTTGTTGTTGTTACTTCAGCTAAGGTGCTTGGATATCATGGACATTAATCCCCGTGTACTTGAGTCAGTGTAGAACTTGTCTGATAACCTGTGTTAGTGTGGTGTCTGTAGTAGTGTGTATATTTGTATAACTAGGGTGAGGATTGGGAACAAGGTGTCAGTTGCATTTGATTTCTATTACTATGTCAACGCTGAAAATGGCTTCCAATTCAACAATATTCATTTATTTATTTATTTATTTATTTATTATTATATTTTTTCATCATATCAGTGGGTTATGGCAACTTCTCATAGTTGATGATGATGAAGATGATGATAATTGTTGTTTTAAGGGGCCTAACATCTAGGTTATCGGCCCCTAATGGTTTGGGTGATAGTGAAAGATGAGATGAGAATGAAAACTATAACTAATACTAACTACAGACTTACAAACTAGAAGAAGAAATGGTAAACAAATAAAGGATAAGGCAAATACACGACAGGAAGAAAAGAAATGCCCTCAACCCTCGAAGAATGAGGATTGAGGGACTTGGAAGGAAGGAGAGCCATGAAAGGCAGATAGGAAAGGGAAAAGAAGAGAGGGCCTGCCCCAAGGTCAGAGGAAAACGGGACAAAACGGACCCAGCTCAGGAATCCCTCGGGGTCGCCAACATACAAACTCACCAGCCGTGAGCCCTTGAGGGTGTAGCAATATCCAGGGTGCACCAGAAGAGGTGGGGTTACATACACCCTGCCTCCTTGAGGGCTGTGAGCAGAAGGCAGAAGTTAACATGAAAAGAAAAATAAGGCTGATCCCTCGAAGAATGAGGGTATCAAAAAATATGAGACGAGGGCCAATTAAAGCGGGAAAGTGAAAAACTCCCTAAGCCTTGGATACCCTAATACAGCCGAGGTCGGAAGAGAACAAGAGTTGACCAAGAGAGGTCGACAGGAAAGAAGATGAGAGGAGCCCAGCACAAGTAAGTGGAAGCAATGAGTGACTCAGCTGGGGTCCCGTGGTCGCCAAACCACGTCCCACTAGATGTGAGCCCCTGGGGGGACACACACAGCAGGTTTGTTGCCGATTATGGGAATTGGCACTGCGATATCAAGGAGAAAGATTTTCTTCCGCACTTTGTCCACAAGAACGATATCTGGCTGGTTTGCTGGTGTGCTTTTATCAGTAATAACTGATCGGTCCCATAACCACTTGTGACTAGGATTTTCCAAAACGGCGTCAGGGACAAGACAAAGTATTTTCAGATAAGCACTTCTGCGCAAGGCGTAGATGCATTATTTAGGGTACTTGGTTGTGCCTTATCATGTAACCAGTACAGGTGATTGCTTGTTGGATTGTTTCCGGCTCTATTTGGCATATTTGGCATTTATTATTATTATTATTATTATTATTATTATTATTATTACTTTTATTATTATGGGCGGGCATCAATTCCACTCAGTCGAACATCAATTCCCCTCGATTTTCCTTAATTCCACTCGGTCCTCCAAGGGACCCAAGAATGAGTTCCTCAACTCCGCTCAGGCTTTGGCAAGGGGTCGGCAAAGGGGTTATCCCCAATGACGTAAAGAAGTGTCATAACCCTCCTGCTCGCATTATGGCACAAAATACAAGTGATTTAAAATTAATCATAATATTCTTTTAAATAAGTCTGCCAAGTTTTCTATCTTTTTCTACAAATTTTATGCATTATTTTTAACATGTGCATAATTAAATGTTTGTATGTTTTTTCAACCTAGTCAGAAATTATAAAATTAAATTTAGATAATAATACTGTAGGTGTATAATTTGTACCTAAAAAAATACTTTCGATATCAGCTGTGGATACTGAAAATACTCTTTTCCAGCCTAGAACGGAAAAATCAGCTGCATTCAAGACTTCGCTCATGCGCTGCAGAAGGTGTTTGACCCGGCCCTTGGTATGCGAGCAGGAGGGTTTACGTCATTGGGAATAACCCCTTTGCCGACCCCTTGTCAAAGCCTGAGCGGAGTTGAGAAACTCATTTTTGGGTCACTTGGAGGACCGAGTGGAATTAAGGAAAATTGAGGGGAATTGATGTTCGACCATTATTATTATTATTATTATTTGTTTTGCCATTTCAATTTGCGCGTTGGAACTTGCCAAATGGCTTGATGATTTCCCGTTCTTCTGAATTCTCTTCAACAATTCACTGTGCTGTTCCTTTGACCATTTCTTACCAGTTCCTCGCAAAAGCAGCCTCCTTATCCAACATATAAATTAGATACAATAAACCACCCCTAAGTTACGCGAAGTCCAAATCATAGTACATCTAATAAGACAGTGTAACAACCTCTGGGTATCCAGTACAAAATGGTCTGTCACGAGAGAATAATTTCTCCCCGACATATACCTGTATAGTCGATTCCGGTGCAAAACATTAGTGCCCGAATTCATCCTTACTCAGTTTCTCTCTGGTCATGGAAACTTTAAGTGCTACTTCGAACGTTTTAAAATCAACATTACAGGCGATTGCTTGTGCTTTTGTGAATCTTCTCAAACAGTGGACCATTTTCTCTTCGACTGTGCCAAGGATAAGATTCGAACTTGAGTGTTACCAAAACAACATGGAACTTTGAAAACAATCATTCCACCTGTTTAAGAAATCCTGCTGTTACAAACAGTTCCGTAAGTTCATTCACCACATCTACAATAATCTAGTTCCATAATTTTGTGTTAAGGACCAATAATTAACTGATCAAAACTAGACAAAAGTTTGGTGCTTTTCAGTCGGTCAACACGAATGTACCCAAAAAGATCTGGGTTATGTCCTAATTCTGAAATAAATTACATGAATTAATAAATACACTTGGATGACCAGTTTCGATCGTCAAGCGATCATCATCAGATCCGTTACACTTAGGCAATAACATCTATGTTTGAGATTAAAGGTGAAAATATTTACAATATGTACAATTATGAGATCTACACAGGGCCAAAAATTGTGTGCATGTCTGTGTGTGCTATCAATTATTTAGTTGCAGTATTGGTAATGCAACTGTCGGTGTATGCTAAATGCAGTATATATGATATTAGGTGAAATGCTAAAATGGTGATAAAAATCCGGAGTTTGTCTGTTTGGGGTGATTTATATGATTTTGTATAACCATATTATAATCACCCCAAACAGACAAACTCCGGATTTTTATCACCATTTTAGCATTTCACCTAACATTAGATATACCGTAATACACTTAGCATACACCGACAGTTGCATTACCAATACTGCAACTAAATAATTGTAAATATTTATCACCTGTATTCTCAAACATAGACGTTATAGCCTAAGTGTAATGGATCTGATGATGATCGCTTGACGATCGAAACTGGTCATCCTAGTGTATTTATCATTCTCATGTAATTTATTTCAGGATTAGGGCATAACCCAGCTCTTTTTGGGTACATTCGTGTTGACCGACTGAAAAGCACCAAACTTTTGTTTACTTAGGCAACACTGAAAGATGGCTTCAAACCTCACAATGTGATCAAAACTATAACCCTAATATATTCATGTACAATAGGGTTCAAACTGTTAGGATATTCAATAAATAAATAAATAAATAAATACCAGTTCTCTTTTTGGGTTTTCCCAAAATTGTGAGTTTATTTACTGATGTTCTATAGACTTCCCGATTTCTGATGATCTCTTCAATGAAGTCTATTTTTTCTAACCACCTTTCCGGTGAATTCATTATGTTGGTGATGTGATCTGTTGTCGTCCAGAGAAGCGTGTGCTCAGTACGGCGACCCCCGGCACATCATTTCGCATACCGAGGCCAGCTAGTGACCTTGCCGGAGGCACACTCATATTGGGCAGACTCCAACACTCAACTCTTCTTCCTTTTCTAGTTCCTTATAAACAAGCCCAACATCTACATATCACACTCTCTTCAGCATCCTTCTACATACAACAGCCTAAACATTTGTATCAAAAAATACTTAATCATGATAAATACCTTCGTTTTTAACTTGGATATCTGGCACAGTCAATTGGCATTTGAGGGTACGCAAATGCGATGGGGCCGTGTCAGTAGATTTACTGGCACGTTAAAGATTCCCTTCGGGGCAAAATGCCAGCACCCCGGCGTCTCTAAAAGCTGCTGTAGTTAAAAGGGGCGTAACACCAATAACATATAACTTGGATTTATTTTAGAGCTGAATGCCTATAACTAGGTTATTAGCGTGGTTACGACGGTAACGAGTGCTCGTCTCCCAGAATCCATTACTATGAATTACTAATGTTGCCACATAATAAAAATATTAATAATAATAATAATAATAATAATAATAAAGGGGTCCAAAATGGAGTGAGACTGGGTTTCAAGTACATGAATCTTTCTATTGATTGCCTAGCTTTTGCAGACGATCTTGCAATTTTCTTCGATTCTTTAGACATGGCCACAAAACAAATTGACCAGCTACAGACACAAGCAACAAAACTGAAAGACAAAACAAGTGTTCCTGAAAAATAACATTTCCTTAAATATTTTTGTGAAACCATCAATAACATAAGTGATCCATTATTAATTACTTTGTAAAAGGCGAGGGAGGGGGAGGAGGTAAATTTTATGTTCACTTTTAGGGGAGGTGTGAGAGTAAAAAGGTTCAGAAACCCTGCAATAGATGTTCTCATTCTCGAGCGTAACATTCATAAAAGTATTTCTTTTAATAGGCGTATCATAATAATAATAATAATAATAATAATAATAGATTAATAAATTCAATTTCTTTATTAAACAGGCTACTAATTATATTTTAGTGATATGTCTTACGAATCTGACGGCAAATCCAGTTCAGATTACCTCTGAGACATATTATTTATAAGGATGAACGATGTAACTTTTTCTTTAATAAACCAAGGCCGGTATTAACCCTTTATGAGTTAGTGGTCCATATATTAAGGACATTTTATATTGTCAATGATGCTGATGGTTGAATCTTTCAGCCATTTATTTTGGAAGTGATAACATAATATTATCTCTTTAGCTCCTTGACCTAAAGAACACGAAACAATTTTTTAATAAAACACTTAAATTAAAAAGTATTAAAAATGGTAGGCCTAATAAAACTATAATTAAAATTAAATAAGCTCATAAAAATTAAAATTAAAATACTTTTAAACCTTAATTTTTAAAACATTAAAATGTTACAGATAATTCAAATTAATATTAATTATTATTAGGGCGAAACGATTAAAATTTAAAAATAAATAAGCTTATAAAAATTAAATTCTATAATTTTATAATCTTAATTTTAAAGAAAACAAAATTTAAAATTAATAATAATTAATACTAGGGTAAAACTATTTAAATTAAATTAAATACAAATAAATGATCTGCAATAATATTGTGTCCTATAAATGGTTAACGGCAGTATTAAAGGCGCCGGGACATTCCCATCAGACCGAGCAGTGCTTAAATGTCTTTTTAGCTTATGCGTGGCGAGAATTGAAACCAGGTTGAAGATTATCCTGAATACAGTAACATACACCACACTAGGGAGACTAGACTTGGCCATACACTGTCACATTCGTACGACGTACTGCACCCTTCAATAAAGCATGGTTTTGTCGAGAGTCGTCTACGGGGTCGTGTTCAGCCCTGACTGCGTTACACAGCAAAGTTCGCTTAAAACAACATGCTCTAATGAATAGAAAGGTTCATGACAGAGGCTATACTAGAAATAAAATGAATAACAAGTAGAATAAAAATAAATTTAATGACTGAAAATATGTGCATAATAATAATCATAAATAAAAACAAATCCTCCCTGACTTTCACCCCCTTAATAAATAATAATAATAACACTGAGCGGTAGGAACTCGCTCGTCACAACAAGACAATGAGAAAGCAGCTTCACATAAATGATAAAATCATAACATAAGCTTTTGAGCGGTAAGAACTCACTCGTCACAACATATAGATACAAGTCCATTTTTCTGGTCAAGAAGTTACATAATGTGTGGTGTACTGTTCGTTAATGAGAAACTGAGTACTGATGCGGGTCCGTTTACAACTGAAACAGACATGTTGCTTACGGAGTGCGTCTTTTAAATCACACTACGGCTATGGGACCCATCATTAATTAATACACTACAACTACTACTGACACATGCAAGATCTAATAATCTAAACAAAATGAAGAATCTCCCTGAGATTCTTACTGGTGCAGGAGCACACGGAATAAAAAGAGCATGCCATAAATAGGCCAAAAACCGCTCTCATCAACTTGGGGACATAGCTCCGCGCACCCTAACTTGACACGGGTCAAGAACGCATCAAAATAAACACACCAAAAATATTGAACCAACAACAACAAAATACATGCCTAACGGCTGAAAAAAACAATGTTTACATTTATATGAAACGCCAGACAAACACGAATTTCGGTGGCTACCTTACAGTATGGACAGCTCCCAATTAATCAAGCAATACTCATTATAACCGATCAGGTTTTGTGAATTTAAAACAACATCATAAATTGCAGTATAAGAAAGCAGATCTGTTACTAATGACTAGACCCGTTATCTGATTGAGCTCCCCCTTCTTGTATGAGTCACGCTGTCCTACAAATACCTCTCTCTGTCTGGCAAGCTAAGTGCAGTTCCCTCTGGAAACATCAACATATCTCAGGCATCCCAAGGATGGCGAGAAACCAATATATACCACGAGTTCAGCCCCGCGAGGTCATGAACTGGGTTGACATGGAGCAAGTCAGAATAATCACCATGATATATTCTCGCTAGCACATCATAAAATCACATACGCACCCATAGCTTGGACAAAATCTCATACACACTCACTCTCTGGGTCGGCTCAAACAGATCAACAATACTACTGCGTCCATTGACACATTAACAAAAACACACAACAGAAACTCGGGTGCAAAGTGCCATCCCGTTCAAATCTGCTGGAAAGCAACTATCGAAAACAATCCTGATCCGTCATAAGATTCTACTCACAAATAATCTTTTACCCTCCAAATTCTATTTTTTAATCTCAAAATTAATTCAGTTCCATTTTTGTTGTAAGGCAAATCTCCGAATAATAATGCTTGACCGCGATTTACGCGAGCGAGATCGGGCATCGGCGGCGCGTCTCGCCCCGTACAGTTAAACCAAATACAATCACAAAATATAAAAAATACGCAACGCTCGGCTAGTCCCATATTTAATGTGTCAGTAAAACATAAACTAATAATCTACATTACCAAGCAAGCAAGCAAACAAATATTTACAAAAATATCCCATAACATCGTAGCTGACTTAATAAATAAATAAAATTTATTTGGTACTCAATCCTTTAAAACAGCGCCAGGAATTACGTCTGCAGCCATCTCCTTTAAGATGTTTATCTGGTCATTGACATCTTCAGGCAAATGTCCTGCTGGTTCCCAGATCCATCCTCGTTCTTGGACGTCATCACGTGCTGAATTAAATAAAGTTTTGTCAGATACACACACGATATAATTCCTACTATATTCACCTATCAAGTACTATATTCCTTGACAGTCTATTTGGTGAATTACTTCGATGAACTGGTCCTATCTGGTAGTACTGGGACTACAAATAAATCACTGAAGTTATACTATAATAAATAAGTAATGAGTTCCGTCCTCAGACGAACAAAAAATAGTGGTCGACGTTACGCCCTCAGACGTACAAAATAAGTGGTCCTCTTCCGTCCTCAGACGTACAAAATAGTAATGATCCTCGAAGCATCTTGGATCCTTATAAATGACACTGACTAGGGTAGGTGTGGAAGGGGATCTATTAAAAAATATTCCATAATAACTATCAGACTAGCATGCGACCAGTATCATTGAGTTCGTAGCAGTGTGGAGGTTACGATTATGCTGTAGCCGGCTTGAATCGATCGTGGAATTAATCTGTAGATAACTCCCGCGTTAATCTACTCGTGCGCGTTCCCAAGCCGAGTTCCCGCTAAGACAAGGCGTCTTGATACTATTGGCTTAGACTCTTGTATGTCTTTGCGCGTTTTTACAAACATTTCTGCCGTAGGGAGTGGTTCACATGGTGATAGACCAATTACCTTGTAGCATTTGATTTCTTCCTTGGCGCCAATCTTCATAGCAACAAGCCATAGTGTGCGTCCCCAAGTCAACATTCGCGCTGAAAGTTGCACCTGTTCTATGTCTCAAGAATATATACGAATCCTCCTAAAATACCACTGGAGCTTAAACCATTGTGTCCTCTCGGCCACTGATTTCTCAATCTTTTCCCAACACCGTCTGGCTCTCATATCTGTTGTCTGTAGAAATGTATCAAAAGATGATGAATAAATATCAGAATCCTTTATATAGCCTGTGGATAAAAGGTTCAGTACACAGAAACTTAGGAATGCGAGAAAGGAATTGCCCAGGTATACAAAAACCTTGGCCCACAGGAAGTTCCCCGAATTGAGAGTAGATAGTGCCCAAGGTAACTGCTCTCAACAGGACCGCGCAAGACACCTGTTCAATACAACCTGTATTGACCATTTAACCACAGTCACATATTCACTCCAAACAAGCAAGTTTGGAGGTCAATCACCACTTCCACAAAACATCACATAGACCACAACTAACAAATATTGACGAGCTGCATTATCTCAACTAATACTGCAACTAAATAAGTGTATATATTGTAAATATTTTCACCCATACTTTCTGACATAAATTTTAGGGCCTAGGTGTAATGGATCTGATGATGATCATCCAAGTGTATTCATTAATCTCATGTAAATTTTTCCGGATTAGGGAATAACCCATCTCATTTGGGGAAAATCGTGTTGACCGACTGAAAAGCATAAAACTCTCGTTTACTAAGGCAACACTGAAAATGGCTTCATACCTAATCTAATCATCCGATCTTTACCAAATTTTGCAACACTATACCTTTATGTATGAAGGATCTTTTGACCAAACTACAAGGTCATCAGCCCAATCATTTGCGGATCGTGGCCATGTGTGTGTGCAAATCGATTTCCCCTATCTATTCAAACACGGTGAACCGAATTGAACCAAATTAGGTACAGAGTAGCACTAGCAAAGGGCACCTCAGTGTCATGTTTTGTATCGCCGCCATCTTGACGGAAACGTAATGGCGGCCACCCAAATGTCAAAGGCTTAAATCAAATTACGACCAATCTAATCATCTGATCTGTACCAATTTTTGCAACATTATACCTTTATGAATGAAGAATCTTTTGACCGAGCTACTAGGTCATCAGCCCAATAACTTGAGGATAGCGGCCATGTTTGTGTGCAAATCGATTCCCCCTATCTATTCAAACACGGTGAAACCGAATTGAACGAAATTTTGTACAGAGTTATCACTAGCAAAGGGCACCTCAGTGTCATGTTTTATATCGCCACCATCTTGACGGAAATGTAATGGCGGCCACCCAAATGTTCAAAGCTTAGATCAAATTACGACTAACCTAATCATCAGATCTCTACCAAATTTTGCAATATTATACCCTTATGTATGAAGGATCTTTTGACCAAACTACAAGGTCATCAGCCCAATAATTTGCGGATGGCGGCCATGTGTGTGTGCAAATCGATTTCCCCTATCTATTCAAACATGGTGAACCGAATTGAACCAAATTTGGTACAGAGTAGCAATAGCAAAGGGCACCTCAGTGTCATGTTTGTACGACGCCATCTTGACGGAAACGTAATGGCGTCTACCAAAATGTTAAAAGCTTAAATCAAATTACGACCAACCTAATCATCTGATCTCTACTAAATTTTGCAACAATATACCTTTATGTGGTAAGCATCTTTTGACCAAACGACAAGGTCATCAGCCCAATAGCTTGCAGATAGCGGCCATGTATGTGTGCAAATCAATTCACCATATCAATTCAAACACGGTGAAACCGAATTGAATGAAATTTGGTACAGAGGTAGCAAAGGGCACCTCCTATTCATGTTTAATATCCGTACAGCACGTTGTATTTCAACAAGCTACTACAACCAACATTCAATTATACTCCTTGAAAAGGACAAAGAGTTATAACAATACCCATGCATTTAGGAGAAAGTAGGCTATATGTTATTTACTGAACATCTTGTTTTATTTATTTATCGTATGGCTTTTAGTGCCGGGAGTGTCCGAAGACATGTTCGGCACGCCAGAGGCTGTAGCTGCTTCAATAGGGTGAGCAACAAGTTCCGTTCAATTTCAAGTAGTTCCAATGTTCGCTACCAGAAGTCACTGATACCTAGTGGTGAACGTTGGAACTTTGATTGAGCGTTCCAACGAAATCTAACCTAGAAATTTATCTTCACACAAGTTTAGTCTGTTTAAAGATCTTTTAAATGCCATAAATCTATAATATGGGACCGCCGGCTTTACTTCCCTCCGAAAGAAGAAATACTGAAGGATTTTAACGCCCATAAAAAATCCGACGACTTCGGCCGGGTTTGAACCCGTGGCCTTGGGAACAGCAGTTCAGCATGCTACCTACTACGCCACCGAAGCCGATAATAATAATAATTCCATGTGTCTCAATGTCGTGGAGGAACGTTTAATTTTGTATTCACCTGAATTAAAGGCCGGATGTCCTTCCTGACCTCACGTAGTGTTTTAGGTCAAACTCACCCCGCAGTCAACACGATTCGAACCCCGGCCGGGTGAAAGACGAGCACTATGCTATCTGACTCTCCAGTTAATAATATACCATAATTTAAGCAAATTTACGAGAACTAACTCGCCAACAACGGGAGCAACACTGTTATCAGTTTGTAAAAGGGTCAGTAGATGAATCATAGGTCAGAGCATTTTCAGCGACAGACCTGAGAATGGTCTCACGAGCACCTTAATGGCATGAACTATGAATGGGTCGTTAGATTAATATCATCTGTTTGTATTGCACATTTCCTCTTTTCTACATTACTCCGCTTTCCAGAAATTAAGGAAGTAAGAATGGCTTAAAAGATCTATGAATTCCCACCTAGATCTGTAAATAAAAATGTACAAAGCATAGTTAGCTCCACGATAAATCTCCTGGGTCTGACTAACAACCTCCTTGCAGTTACACCGCTATCAACACAGATAAAGGTGTATCAGTAAAATGGTGGGTATTGTTGCTTTCAGTGATCGAATACAAGGGTCAGTTACCCCGAATGATAAGGAAGAAACATATAGCCTACTTTCTCCTAAATACATGGGTAAAGTTTAAACTCTTTGTCCTTTTCAAGGAGTATAATTGGATAATGGTTGTAGTAGCTTGTTGAAATACAACGTGTTATACGGATATTAAACATAAATATATGTGCCCTTTGTTAGTGCTGCCTCAGTACAAAATTTCATTCAATTCGGTTTCACCGTGTTTGAATTGATATGGTGAATCGATTTGCACACATACATGGCCGCTATCAGCAAACTATTGGGCTGATTACCTTGTAGTTCAGTCAAGAGATGCTTCCCACAAAAAGTTATGTTGTTGCAAAATTTGGTAGAGATCAAATGATTAGTTTGGTCGTAATTTGATTTAAGCTTTTAACATTTGGGTGGCCACCATTCCGATTCCGTCAAGATGGCGGCGATATAAAACATGACACTGAGGTGCCCTTTGCTAGTGCTACCTCTGTGTCAAATATCGTTCAATTCGGTTTTACCGTGTTTGAAATGATAGGGGGAATCGATTTGCACACATACATGGCCGCCATATGCAAAATATTGGACTGATGACCTTATAGCATGCTCAAAGAATACTTCTCACATAAAGGTATGTTGCTGCAAAATTTGGTAGATATCTGATGATTAGGTTGGTCGTAATTTGATTTAAGCTTTTAGCATTGGGGTGGCCGCCATTACGTTGCCGTCAAGATGGCGACGATATAAAACATGACACTGAGTTGCCTTTTGCGAGTGCTACCTCTGTACCAAATTTCGTTCAATTAGGTTTCACCGTGTTTGAATTGATAGGGGGGGGGGGGACAGACTTTCAGAAAACACACACTCACACACACACACACAAACAGACACAAAGACAGACACACACTTTTTGGCCCTGTGTAGATCTCATAAGTCTACTTTCATTTTTTGAAAAAATCGAAAGTAGGCTAACTAGATAAATTCCTCTGTTCGTCACCAGAGAGCAGCTGCCAGAAATTACTGTATGGACCATGGTAGAAAAAACATGCCATAATAATAAGAACGGCGGACAGAGTAGTTGTTGTTGTTTGAGTCTTCAAAGAGCAGGAGAGAAGAATGGAAATGGCTTATCAACTAACGAAGGATACATACAACAAAGAGGGTCTATCCTTTGGAGCTAAATTCCGACACTTAGATACTGTTGTCAAACCTGAATGTCTGTATTGTTGCGTGTCGCCGCAGGCCGGCAGGAGGCTCTCGGAGGGAGGGGCATTTTTGACAGACCAAGGCAGCTATCTAGTGGCCTTGGACAGACCCAGCAGCGAGAGAGAGAGAGAGTTCCCACACCCCCTCGGCCCCTCCCACCGGCAGTCAAAATAACCGAGCACCTGTGAGTCATCGCGGGCCGGCCGGAAAATGCGCGAATGGTCTGGATGTGGAACCCACGAGAAAAGACTCAATGCGGCAATAGGTTGTGACATTTAGAACTTTCCAAGCCAGGGGCTGATTCCATATATACCAGCGAGCCGCGGCGATAAGGCAGTGTATTGGACAGTATTGGTCAGTGTTAGTGTGTATTGAAGTGTGGTCGAGTGAGTGAGTGCGGAGCAGTACAGTGATTATTACTGGACGTCTACGGTAACAGAGTGGAAGCCTGTCTGCCAGGGAGCAACTTTGAGTCAGGACTGTGAGTGCTTGGAGGTGTCGCGGTGCTTCGTGGAAGACGTGGTCGTGGGATCGACACGGGACGAGCAGGAGCGCACAAGGAGCAGCAAGAGGACTCGGGAAGTAAGTGAAGTGGCAGTGGCAAGGCTGTAGAGAACCTGTGTAGTCTGTACGTGAGTGTGAGCTGGACACTGTAACGCCTCACGGACAGAGAGAACATAAATAGCAAGGACTGTGTTTTTGAGCTAGTTCATGTTTTTACCTGAGCGACAGTAGTGCGGCGACGTGACGTACGAAGTTACGAAACCCTAGTGAGGCTGATTCTCCAGACAGCGAGGCAGCGTGAATCATACGGAGGGACTGAGTTTTGAGGAGTGTGTGCGTACCTAGTGCGACAGAGATATTGTGGTGAATTGCGAAACTCAGGGGGCTGTTCCCTAGCCAGCGGACAGCGAAGCAGTGTGCAGTGGTGAGTGACTGGCTATCGTGAATAACTGTAGTTTGTGTACAAGGCAGAGTTGCAGGTATTAATAGCGAGGACAGTAATGTGAACGTAGGCTAAGTGTGGAAGCTATAGTGTCTAGTAGTGTCTTATGAAGTGAGGTTCAGTGCTTATTGTGTGGTGTATTTTTCCTGGCCTGCAATAAAGCTAATATTTCGTTAAAGAAACAATTGTGTTGTGCTTTCACCCACCGTAATCCAGTTAACGAACTTGCCACTAGGGGTGGCACGTAACAGTATGCAGTAGAAACACTAGATATGATTGGGAATGGTGGCCTCGAAGACATCCGAAAGAGGGAAAGGAAAATGCTCCGAAAAATCTTAGGCCCAAATATCAAGGATGGAGAGAGGAGACTCAAACCTAACAAAGAACTATACCTGAAGACAGGAGGAGTCGTAGCCCTAATGAGAAAAAGGAGAATACAGTTTTATGGACAGTTGGTGAGGATGAACGGTGCCAGATTGACAAAGACGATTTTTGATTCTTCAGGAAGAGGAAGACGGTGCCGAAATGGTTTCGGGAAGTGAGAATGGACTCGGATCGGATGGGGGCGAAAGAAGGAGACATAATGGACAGAGAGCGATTTAGACGACTGGTTGAGGGGCTTACGAGTTTCCAGGAGACAGGGGAGTTGTCAGTGAGGACATGAAGATCTTACACGGAGGAACACAAGAAGGAAGCGGCAGAGAGTAAAAGTGATTGAATATATTCTTAGTTCCATCTCTTAACGTACAGAATACAACATTTGGTTGAAGTCTAATGGATAGCATGGACGTTACATGCAGTTAAACATTGGATCTAACAGCGCGCGTAAAATCATGTTGGCAACAATGACATACATGTATTGGTCATAAATAATCTGAAATAATATGGTCTATTGTTGTGTCAATTTTGAATGAAATCCATTAGTTAGTATAGAAGTTACATGCATTTTAAATTGGACTTATCAGCAGGCTTAGAATCATGTTGGCAGCACTGGCGTAGGACTATATCAGTTACTCCAAATTAATGCAGAATGCCAGGTACTATACATGTGCAAAGTTTAGAGCTATTGGATTGCATACATTCTGATATATTGATATTAGGGTAACAAAAATAGAGACAGTATTTATTAACAGTTGGCAGCCCTGGTTACTCTTAAGAATACGCATAGTCATATCTGTTATGGTACACATATCACACACGAAATTTGGTTGAAATCCAAATGGTAGTATAGAAGTTACATGTATTTATAGTTGGACCTCTCAGCAGGCTTAGAATCATGTTGGTATCACTGACGTATATAAGTTACTCCAAATTAATATAGAATGTCAGGTACTATACATGTTCATAGTTTAAAGCTGTCGGCTTGCATACTTTCTGATATATGGGTATTTGGATAAAATAAATTGAGAGCATTTATTAACAGTTGGCAGCCCTGTTGGCACTTAAGATTACGCTCAGTCATATCTGTTTATGTACACATGGCACATACGAAATTTGGTTGAAATCCAATTGATAGTGTAGAAGTTATATGCATTTAAAATTTGGACCTATCAACAGGCTTATAATCACTTTGGCAACACTGACATGTATGGCCTCCTGGAAATTAAACTGCAATATTATTATCTATATGTGTGCCAATTTTGAAATAGCTCCCATTCATACCTTCCAAGATATCCAACATGGAGCTCAAATTTCAATTGCGATTTTTCATCAGTTGGTAGCACTGACATCATTTTCAAATACGGCCGTGAGATATTCAGGTATAGATCTTTACTCCTACCAAAATTTTGTTTCGATTGCTGCAGCCGTTTAGGAGTTGATAGGGGGAGGGTGGACACACACACAGCCAGACAGACAGAAGGACAGACAGACAGACAGGACAGACAGACACACATTTGCCCGATCTCATAAGTCTACTTTTTCCTCATTTTTGCAAAATGTGAAAAGTAAGCTACTAACAATAACACCACCTCCAAAGTGAAGTTCAGAGGAGAGATGACTGATGCCTTTGAAATCAGGACAGGAGTAAGGCAAGTAGATGGGCTATCACCGCTTCTTTTCAACTGTGTTTTAGAAAAGGTCATCCGAGAATGGTGGAAGGAAATTAAAAATTCAAGGGTAGAAAATGGGGTAAGTATATGAATCTTACAATCAACTGTCTAGCCTTTGCAGATG
The DNA here is from genome assembly GCA_946902985.2 of Meconema thalassinum. NCBI lineage: Eukaryota > Metazoa > Arthropoda > Insecta > Orthoptera > Tettigoniidae > Meconema > Meconema thalassinum. The sequence goes on along the minus strand of OX336399.1, from coordinate 12,061,026 downwards.
ATCTAGTGATCTTTTCAGATTCCATTGATATGGCAGAAGAACAACTTAACCAGCTGAAAAATCAAGCACTGAAGGCTGGGCTTCAAATCTCCTTTGAGAAGACACAATTCCTGACAAACATAAAATCAGCGCCCAGGGAACTGGAGGTCAGACTAGGAAAAGTTCAGAAGGCAGAAAAGTTTAAATACCTCGGTGAATGGATAGAGCCTAACCTATCAGAGAAAGAAGTCTTCATGTCACGCATTAATAAAATGGAAATGGCATGCAACCTGACTAAATACATCTACAATAAGAGATCGATATCCTTAAACGCCAAAATTAGACATTACTGCACTGTTATTCGACCGGAGGCTCTGTATGCGGCTGAGACTCTAATAATGAACAAGAAAGGTCTAATGGAAGAACTAGAGGCTAAAGAAAGGAAAATTTTGAGGAAAATCCTGGGTCGCATCAAAGAAAACAGCGAGTACAGAAGGCGTCACAACCACGAATTGTACAAGCACGTGGAGAAGATCAGTGACACGATTCGAAAAATAAGGATTGCCTTTTATAGCCACGTGACACGAATGAGCCCAGGCAGGACATCAAAACGGATATTGACGTACTTTCAAGATAAGAAAATCAAAGGGGCATGGTTTACGGTAGTTGAGAAAGATCTACGTGAAATGGAAATTTCCCCTAAAGATATCCAGGAGCGTGTTGCACTTCATGAAAAACTACGTACGCACAAAGGTTTCCAGCAAAAGCCGAAGCTGAAGACAGGGAAGGCCTGGTCCCAAGAGAGAAAAGAACAACACCAGAGACGAATGCGAGAACACTGGGCGGTAGTTAAGAGCTCGGAAGAAGAGACAGTTGAACTGACGTGGTACCTAGTTGGCCGAATCGAGAAAGAAGAGAAGAATAATAATAAGCTCCTTTAACAACTTACTGCATATGGAACAATTGGGAAAATTGATCGCTTCCGTTATCTCGGCGAATGGGTCCACCTGAATGGCAGAGAAGGCTCTTCAATATCGGAGAGTGCACTAAACTCAATGCAGCCTACTTTCTATAACGTAACCGCTACACCAAGAGGTGTATTTCCAAAAATGTAAAGATCTATCATTATAAAACCGTGATTAGAGCACAGTTTTTATTTGCCGCAGACCCCCTCTTGATGAACAAGAAAGGCAACATGGATGGTTTGGAGAAATTCGAGAGACGTATCCTTCAAAAAATGCATGGACCAAGATTGCTCCCAGATGGCTCTTATCGACTTAAGGGACACTGGGACTGAGTTTTTGTCAGAAATCGCAAAAATATTGATTTTTTTATCCTTTGATATAATTATGCCCCTGACTCGAGCGGATAATTTAGTGAAAGTCTTTTCCGAAGTCCGCCATATTTAAAGGTCCAGCGAATGCTTGAAATGCCTAGTGCATGGTATTTAAACGCCCCCTATTCATGGACTTTCATTGAGGCAATTATTTCTGTACATACTTTCGTAATAAGGAGCTCAGAAAAGCAAGAAAGAGGGTGTTACATATGGTGCTGGGCATTTTTAGCTGATAAGGTAAGCTGATAACTAAAAAAATATGTATGGCTTTATAAAAGTGCATTTTTCTGGGCTTCCCATTTTTTTGTAACAAAATTCGCCCCATATGCATCTGATTTGTAGCTATAATGTAGCAAATTTGTATTCATATTCTATATTAATGCATCCATAAGTACAGTGATTAGTTTTACTGTAGTATTCATAGTGTTGCCATTAAAAATATTTTAATTTTCAAGTAATAGGCTATTAATGGGATAAATAAATTGTGAAATGAGTTAATTTATATCTCAACAAATATTCATATGAACTTAAAACCAATCACTAGGATTGCTTCCATACTAAATATCTATATGGGAAAGTCATGATAAATGACCTTCCTCTATCCGTTTAACGCAAGGACCATTTTAAAAATTTGCATAATTTCTATATAAAACAAGAAATTCCGTGACGAACTAAAGAGCCTACTTTTCATGCCAATGATTATTCTACAGTATATGAACCTATCTAGAATAATGACGAAATTTAGTTGCTAATATCAAAATTTCTAATTAGTTCGAAATACTGTATACCTTGCATAATGTTGCCTAATAGAGCACTACAGTAGGCAGACCTGATGACTGAATATATTCTTAGTTCCATCTCTTAAGGTACAGAGTACAAAATTTGGTTGAAGTCCAATGAATAGCATGGACGTTACATGCAGTTAAACATTTTATCTAACAGCGCACGTAAAATCATGTTGGCAACAATGTCATGCATGTATTGGTCAGAAATAATCTGAAATAATATGACCTATTGTTGTGCCAATTTTGAATGAAATCCATTAGATAGTATAGAAGTTACATGCATTTTAAAATTGGACCTATCAGCAGGCTTAGAATCATGTTGGCAGCACTGACGTATATTAGTTACTCCAAATTCATCTAGAATGCCAGGTACTATACGTGTGCAAAGTTTAGAGCTATTGACTTGCATACTTTCTGATATATTGATATTAGGGTAACAAAAATAGGGACAGTACATATTAACAGTTGGCAGCCCTGGTTGCTCTTAAGAATACGCATAGTCATATCGGTTATGGTACACATAGCACATACGAAATTTGGTTCAAATCTAAATGATAGTATGGAAGTTGCATGTATTTAAAGTTGGACCTGTCAGCAGGCTTAGATTCATGTTGGTAGCACTGACTTATATAAGTTACTCCAAATTAATATAGAATGTCAGGTACTATACGTGTGCATAGTTTAATGCTGTCGGCTTGCATACTTTCTGATATATTGGTATTTGGATAAAATAAATTAGGAGCATTTATTAACAGTTGGCAGCCCTGGTGGGTCGTAGGAATACGCTCAGTCATATCTGGTTATGTACACATACAACATACGAAATTTGGTTGAATTCCAATTGATAGTGTAGAAGTTATATGCATTTAAAATTGGACCTATCAGCAGGGTTATAATCATTTTGGCAACACTGCCATGTATGGCCTCCTGGAAATTAAACTGCAATATTATTATCTATACGTGTGCCAATTTTGAAATAGCTCCCATTGATACCTTCCAAGATATACATCATGGAGCTCAAATTTCAATTGCGATTTTTAGCAGTTGGTAGCACTGACATTTTCAAATATGGCCGTGAGATATTCAGGTATAGATCTTTAATCCTACCAAATTTTGTTTCGATTGCTCCAGCCGTTTAGGAGTTGATAGGGGGGGACACACACACAGCCAGACAGACAGAAGGACAGACAGACAGACAGACACACATTTGCCCGATCTCATAAGTCTACTTTTTCATCATTTTTGCAAAATGTGAAAAGTAGGCTAATAATCATATCTCGTAAACGGTTAGAGATAGAAAACTGTAAATCAGTAATATAGTGTATATTACTATTAGAGTGTCGTGTATAAAATTAGAACAATATCCATTGATAATTACAGAAATATGAAAACTGAGTTCCAGTGTCCCTTAAAGCTAACACCGAACTATACCAGCCACCACTAACATGTGACGGAGACGACTGAAATTCCACGGGCACCTTTTCCGTATGGGGAACGATAGAATCACCAAGAAGGTCCTCAACTTGATCAATGGCTACAAGACTGGCAGCTTGTGGCTTAATGAAGTGAAACAAGACTTGAATAACCGTTCAAAATACTGTGATAGTGTTAACTCCTGGTCCCACCACCCAAAGACCCGACCACCCCTCACTCAGGAGAGAAAGGACAAGTTATTGGCTGGACTGAAGCGCTCCTTAGTGGGCTTAAATCACTAATAATAATAATAATAATAATAATAATAATAATAATAATAATAATAATAATAATAATAATAATAATATCGTATGAAACCAAAATTTGGTTACAAAATACGGTTCAATCAACAAGGTTAATCATTTCAAATACTTAGGTGAAATTATTGAACCTACAGGCACAGAATCAATAGCACAAAGAACACGTGAACCCAAAATGTGGAAAGCATATGGGAATACCGCAAACATCTACAACAAAAAATGCATCAGCATTAACACTAAAATTCCACATTACGCGACGGTCAACAAAACCCGAAACACTCTACGCCAGTGAAACCTTAAACCTCAATTATAAAGGGGATCTTGAAAACATCAAGAAAGCTGAAAGGAAAATCATCCGAAAAATTCTTGGCCCAAGACTTACAGATGAAGGATATCGCTTACAATCGCACAAGATCACAGAAAAATATTCAAATATTGAAACCGATTTCCGTAAACGACGCTTGAAATTTTATGGACGCATTATGAGGCTAGGTGACAACCGATTAACAAAGAAAATATTGATGTACTCACAAAAATTAAAGACGACAACGGTTTGGATTAAACAAGTCCAAACTGATCTCAATAACGCCAACATCACACCCACAGATATCGAAGACCGCAAAACTTTCAGACATACGATCTACACTTGGGAAGCTGCATCAGAAGATAAGCCCAGCAGACCTAGGGGAAAATGGACTGACGAACGTCGAGCTAAACATAGCGACATGATGAAAGAATTCTGGAAGAACAATAAAAATAACAGCAACAGATCATAACTTGCTTTATGTGATCCTGTATGGGTCGAAACATACTAAATAAATAAATAAATAAATAAATAATGATAATAATAATATCAAAGCCAGAGCTTCAGAGTTCGTTTGAGAAAATACAGTTCATAACGAATATCAAGTCAGCACCCAGAGAACGTCAGGTGAACGAAGCAGAAATAAAACAGACAGAGGATTTCAAATACCTGGGTGAGTGGATAGAGCCCAACATTTCTGAAAAGGAAGCCTTTGTGACAAGAATCTGTGTTGTAACCGGTGTTAATTGTGGTGGCTGTATTAGTGTGTGTTATCTGTCATTAAGGTATTAAGGACGGCAGGCGATCAATTTCAAGTAGTTCTTACGTTTGCTACCAAATACTACCGTCGATGACACCTAGCTGTGAACTTGGTTACTAGATGCCAGCGCAACCAGGACCTGGCGGTGAACGTTGGAACTACTAGAGCGCTAATCAAATCTAAACAACAAACTTTACTTCACACAGTTGAAGTTAGTGGAAGGTTCTTTTACATGCCATAAATCTATGACTTGGGCCTGCCGGCTTTACTTCCCCTCCGATGGAAGGCATACTGAGGGGGAGGATGCATTAATGATGCTCACTGGTGGTTTGGTTGGTTCCTTAGTTTAGGGGCTGCGAAAACGCGGTCATGTAGCCCCGTGTACTTTGGGTGTGTGTAGAATTTGTCTCTTAACCGGTGTTAATTGTGTGTGTTATCTGTGGTTCAGGTAGAGCCTCCGTGGCTTAGGGGGCAGCTGGGTCCGTGGTTCAAATCCCGGTCACTCCATGTGAGATTTGTGCTGGACAAAGCGGAGCCAGAGAGGCTTTTTCTCCGGGTACTCCGGTTTTCCCTGTCGCAAATGTTATTCCAGCAACACTCTCCAGCGTCATTTCATTTCATCTGCGACAGCAGCAGGCATGGTTCATATCCTCGCCGCTAGATAGGGGCTTCATTCATTCCATTCCCTGACCCGGTCGGAGACTGGAAGCAGGCTGTGGATTTTCATTTTTCATCTATGGTTCAGGTAGAAGGACTGCAGACGATTAATTTTTTCAAGTAGTTCCTACTTTTGCCACCAAATGCTACCGTCCACGACTCCGAGCTGCGGACGTGGCTACTAAATGCCATCGCTGTCAACACCTGGTGGCGAACGTTGGAACTAATAGAGCGATATCAAACTAACCTACAAATTTTTGCTTCCACAAGTTCTTTTACATGCCATAAATCTATGACATGGGACCGCCGGCTTTACTTCCCCTCCGAAGGAAGGCATACTGAGGGATTTTTAACGCTCTTAAAAATCCGACGACTTCGGCCGGGTTTGAACCCGCGATCTTGGGCATAGAAGCTCAGCATGCTACCGACTACTCCACCGAAGCCGCCAATGATGCTCACAAAGAGTTGTACACACACCCAAGCACGTATTAATGTAGCAATAACCGGTCACAGTAACGCAGACAGCCCTTGTAACGTATGAAATGTTTTTTGAGTAAAAGCAAATCACAAGACTGAACCACGAACACCACTTCGAAACACAATCGAAAGAATGCAAACAACTCCCGCCGATCGGATTGGTGCGAGCGTTAATCAGTGCCAACTACGGAACCTTAGTACTAAAATTAATTGTTCATTCGTTGGCAGAACTGCCAGAACGCAGCTTTACAGCAACCCATTCTTCACGTGCATACGATGATTCTTATTGTCAAAGATGCCGATGGTTGTGTCGGTATCAAATTGAGATGAACCTTCTCAATGTCATGTAAAGCTAATGCTGGGCTTGTTTTTACGCCGACACACTCATAATTCTGAGAGTTGTACAACAAGAATTATCGCATTAGGGCTCATTTTCCACACTGTCTAATTTTCGCCTGCTTTTAATAAGCGAAATTAAGAACTCCATTTCACAGTCGTGAGTAGCTGCTCACGTGAACACCAGGTGTCTCTAGTTTATTCGTGACGAGAAACAAAGAAGACGCAATATGCACAATGAACTTCTGGAATAATTATAATTACCCTGGAGAATAAAACGGAAAACTGGCAGGCAGCTAAAGTTTATGAACTACCCATGGTTCTCACTGTATGAGAATGGATGTGTCTCAGGAAATGAACATTCCTTTACATTTGAATATTTCTCCTCATTTCTTTAATACAAGCTTTAAAAAAGACAATATATATTTTAAACAGGTAGTTCCGTGAAGAACTCTATAGCCTATTTTCATATAACCTACTGGGGTCCATTATGGCTCACGTCCGTAGGTTACACCTGAAAGTACCCTACACGCGACCCCTGGGTGGTGCTAAGCGAGCAATATCTCTCTTCCGATCAAGATACAATAATGAACATGGAATGGAACCAAGAACCACCAGTAACAACGCCGTCAGAACTTAATCAATTTAAATAGCTGCTTCTGTTTGGCTTTTTAAAGCAGCAAAACGCCAGAACATCAAAGTTGGAGGTTATACTTATTGGAGTGTCCTTGTGGGAATTAATGATCTTTAAATATACATTTAAGCAATATGTGTTTGTTTTGTTGCTTTAAAATGTGTAAAATCAAGTTAATAGCATAACTTGGAATACTTTGTCAGTTGTTGAAAAAGGGAAAATTCAAAAGAGATGTTAGCAAGGATGTAGCCTACTATTTATTCTGTGGAAAATTACATATTGTATCTGTAAAGCCTTACGCTAAATAAATTAATAAATACATCCTACTTATATTAATTGCCTCTATCAAATACAAATGTTCAGTTCGATTGGTGTAATAGATCCGTATATATTGAAAACCGTGTATTTCGGATGATAACCATGTTGGATTTTTATATAATAGGCCTTACAGTTATATACTATTACATGAACATTATTGTGTATGTGTAGTATTCAAACTTCAATCGCATGATTAGGACACAAGAAATAAAAACGAGATTTTAAAATTTCGCATAGCTGCCAGTTTGTGGTTATGAAAATAATTGAAACAAGTTAGATGCCAGTGGATTAAAATGTATATGTCGTAGTCAGATAGTGAAATCCGTCATTTCATGAAGATCCTAGGCACTTCATGAAAAGCCGGCATATGATGTAAAATGGGTTAGTTACACTATCTGACGCGTTTCTTCATGAAGTGACGGACTGCTTTAGGCAGATGGTGTAAGAAATCATTTTTCATTATCTGCCGAGGCACTTCATGAAGATCCGGCATTTTTTGATTCGGCTCTTCATGAAATGACTAACGCGACGAAGTCGTACATTAATTCCTTTAATTGTTCTATTCCAAGAAATAAATTAATGCTTATTTACTATGGAATTCGAAATCAATTTCGACGTACAACCTAAAATCTAATCTTGGAACACTGGGTAAGTTTTTCTCTTGTTTTTTTTCTTCTGTGTAAGTTTATATATTTTTTCCATTTGTAGACCTGCATTAATCCGTTTCTAATCAGAATTAAACGACTGCCGCAGTGGAGTCGTACATTAATATTTCTGTGTAATACACGAATTATTCCGAGAAATAAATTGATGCTCGTTTATTATGATGTTCATAATTAATTTCCACGTAAGATTGAAACCCTAATCGTGGAATACTAGGTACACTTTTCTCCCTCTGTCTTCTTTTTGTAGAAGCTTATATTTTTCCCAATTTGTGCAGTATACTTTTTCTTTGTGTATATTTTCATAATTTATTTTGTGGTTTGGCTTTATTTCCTAAAATGTGTACCCTTTCTTTTATTTCATTCTCTCTCTCTCTTCCCCATTGATGTATTTTGTATTTTTGAACTTAATATGTCTGATGACCTTATCAGACAACATACTGTGCACCCTAATATACTGGGCTGATGACCTTATCAGACAACATACTGTACACCCTAATGTACTGGGCTGATGACGTTATCATACAACATACACCTAGTATACTGGTGACCAAGATGTACCTAGCCCGTTTTTACAATAATAAAACAACTACAACTATATTAAAATGTGCAGACTGAAAAATGAAAATACAGAAACCCTCCCGAAATTACTTTCTGGGTACGGCCCTGATTTCTTCTTTGCGGTAAGACTTCAGAAACACGAATTAAGCTGACTATTGTGTAGGCTATGTCCTAAAATGTTCTAATAATGGCATTAATATAAACATCGCATTGTTCTATTGACATCCCGCCTTTTAACTAACCCCATGCAATTGAAAGTGTAATATTTCGTCTGGACATATGCCGTTCATTCTCAGTTTTGTGATGATACTGGTATTTGCATAAACACCCATTAATCCTCTGTTAATCAGCCACCAGTATCATGTTCATCCAAATGAGACGAATAGAACACTTGTAAATGATTAAAACAGGCACACTTACCCTTTGGTACCCTGCGAGTAACACTGTCTGCTTGAAAGTGGCATAACCTAAAATATACCAAACAAGTCTTTCTTACCTTATCCATTTCTTCTTGAGACCAATGTTTTTATGAGGCTTTTCTTCATAATACTCATTTACTTTCTGAAGAAACAACTGCCTGTACTTCCACGGTATTTTCCATATCGTATATTGCCACTATTTATTCTTGGAAAGCACACTTATCTCACCACGAGGACAACGCTACCGCTTCTTCATGAAGTGACGGGCGGGACTTTCCGTCAGATAGTGTAAAAAAGAATTACACTATGTGACGGCTAAATTTAGTCATTTCATGAAACCACGCGTCAGATAGTGTAACTATCTCATTTTACATCATATGCCGGCTTTTCATGAAGTGCCTAGGATCTTCATGAAATGACGGATTTCACTATCTGCCTACGACATATATAAGCCTGTACAGTACCAAGTTTCACTGCGCTCGGATGGTTACAGCGCGAGAAACGTCCATTTGAATATTTAAATTTCGCGTCGCCGCCATGTTGGATTTGTGCACACCGGGTTATTGAAAGTCCCATTGTTGAACTTATGTTTGTAGCCTCTATCAACATTAACATTTTCAGTTTGATTGCTGTCATTGATTAGTAGATATTGAGAACCGTCTAACTAACTAATATGCCACTGCTTCCTGATAGGCTCCACTAGGACTTTAAATTCGGAGATCCTTTCGTCGTGGTTTGCCTTGAAGCTGTTGCTATTGGGAACTGCTAAATCAACCACGATGGTTTCCTTAGCCTTCGTATTAATGACTACAATATCTGGTCTGTTATGGCAGACTGTCCGCTCGGTTAATATAGTACGATCACAATAGAGACGATAGGTTTCAATTTGCGTTACCACAGGGGCTCACATCTAGTACGTGTGGGTTGGCGACCAGGGGACCCCAGCTGAGTCCGGTATTGCTTCCACTTACTTGTGCCGGGCTCTTCTCTGTTATCTTTCCTGTCGGCCTCCCTTGGTCTCTTCCAACCCCGACAGTATTAGGGTATCCGAGGCCTAGGGAGTCTCTCCCTTTCCCGACTTACTTGGCCCTTGTTTCATCTTTCCTGATACCCTCCTCCCGCGAGGGGTCAGCCTTCTTTTTCTGTTCATATTATCTCCTGCCTTCTGCACAAGGCCCTCAAGGAGGCAGGGTGTATATAGCCCCACCACTTCTGGTGCACCCTGGACTGTGCTACACCCTCAGGGGCTCACGTCTGGTGAGTTCGAGAGATCGCGATCTCGAGGGATTCCAGACCTGGGTCTGTATTTTCCCCTTTTTCCACTGACTTTGGGGCGGGCCCTCTCCTCTTTCCCCCACTTTCCAATCTGCCTTTCATGGCTCTCTTTCCTTCCAAGTCCCTCTATACTCATTCTTCGAGGGTTGAGGGGATTTCTTTTCTTCCTGTCGTGTATTTGCCTCATCCTTTATTTGTTTACCATTTCTTCTTCTAGTTTGTAAGTCTGTAGTTAGTATTAGTTATAGTTTTCATTCTGATCTCATCTTTCACTATCACCCAAACCATTAGGGGCCGATAACCTAGATGTTAGGCCCCTTAAAACAACAATATAATCAACATCAATAGAGACGTTAGGTTGGTACTGATATTATTTTGTCACGACTTTATACCTAACAAAGGAGCGCTATTTCACAGAAGAATTTGAGTTAGCTGCCTTCTCATCCCAATATCTCTCACTGTGTCTGTTGTGACGGCTCTCATCCGGGGGTTTACAGCAAAATGTTGTTTGTTCACCAATGATCTGAAGCTACTCCTGTCCCATAACATTTTTTTCTGTTACCTTGACTTCTTGAAGGTCATGTTCAATTCCTATTATCCAGCTATTCTTGGCTCTTAATGACGAGGCAGGATTAAATATCCTTTTATAAGGTGTGTTCAAAAAGTAACGAGCCGGAGGCTGGAATGCGCAAACTGGTGACTACATCGGCTAATCGTGGCGTGTGTAACTCGGTGTGTTTCCGACCGGAGCGTGGAAGGTCACAGCCCGTCGCTAGAGGGCACGCGTGAACCTCACGTGACGATACAAAGCGAGCAACAGCATGCATCAATCGTCCAACGCTGCCAGTCGCATTGCAAACGGTGACATGGAGGCGTCAACCGAAGAGTAAAGAGGTGTTGTTCGGTTTCTGACAGCGAAGGGAGTAGAGGGAACGGCCATTCATCGCCGAATGTCCTAAGTGTACGGCGAACACTGCATGTCCCTTGCAAGGGTCAAGGCGTGGCACAAGCGCTTTAGGGAAAGACGGGAGTCGTTAGCCGATGATGCCCGGTCTGGGGCACCCCCCTGTATTACCGATGACAACGTCCAGCTGGTTGATGCACTCATTACCCAGGACCGTCGAGTGACAGTGAACGCCATAGCCGCCGTGGTCGCTCCACGACAATGCACGACCTCATACGGCCAACACAGTCGCGGCACTCCTGCAGAAATTCAAATGGGAGGTTCTCGGCCACCCTCCATACAGTCCAGACCTCTCTCCCTGTGATTACGCCATGATTGGTCTCCTGAAAGGGCTCTGCGGGGCCAACGATTCACCTCGGACGCCGACGTCCAGCTGTACGTGCGGAACTGGTTCACATCGCAGCCCAGGGAATTTTATGAGACAGCCATTCACCGCCTCGTGTCACAGTGGGACAAGTGCCTCAACAGCCAGGGCCAATACTTCTGTAATTATGCCTCCGGCTCGTTACTTTTTGAACGCACCTTATAGTAAGTCTTTCATTTTCCATTCTTTGAATATGTCCTTACAATTTCAACCACCTTTTTCTACTAGAGTCTGATATTTTCTCGGAATGTTGGTATAATTGGTGCCCACTATACACACTGCGCCAAAGATATTCCTGAGGATTTTCCTTTCTTGATTAGTATCTTATTATTATTCCTCCTTTCCCCGTTAGGGTCTTCTGAGGACCACGAACCAATTTCAATGTTTAGTCCTTTGTTGTCCTTTCTTCTTTCTCCAGTGCTCCTTCATCTTTTCGCTGTGTGTCTTCTTTCTCTCTTCCGACCATTTTGAACCTGTTTTCTTATATTGCCTTCTTTGGAGTCCTTCCATTCGAGATACATTTTTTTTTTGTGGAAAAATTATCTCTAGTGCATCTTCTCTTACATTGTTTCTTTCTATATCTTTCTTTACTTCTTGAAACCAGGTTGTTGTCGATTTCTTTTCCAAAATCTGTTTGGTTAACCTGCTATCATTCATTCTATATAAATGTCCGAAAAATAACAATCGCCTCGTCTTTATTGTCTCCGTTATGTTTTCAAAGTTCCGATGTAGTTCTTCGTTACTTCTTAATCTCCATAACTCTGTAGTTCTTAATGGACCGAGAATTTTGCGTATAAATTTTATTTCTGATAATTCAAATTTATCCGATTTATAATATAATATTAGACATTCACTGGCATGTAAACATTATTATTATTATTATTATTATTATTATTATTATTATTATTTTAAAATCGATATGCCCAACTACGGAGCGCGCTTGAACTTATTTTGCACAATGTTCCTTCTTCTTTTCTTCCCAATAGCTCTTCATTCGTTCACTGTGTTCCTTTCTGCGTGCTTCTGTCCAGCCTATATTTTTAGCCTATTTTCAATTTTGAGATCACCTTTTGTCTGTGTGCGTGTGCGTGTGTGTGTGTCCCCTAATAACTTCTAGGCTGGAGAGATTTCAATGAAACTCGGTACGTTCAGAGCACTACTCCGGGCAACCCCGACCGTGCCCTTCAAATTTTGTTACGTTTCACTAATCCAACATGGCGTCTGTGCGAAATATTTCACCAGCATTCAATATATCCGAAACTATTACCGATATCAACCTGGAATTTTGTACGGACATAAAGGAAACTACTAGAAGTTCACTTATGTGACGTTTGAAAACCTGGTAACTACAAAACCAACATGGCGGCCAAGCGAAGTTGCGACTTTTAAATAGATGTTTCTCGCGATTTAACTAACCAAACGCAATGAATTTTGGTACAGTATATGTTTATACACATTGTAATGCACCGACATCTAACTTCGTTCACTTGTTTTCATAACCTCAAGATGGCGGCTGTGCGAAATATTTCACCGGCATTCTATATCACTGAAACTATTACCGGTATCACCCTGAAATTTTGTACGGAGATAAAGGGCACTAGTGGAAGTTCATTTATGAGACTTTCAAAACCCGGTTAACTACAAAACGAACATGGCGGCCAAGCGAAGTTGAATGTTTGAAATAGACTTCTCGCGATTTAATTATCTAAACGCAATGAAACTTGGTAGGCTACTGCAAATGTTTATATATATTGTAATGTACTGGTACCTAATGTAGTTCAATTGTTTACGTAACCTCAAGATAGTGGCTGTACAAAATTCAAAAATTAACTTTTTATTTCTTGTGTTCTAATCATGGGATCGAAATCAACATTTGCATAATGAACGTACACAATAATCATCATCTAATAGTACATAACTCTATGGCCTACATATATTAAAATTCAACATGGCGACCATCCAAAATATTTAGACGGTTCTCAATATCTATTAATCTACTACAGCAATCAAACTGAAATTTTGTAGGTGTATAGAGGCTATAAGCATAAGCTCACCTATGGGACGTTCAATAACCTGGCGAGCTCAAATCCAACATGCCGGCGACGCGAAATTTAAATATTCAAATGGACGTTTCTCGCGTTTTAATCATCGAGCGCAGTGAAACTTGATACGGTATATGCTTATACAAATTTTAATCGACTGCCATCTAATTCATTTAAATTATTTTCATAACCACAAGATGGCGGCTGAGTGAAATTTTAAAATCCCGTTTTTATTTATTTTGTTCAAATCATGCGATTGAAGTTTGAATAAAATACCTACACAATAATCTTCATATAATAATACATAAATCTAAGGCCTATAATATAAAAATCCAACATGGTGACCATCCGCAATATTTAGTCGGTTCTCAATATCTTCGAATTTATTACAGCAATCTAACTGACAATTTGTATGTCGATAGTCAATTAATATGAGTAGGATATATGAAAATAGGCTATTTAGTTCTTCACGGAACTACTTGTACCTTTTAGGTTTCTCTACAAATTTATGTTTGTTTACTGGGCTTCTAAATGTTACTAAATATTCAAGCGGCAATTATCATGCAATGAAGAGTATTCGGAACATCACGTCCTATTATTTCACTTACCAATATTGTCAATTTTTATCATCCTTTCTCTTCTCTCTTGCTCCCAGCGAAGGCTGCAACTTGACCGTACCAGACTCTCATAAGCTGTTAACTTCTTGCGGTTACGAGAAGATTAATGATGGCGCTGTTATATTACCATCAGTCAACTCCTAGCCAGTAATATAATAAACACGATCATAACTAGCCCTTCCAATTAGCCTAACACAGACGTAACTCCCAAATAACTGTATGAAACAAACAGACAGGTTTTTGTTTTCAACATTTCATTATCTATTATGATTGTTCTGAAAAGACAAAAGCTTTACTACTGAGCAGGACTTGTCATTGAGCGTTTGAAGTGCCGCGGCTTTAATGCCGGATACCATTCTTCACTTGGCGCATCGCATCCCATAGTCTTTTTTTTTCTCTCTCTCTCTCTCTCTCTCTCTCTGAAGTCTCCGTGACCAAGGACTGGACGAAGAGGCGGAACAAAGATATAACAAATCAATTTATTTCATTACGTGTTTTGCTTATCACTCGCTTGATCAGCCATTCAGCTTTGAATCTGCAGATAATGTGGAGGTGAATACGATCCGCACCAGTTCTTGTGTATGCTTCCAGTGTCTCCAATTCTACAAGCTTCTCTCTCTGACGCTGCATTTGCAAAAACATTCTATTCATTCTCTATAATAGGCTAATATCTTACACGTAATTTGATTAGGACTTACATAATGTATTCCTTGAAACGACACTCTGGCTTCTGCCAGTACGGGTACACACGCTATTATGGACGCGTCTATTACCGTGTGATGTGTACCTTCTATGCTAGATTATGCCTTCCATGATAGCTTCCATACAACTCACGAAATTGAACAGATGTCATTTTTCCCGGCAGATAGCATGGAAGATTGAGTACAAGAGCCAATCAGATTGCTTTCCTTGTTGTAGTAGAGATCCTAGCGGCAATATAAACAAATAGATTTGTTATGTCACAGCCATGGTTATGTGGGTTATAAATATAAGGTGCGTTCAAAAAGTAACGAGCCAGAGGCTGGAATGCGAAACCCGGTGACGACATCGGCTAATAGTGGCGTGTGTAACGAGGTGAGGTTCCGACCAGAGCGTGGAAGATCACAGCCAGACGCTAGAGGGCACGCGTGCACGTCACGTGACGATACAAAGCGAGCAGCAGCATGCATCAATCGTCCAACCAAGACCAAGACAGTAGGCCATTCGACATGCTTCCTGGTGTGGTTGAAGACTGTGAGGCACTCATTGGGCACACACTTTCCGCAAGTGCAGTCGTTCCTTCATGATGGTGTGCACACCTCCGACGCTCAATCCGACCACGGCGGCTATGGCGTTCACTGTCACTCGGCGGTCCTGGGTAATGAGTGCATCAACCAGCTGGACGTTGTCATCGGTAATGCAAGGGGGTGCCCCAGACCGGGCATCATCGGCTAACGACACCCGTCCTTCCCTGAAGCGCTTGTGCCACGCCTTGACCCTTGCAAGGGACATGCAGTGTTCGCCGTACACTTGTGACATTCCGTTCCACCTTCTCCTTTCGCTGTCAGAAACCGAACAACACCTCTTTGCTCTTCGTTTGATGCCTCCATGTCACTGGTTGCAATGCAGCGTTGGACGATTGATGCATGCTGCTGCTCGCTTTGTATCGTCACGTGACGTGCACTCGTGCCCTCTAGCGACGGGCTGTGACCTTCCACGCTCTGGTCGGAACCATACCTCGTTACACACGCCACAATTAGCCGATGTCGTCACCGATTTGCGCATTCCAGCCTCCAGCTCGTTACTTTTTGAACGCACCTTATATTTATAACCCACATAACCACGGCCGTGACATAACAAATCTATGTGTTTATTTTAGCCGTCAGTTGAGAAAAGAGATGTAAGAGGAACTGCTTACCTACCGTACATACATAACACGACGGATCGTATTGCTAAACTCCTACGTCGGTACAACATACGGACTGTATTTGGAACTTCTGTTAAGATTAGGCAACTCCTGTGACCAACTAAGGACAGTTTGCCTAAATTGCAACAACCGGTATCTACAGAGTTCCCTGTACTTGTGGCAAGGTTTACATCGGGCAGACTTCGAGAACAATATGCACTCGTATTAATGAACATAATAGATGTATCAGGCTCATTCAACCTGACAAATCAGCTGTTGCTGATCATGCATTAACACCTGGCCATGATGCATGTTCCAATGAGTGGATGTTTTCGCCCGTATAAAGCGATATCGTCCCAGAATCATCAGGGAGACGGTTGAAATACGTAAACACCCAGATAATTTCAACCGCAACACCGGCTACAATCTCAGTGAATCCTGGCTACCTATTATCAGAACCCTGAGAAAGTAATTCACTGCTGCTTTCCGTTGTCCCTAACATGGGGCTATAATGGCGTCCATCTTTGGGCACCTTATATATGTTCTTTGTTGCTTTCTCTTAGCAATCATTTGTCGTATTCCAGATTATTCCTGACGAAGAAAGACATGGTTTCTTTCGAAACGCGTCGAATTTTAATATAATAAAACACGGCATAAGCCCAAAATTCAACATTATGAATAATGCTGTAATTAATTGTTGAATGGGCAGGCAGGAGGGATTCGATCCAGCCGGCAGTGGTAATTGCAAACCCAAATGATCCCGTGAAATGTATCAACGATAACCAACCATTATCTTTCGTATTTTGGTTAAATAGGAATTAACTAATATAACTAATCGTTAGTAAAGAGTTGGTGAGAACTGCTTCCAACGCATGTCATAATTTTATTCCTGTTTTAAAAATTCAAGATTAATTTTGTACTTTTTACCAATATCAACAAATATTCATCAACGGGATAGCAATTCATCAGAAATAAAGTGAGGTATAGAGGAGACTCAGCTTAATATTCAGGAGTTGATGGTAAACAAGATAATTTAAAGGAAAGGTTTCATAAAGAAAGAAAAATGCGAGCCTTACAGTAGTCGCATATGATGTGTAACATGTGATTCACTTTGCTTTCTCTTGTTAACAGTGAACTCTGTTGGTCATTAAAATAACTACTTGTAAAACTCCACTAATGGTAATCGGCAAATCGGCAAAACCACGGTGTTTCAAAAACATGATCCCCCAGGGGCTCACATCTAGCACGACGTGGGTTGGCGACCACGGGATCCCAGCTGAGTCCGGCATTGCTTCCACTTTCTTGTGGCGGGCTCCTCTCCGTCTTCTTTCCTGTCCACCTCCCTTGGTCAACTCTTATTCTTTTCCGACCCCGACGGTATTAGGGTATCCGAGGCCTAGGGTGTCTTTCTCTTTCCCGCCTTAATTGGTCCTTGTCTCATCATTCCAGATCCCTCATTCTACGAGGAGTCAGACCTCTTGTTTTCTTTTAATTATAATTCCTTTTATCTTTCAGATTCCCGCACGGTTTCTGTTAATTGGCTCCCCTTGTATCTAAATTCCCTTTAGCGATTTTTTTGCATCTACAATCCATTTTGTAGGTATTTTCAATCTACGTTGCATTTTATAAGTCTTTTCGATCTAAATTGCATTTTGCGAGTATTTTCAACCTCAATTGCCTTTTGTAAGGATTGGCAATCTAAATTGCTTTTTAGTAAGTCTTTCAATACAGGTGATGGGACTTAATGAGTATTTTTGAATTTCAATTGCATTTTGTCAGTATTTTCAACCTAAACCGCTTCTTGCAGGTATATTCAATCAAAATTGCATTTTGTATGGTGGCCATTTTGCAAGTTTTTTGATTCTCAATTGCATTTTGTGGGTATTTTGAATCTAAATTACATTTTGTAAGTACTTTCAATCTAAATTGCATTTTGTAAGTATTGTCCATCCAAATGAGTAGTTTGTATCTACCGTACAATTTGTAAGCATTTTCAATTTCAATTGCTTTTTGTAAGCATTTTGAATTTCAAATGCACTTAGTGAGTATTTTGGATCTGAAATGGGAGTTTTTCAATCTGAATTGCATTGTGTATTTTCAATTTCAATTGCATTTTGTAAGAATTTTGAAGCTCAATTGCATTTTTTACGTATTTTCGATCTCATTTGCATTTTGTGCGTATTTTTCAATCTATTCCTTTTGTGAGTATTTTCGTTCTAATTCCCTTTCGTAAGTATTACCGCTCTCTATTTTGTGAGTAGTTTCAATCTGAGTTCCTTTTTTGTAATTTGTTTGCGTATCACTTAATTTTCGTTCTGGTTTCCATTTCATTGTCATTTTTGCTATTTCCCAGACCATTAGGGGCCGATAACCTAGATGTTAGGCCCCTTAAAACAACAATTATCGTCATCATCATCAAAGACATGAACATGAACTCACTCCCTGTTTTTAGCCTACTTTCGATTTTTGCAAAAAATGAAAGTAGACTTATGAGATCAACACAGGGCGAAAAAAGTGTGTCTGTCTGTGTGTGTGTATGTGTGTGTGTGAGTCTGTGTGTGTGTGTGTATGTGTGTGTGTGTGAGTCTGTGTGTGTGTGTGTGTCTGTGTGTGTGTGTGAGTGTGTGTACTCTGAATGTCTGTCCCCCCCCCCTATCAATTCGAACACGGTGAAACCGAATTGAACGAAATTTGGTACAGAGGTAGCACTAGTAAAGGACACCTCAGTGTCATACTTTATATCGCCGCCATCTTTACCAAAACAGAATGGCGGCCACTCAAATGTTCAAAACGTAAAATCAAATTACGGCTAAACTAATCATCCGATCTCTACCAAATTTGGTGACAACATACCTTTATATAGGACGCGTCTTTCACCCAAAATTCAAGGTCATCGGCCATGCCATTTCAGGATGGCGGCCGTGTGAATTATGCAACCATTTTAATAAATAGCTTAAGACCCACCAATTCCGATTATCGAGCCTAGGGGGGTTTAAGCTATCCTGAAGGTCGTGATCCGTTATTTATTATAATTTAATATTATAATATTATACAGTATGAGTGGCTTAAAAGAGCTGAGCCGTTTGTGTCACACGACAAGATGGCAGCTGTCCTCATGTGCCTGTCTTATATTTCAGTAGTTTTAGTATGTTGTATGTGATATACCGTACTGATACAATAATATAAACTTTGTATGAAATGATCTTTAATGAAGATGTACTGCAGTGAAGAAATCGTTTATTTAAAGTCATTATTTGCCAACAGTTTGTATCTAATATGTCAGTTAAGAACACCTGACGTCATGGATACGGCTAGCTCTGGGCTAGCATGTCAGTCTGACACGCAGTTGACTGGGGATCGAGTACTGCTACAGTTAGGTTTTTTTTTCTTGAATTCTTTTACAAATGATGTGCTCGAGCTTTTTCCACAGATACTGAATAAAATGTCATTTAGCTCAAAGGAGAGGATAAAGTATACACTCGTATATTAATAAAATCACAGTCCCAGCATCGCACATAAACAGAAGACAATAGGAAAAGGAGAGTAGAAGAACTAGATACACGTTGTCATTAACCACAGCCTTCTTAATGCCTCTGTACGGTGCTGTCCTCTTGTGGATTATGTGGGTAATATTGTTCCAAACATAACGCTGTGTAAATGCCTGAGCTGGCCTCCTGAAGTATGGCAATTTTGTAATACTGGTAGTTCAACTATTAGCCACGATCGCGCTCCGAATACCTTTAAACACTGCCAGCTGTATCGCCTCCCTCTTGGCTACTTTAAACTGCCTACTCATTCAACACCCATAGAACACTGCCATCGTAGTACATTACGATGGC
This sequence comes from Meconema thalassinum, assembly GCA_946902985.2. Classification (NCBI taxonomy): domain Eukaryota; kingdom Metazoa; phylum Arthropoda; class Insecta; order Orthoptera; family Tettigoniidae; genus Meconema; species Meconema thalassinum. The sequence continues at coordinate 12,041,079 of OX336399.1, read as the reverse complement.
AGTGCATAGGCGTACAAGATAAAGATTAATTCACTGATAGGTCGCAGCACCACCTACTGTGATTGGGGCGGAGGATTCTTAATTTTGCAGGCTGGCTTAATATAGAGATTAACGGACGTGAATGCATTACAATAAGTTAGTAGTTTTGTTATTCAATCATCATAAAGTATATAATATTGATTTTGACACTTACTGGCTTATTATCAATATAAAAGAAAACAAACAATACATTGTGGTAGAGGTGATTGTGTTAGGAATGAGGACAAAGAGTCATAAAGATACCCATACATTTAGGAGAAAGTAGGCTATATGTTCTTTGCTGAACATCTTGTTTTTTTATAAAAATCACTTACTTTACTTCTTATGTGTTGATTTGCTTTTCAGTTTGTTTTGTCATTAACGTAAAGAAAATTGCATTCAAAATTTGTTATGCACATTGTTCCGCTTTTTTAGTTTTTGTGTATAACATGGCCGACAGATTCACTGTTTATTCCTGTAAATTTACGTTTTTACTCTTCTTCTTCTTCTTCTGTCGTTTAGGCCGACTGTGGGGCTCGTTAATTTGATTTCAGCTTCTGGATCTTTGTTTTTGCCCAATAATCTTCATTCTATCGCTCGGCATTCTCCTCCTTTCTTCAGTCCATGGTGTCTGGATCCGTGAGGTAGGAGGACTCTTAAAACCAGTGAAATTCTTAATTTTGGGTTTGTATGCTTCCCTTTTGCTTATTTCAGCTTCAGATGTTGCCATTTCTTCACCCCCTGATACCAGCGAGCTGTGGTTTTCCTGGTCGCAAAGAATTCCATTATCCGGTTGGTTAACCTACTTGGGTCCATTCTGTAGATAGGCTATGTCCAAAGAACATGGCCCTCCTTTTCCGGATGGTGTCTGAGATTTTATGCAATCTGAGAAATAATTCTTGGTTCCCTTTTTTTCTATACGACCCGATCCATCTTCTGTTCTTTTAGGTCCAAGTATCTTCCTACGAATCTTTCTCTTTATTAGCTACAACGTTTTGAACATTTCTTTCATTAAAACTCAGCAATTCTTCTGCGTTTGCGCCGTGTCTTGTGTGGGTTTTCGCCTAGGACACCAAGCTGGCTCATCGGTGGGCTCTTGGTGTCCCCGCCCGGACCCCCACAGGAGTAACGAACTGCGCGCCACCTCCCTTTGTATAGAGTGCAACTGCACTACTTTACTGCGAGAACTAAAAGTTCAAGCAGCCTTAACCTCCCTATGAAGGCTTCCAAAAAGATGGTGTATTGGCTTTCACAGCCGGTGAATTTGTCAGACACAAACATTCAGCTTCCGGACGAATCACTGTCTGGTAGTGTCTCAGTTTTGTGTTGATCTAGATGGTCTTCTTGTAGTAAGTGTGTCCAGGTTAATTTCTATTAACTTGTTAATTCTCGATTTTCTCTAGTTTAAGCTTAATCTTTATTTTTTCCTAGCCCTGTTCGGATTAGGCGGATTTTTGGATTAGTGTGGTTCGGATTGGCGGGACTCGACTGTATTTCACAAACAAAACAAGATGTTCAGTAAAGAACATATAGCCTACTTTCTCCTAAATGTATGAGTATAGTTATAACTCGTTGTTATTATCAAAGAGTATAATAGAACCATGACGAATAGAAGGAGAAAGTGAGGAGACTCCTGAAGTTCAAGCGCGCCCCGCCAGGCAGCGCTACAGTGGGCAAGTTCCACACTGCCGGGGTCAGCTGGTCTTAGGGATGATGCTAAGGGAAACGAATTACTTTGTAACTACGAGTAATACTCTTTTAAAAAGCAATTAGCGGTTACAATTAAAATAGCATGGCAGGGCACAATGGAAAATATTATTCACGGAATAATAACTACGGTCTTCATTACATGTTACGGATCGCTCCGATTCCTGGAGTATACAGACACAGATAAAAAAAAAAACATAATCCCCAGCATATTAAACAAGCACGTATAAACTATTTAAAGTAACACTCTACTTACCAATTCATTTTGTTGGCTACTGAACTTTCGAAAGCTTGCGTGAAGACTTGGCGGATGTTCGAGATTGAAAATCTTCTTTGTTATATTGCAAATCTTGGCGGATTTCCTTCGTTCTGAAGAAAAATCGGCACTTCATATAATTATAAACAAGTCTGGGGATAATATCCATGACATGTTGAAGACAGCAGCTGGCTCCTGAAGGATCAACTGAAATTGTTTCTGTGGAATCGATACAATCAAAAAATATTTCGCTCCACATCGATTTTGAGGTTAATTTTCCGGTAATTACTTTCTCGGCCTGGAAAAGAATGTCACATACACTTCTCGAAGGACGTGTTAGAAACACTTCATTGTTCATTGAACCGTAGTCCTTTATTTCGGCAAGAACTGAACATTTACTTAGATTATTCTCACGTAGAGAATGAGCACCGGGCGAACACTTAATAAATTTAGAAGAGTGCTTAACAACATAGCCAGCCAAATAGTACACTAGACCCTTATCAATCGAAGAGTACCGAGCTTCCCCAGTATTCGATATTTACTGCATCTTGAACCACATATTTTTTCTTAATGGAAGTTTCCACTGATTCCTTCACTGTCTTGTTATGCACCTCCATATTCCGGGCTAATATACGCATCTGATTAACATACGAGGTCAAGATCTGCTCCCGTTTAGGTTCACTATTTCCACCAACATTTAAAGCCTGTTTTATAGGGACGTATATACATTGAAATGAAGGAAATCTATTGTTGATGGATGATCATCTGAACTGAAAGATCGCATAATTCCGAAGTGCCGTTCCTAGGGATCCTGGATGAGCTTTCCTGTCAACACATAGGGCCTACTTATAACCTTTCTCCCAAAGCCATTCACACATCTCCAAAGTACTCTGTAGGGTTACTACTAGTGATTCCAAGGTTCTGTTGGAGGCAAAGGTGTTATTGGTAGATCTCACGGTCTGAAGAAAACTAACAACAGCTGTATGAGAAGGTGAACCTTTACGAAGAGCCTGAGACGGAATGAATGCATTTAGTGCATCAGCAACAACATTTATATGAAAAAATCCATAGCCTGCTTCCAGTCTCCGACCGGGTCAGGAATGGAATGAATGAAGCCCCCAACTAGCGGCGAGGATATGAACTGTGCCGGCTGCCGAGGCCTGACGCACTCCTCTGGGGCAATGATTAAATGAATGACAGATGAAATGAAATGATAGTGGAGAGTGTAGCTGGAATGAAATTTTGACAGGGAAAACCGGAGTACCCGGAGAAAAACCTGTCTGCCTCCGTTTTGTCCAGCACAGATCTCACATGGAGTGCCCGGGATTTGAACCACGGACCCAGCGGTGAGAGGCCGGCGTGCTGCCGCCTAAGCCACGGAGGCCTACTAGCAACAACATTTATATATTACTGGTAAATGTCTCAGTGTCCTCACTACCTTGAAATCCCGCCAGTCCCATTTCTCGATAAAATGTAATACCTTTGGCAACACTGTCACTGAAAAGTTGGAATGCAAACCTAGCATTCATTCTCTGGAAATATTATGGGTCTAAATGAGCAACTGTCAGTTTAGGGCAGGCTCTAAGCCCAGCATACCCTGAGAGATCTTATTTGAACAGTTCCCTATAAAAATTGAAATCAATAATTTTTTCATTATAGTGAAGTTCTACTTTATCATGAAAGTGGTTTCTTAAGCATTTCAATACATGAACGAAGTCGGAGAAAGCCCAGATCTTTCTCGTAACATCTGCAGGATTAAGGATGTGAGGTTGTAGAGAGGTTGTCTTGCCACCTACTCCTAACGAATTCAAGGCCTTTTTATTTGATTGACTACCATCACAAGTAAACCCAACCACCCTCTCCCCAGCCTCTTCTAACTGCAAAATCACCTGTATTAGAATTTCTGCGAGAATGTCCCCTGAAGTAGCATTTCTGCTTGCATAAACAGCAACTGGCTGCACCCAATTATGCATGAATGGTACGAACATGAACACTAGAGCGTGATTTGCTAGTACGTTCTTCTGGAGGTCAGGTGTGTGTTCACCTAAATCTACTAATCCATCTACTTGATGAGAAAAACTATTAAACTGGATTTCTTCTCTTAGCTTCACTTCATCGAAAATTACAACACCGTAACGTGAATTATCATTCTTCCTTAAAATAGTCTGAAATAGCATTTATACTATGCGTATTAACTCCATAAGGGCACTTATGTCCTTTACAAAGTTTTCTCAAGTGACTTCCTGAGGGCAGAGGCAAGAGATTATGTCGCCGACAATGTCAGAATCCTTTCGGTGATTTTATTCTCAACAATAAACTCTCTAAAATGAATTCGTTGCTGTACCTCATTCCATTGGGAGATTTTACCTGGCATTTCTTGAGCATAGTGTCTATTATCATCTTTTCCTTCTTGCTAAGGTGTTCGTTATCTTTGAAATTAAATGCTTGTGAATTTCGAACCTGCTTATCCAGAAAATTAATTCTCGATTTTGCTGAGTTGAGGCAGGATCTAACGCGAATTAAATTACGGTTAGCATTCTTTAGGCGCCTTTTGAGCAATATTATAGTCTTTTCAGCATCAGTAAGTACACTAGAATGACCCAAATTCTTATCAACATTAGACTGACCTTTTAATGCCTCATTCGTTGCTCCACTCCCATCTTCAATCTTCGTTCTTCTTTTTCTGGTGGTGTCGAGATTCTTTTTCCTGTTGGGAGCTTTACGGGACTTATTCTCACATGTCAGGTACTTCGGTAAATTAGGGGGGAAATGAGGCACTGCTCCAGGAAGTAACTTCCACCTCACACAAGAGATTTCCACTTCTTCACCATTCACTATACAATTATCTGATTATACTACCAAATCATCAGAGAAATGAATTTGACAAATTCTACTACTTCGCGTTAACTCCGTATCCTTTCGTGGAATAGCTCTGGCCCATTTTTCAAATTGATTTGTATCCTTCGGTGGTGAAAAAAATCGTATATCGACAACTACTCTACCATACCCTGACTTACAGCCAGGCACTAAATAGTACGGCATGTTGAACTATTAAATTAACAAAGCCGCATAAGAAATATGTTTGAAGTTCACAAAACACAAAACGCTGATGTACACAAGTCTCAATGAACTGAATTTAAGAACTGAAAGCAAGGACAATTCAATTTAATTCACACAAATATCTCACACAGTAACTTCTCCCACACTTTTCTAAGAACCGGCTCGACGCAACAACAGGACACGTTGTTGGACATTATAGCTTGCAGTGCTTGTAGCGGCGGGACCACAAACTACCATGCTATAAAGGCGGAGTCCTCACACTAGGTCCTTCTATTCGTCATGATAGAACTATTCTTTGTTGAAGACCTTAGAAACGATTTACCTCTACCAAACCCCACAACCTGGATAAAAACTGCTACCATCATTGAAGAAAGAAAGATAAGAAGTATATCAAGAATGTTATGGATCTGGAGACATAATCGACCGGACTGGCTGCGTGGCTCAGCGGTAACGTTCTCGCTTGCTGGGCCCTAGGTTGCAGGTTCGTATCCTGGCGCAGTCAGCTGGCATTTGAGGGTGCACAAATGCGAGGGAGCCGTGTCAGTACATTTACTGGCACGTTAAAGATCCCCTTCGGGCCAAAATTCCGGCACCCCGGTGTCTCTAAAAGCAGCAGTAGTTAAAAGGGATGTAAAACCAATAACATTATTATTATTATTACGACCTGCCGTGGGCAACATCCAACTTTGAGTTAAGGCATGTCTTTACACGTCTGGTTGTGCATGGCTTTCACAACCCTAATTGAATTAACAAATCTTTCCATGACCCTACAGAGACGTGTGTATACAAACTTATGTGGATATTTTCGATAATATAATCCTAACAGAGCGAGTGCATTCTAGCGGCCTGAAGAAGAAACTTTTCAATAAAATCTGGAAGTTACCTTTTTGGCAGCTAGATGTCTCGAGTAAATCTGCTGGCGAATTATGTTTTAATTAAATATATATTTTACACCATAATGTGCACAATATAACGCTTAATAACATTTTCAAGTAACGCAAAATAGGCTGTTACAAACCCTTTAAAATAAAAAGTTAAAATGGATCGTAGTATCATCTTGTCATTCTTCAAATTCGATGCGCATAGAATGATAATGGTATAGTAATCAATGGATCCCCACGTAGACTAGTTGTGACATCTAGTGGTGAAATATCGAACAATATAATCCTAACAGAGCGAGTGCATTCTAGCGGCCAGAAGAAGAAACTTTTCAATAAAATCTGGAAGTTACCTTTTTGGCAGCTAGATGTCTCGAGTAAATCTGCTGGCGAATTATGTTTTAATTAAATATATATTTTACACCATAATGTGCACAATATAACGCTTAATTTTAAAACATCTGAGTCATTACAAAACAATAAACATATAACATTTCAAGCAAAAAACCTAGCTCTGATCGGGTTTGAACCACAGGCATTTGAGCGATAGGCTAATGCTCTACCACTGAGCTAATTGTGTCAACGAATATCGTTCTATTTAAAATGCCTTACATAGAACTTGTTAGCAAATAATGATTTATACTAAACGATTTCATCACTGGAGTATATTATTTATATATAAAGCATTTCATACAAAGTTTATTTATTTTTTATCAGTACGCTATATTGCATGCAATACTCAAATTAGTGAAATATAAGTCAGGCACAAGATATCCGCTGCCATCTTGTCTTATTACTGAATCAGTTCAGCTTTTTAAAATCACGTCTGCACTATAGTATTACAAAATAAACTTTTAATTTCGAACGTGCCTCTTCCTTTAGAACAGTTAAAACGATTCTCGGCTCCATAATCGGAACTGGTGGGTCCCATGATATGGATTATAAAGTTTGCATAATTCGCACGGCCGCCATCCTGAAATGGTATGGCGGACGACCTTGTAGTTTGGTCACAAGACGCATCCTATACGAAGGTATGTTGTTACCAAATTTGGTAGAGATCGGATGATTTGGTTAGTCGTTATTTGATTTTACGTTTTGAACGTTTGAGTGGCCGCCATTCAGTTTTAGTAAAGATGGCGGCGATATAAAACATGACACTGAGGTGTCCTTTGCTAGTGCTACCTTTGTACCAAATTTCGTTCAATTCGCATTCACCGTGTTCGAATTGATAGGGGGGGGACAGACATTCAGAGTACACACACTCACACACACACAGACACACACACACACAGAGACTCACACACACACATACACACACACACAGACTCACACACACACATACACACACACAGACAGACACACTTTTTTCGCCCTGTGTTGATCTCATAAGTCTACTTTCATTTTTTGCAAAAATCGAAAGTAGGCTAATACAATACAGGTGTTCACGATTTTGCCACCAGGTGGCAGCATATCATCATCATCTAAAGGCCAGGCCTTGTCGCTTCAACCATATTTGTCCTCTCTTGCTGAACATTTTAAGTCAACATACTGTTTAAATTGAAGTCCATGCATCACTGAATCCAGATGAGCCTTCCGCGGTCTTCCTCTTCCTTTCTTCTCCAAAACTTTTCCTTCCAGTATTGCAATGTATTTAAAATGGGTAAACCAACAACAACAACAAGACCCACAGTTGTGTGTACAAATGTAATTGTTTTAGCAATAATAAATATATCCGTGAGGGCGCCAGTTAATATATAGAAAACTATGAATGATTAAACAAATATTGTATAAATAGAGAACACAAGAACTCTTCTATCTCAAGGGATGGTGTGTTTTGAACACCAACCAGGACACTTCAGTGAACAAGGCAAGTTTATACATATACTGCAATATAATTATAGTTCATTGATATGTAACTTACTTTATGGAAGGAGAAAGGGATGAAATATTCGCAGTCAGTAACACAATTAAAAAGAAATATTATTTTCAATTTATCGCATCCATCGCTTTCACATTCATTTCGTCATTTTATTTCTTTGGAGGAGCTATGTAACATGTTGTAATAAGATACAACCAATGCGTCGTAGTAAAGACAATAGAATATTTCCTTTTATATATTTCTTCACATATGTCTCAAACAATTTTTAATAGCACAATTCATAACTTTCATCTATTCCTTTACTAAGACTGTGTCCCAAAGCTACATTTTCAGCCGTAGTGAACTAGATAGTCGACTAATATTCCGGATAGGACGTCACAAGTCATGATCTAAAGGTGCTTAGCACATAGCAATCAAGTCTGTAGTAGCTAGTGATCGAAAGTGCTTGCTAGATTGGCCGACTTGTCGACTAGTACAAGGAAGTTATAGAAATTGTACGTTGTCTTTGGTCTTAATTATAACTCCTCTTTGCTTGGGATTTGGCCTATACTTTTTGCCAACTTCTCAACCGTGTTTCAACCCATGTGCTCTGTTGTTCTGTTTATTTAATTTATTATAAATAGATAGTTCTTCTGAAAACTCGCTTCCCGTGGAAAGCAGGAATGGTGCAGAATTTAAATGCTTGGTTTTTCGGAAATCACGACCGAGGATTGAAACGACATCTCGATTCATGCTCCCTATCACGTTTTTTTTTTTGACGGGTTGTTTGTAAACATGAAAAATGGATGCGCGGTAGATTTTGATGTTGTTTGTTCTTAACAAGTTTATGTCAGTTTAATAATAATAAAATGTTAAAACAGTTTTACGTCCCTTTTAATTACTGAAGCTTTTGCCCTTCTTCTCTTCCTCCGGGACTGAATTCGCTTAATCAGCCCAACACTAACCATAATTATGTCTCGGCCAAAGGGAGATATGCGAGGCGCATCCATGATGGTATCCAAAGCAATCCAAAGATTTGTATCGTTATTTTAAAACAGCGGATATTTATGAACACTCCGCACTCGTCATGAAAGCACAAAGAGCTTACAAGGAGTAGCAGATCACCACCATCTTGAGTGTTGGTTTGGTACCAGCATGTAAGTCCAGTGCGTTTCAGAACACAAGTCAATGAAGGAGGCTGTGGTCAAGCACACACATGTCCCAAAGCTCCGTAGTGCGTAGTACCTAGTGAGTGGTTCCTAGCAGCCAGTTAATAGCAGACAACTTGAGCTTTGGGACACAGCCTAAGTCTTCCTCCCATTGTCTCTCACACCTCTAGAATCCACAGAGCAGACAAGTTCCAGCAACCCTCACTCAAGTGCTCCAACGCCGCGCTAGCCATCTTGCATGTCCCCCTAACATAACAACTCTAGTTCAATCTCACGCCACTTCCAAAGAACATACATCACACCATAGGCAAAAGTATCACAGCCATCACAACCCACATGGCGTCAGGAAATATTCCACTATGGTGGTCAGGAACTCATTATGACATAGCCAAGGGAAATTAAACAGTTGACTCCACACAACTGGTGAGAAGAATACTTCTCTTGCACTAGGGTATCTCTGCAGAATAAGTATATTCCAAGTACCGCGGCGTTAGCCAAATCTGCCGTATCAATACCGGTTATTATCGATAAGCTTGCCACGGTAAGTGAGTGGTTATCGTGTCGGACTACCAACCCAAGCTTGCAGATTCGCTCCTGGCCGTGGTAAGTGATTTTTGAAAGGCGACAAAAATCACGACATGCATGTCATAGAACCCGTTTGAATTCAGTAGCCCGTGTTCATAATGGCAAATTTAATCTCGGGATTTTCCGCCAACACAAAGTTCCTCCATTCTCTACTAGAAAGCGCTAGTGTATAGTGTCAAGGAGCTTAGACATCTAACCTCCTTGACTTTCATAGCGTTCCAAGGAACGACAAAATTCGACATGCAAGCTGCCCCCTGGGTGTCAAATAACAAAGCTTGCACCCGGCACCCGAGGCCATACGATAGTATTAATATAATATAATAATAATTATTATTATTTATTTATTTATTTATTTATTTATTTATCGTATGGCTTTTAGTGCCGGGAGTGTCCGAGGACATGTTCGGCTCGCCTGAGTCTGTAGCTGCTTCCAGCGGACACCCTAAAGGGTGAGCTACAAGTTCCGTTCAATTTCAAGTAGTTCCAACTTTCGCTACCAGATATCAATGATACCTAGTGGTGAACGTTGGAACTTTGATAGAGCGTTCCGACGAAATCTAACCTAACAATTTAGCTTCACACAAGTTTAGTCTGTGAAAGGATCTTTTACATGCCATAAATCTATGACATGGGATCGCCGGCGTTACTTCCCCTCCGAAGGAAGGCATACTGAAGGATTTTTAACGCTCTTAAAAAATCCGACGACTTCGGCAGGGTTTGAACCCGCTTTCTTGGGCACAGCAGTTCAGCATGCTACCGACTACGCCACCTGAGCCGCTATAATAATAATAATAATAATAATAATAATCTTCTTTCTTCTTCTTCTCCTTCTTCTAATTCGGCCATCAAAGGACCACGTCATTTCAACTGTTTCTTGTTGCATCGAGCTTTAACATCCTCCCAGTTCTTTCGCATTAGTTCTCGATGCTGTTGTTTCCTTTCCCCAGTCCACTTCTTGCCAGTTGGAAGCTTTGGCTTTTCTTGGAAACATCGGTGTGCTGTTAGTTTTTGTTTAAGGGTGGCACGTTCCCAAATATCGTTGCCTGTAATTCCCACTTCTTGTAAATCTATATATAATAAAGCTGAAGAGTTTGTTCGTTTGTTTGTTTGTGTGTTTAAACGCGCTAATTTCTGGAACTATGAGTCGGATTCGAAAAAATCTTTTTTATATGATAGCCAGATTCAAGAGGAATAGTTTAGGCTATATAGCATTAGGCTACACCTCTCAGGTAACCATAAAGATTGATTTTTGTTCAGTAAGTCGGAAGAACAATCGCTCCCGAACAGCTTCAATCATACCTAAGTCTATTGTTGCCTGGTAATGCGGGCTGCAGTCACGGGGAGTAATTAGTGCAAAAAGATTTCTTAGGGCACTTAAAACAGTTATCATTACAATAGTATGCCTCTGTATAAGGGCGATGGTGTTGGTGCAGTGTACTGAGGTTATCAGCTGCTGGTGCTTTCCGATCCTTATCCTTGAGCGCTCCAGTTCTGTAGTAGTATTCATTATCATCCATAAAACAAATAAATCCACCGGGCGAAGCCGGGCACTACTGCTAGTTATTATAATATTATCGGTGAGCATGTTTTTGATGTTATTCTCTTGGATACAAAATGGCTCGTTACGATGGCCGTTAATAGCTGAGATTCAAACACACCCCTGGCTCGTCATTGGAGAGTTTGAATAAACATGGGGCTAACGACACGAGCCGTTACACCCCCTCCAACCCTTTCATATATATTAGTTCTTAAGGGGCTGCTGTCTGCGGTTTCTTATTGTCACACAAACCAACCTTCGTTATTCATCCCTTCCGATACGAAACGCGTGTACGATTCAGAAGTAGAAGAAGAAATAAGGGTGAGGTGATATCTAATAAAAAATAAAATAGGGGGAAAAGGTTTTTTAAGTCACCCCTCCTACTCGCGTGCGTCTCAACCCCTTCTGCTCCATTCTTCAGTGACAACCCTAGCAATCCAATCACATACATGCCCCACCACGACAATTTCTTCTTTTGTATAACTCATTTAAAATTCGAATTGGAATTGCATTGAATGCGCAGCCTCTCCCTGAGTTAAGCAAGTACCGCTGGACTTAACCTTCTCCCCCCTTCCTCTCCGGCACAACTGCACCTTTTCTTGAACAGAGAAAGAAGCTGACACAAAAAGAAGCCAGTCCTTGCCGAGTCCACTCACATAGCATGTATACCTTCAAGTCTGCGATGGTAATGTTTAAACTTGTCATCTTGATAGACCAAAAGAATAATACAAAAAAAACTATATCGGAATATTTATAACAGCAGGTTCTTTTCCATTAGATTAAAATAGCGTTGCTTTAAGTTAGCGATTGAGTGTCGCAGCAAAAAGCGAAGGCGAACACGCCGAAGTCGTCCTCCGCTGTATGGCTTTTAAAGGATGTGGTTGAAAAACAAAACAAAACTCGACAAGACTCTCTTCAACAATGTTATTTTCTTATTGGTTTATTTCCATTTGAAATGACAGAACTAGCTCTCTTGGAGTGTTTGCTTGCGATTGGTCGGTTCGCATCATGGCTGCCTTGGTGTAATTTCTGCGTGAAGATTGTGACAGGTTCCAGGTTCCCGCCAGTTTTTTTTTTGCTACCTCCTTCTTTCTATTAAACTTGCAATACGAGTCATCAATTTCCTTCCTCCTTCTCACGCCGTCAATGAATATTGCGGGAATCTCATTGCTTTCAGTTTCTGATTCCGACGAAAGGAAACCATTTGTACGGTAAACATTCTTCTGAGAATTATCATCACAGAGTGAGTATTTAGAATTGTAAATATATGCGATTAACTTTAATTGAGTTTTACAGACATGTCTTTTGATGGTTAAAAGAAAATGCAAATGAACGAGAAAAATATTGATCAGTAGAGCTGTCGATTTAATCGATTAGTCGGATCGATTTAATCGATTAGGCTAATGTAAAAATTCGATTAACCGTTCAATGTGCTTTAGTCGATTAATCGAACCGATTACAATAATAGTGTGGTGTAGGAAAAGTAATTGTTTAGCGTAGTACAAAACCAGTGAATGATTTGCCATTTGGCGCGCTAGCATCAGGCAGGGTTGCCAGATTTCAAGAATGGAACACACGTCCCAAAACATTGTTTATCTTTTAATCAAGGCTGCTAAATGTTGCAATAAATACGGTAATGCACATACATGTATTAAATAAGCATTACATAATCAAATACACAAAATTGAAACTAGATATTGCTGACCTATCAAATAGGCCTATGACACTAGCAACTTACAAATGCTTTTCATTTGAACGACACTTTGCAAGGATTTTTAGCCAATTTTCAATTTTGAAAAAATAGGCTTATGAGATCACCTTTTGTCCGTGTGTGTGTGCGTGTGCGTGTGTGTGTGTGTGTGTCCCCTAATAAAATCTAAACGGCTGGAGCGATTTCTATGAAACTCGGTAAGTTCATAGCACTATTCCCGGCGACCTCGACCGTACCCTTCAAATTTCGACACGTCTCACCAATCCAACATGACGGCTGTGCAAAATATTTCACTAGCATTCTATATCTCCGAAACTATTACAGATATCGCCCTGAAATTGTGTACGGTGATAAAGGGCACTACTAGAAGTTCACCTATGAGACTTTCAAAAACCTGGTGACTACAAAACCAACATGGCGGTCAAGCGAAATTGAGACTTTAAATAGACATTTCTCGCGATTTAACAATCCAAACGTAATGAAACTTGGTACAGCAAATGTTTATAAACATTGTAATGCACTGGAGTCTAATTTAGTTCAATTGTTTACATAACCTCAAAATGGCGGCTGTGCGAAATATTTCACTGACATTCTATATCTCCGAAACTATTACAGATATCATCATGTAATTTTGTACGGTGATAAAGGGTACTGATACAAGTTTACCTATGTATATTTCATAAACCTGTAAAGTACAAAACGAACATGGCGACTAAGCGAATTTGAAATATTTTAATAGACTTTTCTCGTGATTTAACTCTCTGAGCGCAGTGAAATGTGGTACAGTAAATGATTTTACAGATTGTAATTCACTGCCATCTAATTTAATTCAATTGTTTACATAACCTCAAGATGGCGGCTGTGCGAAATTTTAAAATTAAGTTTTTATTCTTGTGTCGTAATCATGCGATCGAAGTGAAAGTTTGAATAATGAAGCTTGGCAATAATTGTCCTTGAATGGTACATAACTCTATGGCCTATACATATAACAATCCTAAATGGCGAGCTTCCGAAATATTTAGACGGTTCTCAATATCTATGAATCATTTACAGCAACCAAACTGATTTTTTTATGTTCATAGAGACTATGAACATATGTTCACCTATAGGACTTTCAGTAACCTGGTGAGCACAAATCCAACATGGCGGTGACGCGAAGTATAAATATTTAAATGGACGTTTCTCGCGAATTAACTTTCCAAGTGCCGTGAAACGTTGCACGTTAAATGCTTATACAAATGTTGATCCACTGGCATGTAATTTATTTCAATTGTTTGCATAATCACAAGATGGCTGGTGTGCGTACTTTTAAAATCTCGTTTTTACTTCTTGTGTTCTAATCATGCGATTGAAGTTTGAATACCACACGTACACAATAATCTTAATGAAATAGTACAAAAATAAAAATCCATCCTGGCGACCATCTGAAATATTTAGACGGTTCTCAATATCTACGAATCTGTTACAGCAATTAAACTGAAATTTTGTATGTTGATAGAGACAATTAACATGAGCAGGATATATGAAAATAGGCTGTATAGTTCTTCACGGAACTACTTGTTTATTTGTAAGTACCTTCTGATAAATTATCTTCAAATGTCGTCATAATTGTAATATGTGAACAATTATTGTTTTGTTATATTGGCTTTCACGGCCAGTGAATTACAACTCAGCAATTCTTCTAGGTTTGTGCCGTGTCTTGTGTGGGGTTTCGCCTAGGACACCAAGCTGGCTCATCGGCGGGCTCTTGGTGTCCCCGCCCGGACCCCCACTGGAGTAGCGAACTGCGCGCCACCTCCCTTTATATAAGATGCAACTGCACCTCTTGACTACGAGAACTAAAAGCCCAAGCAGCCTCAACCTCCCTATGAAGGCTTCATAGGGAGGTTGAGGCTGCTTGGGCTTCGGTTGAGGCTGCTTGAGCTTTTAGTTCTCGCAGTCAAGAGGTGCAGTTACACCTAATATAAAGGGAGGTGGCACGCAGTTCGCTACTCCAGTGGGGGTCCGGGCGGGGACACCAAGAGCCCGCCGATGAGCCAGCTTGGTGTCCTAGGCGAAACCCCACACAAGACACGGCACAAACCTAGAAGAATTGCTGAGTTCTAATTATTGGTTTATCAAACTATTTGAGCTTCTGTTTCTATCATCTCTCCATTTGATATTCACGACAGAAAAAACTATCTCCGTAAAAGCATTGGAGGGGAAAATGCTGAGTATTAACTTCACAAGGACTAAGATATTCCTTAATTTTGTTGCCCCTAATAAATCTATAACATGTACCCATTATCTAACACATACATAGAAATCATTTTCTCTTTCAAATTTGCCCCTGTATCACAAGAAAACAAGCTAGATATTACAATCAATTCTGAAGCAGGACATTTGCAAATTGGTTCGAAATTGAGTATATTATCAACTTAACCAAAAATCCGGAATATTTGGCGTTCCGTTAAAGATTAAAACGGATTATGGAACAAGACAATAAGAACAAGAAGTTCCGTGACGAACTAAAGAGCTTACTTTTCTTAAAATGGAAGATTAATGCCAATGATTAATCTATATGAATCTATATAAAATAATGTCGAAATTAAGTTGGTAATATCGACATTCCTAATTAGTTCGAAATACCGTATACCTGGCATAATGTAGCCTAATAGAGCACTACAGTTGGCAGCCCTGGTGACTGAATATATTCTTATTTCCATCTCTTAAGGTACAGAATACAAAATTTGGTTGGAGTCCAATGAATAGCATGGACGTTACATGCAGTTAAACATTGGATTTAACAGTGCACGTAAAATCATGTTGGCAAGAGTGTCATGCATGTATTGGTCAGAAATAATCTGAAATAATATGATCTATTGTTGTGCCAATTTTGAATGAAATCCATTAGTTATTATAGAAGTTACATGCATTTTAAAATTGAACCTATCTGCAGGCTTAGAATCATGTTGGCAGCACTGGCGTACATAAGTTACTCCAAATTAATACAGAATGTCAAGTGCTATACGTGTGCATAGATAAAAGCTGTCGGCTTGCATACTTTCTAATATATTGGTATTTGGAACAAAAATTGAGAACATTTATTAACAGTTGGCAGCCCTAGTGGCTCTTAAGAATATGCTCAGTCATATATGTTTATGTACACATAGTACATACGAAATTTGGTTGAATTCCAATTGTTAGTGTAGTAGTTATATGCATTTAAAATTGGAATTATCAGCAGGCTTATAATCATTTTGGCAACACTGCCATGTATGGCCTCCTGGAAATTAAACTGCAATATTATTATCTATATGTGTGACAATTTTGAAATAGCTCCCATTCATGCCTTCCAAGATATCCAACATGGAGCTAAAATTTCAATTGCGATTTTTCAGCAGTTGGTAGCACTGACATCATTTTCAAATATGGCCGTGAGATATTCAGTTATAGATCTTTACTCCTACCAAATTTTGTTTCGATTGCTCCAGCCGTTTAGGAGTTGATAGGGGGGGACACAGCCAGCCAGCCAGCCAGACAGACACACATTTGCCCGATCTCATAAGTCTACTTTTTCCTCATTTTTGCAAAATGTGAAAAGTATGCTAAAAATGGAATTGTTCCGGGTAAAATACGGAACGTCTGGCAATCCTAGCATCAGCTGACAGGTCAATAAAATTTAGCTGATGCTCATGCCTTCGCTTCAGAATTATAAAAGCGATAACATCTCCTTAATTGCTTTCTTCTAAAGAAATGCTTTTAAATTGAATTATTCTTTACTTGCACGATACCAATACAATTAACATTTAAAATTATTATCCTCCACACAGCAAATGGAATTGTAAACTTTTTAAAATATATTTTTCAAAGGCTTTTCTTTTCTCGAACTGATGCTGTGTGAAATCGACTAAAATTTGATTAATCGACCGTTTAACTGATCAAAATTTTTAATCGACAGCTCTATAATCACCAATACTTGGAGTAAAACATTCGTATTTTAAATTCCGAATTCGTTGTTTTGTAGCATCTTTGATTTTGTGGTTTAGGATGTTGAGGCAAGTAAGGACAATCACCACTATCAACAACAACACAACAAGAAGTTCCACGACAATCTAAAGAGCCTACTTTTCTTAAAATGTAAGATTCATGCCAATGATTGGCTTATACTCATCTATACGTAATGGCTTCCTTATTAACGTTATAATCATAACTAAAATATTATAATTATTTATTGCTACACCTTAGTGAATAATAGTGAAAAACGTATATATTATACACATTTCGACCGCATTGTGGCCTTGTTCAGTAACTGTCTAAAGTTAATTAAAGCTAATAGAAATACGAGCAAAGTTGATTCCAAAATAAAATAAAAATCCATTCATTGATTCTAAAAATAATTTAAACTAATATAAATACATGCAAAGTTGATTCTAAAATTAATGAAAACTAACATAAATACGAGCAAAGTTGATTCTAAAATTAATTAAAGCTAATAGAAATACAAGCAAAGTTTATTCTAAAATTAATGAAAATTAATATAAATACGAGCAAAGTTGATTCTAAAATTAATTAAAGCTAATATTAAATACGAGCAAACTTGATTCTAAAATTAATGAAAACTAATAGAAATACCAGCAAAATTGATTCTAAAATTAATTAATGCTAATAGAAATAGGAGCAAAGTTGATTCTAAAATTAATTAAAACTAATAGAAATACAAGCAAATGTGATTCTAAAATTAATGAAAACTAATAGAAATAAAATATAAAATATATTAAAAAAACAGATCTGTTAACAAATGTGCTTTAATTAGGTATACAAATACCTACCTACATAAAAAGTGCGTTAGTTTGTAGGTTATGTAAATTTCTGTTTCCCATCGGGCACAATTCGTGTTGACCGACTGAAAAGCTTTCTTTATTAGAATTAGGCAACACTGGAAAATGGCTTCTATCACTATAATTTGTGTCATTGTGTGTGTGACAGTAATGACGAGGGTCTGGGATTACTGTAAGTGCCCAGGGACTTTAAACCAAGGCAACATTCCAGCATTTGCCTTGAATGAGTGTGAGATCAGAAGACCACAGTGGCAGCCAGGAATCGAACCTTGGATGTTGGAACGCTATTCGTGAAGAATAGCTGATTATGGGTTTATTATTATATTTTTTGAATTGCAGCCAATGGCCAAAGCGGGGTATTTGAATTATACGCCCGTAGGCTCCTCAACAAATTCTATTTCGAGTAGTTCCTACTTTGTTTACCAGAGATGTCACTGACACCTAGTTGCGAACGTTGGAACTTGATAGAGCGTTTCTAACCAGCAATATATAACCTACTAATTTAGTTACATACTACCAATTGTAGTGGTAGGTTCTCTTACATACATTAGTTTAGGGGTCATGCAGCCCCGTGCATTTTGGGTGTGTGTAGAATCTGTCTGATAACCGGCGTTAATTGTGATGGCTGTATTAGTGATGATGATGATGATGTTGATAAACGTGGTTTTAAGGGGCCTAACATCTAGGTTATCGGCCCCTAATGGTTTGGGTGATCGTGAAGATGATAATGAAATGTAAACTATAACTAAAACGAACTACTAACTTATATACTAGAAGAAGAAATGGGAAACAAAAGGAGAATAAGGCAAATAAAGGACAGGAGGAAAAGAAATGCCCTCAACCCTCGAAGAATGCAGATTGAGGGACTTGGAAGGAAGGAGAGCCATGAAAGGCAGATAGGAAAGTGCAAGAGGAGAAGGTCCGCCCCACAGGTAATGGATAAAAGGGGGAAGACCGGACCCAGCTCAGGAATCCCTCGGGGTCGCCAACTCCCGAACTCACCAGCCGTGAGCCCCTGAGGGTGTAGCACTATCCAGGGTGCACCAGAAGTGGTGGAGCTACATACACCCTGCCTCCTCGAGGGCCTTGAGCAGAAGGCAGGAGGTAAAAGGAAAAGAAAAAGAAGGCTGACACTTCGCAGTAGGAGGGTATCAGAAAAGATGAGACAAGGGCCAATTAAGGCGGGGAAGTGAAAGACTCCCTAGGCCTCGGATACCCTAATACCGTCGGGGTCGTAAGAGAACAGGAGTTGACCAAGTGAGATCGACAGGAAAGAAGACGGAGAGGAGCCCGGCACAAGTAAGTTGAAGCAATGCCGGACTCAGCTGGGGTCCCGTGATCGCCAACCCACGTCCCACTAGATGTGAGCCCCTGGAAGGGGGGGGGGGGGGCTGTATTAGTGTGTGTTATCTGTAATAGAGGTAAGGACTGCAGGCGATAACTTCAAGTAATTCCTACTTTTATTATCAAATACTACCATCCACGACACCTAGCTATGGACGTGGCTACTAGATGCCATCGCAGTCAGCACCTGGTGGCAAACTTTGCGACTAATATAGCGTTATCAAACTAATCTACAAATTTTATCTTACACAAGTGTAATTAGTTGAAGGTTCTTTTTCATGCCATAAATCTATGACATGGGACCGCCGGCTTTACTTCCCCTCCGAAGGAAGGCATACTGAAGGATTTTAACGCTCTTAAAAATCCGACGTTTCAGCCGGGTTTGAACCCGCGATCTTGGGCATAGCAGCTCAGCATGCTACGGATTACGCCTGTAAAGCCGGGGTTTATAACATGGTATAATAGTACATTATGCAACGAGCCTATAATGGCAATAATTAAGACACGAGTATGTTTATAAAACGAGCGTATGCAAGTTTTATAATTTCCATACGAGAGTCTTAATTACCATTATAGGCGAGTTGCATACGACAATTTATGTTCGATGATAATTATAACTTTATTATATGTTTTAACATAAATATTCATAAATATCTGTTGATATTGTCACTAGAATTTTGTGATCGGGTGCTGTGCAGGGTAGGATATCTCTGATTTCCAAGCTCTCTGACCGACCGACGCATGCGCTCTGTGTGCTTCAATGCCATATGTGCAGATTGTGCACCAGTATTCAGTAAAACATGTAACCGGAGTCGTTTGAAAACAAAGCGCTGTGTAGAAATTGGATTTGGGGATATTAAGGTACAGTGCTATTTCTTGTCTCATATTCACCAGTTTATTTACGCTAACATATGGACGGTGCACTTTCGGTAATTTATAGACATGTTGGATTTTGAGCGCATGTGCGAAGGTATCCTTATATAATTGGTCAAACAACTGTTTCTTGAGCTGTGATTGGTGGGAGAAACTGTTTCATAGTGACAAATAGTGCTATAATGAGCCTCATTATGATACAGTTTTCTGACATATAATAGTCAGGGTCGAACATAAATAATATTATATTTTCCCGCTACTGGGTGGTTCACTGTTCATGTTAATTTTGACCAGACTGTACTGTACTCATGAGAACTGCAGAAGCGATAAGAGGGAGAGAATTATAAGTAACCCTTCTAAAGCCAGCAAAGGTTTCCCAATTCCTGAAATCCAACCCTTAATCCCCTTCCCTCCCTCGGAAAGGGGTGGATTTTACATTATAAGAAGAATGACATTCGAGGAGGGCTGGTACATTTTTAAGCCAAAAGGGGGAAAAGCATCGAATTGAGCATAATTCAAGCGTTTTTTTGGTTGAATATGTCACAGTTACAGCAAATCAACACAAAGTTTCCCACAGGAACGAAAAGGTGCCGTATATTCCACGAATTGTGAGTTTTATTCTAAAATGAGAAAGGAAGGGGGGGGGGGATTTGAAAGAGTTTAATTTCAGGTCTCCCCTCCAATTTGGTTGTCCATTTCTCACGGCAAAGACACTTCAACTAATAACTGTTCGCTGTGGGCTTACCTCCGAGTGGTCCTGATGGCCGAATGTTCGAGATGGAGTGGAATTGTGCATATGGAACTAATCCAGCAAGGTCTACTAAAAATCTTCTGAATGGTGGGAGAGCGCCTTTAATATCCATTTAAGTCGATTCTTACGTAATTTGTTTTGGTGGTCAGGTGACTTCGCTGTTCCGTCCCTTAAAACAACAATAAATAACTACGTAAATCTTTGTATTGAATTGTTACAGGCCATTTTCTGTTTGGCCATTTTCATGGTAAAACAGATTTCCAAATCAAAATTTCTTAATAAATTTGTGATTTACTAGTCGTTCCACATAGAGGTTGTGAAATTCAACAGATAACAGTTGTTATTTATTATTATTATTATGCTTGCCACGGTGGGTAAGTGGTTAACGTGTCGAATTACCAACCCCAAGTTTGCAGGTTAGCCCCTGGCCGTGGTAAGTGATGTTAGAAAGGCGACAAAAATCACGACATGGATGTCATACGTTGTTGGCATGTTAAAGAACCCATTTGAATTCAGTAGGCCGTGTTGAAAATGAAAATCCACAGCCTGCTTCCAGTCTCCGACCGGGTCAGGAATGGAATGAATGGAGCCCCTATCTAGCGGCGAGGATAGGAACTGTGCCGGCTGCCGAAGCCTGTCACACTCCTCTGGGGCAATGATGAAATGAATGACAGATGAAATGAAATGATAGTGGAGAGTGTTGCTGGAAAGACATTTTGACAGGGAAAACCGGAGTACCCGGAGAAAAACCTGTCGGCCTCCGTTTTGTCCAGCACAGATCTCACATGGAGTGACCGGAATTTGAACCACGGACCCAGCGGTGAGAGTCTGGCGTTAGTAGGTCGTGTTCAATGGCAAAATTAATCTCGGAATTTTCGGCCAACACAAAGTTCCTCCATTCTCTACTAGAAAGCGCTGTAGTGTCAAGGAGCTTAGATATCTAACCTCCTTGACTTTCATAGCGTTCAAAGGAACGACGAAATTCGACAGGCAAGCTGCCCTCTGGGTGTCAATTAACAAAGCTTGCACCCGGCAACCGAGGCCATACGATATTTAAAAAATATATATTATTATTTGTCTTTCGAGTGGCGAAATTAGAGTTCTCGGTCTCTCAACCACGTATTGTGCTTGTGGATATTTATTTAACATGTAGAAACATTAAAACATGCACAAACAAAAACACACACTTACACTAATACCTATTTCAATATCGAAACACAATTACACACTCATTCGCTCACATCAGTCAACAGCACTCATCAGGTGGTCGTGGCATACTGTTTTGAATTTCTTCAGTTGGGTCACATTCGTGACAAAACGCAAGTACTATCATATTGCCAACCTTCAAAGCACCTGCACCAGCTAGGCCTATCATACGAGGGCTGATTTTTTTCAAGTTCCGATGGACTGTATAAAAATAACAGATTGACATACCAAACTGATTTTACTACCAAATATTTGCTTGTTTTATTCTTATGTCTCAACATAATCGCCAAAACGATTGAAACATTTGTCGTATCGTTACACCAGCTTTCCAATGCTCTCGGCAAAATATTCTGCCGCCACTGAGTTGGGTACGTGTGGACTGTCTCCTGAAGTGTTTCCTTTTTGGCGAGGCGTTGCCGCCCAACCATACCTTCAATTCTCGAAAAAGGTGAAAATCATCCAGTGGTGGTTTGGACTAAACTACAGATGGTCGAAAACATTACGCTTGAATTCCTTGAAAACATCTATCGTAACGTTGGCACAGTGTGGTCATGCTCATTCTTCGGACATCTCATCAGGACACCAGAAAACAGGATCAGTAGGAAATTAATAGAGAAATTATGGAACAGTAAGAGTACTGTAATATTCGATGGATTGCAGAAATCAAAGAAGATATGAAGGAACTACAAATTACAATTGAAGATTTACGAAACAAAACAGAAATAATCAAGAGACTCAAAGACACTCAAATTAGATTAGAAACCAAGATCAACAAACAGACAAGGGTGATTTCAAACGAAGAATGGAAATTAACATCTCAGAGAATGAAGGAGTACTGAATTAACAGGAAACTGAAGATCCCTTTGTGTAAAATTGATTAAAGTGGTCCTATGAAGGCCATAAAATGTAAATAAGTAAATAAAGCAGCCACGGTGACCAACAGCGCTAACTCGTGCCTCCCCCCAGGGGCTCACATCTAGTGGGACGTGGGTTGGCGACCACAGGACCCCAGCTGAGTGCGGCATTGCTTCCACTTACTTGGGCCGGGCTCCTCTCCGTCTTCTTTCCTGTCGACCTCCCTTGGTCAACTCTTGTTCTTTTCCGACCCCGACGGTATTAGGGTATTCGAGGCCTAGGGAGTCTCTTCCTTTCCCGCCTTAATTGGCTCTCGTCTCATTTTTCCTGATACCTCATTCTTCTAGGGATCAGCCTTCTTTATCTTTTCATTACAGTTCCTTTTCTCTTTAAGATTCCCGCACTGTTTTTCTGATTTGGCTCCCTGTGTTTCTAAATTTAATTTTGTTAAGTATTTTGAATATCAATTGCATTTTGTAAGTATTTTCAGTCCAGCATAATTTGCGTTTAGGTTTCCATTTCATTGTCATTTTCGCTAACACCCAGATCAATAGGGGCCGATAACCTAGATGTTAGGCCCCTTAAAACAACAATTATCATCATCATCATCATAACTCGTGTCTTGCTGGCATCGGGAGAGCGAGGTTTTGAATTTCACCTCGGCCGTCCTGAAAATAGTTTCCCTGCTTTCCCATTTTCACCACTTCAAAGAATATGTGCTTGTAAATATAAAAGTTGAAATTGAAAATTGAATATAAAGTAGCATCATTCAAAATATGCATATCCATTTTATTTTAACTTTAGATTCGGTACCTTAATTTTAGATTTCTTTTTAGTTTATTAATTTGTTAATATAAGTATTTTTCACGGTCATATTCCTTAATACAAGTTATGATGCTGACGATGACCAAAAATAGGATTGAAACATGTTCAATTAAACATTAAATTTATTATAAATTTTAATAACATATTATAGTATTTGATTTGACGGATTTGTTTTCTCCTAATAATCACTAAATATGATGCAGCAGATCTCTTTCGAGTCGACATCACACAACTCGGACTAAAACGAATCGTGACCAGGTAGTTCTTTGACACTCCGATTGCCTTTCTA
Organism: Meconema thalassinum; assembly: GCA_946902985.2. NCBI lineage: Eukaryota > Metazoa > Arthropoda > Insecta > Orthoptera > Tettigoniidae > Meconema > Meconema thalassinum. Next base: position 12,017,337 of record OX336399.1, on the reverse strand, counting down.
GCGAGGAAAGGCTCTTCTCTGTCAGGTGTTGCCAAATGACTTCAATGCCATATATTAGAATAGGCATGATTTTATTTCTGAAAAGAGCCATTGTAGTCCAGTCGACAGGTTGGAAAAAGTGGGGTTAGGTGGAAAAAGGTCGAAATTTAATGAAACTTTGGGATGTTGTTCAGGGATGGTTAGTTAACATTTTCTCAAGTTTTGGACCTCGAGGACCGTGTGCGAAAAGATGAGGGGGGAGGAAACTGCAAATGTTTCGAGCTTCCTCCGGTTTTCTCCTCAATAACGTTTTCCCTTTCGTCCTACTGCAAAAGCATTCTGTTACATTATTTTAGAGCGTTAAATTTCCTACAATTGTGACTATTCCAAAATATTTTTATGTCAATTCCTTTCCGAGATATGGCGCTTCGTACGAAATGTCATTTTTAGCCTACTTTCGATTTTTGCAAAAAATGAAAGTAGACTTATGAGATCACTACAGGGCGAAAAAAAAGTGTGTCTGTCTATGTGTGTGTGTGTGAGTCTGTGTGTGTGTGTGTGTGTGTGTGTGAGTGTGTGTACTCTGAATGTCTGTCCCCCCCCTATCAATTCGAACACGGTGAGCGCAAATTGAACAAAATTTGGTACAAAGGTAGCACTAGCAAAGGACACCTCAGTGTCATGTTTTATATCGCCGCCATCTTGACGGAAACGTAATGGCGGCCACACAAATGTTCAAAGCTTAAATCAAATTACGACTAACCTAATAATCCGATCTCTACTAAATTTTGCAACAACATACCTTTATGGGGGCAGCATCCTTTGACCAAACTAATAGGTAATCAGCCTAATAGTTTGCGGATGGCGGCCATCTTTGTGTGAAAATCGATTGCCCCTATTAATTCGAACACGGTGAAACCGAATGGAACGAAATTTGGTACAGAGGTAGTACTAGCAAAGGGCACCCCAGTGTCATGTTTTATATCGCCGCCATCTTGACGGAAACGTAATGACGGCCACACAAATGTTCAAAGCTTAAATCAAATTACGACTAACCTAATCATCCGATCTCTACCAAATTTTGCAACAACATACCTTTATGGGGGCAGCATCCTTTGACCAAACTAGTAGGTCATCAGCCTAATAGTTTGCGGATGGCGGCCATCTTTGTGTGAAAATCGATTGCCCCTATTAATTCGAACACGGTGAAACCGAATGGAACGAAATTTGGTACAGAGGTAGTACTAGCAAAGGGCACCCCAGTGTCATGTTTTATATCGCCGCCATCTTGACGGAAACGTAATGACGGCCACACAAATGTTCAAAGCTTAAATCAAATTACGACTAACCTAATCATCCGATCTCTACCAAATTTTGCAACAACATACCTTTATGAAGGGAGCATCCTTTGACAAATCTAATAGGTCATTAGCTTAATAGTTTGCGGATGGCGGCCATCTTTGTGTCAAAATCGATTACCCCTATTAATTCGAACACGGTGAAACCGAATGGAATGACATTTGGTACAGAGGTAGCACTAGCAAAGGGAACCTCAGTGTCATGGTTTATATCACCGCCATCTTGACGGACACGTAATGGCGGCCACACAAATGTTCAAAGCTTAAATCAAAATACGACTAACCTAATCATCCGATCTCTACCAAATTTTGCAACAACATACCTTTATGGAGGAAGCATCCTTTGACAAATCTAATAGGTCATTAGCCTAATAGTTTGCGGATGGCGGCCATCTTTGTGTCAAAATCGATTACCCCTATTAATTCGAACACGGTGAAACCTAATGGAATGAAATTTGGTACAGAGGTAGCACTAGCAAAGGGCACCTCAGTGTCATGTTTTATATCGCCGCCATCTTGACGGAAACGTAATGGCGGCCACAAAAATATTCAAAGCTTAAATCAAATTACGATTAACCTAATCATCCGATCTCTACCAAATTTTGCATCAACATACCATTATGGAGGGAGCATCCTTTGACCAAACTAATAGGTCATTAGCCTAATATTTTGCGGATGGCGGCCATCTTTGTACGAAAATCGATTCCCCCTATTAATTCGAACACGGTGAAACCGAATGGAACGAAATTTGGTACAGAGGTAGCACTAGAAAAGGCCACCTCAGTGTCTTGTTTTATATCACCGCCATCTTGACGGAAACGTAATCGCGGCCACCCAAATGTTAAAGGCTAAAATGTAATTACGACCAACCTAATAATCTAGTCTCTACCAAATTTTGCAACAACAAATCTTTATGTGGGAAGCATATTCTGACCAAACTGCTAGATCATCAGCCCAATAGTTTGCAGATGTTGGCCAAGTATGTATGCAAATCGATTCCCCCTATCAATTCAAACACGGTGAAACCGAATTGAACGAAATTTGGTACAGAGGTAGCACTAGCAAAAGGCACCTCAGTGTCATGTTTTATATCGCCGCCATCTTGACGGAAACGGAATGACGGCCACCCAAATGTTAAAAGCTTAAATCAAATTTCGACCATCCTAATAATTTGATCTCTACCGGATTTTGCAACAACATGCCTTTTTGTGGAAAGCATCTTATGACTGACTACAAGGTCATCAGCCCAATAGTTTGCAAATAGCGGCCATGTATGTGTGCAAATCCATTCCCCGGATCAATTCAAACACGGTGAAACCGAATTGAATGATTTTTTTTTACAGAGGTAGCACTAGCAAAGGGCACCTCATATTCATGTTTAATATCCCTATAGCACGTTGTATTTCAACAAGCTACTACAACCAACATTCAATTATACTCCTTGAAAAGGACAAAGAGTTATAACAATACCCATGCATTTAGGAGAAAGTAGGCTATATGTTCTTTACTGAACATCTTGTTCAAAATGCGCTAAAAAGGCTCAAAATAGTGAATTCTACGTTATTTCTTCTGTTATACCCAAATTATGATGAAATGTTGTTGTAATTATGGTTCCTGGTTACAATCTCCAACTTTGGAAACCCCCACCCCGCCCCCGCTCCCCCTTCCCCCACTCAACCCCAATTCACAAAAGTTAACTTCCTTCTCTGATGAAAGCCAACCATATTCACATCATGTTGTTATTGATATTAGTTACTTTTCGGATCGACCTACCCCCTCCACTACATAATTATCCCAGGGCATGTAGAAAAAAAGATGTAGTCCTTTCGTGGAAAGAATTAATGTAATTTATAATATTAAGTTATTATTATTGAAAGGAAATTAACCATCCCTAAGTTCATTAAATTCCGACATTTTTTCTATCTGAAACTACCTGTCGTCTGGGCTATTGATGTCTCTAAGCTGAGGGTTCTCAAGTATCTAATTTCATGCATTGCCCGTACCGCTTGCGTTGATTCCTCTATCACATGATATGTGAAACATGTAGCACTTGTTTGGAGCGTGATACCCAAATATTTGAACTACTTTAGTGCACGTGTTTATACTTTATTTTCAATGGCTATTTGGCTGCAATAAAAGTAGCCTATTATTATCAGTCAAGACTACAGCTCAGCAAATCCAACTGAATCCCCGGAAAAAATGCGAACTACAAGCTCGCTGTCCTCTTTTGTCACACCAACTGACGGAGCTAGTGCTCACGCAGATCCCGGGGATTTTTACCACTCTTAAAAAAAAACTTTCTCGGCCGGGTACTGAACCCGCGATCTTGGTATCAGCAGCGGACACTGACGCGCCGAGGAAGGAAGGATGGTTGGTTCCTCAGTTTAGGGGCTGCGACAACGCGGTCATGTAGCCCCGTGTGCTTTGGGTGTGTGTAGAATCTGTCTGATAACCGGTGTTAATTGTGATGGCTGTATTAGTGTGCGTTATCTGTAATTCAGGTAGAAAGACTGCAGACGATTAATTTTTTCAAGTAGTTCCTACTTTTGCTACCACAAATGCTACCGTCCACGACATCTAGCTGCGGACGTGGTTACTAAATACCATCGCAGTCATCACCTGGTGGCGAACGTTGGAACTAATAAAGCGTTATCAAACTAACCTTCAAATTTTAGCTTCCACAAGACGTGTAGTTAGAGGACGGTTTCTTTTTCATGCCATAAATCCATGACATGGGCCCGTCGGCTATACTCCCCCTCCGAAAGAAGGCATACTGAGGGATTTTTAACGCTCTTAAAAATACAAAAAGAGACAGTCAATCTGAAAGACTGGACTTTATATCATTTTAAATGCTAGCAGCCGAGTACCAAGAAGGCAGTGCGAGAACAGAGTTTCAAGATTCTATTTTGGTTCTTCACTGCCTACTTGATTGTTCTCGCACTGCCTTCTTGGTACTCGGCTGCTACATCGTACTATGACGTCACACACCTCAGTGCATTCTCGGTACATTTCGTGACGTTGCCGTAACGTAACGACGAAGCCGAGTTTGAACCCACGATCTTGGACTTAGAAGCTCAGCATGGTAGCAACTACGCCATCGAAGCCGCGAAGGAAGGAAGGAAAAGCTCAGCACATAATCAGGGAAGTATGAAGAAGCAGGAGGTAGGAAGAAAGAACTCATTTATTCATTGTGTTCCCTATTCATACAGAAGCGAGTATTCCCGGCTGACTGTGTAGCTACGCTCCGGGAAGGCTTAACCAGTTACAGACGTCAAGCCGACAGTAATTTCCCTGAGGACTTGCCTCTGCGCCAAGTTGGCGGCTCAAATTGCAAATGGAAATTTTATTAAAACAACCATAATTTCTCAATTACTTTTGCACTTAGGTTGAGATATTGACGTTCGGGGCCAACGCCAGCCAATCTTGGCGAGTATTTTGTGCTCATTTCCCTACACCTCGCCTGGTCCAAGGATCGCGGAGCTGCCTTGGGTTAATCTGGGCAAACCCACACTGCCAAAATAAATACATTTTACAAAATAGGATCCTTTTTTTTATTACAAATTGAACATGTTTTAAATATCACATAAATCAAAATATAGAATATAGAAAACAAGATGTTCAGTAAAGAACATATAGCCTACTTTCTCCTAAATGCATGGGTATTGTTATAACTCTTTGTCCTTTTCAAGGAGTATAATTGAATGTTGGTTGTAGTGTAACGTGTTTTTCGAGGGGTTTTATGCAACTGGCATAAGTCAGTAGGAAGCCATTCTATATTTATTTACGCGGCAAATTGTTCAGCCAAGAGAATTTTTCATGTTAATTTATTATTATTATTAATTTATTATAATTATTATTAAGGTATTTTCGGAGCATTTTATAAAAATTATTAGCATTCAGATAGGTTTTCTATGTCTTAGAAAACGCTATCCAGCAAATTATTACGAACGACGATATCATAGAAAATTATCTGATTACGGAATTTTACGGAGTTTTTGTCAGTTAGGGTATTTGAGAGAGATGACTCACTGGGAATTCGAGTACACGCTTAATCTTGTCGAGAAGCATGACGCAATCTTGGGTCGCAAGGTCTAGAAAAGACGAATTGTTGGAACGGAACCCTCCCGCCGAGTGTAATGACCCGGAGGAGGAGAAGATCGCGTGGTGGGTCAGCCAATCAGGGGAGACGACGTAAGCTAGTTGGGACTGAAGAGTGGGGAGCCGGCGTGTGGTTATATCGTTCGACGCGCCGTGAAACAAGGACTATCTGTGAAATACTTGAGGAGTATGGATGCGCGTGCGTGTCGCTCCGATGTTCAGTGGAGTTAGCGACGAACTTTTGTAAAACTTGGTTGTACGAGTGTTTGGGTCCGAGGTACGGACCATAGAATTATCTAATCTACCAGAATATCATCAAATTCCGACGGAGATGACGACGTCCAGGAGACTGTGGGAAGCTCACAACATCATCAAGAACGAGGGAAATGCTTTGGCAATTTCCAGGGGTAAGCGCCAATGACGCAGAAATACGCAATCTCTCATTTTCTTTGTTTTACATCTCATATTTCAGTAACTTCATAGCTTGGAAATAAGAGTAAAATCAATTTATCAGACTCCGTTTTCACGTAATTTTCTATCGGTAATATTCAAATCACAACGCTCCAATTTAAATTTTATACTTATTATTATTAATTTTGCTATTCTTGTTTTATATAATAAATTCATTTCTTTTACAATGCAATCTTTGCTTTCAGTAGGTAGCATTAGATATAGACCAATTCCTTCTCCTGATACAATTGTTTGTTGGGTTAATGATCAAATCATACCACGATCTGAGTGAATAGAGTCTTGAAGGTGTTCTGCCAGAGCTAGACGTTGTTAAATACAAATTTAGATTTCAACATTGCGTTGAGGTCTTGGCGCCCATTAAAACAACATAGCTTAGGCAAAGGTAAACAGTTACATTTCTCACCCAACAGTTAGGAGCTAGCAAAACGTTTCACTTGGCGCCCAACATGGGGCACTAAAAAACGTTTCATTTGTCGCTACCAACATGGGGCATTAAAAAGACGTTTCACTTGTCGCCGACAACTTGGGGCTGAAAACCTAATAACATTTGTGGAAGGAGAAGGGTATATATTTCTGTGCCTGTATTTTGGGGGTTATTTGTCTGTATCAGTGTATATCATTATGGGGGATGAGAAAGAAAGACAGATGAGGTTACGTAGTGGTCATCAACGGGAGAGTGATGATACGAGCAGTATGTCGAGTGATGGTAGTACCGGGGTAGCGGAGGTAAATCCCGATACTGAAACAGGGAGTGTAGGCGGCCAACCAGAATTAAAAACTTTACTTCTCGAGTTTATGTATCAGAACAAAGTTAGTAGTGATGCCTTAAATGCAAAGTTAGAACAGAATAACGCTAAATTAGAACAAAACAGTAGGGAAAATAAAGAAAGTACAGAAGCTTTAAATGCAAAGTTAGAACAGAATAACGCTAAACTAGAACAAAACAGTAGGGAAAATAAAGAAAGTACAGAAGCTTTAAATGCAAAGTTAGAACAGAATAACGCTAAACTAGAACAAAACAGTAGGGAAAATAAAGAGAGTAATAGGGAATTGAGCGATAGTTTAAACGCCAGATTAGAACAAAACAGTAAGGAAAATAGAGAGAGTACTGAAACTTTAAATGCTAAATTAGAACAAAACAGTAGGGAAATGAGTGACAAATTCGAACTGATTAGAGGTGAGATCAGGGGGGTGATGGAAGAAAAGGCTAAAGAGATTATTGCAGATGTAGACAGAAAATTAGGAAAAGTACAGGAGGAGTTGGAAATTAGAATCAGTACACAGGCTGAAAATTTAAAAGAACTAGTGCAACTGGAAACACAGCAGGTCAAAAAGCAATTGGGGGGAGAAATTGACAAAATTCAGGTAGCTACTAAAGAGGTTAAGGAACAGCTGGGGGGTAGAATTGAGAAAGTCCACTCACAAATAGTTGCAGAAGTAAATGATTTAAGAGAGAGTAATAAAGAGAGCATTAGCAAGATTGAGGAGAAACAAGCAAAGCTATATGATAAAGTAGAAGAATCAGAAGGAAACATTAAATTAACAGTAAACAGTATTGAGAGGAAGGCTGAGGAGAAAATCGCAGAATTAGAATTAAAATTAAAAGCTAGGATCAGGCAAGAAAATAGTCAGAATAGACCAGTTTTTGTGAATAGCACACACAGGGAGGTAGAACTGGGTAAGTTCAGCAATCGACAGGGGTGCCCAATGGAGTTCATGAACACTATAGAAAATAAATTCGGGGAGAGGTTGGAAAATGGTAGTATTGAGTGGTGCCAGGTAGTTGAAATTTTAGAACAAGTGTTTGTGGGGGAAACGAGGAATTGGTTTGCTGTCTACAGAGACAAGTTTACTGATATGAATGATTTTAAAATGAAATTCTGTGAAAAGTTCTGGAATGAGGTTATTCAGTCGCAGCATCGTGAGGGAGTAGTGTGTGGTAAATATAACCCTAAAGGAAGCTCCACCATGACCGAATACTTTTTAGGGCAGGTATTAGTGTGTAAATATCTGGATGGCTTGAAGGAGGAAAGTGATGTGGTAAGGTTGCTACTTAGGCACTTTCCCTATAGGATCAAGGAGGCTGCTTGTATCCAGAATGTAAAGACTATATCACAAGTAGAAAATTTGTTAAGCACATTTGATGCACTAGGGAGAGGGGGTTATGAGGACAATTTCAATAGGAACCAGGGTAATAATAATAATAGACCTAATGAAGCCAGGCATCAGGAAGTTCAAGGGAACGGTGGCGAAGGGGCCAATGCTCAAAATAGAAATAATAATAATCAGCTAAATCAGAACAGAGGAAATGGCTATGGTAATCAGTATCAAGGGAGGAACAATGATTACAGGGGAAATCAAGGGAGAAACAATGATTTCAGGGGAAATCAAGGGAGAAATTATAATGACAATAATTACAACCAGAATAGGGGTCAAGGAAGAGGACAGCCTAGTGGTAGTAATATACAGCCAAACAATGACAACACAGCCCAGAACAACCAGACCAGTTTAGTAGTTAGTAGTACTACGGCCAGCTGTAGCGGTTCTTTAAACGCGAACCAGGCTGCGAAGTAAGGTCAGAATCTCAGTCTGTAGCATGCCCTGTCCATACAATTATACAGGAACCCTATGACCTAAATGTAAGAAATGAATTATTACATGAACTAAATGATGAAGGTATTATTCAGGAAGTGGTTAGTAAGAGCCCCATAGTTAAATTTAACGTGTCCGAGGCGTACACAGATGTTTTAATTGATAGTGGTTGTATGAAGAGTTGCATAAGTAGTGCATTTTATGATAAAATGAAAGGAACTGGAGTAAATTTTGAGGAGATGCCAATTAAAAGCACTTTTGTTATCACAGCTGTTGGGAAGAGGTCTAAAGTAATTTCTAAGCAAGTTTTAGTAGACATTAAAATTAATAATCATATAGAGAAGCAGATTTGCCTTGTAATTCCAAATTTAGTATTCAGTGTTATCTTGGGTTCAGAGTGGCTAAGTAGAGTGTCTGGTAACTTATGTTATGATGTAGGGAGTTTGAAATTTAAATGGGGAGATTCTGAAGTAGAAGTAGCGTTCAATGACCATATTCAGAGGAGTAGTATTGTAGGTGTGATTTGTACTTTAAATGAGATATCGCCAGCCGTAGAGCGGGGTTCTCCATGTTTTGTGGGCAGTGTGATTACGAACGGAAGTCTAGAGGACTCGTTACGTGAGGCTGCATTTCAGGGTAATATAGAGGTGGAACAATGTGTTCGGCTCTATGATGTGTTATTGTGTAATAGGAGAGTTTTTGAGGATCGCATTGGTATGGCCAATTGCTATACACATTCATTGAACGTTATTGATAGGTCAGTATTCACAGGACATAGATATCCTGTACCTTTCGCTTATCAGAGTGCAGTTGAGGCACAAATTAATCAGATGCTTGAAGATGGGATTATTGAGCACTCTAACAGTCCATATGTTAATTCTTTGATCACGGTACCCAAGACCGACGGCACTGTTCGTATTTGTTTAGACGCTCGTTTGGTTAACAGTAGAATTAGTTCAGATCAGCTGAAATCTATGTCAATAGAGGAATTAATGCAAACATTTGAGGGGAAGAAGTATTTCACTTGTGTAGATTTGAGTTCCAGTTTTTGGCAAGTGCCACTTATGTACGAAGATAGACCATTTACAGCTTTTAGTCATAAATATAACCTTTATCAATTTTGTAGAACACCTTATGGGTTAAAGAGTAGTTCAGCAGCTTTAATTAGGGCTTTAAACATCGCATTAGGGGATGACACAGGAGAGTTTGTAACCATTTACATAGATGATATGGTAATTAGTTCACGCAGTTTTGAGGAGCATCTACGTCATTTAAATATAGTTTTTCAGAAGTTAGATCAGGCAGGGTTCACTTTGAAGCTGTCTAAGTCGTCATTCTGTCAGTCAGAAGTGACATTTTTAGGTCATAGAGTGTCGAGTAGAGGTGTAACACCAGAAGAAAGTAGGGTTAATAAGATACTTAACGCAGAGGTGCCACAGAATGTTAAACAGTTAAAAACTTACCTGGGAATTTGCAACTTTTTCAGGAGGTTCGTTCTTAAATACTCAGGGTTGGTAGAACCATTCAGGGAATTGCTTAAAAGTGGGACTCGGTGGAGATGGGAGTCTAAGCATGATCAGGCTTTTAGAGCGCTGAAGGAAGGTTTTGAGAAAGCTGTAGTGCTGAAATATCCGTTAAAAGATAAGGAATATGTGGTTATGACAGATGCTTCACATATAGGCATTGCTGGAGTATTATGTCAGAAAGATGATGAGGGTAATCTGTGCATTGTATCTTTAGCCTCGCGAGGACTGACAGCAGCGGAGAAAAGATACACGATTACTGAGTTAGAGCTTTTAGGTATTGTTTTCAGTTTAGGGAAATTTAGAATGTATTTAGTAGGGGGGAAATTTGAGATCCACACAGATCACCATGCATTACTGTATATGAGGACTTGTAAACTCAGTTCTAACAGAGTTAGTAGGTGGATTCTTGCTCTGCAGGAATACGAATTCACAGTAAAATATATTAAAGGTAAAGATAACATTCTTGCAGACATGCTATCGAGGGACACTAATTTATGTAGGGATTATCCTGTGGTTAAAGCAGAGGACGGTATTTTAATATGTGCATGTGTGGACAGTAGCAACAGGGCATCGTTACAGACACTGAGAAATAGGTAGGTAGAGCAACGTGATGACGTTCATTTAAAGGGAGCCACTTGCAAGGTTGGAAGCAGGTGACGCAGAAACATTTATAGTTTCCAAACGTATTGGGAAAACAGCATATGTGCTGGAGAATAGTGAGGGAAACAGATTATACGGAACGTATAATATACATAGTCTACGAAAATATGTGTCATAAAGTGAGTGTGTTTAGCTGGCGAGCCAGCCTATCAAATGAGTAAGTGTGGTGTCTGGTGCGTGGAAGATCTGGTCTTAAGGCAGGCGTATCAGAAGTCACACATGGGGGTAGTATGTAAGTAAATGAGAGTTTTTAAGGTACAGGGAAATATGACGGGATTGTCGGATGCTGTTGAGCACTAAATTGTCTCGATGCACCAAGGCCATTTTGGCAGCGCTGATGGGTTCCCATTTATCTCCAAGAGATGGGGGAGCGCTTGAATAGGGCTTGTTAGCTTAAGGCGTCCACGAGATAAAAGATGGGCCATCAGAATGCGAGACAGTCCTTCATGAAACTCATACATATCAGCACACGTGATTTCTGTTTACGGCCTCGCCATGTAAGATTTGTAAGTGTGTAATTTAAGATAATCTGTACAATGGTATTATTTGTGTGAGGAGAAATGGTCTGTGTTGAGAGCTAGTATTAAGTAGAATATGGTTAACGGGAACTTAACAAGACAGGGCGATTACGGCACAGATATATTTGGTGTTATATGTAATGCGCATTTACTGTTTTTTTTTCAGAAGTCAATATTAATTTAATCATCTTTAAAGAGAGATTAAGTATTATGGTCACGAGGCGCTGCCACAATAGTGTGATCGTGTGCTCAGTGATAAGTGGAATTAAATGTCACCATAAGGAGGGGACCTCCAGTGAAATTAGGGAGTTCTATGGTGATATAAATATATCAGAACACCTTCAATGCGTGTGATATGACATCGTAAATACATAGTGCTCACACATTAATTATGTATATTTCTCCAACATAGAGAAATTTGAGAGGCGGAAATATCCGTGGAACACTATTCCATATGTAAAACATTGGACTGGTTGCAAAGTGCAATCCATAGTGACAACAAACTTTGACGCAAAGTGCGTGAAGAAAAAATATGAGTGTATATATCTGTAATTTAGGGTGATTTCATTTATGTAATATGTATTTTGGATGGGGTTTATTAACGTGTCTGGGATAATCGGATAATGGACCGTCGTCACGGTAAATCATCCGATGATCCGAGGCGAATATGTAACGTGTTTTTCGAGGGGTTTTATGCAACTGGCATAAGTCAGTAGGAAGCCATTCTATATTTATTTACGCGGCAAATTGTTCAGCCAAGAGAATTTTTCATGTTAATTTATTATTATTATTAATTTATTATAACTATTATTAAGGTATTTTCGGAGCATTTTATAAAAATTATTAGCATTCAGATAGGTTTTCTATGTCTTAGAAAACGCTATCCAGCAAATTATTACGAACGACGATATCATAGAAAATTATCTGATTACGGAATTTTACGGAGTTTTTGTCAGTTAGGGTATTTGAGAGAGATGACTCACTGGGAATTCGAGTACACGCTTAATCTTGTCGAGAAGCATGACGCAATCTTGGGTCGCAAGGTCTAGAAAAGACGAATTGTTGGAACGGAACCCTCCCGCCGAGTGTAATGACCCGGAGGAGGAGAAGATCGCGTGGTGGGTCAGCCAATCAGGGGAGACGACGTAAGCTAGTTGGGACTGAAGAGTGGGGAGCCGGCGTGTGGTTATATCGTTCGACGCGCCGTGAAACAAGGACTATCTGTGAAATACTTGAGGAGTATGGATGCGAGTGCGTGTCGCTCCGATGTTCAGTGGAGTTAGCGACGAACTTTTGTAAAACTTGGTTGTACGAGTGTTTGGGTCCGAGGTACGGACCATAGAATTATCTAATCTACCAGAATATCATCAAATTCCGACGGAGATGACGACGTCCAGGAGACTGTGGGATGCTCACAACATCATCAAGAACGAGGGAAATGCTTTGGCAATTTCCAGGGGTAAGCGCCAATGACGCAGAAATACGCAATCTCTCATTTTCTTTGTTTTACATCTCATATTTCAGTAACTTCATAGCTTGGAAATAAGAGCAAAATCAATTTATCAGACTCCGTTTTCACGTAATTTTCTATCGGTAATATTCAAATCACAACGCTCCAATTTAAATGTTATACTTATTATTATTAATTTTGCTATTCTTGTTTTATATAATAAATTCATTTCTTTTACAATGCAATCTTTGCTTTCAGTAGGTAGCATTAGATATAGACCAATTCCTTCTCCTGATACAATTGTTTGTTGGGTTAATGATCAAATCATACCACGATCTGAGTGAATAGAGTCTTGAAGGTGTTCTGCCAGAGCTAGACGTTGTTAAATACAAATTTAGATTTCAACATTGCGTTGAGGTCTTGGCGCCCATTAAAACAACATAGCTTAGGCAAAGGTAAACAGTTACATTTCTCACCCAACAGTTAGGAGCTAGCAAAACGTTTCACTTGGCGCCCAACATGGGGCACTAAAAAACGTTTCATTTGTCGCTACCAACATGGGGCATTAAAAAGACGTTTCAGTAGTAGCTTGTTGAAATACAACGTGCTATACGGATATTATACATGAATATGAGGTGCCCTTTGCTAGTGCTACCTCTGTAAAAAAAATCATTCAATTCGGTTTCACCGTGTTTGAATTGATATGGGGAATGGATTTGCACACATACATGGCCGCTATTTGCAAACTATTGGGCTGATGACCTTGTAGTCAGTCATAAGATGCTTTCCACAAAAAGGCATGTTGTTGCAAAATCTGGTAGAGATCAAATTATTAGGATGGTCGTAATTTGATTTAAGCTTTTAACATTTGGGTGGCCGTCATTCCGTTTCCATCAAGATGGCGGCGATATAAAACATGACACTGAGGTGCCCTTTGCTAGTGCTACCTCTGTACCAAATTTCGTTCAATTCGGTTTCACCGTGTTTGAATTAATAGGGGGAATCGATTCGCACACATACTTGGCCACCATCTGCAAACTATTGGGCTGATGATCTTGCAGTTTGGCCAGAATATGCTCCCCACATAAAGATATGTTGTTGCAAAATTTGGTAGAGACTAGATTATTAGGTTCGTCGTAATTACATTTTAACTTTTAACATTTGGGTGGCCACGATTACGTTTCCGTCAAGATGGCGGCGATATAAAACATGACACTGAGGTGCAATTTGCTAGTGTTCGATTTTGACACAAAGATGGCCGCCATCCGCAAACTATTAGGCTAATGACCTATTAGATTGGTAAAAGGATGCTTCCTCCATAAAGGTATGTTGTTGCAAAATTTGGTAGAGATCGGATGATTAGGTTAGTCGTAATTTGATTTAAGCTTTGAACATTTGTGTAGCCGCCATTACGTTTCCGTCAACATGGCGGCGATATAAAACATGACTCTGAGGTGGCCTTTGCTAGTGCTACCTTTGTACCAAATTTCGTTCAATTCGCGCTCACCGTGTTCGAATTGATAGGGGGGACTGACATTCAGAGTACACACACTCACACACACACAGACTCACACACATACACACACAGACAGACACACTTTTTTTTTCGCCCTGTGTTGATCTCATAAGTTTACTTTCATTTTTTGCAAAAATCGAAAGTAGGCTAAAATATTCAAACAAACAAATACTGTTTATATAGTATGTAATTAAAAAATAAAATAAATAGGATAAAAAAATAAACATCAAAAATTAAATTACGATTTAAATAAAATAAAAGTTAGTTATTGTTGTTTTAAGGAGTGGAAAGCGAGGTCATCGGCCCCTAAATTAAATTAAATTAAAATGATAAGAAATTAATTCAAATTATAAGCAAATAAATAAATAATTAATAAATAAATAAACTTCCACAAATATAACGCAAGATATAACGCAAAATAAGGCGAAAGTAAGGAAAGAACGAAACTACATCTGGGCAGAGGAGAGAAGAGAAAAAGCCAAGTGATGTAAAGAAGAAATATTGACAAACAAGAAAGGAAGCTGGATAAAAACAAGTAGTTCCGTGAAGAACTATACAGCCTATTTTCATGTATCCTACTTATGTTAATTGCCACTATCAACATACACAATTTCAGTTTGATTGCTGTAATTGATTCGTAGATATTCTGAGCCGTCTAAATATTTCGGATGGTCGCCATGTTGGATTGTTAAATGTATAGGCCATAGAGTCATGTACTATTAAAGGAAAATTATTGCGTAGGTTCATTATTCAAAGTTTCACTTCGATCGCATGACTACATCACAATAAATAAACACTTAATTTTAAAATTCGCACTGCCGCCATCTTGAGGTTATGTAAACAATTGAACTAAATTAGATACCAGTGCATTCCATTGTGTATAAATATTTCCTGTAACAGATTTCATTGCGTTTGGAACATTAAATCGCGAGAAAGGACTATTTAAAATTTTCAAATTTGCTTGGCCGCCATGTTTGTTTTACAGTTAACCGGTTTTTGAAAGTCTTATAGATGGACTTCCAGTAGTACCCTTTATCTCCGTACAAAATTTCAGGGAGATACCGGTAATAGTTTCAGAGATATAGAATGCCGGTGAAATATTTCGCACATCCGCCATCTTGTGGTTATGTAAACAATTGAACGAAGTTAGATGTCGGTGCATTACAATTTATATAAACATATACTGTACCAAGTTTCATTGCGTTTGGTTGGTTAAATCGCGAGAAACGTCTATTTAAATGTCGCAACTTCGCTTGGCCGCCATGTTGGTTTTGTAGTTACCAGTTTTTCAAAGGTCACATAAGTGAACTTATAGTAGTTCCCTTTATCACCATTCAAAATGTCAGGGTAATGTCGCTAATAGTTTCGGAGATATTGAATGCTGGTGAAATATTTCGCACAGCCGCCATGTTGGATTGGTGAGTCGTAACAAAATTTGAAGGGCACGGTCGGGGTCGCCCGGAATAGTGCTATAACCTTACCGAGTTTCATTGAAATCGCTCCAGCCGTTTAGATTTTATTAGGGGGACACACACACACACACACCTCTCACACACACACACACACACACACACGGACAAAAGGTGATCTCATAAGCCTATTTTTTCAAAATTGAAAATAGCCTAAAAAGGAAGTGACTACAGTGGGTTATTTCACGTGGACCTAAGATGGTCATGATCGAGATTTAAATAAATAAATAAATAAATAAATAAATAAATCATAAATAAATAAATACCGTGCGAGTGTCTAACCTAATAATAACGAACCTTAATTTACCGGAAAATGGCAATTAATGAAGAAAATGAGGGACTTATATTGAGCTCGAACGGGATACTAATCCGTTCATCGTGGTAATTAAACAAAAGTAAACCTTTACAGAGTTACAGTGTTGACATTTTTAAAAAGCTCTTTCGTATCTCCAGTGCCTTATTTTAATTTTAGAACGATTTTTATCTTACTTCGTAGAAGTTCGAGAAGTCATTCAGTCACACACCACATTTTTCCCTCTATCATCCTTATACTGCAAATTGAGTGTCAGATACGCTCTTTAACCCTACAAGTGCCAATGCTGTATTCTGTAGTGCCAGGTGTTAATGCTGAAAACTAAGGGTATTAGAAAATATTTCATAAAACTGTTAAATATTATCAGAAACTAACAATATCTGCACCATTTTGATCAGAAAGGCTTGTTTCACAATTTAAAAATATAAAAGGATGAAAATATAAGAACCAAAGACCCTTTGTACACAGATTTTTTTCTTGGATGGATTTTTGTATTGAGAAAATTCAAAGTGAAATTGCACAAAAATGATTCATCATAAGAAGAAAAACTGAAATATACAAAATGTTGCTTATGCAATTTTGAAATCATTCTGAAAGTTTGGTGAAAATTGGTTCATACTTAGCATTTCTGAAATGCTTTTTGTCAAAATAGAGGCAAGAAAAGAAAACATTCACTTTTTTTCATGTAGCATCTTCTCAGTCTGCTTCTACTTCTCATCCTGGGCTCTCTTCATTCTGTGTAAATTTGCATGATCCCTTGATACTTCAGGATGAGTCACCTTTGGAAACCTATCTGGTAATTGTACAGGCCTATTTACATGTGCCTGATTACGTCTGGTCTACAATGGTGTATTGTCATCTGACAAATTTTCTAAGACTCCTCTAGCCTCACCTGAAATTTAATTGTCCTCAGAATCACAATCTCTATCAATTGTACTATCTTCTAAATCACTTAAGTCACTACCCTCATCAATAGCTTGTAAACTATTTGATTCATTTAGCAGTGTCTTCGATAATCTGGTTGCCATGTTTGTTGTTTACCACAGTCCCATGACAACTGCTTAGATACCAAGATTCGTAGACAATATGACACTCCCACAGATACTTTAAAAAGTGACAATAGTCATGAAATGCGTAAATTAGAGACATTCACATTGACGTAGTACAAATATTTAGAGGGACGATAAACTCAGATAGCAAAACTGCGGAGAAAACACTCTTGTACTAACAATCTCAATAAGTGATCCTGGCACCACAGGAGGGCGCAATTAGCCCCTTTTAGTGATCCTTGGCACTTTTTGGGTTAATGAAGTAGCAGCTTAAACCTTCGTCTCCGAACAATATTTTGGAAAACGGTATTCAAAATAAACTTTCGGAGAAATATGTAAATATGTTCACATTTATGTCACGAAAACTTTGGAACCTAGTATTTAGTATAAAGTTTATTTTTAAGCCACGTTTTATGCGTCATTGTAATAGGCCGTGTCCCTGTAACCTATCATGTTATTTACCGCTGAGGCAAGTCGTCACATAATTATGGATTTAATCCATAATATGGAATGGCTCTATAATATCCAAACATCGGAGCATGTTGAAGCAGACACTTCTCGGAACAAATAAAGTTGTTTGAACGCAGAAAGAATAATTAGTAAAATACGATTAAGTTAAACAAGAAGCATCGTGGGACCAATGTGATGCGTGTGACTCGAGCCGACAAAGAACAAAGAAAACAAACGACTTCCGCACTCCGCGCTACCTCGTTTATACCTTCCATGTAACACTTCCTAGATGGAAAATCGATATTGTATCATGCCATATTTTATCCTTGCATCGCGAGGGTAATCGGAATATGCGAACACCACCTCCGTTGGGTCCCGATAGATGGGGTAGAAGGGGTGACTGACGCAACACATGCTGGCCGATAATTGCATCAGAAATCGGTTGGCCGTTGTTAACTCACCGTATTCTATCACAAAACGCCATTTTCACTTCTTTCATTTCGAAGTACCCTAGCCTAGATCACAGTGTTTATGTTTTAATCAGTTCTTCATCGCAAATCACCATTGTTCGAACCTTAATGAACTGTACAGAGATGTCCAAAATTATTATGACAATGCTGAACAAAACCCAATTGTTACTTGATTCATAGAATCTTAACAATTTATTGATTTCCTCTATCCTGATGAGCCGACAGATGTGAAGATTACCGTACTATCAGCTTGATTACCCTTGCTTCAAAGATCCTGACAAGATTAATTTACAAGAGGATGGAAAGACAGAGAGAAAGAGAGTTGGGTGAAGACCAGTTTGGCTTCAGGAGAAATGTAGGAACAAGGGAAGCTGTACTATTAGGCTGATTTTGGAAGCTAGAATAAGGAAGGATAAGAGAACGTTCATGGCATTTGTAGACTTAGAAAAGGCTTTTGGTAACGTTGATTGTAGTAAGTTGTTTGACATTTTGAAGACGATTGGAATAAAGTACAGGGATAGGAGGGTAATCTACAATTTACACAGAAACCAGACAGCACATATTCGAGCTGAAGGACATGAGAGAGAAGCTGGTATTCATAAAGGTGTAAGGCAAGGCTGCAACTTATCACCAATACATTTCAATCTATAGACTACATTGAACAAGCAATGAAAGGAATTGGAGAAAATTTCAAAGTAGGAGTAAAGGTTCAAGGAGAAATAATTTCAACTCTGAGATTTGCCGATGACATCGTCATCTTAGCCGACACACCAGAGGAGTTGAACGAGTTTTTAAATGGTATGGAATCTGTCTTGAGGAAGGAATTCATGATGAAAATTAATAGATGTAAAACAAAAATATTGGAATGCAGTAGAAAGACCCGTATAGATGTCGAATTGGCAGGTGAACAGATAAAGGAAGTATGTGACTTCTGTTACTCGGGAAGCAAAATAACCAGTGATGGACGAAGCAAAGAGGATATAAAAAGTAGGTTAGCACAGGCAAGGAAAGCATTTCTACAGAAAAGGAATCTGTTGACATCGAATATAGATTAGGAATTAGGAAGTTATTTTTGAAATCCTTTGTCTGGAGCGTAGCGCTCTATGGAAGTGAAACTTGTACTATTGGTGCAGCAGAAGAGAGGAGAATTGAAGCGTTTGAAATGTGGCGTTACAGGAGAAAGATGGGTAGATAGGGTTACGAATGAAGAGGTTTAAGACGAGTGGGAGAGGAGAGATGTTTCTGGCGACTGCTAATGAAGAGAAGAGATAGGTTGGTAGGACATGTACTAAGACACCCAGGAATAGCAAACTTAGTTATAGAAGGAAGGGTCGAGGATGAGAACTGTACGGGTAGACCATGGTTAGAATATGTTGAAGAGATTGCCTCGGTTGTAGGGTGTGGTAGCTATGTAGAGATGAAACGATGAGGGGTGGGAAGAATGGAGGGCTGCAGCAAACCATTCGAAAGACTGAAGACTCAAACAACAACAACGATGAAGAGATTGTGTTTCCGTGGTATCCTAACCAGATCAGTCTTGGTCACCGATTGAACTAACATGGGTGGAAATTAATTAAATTAATGATTTCCAGACGATGATTTGCTGTGAAATTGATCCTTATATTTAACATATTCGTATGGCAAACACTAATCGTAACAAAAGAAGACATGGCGACAGGTTTTGGCTTTAGGAGGGGACGCTCCATTTTGCTTTCTTTAGGATTTGTCCTTTAATAGCGGCTTCGGTGTCGTAGTCGGTAGCATGCTGAACTGCTGTGCTCAAGATAGCGGGTTCAAACCCGGCCGAGGTCGTCAGATATTTTAAAAGCGTTAAAAATCCTCCAGTATGCCTTCCTTCGGAGGGGAAGTAAAGCCGGCGGTCCCATGTCATAGATTTATGGCAGGCAAAGGAACCTTCCACTAACCACACTTGTGTGAAGCC
The DNA here is from genome assembly GCA_946902985.2 of Meconema thalassinum. Classification (NCBI taxonomy): domain Eukaryota; kingdom Metazoa; phylum Arthropoda; class Insecta; order Orthoptera; family Tettigoniidae; genus Meconema; species Meconema thalassinum. The sequence continues at coordinate 11,997,476 of OX336399.1, read as the reverse complement.
AAAATTTGTAGGTTAGAATTGATAACGCTATATTATTTCCAACGTTCGCCGCCAGGTGATACTGCGATGGCATCTAGTAGCCAGGTCCGCAAGCTAGGTGTCATGGATGGTAGCATTTGGTAGCAAAAGTAGGAATTACTTGAAATTATCGTCTGCAGTACTTCCTTGAATTAAAAACAGATACACACACTAATACAGCCATCACAATTAACACCGGTTATCACACAGATTCTACACATACCCAACGTACACGGGGCTTCATGGCCGCATTGTCGCATCCCCTAAACTAAGGAACCAACCAACCAATCAAAGAATATATCGTATTCCAGTAACGATAAATACGCAGTGAAGCTGGGTTGCAATGATAGGCCTACCTCAGCCTCCTAGAACAACCATGAACAACTCGTGCTTTTGCTACAAAACGTAAATATCATACAGTCGTAGTATTCAAAGTGGCAGTGTTCGTGGCGTATCCGGGTGGCGAGATTGCAGATTCTAGATCATTTTAGCAATAGGAGGAATTATAAGGCTTCCTAATTGGCTTTCACATGAAATCATTGGTTGTGGTTAGTCCGTGTAGTAAACGCCGTGAACCAATCAGATACCATTCTTGTAATTATGAATATTTTTGTATAAGGGGCAGAGCAGCGAGGTCATCCGTCCCCCATTCTCGTAAACAGACCAGGGGACAAAAGAGATTTTAAATATCCATATAAATGTTCAAATCAAAAGTCTACTTTACTCGCCAATCATGATAAATAAGTGCATGATTCTGATCCGAGGTCCGAGTGCCACCGTTGACCCTCTTAGAAATGGTAGGTATTCCGTGGTCTTACATTTTGTATTCGGAAAAATGCTGGGATAGCCCCTTCCAGAAATCTATGGCTGCTTTTATCCGAACCTTAGACACAGATTATTTATCAGACAGAAAGTTTAATACACTGATGACCACGGTGTCCCAAGCCTTTAAAACCTGAGTTATTATTCCAGAAACACATAATTAAGAGTACACTGGCAAGTCTCAATATTGTGGCCTAATGTTTTTATTACAACACTTTCTTCCAACATAATTACTGGTGGAATATTCTTACCAACAACGCCTTGCGAACATTATGATTAAGTTTAACTGCGTAACAATACCAAATTCATAGCTTATTCTTATACTTTCAATGAACTGCAACAGCAAGCAGCCTTGAAACCATCGCGTAACTGATTTTTGGCCACCATGTTCCCTCACAACAGCCAATCTGAGAACCATAATCCTCCCCATGCTAAAACTGAACTAGAATTTGCAATCTCGCATCCGCGTGAATTCACGGGCTAGAACATCTCTGTCACTTCTTTGTGGACCAGGCGTGGTAGCCGACGACGGATTCTGATTGGTCCTTTACGCTTTATGCACCCTGCAGGGCTTTTTCGGTTCCTGTCCTCCGCGCGCGGAACTGCGAGCATGGAAATTAGGCTTTACTTGTTAGTGCCAACAAACGCCTGCAAAATGTATTCGATAGAAGAGAACTGCATTCTTCATTTGTTGCTGGTGTGATGTTTGAAGTAGCAAAAACGTAGAAGAATTGCAGGAGTTTACGTTAACCTCAACGTGAGCTACGTACTGCGCCAGGAAGTCATCCATATTCCCCGCTATCTGCAAGCCTGAACAATTGCTCGTAGAATGTAAATGAAATGCAGGGTCATATCTGCTAATGGATATTTGTAGTCCAGATAAGATCATATCTTGTGTTTCCCCTTGTTTGCGGGTAACCAAGCGAAATTGAGAGAAATCCTCAACTCTCCTTTCTGTTGCAATTATAATTGCTCGCGGACGAGTAAAATCGCCATGGTGTGGTTATAGAGAACACTAACTTCTCCCAAAGCATATCAAGCTTTGAGGTGTTTGTTCCATTAAGCCGAATCCGCTGTGTTGTTTCTTGAGATCTTTTGACCGTTTCTTACTAATTTTCTTTTTGGGTTTCAACACAAATTTACTAACGTTCAAAGAGTACCGTATTATTATTATTATTATTATTATTATTATTATTATTATTATTAACTTATATTTATGGCTATTTTTAGCCTATTTTCAATTTTGAAAAAATAGGCTTATGCGATCACCGTTTGTCCGTGTGTGTGTGCGTGTGTGTGTGTGTGTGTGAGAGAGAGGTGTGTGTGTGTGTCTCCCTAATAAATTCTAAACGGCAGGAGCGATTTCAATGAAACTCGGTAAGTTCATGGCACTATTCCGGGCGACCCCGACCGTGCCCTTCAAATTTTGTTACGTCTCACCAATCCAACATGGCGGCTGTGCGAAGAATTTCACCAGCATTCAATATCTCCGAAACTATTCCCGATATCACCCTGGAATTTATTACGGTAATAAAGGGAACTACTAGAAGTTCACCTATGTAACTTTTGAAAAACTGGTAACTACAGAACCAACATGGCGGCCAAGCGAATTGGCGACATTTAAATAGACGTTTCTCGCGATTTAACCAACCAAACGCAATGAAACTTGGTACAGTATATGTTTATACAAATTGTAATGCACCGACATCTAACTTCGTTCGATTGTTTACATAACCACAAGATGGCGGATGTGCGAAATATTTCACCGGTATTCTATATCTCTGAAACTATTAGCGGTATCACCCTGAAATTTTGTACGGAGATAAAGGGCACTACTGGAAGTTCATCTATAAGACTTTCAAAAACCGGTTAACTACAAAACGAACATGGCGGCCAAGCGAATTTGAAAAATTTAAATAGACCTTTCTCGCGATTTAATGTTCCAAACGCAATGAAATCTGGTACAGGAAATGTTTATACACATTGTAATACACTGGTATCTAATTTAGTTCAATTGTTTACATAACCTAAAGTTTTAATTTCTTGTGTCGTAATCATGCGATCGATGTGAAAGTTTGAATAATGAACCTACGCAATAATTTTCCTTTAATGGTACATGCCTCTATGGCCTATACATTTAACAATCCAACATGGCGACCAACCGAAATATTTAGACAGCTCTGAATAACTACGAATCTATTATAGCAATCAAACTGAATTTTTTTATGTTCATAGGGGCTTTGGACTTAAGTTCACCTATAGAAGTTTAAATAACCCGGTGATCACAAATCCAACATGGTGGCGACGCGAAGTATACATATTTACATCGACTTTCTCGCAATTTAACCATCCGAGTGCAGTGAAACTTGGTAGAGTAAATCCTTATAGGAATGTTAATCCACTGGCATCTCATTTATTTCAATTGTTTCCATAACCACAAGATGGCAGCTATGCGGAATTTTTAAATCTCCTTGTTACTTCTTGTGCCCTAATCATGCGATTGAAGTTTGAATGCTACACGTACACAATAATCTTCATGTAACAGTACATAACTCTAGGACCTACATATATAATATCCAACATGGCGACCATCCGAAATATTTAGTCGGTTCTCAATATCTACGAATATATTACAGCAATCAAACTGAAATTTTTTATGTTGATAGTGGCAGTTAATATAAGTAGGATATATGAAAATAGGCTGTATAGTTCTTCACGGAACTACAGGGTTATTACAAATGATTGAAGCGATTTCACAGCTCTACAATGACTTTATTATTTGAGATATTTTAACAATGCTTTGCACACACATACAAACACTCAAAAAGTTTTTTTTAGGCATTCACAAATGTTCGATATGTGCCCCTTTAGTGATTCGGCAGACATCAAGCCGATAATCAAGTTCCTCCCACACTCGGCGCAGCATGTCCCCATCAATGAGTTCGAAAGCATCGTTGATGCGAGCTCGCAGTTCTGGCACGTTTCTTGGTAGAGGAGGTTTAAACACTGAATCTTTCACATAACCCCACAGAAAGAAATCGCAAGGGGTTAAGTCGGGAGAGCGTGGAGGCCATGACATGAATTGCTGATCATGATCTCCACCACGACCGATCCATCGGTTTTCCAATCTCCTGTTTAAAAAATGCCGAACATCATGATGGAAGTGCAGTGGAGCACCATCCTGTTGAAAGATGAAGTCGGCGCTGTCGGTCTCCAGTTGTGGCATGAGCCAATTTTCCAGCATGTCCAGATACACGTGTCCTGTAACGTTTTTTTTTTTTCGCAGAAGAAAAAGGGGCCGTAAACTTTAAACCGTGAGATTGCACAAAACACGTTAACTTTTGGTGAATTGCGAATGTGCTGCACGAATGCGTGAGGATTCTCTACCGCCCAGATTCGCACATTGTGTCTGTTCACTTCACCATTAAGAAAAAAAATTTGCTTCATCACTGAAAACAAGTTTCGCACAGAACGCATCCTCTTCCATGAGCTGTAGCAACCGCGCCGAAAATTCAAAGCGTTTGACTTTGTCATCGGGTGTCAGGGCTTGTAGCAATTGTAAACGGTAAGGCTTCTACTTTAGCCTTTTCCGTAAGATTTTCCAAACCGTCGGCTGTGGTACGTTTAGCTCCCTGCTTGCTTTATTCGTCGACTTCCGCGGGCTACGCGTGAAACTTGCCCGCACGCGGTCAACCGTTTCTTCGCTCACTGCTGGCCGACCCGTTGATTTCCCCTTACAGAGGCATCCAGAAGCTTTAAACTGCGCATACCATCGCCGAATGGAGTTAGCAGTTGGTGGATCTTTGTTGAACTTCGTCCTGAAGTGTCGTTGCACTGTTATGACTGATGTGAGTGCATTTCAAGCACGACAAACGCTTTCTCGGCTCCTGTCGCCATTTTGTCTCACTGCGCTCTGGCGGTAGAAACCTGAAGTGCGGCTTCAGCCAAACAAAACTTTATGAGTTTTTCTACGTATCTGTAGTGAGTCGTGACCATATGTCAATGAATGGAGCTACAGTGAATTTATGAAATCGCTTCAATCATTTGTAATAGAAGGCGATAAACGATCACCAACAGAAGTTTGGATGATCTATGTCAGGAAGGTTCGAAAACTTTCGAACTGTTGGGTACATGTTCAGAATGAAAGATTTTAGCATACAGTAGCCTATATCACTTCACTAATTTGAAGATTCATGTATGTTGGTTTCTCTTCAGAGACGTACCGGTCGGTTATACCCTGCCTTTCCCGGGTTGTTTTTCGTGTGGTCTCCTGAAGTGACCCACAATCACTTCTTTCTCAAATCCTTGTCGAATCTTATCCTTATAAGAACTGGTCAGAGGCCACGTGGGTCCAGCTTCCTAGACATATCACAAGACTCAGACAGTTAAAGGAATAAGACGAGCTATTCTTTGTCGAGTTTGCGGCTCCGGTGGCATGCTTAGCTTCTAATACAGCCATCACAATAACAATAACAACGGTTGTCAGACAGATTCTACACACGCCCAAAGTACACGGGGCTACAAGACTGCGTTGTCACAGCCCCTAAACTGAGGAACCAACCAAGCATTCTTTCTAGTGTCGGAGGAAAGAGCTAGATTTGGGCAAACAGGAAATGTTTTAAAAGTTCTCAAATACTCTCTAATTTTTCCTTCGGAAAGAATTCTAACAACACTTCTATAACATGTTATTTCAAAATAAAGAGAGAATTACCAGTGACGTAGATTGCTCCTTCTTGGAAAAGTAACGAGCATTGTCGTTACTTCGTTAATGTTAAAGAAGTAACTGTAACGCCGCTACTTTCAACACCTTTTTAAAATCGATTTTAATGTTTCGGCCCCTCGTGGGCAGTCTTGTTTTAGGATAATACTAGCTGACCCGTGCGAGAAATCTCGCTTGCTCATAAACCACACTTCCCCAATAGGTTTATAATGAGAGACTTAAGGAGAAAGGTTGTTATGTTTTTATTTCAACCAAATAATTATAGAACACTATTTACATTTCAGTTAGAATTCCAAGTTCTACGTTCCCTAACTTAAGAAGGCAATCACAGAAAATTGGATCATCATAACACTCACCAGTTATTCGATATTTATGAAATTATACATGTGACTTGAGTACTCATTCCTTTGATTTACTGTTTCTGAAATCCATGCAAAATGATAAAGGAAAGACCTCAGAATATTAAAATGACATGAAACAGGCGTCACAGCAGCCAAAATGTGAAGTGGACAGCAATTATGGAGCGTATTTTCCTACAAATTGCACACTTCGTACATTTTTTAAAAGTCATTTATAAAGAAATTAGAGAGATTTATCAAATTAGAGTGCAATTTGTCACTGCTAATGTCTATTCTCTTTCATTTGAATGCTCATTTGTCACGATTGGTCGATTGTGAGCGCCGAAGGAGGGATCTATACTTCTGAAATAATATATAGATGATTATTTATTTTTGAATAAATCATTCCCTCTTGCATAATCTATTTACAGTACATTAACACAGATCAGGCCTTGTATCACTCATATTTCTCAGAACAGAATAATCACATCACTAAATTTAATTAGCAACCTTTTAATTATAACTGTTACAAGTAACGCTCTAATATCCGCAACTCTGCTTGATTCAAAATAATTCAAACACACAAACTTATTTATTATTTTATCTTTCTTTCTTTCTTTCTTTCTTTCTTTCTTTTTTTCTTTTTTTTTCTTACTTGGTTGCCCTCTAATCATCAGTTATGTTTTAATGTTTTCGTTCAAATGTTTCTAGTTTGAGCCTCTTGTCTCTGGTCTTTAAAATCCACTTCTCCCCTCTTGTCTTTAATATGTTGATTTTTTTATTTTATTGATATTAGGCTTTTGGGGAGCGTGATGGCGCAGTGGCTTAGGTGGTCGTATTTCACCCGGACGGCCGGAGTTCGAATCCCGGTGGCAACGGGGTAAAATTTTCACCTGAAAAATCACGTGGCGTCAGGAAGGGCAACCGGCCTTAAATCCCCAGCCAAAACAAAAAATGGGCTTGGTTGGCTCCGGCGACCCCAACTAATTAGGATGAGCCGAAGAAAGAAGGACATTGATATTAGGCTTTTATTTTTCTAAATGTGGTCTTTCCAACTTTTAGTTCGTGTTGCGTACATGAAGTAGCCTACAAGCCATCACGAGTTTAGTTTGACGTAACCAGGACTCGGTTCGTCTTTTTATTTTGCCAGACAATGTCTGCTCGGGGTAACGTAATTGGATAGATCATCGGGTCAGAAATCCAAAGGTCCCAGGTTGCAAATGTCGTAAAAGAATAAAAATAATCGATATTAATTAACAGATAATATTATGAAAATCCTGAACATGGCTATAAATGTTTTTATGGTGAGATGCTGATCGTATGAGTCCTGGTTTTTAGTTTGAATTAAGACAGCATTGGTCTTCTTCTTGTCGTGTGGCCTCCTGAGAGGCCGAGTGCAGATCTTTCAAGTCGACGCCCGTGGGCGACCTGCGCGTCGGGATGAGAGATGGAAAGGATGAAGATGAATGAAACTGGGCAAGGACGTGGAAGGAAGCGGCCGTGGCCTGTCAGAAGGTACCGTCCCAGCATTTGCCTGGTGTTGAAAATGGGGAAACCACGGAAAACCATTTCAAGGACGGCCGACGGTGAGGCTCGAACCCACGCGTCTACCGAGTCAGCAGAGAGCTTAGCCCCATGACCTAACGCTGCGCTTTAGTCAGCGTAGCCACTGCTGTCGGTACAGCATTGGTGATATCTGTATATTACTAAAGAGCAGAGCAGCTTTGGCTATCTACCGAAATAATCTCATTTTGAAATGACCAACCGTTCTACCTTCGCAATAATCGTTATTCTTTTGCTTTCGTTTTGAGATCTTAATTTAACAAACCGGTAATAGAATCTATATTATAATAGTACATTATGCAACGAGCCTATAATGGCTATAATTAAGACACGAGTATTTTTATAAAACGAGCGTATGCGAGTTTTATAATTTCCATATGAGTGTCTTAATTACCATTATAGGCGAGTTGCATACGACTGTTTATGTTCGACGATAATTATAACTTTATTGTATGTTTTAACATAAATATTCATAAATATCTGTTGAGATTGTCACTAGAATTTTGTGATCGGGTGCTACGCAGGGTAGGATATCTCTGATGTCCAAGCTCACTGACCGACCGACGCATGCGCTCTGTGAGCTTCAATGCCATATGTGCAGATTGAGCATCATTATTCTGTAAAAATGTCACCGAAATCGTTTGAAAACAACCCGCTGTGTAGAAATTGGATTTAAGGATATTAAGGTACAGTGTCTCATATTCACCAGTTTATTTACGAGAACATATGGACGGTGCACTTTCGGTAATTTATATAGACATGTTGGATTTTGAGCGCATGCGCGAAGGTATCCTTATCTAATTGGTCAAACAACTGTTTCTTGAGCTGTGATTGGTGAGAGAAACTGTTTCATAATGAAAAATAGTGTTATAATGACCATCATTATGATACAGTTTTCAGACATATAATTGTCAGGGTCGAACATAAAGAAATATATAATACTAATGGACCTGGTGGGCATTAATGAATAATGAAAATACAGGCACTTAGCACCTAACACTACGTGAAATTTGGCGGGAAGAATTGGCTTGGTAGATAGAAGGTCGGAATTTCTCGTTGTGGGAATTTGGCGCAGTCGATTCAAATGAAATTTATGACGTATGGTTCAGAAACATGGGTGATGAAGGAAAGAGACAAGAGTAAAATACGAGCAGTGGAGATGAAGTTCCTGAGGAGTAGGGTAGGAGTAACAAGAATGGACAGAGTAAGGAATGAGAGAGTCAGAGAGATGGTAAGAGAGGAACCATTACAAAATAGAATAGAGCGATCTAGGCTACAATGGTATGGACATGCGAGGAGGATGCGAGAGGAGAGGATACCAAAGATGATGTTTGGAATGGAAATGAAGGGATGGAGGCCAAGGGGAAGACCAAGGGACAGATGGACAAAAGGAGTTACGAAGAGTATGGAGGAAAGAGGAGTGTGCTGGGACACAGTGAAAGACGAGAGATGGTGGACGGACAGGAAACGATGGACAGGCTTATGTTCCAAGCAGACCCGACCAGCGGTCGGAAACTGCTCAAGATGATGATGATGATGATGAACAATGTATTGTTCTTTAATTACATTAAAATATAGTAAGATTCATGCAGTAGTTTCTGAGAAATCAGGGTACTTACTTTGGAAATGTAACATGGGTGGTATACAAGGTGCGGTCTCCCCTTAAGGGAGCATTTTCCTGCCTTCAACTCGATCCGCGGGAAACCAGGCGTGACGCATGACCTACACTCTTCTGTTTCATGGTACACCGCCTAGGAAGAGCACTCGTACAGCATGGACCAAACTGGAATTTAGGCTTGACTCCATCACACCACAGAATTTAAGAACAGTTACTGGCTGAAATTAGTAGAGGCTACAGACATGGTGAAGGAATTGTTATTTCCCGCTTTATTAATTATCTGAAACACCAATCAGGGTAGCTACGAGCATTGAGGCGCAAGGCAAGACTATCTCTGGACTTGGAAGACGAAATCTACCGTCGATCAGTTTTGAAATAGTTTGCTATTTAAATTTCAATGCCTTTCAATCGGTCAACACGATTGTGCCCAAATTATAATGGGTGCTATTCTCTAGACCTGAAAAAAATTAATGAGATGAAATTAATGAATACACTTGAATGACCAGTTTTGATCGTCCATCGGATCCTTTACATCCAGGCTATATACGTTGTTGTTGTTTGGGTCTTCAATCTTTTGACTGGTTTGATGCAGATCTACTTGCTTCCCTGTCCTGAGCTAATCGTTTCATCTCTACATAGCTACCACACACTACATCCGAGGCAATCTGTTTAACGTATTCCAACCTTGGTCTACCCCTACAGTTCTTGTCCTCGACCCTTCCTTCCATAACTAAGCTTGCTATTCCTGGGTGTCTTGTTAAGTGTCCTACCAACCTATCTCTTCTCTTCATTAGCAGTCGCCAGAAACATCTCTCGTCTCCCACTCGTCTTAATACCTCTTCGTTTGTCAACCTATCTACCCATCTGATCTTCATCGTTCTCCTGTAACACCACATTTTATACGCTTCAATTCTCCTATTTTCTGCTGCACCAATAGTTCAAGTTTCACTTCCAAAGAGCGCCACTCTCCACAATGGCTTTCAAAAATGACTTCCTAATACCTAAATCCATATTCGATGTCAACAGATTTCTCTTTTGTAGAAATGCTTTCCTTGCCTGAGCCAACCTACTTTTTAAATCCTCTTTGCTTCGTCCATCACTGGTTATTTTGCTTCCTAAGGAACAGAAGTCTCCTACTTCCTTTAATTTTCACCTGCCAATTTAATGTCCATAGAGGTTTCTGACCTTTTCGGCTGCATTCCAATATTTTTGTTCTACATTTATTAATTTTCATCATGAATTGTTTCCTCAAGACAGAGTCCATACCATTCAAAAACTCATTCAAATCCTCAGGCGTGTCGGCCAAGATGACGATGTCATCGGCAAATCTCAGAGTTGAAATTATTTCTCCTTTAATCTTTACTCCCACTTTAAATTTCTCTCTAATGTCCTTCATTGCATGTTCAAAGTAAAGATTGAAAAATATGGGTGATAAGTTGCAGCCTTGCCTTACACGTTTCTGAATACCAGCTTCTCTCTCATGTCCTTCAGCTCGAATGACTGCTGTCTGGTTTCTGTATAGACTGTAGATCACCCTCCTATCCCTGTACTTTATTCCAATATTTACCAACTTATGCTCAATCATCCCATATTTTGCCACATTGTTAAGTATTCCATTTGGTGAAGAATGCATTAATACAAATAACTTAACAAGAGATGTGAATTCTAAACCTAAACAGTATTAAAAAACAGAAACACAGACTCTAACTAAATACAATACGATGGTGTTGATAGTGAAAATGGGCAAATAAGAACACTACAGCGCAAAACAGTTCTCAAAAGGATACTATGCTATGCTAATGGCAGGCTCCTTCTACATCTCGTCTGATAACAAACCAACAACTTTACACGAATGACGACGAGCATGTCTTTATGTGTCCCCTACTTACGTACGAAATGAGGAGCCTGTTACAGTAATTAGTGAAGGCTGAAGTTCACAAATTCTCGCAAGGACACTAATAATAACGTTAATTTGGTCATCTTGCCTGTAGGGATTTCTGAGGTGAACTTACAGCGAGTAAGACATGAGAGGACCATTCCCAAAAGCACAAGAAAGCCGAATTTTCTTGAAAACCGTTAGAGTAACGAATAAATAACCAAATTAAGTTATGTTTCTTATAGAATATTTAATTTAAAGGCCACATTTTTTGTACGTTTACCCTTTATTTTAGGTGAAGTAGGGCAAGATCTGCCCAAATTTTGGACATACCATCTCCTGTAAAATCCCCTACTAGTTAGAAACGGTGAGATATATCAAAATCAGAAGTGTCCCTTGGGTGGTTCAGGATTGCAATTTACATCCTTACCACATTATAGTCCAATCAGTTCGAAGTCGGTAGCATGCTGAGCTTCTATGCCCAAGATCGCGGGTTCAAACCCGGCCGAAGCCGTCGGATTTTTAAGAGCGTTAAAAATCCCTCAGTATGCCTTCCTTTGCGGGGGAAGTAAAGCCGGCGGTCCCATGTCATAGATTTATGGCATGTTAAAGAACCTTCCACTAATTACACCTGTGTGAAGCTAAATTGTAGGTTAGGTTAAACATTTGACAAACGCTCTTAGGTTCCGACGTTCCGTCGCCAGGAGCCGACTGCGATGACATCTGGTAACCAGTTCTGAACTAGTAGTCGTTGACGGTGGCGTTTGGCGGCAAAGGTAGGAACTACTTGAAGAAATTCAATGTATGCAGTCCTTACTTGAATTGAAAACAAATAACACGCACTAATACAGTCATCACAATTAACGCCGGTTATCAGACATATTCTACACACACCCAAAGTACACAGGGCTACATGACCGAGTTGTCGCAGCCCCTAAACTGAGGAACCAACCAATCTCAGTTCGGTAGTTTCGAGCCTATACGGACAAACAAATAAAGGAAGAAGGCAGACACCAAATTAAATAGATGCTACTGTTTTTTGTAAACAAAATAACGGTGCAATGCGCTGCCAACACAATCTTATAAAGAAATCCAAAGAGGCTGGAATTTACTTCGCTACGCTGAAGCAAGGTAACAATCAGCTGTGTAGTATACTCTTTGGAGATTATAGCCTACATCCTAAATGACGTGGAGACTAGAGACTCAGTTGATGTTGGACCATTACAGTGCATTGGTTCGAGTAACAGTTTAGGACCCAAACCAAAACTAAATTGTAGTTGGTCCTGCTCAAACAAATTCAAACTAACCTCTTTTCATGCTGGTAATCAATTTTGTACATTACCACTTAAGGGGTTGTAGGCCTACATATACAAAGCAAAGTCTTTGAATAATTCAATAAACCGTGTGAATAAATGTGTGAACAAAAGATTGATAAAACTAAAGGGTGATATAAGCACAGAGATAAAGGATCATGGTGCTTAGTTATTGAAATAGAGCACAATCATTGGCTGATTCAATAAATTCTTATAACTTATTAGAATGGAAGGAGTGACGAATGAGTGGAAGATGTAGCCACTGATGGCGACGACATTCCGATATCATGAGCCATTTCATGCGTGTTTAATGTTGTCGAGCAAACAAGCGCCTTGCCTTTCCGTTGTTTTGTGTAAACAATATTACTGTAAATTCCTTCCTCATAACCACAAAATACTCATGCATCACTGTCCAGCAAGAATCCAGTGCATTAATATTTCATTATTTATACAAACATGCATAACAATAATCATGCACAGCGATTTCACAGAGTAAATGCTTATTTTCTACATTCGTTGTCTTATCAACTGCATCATACATACCAAAGAGTTAATATACTTAAAGAATCGCTATTATGGATTTCCGTTTGTTTTAGAGGAAAGTCTTTTTAGCCTTTCTCTACTAGAAAGCGCTATAGTGTCAAATAGCTTAGATTTCTAACCTCCTTGACTTAGCGCTTCTAGGAGAGATACAATTTGACATGCAAGCTGCCCTCTGGGCATACTGTACAATGTTATTATTATTATTATTATTATTATTACAATCAGGGCCGGATTTAAGAGTAAGCCGCCTATTGGCATAAGTCCATTTGCCGCCCCTCCATAGTTCATATTTGCTTAATACGTTTGTTTTATACAGCAAAAGGATAGAGTTCATTGGCGTTTTCATCTTTTTTAAACATAAAGTTCATTTAGTTTAGATAAAACTACAATTTTAATGGCTTACATAATAAATGTTATAGGCCTACTGAAATTAGTTATCTAGCCTACTTGTCGTTTTTATTTACTTATTTTAAGATTCGTTAAAAAATGAAATGGGTTTCAAATTTAATTAATTAAATTGTTCTAATGCTAATGACTTTCTTTTGCGTAATTGAAGAACTGTGTTCAATTTGAATTAAGTTGTCCTCCATGGTGAAATGAAATTACACAAAATGTAGTTAATTACTGGTTTATTTGTTGAAAAATATACAAACTTCTCTAAAACAACTCACCCAACGTAATCTTGTTGTTCAAATTTACATAGCTCTCTTGCGAGATTTCTTAATGGAAAGCTCGTTCATAATGTCCTCATATGAAAGTGTTCTTGTTGTATTTGCCTCAATACAAAGTAATGAAAGTGAGTTTAACCGTATTTCAGAAATACTAGTTCGCAGATAGTTGATAACTCTTCTAAGGCATTTTTAAATTCGTACGGAAAATATCATTAACGTGTGAAATACTTCATTTTAGCTTTTGAATGAATTGCCAAACTGCCGCCCCTGAAAATTTGCCGCTCTAGGTTGCAGCCTACTTAGCCTATTTAGAAATACGGCCCTGATTACAATGAAGTCAGACTTAGTAATTATTTCAATCACTTTCATTTGAGACGGTTTAGCCTTTCAGCGTACGGTCTGCCAGATCTGTTTGCGAACAAGTCACCCCCATGATGCCCTATTAGCAGTTAGCACTGCGGCCTCCTCTGCTTCTACACCGGTCAGTGCGAAATCGTTCAACACCGAGCCTAACCATTGCCTCCTTGATCTACCTCTGTCTCTCTTACTCTCTATAGCTGAATTAATTGACCTCCTAGGCACTCTCACCTCCCCCAATCTCTTCACATGACCCTAAAATTTAAGTCGACTTACACGAACAGCGTCATATACCGTGTTCATTTCTAATTTATCCTTTTATCTTTTCATTACAAGTACCTTTTTGCCATTGCTGCCGTCTATTCGTCCCAGAAATCATTCGTGCTACCCTCATATTTCTCTAACGCAGTGGTTCCCAACCTTTGTCAGCTGACGCCCCCCTTTTCAGATACGGGAGTTGATCCCCCCCCCACCGCCCCCTCCCCACCCCCTACCCCCCTCCTTCCCCTTCACTCATCGCTTCTGAAACCTCTTCGATTCACGCGGAGGATAGACCTAACCTAGTAACACTACATAATGTAATAATTATAGGCCTATCTATTACATAGTAACTTCATTTTATCACAATACAAAGAACACACTTTTACAACAAATCCTTAAATTAGTCAAAAAATGTCAGTGAGAGGGTTGACACTGTTTTCTCTTGGTAAGATTCGGTATGTTTGGTTTGATATTTGACAGAGCACAGCGGAGATCACTTGCAACATCAAGCCGACAGCGCTGCTTTGTTTCTATGACACTCAGCGTTGAAAAACCTGACTCGCATAAATATGTCTTTGAAAATGGGACTATGACACGCAGTGAAAATTTGGCTATTTCAGGATACACTGCAAGACAGATTACCGAAATGTCACCAAGTCCTAATATTTTAGAATCATCTTTTAGCTTTGCTTCACACTTCAAATCTATGGCTTCTTCTTGAAGTTCAATATCAATGGCAAGCAAATTTCTTGTTAACATCCAGGATCATTCTTCTGACGAGGTATCAGGAAAGTAGAAGTTGAATTCTTGTGCCAGGGACTCCAAATATGACTGAATTTGCACCTAAGTGTATTACGATCATGTTCATTTGCCGGCAATTTTTCATTAAGGCGGTTGTATTTCTTCCAGGAAAGCTCTGATGGCATCATAAGCAAGCATAATATTGGAGTTTTTGCCTTGAAGCTTTAAAGTTCAAACTGTTCAAAGCTTCAAAGAAATCACAAAGATACGCCAACGAGACGATAAAATTAGCATGATTTTGCTCCTTACAACACAGCAAATTCCTTATTTCACCTCCACCTCGCGGATTCGCAGAGGTTTGTGCCGACAGTTGGCAAATACCAGTGCTTTTGAACGATTGACTTGGTGCGACAATCACTTGGAGAGATTCGAAAAATGTTTATTTTACAAAATTGTAATATTCGATTTAAAATAAAACATTAAATCACTCACGAAGCTCTCTTTGGGAACTGCTATGAGATTATTTGACGCGAAAATAGCGCCCATCGCCACATACGGGATAGAAATCATCTGGGAGAAACTGACCCTGGCGGACTTGAGGACGCTCGAGGCAGTGAAGTCGCGCTTCCTAAAAGCAACCCTGGGATTATCAAAATATGCAAAATCTAGACTAGTGTACAAACTTGCCAAGAAGAACTTCTTCATTGAGGACCTACGGACGAAGAGAGGACTACCTTCTACGGACGCCTGGAAAAGACTAATGCAAGAGAGAGTGAAAAAGAGAGATGAAATCTGGCCTGAATTTTACATAACGGAAGCCATGACGAATAGGGTATGGACTGACACCAATCAAGACCTACGACACTTCGTTAACTCGATGGCGGTACATGGGTACCACCATAAACTGTGCGTCACCGAGTACTTTCATGACATAGACGTATCCTGTACTTGTAAATTATGTGGTAAACAATGTAGTTGGTACCACGTAATCACATGTAAGAACCGGGGTCCTTCCATTGTGAAATTTTGTGAAGGTGGAAAGTGAAAACATTAATGTATATTCACATTTATTAACCCTATGCACAATTTGTGCTCTGTATTTTCAATAATAATAAAAAAACGTAATTCGGAAATCACTTCACGCCCCCCTTAATAAAGTTCCACACCCCCCAGGTTGGGAACCCCTGCAACGTATTTATCAGATATCATGAATCAACACTTCATCCTTACAGCAAGCTCCGTTTCTGAGAGGTGTAGCGAGAGTTTGCACTAAGTTTTGTTTCTTGCAGAATACTGTAGATCGCAATTGAGAACTCACTGCATTGGCTTTTCCAAACCTCGACACTATTTCTTTTTTTGTTTGTTTAAACATATCTTTATAAAGAAGTTGTCGATATTTGTGAAACAGTGTGGTATTCGACCTCTCGCATCACAGTTGGTGATTAGAACACACATTAATCTCAACCTCAGCACAGTGGGTCAAAATCGAAATCTAGGGGGACAAAATTATTTTTACGTTTTAATCATGAATTTAGAGTGAAAGCAACGAATATAATTTGTTTACTTCATAATAAACATCAGTTAAGACATTTTAAAGCTACGTCTACACATGCAAGAAATTGTCTATGACTAAGAGTTATCTATTCAGAACAATTTTCCACCCCTAATTTACTTTTAACAAAGTCACGAAGTTCCACACTTGACATAATCGTCGAACCCAGTGCTTCAAACAGTTGTAAACTTGTGAGAACTGGTTGAGTGGCAACTTCTAAAACGTAAAATAACTAAGTAAGTTGCAAAATGAAGCAAATAATCTTATCACAGGCGTAAACTACAAGACTTTATCTACATTTTAACATTAAGTAGAAAGTGACGCAGAGTGACGCGACATACTAAAAATCTAAGTGAAAATATAATTTTAAAAATAATAGTTAAATATTATATAATACAAATATAGCTAAAATTACGTAACAATTACGCCCATTAATAACTGAAACACGTTACAAAGATCATACCTTCATACGACTGTTTATGTTCGACGATAATTATAACTTTATTATATGTTTTAACATAAATATTCATAAATATCTGTTCAGTCACTAGAATGTTGTGATCGGGTGCTGCGGTGGGTAGTATATCTCTGCTTCCTAAGCTCTCTGGACAACCGACGCATGCGCTCTGTGTGGTTCAATGCCATATGTTCAGATTGTGCTCCAGTATTCAGTAAAACTGACACCGAAGTCGTTTCAAAACCACGCGCTGTGTAGAAATTGATTTTGGGGATATTAATGTACAGTGCCATTTCTTGTCTCAGTTTATTTACGGGAAAATATGGACGTTCAATTTCGGTAATTTATATAATGTTGGATTTTGAACGCATGCGCGAAGGTATCCTTATCTAATTGGTCACACAACTGTTCCTTGAGCTCTGATTGGTGGGAGAAACTGTTTCATAATGAAAAATAGTGTTATAATGAGCCTCATTATGATACAGTTGACACATAATAGTTATGGTCGAACATAAATGAATAATTTTGTCCTCCTAGATTTCGATTTTGACCCACTGTGCACAGGTAGCCCACAAGGAGATTTCCGTGCAGCGTAAAACGGACCGTCGAGATTAGAGAGGAGATGGTAGCTGAGGTCATGTGGTTATTGAAATCTTTGTTTCTCTCCCGAGAAGCTAAGCATCGTGTATGATCCAGTGCTAGCTATGTAAATGATGACGTAATGTGCGGCCCGGAGCGAGAGTTATCGGTCCAATTACGCGCGTTCAAAGGGCCTGAATTAGCCGCCAATTAGGGCCCGCCTGGCTCGCTGTAATTAATTAGGCCTGCTTCAGAGCGGAGATGGGGGCACTCCATCATGTGGCGTATTAATACTCACATTGTTAAACAAACAAAGGAATGATTCTCCATGTTTGCTACCTCCAATCGTACAAATGATCGGCGCTGTTTGGATCTAGCTTTCAGTTGTCACTTGTGCACCAACCATATTGGCAACTCAAACTAACACCTGGGGCGCTGCGGTCGGTCTGGATAAGTAGGGTAAAAATTCTAATTATCACGCGTTTGATATGGAACACTTTTTATTTTTCGGTTATAATCAGTAAATGTGGTCCTTAAAATAATTACAGTGTTATTTTCAACTGTATATATGTATAAATGTGCGATACACGTGATCTAATTTGTGTGTTCCACTGGATTTTATGTGTCAATTGCATATTATCAAGCATCGGTTGTTGTATTTGTTTTTGTGCAGTTCGAGTCATGGCGCTGTTACGTTTAAAAGTTATATTTGAGTTTGCTCTCTGTACCATAGTCTCTAGAAATTATTTGCTGCTAGGTAGGATGAAGGGAGGAGTTTAACTTGTATTAAAACTCGGGGTGGACAGGAATTGCTTGATTTGGATGGTAGGTATTAACCCTGCGAAGTCAAATTAGGCCTATATGACTCGTAGTGGAATGGCTCGGATATCGCAGAGCGAGGTGATTGCGGTTGGTAGGGTTATTGGAAATGAACTAGAGAGCGGGGAAGGATACCTGACTGATGAAGCTTGGCTGTCCTCGGCTGGTGTAGACTTGGCTGTCTTGGTAAGGCTTGGCTCGGCGAGACTGTGCTTGGTTGTCTAGGTGCGGCTTGGCTCGGTGTAAGTGAACAACCCGTCCTGTCGTCAGTGAGTGTAATGGTGAGTGGTCCAACACGCTCTTGTTGCCCGTATTTATTTAGTATCGTGACCTTTCGGCTATTGCTATTTGCATATTTTGGAAAGTGATGAAAACGTAGGCCTATATCCGCAGCCCTCTTTTACATCGACTTACAGCCGTAAACTGAGCAATATACTTTGCTTTTACTCATTTTGCATTTTTATCAACGAGTAAAACTTATAACTTATGTATAAACACGAAGAATTTACCACGATCTACTTACCAATACAAGAAACCATATACAAATAGTCACCACGGGACAAATGTACCCTACTTGGTAAGTTTCGCATTTTTACTGCTAGATGTCATATCAGATAGCTGGAGTTGCCAATAGCGTTTAGACTCCAGTTGACACCATACACAGGAAAGTGAAGGATATTATCGATAGGACCAATCCAGGGATGTGAAGGCCGGTCCCAGTAGATGTGCTTGTCAAATTTGACCTCTCCCCAAGTCAGGCCATCATCGATAGCCTATGGCGCGGTGATGTTACGAAAAAGCAAGTAGTTCCGTGAAGAACTAAATAGCCTATTTTCATATATCCTACTAATATCAATTGCCACTATCAACATACAAATTGTCAGTTTGATTGCTGTAATAGATTCGTAGATATTGAGAGCCATCTAAATATTTTGGATTTATATTATAGGCCTTAGATTTATGTACTATTACATGAAGATTATTGTGTAAGGTGTTTTATTCAAACTTCAATCGCATGATTAGGGAAAATAAAATATTGCTTAAGGCGACACTCCGGAGAAAGAAAAAAAATCGGTATTTTGGTCATTTTGGCGGGGAACAAATGGCTGATATTGAAAGGATTGAGTTTCTGGTGACTTTTAGGTAATGGATCAGGAAGAAAACGTCACTTGAACATTGTTTTAATTTTCCCGCCAATTCTTATTATACATTTAAATCCAATATTCTGCCAAATGTAACAAAATATGTATGGTATGTGTATCACAGCTATATTAGGAAACATGTGTATGGAATTTTTGATTACAGAATTCTATCAAGTAGTAGGGATTTTTTAAGTCCAAAGTTTTAGAACATAAAAATTATGCATATTTTAGTACAATATATCTCCTTAGTTAAAATATGTACAGAAAAATCGACGCGCAGTGCTTTTTAAAGAAGTATTATCTATCTAATTCCAAATTTCCATTAACATGTCAATTACATTTCATGAAAAAAAACAAGAAGTTCCGTGAAGAACTATACAGCCTACTTTTCATGCCAATGATTATTCTACAGAATATGAACCTATCTAGAATAATGACGAAATTAAGTTGCTAATATCGAAATTTCCAATTAGTTCGAAATACTGTATACCTGGCATAATGTATCCTAATAGAGCACTACAGTTGGCAGCCCTGATGACTGAATATATTCTTAGTTCCGTCTCTTAAGGTACAAAATACAAAATTTGGTTGAAGTCCAATGAATAGCATGGACGTTACATGCAGTTAAACATTGTATCTAACAGCGCGCGTAAAATCATGTTGGCAACAATGTCATGCATGTATTGGTCAGAAATAATCTGAAATAATATGATCTATTGTTGTGCCAATTTTGAATGAAATCCATTAGTTAGTATAGAAGTTACATGCATTATAAAATTGGATCTATCAGCAGGCTTAGAATCATGTTGGCAGCACTGACGTATATTAGTTACTCTAAATTCGTCTAGAATGCCAGGTACTATACGTGTGCAAAGTTTAGAGCTAATGGCTTGCATACTTTCTGATATATTGATATTAGGGTAACAAAAATAGGGACAGCACATATTAACAGTTGGCAGCACTGGTTGCTCCTTAGAATACGCATAGTCATATCTGTTATGGTACACATAGCACATACGAAATTTGGTTGAAATCCAAATGATAGTATGGAAGTTACATGTATTTAAATTTGGACCTGTCAGCAGGCTTAGAATCATGTTGGTAGCACTGATGTATATAAGTTCCTCCAAATTAATATAGAATGTCAGGGACTATACGTGTGCATAGTTTAAAGCTGTCGGCTTGCATACTTTCTGATATATTGGTATTTGGATAAAATAAATTAGGAGCATTTATTAACAGTTGGCAGCCCTGGTAGGTCTGAAGAATACGCTCAGTCATATCTGGTTATGTACACATACAACATACGAAATTTGGTTGAATTCCAATTGATAGTATAGAAGTTATATGCATTTAAAAATTGGACCTATCAGGAGGCTTATAATCATTTTGGCAACACTGCCATGTTTAGCCTCCTGGAAATTAAACTGAAATATTATGATCTGTACGTGTGCCAATTTTGAAATAGCTCCCATTCATACTTTCCAAGATATCCAACATGGAGCTCAAATTTCAATTGCGATTTTTTAGCAGTTGGTAGCACTGACATCATTTTCAAATATGGCCGTGAGATATTCAGGTATAGATCTTTACTCCTACCAAATTTTGTTTCGATTGCTGCAGCCGTTTAGGAGTTGATAGGGGGGGGGGACACACACACACAGCCAGACAGACAGACAGACAGAAGGACAGACAGACAGACAGACATTTGCCCGATCTCATAAGTCTACTTTTTCCTCATTTTTTCAAAATGTGAAAAGTAGGCTAAAAATGGAATTGAAATTTATAAAAATTAAAAATACTATTTTTGGAAAAAATATGAAAGAAATCTTCGTGGCATCTCTACTTTTATTTGGGTGATATTTCCACAAAGTTTCGTGAAAATCCATGCATTAGGTAATAATATCTGTTTACCTCAGGAGTGTCGGCTCCAATGAATGTGGATCGTTCCTCGGACAATGCAATATCTTACGCAAAACACCATTAAGGAGCACATATTTTTAGAATAGTCCCGTGGTGGCTAACGCATTCCTCGATCCTAACAATTACAGTTATACAAGCATCTAAATAACGCCACGTTATCAGTAAATATGATGACGACGTCACAAAGGCTCTAAATGAATGCTCCTCTCAACCATCCGAGTATTAACCATTCCTGAAATTGCTTAACTTGAATGATCTGGCGGGACTGGCGCCGGGTTCCCAAAGGATGGCTAAAAACACGTCTCAGTTCATTGATGGAGACCAAACAGGTTTGAAGAGGCAACGTGACGGAGGGCCTTAAGCACCTGCGCGATGGGTGCTTAGCATGTCGTCGTACTTTATGTGTGCCGCCTCGCCCGCTCGCCATTCACTGCGCTAGTGCTGCGTGGGATTGAGCTCGACATTCCAAACTAAGCAAAAAGTTCCGTGACGAACTAAAGAGCCTACTTTTCTTAAAATGTAAGATTCATGCCAATGATTAATCTATATGGATCTATCTAGAATAATGATGAAATAAAGTTGGTAATATCGAAATTTCTAATTAGTTCGAAATACTGTATACCTGGCATAATGTACCCTAATAGAGAACTATAGTTGGCAGCCCTGGTGACTGAATATATTCTTAGTTCCATCTCTTAAGGTACAGAATACAAAATTTGGTTGAAGTCGAATGGATAGCATGGAGGTTATATGCAGTTAAACATTGGATCTAACAGCGCGCGTAAAATCATGTTGGCAACAATGACATACATGTATTGGTCAGAAATAATCTGAAATAATATGATCTATTGTTGTGCCAATTTTGAATGAAATCCATTAGTTAGTATAGAAGTTACATGCATTTTAAAATTGGACCTATCAGCAGGCTTAGAATCATGTTGGCAGCACTGGCGTAGGCCTTTATAAGTTACTCCAAATTAATCTAGAATGCCAGGTACTATACGTGTGCAAAGTTTAGAGCTTAGACTTGCATACTTTCTGATATATTGATATTAGGGTAACAAAAAATAGAGACAGTATTTATTAACAGTTGGCAGCCCTGGTTACTCTTAAGAATCGGCATAGTCATATATGTTATGGTACACATAGCACACACAAAATTTGGTTGAAATCCTAATGATAGTATAGAAGTTACATGTCTTTAAAGTTGGACCTCTCAGTAGGCTTAGAATCATGTTGGTAGCACTGACGTATATAAGTTACTCCAAATTAATATAGAATGTCAGGTACTATACGTGTGCATAGTTTAGAGCTGTCGGCTTGCATATTTTCTGATATATGCGTATTTGGATATAAAAAAATGAGAGCATTTATTATAAGTTGGCAGCCTTGGTAGCTCTTAACAATACGCTCAGTCATATATGTTTATGTACACATAGTACATACGAAATTTGGTTGAAATCCAATTGGTAGTGAAGAAGTTATATGCATTTAAAGTTTGGACCTATCAGCAGGTTTATAATCATTTTGGCAACACTGCCATGTATGACCTCCTGGAAATTAAACTGCAATATTATTATCTATACGTGAACCAATTTTGAAATAGCTCCCATTCATACCTTCCAAGATATCGAACATGGAGCTCAAATTTCAATTGCGATTTTTCAGCAGTTGGTAGCACTGACATCATTTTCAAATATGGACGTGAGATATTCAGGTATAGATCTTTTCTCTTACCAAATTTTGTTTCGATTGCTGCAGCCGTTTAGGAGTTGATAGGGGGGGGGGGGGGCACACACACAGCCAGCCAGACAGACAGCCAGACAGACAGACAGAAGGACAGACAAGCAGACAAGCAGAAAAACAGACAGACAGACAGACGGACAGACAGACAGACACACATTTGCCCGATCTCATAAGTCTACTTTTTCCTCATTTTTGCAAAATGTGAAAAGTAGGCTAAAAACTTACCTAAACTCGCTTTTTCCCAATAGTTAGGGGTAACTTTATATTATTATTATTATTATTATTATTATTATTATTATTATTATTAACTTTATTGGCCACATTGGACCACTAGAGTCTTCCATGTACACTTTTTCTTTGAAGGCAGTATTGTTAGATTCTTCTTATCTGCCCAGTACTTCTACATTTGTTCTGATCGCAGTGTTCTTAATTCGTCTGAAATCTCTACATGAGGTCTGTGCATCATTTCTGCTGAAAATTTGTGATTCTTAAGAAGGGTGGTAATTTTATTCTTGTTCTCTGCATCTGTAATTTCGAGGCCAACAGTTTTGAGATCCTCTTGAATTTCTTTGATCCAATGCCCTCCAGTCTTCTTTCCCAGATTTCTCATCACTAGTTGTCGTAAAATCCTGTTTTCTGGTAATCGTAAGATGTGAAAGAAATAAGAGATTCTTTTCTTCTTCATCGTGCTGGTAACTGGGTCAATCTCTCGATAGACTGTTTCATTGGTGAGGATTCTCCAGACTCCTTCAACCAGGTACTTTTTATTTATGCAGGTTCTGATAATTCTTCTTTCAGTTTTGAGGAGCTGATCAGTTCTTCTTTATATATAAGACACTATTCCTAAAAAGAATTACATGAAGGCTTCCAAAAAGATGGTATATTTGGCTCTCACGGCCAGTGAATTAAAACTCCAGGTTTGTAATGTGTCTTGTGTGGGATTTCGCCTAGGGCACCAAGCAGGCTCATCAGCGGGCTCTTGGTGTCCCCGCCTGGACATACGGAGGTTATGGCTTCTTGAGCTTTTAGTCCTTGCAGTAAAGAGGCGCAGGTGAGTTTCATAAAAAGGGAGGTAGCGCGCAGTTCGCTACTCCTGTGGGGGTCCGGGCGGGGACACCAAGAGCCTGCTGATGAGCCAGCTTGGTGTCCTAGACGTGAAGGCCAATATAGGCTACCAGTTACTTAACTACTGAATAGCTTACTATTTTTTTTTCCTGTCAGTCTAGAAATCTCTCCTCTCCCACCACTGAGCTTTAGTTTATTCCTTGATTCCCATACACCTCACAATACGTGATTCTTAAGAACACAATGCACTCAGAGAATGTCTGTGTGTGTATGGGTAAGATACTAATTAGCCCACTTTGTTCTTTACCGGCGCTGTGTAGTTTATAGGGTCAGTTTAGTAAGTAAATGAGACAGCTTAGCAGAGAAATGGATATTACTGACTTTCGTCATCAATTACTGCCGAAACTACGGAGGTAGGTCATCTCCAAACTTCGTGAAGTCGGAGAACAAACGGCTAATTATTTACCCCGGTCATTAATTAGAATTAGTTTAATGAACGAATTAGATTATGGTCCTTTGTGAGGCTGGCCCGGCCCGGCACTGGAGCACGACGGGATTCGAACACGGCTCACACAATTTATGTCTCTGGCCCGCTTGGGAAAGTCTCAGACGAATATTAGGCAACTGCGCAGTTAATGCCCCATGTTGTGCTCATCTCAGAAGACAAACTTTCACGATCTCTCAACTGACTACATAAATTATTGACGTTTTAACTGCAAATTACATCCTCTTATTTCGTTGATTTTGTTAATGTTAATTCGGTTTACTAGAGCCATCTGTTATGACTAGGGCCCGGATGTTGATGACATGTCATCTTTTTACTGAGCTGTCTAAAACAATGCTGAAGTACATAGAAACTCCGGACGGGCCACCCCGTCTTCAAATATGTCATTTTTATTTTGCATCTTTTTGCATTTTTTCCTTTTTTCCATTTTAAGAGCAATTTTTTTAAGTTTGGTAGATTTTTTGGTCTTATTTTAGTGAAATCGGCCTTTTGAGGTCATGTTTTTTCCAATTTAGTCATGTCACAGTTTTATATGAGGGAGTTAAATGTCTCAGAGTTAAGAAGAAGCTAGTAGTTGATACAAGATAATTTAAAATATTGAAATATTGATTCCATTTTCTTAATCAACCGGGTGGAAACTAGTCTTAGCAACAATCGTGGCGATATTGTCGCGGGTATTACATCAAAATAGGAAAAACACCGGGTATAAAACATTCTGCAAAATCTGACATTCTTTCTGGTGAAAACTACTGTATGGATGGGATTGAGGAGGATTTAGCAGCAAACGACCTTCCCCACTTCAAGTACGTTCCGATCACATCAGTTAGTGTTGAACGCAGCTTTTTGAGATATAAAAACTTGTTGGCTGATAACCGCAGATTATTTACATTTGACAACATCAGAATAACATTCCTAGTGCAGTGCGAATCAGACTAAAGTGAGCATAAACCTTTTGTTAAGTGCAAGAAATCTATTTTGATTGACTTTTCAGTTTGAGCTTAGGATTTCATTTTTGAAATATTGGCGAGTTTATAAGATCATTTTTCCTTGTTATAGAGCATTTTTCGAATTTTTATGTCATTTATTACAGTCATTTTTGAAAGTTTTACTGTAAGTGCATTTTTTAAACATTTTTACGCCATCAACATCCGGGCCCTAATTATGACCCTACATTGGGGTCG
This sequence comes from Meconema thalassinum, assembly GCA_946902985.2. Classification (NCBI taxonomy): domain Eukaryota; kingdom Metazoa; phylum Arthropoda; class Insecta; order Orthoptera; family Tettigoniidae; genus Meconema; species Meconema thalassinum. Next base: position 11,971,666 of record OX336399.1, on the reverse strand, counting down.
GCATCAACATACTGCACTTATCCTGTACACTAAATAGGTAATATTTTACGAAAAACAATACAGTAAATAAAACTTATTAATTATTAATTAATTAATTTAATTGAAATTTAATTAATTCATGATTTGAATTTTAGTTGATTTTTTATTTGTTATTCAAAACGTTTGATTTATTTTAGATTTATTTCAACACTTTTGGATTTCAAATGAATTACTTTTGACTTTTAGCTTAGATTGGAATTATTTTAGAATCTCTTTGAAATCTTTTGATTTCAATTTTTTTTTTTTTTTTTTTTGTGATTCAACTTTGAAATTTTTAGATTTGATTTTTAGCCTACTTTCGATTTTTGCAAAAAATAAAAGTAGACTTATGAGATCTACACAGGGCAAAAAATAGAGTGTCTGTCTGTGTGTGTGTGTATGTGTGAGTGTGTGTACTCTTAATGTCTGTCCCCCCCCTATCAATTCGAACACGGTGAAACACAATTGAACGAAATTTGGTACTGATGTAGCACTATCAAAGGGCACCTCAGTGTCATGTTTCAAATCGCCGCCATCTTGACGGAAAGGTAATGGCGGCAACCCAAATGTTCAAAGCTTAAATCAAATTACGAGTAACCTAATCATCCGAGCTCTACCAAATTTTGCAACAACATATAGTTATATGGTGAGCGTCTTTTGACTAAACTACAATATCATCAGCCCAATAGTTTGCAGATAGCGGCTATGTATGTGTGCGATTCGATTCCCCCTATCTTTTCAAACTCGGTGAAACCGAATTGAACGTCATTTGGTACAGAGGTAGCACTAGCAAAAGAAAACTCAGTGTAATGTTTTATATCGTCGCCATCTTGACGGAAACGTAATGGCGGCCACCCAAATGTTAAAAGCTTAAATCAAATTACGACCAACCTAATCATTAGATCTTTACCAAATTTTGCAACAACATACCATTTTGTGGGAAGTATCTATTGACTGAACTATAAGGTCATCAGCCCAATAGCGACCATGTATGTGTGCAAATCGATTCAACGTATCAATTCAAACACGGTGAAACCGAATTGAATGACATTTTATACAGAGGTAGCACTAGCAAAGGGCACCTCATATTCGTGTTTAATATCCGTATCGCACGTTGTATTTCAACAAGTTACTACAACCGACATTCAGTTATAGTCCTTGGAAAGGATAAAGAGTTATAGAAATACCCATACATTTAGGAGAAAGTAGGCTATAAGTTCTTTACTGAACATCTTGTTATTTAATTTCTTTGTTTCGATTTTTTTGGTGATAAATCTAAGAATCCAATTTTGAATACACAAGTCCAATAGAAATGGGCGTCCTTACACTTGTATTTAAGAAAATAGTTAAACATGTATTTGAGCTGGAATAAAAGCAATTAATATGAAACATTTAGCAAATATACTGTAACACGAACCACGAACAATATAGAGCTTGCAGAAAGTTTATGGATATGTCTAAATTTAGTTTGATGCACATTTGTCCCTAAAGCAACAGCATTTCAGTCATTGTTTACATGATGTTATTAGACATCTATATGAGGGGTTTTCATGTCAAATTTCGCTGCTCTAGCTCTAATACTTTAGGAGATGGAATGTACAATCTTTTTTAACAGGGCAAAAAAAAAAATTTTTTTTTCACTTAAAGGTTTATTTTCTCAAAACCTGCTACTTCTACAACTATGATAATTTTTCTGCAGTTTTACTACAACATATCAATCATAAAAATAAGAACACAACTTGGAGAAAAAATTACTACTCATTTGGTCACCGATCAAACAAACTTTCTTCCCCTGTAATTTCGACGGCAAAATTGGTCAATTTCGTTCCGCTATAACTTCCGATTGGCAACACTTCTACCTATTCTGACTGCGCAGTTGTTTTCTCGATGTCGTGTTTGTGACGGATCTGCATTTATATGCCCTAACACCTGAAAGAAATATTACATAATATGTGGGAACCGGTGTCAAAAAGCACTCACGTTTGATTTGTTGAAATTCAAAACAATATTTGTTTATTTAACAAATACAAATGAAAGTAAACAAGTAGTTCCGTGAAGAACTATACAGCCTATTTTCATATATCCTACTCATGTTAATTGCCTCTATCAACATACAACATTTCAGTTTGAAGGTTGTAATAGATTCGTAGATATTGAGAACCGTCTAAATATTTCAGATGGTCGCCAGGTTCGATTTTGATTTATGTACTATTACATGAAGATTATTGTGTACGTGTGGTATTCAAACTTCAATCGCATGATTAGAACACAAGAAGTAAAAACGAGATTTTAAAATTTCGCACAGCTGCCATCTTGTGGTTATAAAAAACAATTGAAATAAATTAAATGCCATTGGATTAACATTTGTATAAGCATTTAACGTGCAAAGTGTCACTGTACTCGGATGGTTAAATCGCGAGAAACGTCCATTTAAATATTTATAATTCGCGTCGCCGCCATGTTGGATTTGTGATCACCAGGTTACTGAAAGTCCTATAGGTGAACTCATGTTCATAGCTTCTATGAACATAAAAAAAATTCAGTTCGATTGCTGTAAAAGATTCGTAGATATTGAGAACTGTGTATATATTTCGGATGCTCGCCATTTTGGATTGATATATGTAGAGGCCATATAGTTATGTATCATTAAAGGAAAATTATTGCGTAGATTCATTGTTCAAACTTTCACTTCGATCGCATGATTACGACACAAGAAATAAAAACTTAATTTTAAAATTTCGCACAGTCGCCAACTTGAGGTTATGTAAACAAATGAACTAATTAGACACCAGTGCAATACAATATGTATAATCATTTACGGTACCACATTTCACTGCGCTCAGAAAGTTAAATCTTGAGAAATGTCTATTAAAACATTTCAACTTCGCTTGGCAGCCATGTTCGTTTTGTACTTTACAGGTCTATGAAAATTACATAGGTTAACTTTTACCAGTGCCCTTCATCAGCGTACAAAATTTCAGGTTGATATCAGTAATAGTTTCAGAGATATAGAATGCCAGTGAAATAATTCGCACAGCCGCCATTTAGAGGTTATGTAAACAATTGAACTAACTTAGACGCCAGTGCATTACAATGTGTATAAACATTTGCTGTACCAAGTTTCATTACGTTTGGATAGTAAAATCTCGAGAAAAGTCAACTTGAAAGTCTCAAATTCCCTTGACCGCCATGTTGATTTTGTAGTCACCAGACTTTTGAAAGTCTCATAGGTGAACTTCTAGTAGTGGCCTTTATTACCGTACACAATTTCAGGGCGATATCGGTGATAGTTTCGGAGATACTGAATGCTGGTGAAATATTTTGCACAGCCGCCATGTTGGGTTGGTGAGACACAATAAAATGTGAAGGGCACGGTCGGTGTCGGCCAGAATCGTGCTATGATCTTACCGAGTTTCATTGTAATCGCTCCAGCCGTTTAGAAGTTATTAGGGACACACACACACACACCATCACACACACACACACCGACAAAAGGTGATCTCATGAGCCTTTTTTGTTTCATAAAATGAAAATAGGCTAAAAATACGTTGTGGTGAACACCAATGCCTTCTCAGTTCCAAAGAACAATAATAATGAACTCCATAACAACTCTTTTCTTTATGTCGCGCGCCCTCTATATCACTCGTGGCATAACCTCGAAACTCCTGTCCGTCTTTCCACATTATCACAAAATAACATGGTTTTATGCACAAAAATTGGGGTACTAAATTGGATCCAATTGGATTAGGCATTGAGATGTTTATAAAAAAGTAACGCACAACAACAATAGGTACAAAATTGTGTAACGCGGCTGTAGTCCAACAAGTACCCCCCCCCCCCACCATTTTTCTACATAAAAGCGTGTTGTTTTATGATAAATAACTTATATAGAATTTATTTCAGGTTAGGGTGTATTAATACTAGTTTTCCCGCCATATGTAATTGGGCAAAATTCGTGTTAGCCGACAGGAAAGCTTTCTTTAATAATAATCTTCCTTGTGCTTTCATTTACGGGCAATTTTTATATGTTGTAATGAATATTCAGTTCAAGTAAAGATTAATCAAATTCGGATTGGTTCTCTGCATGGATAGCTAACGTTTAATTTTAAAAGAGCGTATTTTTCACCAGCGGTGATGATAATTCATCGGGTTTAACACAAATCATTGAGGACATTAAGTTCTAACAGTTGGCATGTTGCAGACCATTGTTGGAATCTCACTTCACTTGCTTCATTCTTCAGATTCATGATAATTTGTTAAAACATGAGTGGAGGAGAAACTATGGGAAAAGGAATGCAGACACGTACAAATTAAAGCAATAACAATGCCAGCAAAGTAAGTGGGATTCCTGTGCACGTAAGCAAGGATATTTCATTCATTTCCCTTATTTCATAATCTCAAGGCTTCATAAATAATAAATGAGCAGGAAAAATGGTATTCAAGCTACATCAGGAATTTGTTTTGTATTCCCCTTCACTTCATAGATAAAGAATATGTGAACATCACAAATGTAATTACTCTATGTGTTTGATGTGATGATGATGATAATTGTTGTTTTAAGGGGCATAAACATCTAGGTTATCGGCCACTAATAGTGAAAGATGAGATGAGAATGAAAACTATAACTAATACTAACTACAGACTTACAAACTAGAAGAAGAAATGGTAAACAAATAAAGGATAAGGCAAATCAAGGACAGGAAGAAAAGAAAATGCCCTCAACCCTCGAAGAATGAGGATTGAGGGTCTTGGAAGGAAGGAGAGCTATGAAAGGCAGATAGGAAAGGGAAAGAGGAGACGGCCCGCCCCAAGGTCAGAGGAAAAGGGGACAAAAAGGACTCAGCTCTGGAATCCCTCTGGGTCGCCAACGCCCAAACTCACCAGCCGCGAGCCCTTGAGGGTGTAGCACAATCCAGGGTGCACCAGTAGTGGTGGGGCTACATACACCCTGCCTCCTTGAGGGCCTTGTGAAGAAGGCATGAGATAACATGAAAAGAAATAGAAGGCTGCCCCCTTGAAGAATGAGGGTATCAGGAAAGATGAGACAAGGGCCAATTAAGGCGGGAAAGTGAAATAGGCTACCGTCTGGGCGGAAGAGAACAAGGGTTGACCAAGAGAGGTCGACAGGAAAGAAGACGGAGAGGAGCCCAGCACAAGCAGAAGCAATGTCGGACTCAGGACCCGTGGTCGCCAACCCACGTTCCAGTAGATGTGAGTCCCTGGGGGGATATTATGATGTGCCCAAACAGATAAGTATTAATAATATTTCTGTTCTCTAGCAAAAATCTAATTATTAAAATAAACTGCAAAGTAAACTTACACTAACGAAATAACGCCAGGTTAAGAACATATAACATTAGGAACTGAAGAAAACCAGAATTAGTCCATTCCATATACTTTGCCTTCTCAAATGAAATGTGTAGTCCTGTTTTGGCTGCTATTTCATGGAGTTTTCTATAGAATGAATTGCTTCTTGTTGGATAGGATAGCAATGCCATCAGCAAATGCTAGGCAATCAAGATGAATTTTGTTTCGGAGACATCTACCAATGGCTTATGCCCTAATCCTGAAATAAATTACATGAGATTAATAAATACACTAAGATGACCAGTTTCGATCGTCAAGCGGTCATCATCAGATCCATTACACTTAGGCTATAAATTCAATTTTTGAGAATACAGGTGAAAAATATTTACAATATGTACAATTATTCAGTTGCAGTGTTGGTAATGCAACTGTCGGTGTATGCTCAATATTAGATGAAATGCTAAAATGGTGATAAAAATCCGGAGTTTGTCTGTTTGGGGTGATTATATGGTTATACAAAATCAACTATGGTTATACTGTAATAATACAGGCTGATACTTATCCGGTTGTCTTCCTGGCTGGAACTTCGAGCAGTTCCGTGTTCACTCTAGCACCAGTTTTGGTCGACTAGCCCGGGTGTTAACTGGACGAAACTGTTTTTTCCTTTCTCCCCCCTTTTGTTCCTATGTGCAACTAAATAATTGTACATATTGTAAATATTTTTCACCTGTATTCTCAAACATATATGTTATAACCTAAGTGTAATGGATTTGATGATGATCGCTTGACGATCAAAACTGGTCATCCAAGTGTATTCATTAATCTCATGTACTTTATTTCAGGATTAGGGCATAACCGAGCTCTTTTTGGGTAGATTCATGTTGACCGACTGAAAAGCACCAAACTTTTGAGTACATACTTCGTTAATGAAATTCACATGCACTGCACAAGACCAAAAATTAGTTACATGTAGTCAGCAATAGAACGACCACATTTGTAGTCAATGCACTGCAGCACTCTGTATACAACCATGCACCACTTGATCTAGCAAGAATCTCTACAATTGGACCATTTCGTGAAAAGTTGACTCTGAATGTATTTACTCTTGTGATACCACATTCTTTCAAATACTTTTTACGTTCACCAGTACTTTCTATTATATCTTCAAATAATCAGAATGCTCGTTTACTCGCACTCTCATTTCCTCGAATTATATTGTAACACTGTTTCCTTATTGATGTATTGTGAAACTATAATTTGTTAAAAGCATCGCTCCAATTGGATATTTGTATACTTATTTATTTTCCCTGTCCGAATCAAATTAGATTATGTCAGTAATTAGCAACAGTTATAGCATTAGCATTTGCAGCCAAAAGATCGTCTTTTGAACATATGTCCTCCATCAAGGGGCAGATCAGCAGGTGTTCTTGATCTTGTAATAAGCTGCAATCACAGAACTCATCATTGTTGACGAGCATGTTCCATTTCTTGAGATTGCTCTTGCAGCGTGAAACCCCCGTCCTCAGCCTGTTCAATGATTTCCAAATTCCATATGGCAAGTTGTGACCAGGTGCCATTTTTTCGGATAGAGGAATAGTTGGATCTGTAATCTCTGTCTTACATATCTTCACACGGGCAGCTTCTTGTGAGCCTTCGAGGGAATTTGTATACTGTAATTGTATTATAATTTAGCCTATGCTTTCTTCTAGACAAATACATAATTAATATAAATTGATTAATTAAATGCACCAGTTTCGGCAATATTATGGTCTTTTTCAGCCGTGGTTTTATAAATAACTAAAGCAATTACGATCAAGGCTTTCTTGTTAATATTTCACTTAGGTTCTCTGTGAAAAATCTTATAAAAATAGATGTTCCAACATCATTGTTAATATGACAACAATAGCTTCAGAGCTCTTTTTATTTTTTATAAGTAACGCTAACTGTAACTTAGTTACTTTAATGAAGTAACGGATCTGGCCTGAAACATGGAGCTCATCTGCCCGAATACGCTAGAACAGAGCTTTCCAAACTGTTTCTCATGGCGTCAACCTATTCAGGGCCGCATTTCTAAATAGGCTAAGTAGGCTGCAGCCTACAGCGGCAAATTTTCAGGGGCGGCGGTTTGGGAATTTATTCAAAAGTTAAAATGAAGTATTTCAGACGTTAATGATATTTTCCGTACGAATTTAAGAATACATGTTACTTAAAAATACGTTTTATTCCTTCTACAGTATTTTATGACTTAGAAGAGTTAAGAACTATCTGCGAACTAGTATTTCTGAAATACGGTTAAACTCACTTTCATTCCTTTGTATTGAGGCAAACACAACAAAAACACTTCCATATGAGGACATTATTAACGAGTTTGCCATTAAGAAATCTCGCAAGAAAGCTATGTAAATTTGAACAACAAGATTACGTGAGTTGAGTTGTTTTAGGAGAAGTTTGTATATTTTTCAACAAATAAACCAGTTATTAACTACATTTTGTGTAATTTCATTTCACCATGTCGGCGAAAATAGGCAGAATATGCAGGTGTTCGTTGAAGGATCAGACCTCATTTATTGCGTGAAAGTATTTTATAATTGGAGATTAATTAACTTTGTTTTTCGTCATTTTATGCATATTTTAAACATTTTATTGTCTTATGATGACGGTAACCTTCTTGTCATTTGGAGTCCATTTTTATACTTGTGGTCACACTGTCCTTATGCAAGGTTTCGACACTGATGTGTAACTATGTAACGGTCTGTTACTTCTTCACGCAAAATTATATCTCCCGCAGAGATGTTGGTTGGTTCCTCAGTTTAGGGGCTGCGACAACGCGGTCATGTAACCCCGTGTACTTAGGGATGGCTGTATTAGTCTGTAATTCAGGTAAGGACTGCAGACGGTCAATTTCAAGCAGTAGTTCCTAATGTTGCTACCAGATACTACCGTCAACGACACCTAGCTGTGAACTTGGCTACTAGATGCCACCGCAATCAGCAACTCGCAACAAACGTTGGAACTTCCCCTCCAAAGGAAAGCATACTGAGGGATTTTTAGCGCTCTTAGAAAAACCGACGACTTTGGCCGGCTTTGAACCCGCGACCTTAGGCATAGAAGTTCAGCATGCTACCAGTTACGTCACCGAAGCCGCTTCACACTTAGTCAGATAGAAATCTGAATCTGATCTCGCGCAAGTGCGTTGTCATGGCAGCGTCTGATGGCTCATCCCTCATCAATTTAGTAGTGTTGCCATGGCAACCACTGATAGCTCTTGGCATTTTCTTATAATTCCGAAATCATTTTTCTCATCCCTTGGCGTAATGGTGGCTCATATCAAAAATTCTTTGAGACAAAAGTTTTAGGTAATTATTAGGGGAATATTGTCCATTTTGTACGGTTTTGATATTGTGCCTATTAAGAGAGATATGATTAATGTTTCCCGAAAAACCCACTTTTTCCCACCCCTTTGGTCAATGGTTGGTGCTATCAAAAAAAGTTTCAAACATAAATTTTAGGGCCTTGTCCGACACATAGTATGAACTTTGAATGGATTCAATATTTCAGATATTAAGAGAGTTATAGCGATATTTCACGTTTTCGAAAAAAGCCTCCCATTTTCACCCCCTTTGACCGATTTTGCCCATTAACGAACTCGACCGAGATTTTAAGGGGATACATATTATGTAAAACATACAAAGTGATTGGTGCAAAATTACGGCAGTTATCGTGTCCACAAGAAACTGATATACATATATACATATATATACATATATACATTATATATAAACTTTTGAACTCACGGTGGTTTTGGGGTCTGGGGGATGTGAAACGCGAAGATATGTGGAAATTTTCCGGAAGTCGAAACATGGGACCCATTGCAATAGTTAGCTTTCTAATGAAATCTACCTAACTATGTATGATCACTGATCTCCAAGAACAAATTAATTGATTAAATTTGAAACTCATTTCATCTTTTAACGAATCTTAAAAGAAGTAAGTAAAAAAAGCAAGTAGATAACTAATTTCATTATACGACGTAATTTATTATGTAAACCATTAAAATTGTAGTTTTATCTAAAGATGAAAAAATGAAAACTCCAATGAACTCGATTCTTTTGTTGTATAAAACAAATGTATTAAGCAAATATGAACTACAGAGGGGCGGCAAAAGGACTTGAGCCTACAGGCGGCATACTCTCAAACCCGGCCCTGTCCCTATTAGCACACATATTCTACATGCCACCCATTGCATTTATAAACACAGTCTATTTTAACAAAATGAGATTCGTTTAAAGAAATTTAAATTGTTTATAGTATAAACAGTATGTCACTACAACACTGTCATCAAACCAGTACCGCTATATGCATCTGAATGCCTTATCCTATCAGAGAAATGTTTGCTCGCGAATTTAGAGAGAAAAGAAAGAAAGAAAGAAAGAAAGAAAGAAAGAAAGAAAGAAAGATTCTACACATCATACTTGGCCAGGACTACGAAAATGGCATCTACTTCAGAACATCCAGGCAAGAAATATACTCTAAGATAGAGAAGATCACAGACACACTGTGAAAACGCAGAGTTTGCTTCTACGGTCATATACGACAGATAATCGACTCCCGATGGACGAAACGTATCTTCAGTAACTTTGACGCAAAACCAAAAACGACAATGCCATGGTATGTTAACGTCCAGAAAGATCTTAAAGAAATGGGGATACGAGCAGAAGATGCACAAGACCGAAATCTTTATAGAGCAGCCGTCAAGACGTTTGGGACTTTCCGGGACGAAAAACGGACAATTGGTGCGAAATGGACAGAGGAACGTCGTGCTAAACACAGTGAGCTCATGAAGACAATGTGGATCAAGCGAAAAATGAACAAATGCCAGAATGTAAAATGAGGCTTATCGTGGTCCCTAGTTGGCCGATTAGCGAAATTGAATGAATGAATGAATGAATGAATAAACAGTATATAAGATTTTCCAAGTAGGCCTATAATAGGCTATATTAAACATCTTTCTCATAGCTACAAAACGTGCACCTTAATGTTCCAATTCAATGACTGCCATCCGGGGTTGGCGATCATTACAAGTCTGCTTTATATCGGGTCCGATGCAGGACTAATTCACACGTCTCTTTTTGACCACAGAATTGCCCATTCCTGGTGTTTATCGTAAAAATAATTACACTTGTCACAGAACTAAGAAACAACTGAAGAAAAGCAGTTATCTTGCTGCGAGTGTTGGCCGTGTGAAGAATGAAAATAGAAATCGATAGATAGCGCCAACATACATCATTGAGAACAGAGACATATAGTGCTATCAAGTTTGTGCTCATCAACACAGGAGAAGCAAGTTTACTATTTTCTTACAGGTGCTTTATTAGTTTTCCATCCTGAATTTATAAGTACTCGAATCTCACGACACCCTTGATGGTAGTACGCGACACCCTTGTAGATTTACAGTTATGTTAACATAAATCTAACTATTTATAATAAATACGATGATTGAGATATTACTTTTATTCTCTATGTTAACAACAAAGCTCTAGGAAGAAGGAAGAAAAGAAAAATGAACTACGATCAGCCAAAGAAAGAGGGGTGAAAGATATGACACTATAATATGTGTTCGTAGTTGAAGCAACGTTCTGATAATGTTCGTTGTTCCTAAATGTGCGTTGTGACTACACCCTGTTTGGAAAGCACTGAGCTAGATTTTATGAAGGTCGTTTGTTCATGTAACATCTTTTGTTTTCCTTCTGTTCAGTCCCACGTTAATTTTGTAATTACTGATAATTTCTCTCCATTGCTAGTTTTCTCCGGCATCCTTTCCAAATGATGGTATTCTGCACCACAACCTCGACTGCAATTCCTTATAATGGAAACTTTGACAACGGAAATGCATTAGCCCATTTAGTGACTTGACGACAGTAATTGGAGCTTCCTACATTGATTCAGCAAGTAAATTACAACACAGGGACGTAATTGTGTAGCGATCAGTCTTACCAACCTAGCAAGACCTTTCACTACAATTTGTGGATTTCTACAACGCACCTAAAATATATATTTAGTGCACATTTTTTATTTCTACAAAAAAAAATATATATATATAAAAAGTACACTTAAGGTAATACGGTAGGCCCTACACCGACAATGTTAAATTAAGCAAAGTAATGCCCCGTTTTCTCAGAAACTATTAAACAGATTTGTCTGAAATTTTCACTGTAAATTAAAAGATCTCTTTAAAACTTACTGATCCTAAATGGCTCTGGCATTGCCATTTAAAGATATTTATAAATTAAATTCCATGCATTCCAATTTTTTTGTGAAAAGAAAATTAATAAATATTTTTATTACAGCAGAATTTCTGGTGCAATCAACATGACTGAAAATCCACAGTTGCAATACAGTGGTGTTTAAGAACTGTAATATTTTCATTAACACTTTTCGGATATTTTCTGAGAAAACGGGAGAAATGTTTCAGAATTTATGGTTTCCAGAAAATGACACATTAATTTTTACAACATGTATATGCTAGGAAATACAACTCTTGTTTAAAACTTTGCGCGCCTGCAAACATTCGATTATCAAAATGTGCTGTTACCGATATCAGAACCGTACATTTCTCTACAAAAAAAGCTAACTCTCTAACAAGCCGGTGTATAACACTTTGGCGAAATGGGGCGGAACATTATTACAGAGTGGCGGATGTCATAAACATTTAAAAAATATTAATAATGCAGTTATAACTGGAGGAAAGTTATAAGTAATACATATTAATGCTCATAAAAGAACATAGTATCTAATTACACAGAAAAACAAAAATTGATTTTTTTGAAAACTTCCAGCCGACCGTCTTGCCTTAATGAAACAGTTCAGGAATGGTGAACCTTCTAGGAAACTCCTTAAATTAGTCGAACTATCTTTTATAATGATGAATAATAATTGTGGAAATGCTGTGTGTTTTCTTCTCCGCTGTCTATAACTCATCAGCCATCCCCTTTTTAGATCACGACTTATATAGGGAAATTCCAGTTGTGTCCTCCTCAATACGCGTGAATTATGGGAAAGATGGGTTTTGGAATTAGATGACTCAATGACATCTTCAAATAACAAAGATACATCTGAATAATGCGCGCAGCAGCTCAACAATAAACTGCCAAATATAGGCTATGTTATATCACGATAAAAGAATGTTACATTATTGCGATTTTCATCCATTCAACTCATTCTAATGATCACGATAAGTAGTTGTCATCTGACTGACTTACCTCTTAACCAGGGCTTTCTTTCTGGCGGAATGCGCCACTTCGTGGAAACCAAAATCTGAAAAGAGAAAAATAAATAGTTCTTCACAATGTTTGTTCCGTCAAGAAAGTTCACAATGTATTTTTAGTCTTATTTGAGGCCCCCACACTAAAACATTTTAAATCTTTATACGATGCGGTATGGTTTATATATTAACCAGCTACTATAAATAGAGCTTGTAGGCTATTATCAAAGGTGCTAACAGTTGAAACTTTCAGCCTAATAACCACATTTCTTCTAGACGTAATATTTCTGATAAGCAAATATTATATCCGATATGGTGCTGGATAAAATTTCAACTAGTAAATATAATCAAAAATATTAAAATTAAACAATACAATAAAGCATAAATATACAAATTACAATTAAACACAGTAAAAATTAAAATAAAACATAAAACACACTAACATTAAAAAAACACACTAAAAATAAAAATAAAATTAAACTTTCTTCGGCTTTTCCTAATTAATTGGGGTCGCCGGAGCCAACCACCGGATGCCCTTCCTGACGCCACGTGATTTTTCAGGTGAAAATTCCACCCCGCTGTCATCGGGATTCGAACTCCGGTCGTACGGGTGAAAGACGAGCACCTAAGCCACTGCGCAATCACGCTCCCCAAAATAAAAATAAAATTAAGATTATAAAATTAAAAGGTAAAAATTATAACATTAAAAATAATAAATAAATAAATAGATCACATTTAAAATTTATTTAAAAACAATAATGTTGAATATTTAAAACAAAAATAAAAATTAGAGCTGAAATAACAATTAAATTTTAAAAAATAGTCTGCCGTATAAAGGGTGATGCGTAGAATATTCGGATACAAATTTGGTCAAAATAATATTTTCTACTCCAGGAAAATGATGGGATGATCCCTCATTTACGGCCACGACCACCTCCTTCCCAATCCTACCTTCAATTTACAAATACACACAATCGTACAACCATCACAATAACACAGGTTATCACACAAATTGCACCCAAAAATACACGGCCTACATGACCGCGATGTCGCAGCCCCTAAAGTAAGCAGCAGCAGCAACAACAACAGACTACGCTTAGTCATTTGCGTGTTCTTCAAGGGTAACAATGCTATAAGGTTGGTATCACTTGTTACTAGAAGCTGGCAACCCTGGAGTGCATTAATGTTCTAAAATGTGTATTGGTAGTGCGTAATCTGTTCGTACACATTTTTGTCAAACTTGTTTTAGTCGTATATTATGAAATCTTCTAAGATAACTTACCACGGTGAGCGAGTGGTTATCATGTCGGACTACCACCCCCCCCCCAGCTTGCTGGTTCGCTCCTGGCCGTGGTAAGTGATTTTTGAAGGGCGACAAAAATCACGAAATGCATATCATACATTGCTGGCATGTTAAAGAACCCATTTGAATTCAGCAAGCAGTGTTCATAATGGTAAAATTAATGTCGGGATTTTCCGCCAACACAAAAATTTCTGGTTGGTTGGTTCCTCAGTTTAGAGGCTGTGACTACGCGGTCATGTAGCCCCGTGTACTTTGGGTGTTTGTAGAATCTGTCTGATAACCGCTATTAATTGCGATGGCTGTATTAGTGTGTGTTGTTTTTTAATTGAAGTACAGACTGCAATTTAGAATTTTTCAAATAGTTCCTACTTTTGCCGCCAAACGCCACCGTCAACGACTACTAGGCCTAGTTCAGAACTTAGCTACCAGACGTCCCCGCAGTCGGCTCTTGGCAACGAACGTAGAAACCTAAGAGCGTTGTTTACATTCTTGAAAATGAAAATCCACAGCCTGTTTCCAGTCTCCGACCGGGTCAGGAATGGAATGAATGAAGCCCCTATCTAGCGGCGAGGGTATGAACTGTGCCGGCTGCCAAGGCCTGACGCACTCCTCTGGGGCACTGATTAAATGAATGACAGATGAAATGAAATGATAGTGGAGAGTGTTGCTGGAATGAAATTTTTGACAGGGAAAACCGGAGTACCCGGAGAAAAACCTGTCTACCTCCGTTTTGTCCAGCACAGATCTCACATGGAGTGACCGGGATTTGAACCACGGACCCAGCGGTGAGAGGCCGGCGTGCTGCCGCCTAAGCCAAGGAGGCTCCGTTGTTTACATTCTTAACCTATCCAATTTAGCTTCACACAGGTGTAATTAGTGGAAGGCTCTTTAACATGACAAAAATCTATCACATGGGACCACCGGCTTTACTTCCCTCCGAAGGAAGGCATACTGAGGGATTCTTAACGCTCTTAAAAAATCCGACGGCTTCGGCCGGGTTTGAACCCGCGATCTTGGGCACAGCAGTTCAGCATGCTACCGACTAGGCCACCGAAGCCGCCACAAAAGTTTCTCCTTTCTCTACTAGAAAGCGCTATAGTGTCAAGGAGCTTAGATATCTAACCTATTTGACTTTCATAGCGCTCCAAGGAACAACATTATCAGTCATGCAAGCTGCCCTCTGGGCGTCAAATAACAAAGCCGGCACCCAAGGCCATACGATATTATTATTATTCTTCAATCTTGTTTTAGTTGTACATTGTAACTTCTTGTAAGGTAACTGAAAAGTTCACTTAGCGGTTGGTACAGATTACAGGAAGAGAGGAGGGCGTATTACAAGAATACCTCATCATGTTTCTTTCATCAAGCATATATAAGGTGCGTTCAAAAAGTAACGAGCCGGAGGCTGTAATGCGCAAACCGGTGACGACATCGGCTAATCGTGGCGTGTTTAACGAGGTGTGGTTCCGACCAGAGCGTGGAAGGTCACAGCCCGTCGCTAGAGGGCACGCGTGCACGTCACGTAACGTGACGATACAAAGCGAGCAGCAGCATGCATTAATCGTCCGACGCTGCCAGTCGCATTGCAAACAGTGACATGGAGGCGTCAAACGAAGAACAATGAGGTGTTGTTCGGTTTCTGACAGCGGAGGGAGTAGGGGGAACGGACATTCATCGCCGAACGTCACAAGTGTATGGCGAACACTGCATGCGCTTCAGGGAAGGACGGGTGTCGTTAGCCGATGATGCCCGGTCTGGGGCACCCCCCTGCATTACCGATGACAACGTCCAGCTTGTTGATGCACTCATTACCCAGGACCGCCGAGTGACAGTGAACGCCATAGCCGCCGTGGTCGCTCCACGACAATGCACGACCTCATACGGCCAACACAGTCGCGGCACTCCTGCAGAAATTCAAATGGGAGGTTCTCGGCCACCCTCCATACAGTCCAGACGTCTCTCCCTGTGATTACACCATGTTTGGTCCCTGAAAAAGGGCTCTGCGGGGCCAACGATTCATCTCGGACGCCGACGTCCAGCTGTACGTGCGGAACTGGTTCACATCGCACCCCAGGGAATTTTATGAGACAGCCATTCACCGCCTCGTGTCACAGTGGGACAAGTGCCTCAACAGCCAGGGCCAATACTTCTAACATACAGGTACTGGTTTCTGTAATTATGCCTCCAGCTCGTTACTTTTTGAACGCACCTTCTAGTGCAGTCATCACAGGACACAGGTTATCAGATGAATTCGACACAACCCAAGTACTACATGGGGCTACACGACCACGACCCTAATGAATCAACGACAACAAACAACAATTTGTGCAAATAATAATCGATCACATGTAGCCTAGTGTTTTCAGATCCGGTCTCATAAATAAAAGTTAGTTAGTTAGTTACCGGTAGTGTTGTTAGGGGCAGATGACCTAGCTGTTGCGCTCCTTACACCACAGGAGGTCACATCTAGTGGGACGTGGGTTGGTGACCACGGGATCCCAGCTGAGTCCAGCATTACTTCCACTTACTCGTGCCGGGCTCCTCTCCGTCTTCTTTCCCGTCGACCTCTCTTGCTCAATTCTTGATCTCTTCCATCCCCGGCGATATTAGGGTATCCGAGGCCTAGGGAGTCTTTCACTTTCCCGCCTTAATTGACCCTTGTCTCATCTTTCCTGAAACCTTCATTCTTCAAGGGATCAGCCTTCTTTTTCTTTTCGTGTTATCTCCTGCCTTCTGCACAAGGCCCTCAAGGAGGCAGGGTGTGTGTAGCCCCACCACTTCTGGTGCACCCTGGATTGTGCTACACCCTCAAGGGCTCACGGCTGGTGAGTTCGGAAGTTGGTGACCCCGAGGGATTCCTGAGCTGGGTCCGTTTTGTCCCCTTTCTCCTCTGACTTTGGAGCAGGCACCTCTCTTCCCCTTTCCTATCTGCCTTTTTGGCTCTCCTTCCTTCCAAGTCCCTCAATTCTCATTCTTCGAGGGTGAGCGCATTTCTTTTCTTCCTGTCTTTTATTTGCCTTATCCTTTATTTGTTTACCATTTCTTCTTCTAGTATGTAAGTCTGTAGTTAGTATTAGTTATAGTTTTCATTCTCATTTCATCTTTCACTACCACCCAAACCATTAGGGGCCGATAACCTAGATGTTAGGCCCCTTAACACAACAATTATCATCATCAGCCGCCGCTTGAAACAACATTCAAATTTGTGTTTTACGGGGCTGAAGAGCGAAGTCACCTCCATCTTCATAAATAAATCGTGAAGGACTGAAAGTCATCAACTGATTACAATTCTAGCGGTGTTTAGTTTCATTAGTTGGCTACACTGATTCATTCAGTAAGTGCGGGAGCGAACAACATGCTGGACGTGTAACCCGGTGAATTACCGAGCATTGAAATGTGTATGCATGTGTGGGAAAGCTACCGCAATACATGGCACAGTAATGTCTGATCACCTGCATTCAATTATTTTCCAAATGAGGGGGAGACAAATGAGGAGGGGAGGGGGTATCGACTGAATTGGGGACCAAACGGAAACCACAAAAACCGCAGTGACTCAATATAGCGTACCGTAAAGTACAGTCAGATACAATTAACTACAGGTAGCCTACTTCATCCCATTATCAATAGGTTCATTCATGTCCTCTCTCAAAGTGGCTATCTTGACCATTTTCAATCTATAGTAAAGTTAAACAGGACACTTGAATTGGAATGTTTATTAATTTAAATATTAATTTGTTTGTTTATTTAAATATAATTTATTTATTTATTTAAAATATTTATTTATTTAAATATTTATTCAAATATTCATTCAAATATTTAAATATCAATTAATTAATTAATTTATATATTTATTTATGTATTTATTTAATCAGATAGCACTTTGAATGGGCACTTTTATTCTTGCTAAATGTCTTCTCCCACTCTGCCCACATTTGTTTTCGACATACCACGAACATATCCCCAAAATTTCATGATTCTATCTTCAATAGTTTTGGCTGGGCGATGATGAGTCAGTCAGTCAGTCAGTCAGGACACTTGTTTTTATATAAGAGATATATAGATGTATAATAAGATTAATGCGGCCCTCGAGGCCTTTCATAACAAAAATTTGGCCCTTCATTAAAATAAGGTTGAAGACCACTGGTCTAAAGGAAGCTAACATTGACATTAAGGAATCACATGATTCGGTCGAGGCAAACTTCAAAAAGTGATCTTCAGGAATGAACAAGTAAACAGCCACGTAACATGGAACAATTCAGAGATCGATGTGGTGTATATTATGAGGTGAAAGGGGTGAAAAGTGGGGGTTGAAGGATTCCTAACGGAGCTTGTATCTCTTAAACGACATAGGCGAGGAGTTTGATACTCAGTGGAAAAAAATCAGCTTAAAAATAAGTAAATAGGTGTTTGACCGTTTTTTCATAAATCCAATTTAAAGAGCCAATAGGGAGGGGTGAAATTCTGGGGGGGAAAAACAGGAAAGAAAGTGTCCTAACTGATTGACTGACAGACTCACTCATCAAACTCATGGAAAAAAACTGCTTAAAAATAAGTAAATAGGTGTTCGACAGTCTTTTTCATAAACCCAATTTAAGGGGTTCTTGGGGAGGGGTGAATTTCTGAAAAAAGGAAATTGAGAAAAAAGTCCTGACTCACTCACCAACGCCCAGACAAAGTTATTGAAGTTAGACACATGACATTTCGGGGAATATGATCATTGTATGTCGGAACCGTCCACTAAGGGAGGATTTTCGGATATGCAGGGGGTCTTAAGGGGGTTAAACCTGCATTTCATTGAATAACAATAACTCCCTATTGGTTTCATTGGGGGATGTGTTACTCGGCATATGAACACATAAAAAATAAGAAGACATGTGTATGAGGGTTTTTCGATGTGGTGTATATTATGAGGTGAAAGGGGTGAAAAGTGGGGGTTGAATGATTCCTAACGGAGCGTGTATCTCTTAAACGACATAGGCGAAGAGTTTGAAACTCAGCGGAAAAAATCAGCTTATAAGATAAGTAAATAGATGTTCGATCGTTTTTTTCCTAAATTCAATTTACGGGGCTCATGGGGAGGGGTGAAATTCTGGGGGGGGGGGGGGGCGGAAAGAAAGTGTCCTAACTGATTGACTCTCTCACTCACTCTTCAAACTCAGGGAGAGAAAACTGCTTAAATATATTCTAAGTAAATAAGTGTTTGACAGTTTATTTTTCATAAATCAAATTTAAGGGGTTCATTGTGAGAGGACAAATTCTGAAGAAAAAAAATGAATGAAAATGTCCTGACTCACTCACTCACTCACTCACTCACTCATCATCGTCCAGCCAAAATTATTGAAGTTAGAAACATGACATTTTTGGGATATGATCGTTGTATGTCAAAACCGTACACTAAGGGAGGATTTTCGGATATTCAGGTTCTAAAGGTGACTTAATGGGGTTAAACCTGCATTTTATTGAATAACAATATCTCGTGGGTGGTTGCATTTGTGGATATGGTACTCGGCATATAAACTAATCATTAAAAATAAGCAGACATGTGTCTAAGGGTTTTTCGATGTGGTGTATATTATAAGGTGAAAGGGGTGAAAAGTGAGGGTTGAAGGATTCCTAACGGAGCGTGTATCTCTTAAACGACATACGCGAGAAATTTGAAACTCAGCGAAAAAAAAAACAGCTTAAAAATAAGTACATCGGTGTTCGACCCTTTTTTCATAAATTCAATTTAAGGGGCCATCGGGGTGGGGTGAAATTCTAGAGAAAAAAAAGGAGAGAAAGTGTCCTGACTGACTGACTAACTCACTCACTCATCAAACTCAGGGGGAAAAGACAGCTTCAAATATAAGTTAATAGGTGTTCGAGCAATTTTTCATAAATCCAATTTAAGGGGCGCATGGGGAGGGCGTAAAATTCAGGTAAAATAATTGAAAGAAAATGACCTGACTGACTCACTCACTCATCATCGCCCAGCGAAAACTATTGAAGTAGAAAAAATTAAAATTTGGGAATATTTTCGCTCTATGTCGCAAACGTCAACTAATGAAGGAATTTTGTTTATTCGGGTTCTTAAGAGGTGTTAAAGGGGTAAACGTGTATTTCATTCATTAACGATATCTCACGAGTTGTTTCTTTGGGGATGTGATATTCGGCATATAAACTAATCATTAAAATTAAGCAGACATATGTCTAAGGGTTTATCGATGTGGTGTATATTATGAGGTGAAAGGGGTGAAAATTGGGGGTTGAAGGATTTTTAACGGAGCGTGTATCTCTTAAACGACATAGGCGAGAAGTTTGACATTCAGCGAAAAAAAAAAAAACAGCTTAAAATATAAGTAAATAGGTGTTCAACCTTTTTTTCATAAATCCAATTTAAGGGGCCCTTGGAGAGGGGTGAAATTCTGGGAAAAAAAAACAGGAAAGATAGTGTTCTAACTGATTAACTCACTCACTCATCAAACTCAGGGGGGAAGAACAGCTTAAAAAGAAGTAAATAGGTCTTCGACCGTTTTTTAAATCATAAATCCAATATAAGGGATTCATGAGAGGGGTGAAATTCTGAAAAATAAATGAAAGAAAATGTCCTGACTTACTCACTCACTCATCATCGCCCAGCCAAAATTATTGAAGTTAGAAACATGAAATTATGGGGTTGTGTTCGTTGTATGTCGAAAACGTCCACCTAGGGAGGATTTTTGGATATTCAGGTTCTAAAGGGGTGTTAAGGGGGTAGACCTGCATTTAATTGAATAGCAATATCCCCCGATTGGTTTCCTTGGGGGATGCGATACTCGGCATATAAACTCATCATTAAGAATAAGAAGACACATGTCTGAGGGTTTTTCGATGAACTGTATATTATGAGGTGTATGTGTGAAAAGTGGGGGCTGAAGGATTCCTAACGGAGCAAGTATCTCTTAAAAGACAGAGGCATAAAGTATGAAACTCAGGGGGAAGAATCAGCTTGAAAAATAAGTAAAAGGTGGTCGATCGTTTCTTTTTTTCATGAATCCAATTTAAGGGGCCCATGGGGAGGGCTGAAATTCTGGAAGAAAAGTCCACTAAGGAGGGATTTTTGGATATTGACTCTCATCGACCAACCAAAACTATTGAAGTTAGAAGAATGATATTTTGGGGATATGTTTGTTGTGTGTCGAAAACGTCTACTAAGGAGGGATTTTTGGATATTCAGGTTCTAAAAGGGTGTTAACGGGGTTAAACCTGCATTTCATTGAATAAAAATATGACACAACTATGACGCGAGCGAAGCCGCGGGTACCTGCTAGTATCTATATATACAGTGTGGTCCACCCGCCCCTTATTATTTAGTTTTATGAAACCCAACTAACATCTCAATTCTCCCGATGGTCGATATTGCTCTGCGCTCTGCCTGTGTGACAGCAATGTAAATGGGTCATGGGTCTAGCAAAGAAAAACCGACCTTAAACTTTTCCCCGCCAAATACTATGGCCCATTCTACTAACATATGACTTACTGCTCCTTGAAATAACACACCTACACGTAATACGATCGAATTAATAGCTTACGCCACGTGATCTGTAATAGTAGAAAGTTAAATCAACACCATAAACCGTGATTGAAGATTTTGAGATGGACTTAAACGTTTGAGGTGGGACGGCTACAGTAACTATAGCACGTTTAGCGTGCGGCATTTACCATGTGTTGGTGGCTGAGAGGTTCCAGTTGGTCACTGGTCGTGGCCGAGTGCGGTACGTGTGTGCGCGCTGTGTGACCGCATTGGAAGAGTTTACGGTTCCTAATACCGGTGCTTCCTTAGTTCCACGTGTGTACTGACCTTCCGTGTGTCATTCGGACAATACTTTTTTAAGTAGTGTTCCAGATAGGACAACAAAACCAGGAACCCAGAAAACCCCGCTGAAAATCATGTCCGGATACCAGAGAAAAAACACCGTACGCTGCCAATGGGACAGGCAGAGTTCTCGCCCCTCACCAGGAGAAATTCACCGCTGGATTGGCGATACCCTCCGGTTGACTGTCGACCAAGTAGAAGCCATCCAGTTAAATGCGCACGAAAAAAACATGTACATCAAGGTAATCAGCATATCTATTTATCAGAAATTGTTAAATACTTTTGCAGATCCTATTAAATTTCAGTATGATTCAGGCGAAATGACCAATGTTAAGCTCTCCACAGCGGATTCCAATTTTACCACAGTGCGTATATTTAATGTCCCACTCGAAGTACCCCCTGAAATTTTCAAATCCGTCCTGTCGAAATATGGCACTGTGAGTGTCGTCAGGAAAGAACAATGGTCTTCTGCTTATCAGTTCCCGGTGTATAATGGAATACGTGCCGTAACTATGGAAATCAAGCAAGATATCCCCTCCACTGAGGCTTTTGGTGGCCATTCTGGCTATATAACGTATAATGGACAGAAACAGACCTGTTTAATTTGCAATGCTACCACACATCTACGTATTAACTGCCCAAAGAAAATGATTCCCCTCGGTATAACTCCTACACAACAACGACGTGTACAATACTCGGAAGTTGTGACGCAGCAAACGTCATATGAAAACATGCTCATTGATCAGTCAGCTGAGACAACACCAGGAGTGACCTCGGATACATCTGACGCAGAACTGGTACCTTGCCCTGACCAGAGCTGCGAGACACAGAGTGCCCCTGTGCTCTCGGCAACCTGTATCGCAGCCTAAGAACCAACTCTGCCGTTACTACAAGCTGCCACAGAAATTTTGTCTTCACTGCCCCCGACTTCGCTGGTCCCTACCGACTCACTTAAGAATGTTGATCGGGGATCCGAGAACGTCTCTAAGAAGATTAAAACAAATGCCTCGATTGCCGTACCAGCCCCGAAGAATCAAACTGGCTCCACAAACGTTCCCGCAGCTGTGAAAAAGAAACAAAATCTTCTTTCTACGTCATCTAGGGACCCACGAACGCTCTCAACCGCTGACAGCCGGCCTATGAATGGCAGTCAAAAGGAACTATCTCAACCTAATTTGACATAGTGCACCAGGATAATTCTCACCTGTGTCTTCTTTCGAGTCCACCTTCCAGTATGTCTAGCACAGCTTTTATACTTCTCTTAATGGCGCAATTTCTCACTGTGGCCACTGTGAATATCAATGTAATAGAATGCCCTCTGAAATTTCAACTGTTGGAGAGATTCCTTCGAGATGCAGACATTGACATTGCCTTCATTCAAGAAGTTGCTATACCGTGTTTACCCATATCTGCCTTCTACAAACAATACATCAATACCGGTAATACGAATAGAGGGACCGGATTCCTCATAAGACATGATATCCCACTCGAAGGTGTGCTATGTCATCCATCAGGACGCATAATATCTGGACACATAAACAATACCACGCTGATAAATGTATATGCCCCATCCGGGTCCAATAAACGTGTGGAACGGAAAATGTTCTTTCAACAGAGTATACTGCCTCATCTGCACGACGTTAAGGAAAAACTTATTCTTGCAGGGGATTTCAATTGTATTCAACGCCCAGAGGATTCCACTAGTCCATACAGAGGTGTCAACCCGGCTCTCAGGACCCTTCTTACCTCCCTACACCTCATTGATGCTGTGGATAGTTTAAGGGTGCCCCTGCCCCATTACACCTGTATAAGTCACAACTCCTCATCACGACTTGACCGCATCTACTTTTCACAGGAACTTATCCAGCCTAGACGATATGAAGTGATTCCTGCCAGTTTCACTAACCATCATGCTGTCGTATGTACAATCTCTTACCCCCATCCCATATTTCACATAGGAAGAGGTTATTGGAAGCTGAATTGCTCGCTGTTACTGGAGGAGGAATGCCAAGATATTTTCAGACAACACTGGATTCGATGGGTCCAACAAAAATGCAAATTTCGCGACTGCACAGACTGGTGGGATATTTTAGTTAAACCAGGGATCCGCCGCGTCTTTAAGAACATATCTTACCAACGAGGTCGGGAAAGACGGGATACAGTTGAATTTTACTATCGAGTTCTTCGCCAGCTCCAGCAAAGATCTGATGCTGGGGAGCGTATATATGACCAGATCCGGGAAGTTAAAACCAAGCTCCTGTCTCTACAGCAACGAACGCTCGCTCATATCAACGTGGCTTTAAAAGATCGTACAGTGCTCCCGGACGAAAGTGCAAGTGTATACCATATCGCCAAAGGACAACGTGAGCGGCAACATAAATATATCCACCGCCTCCGCACCAGTACTGGAAGTGTCGTCACCTCCCCTGACGCTATACGTAGTGAAATATCATTATTTTATCAACGGTTCTACGCTAAGGCTCCCATTGATCCACAGCAGGTGACCCTATTGCTGTCATCTTGCAGTACCAAACTATCTCCGGACAACAAAACTCTGCTCAGCGCGGATATTACGGATGAAGAGATTCACTCTGTGGTTAAACGACTCCCAAACAACCGCTCACCTGGCATTGATGGACTGCCATATGAAATGTATAAACACTTCTGGCCTCTCATTGGCAAATAATTTTGTCATGTCCTGCGTACCATTCTCCAACGTCGTGCTCTTTGTCAATCACATCACGAGGGTACCATAGTCCTCATACCAAAAACATCCTCTCCCATGGCAGTTGGTGACTTCCGACCAGTTACTCTGCTCTGCAGTGACTATAAAGTCCTTACCAAAGTACTTGCATGCCGATTGAAGACTGTTCTACCTGATATCATTGGTGATGAACAATGTTGCAGTATTCCTGGAAGAACTCTGTTAACAAACTTAGCGATACTACGGGACCTACACCTAAAAGCCGAAATGCTCCCCACTGAGCCAATGAGTTTTCTCACCTTAGATCTTGATAAAGCTTTCGACCGCATCAGTCATGAATACTTGTACATGGTCTTGCAACACTTCGAATTTCCTGAAATCCTTATTGACTACATTCGTATGATAAATTGTAATGCTACGTCTAGAGTGCTCGTCAACGGTTTTCTTTCCCCTCTGATTCCAATACAACGATCAGTTAGGCAAGGATGTCCCCTTTCTATGCTACTTTTTGTCATTGGCCTTGAACCGTTCATTCGGACTACCCAGGTGAAGCTACAGGGTTACAAACTGTCCACACATGTTTTTGGAATGTGCGCCTATGCTGATGACGTATCAATATTGATCTGCAATGAAGAAGACATCTCCCACATCGATAGCGTCCTTCAGCTCTACCATATCGCCTCTGGAGCACAATCGAACCCCCAGAAAACTGCTTTGCTTCCGCTCAATACTAACTCAGTGATTACCCCACAGCCCTGGTTCCGGATAGTAAATGTGGTGAAAATTCTTGGCATTACCTGGAAGCAATCGCTTCTGGACACAGTGCAAGTTAACTGGACTAAGGTCATTGCCAAAGTTAGGGGAGTCCTGATCCAATTTGGTCAAAGAAACCTCAATAGAGTGCAACGGGTCATGGTCCTCAACGTGTTTGCGCTCTCTAAAATATGGTATGTCGCACAACTTTTCCCACTTCCCAAAATGTTTGAGAGCCAATTGGCAAAATATACAGGTTGGTTTATATGGCAAGGATTTTTGTTCCGAGTACAACGGGAACAGTTGTATCTCCCATCCCGGCAAGGCGGGCTAGGGCTAACAGCTCATGGCATGAAATGCCGTGCACTCCTCTGCAAGAACGATATCACCATTCTTTCCCAACATGACACTTTTACGAAAGCGCTATACAAAGATATTCGAAACACAGCCCGTGGTTGTGATAGAGCTTTGCCGAAGATATTTAGGGACCATCAACAGCACCTTCTGGAAACTGTTCGCCAAATGCCATCAGGGATTGTTCCAACGACGAAAAGTATCTATAACATGTTGCGGCAAGTGGTACACTCCAAACCGCGAATAGAGGCCACCACCCTCTACGTCCATTGGCCCACTGTTTGGAAAAATTTTGGGGCTATGTCCATTTCTTCTGCTGTACACTCCCAAGTTTTTATCTTCCTCAACGATCTCATCCCAACCGCTCTACGGCGATATACCATCCATCTTGAAGCTTACCCATGGTGTACTATAAGTGGTCAAACTGATACGGCGATACACCGCTTCACATCATGCACGCGAGTTGCCTCCACGTGGCTGTGGTGTAAGGGAAAAGTATGTCAACTATTAAATGTGCCCTCGGATGACCTTGATGACAGGAAGTTGGTTCGTTTGTCGGTGACCGCCTTCCCCCAAATTAAACAGACTGCCATTGTGTGGATAATGGGCCAATATGTACACTTCGTGATGGACAATGATCAACATTTCTCTTTCCTGGATCTCAGGTATCACCTGCAAAAAGAGCGTTGGAAGCTTAGTGAAAGTGGACAATTGTACGATAAATATGGACACTATCTGGATTTCTTGTGATGTATTAGTATGGTATTTATCATATCTGAAAATTCTGTAATTCTGTAAAGAGCTAATAAAAAAAAAAAAGAGGTTTAAAGCCTGACCGTACGTGGTGGGCGCGAGCGGGTAGAACGATGCTTCGAATCCAGTAGAAGGCATACTTTTTTGAACGAAAGCCCACATTCCATTTTAGTTGGGATGTAACTACATTGCCACATTCATTGCCTTACGACGTATTTTTGTGAAGAGTACGTTGAATTTTGATGATTTATAAAGAAAATACGATCGAATTGGTACGACACGCCACGTGAACTGTAATGGCAGAAAACTAAAAAACTGGCATGAATATTAACATAACATATGAAAGTGTTGCTCCGGTGGTCCGGGTTCGATTCCCAGCTCTGCCAAGAAATGTAATACTTGTCTGAGGGCAGAAATTGGGTACACGTAGCCTCGTGAAGCAAATATGAGAAGAAGTGGGTTTGATTCCCACCTCAGCCACCCTGGAAATGGTTTTCCGTGGTTTCCCACTTCTACTCCGGCCAAATTCCGGAACGGATTCTATCTTAAGGCCACGGCCGCCCCCTTCCCAATCCTTAATTGCAAATACACACATCATTACAAGACCGCAATAACTCAGGTTATCAGAAAAATTCTACACACACACCCAAGTAAACGGGGCTAATTGACCGCGATGTTCTATCCCCTCAAATGAAACAGAAGGAAGATTTTAGTTTTACGTGACCGTGAATCTTGTGATTATGAGCCACGGGGCAAATGAAACAAAACAACAACATATCGAAGGATATTCTGATCGCCAGTGCTTGCATCAAAGTATACGTAATCCTTAGAAATTCCCATGGTTTTATTAGCATACTTTCGATTTTTGCAAAAAATGAAAGTAGACTTATGAGATCTATACAGGGCCAAAGATTGAGTGTCTGTCTAAGTGTGTGTGTGACTGTGTGTCTGTCTGAGTGTGTGTGTGACTGTGTGTCTGTGTTGAGTGTGAGTGTGTGTACTCTGAATGTCTGCCCCCTCTATCTCTTCGAACACGGTGAAACCGAATTGAACGAAATTTGGTACAGAGGTAGCACTAGCGTAGAACACCTCAATGTCATGTTTTATATCGCCACCATCTTGACGGAAACGTAATGGTGGCCACCCAAATGTTCAAAGCTTAAATCAAATTACGACTAACTTAATCATCCGATCTCTACCAAATTTTGCAACAACATATACTTGTATGGCGAGCGTCGTTTGACTGAACTACAAGGTCATCAGTCCATTAGTTTGCAGATGACGGCCATGTATGTGTGCAAATCGATTCCCCCTATCAATTCAAACACGGTGATACTGAATTGAACGAAATTTGGTACAGAGGTAGCACTAGCAAAGGGCACTCCAGTGTCATGTTTAATATCGCCGCCATCTTTACGAAAACGTAATGGCGGCCATCCTAATGTTAAAAGCATGAATCAAATTACGACCAACCTAATAATCTGATCTCTACCAAATTTTGCAACAACATACTTTTATGTATAGAGAATCTTTTGACCACACTACAAGGTCATCAGGCCAATAATGTGCGGATAGCGGCCATGTATGTGTGCAAATCGATTCCCCCTATCTTTTCAAACACGGTGAAACCGACTGGAACGAAGTTTGGTCCAGAGGTAGCACTAGCAAAGGCCACCTCAGTGTCATGTTTTATATCGCCGCCTTCTTGACGGAAACGGAGTGGCGGCCACCCAAATGTTAAATTCTTCAATCAAATTACGACCAACCTTATCATTTGATCTCTACCAAATTTTTCATCAACATACCTTTTTGTGGGAAGCATCTTTTGACTGAACTACAAGGTCATCAGCCCAATAGTTTGCAGATAGCGGCCATGTATGTGTGCAAATCGATTCCCCACATCAATTCAAACACGGTGAAACCGAATTGAATGATTTTTTTTTTACAGAGGTAGCACTAGCAAAGGCACATCATATTCATGTATAATATCCGTATAGCACGTTGTATTTCAAGAAGCTACTACAACATTCAGTTATACTCCTTGAAAAGGACAAAGAGTTATAACAATACCCATGCATTTAGGAGAAAGTAGGCAATACGTTCTTTACCGAACATATTGTTTTGTTATTAAATATTAACAAAAAGTCATAGCATATCTTTAGGCCCGTATCACACGACACTAGCTGGCAAGGAATCTGCTGTGATCGCTGGTGCAAAATCCTGTAGGATTCTGTTCTCTTCGTCAGTACACCTGCTTGTATGACCGAAGTGTATCACACGCTAGCATTTTGGACGCTAAGATGTATGAAATAAAACCGAAGGGCGGTCGTTTGAGGGCATTATTTGCAGTTATGTCGCCTTATTAACGTAAAGCGGTCGCGGAACTTGCTTTAAGTAAATTAGAAAACATGACAGGTACTGAATGAATGCATCCCAATCAATATTTAAGATCTAACTGTAATAATTGATTATTTTACCATACGCGTTAATAAGACGCGCAATTAAAACCTCCAAAGTGTGTTGGAAATGTGTGCAAGTGTTATTGCGTCTGCTCGCTCTTTCGATGATCCCGGGTTCAAGGCTATCCAACGGCAGATTTTTAAAATTCTTTTAAACTATTTTATTACACCCTCCATGCCTCGTACAGCAAGATTTCAACTTGGTTTTGTTCACATTATCTACGAAGACGATAGGGAAAGTTATTTTCTTGTCTCATTTAAATGGCTATTTTCCCTAAATACTGTTCAAAACCATGGATGGATATTATTCGTTATAATTATTATTTATTTAGTCGATTTTACTCTCCAGGTTAGGTTTTCCCACATACTCAGCGTGGGATCCTATCATTACCGCCTCTACGGGCAGTGTCCTGGAGCTTGAAACATCTCGTCTGGGGAATACAACTGGGGAAGTGAGATCAGCACCTCGCCCAGGTGGCCTGCAAAGCGAACATTGTCCTCTTAAGGGATGGGAAGGGAGGGGCAGATCGGGAGGGATAGGCGAGGAAGAGGGAAGGAGGCGGCCGTGGCCGTACGGTAGGTAACATCCCGGCATTTGCCCGAAGGCGAAGTGGGAAACCACGGAAAACCACTTCGAGGATGGATGAGGTGGGAATCGAACCCCCTCTACTCATTTGGACCACCCGAGGCTGAGTAGATCCCGTCCCAGTCCTCATACCACTTTTCAAATTTCGTGGCAGAGCCGGGAATCGAACCCAGGACGCCCGGGGAGGCAGCTAATCACGCTGACCACTACGCAACGGAGGCGACTCTATTCGTGATAATTAGAATTTTAATAGTTCAATATTTATAATAATATGACACGTTCTGTAATTACTGCCTTGCTGCGAGGCTCAGCGGTAACGTTCTCGCTTGTTGTGCCCAAGGTTTCTGGTTCGTATCCTGGCGCAGTCAGCTGGCATTCGAGGGTGCGCAAATGCGAGGGAGCCGTGTCAGTTGATTTACTGGTACGTTGAAGATCCCCTTCGGAGCAAAATTCCGGCACCCTGACGTATCTAAAAGCCAGAGTAGTTAAAAGGGACGTAAAACCAATAATGTTATATTTATCTGTATTTACTGCATGTTTGGGGCAGATGACCTCGTAGTTCCGCCCCTTAAAACCTAACTATTATTGTAAGTGTATAGCAAGCGCTTTTCGCACAGACGCCGTTGAAAGAAATTATAGTTTCGGTCTGATATATTTATTCGTGAGCCTACTCACATAACAAATCTAAAATGTGTACAAAATTTCGAACACTTACTACGTTGAATATACAGGATACCTTGCTTTCGTTCTACAGATCATTATGTCGTCGTCCAATCTGGCTGCGTACCGTCGGATAAGTACGGTGCTTTTGAGGACCAAATAAAAAATCACTCGTTGGAACAGATATATATGCGTCCATAATACATCCACAATAAACGACATTAAGCAAAAAAAAAAATGTACTAGTTCAAGGTTCGAACCTACTACATTGTGACTTCGTTGAGAATATTCTAACAATTCTTGATTTAGCCACCGTAGCTACCGAGAGCCATGGGTAATTGCTGGCACTTATTGAATCTATTCGGAGACACTTCCTGTCCAAACGTAAGAAGGTGTTATTCGGAGCTCTGATCGTTTCAATCATGCATTATATTTGAGGTCATTGAAAGAACACTGCCACTATTGATTTCTACTATATTCACGAAGATGTACTCAACGGTAAAGTTGTACAATGGACGTAAGGGAGCAGGTACCAATGTTTTTAGGATGACTGTGATATACGCGTTAGTTGGGTTGCCTTCCTCCAAAAAAATAAGGGGCGGGTGGACCACACTGTATATTGTCTTTCAACTTGGAAGAAAAAACATCATTTAAAAAAAGTTTTTATTTTGTTTTAAAATTACAGTGAAATCAAAATTAAAACATGTTACAAATTACAAAACTAAATTAAAAAATTCAAAATGGTATTTTTTTTTAGTTCAATGAGAAATCTGACACTGTTTCTCTTTCACTAATCTCGACAGATTGGCATTTACGTTGAATGAAGCAATTCGAAGAGTGTTCTCTAAAAGTGTGTCATAAACACGATTCCTCAATTTTGACTTCACATTCTCCATTTTGGAAAATAGCTGCTCACAGATGTAAGTGCTGCCAAATAGGGATGCTGCCGACAGAGCATGAGATCTGATTGCTGGAAATTGATCTTTTTCAACATACAATGAGTAAAATTCCATAAGTCCAAAATTTTAAAGTTACTCCTGTAAATCGCTATTACACTGAAACTCAGTAACTTCCATTTGTATGTTTCCGGGATAGTCTCCCACATTCTCACCAAATGGAGCACCAAATAGCAATTTTTCGCTTGTCACAGGGTTGCCACTCTTGCTTCGCCGGTTACAAAATTCCCTACTACGGCCTACGAAATATGATAATATTTAAAAATCAACAAAATGATGCAATCTCCTGAACTCTTTGTTTTTTTAATCATAGGTACATGAACATAACACTGTTGTGGCTATCGAAATACCATCAAATATGAATTATTGAAACTAAATCGTTTTCCGGACCGCTGAAATATACGTGGTGGGCCGCGGGTTGAAGATCACTGATTTAGACCATTCATTGTATGTGTAAACCACGATGCTTGCACTCTTTAAGTTTTAACAAGTTATTAAACATTTGTTTTGTCACTCTGTCATTATCCATCCCCCCCCCCCCCCCCAAAAAAAAAAACCAACAACAAACACAATCTTCATTTGCGCATCGTGTGTATCCATGCTCATGAATTTGTTTATCTCACCTCTCCGCATTAGTTTTAGTATTTCTGCTCAAACGAGCGCCTCAGGTCTCACCACTGCAGTGGCGTATCTAAGATTTGCTTCTGGAGGGGGATGAACTAATAAGCTATGAAGAGCGTTTTGCTACATAGGAAACAACTATTTTTTTTAATGTTTTCTTCTGATTATTTTCTCTTTTTTTGTTTTAAGTTTAGTTAGTTAGTTAGTTATTGAGGTTTAAAGGGGCGGAACTTCGAGGTCATCTGCCTCTGTTTAAGTTTAGTTTAGTGTTTCATTGTTCGTTGTTTTGATTTTGTAATTGGTTTTGTGTTTGTTGTTTCCTGCTTGTTTTTGTATTTGATTAGTGTTTTGTTTTTGCTTTTGTCTTCTTTCTCTTTTTAATTAAAGTTTATTTCAGTGTTTGTTTTCTTGTTGTTGTGTTTTTTTGTTTAGATTTAGTGTTTGTTTTTGGTTTTATTCTTTGAGTTTTTGCTCATTTTTGTTGTTGTGTATTTTGTTGTGATTTTGTGTTTGATTTTGCTTTGTGTTTGTTGTTTTTCTGATTGAAGCTTCCTTTTTTGTTTCTGATTTTTGTATTGTTTTTGGTTTAGTGTTAATTGTTTACTGTGTTTATTTGTGGTTTTGGTTTTGTGTTTGATTTTTATTTCATTTTTTATTTTGTTTTATGGGGCATAACGAGATATAATCAATGAAAGCAAAATAAGTAAGCCTATAAAATTACATAACCAGACGTTTGTCATAAATCCAAAGTTTTTTTTACATAGTCTACGCCCTTACTGGAGCACTTTAATCAATCCATATACAATTAAGTCTAATAACGGTACTTAGAGATAGCTTTTCAGCTTCTTCTTCTTCTTCTTCTTCTTCTTCTTCTTCTTCTTCTTCTTCTTCTTCTTCTACTTCTGCACCCAAAATTTCTTCATCCTGTCTGACCTGGCTGTCCTTTGTTCATCTGTGATGGTGTAGGTCTTCCGTTCAAATGTTGTTAATGTGAATCGTAAATATTTATTCCTTAGAATACTTTTCTCTTATCTACATTTTACTTGGAGCATCATTACAATTAATTCTTCTAAATCATGCTGGATCTCTTTGAACCAATTGTTATTCGTTTTAATCCACCATGAAAGGCAGATGAGAAATGGAAAGAGGAGAGCGCCCGCCCCAAAGTCAGAGGAAAAAGGGTACAAAACGGACCCAGTCAGGAATCCCTCGTGGTCGCCAACTCCCAAACTCACCAGCCGTGAGCCCTTGAGGGTGTAGCACTATCCAGGGTGCACTAGAAGTAGTGGGGCGACTTATACTCTGCCTCCTTGAGGGCCTTGTGCAGAAGGCAGGAGATAAAATGAAACGAAAAAGAAGGCTGACACCTCGAAGAATGAAGGTATCAGGAAAGACGAGAAAAGGGCCAATTAAGGCGGGAAAGTGAAAGACTCCCTAGGCCTCGGATACTCTAATACCGTCAGGGTGGAAGAGAACTTGACCAAGAGAGGTCGATAGGAAAGAAGACGGAGAGGAGCCCGGCACAAGTAACTGGAAGCAATGCCGGACTCAGCTGGGGTCCCGTGGTCGCCAACCCACGTCCCACTAGTATCAACAACAAGGAGTAACGAGTCCCATATAGAAACAATTAAACCAACTGTTCTGTCAAGGCTTTGTTTTAATACTGCATTCAATATTATATCTTCTCTTGCTCCAGGATGAGCCAAGCAAAGAATGCTTCAAGGATTTCTCTGGAGTGGGCGATGTAATAAAGAGACCGATCGTTGCTTTGGCAAATACGCTGAATAAACATGTCGAGTATTTGAGCAGCTCATCCGGAATGATCAGAACGATTTCTTTAGTAACGTATCGCAGCCTCGAGTAACATCAGTGAAGGCATTTCATTTCAACTGAAACATTAAATATCATTTCCTGTCCTTGGATACTGTACACAAAACTACAGTATTTAGTTCTGAACATATAGGGTGGAAACTCTTTTTGACCGTTTATACCTTACAAGTAAACTAAGAAGAACAATCTATAAGGTGCCTTCAAAAAGTAACGAGCCGGAACGAGGTGTGGTTCCGACCATACCGTGGAAGGTCACAGTCCGTCGCTAGAGGGCACGCGTGCACGTCACGTGACGATACAAAGCGAGCAGCAGCATGCATCAATCGTCCAACGCTGCCAATCGCATTGCAAACAGTGACATGGTGGCGTCAACCGAAGAGCAAAGAGGTGTTGTTCGGTTTCTGACAGCGGAAGGAGTAGGGGGAACGGACATTCATCGCCGAATGTTACAAGTGTACGGCGAACACTGCATGTCCCTTGCAAGGGTCAAGGCGTGGCACAAGCGCTTCAGGGAAGGAAGGGTGTCGTTAGCCGATGATGACCTGTCTGGGGCACCACCCTGCATTACCGATGACAACGTCCAGCTGGTTGATGCACTCATTACCCAGGACCGCCGAGTGACAGTGAACGCCATAGCCGCCGTGATCACTCCACGACAATGCACGACCTCATACGGCCAACACAGTCACGGCACTCCTGCAGAAATTCAAATGTGGGTTCTCGGCCACCCTCCATACAGTCCAGACCTCTCTCCCTGTGATTACGCCATGTTTGGTCCCCTGAAAAGGGCTCTGCGGGGCCAACGATTCAGCTCGGACGCCGACATCCAGCTGAACGTGCGGAATTGATTCACATCGCAGCCCAGGGAATTTTATGAGACAGCCATTCACCGCCTCGTGTCACAGTGGGACAAGTGCCTCAACAGCCAGGGCCAATACTTCTAACATACAGGTACTGGTTTCTGTAATTATGCCTCCGGCTCGTTACTTTTTGAACGCACCTTATATATATTTCACATCTAAAACATATTGTCAATTCTATCATAAGGTTTTTCTTGCCTGGGGAAGTGCCTTCAGAAACGTATTCTATTCTAAAATAGCTACTCTTGTAAGTTTTTTCTGGGTACTCATCTTAAATTTCTGTGCACTCTAAACTAATCGAACGCAATGACCCACGAGAGTGAAATGACCGCAACTCGCACATTGGACACCAGATCGTGAGAAGCGACCATTTTATGAGCCCCACTTTCTGTCACGTTCGAACAATACAACTTTAATGTTGGCCTTTACACAAATAAGGCAGATGAGAAATATTGCTCCTACATTGCCTCGCAATCAACACGAACAACTATTTCGTGTACCGGAAAGCATTGACCGTTGAAATATATCAATTTGGGTAGATTTATTAAGTTTGTTAAAAGCTACACAATCAACTGCGTCAGGCATAGAGATTAGCAGAACTTTCGTGATTTTAACTCCTTCTAAGACTCCTAATCAAGATCTGAAAATCACCAGCTTAATTTTATTTAATTTCTCTCAATTCAACATCTAGAATTATATTCTGCTAATAGATAAAATAGGCTACCCCAGTGTCTAGAGCACTGATCTTAGAGGGCTTAGACAAGATGGAGGACCTGTGCATGCTTGAGCGTCTAGGTGTAGTAGATCACTGAGCTTAGACAAGATGGAGGACCTGTGCATGTTTGAGTATCTAGGTGTAGTAGATCACTGAGCTTAGACAAGATGGAGGACCTGTGCATGCTTGAGCGTCTAGGTGTAGTAGATCACTGAGCTTAGACAAGATGGAGGACCTGTGCATGCTTGAGTATCTAGGTGCAGTAGATCACTGAGCTTAGACAAGATGGAGGATCTGTGCATGTTTGAGTATCTAGGTGTAGTAGATCACTGAGCTTAGACAAAATGGATGAGAACTGTGTATGTTTGAGTATCTAGGTGCAGTAGATCACTGAGCTTAGACAAGATGGAGGATCTGTGCATGTTTGAGTATCTAGGTGTAGTAGATCACTGAGCTTAGACAAGATGGAGGAGAACTGTGCTTGTTTGAGTATCTAGGTGTAGTAGATCACTGAGCTTAGACAAGATGGAGGACCTGTGAATGTTTGAGTATCTAGGTGCAGTAGATCACAGAGCTTAGACAAGATGGAGGAGAGCTGTGCATGTTTGAGTATTTAGGTGTAGTAGATCACTGAGCTTAGACAAGATGGAGGAGATCTGTGCATGTTTGAGTATCTAGGTGTAGTAGATCACTGAGCTTAGCCAAGATGGAGGAGAGCTGTGCATGTTTGAGTATCTAGGTGTAGTAGACCACTGAGCTTAGACAAGATGGAGGAGAGCTGTGCATGTTTGAGTATCTAGGTGTAGTAGATCACTGAGCTTAGACAAGATGGAGGAGATCTGTGCATGTTTGAGTATCTAGGTGTAGTAGATCATTGAGCTTAGACAAGATGGAGGAGAGCTGTGCATGTTTGAGTATCTAGGTGTAGTAGATCACTGAGCTTAGACAAGATGGAGGAGATATGTGCATGTTTGAGTATCTAGGTGTAGTAGATCATTGAGCTTAGACAAGATGGAGGAGACCTGTGCATGTTTGAGTATCTAGGTGTAGTAGATCACTGAGCTTAGACAAGATGGAGGACCTGTGAATGTTTGAGTATCTAGGTGCAGTAGATCACTGAGCTTAGACAAGATGGAGGAGATCTGTGCATGTTTGAGTATCTAGGTGTAGTAGATCATTGAGCTTAGACAAGATGGAGGAGAGCTGTGCATGTTTGAGTATCTAGGTGTAGTAGATCACAGAGCTTAGACAAGATGGAGGAGAGCTGTGCATGTTTGAGTATCTAGGTGTAGTAGACCACTGAGCTTAGACAAGATGGAGGAGATCTGTGCATGTTTGAGTATCTAGGTGTAGTAGATCACTGAGCTTAGCCAAGATGGAGGAGAGCTGTGCATGTTTGAGTATCTAGGTGTAGTAGACCACTGAGCTTAGACAAGATGGAGGAGAGCTGTGCATGTTTGAGTATCTAGGTGTAGTAGATCACTGAGCTTAGACAAGATGGAGGAGAGCTGTGCATGTTTGAGTATCTAGGTGTAGTAGATCACTGAGCTTAGACAAGATGGAGGAGACCTGTGCATGTTTGAGTATCTATGTGTAGTTGATCACTGAGCTTAGACAAGATGGAGGAGAACTGTCCTAGTTTGAGTATCTATGTGTAGTTGATCACTGAGCTTAGACAAGATGGAGAAGAACTGTCCTAGTTTGAGTATCTATGTGTAGTTGATCACTGAGCTTTGACAAGATGGAGAAGAACTGTCCTAGTTTGAGTATCTAGGCGTAGTAGATCATTGAGCTTAGACAAGATGGAGGAGAGCTGTGCATGTTTGAGTATCTAGGTGTAGTTGATCACTGAGCTTTGACAAGATGGAGAAGAACTGTCCTAGTTTGAGTATCTAGGCAGCGTGAGTGTATTAAGTAGATAACTCAGACATATGTTCTATTCTACTGTTCATTGTCAACAAAAGAATGACGACTTGCACTGCTATAGAAATCAATGAACTGAACAAGTAAAAATACTAATTCATTGTTAAAACGCAGCAATTCTTTTATGTTTGTGCCCTGTCTTGAGTGGGATTTCGCCTAGGACACCAAGCTGGCTCATCAGCGGGCTCTTGGTGTCCCCGCCCGGACCCCCATAGGAGTAGCGAACTGCACGCTATCTCCTTTTATATGATGTGCAACTTCACCTCTTTACTTCGAGAACTAAAATCTCAAGCAGCTTTACCCTGCCTACGAAGGCTTCCAAAAAGATTGTATATTGGCTTTCACGGCCAGTGAATTAAAACTCAGCAATTCTTTGAGGTTTGTTCCGTGTCTTGTGTGGGGTTTCGCCTAGGTGTCAGCTTGGTCTCCTAGGCGAAACCCCACACAAGTTTTAATTCACTGGCCGTGAAAGCCAATATACAATGGAACGACGGTAAGCATAACGGAAGGTGTGAACACAGGCTCGGTGCTTTGTTATCGAAATACAGCAAAGCACTGTTTCACAACGCAGAAGTGCGTCAGAGTGGAATAATCTTTGCTCATAGAGACCAATTTTGTTGAGAACCTGAGTATGTAATGCTGTATCTAAGTGAGCACAGGTTAAGTTGAAATGTGCAAAGTGTACAAGTTAGTGATGTGAGACGGGAGAGATACTCCGTTCCACACGAGGGATCAGCCAATATAATTAGCATCCACAGGAGCACGTCCTGGGTTCTATATCCGCACGAACCCAATTCAAATACACGTTTCTTCCATTGTAAAGGAGAGGATGACGAACAACGAATTATCCATCATCTACACAGGGGTTTCCAACCGGTAGTACGCGGGAACGTTTCAGGTGATACGATTATTCACAAATACAGGAGGATATCTTATCTGCATTTCCTAATCTGCCATCAGTTTTTGAAGAAAATTAATTATGCCCAATGTCAGATGTGGTTGTTGATATCATTTTTCAGTTGGAAGCCCTTCAAGAAAGTTTTAATAACTATTTCTAGGAAGATTATTCCAAATTTGACTGGATCAAAAATCCGTTTTCGGGATCCTCACCAAATGAGTTGAAACTAAAAGAAAGTTTCATCGATCTAACAGAAGATAGTTCCATGAAAGACTGTTTTAAAAAGAAATCATTAATTAATTTATGGATCGGATGTAAAACCGAGTATTCAATGATCTTCCGACAGGCTCTGCTAATTTTGATGCCATTTGTTACAAGTTACTTGTGTGAGAGTGGATTTCATGCACGCAAAACTAAACATAGGAACAGAATAAGTGTTGAAGAGAACTTAACAGTGAAGTTACGTTCAATTACTCTTATATTGATATTTCAATCAGAGGCAAACAACAACAAGTTTCGCACTAAAAGTCGATTTTTGATGATGTTGACTTTTTGTGTTCCAACTGCGATAAAAAAAAATATTAAAATATAAATTTAAAAATCCAAACCTACATGAACTAACGTAAAATAGAACGACGAAAATGATGATGTTATTGGATTTTATTTAGGTCTATTGGTTACTTCACAAACAACCTTCAAACTCGAGTGCACATAATATTTTGGTCGACAGTAGCTACGCTCTTACTTACTGGAAGAGGAAATGGAAACAGAAATAGGCTAAGGGAAACAGAAAACAGGAGGAAAGGAAATGCCCTCAATCCTCGTAGAATGAGAATTAAGGGACTTGGAAGAAAGGAGTCCCATATCATTACGCAACAGAGCGATTGCCAAGAGGTTTGAACTCCACTTTAGTAGCACACCAACTGCTTTGGAAAGAACAGCGAGTTAAGTCCACTTAACTTCCATGTAAAATCCTTCTCGTGCCAGACAACACGAGCTAAAAACTGTACCAATAATGGAAGGCAGAATGACAAGGCCTGCACAACCTCAGAATCGTTTAACAAAAGAAAATAACTAGTCGCCGAGTTTAATGGTCCAAGAGCAAACAATTATGTATTAGCGTCTTTCTGGTGAGCGATAAGAAGTCTGTTTCTTGGACGCGTAAGGACACTGTCTAGGAAAAAAGAAACAGCCTCACTGTACGCATTGGACTTCCGGGACTTGCATTCGCGTAAAAACGGACCATTAATGGGAGCTGATTGGTGGAAACGGGAAAGTACAGGGTCATGGAAAAATAATGCCTAGATTTTAAATAATTGCTATTAAAAATATTGGAGGTAAATAGCCTATACATTGAACAAGCAAAGAAGGAAATTAGAGAGAAATTTAAAGTGGGAGTGAAGATTCAAGGAGAAATAATTTCAACTCTGAGATTTGCTGATGACATCGTCATCTTGGCCGACACGCCTGAGGATTTGAATGAGTTTTTGAATGGTATGTACTCCTTCTTGAGGAAAGAATTCATGATGAAAATTAATAAAACAAAAATGTTGGAATGCAGCCGCAATAAATCAGACACCTCTATGGGCATAAAATTGGCAGGGGGAAACTAAAGCAGACTTCTGTTACTTCTTCTTCTGTGGTGTTCAATCCGAAGATTGGTTTGTAGCAGCTTTCCATGAACTCCGGTCTGTGGCTAGTCTCTTCAAGTCCAAGTAATTATCACAACCTTTGTCGTGAATGATTTGTTTTATGTATCCCAGCCGTGGTCTACCTCTACAGTTCTTTCCTTCAACATTGCCCTCCAGTATTGTGTGCAGAAGACTTTCATGCCTCAAGATATGTCCAATCCAATTGTCTCTTCGGTGAGTAAGCATATTCCATAAACATGGCTTCTCTCCAATCCTCTTCAGCGTTTCTTCATTACTGATTTTGTCCACCCATGGAATTTTTAGTATTTTCCTGTAGCACCACATTTCAAAGGCTACTATTCGTTTCTTATCAGCCAAGCTAAGAGTCCAGGTTTCACTACCATACAACAGTACGCTCCACACATATATCTTCACAAGACGTTTCCTGAGGCTCATACTAATGTTTTTGCATGTAAAGAGCTTTCCTTTCTTGTTGAATGCTATTTTGGCTTGGTTGATGCGGCTGACTATTTCTCTTTTACTTCTTCCATCTGCTGTTATTTCGCTACCAAGTTAAGTGAACTTCTGTACATTTGTCAGCTGTTCTCCATTTAAAGTACAACGAGGAGGTTCATACTGCCGGCTACAGAGAAGAACTTTGGTTTTCATTGTGTTGATCTTCATGTTATATTTGTTAAAGGTGGATTCCATTTCTGCTAATGCATAATTCAGATCATCTTCGTTTTCTGCCAGGACTGCGATATCATCCACAAAGCGAAGCATGGTAATTCTTTCTCCTTGAATCTTGAGACCTCCAGTCATTGGCAAATTATCATTTACTTCATCTATTGCTTTTTGGATGTATGCATTAAAAAGAATTGGTGAAAGTGAACAACCTTGCCGAACTCCTTGCTTAATGTTGGCCTCTGTTGTGGAATCTCCACATCGTATAACGGCTATCTCGTCTTCATACAATTTCCAAATTGTCCTCCTGTCCTTGTACTTAACACCCAGTTCTTTCAACCGCACGAATAGTGTACTCCACTCAACTTTATCAAATGCCTTCTCCAGGTCTACGAAAGCAATGAATGTATCAGGATCTTTTCTTAGTAGTTTCTCTATAATCATTCTTAAAGCCAGGATTGCTTCTCGTGTCCCTCTACCCTTCCCGAATCCAAACTGATCTTCTGTCAACGCCAACTCGACCTTTCCTTCAATGCGTTTCAAGATAATGCTGGTGAGTATTTTAGAAGCATGGGTTACAGGGCTTAATGTGCGATATTGGTCACATCTATTAGCAGATGATTTCTTTGGAATGGGCACTATGACACATTTCCTAAAGTCCGATGGGATATGTCCCGTGTTATACATTTCACAAATCAGATCAAATAGGGCTTTCTTCACATTGTCTCCAGTGGCTTTTATCAGCTCTGCTGGTATATCATCAACCCCAGATGCCTTTCCGTTTTTCAGCCTTTCCATATCTTGATTAAATTCATCCAGGAGTATTTCATCTCCCTCTTCTTCTTTATCTACTAGCTCTTCATTTTATAGTATTTCACAAGGTGTATGTTTTCCTCCATAAACATTCTCAATGTATTATTTCCATTTTGAGCCAATTTCAGAATCTTCATACACCAGTTCTCCATCATCTGTCTTCAGTATATTGTACCTAATCCTCTTGTCCCCGAAGAACCTTTTGGCTACTTTAAACGCTGTCTCAAATTTGTGATTCTTAACTAGCTCTTCTACTTTCATGCATTCCAATTCCAGAAATTTTTCTCTGGCTGCCTTCGCCTCTCGATTTATTTCGTTTCTCAATTTCCTGTATAGTTGTTGTCCTTCTTCAGTCGCAGAGTTCTTAAACTTTCTTCTTGTGTCTATCTTCTCAATGATTTCATTTGTTATCCAGGCTTTCCTGTTCTGTGCTTTCGGCTTTCCCACAACATCTGTTGCTGCTGTTAGAACACTTCCCTTCCAAGCATTCCACTTATTCTCCATACTTCCTAAGTCTATTGCTGATATGTCTGCCAGAAGTTCATCTGTCTTCTTCTTAAAATATATAGCAAGGTTTTGATCTCTGAGAGCTTCGGTATTCCATTTTCGACTGTTCTTCCTATTCAGTTTCTTCAGTTTTAGTTGGCATTCGCTCAAAACCATGTTGTGGTCACTACCAATATCTGGGCCAGGGCAGCTTCTACAGTCCTTCAGCTGTGTCTTAAATCTCTGCTTAACTAAAATGTAATCAATTTGAAATCTATTCCCACCGCCTGGCATTGTCCAAGTATAACGTCTTCGTGCATGGTGTTGAAATAATGTATTTTCAACCACCAGCTGATTGTAAGCACAGAATTCCAATAAACGGTTTCCTCGATCGTTCCGTGTGCCAAGCCCAAATTGGCCCACAGCCACTCCATCTTTACCCTCTCCAATAACAGCATTCCAGTCTCCAAGGATTATCAGATTCTCATCTCCTTTAACACCTTTGATTAATTGTGTCAGATCATCGTACACTCTTTCCACTTCTTCATCTTCGTGGGCAGTGGTTGGCATGTAGACTTGAATGATCACGGTGTCCCTTGGTTTAGTATCTAATTTCACTAAAATCAGTCTTCCACTCTGCTGAACGTAACCTTTAACTCGGTGACCCATTTCCTTTGTCAGCACCACTCCTACTCCTCCCTCTCCAGGTTTGTCCATAATAGTCCCCGTGTGGATTATCCTGTAATCTCCACTCCAAAAATCTCCATTATCAGGCCACCTCACTTCGGCTATTCCTAACACATCTACATTCATCCTTCCAATCTCAAGCTTTAGGTTTTCCAGCTTTCCACATTGTAGAAGTGATCGAACATTCCATGTTTCAATGCGTCTCCTACATTGAGCACTTGTACAAGCACACCCCGCCCGGAGATCCGATCGCGGGGCTAATCCGGAACATTTTACGAGTACAGGTTTCATGACATGAGCCGCTATTCCTTGGGATATCCAGAGGATCCTTAATGCAGTGGTTTCCCGTTGCCTTCTGCATTCTATGCCGTTGACGATTCCGTGTTCGTTCATCCGCCTTTAGGAGTGATTTCTCACCCCAAGGACAAGAGAGTGCCCTTTACCTCCTCCACGCTTGAACGAGGGAGACCACTTATACCGATGGTCACTCGGTCGGACGCAGCACAATAACCAGTGATGGGCATCTATAGGGCGCATTACAGCCTCCGGCTCGTTACTTTTTGAACGCACCTTATATATTGGGACACTTGTGACAGACAAAACAATAGATCACAATCGACCAGACATCATAGTAGTAAATAAGGTCGATGGCACTATATTTATAATAGACATAGCAGTCCCCAACGACACCAATAGCGAACGGAAACACAATGAAAAAATCACCAAATATAGACAGCTTGCAGAGGAAATCAAGAGGATATAGAAGATGAACTGCGTCCGGATAGTGCCTGTAATCTTGTCAGTCAACGGCCTCATACCTCACACACTCCACAAGGAATTGGATCTTCCGCCGACTATCTACAGGAGTATGCAGCATTCTGTCCTATTGTCCACATGCAATATTGTGCGATCCTTCCTGGCTAGTGAATGAGAGATAATGAACTCTATATTTTGTATATAGGCTACATGATACGTACTGTATTTATTATGTGCAGTACCAAAATTATCCTCAACTATTGCTAAGTCTAAAAAAGAAAATTGAGGGCAATACCTGCAACCAGTTGGAATATACAATACATTATACCTCTGAAAATGGTGATTCTTTGGTGTGACCTTCCAACAGTTAAAAAATAATAACTTCTACAATACTTGGACCAATTGAACGAAATCAGAACGTATATATTCTACCAGATGTAAGAGCTCAGTAAAAATAATCGCAGAGCTCTATTGCCACAGGTGACATATCATGATTTCCTTATGTGGTCCTATACTATTGATCGGTACTGTGTTGTTGTAAAGCACTTGGTTTAACCCGTGCTTTAGAGTAACCCATGTTTGTAGTAGTGAATTTAATAATAAATAATAATAATAATAATAATAATAATACCTAACAATAAATGCTAGTTCCAGTTTCTGTAATGAGCGTATTGCACTTGCTGAGCAAGAATTTTCTCACGGACATTAATTTGCCATCAACTGTCCACGACCGATTACCCACAATTCCACATGTCTGCTCATTGCCTTATTCGACATCCAGTACAGTATTAATAATTCATCGTTCACAGACATTTAAATATCATTGCGCGCGCCTTGTTCGGTCTGAGCGCAGATAACCATCGCTCTGACAGTTCGTTTGATCATGGGATGACGATTTAAGACGACTGATGGATAATAAAATGGACTGAGTCAGACATGTTTCCTGTGTGTTCTATTTACAGATAGGCTACTTTCTACTCAAATAACGGTATTTATTTCGACTATTTATTTATTTATTTATCCATTCATTTTACAGCAATTAATCGACAATTCGAAATACAGTAATCGAATTACAATTGACCAATAATAATTGAATATAATGATAGTAGGGGGTGAGGCGGTTTCTGCTTCACCCATTTTATTTGTACCCGACTGTACATGTTAACATAATTAATATCTCGCGAACCCATGGTCGGATGTTGACAAATGAGATGTCGTTGGACTCGGGCTGACGTCTTATTTCCTATGGACTATGTATTATATTTTTCAAAAAATGTTTGAATTTTTTTGTTTTCGAAAATAGGCGATAGTTTGAAAACCAAACATGATAGAACGTTATGCCATGGCTCAAACGAATAATCTTTATGACGTTTATTTTCTATAATGAAACGTTTTTATTTTTTTACATTTTTTGAAAAAGGTGTAATTTTGGAAATCCTATATTTTGGAAACTAGGAACTCTACAAAAAAATTGTTTGACGTAAATCAATGGTCCCTACCCCCTCTACCCCCAAAATAAATTTCAAGTCTCTAGGATGAAAACCTGTAGTAGTGGGGTAACACGGGAGCTGTCCACTAACTTATTGAACCCTCCTCGTATTTGCCCCGAACCTGATATCTCGCTAACCAATCATGGAATTTGAACATACAGGGTGTCCTAGCACTCATAATGATGCCCCCTACTTTCCTATAGGCTCTTAATTTAATTAAACGACCAAAACTAAAAGGTCATGTGCTTTTAATATCTCGCGAACCAATCATGCTAAAGGTGTGTTCGACAGGTCCAAAGACTCGGGCTGACGTCCTCTTTGCTATAGACCACTCGTTATAATTTTTAATAAAATTGGAAACTCGATTTTGGGGTAAACACGTGTTTTT
Organism: Meconema thalassinum; assembly: GCA_946902985.2. Taxonomy (NCBI): domain Eukaryota; kingdom Metazoa; phylum Arthropoda; class Insecta; order Orthoptera; family Tettigoniidae; genus Meconema; species Meconema thalassinum. Next base: position 11,926,936 of record OX336399.1, on the reverse strand, counting down.
GTGATTTTGCCGATATCTCACGAAGCAATAACACTAGAGGCGTGTACGACGGGTCCAAGGACTCGGGATGACGTCCTCTTTGCTATGGACTACTCGTTATATTTTTTTAAAAATTGTAAACTCGATTTTGGGGTAAACACGTGTTTTTTGTGATTTTGCCGATATCTCACGGACCAATAACGCTAGAGACGTGTACGAGGTGTCCTCAAACTCGGGCTAACGCCCCCTTTCATATGTGGTAGATATTTGTTTCCAAAAAATAATTCACAAAGGGCCTAACGCCGTACATGTTGAAAAAAAATTCTTTACCGTTACCTGTTTATAATGTTTATGAAGCGTGGTGGTTGAGAGAGACGATACGGCTGGGTGTGTGTGTGTTTCAACGAACCTGTCGCTAACCACAAGGACCATGCTTAATAGAACAATCGCTATTTCGGCTGGTCGGTGTATGACAGAGCGAGCATGCGTTTTCTGATATTTTACCTTTAACGTGTAAACGGTGATGAGAACTTGGTTCTATGTTGGTCGAAGCGAGTACAGAAAACAAACTTGCCGAGGAGCAGGAGGTGAATGTCATTTGAGCTTATTGGAAGGCGCCGATCTGACTTGACAACACATGCAATGGAAAAAATGACAATGACGCTTCAAGGTGAAATAATCTGACCATTGTGGTGGCAGGGAAGAGCGAAATGCATGTGAACATGTGTGAAACCACATGTAGGCTAAACCAGTGACATCCTGTCTTGCTTCGTACGTGACAAAATGCATGTTCATGTGAAATTTGATCTACTGCAGGTGTTCACCTTGGGTGTTAGCTGTCCACCTGCGCGATAACTGTTAACAAGTTACATCCTGTTTTGCTTCGTACGTGACAAAATGCAAGTTGACATGAAATTTGATCTGGCACAGGTGTTCGCCTGGGACGTTAGCTGTCCACGTGCCTGATAACAGAATGTTCAAAGCGTGGGAATTGCTGAATCAGTTAAAAGTATGATGCAACTTGTCGGAATGATGTCACAACCAATAGATAGGCAAGAGCTGCGAACAGCAGTGGAGGGAGGTGAAGGGAGGGAGAGGGGGGAGGGGTAATGTAAGAGAGAACACAGGTGGAAAGAGAAAGAAATATGTGGAGCTGAGGACTGTACACATAGAGCTATAGGTGGTGTACAACATGTGTGAATAAATTAAAAATTGCACAGGTTCACACAACATGTAATTTATTGATCCAAGAATTAAACGTAGAGTTAAACCCTAACCATTTGACATAGAGTTTATTTCCTTTTTGTTTCAACACTTTTTCCACAAGATAATGCTGAGGAAATGCTGTTTTCTGAAGTTCGTGGAGATAAAATCTACCTTTTATAGGTTGACGGTTGAGGTCCTCGAGTAAATAGGTGACTGGAGTGTCCAAGTTGACTTGACGAATTCGAAATAGTTCAGTCCCCCACTGTGGCGTGTAGCCCTTATTGAAGGCAGACTTAAATTTGCTCACACGAACAAAATCCCCAATTTTCAGTCGGTGACGTTTAGGATCGGCTGTTATTTATGGGGTTAAACAGTTTATTCAATCGCTGAATATTTTTAGTCACGAGACGTGGCTTGGTCCCAATCGTTCTATGTTTGGTGTCATTGTAACGTGATACTAGCTCAGGTAACATGTCCAACCAGCGATACGTGCCCTGAGCGGTAAACGCTTTCCACATATGGGTTTTCAATGTTCGGTTGAACCGCTCGACCACACTGGCTTTGAAATTGCTATACGTGGTGTAATGGTGAATATCCTTAGATTTGAGAAAACTGGAGAAATCCTTGTTGAAAAATTCTTTCCCCTGGTCAGTTTGTAGCAACTGAGGTTGACGTTTGGAGTGTTGAATAATATGTTGAAAGGCCTTGGTAACTAGTGGACCAGACTTGCGACGCACAGGTTCAACAAAGGCCATTTTGGAATAGACATCTATTTTACAATAGGTAGCGCACGAGTAGTTTCTACAAATGAGTTACGGCGCACGAGTCGATTCAACAAAGTTCCGTTTGCGTTCATATACCATTCATCCGATTGCGATTGAACTTCAATTGTTTGGTTTTCAAATGCAGTGGTAGATAGTCGTTATTTTGTAAAACATTCTTACATGCAGTAGTAATAAGACTCTATGGTTCCGCTAACACATAGATAGACTGTATTATTGCCATGGTCAAGCACTCACATTAAGATCATTTACAAAATCATAAAATGAAAAATAAAAAATCTTGTTTTGGAAATATCGTTTTTCAACATACACAAAATAAATATATAAAAAATTTGTAAACAGCAAAATGGAAAATCCATGGTCAAGCACTCACATTAAGATCATTTACAAAATCATAAAATGAAAAATAAAAAATCTTGTTTTGGAAATATCGATTTTTTTCAACATACACAAAATAATATATAAAAAATTTGTAAAGAGAAAAATGGAAAATCCATGTTTCCATATAGACAAAATTTAAAAACCTTAAACGGACATTTAAGAAAATATATGCAAATGGGAAATTGACAAATGTGTAAATATGAAAATGGAAAAATCCATGTTTCCATATCATGAAATTGAAAAACATCAAACTGTCATTTAAAAAAATGCAAATGGAAAATTGACAAATTGCAATGTGTGAAATGTGAAATTGAACAAATGGCTATCATTATTTAAAAAAAAAAAGAACATAGTGCTCTATGGTTGAGGTGTGAATCAAACCCTCTCTACTTATTTGGACCACCCGAGACTGAGTAGACTAGTTTTAGTTGTCATACCACTTTTAAAAGTTTGTGTTAAATCTAGGAATTGAACCCAAGAGCTTGTAGGGGAGATCCAAGGTTATAATATGTTAAACAGATAGCCTTGAATGTAGGGTGTGGTAGCTATATAGAGATGAGACGTTTCGCTCGGGGCAGGGAGGCATGGAGATCTGCATCAAACCAGTCAAAAGACTGACGACTCAAACAACAACATGTAGAGCTCACCAAAATAATGTTGTGTAACGGTAAATGTTAGTCAACGAACAGTAATGCATTACTAAAACCCATGACACGATACCTAAGAGCTTTTCTAAAATTATTTTAAAATGCCTTTAACCCTATATTAAACACCCAGTTCACAAGACTCATAACTACAATGTTATGGTCAAACAAAACAAAATCTATATTTCAAAACAAACAAGTGGTTTAGTCAATGTATACTGGAAAAAGTTTTATAAACACTCAAGTCCACAAAAATAATTAAATTAGTAACAGTCAGGTTGACCGAGTGGTTATGGTGTTTGACTTAAGTTCAAATTTTCTGTACAAGAAAGCAAGGGTTCGAATCCCTTACCTGATATAACTATTGCCTCAACATGACTTGACCACACTGTATTATTGTTTACTCGGTACACAAACCATAAATAGAGTGTATTGTTTAAGGTCACTCTCTTTGCGAACATAGTCAGAGACTGTTGATGGTTAACAATTGCATTAATAGTGGGACATAGGGATAGCAATTAAGAAAAACAGACAATACCCATACACTATTTTTATTTATTTAATATAAGTACTTGTACAATAGTTATATACAAACTACAACTCTCTTTTGCCTATTACTATCTAGTCCTTTTCGATCCACTTGCATATCAAGGGCAGATGACTTTGTAGTTCAGCCCCTTCAAACAACAACAACAACAACACTACTTCTTGCATAGTCTGTGATGTTGATGACTCTTGAGGCGTGGAAGATGGATACAACATAACTTTTACAACAGGGGTTAAACGTTGCTCAACAAACAATGCACTATTTTGAGTAGCAACATGCATTCATCAGAATGCTAAAAAGTTAGTACAAGAGAAAGATGTTGCTACTCAAAATAGTGCATTGTTTGTTGAGCAACGTTTAATCCCTGTTGTAAAAGTTATGTTGTATCCATCTTCCACGCCTCAAGAGTCATCAACATCACAGACTATGCAAGAAGTAGTGTTGTTGTTGTTGTTGTTTGAAGGGGCTGAACTACAATGTCATCTGCCCTTGATATGCAAGTGGATCGAAAAGGACTAGATAGTAATAGGCAAAAGAGAGTTGTAGTTTGTATATAACTATTGTACAAGTACTTATATTAAATAAATAAAAATAGTGTATGGGTATTGTCTGTTTTTCTTAATTGCTATCCCTATGTCCCACTATTAATGCAATTGTTAACCATCAACAGTCTCTGACTATGTTCGCAAAGAGAGTGACCTTAAACAATACACTCTATTTATGGTTTGTGTACCGAGTAAACAATAATACAGTGTGGTCAAGTCATGTTGAGGCAATAGTTATATCAGGTAAGGGATTCGAACCCTTGCTTTCTTGTACAGAAAATTTGAACTTAAGTCAAACACCATAACCACTCGGTCAACCTGACTGTTACTAATTTAATTATTTTTGTGGACTTGAGTGTTTATAAAACTTTTTCCAGTATACATTGACTAAACCACTTGTTTGTTTTGAAATATAGATTTTGTTTTGTTTGACCATAACATTGTAGTTATGAGTCTTGTGAACTGGGTGTTTAATATAGGGTTAAAGGCATTTTAAAATAATTTTAGAAAAGCTCTTAGGTATCGTGTCATGGGTTTTAGTAATGCATTACTGTTCGTTGACTAACATTTACCGTTACACAACATTATTTTGGTGAGCTCTACATGTTGTTGTTTGAGTCGTCAGTCTTTTGACTGGTTTGATGCAGATCTCCATGCCTCCCTGCCCCGAGCGAAACGTCTCATCTCTATATAGCTACCACACCCTACATTCAAGGCTATCTGTTTAACATATTATAACCTTGGATCTCCCCTACAAGCTCTTGGGTTCAATTCCTAGATTTAACACAAACTTTTAAAAGTGGTATGACAACTAAAACTAGTCTACTCAGTCTCGGGTGGTCCAAATAAGTAGAGAGGGTTTGATTCACACCTCAACCATAGAGCACTATGTTCTTTTTTTTTTTAAATAATGATAGCCATTTGTTCAATTTCACATTTCACACATTGCAATTTGTCAATTTTCCATTTGCATTTTTTTAAATGACAGTTTGATGTTTTTCAATTTCATGATATGGAAACATGGATTTTTCCATTTTCATATTTACACATTTGTCAATTTCCCATTTGCATATATTTTCTTAAATGTCCGTTTAAGGTTTTTAAATTTTGTCTATATGGAAACATGGATTTTCCATTTTTCTCTTTACAAATTTTTTATATATTATTTTGTGTATGTTGAAAAAAATCGATATTTCCAAAACAAGATTTTTTATTTTTCATTTTATGATTTTGTAAATGATCTTAATGTGAGTGCTTGACCATGGATTTTCCATTTTGCTGTTTACAAATTTTTTATATATTTATTTTGTGTATGTTGAAAAACGATATTTCCAAAACAAGATTTTTTATTTTTCATTTTATGATTTTGTAAATGATCTTAATGTGAGTGCTTGACCATGGCAATAATACAGTCTATCTATGTGTTAGCGGAACCATAGAGTCTTATTACTACTGCATGTAAGAATGTTTTACAAAATAACGACTATCTACCACTGCATTTGAAAACCAAACAATTGAAGTTCAATCGCAATCGGATGAATGGTATATGAACGCAAACGGAACTTTGTTGAATCGACTCGTGCGCCGTAACTCATTTGTAGAAACTACTCGTGCGCTACCTATTGTAAAATAGATGTCTATTCCAAAATGGCCTTTGTTGAACCTGTGCGTCGCAAGTCTGGTCCACTAGTTACCAAGGCCTTTCAACATATTATTCAACACTCCAAACGTCAACCTCAGTTGCTACAAACTGACCAGGGGAAAGAATTTTTCAACAAGGATTTCTCCAGTTTTCTCAAATCTAAGGATATTCACCATTACACCACGTATAGCAATTTCAAAGCCAGTGTGGTCGAGCGGTTCAACCGAACATTGAAAACCCATATGTGGAAAGCGTTTACCGCTCAGGGCACGTATCGCTGGTTGGACATGTTACCTGAGCTAGTATCACGTTACAATGACACCAAACATAGAACGATTGGGACCAAGCCACGTCTCGTGACTAAAAATATTCAGCGATTGAATAAACTGTTTAACCCCATAAAAACAGCCGATCCTAAACGTCACCGACTGAAAATTGGGGATTTTGTTCGTGTGAGCAAATTTAAGTCTGCCTTCAATAAGGGCTACACGCCACAGTGGGGGACTGAACTATTTCGAATTCGTCAAGTCAACTTGGGCACTCCAGTCACCTATTTACTCGAGGACCTCAACCGTCAACCCATAAAAGGTAGATTTTATCTCCATGAACTTCAGAAAACAGCATTTCCTCAGCATTATCTTGTGGAAAAAGTGTTGAAACAAAAAGGAAATAAACTCTATGTCAAATGGTTAGGGTTTAACTCTACGTTTAATTCTTGGATCAATAAATTACATGTTGTGTGAACCTGTGCAATTTTTAATTTATTCACACATGTTGTACACCACCTATAGCTCTATGTGTACAGTCCTCAACTCCACATATTTCTTTCTCTTTCCACCTGTGTTCTCTCTTACATTACCCCTCCCCCCTCTCCCTCCCTTCACCTCCCTCCACTGCTGTTCGCAGCTCTTGCCTATCTATTGGTTGTGACATCATTCCGACAAGTTGCATCATACTTTTTACTGATTCAGCAATTCCCACGCTTTGAACATTCTGTTATCAGGCACGTGGACAGCTAACGTCCCAGGCGAACACCTGTGCCAGATCAAATTTCATGTCAACTTGCATTTTGTCACGTACGAAGCAAAACAGGATGTAACTTGTTAACAGTTATCGCGCAGGTGGACAGCTAACACCCAAGGTGAACACCTGCGGTAGATCAAATTTCACATGAACATGCATTTTGTCACGTACGAAGCAAGACAGGATGTCACTGGTTTAGCCTACATGTGGTTTCACACATGTTCACATGCATTTCGCTCTTCCCTGCCACCACAATGGTCAGATTATTTCACCTTGAAGCGTCATTGTCATTTTTTCCATTGCATGTGTTGTCAAGTCAGATCGGCGCCTTCCAATAAGCTCAAATGACATTCATCTCCTGCTCCTCGGCAAGTTTGTTTTCTGTACTCGCTTCGACCAACATAGAACCAAGTTCTCATCACCGTTTACACGTTAAAGGTAAAATATCAGAAAACGCATGCTCGCTCTGTCATACACCGACCAGCCGAAATAGCGATTGTTCTATTAAGCATGGTCCTTGTGGTTAGCGACAGGTTCGTTGAAACACACACACACCCAGCCGTATCGTCTCTCTCAACCACCACGCTTCATAAACATTATAAACAGGTAACGGTAAAGATTTTTTTTCAACATGTACGGCGTTAGGCCCTTTGTGAATTATTTTTTGGAAACAAATATCTACCACATATGAAAGGGGGCGTTAGCCCGAGTTCTAGGACACCTCGTACACGTCACTAGCGTTATTGGTCCGTGAGATATCGGCAAAATCACAAAAAACACGTGTTTACCCCAAAATCAAGTTTACAATTTTTTTAAAAATATAACGAGTAGTCCATAGCAAAGAGGACGTCAGCCCGAGTCCTTGGACCCGTCGTACACGCCTCTAGCGTTATTGCTTCGTGGGATATCGGCAAAATCACAAAAACACGTGTTTACCTCAAAATCGAGTTTCCAATTTTATTAAAAATTATAACGAGTGGTCTATAGCAAAGAGGACGTCAGCCCGAGTCTTTGGACCTCTCAAACACACCTCTAGCATGATTGGTTCGCGAGATATTAAAAGCACATGACCTTTTAGTTTTGGTCGTTTAATTAAATTAAGAGCCTATAGGAAAGTAGGGGGCATCACTATGAGTGCTAGGACACCCTGTATGTTCAAATCCCATGATTGGTTAGCGAGATATCAGGTTCGGGGCAAATACGAGGAGGGTTGAATAAGTTAGTGGACAGCTCCCGTGTTACCCCACTACTGCAGGTTTTCATCCTAGAGACTTGAAATTTATTTTGGGGGTAGAGGGGGTAGGGACCATTGATGTACGTCAAACAATTTTTTTTTTGTAGAGTTCCTAGTTTCCAAAATATAGGATTTCCAAAATTACACCTTTTTCAAAAAATGTAAAAAAATAAAAAAGTTTCATTATAGATAATAAACGTCATAAAGATTATTCGTTTGAGCCATGGCATAACGTTCTATCATGTTTGGTTTTCAAACTATCGCCTATTTTCGAAAACAAAAAAATTCAAACATTTTTTGAAAAATATAATACATAGTCCATAGGAAATAAGACGTCAGCCCGAGTCCAACGACACCTCATTTGTCAACATCCGACCATGGGTTCGCGAGATATTAATTATTTTAACATGTACAGTCGGGTACAAATAAAATGGGTGAAGCAGAAACCGCCTCACCCCCCTACTAATGATAATGATAATTATTGTTTTAAGGGGCCTAACATCTAGGTTATCGGCCCTTAATGAAATGGGTGAGGGGGCTGATAACCTCGATGTTAGGCCAAAGGGCCGATAACCTCGATGTTAGGCCCCTTAAAACAACAATTATCATCATCATCATGAAATGGGTGACAGTGAAAATGGCAATGAAATGGATACTATAACCAAAAATTAAGCTGGACTGAAAATATTTACAAAATGAAACTCCGATTGAAATGACTCACAAAATGTAGAGTGGAAATGCTTACAAAAAGTTATTTAGAAGAAAAATACTCTTAAAAGGAATTTAGATTGAAAAATACGCACAAAATGTAGTTTAGGTTCATAATACTTACAAATTCCAATGTAGATTAGAAATACTCAACAAAATGCAACTGAAATTAAAAATACTTACAAAATGCAAATGAAATTCAAAATACTTCCAAAATACAATTGAAATTGAAAATACACAATGGAATTTAGATTGTAAATGCTTTACCAGATTCAAAATACAAAAAAAAAAAATGCAATTGAAACTGAAAATACTTACAAAATGCAATGTAGAGGGAAAATGCTTACAACATGTGGTTGAGATTCAAAATACTCACAAAATGTAACTTAGAGAGACACGGGGGGGGGGGGATTTCATAAAAACAAGGCGGGAATCTTAAAGAGAAAAGGAACTGTAATGAATAGGAAAAGAAGAATGAGGGATTCAGGAAAGATGACAGAAGGGCCAATTAAGGCTGGAAAGGAAGAGACTCCCTAGGCCTCGGATACCCTAATACCGTCGGGGTCAGAAGAGAACAAGAGTTGACCAAGAGAGGTCGACAGGAAAGAAGACGAAGAGGAGCACGGCACAAGTAAGTGGAAGCAATGACGGACTCAGCTGGGGGTCCTGTGGTCGCCAACCCACGACCCGCTAGATGTGAGCCCCTGGGGGGATTAAATATTCGAATGATATGTACGACATTACTACAAATATAAAATATAAAATCCAAGCCATAAAAACAAAAGCGGGGCGCGCACATACTATCGAAATCTTGGATATATATATACATGCCAAAGAGGACCAGGACGCAGGGCAACATGCACTAGAACCTAAGAAAGTTCAAAAATATATTTTTTCTTGTGCATGCCACTTTTTTCCACTGCCTTCCTGATTTAAAGTAATTCTTACAATGGTGGAATTAATTATTGTATCAATGTTCATTTTTCATTATTTTGTCATTGGCAATATATTTCAATTATAACTACACATTATCGTTTCTGTAGATTATCGCCTACAATACTGGCCCAATATTTTCACTTTGCAATGGAGCAGCACTTTATCATATACATTATTATGGACAGCCAAGAATATAACCATGGCGAAGTTTGAATATTCAGTAAGTTGAAACCTTGAGTCAATAAATAGTTGTACATTAATCACAGTACCAGTTTCAGACACATTGTGCCTTCTTCATCGTTATATTATAAATTATGAAAAGGAGCAAGGGGCTGATAACCTAGATGTTAGGCCTCTTAAAACAACAATTATCATCATCAACACATACAAAATTTTCCTTATCAAAATTTGTTATCAAAATAATTACTTAAAATACCAACAGGCTAAAGGCTGAAAAACACTGAAATATTTTAAAAATCAGATCTCTTATAATGTGTTATAAAATGAAAGATGTAAATCTTGATATAAAGCAGCAGTGATGTGGTTATTATATGTGCATGGAAAATTTATAGGTTATACGAGTGATGTGAACATATGTGAGCGAATATATAGCCTATACAGTAAATATAATGTGACTGTGAAATTATTATAGCAGAAATTGAGTTATCCAATGAATAGTTACGCCAAGGTTTCAACTTACTGAATATATAGGCTATACAGTATTGTTATTGTGGATGATCGCTTGATTTCCGTCGTATTATTTACCAACAATACTTGCGTAACATATCAAGAAGATTTCCTTATTGACCTTATAATCAGAAGTTAAAATACCATGAGTAATATTAAATGTAGTCTATACCTTAGTCAATAAATAGTCAAAATAGAATAAATTATACCCTTTTCGTCCACATTGTGTCCCTCTTGAGTAACTAAAGTAATTAAAGCTAATTGAATTACGAGCAAAGTTGATTAATACTTTCCTTGGTAATAATAGTTCATAAAAACGCATTCAGAAAAACAGATCTGTAACAATGAGTGCTTTAAATTGATGATACAGTAGGCCTACTATAAAATAATTTTCCAGAAAATACGTAGATCTAAAATATCTGGTGAAGGTAAAAACTATTTTATAAATAATTTTAAATTTTAAAAAATATCTTGCGATGGTTTGTCATAGGATGAAATAACGCTTTTGACTGAGGGGAGCCTGCAAGCACATTTACTTGTGAGTTATACTCTAAATGTATTATATAAAAAACTAAGTGTCCTGACTGACTGACTGACTGACTGACTGGCTCATCATCGCCTAGCCGAAACTATTGAAGTTAGAAACATGAAATTTTAAGGATATGTTCGCTGTGCGACGAATACGTCCACTGAGGAAGGATTTTTGGATATTCATGTTCTAAAGGGGTATAAAGAGGGTCGAACTTGCATTTCATTTAATAACTATATCTCACGAGTGGTTTCATTTCGGGATGAGATACTCGGTATATAAACTAATCATTAAAAACAAGAAGTTCCGTGACGAACTAAAGAGCCTACTTTTCATGCCAATTTTTTTTTTTCGTGTGGTCTCCTGAGAGGCCGAGTGCAGGTCTTTCTATTCGACGCCCGTGGGCGACCTGCGCGTCGGGATGAGAGATGGAATGGATGAGGATGAATGAAACAGGGCAAGGATGTGGAAGGAATCGGCCGTGGCCTATCAGAAGGTACCGTCCCAGCATTTGCCTGGTGTTGAAAATGGGAAACCACGGAAAACCATTTCAAGGACGGCCAACGGTGGGGCTCGAACCCACGCGTCTACCGAGTCAGCAGAGAGCTTGGCCCCATGACCTAATGCTGCGCTTTAGCCAGCTGAGCCAATGCTGTCGGTATGCCAATGATTATTCTACAGTAGGCTATATGAACCTATCTAGAATAATGACGAAATTAGGTTGCTAATATGGAAATTTCTAATTAGTTCGAAATACTGTATACTTGGCATAATGTAGCCTAATAGAGCACCACAGTTGGCAGCCCTGATGACTGAATATATTCTTAGTTCCATCTCTTAAGGTACAGAATACAAAATTTGGTTGAAGTCCAATGAATAGCATGGACGTTACATGCAGTTAAACATTGGATTTAACAGTGCGCGTAAAATCATGTTGGCAACAATGTCATGCATGTATTTGTCAGAAATAATCTGAAATAATGTGATCTATTGCTGTGCCAATTTTGAATAAAATCCATTAGTTAGTATAGAAGTTACATGCATTTTAAAATTGGACCTATCAGCAGGCTTAGAATCATGTTGGCAGCACTGACGTATACAAGTTACTCCAAATTCATCTAGAATGCCAGGTACTATACGTGTGCAAAGTTTAGAGCTATTGGCTTGCATACTTTCTGATATATTGATATTAGGGAAACAAAAATAGGGACAGCACATATTAACAGTTGGTAGCCCTGGTTGCTCTTAAGAATACGCACAGTCATATCTGTTATGGTACACATAGCACATACGAAATTTGGTTGAAATCCAAATGATAGTATGGAAGTTACATGTATTTAAATTTGGACCTGTCAGTAGGCTTAGAATCATGTTGGTAGCACTGACGTATATAAGTTACTCCAAATTAATATAGAATGTCGGGTACTATACGTGTGCATAATTTAAAGCTGTTGGCTTGCATACTTTCTGATATATTGGTATTTGGATAAAATAAATTAGGAGCATTTAATAATAGTTGGCAGCCCTGGTGGGTCTTAAGAATACGCTCAGTCATATCTGGTTATGTACACATACAACATACGAAATTTGGTTGAATTCCAATTGATAGTGTAGATGTTATATGCATTTAAAATTGGAACAATCAGCAGGCTTATAATCATTTTGGCAACACTGCCATGTATGGCCTCCTGGAAATTAAACTGCAATATTATTATCTACACGTGTGCCAATTTTGAAATAGCTCCCATTCATACCTTCCAAGATATCCAACATGGAGCTCAAATTTCAATTGCGATTTTTTGCAGTTGGTAGCACTGACATCATTTTCAAATATGGCCGTGAGATATTCAGGTATAGATGTTTACTCCTACCAAATTTTGTTTCGATTGCTGCAGCCGTTTAGGAGTTGATATGGGGGGGACACACATACAGCCAGACAGACAGAAGGACAGACAGACAGAAGGACAGACAGACAGACACACATTTGCCCGATCTCATAAGTCTACTTTTTCCTCTTTTTTGCAAAATCTGAAAAGTAGGCTAGTAAGCAGACACATGTCTAAGGGATTTTCGATGTGGTGTATATTATGAGGTAAAAGGGGGAAAATGTGGGCGTAGAGGATTTTGATTTGTGTAATTTTATAATGTTTAGGCTACTTCTTTTCCATAGGAAGTTAGGTTTGTGTTTAGTCAGTGTGTTAAATATATCTCATTTATTTTATATTTTTATATTTATATACCATTGTTGAGTTATACTGTCTTTATTGTCTGATTGTTTACGGTCTTTACTAAATTATTATCATTATTATTCAAAATTAAATAATAAATAAGTCATAGCATTCATAAAGATAGTATATTGGCTTTCACGGCCAGTGAATTAAAACTCAGCAATTCTTCAAGGTTTGCTGAGTTTCATAGCATTCATGATTGAGACGTTGCTCTTGAGACTCTTTACAACTACAATATCTGCGGGCGAATGCTAGTTCAATATAATTTACTTTGTCCTCACTCCTCAGTGTATTGAACTATGCTCTGCTCTCGGGAATAGTTTTCAAGACAAAAATAAAAAAAATAAGCATGTAACGTAATATAAATTATGAATATGTGAATGTGATAATGCGATAAGCTAGTTCTTGACCGTTAAAAGCCAAATGCCGATGGAAGAACTGGTATCTCCGCTAGTATTAATATCCTTATAAATTGCTAAAAATAAATAAAAAAGAACACGAAACGTCGATGACGCATTGTTGGTCTGAGAATGTGGAAGAGTTGCAAAAACAGTTGAAGACGGGAGGTGTAGCTGTGTGCCGCCTCTCGGACTGCTGACATTTCTGTTACCGCGACAGTTATGTAGTTGTCCTCCAGAGCGCATTCCGATAGTTTATATCATACTCCATGACATTTAGTGAGCGCATTTTAAATCCATAACGATGCAATGCGATCAGGAAGGCAAGGAGATCTGAATATAATAATAGGCCTAATCTCATTGGTTTTACGGCCCTTTTAACTACTGAGGCCTTTAGAGACGCAGGGGTGTCCAAATTTTGCCCCGAAGGGGATCTTTTAACGTGTCAGTAAATCTACTTACGCGGCTACCTCACATTTGCGCATCCTCAAATGCTAACTAACTGCGCCAGGATTCGAAAGGAGATCTGAAGGACCCTTCCCGAAAAGTTTACACTAAGGACTAATACTCAGCAATCTTTCTAGGTTTGTGCCATGTCTTGTGTGGGGTTTAAATTCACTTGCCGTGAAACCAGGACTAATACTTGTTGAATTATTTAGAGTATTTGCGACATCGTTGCCATGTAGCCCCGGTAGTTGGGTGTGTGTTATTGCAGTGCGTGTTTTTGTAATTGAGGCGATTGGTTTTTAGCTGGCCGTGGCCGTAAATTCTGAGGTGTGAATTAAACCCACATCTTCTTAGCTTTACCTCACAGAAGTTGAATTCTTGTGCCAGGGAATCCAAATGTGACTGAATTTCCACCTTAAGTTTATTACGATCACGTTCATTTTCCGACATTATTTCATTAAGGCGGTGAAAGGATGAGAAGCTGTTCAACTGAAGCCGGCGTTTCAATAACTGTATTTTTTTTTTCAGGAAAGCTTTGATGACATCATAAGCAAACATAATATTGGAGTTTTTGCCTTGGAGCTTTAGGTTTAAACTGTTCAATACTTCAAAGAAATCACAAAGGTATGCAAATGAGACGATAAAATTGGCATTGATTTTGCTCCTTACAACACAGCAAATTCCTTATTTCACCTCCACCTCGCGACTCCGCAGAGGTTTGTGCCGACAGTTGGCAATTACCAGTGCTTTTGAATGATAGACTCGGTGCGACAATCACTTGGAGAGATTCGAAAAATGTTTATTACACGAAATTGTAATATTCGAGTTTAAAAAAACTTAATTCGGAAATCACTTCACGCCCCCCTTGATAAAGCCCCACGTTGGGAACCCCTGTATTAGACAAACCATGCCACATTTTAAGAACAGAAATTAAGCCACAAATTTAATCATGTTAATTTTTTGAAACCATTTTCCCATAATTTATCTTGTTTACCATGAACCCCTTAATATTGAGGATTTACCTTAGTCTTCCCTACGATTTTATTTCCAGCATTTGTTTTTTTTAATATTTACTAGCATATTAACTTCGCCCAGTATCTATAGGCTAACGGATTCCCCAGCGTAAGCGTAAAAGGGACACGGTCGGCAGGTCCCAGGCACAATTCAGAAAAGCCGACGTGGTCAGCAAAACTCCAAATACATATATTCTTACTGTTGCGTAAGCTTTCTTGGTTTTTTAAAGTTTCACTCGACCTAATAGCCCCAAAGCTATATACAGGGTGATTCTTATTAACGTTTAAAACTCTCTGTAGAAGCGAACTCTCTAGCGAAGTAGGTGGCATTGAGACGAGTAATTTGATATAGGACACTTAGGGTCGCAAGTGTCCAGAAATACCATACAAGTGAACCACAACTATTAAACATATGACGTCATCAGTTGACGGCTCAGCTCGAGCGGCCAGGCCCGTCCACTCTTGCGCACACCAATCCACCTGTTTAATAAATCCTGCTGTTACAAACAGTTCCTTAGGTTTATTCATCACATCTATAATAATCTAGTTTCATAATTGTGTTTTAAGGACCAATAATTAATTTATAAAAACTACAACCCTTACTCATGTTCAAATAAATAAATAAATACTATGAAGAGATTTTATTACGGTATTTATTATCCTTCATAGGCTAATTAGTCGTAAAAGTCTGAAAATGTCAGAAGAGTTCCGGGTCCCGTAGCTATGTCACTGCCTAGAGGTAGGCAACCCAACGCACACATTTTGCACCCTCCTGACCTATCATCCGCTGGATATATATTTGTGCGTCTCATCCCCGCCAACAATGTCGCAAATACTCCGTGAAATAATTCTGGAAAAGCTGTTGTTGTTGTTGTTATTGATTCATTTAGGAGCGGCCGTAACCTTAGGTTGGGAACCATCCCGGCATTTTCCTGGAGTAGAAGAGGGAAACCACGGAAAACCACATCCAGAATTGACGGGTGAGGAGGAAATTAACCCCACCTCTTTTTAGGCTGTGAGTGTACCCCGTTCCAGCCCTCAACCCAGAATTAAATTTCTTAGCAGAGCTGGAAATCGAGCCTGGACCTCCGACCGCTTAGAATGCTAGCCACTACACCAAGAGGTGGGAAAGCAGATTAAGGGGAGTCGTAAAACCCTATATTGCCAATGTTAAAATGAAAACATAACCTAAATGTCCCATTTTCGCAGCATCTATTAGATAGGCCTACATGATTATTTTTTTTACAGACCGTTTATTGTTTCTTCCTTAGTGTATTGATCCTCATTTATATGGAAAACTTTAATAGATTTTTTTAAATATTTTTTCATTGAAACTCTAATTTTTTCATTAAATGTTTGGAGTTTTTTTCAAAATACTATCTACTTGAACAAATTGACTCTTCTAGGTTCCACAGTATCGGTGTGCAATGTAGGCCTACATGATAAGGCAAAATAATTATGGAGATACCACCAGTAGTTCCTGATTTAATAATAATTAATATCGTATGGCCTCGGATGCCGGGTGCAAGCTTTGTAATTTGACACCCAGAGGGTAGCTTGGATGTCGAATTTCGTAGTTCCTTGAATCACTATGAAAGTCAATGAGGTTAGATATCTAAGCTCCTTGAACACTATAGCGCTTTCTAGTAGAGAAATGAGAAACATTGTGTTGGGGAAAACTCCCGAGATTAATTTTGCCATTTTGAACACGGCCTACTGAATTCAAATGGGTTCTTTGACATGCCAACATCGTATGACATGCGTGTCCTATTTTTGCCGCCTTTCAAAAATCACTTATCCTGATTAAACGCGGCTTTTATTCTCAAAAATGTAATTTTGAGAAAATTGATGTTAATGTAAGGCCATTTCGTTTTGAAGCATTTTCACACAGTCTCACTTTCCCCCTACAAATAACTTATTACAACTAACAGTGTCACTCAAAACTTAATTTAATATTGTTGCGTGCCACCCCCTAGTGGCACTTTTGTTAACTGGATTACGGTGGGGGTACAAAGCACTACACCAATTACTGCTTAAAGAAATAATTATCTTTATTGTGGCCAGAAAATTACACTAGTCAGCAAATACAAGCAATTAGGAGCCTTATTCCAGTTTCCTCAAGTCGAGAATACTTCCCCTTTCACTTGTCAACAGATCACAGAAGTTAATCCGTCCTAATGAGTACGGTGGCCTTGACAGAAACTACCTGCTCCTCTCTTTTATGTTCACCGACCACAATTACTTACGTTCACTTGCTGCAGGCTATTTCGCTGTCCACACGCTGGAGAAACAATGTCACAGGATTTCGTAACTCGCACAGCACTTCGTCACCACACTTCTGTCGCACAAGATAATCGCTCGCACTAGCTCGTAAAACACAGCCACAACTGCTTCACGGGTCACTCTTATATAGCCGGCCGGTGACTCAATAAATGCTTCTAGATCCATCCAGAGTCCACGGCTTCTCGAGGTTTCCAGCGCTGGTCCAGTCTCGAATCTTCTGGACTATCCCTTTGTCTAGCAGCCCTGTTGCATAAGGCACACGCAATACAGGAGGCATGCCACAGCCCAGCCCCTGGGGCAGCTGTGACTCAAGCGGCGAGCGATGACACAAACTCACAGCCGTAACACCACCCCCTTCCTAAAAAGGCTGATCGTCCCGATCAATCATTGGTCCGTCTGTGTCCCTCCGTAGGCTGCCAGGCGATCTCGATGCACGATCTTCATCTTCGCCCTCGGGCTCCGCTGGATCCTGTAGACGACATCGTTGATCCGTTTCACGACTCGGTACGGGCCCTCCCAGGACTTCTGCAGTTTGGGTGACAGGCCTTTCTTCCGTAATGGGTTGAAGAGCCAGACCAGGTCGTCCTCGTGGAATCCGCCGGCATCCGTCTGCTGGTCGTATCGGGTCTTCATTCGGTCGGTCTCGATCCGCAGTTTCCTCCTCGCGAACGCGTGTACGTCCTCCAGTTGGTCGACCAGTTCTTGACAATACTGGCTTACCGGGATCGGATCATTCCCAGGTCGGCCGAAGGCAAGATCGACAGGTAGACGGAGCTCCCTCCCAAACATGGCCCGGGCTGGTGTGCACCCGGTGGCTTCATGCACGGCGGCGCGGTAGGCCAGGAGAAATAGTGGAAGATGTTTGTCCCAATCCCTCTGGTGCTCGCTGACGACTATTCGGAGATGGTTCTCGATGGTGCGATTGAATCGCTCTACCATCCCGTCGGACTGAGGGTGTAGCGGCGTCGTCCTTGTCTTCCGGATTCCCAGCAGCTGGCATAGGTTCTGGAACACCTGCGACTCGAAGTTCCTCCCTTGGTCGGAGTGCAGCTCCAGGGGTACTCCGTACCGGCTGACGAATTCTTTCACCAGGGTCTCTGCAATCGTCGCGGCTTCTTGGTTAGGGAGGGCATACGCCTCCGGCCATTTGGTAAAGTAGTCGCTGACGACTAATATGTAGCGGTTCCCTGCCTCGCTTAACGGGAATGGCCCAGCAACATCGATGGCCACTCTCTCCATGGGGCCGCCCACGTTGTAGGTCTTCAGTGGACCCCGTCGTCTTCGTCCTGGGCCCTTGCTGGCTGCGCAATCGTGGCACCTCGCACAGTGGTTCTCCACGTCTGTTCGGCATCCGATCCAGTAGAACCGCTCTCTCAGCTTCTCCAGGGTCTTCTTTATCCCTAGGTGTCCACCAGATGATCCTCCATGAACTTCCTTCAGGACTTCCTCCGTCATAGCCTTTGGAACGACGACTTGTTCCCGAGATGTCTTCCCGTCGGTGCTCTCCCAGGTACGGCAGATGAGGCCATCCCTTACAATCAGCGAGTCCCACTGTGCCCAGTAGGACTTAAACTTTGGGCTGCAGTCACTCACAATGTTCCACCCGGGTCTGGGGACACAGGCCCTCTTCCATTCGGCTATCAGTCCCAGGTCATCATCCTCTGCTTGTGCCCGCGTGAAAGATTCGCGGCTCCAGTTCCCTTGAAGTTCCACAGTAGTCCGTCGGCACATTATCCCGGTGTTCTCCTCCCTTCGGGCACAGAAGGTGCAGTCTTCGGGGCACGGTCTTCGTGACAGGGCGTCGGCGTTAGAATGCAGTTGGCCTTTCCTGTGCTGAATCTCAAAGTTGTACTGTTGAAGTCTCTCTAACCACCGCGCGAGTTGACCCTCGGGCTGCTTGAAGTTCAGGAGCCACCGCAGGGATGCATGGTCGGTCCTGATGAGAAATTCTTGCCCGTACAGGTACTTGTGGAAGTGTTCAATGGTCTTCACGATGGCGAGCAGCTCCTTCCTGGTGACGCAGTAGTTCCTTTCTGGCTTTGACAAGGCCTTGCTGAAGTAGGCCACTACTCTCTCCTCGCCGTCCACTACTTGCGACAGGATCCCCCCTATGCCAAAGTCGCTGGCATCGGTATCGACGATGAACCTTGTTCCAGGTCTGGGATAGGCCAGAATAGGCGCGGTGCACAGAGCCTGCTTGAGTTGTTCGAAGGCACTGTGGCATTCTGCTGTCCACGTGAAGAGTTGGTCCTTCTCAGTCAGTCGATGTAAAGGTTTGGCGATGTCGGCGAATCCTCTCACGAAGCGACGATAATAAGTGCAGAGTCCCAGGAAGCTTCGTAGTTGCGACTTGTCCTTCGGAACTGGCCACTCCCTCACAGCTGCGGTCTTCTCTGGGTCGGTGCGCACCCCTTCCTCGGAGACGATATGCCCAAGGTACTGGACCCACTTCTGGAAGAGCTGACACTTCTTGGGGCTCAACTTCAGCTGGGCAGCCCGTAGCTTCAACAAGATCTCCTTCAGGTTGCTGTAGTGCTCCTCGAAGCTCCTCCCCAGAACGATGACGTCGTCTAGGTATACCAGGCAGGTCTTCCAGTGTAGTCCCCTCAGAATGGACTCCATTAGCCTTTCGAAGGTTGCAGGGGCGTTGCACAGACCGAATGGCATGACGGTGAACTGCCAGAGCCCGCTGCCCACAGAGAACGCCGTTTTCTCGCGGTCCTTAGGGTGGACCTCCACCTGCCAGTAGCCACTCTTCAAATCCAAGGTGGAGAACCATCTTGATCCTGATATGGTGTCCAGCGTGTCGTCGATCCGGGGTAGAGGGTAGCTGTCCTTTTTCGTGACGTCGTTCACCCGCCTGTAGTCCACGCAGAACCTGGTGGAACCGTCCTTCTTCTTCACTAGCACGACCGGAGAACTCCAAGGACTATGTGATGGCTCGATCACCCCTTGCTCCTTCATCTCTTCTACCATCCGGTCGACTTCGGCTTGCTTGGCGAGCGGGACACGTCGGAATGGGGCCCTAATCGGTGCGCTGTCCCCAACGTCGATTCTGTGCTGGACCAAGCTTGTCCTGCCGAAGTCTTTGCTCCCCACGGAGAAGACATCCTGGAATTCGCGTAGCAGGTCCTGAAGTTGGCGTGATTGCTCTTCGTCTAGATGGTCCTGGGATCCTTGGTACAGCTTCTGTAGTTCTTCTGGCAGGGCGCGTCTTCTTCGGTTGTCCGTCTGCAGGTGTCCGTCCGTCGTATCTGTGATGCGGGCAATCCAGGTAACGGGCTCGCAGACTCCTAGGTTGGTGTCCCGGTGAACCGTAATGTCGTAGTCGTTCAGGTTGGACAGGCGGACGTACGGCCGAGACGTCGTGTTGATGAGAGTCTTGGCAACTAGCAACCCTTTTGTCTGGATGTCCTCATATTTTGGCTCGATGACAGCCGCCACTCCCTCAGCAGTTCCGTCGACAATTACGGCAGCGCTGACTTCCGTCCTGGCGGGAACGATGACGTCTTCTCTCAGCCTTACTCGTCGTGCGGTGATGGACTCGTGCGCAGGTTGCAAAGCAAGTTCCTCACCTCCGAAGTGCAGAGTGTTGGTACTCAGGTCCAAGATGATGTTGTTCTGGTCCAGGAAGTCCAGTCCGATGATCACTTCGTTTGATACGTCAGCCACAAGCACTGGATGCTTTATCACCCGTCGACCCATGACGAACTCCAGTGATGCTTCGCCATGTACCGGTGCGGTCTCTCCGGTCGCGGTTATTAGCTGGAGGTTCCTTTGTGTGGGTTGCACTCTCCACTTCGGGATCACGGTGGGGCTGACGATGGTCCTCGATGCTCCCGTGTCGATTAACATGGGCCAGCTCACTCCGTTGATAACTCCGTCGACCATCAGGCTGCTATTGTCCCTCCGTAACTTCGTCACACGGACTTGGACTGCCGGGGCTTGACGACTGTCACAAGCCAACCTTTGCCCCCCAAGGCTGGCTAATACTCGTTTCCCTGGGCCGCGCGGTTTTCAGACGACTGACTTCCCGTCGGATACCCTCGGCGGCGGCGATCACCGCAGTCCTTGCTCAGGTGGCCTTTCTTACCGCAGGTCCAGCAGGTCGGTAGTCCTCTTCCGGGCCGCCTCTCCGGTTGTCTTCCGGCTGTGTCGTTGCTGGTAGTGCCGCGACTATCGAAGAAACGGCTTAGCGCCTCCATCAATTCGTCGGCCAGGGGCTTGGTCTCGTTGGGTTTTGCTGGTTCGTCAACGTCCACTTGACGCACCCGCGCGTGCATTCTAGATGCCTGTTTCGCCGTCTCAAACTCAAGTGCGTGGCTCAGCGCATCTGCCAGGGTCTTATTGCGCGCGAGTCGCAGCGCCTGTTGAGTGTCCGAGTCCCGTAGTCCGTCGGTGAAGGTTTGCGTCGCAATCTGCTCCAGAAAGTCGGCCGGCGCTGTTGGGTAGGCTAGCCTTACGAGGCGTGCGATGTCCATCTCGAACTCCTGCAGGGTTTCCGCGTTCTTTTGTACCCGGGTCCGGAGCTGCATCTGGTAGGCCTGCTGAAGATGGCTATCCCCATATCTGGACTCCATATGTGCGATCAGTGAAGCGTAGTCCTGGGATCCGGTCGGGATGGCCTGAAGGACGTTAAGGGCGTCCCCTCTCAGCGCTACAATGAGAGCTGTAGCCTTTTCCGTGCTGTTCCAGTTGTTTATGGAACAGGCTGCCTCGAACTGACGTAAATAGGTGCTCCACGGGACCTTTCCGTCGAAGGTTGGGGGCGTCACTCTGCTCTGTCCCGTTCCTGATATTCCCGGTGTAACGGTGGGCGGGCGTTGGCGCAGCTCGGCAACTTCCTCTCGTAGAGCGTTGAATTCCTCTTTCACCCCCGTCAGTGGGCGTTGGCGCAGCTCGGCAACTTCCTTTTGTAAGGCGTTGAATTTCTCCTCCACCCCCATCAGCGGGCGTTGGCACAGCTCGGCAACTTCCACTTGTAAGGCGTTGAATTTCTCCTCCACCCCCATCAGTGGGCGTTGGCGCAGCTCGGCAACTTCCACTTGTAAGGCGTCGAACTTCTTTTCTACTGCCGTGACTTCCTCACGCAGACCCAGTTCTAATTTCTTCAGGTCCTGTGTCAACTTACTCTGACCGTCTTCCATCTTCTTCTGGCCGTCCTCTATCCTCTTCAGGTCCTCCGCTAGCTTCTTCTGGCCGTCTTCTAGTTTGGCAGTTAGGTCCTCGGCTAACTTCTTCTGGCCGTCCTCCATCTTCTTCTGGCCGTCCTCCATCTTCTTCAGGCCGTCTTCCATTTTGGCAGTTAGGTCCTTGGTTAAATTCTTCTGGCCGTCTTCTATGCCATTTAACTTTTCTAGCAGTGCTGCCAATTTCTCCTCCATTTTAGTTGTTTGTCTTGTAAAGGGCATGCACTCACAGGAAAATTAGAGAAAATGACCTGCTCGGGTTTTGAAACCAGGACCGTCAGGTGTTGTGCTTGAGTTCGTAATCCGGCTTCTGACACCAGTTGTTGCGTGCCACCCCCTAGTGGCACTTTTGTTAACTGGATTACGGTGGGGGTACAAAGCACTACACCAATTACTGCTTAAAGAAATAATTATCTTTATTGTGGCCAGAAAATTACACTAGTCAGCAAATACAAGCAATTAGGAGCCTTATTCCAGTTTCCTCAAGTCGAGAATACTTCCCCTTTCACTTGTCAACAGATCACAGAAGTTAATCCGTCCTAATGAGTACGGTGGCCTTGACAGAAACTACCTGCTCCTCTCTTTTATGTTCACCGACCACAATTACTTACGTTCACTTGCTGCAGGCTATTTCGCTGTCCACACGCTGGAGAAACAATGTCACAGGATTTCGTAACTCGCACAGCACTTCGTCACCACACTTCTGTCGCACAAGATAATCGCTCGCACTAGCTCGTAAAACACAGCCACAACTGCTTCACGGGTCACTCTTATATAGCCGGCCGGTGACTCAATAAATGCTTCTAGATCCATCCAGAGTCCACGGCTTCTCGAGGTTTCCAGCGCTGGTCCAGTCTCGAATCTTCTGGACTATCCCTTTGTCTAGCAGCCCTGTTGCATAAGGCACACGCAATACAGGAGGCATGCCACAGCCCAGCCCCTGGGGCAGCTGTGACTCAAGCGGCGAGCGATGACACAAACTCACAGCCGTAACAATATAATTAATTATTAATAATAATAATATCGTATGGCCTCGGGTGCCTGGTGCAAGCTTTGTTAATTGACACCCAGAGGGTAGCTTGCATGTCGAATTTCGTCGTTCCTTTGAACGCTATGAAAGTCAAGGGGGTTAGATATCTAAACTCCTTGACACTACAGCGCTTTCAAGTAGAGAATGGAGGAACTTTGTGTTGGCGGAAAATCCCGAGATTAATTTTGCCATTGAACACGGCCTACTGAATTCAAATGGGTTCTTTAACATGCCAACAACGTATGACATGAGTATCGTGATTTTTGTCGCCTTCAAAAATCACTTACCATGGCCAAGGGCGAACCTGCAATCTTGGGGTTGGTAGTCCGACACTATAACCACTCACCCACCGTGGCAAGCTAATATAATTAATTAATATGTTAATATTCTTTACAATATTGTGATGGGTTATTCACTAATCATGACCAAAAAAAAAATGAGATTACTGTAAGTCATCTACAGCGAATTTTGTTTCGAGTGTTATTTTCGGGCGACAGGGAGCAATTTACTGAAGATCGTGTGAGAACTGAAGTGGCTGAAATTGAGGGTAATCGCATCTGCTCGTGGGGCGGTCATGGGTTCGAGGCGATGGGGCGGGAGTTGTGACGAGGCGGCTGGGCGTGCGCTATCGATCTCGCGACAAGCCTACTCTTTGCATGTACAATGAGTTGACAAGTCGGGACAGGAGCACGCCCACTTTGCATATCACGTGACGGTGCCTGAGCTCTGCTATTGGCTGACGCTAACATATGTAGGCCCGTCCCTCACACACTCTCTTTACTTCTTATTGCAACTGGTTACCGAGGCTGGCACACACACACACACACTCCGCGGACAAGACGACGCTAGGAAACATGAATTGTAAGGTAAAGAGCAGGGGTGTACAAACTTGGGGGCCAAATGCAAGGTACCTGATTAATTTATCTTACCAAAAGGCATAAAATGTGCTGTAAAACCATTTTGATGTTCTTAAAATGAGAGGCTTAAATACACACTGCCGGCCAAAAATCCGTAACACTTAGGAAGATCTGTTATTTTTTAAATCTTCATTTATGAACAAGTAGTTCCGTGAAGAACTAAAGCCTATTTTCATATATCCCACTTATGTTAATTGCCTCTATAAACATAAAACTTTCAAAACTCAGCAATTCTTCTAGGTTTGTGCCGTGTCTTGTGTGGGGTTTCGCCTAGGACACCAAGCTAGGCTCATCGGCGGGCTCTTGGTGTCCCCGCCCGGACCCCCACAGGAGTGACGAACTGCGCGCCACCTCCCTTTATATAAGGTGCAACTGCACCACTTGACTACGAGAACTAAAAGTTCAAGCAGCCTTAACCTCCCTATGAAGGCTTCCAAAAAGATGGTATATTGGCTTTCACGGCCGGTGAATTAAAACTCAGCAATTCTTCTAGGTTTGTGCCGTGTCTTGTGTGGGGTTTCGCCTAGGACACCAAGCTAGGCTCATCGGCGGGCTCTTGGTGTCCCCGCCCGGACCCCCACAGGAGTGACGAACTGCGCGCCACCTCCCTTTATATAAGGTGCAACTGCACCACTTGACTACGAGAACTAAAAGTTCAAGCAGCCTTAACCTCCCTATGAAGGCTTCCAAAAAGATGGTATATTGGCTTTCACGGCCGGTGAATTAAAACTCAGCAATTCTTCTAGGTTTGTGCCGTGTCTTGTGTGGGGTTTCGCCTAGGACACCAAGCTAGGCTCATCGGCGGGCTCTTGGTGTCCCCGCCTGGACCCCCACAGGAGTGACGAACTGCGCGCCACCTCCCTTTATATAAGGTGCAACTGCACCACTTGACTACGAGAACTAAAAGTTCAAGCAGCCTTAACCTCCCTATGAAGGCTTCCAAAAAGATGGTATATTGGCTTTCACGGCCGGTGAATTAAATCTCAGCAATTCTTCTAGGTTTGTGCCGTGTCTTGTGTGGGGTTTCGCCTAGGACACCAAGCTAGGCTCATCGGCGGGCTCTTGGTGTCCCCGCCCGGACCCCCACAGGAGTGACGAACTGCGCGCAACCTCCCTTTATATAAGGTGCAACTGCACCACTTGACTACGAGAACTAAAAGTTCAAGCAGCCTTAACCTCCCTATGAAGGCTTCCAAAAAGATGGTATATTGGCTTTCACGGCCGGTGAATTAAAACTCAGCAATTCTTCTAGGTTTGTGCCGTGTCTTGTGTGGGGTTTCGCCTAGGACACCAAGCTAGGCTCATCGGCGGGCTCTTGGTGTCCCCGCAAGGCTGCTTGAACTTTTAGTTCTCGTAGTCAAGTGGTGCAGTTGCACCTTATATAAAGGGAGGTGGCGCGCAGTTCGTCACTCCTGTGGGGGTCCGGGCGGGGACACCAAGAGCCCGCCGATGAGCCTAGCTTGGTGTCCTAGGCGAAACCCCACACAAGACACGGCACAAACCTAGAAGAATTGCTGAGTTTTAATTCACCGGCCGTGAAAGCCAATATACCATCTTTTTGGAAGCCTTCATAGGGAGGTTAAGGCTGCTTGAACTTTTAGTTCTCGTAGTCAAGTGGTGCAGTTGCACCTTATATAAAGGGAGGTGGCGCGCAGTTCGTCACTCCTGTGGGGGTCCGGGCGGGGACACCAAGAGCCCGCCGATGAGCCTAGCTTGGTGTCCTAGGCGAAACCCCACACAAGACACGGCACAAACCTAGAAGAATTGCTGAGTTTTAATTCACCGGCCGTGAAAGCCAATATACCATCTTTTTGGAAGCCTTCATAGGGAGGTTAAGGTTGCTTGAACTTTTAGTTCTCGTAGTCAAGTGGTGCAGTTGCACCTTATATAAAGGGAGGTGGCGCGCAGTTCGTCACTCCTGTGGGGGTCCGGGCGGGGACACCAAGAGCCCGCCGATGAGCCTAGCTTGGTGTCCTAGGCGAAACCCCACACAAGACACGGCACAAACCTAGAAGAATTGCTGAGTTTTAATTCACCGGCCGTGAAAGCCAATATACCATCTTTTATAAAACTTTCAGTTTGATTGCTGTAATAGATTCATAGATATAGAGAACTGTCTAAATGTTTCAGATGGTCGCCATATTGCATTTTTATAAATGTAGGTGAAATATTTTCTGTAGGTGTAGTATTCAAACTTAAATCGCATGATTAGGACACAAGAAATAAAAAAGAGATTTTAAAATTTCGCACAGCTGCCATATTGTGGTTATTAAAACAATTGAAATAAATTAGATGCCAGTGGATTAAAACTTGTATATGCGTTTACCGTACCAAGTTTATCTGCACTCGGATGGTTAAATCGCGAGAAACGCCCATTTAAATATTAATAGTTCGCGTCGCCGTCATGTTGGATTTGTGCTCACCAGGTTATTGAAAGTCCCATAGGTGAACTTAATGTTCATAGCCTTTATCAACATAAAACTTTCAGTTTGATTGCTGTAATAGATTCATAGATATAGAGAACTGTCTAAATATTTCGGATGGTTACCATGTTGGATTAATATATGGATAGGCCATATAGTTATGTAGGCCTACCATTAAATAAAAATTGTTGCGTTGGTTCATTATTTAAACTTTCACTTCGATCGCTTGATTACGACACAAGAAATAAAACTTAAATTTAAAATTTCGCACGGCCACCATCTTGAGGTTATGTAAACAATTGAACTGAATTAGATGCCGGTGAATTACAATGTGTATAAACATTTACTGTACCAAATTTCACTGCGCTCAGATGGTTGAATCGCGAGAAAAGTCAATTAAAATGTTTCAACTTCGCTTGGCCGCCATGTTCGTTTTGTACATTACAGGTATTTGAAAGTCCCATAGGTAAACTTCTAGGTGTTTCCTTTATCACGGTACAAACTTTCAGTGTGGTGTCGGTAATAGTTTCGGAGATATAGAATGCCGGTGACATATTCCGCACAGCCGCCATGTTGGATTGATGAGACGTAATAAAATTTGAAGGGCACAGTCGAGGTCGGCCAGAATGGTGCTATGACCTTACCGAGTTTCATTGCAATCGGTCCGGCCGTTTAGAAGTTATTAGACACACACACACACACACACACACACACACACACACACACACACACACACACACACGGACAAAAGGTGATCACGTAAGCTCATAAATGAAAATAGGCTAAAAAATGGGCTTATGAGATCACCTTTTGTCCGTGTGTTTGTGTGTGTGTATGTTCCCCCCCCCCCCCACACACACACTAATCATGCGATAGAAGTTTGAATACTACACGTGCACAATAATCTTCATATAATAGTAAACTCTATGGCCTACATGTAGGCCTAAATATAAACTTCCAACATGGTGACCACCCGAAATATTTAGACGGTTCTCAATATCTATGAATCTATTACAGCAATCAAACTGAAATTTTGTATATTGATAGTGGCAATTAACATAAGTAGGATATATAAAAATGGGCTTTAGTTCTTCACGGAACTAGTTTTTGATTTCATGCTCCTATCCTTCAGGAACATTTTGGTGAAAAAAAAAATCATTACGAGCAACAGTTTTTGAGTTACGATTTAAAAGTCAATATTTTATGTTTATCGCTCGCTTTGTGAAAGTTGTTTTATTAACTCAAAAGTGACTTGACATACACTGGTGAACGTTTTTGAGTGTCTTTCTGCATATTAATATTATATATACAAAATGATGCAAATTTATGTCCCTCACTTGGGTAAATTGTGGTAAAAATATTGAACAAATTTAATTATTTCTGTTCAATACAAAATTTAAAAAAAAACTATTTTTCAGAAATGTTGCTAAATAATAATAATAATAATATCGTATGGCCTCGGTTGCCGGGTGCAAGCTTTGTTAATTGACGCCCAGAGGGCAGCTTGCATGCCAAATTCAATGATCCATGAAGCACTATGAAAGTCAAGGAGGTTGGATACCTAAGCTCCTTGGCACTATAGCGCTTTCTAGTAGAGAAAGGAGCAACTATTTGTGTGGCGGAGAATCCCGAGATTAATTTTGCCATTATCAACACGGCCTACTGAATTCAAATGGGATCTTTAACATGACAACATCGTATGACATGCGTATCGTGATTTTTTTGCCTTTCAAAAAAATCACTTACCACGGCCAGGAGCGAACCTGCAAGCTTGGGGGGTTGGTAGTTTGGCACGATAACCTATCACCCACCGCGGGAAGCAGAAATGTTGTTAAAAGTGCATGAATATGTAGAAGGGAATATTATCAATGGCATAAGACAAAAAGAAACCCAAATGTTGAAAATTAGTGGAGTTATCACAAAAATGCCTCAGCCTCGCATGAAAAACAACCGGCAATTTGTATTTTGTGGGGGGGGGGGGGAAATGCTGATTATTTTTTTAAAGCCAATGGTTATTCTGTTCCCATGCAACACAATACCAGTGTTTCACTATTGTAAGTATTGTGGTTTCAAAGAAAAATGTTCAAAGTTGCTAGAATTTTACCATGGTATGCTGCACTAGACCCCTTAAGATAATAGCTGTTTGACATTCGAGTGCTGTTGCTTCTTGCATTCCCACTGAGGCTTCATTTGCAAATACCGCACCTCTCTGTTGTCCCTGCTCCTGTGATGATCTGGACCGCTTCTCGATCTTCGCTTGTTACCCGCGCCACGTTCCATGAGGCTTATTTGTGAACCAGCTACGAGAACTAAATTAACAGTTTCCTGTCTGCAAGTAATTGACATATAAATTGTGTTTACCGATCGCATTCTAAGCACCGGTCAATTTTGTTTGTTCTGCGTTTTTAGGTAGATTTCATTAGAAAGCTAACTATTGCAATGGGTCCCATGTTTCGACTTCCGGAAAATTTCGACATATCTTCGCGTTTCATATCCCCCAGACCCCAAAACCACCGTCAGTTCAAACGTTTATATATAATTTATGTATATATATATATATATATATATATATATATATATCAGTTTCTTGTGGACACGATAACTGTTGTAATTTTGCACCAATCCCTTTGAATTTTTTACATAATATGTATACCCTTAAAATCTCGGTTGAGTTCGTTAATGGGCAAAATCGGTCGAAGGGGGTGAAAATGGGAGGCTTTTTTCGAAAAAGTCAAATTTCGCTATAACTCTCTTAATACGTGAAATATCGAATCCATTCAAAGTTCATAATATGTGTCGGATAAGTGCCAAAACTTTATGTCAAATAAGTTTTTTGATAGCACCAACCATTGACCAAAGGGGTGGGAAAAAGTGAGTTTTTGGGGAAACATTAATCATATCTCTTTTAATAGGCACAATATCAAAACCGTACGAAAGGGACAATATTCCTCCAATAATTACCTAAAACTTTTGTCTAAAAGAATTTTTGATATGACCCACCATTACGCCACGGGGTGAGCAAAATGATTTAAATTATAAGAAAATGCCAAGTGCCAAGAGAGCTTGCCATGACAAATTTACTTCTGATTGATAAGGGATGAGCCATCAGCAGTTACTATGACAAAGACACTGCACGAGATAACATTCAGTTTTCCATCTGTCTGTGGGAAGCGACTTCGGTATCGGAACTGGGAGTATGCTGAACTTCTATGCCCAAAATCGCGGGTTCAAACCCGGCTGAAGTCGTCGGATTTACTAAGAGCGCTAAAAAACCCTGAGTTTGCTTTCCTTCGGAGGAGAAGTTCCAACGTTCGTTGCGAGTTGATGGTTCCGGTGGCATCTAGTAGCCAAGTTCACAGATAGGTGTCGTTGATGGTAGTATTTTAGGTAGATTTCATAGAAAGCTAACTATTGCAATGGGTACCATGTTTCGATTTCCGGAAAATTTCGACATATCTTCGCGTTTCACATCCCCCAGACCCCAAAACCACCGTCAGTTCAAAAGTTTATATATAATTTATGTATGTTTATGTATGTTTATATATATATATATATATATATAAGTTTCTTGTGGACACGATAACTGCCGTAATTTTGCACCAATCACTTTGAAATTTTTATCGAATATGTATACCCATACAATCTCGGTCGAATTCGTTACTGGGCTAAATCGGTCGAAGGGGATGAAAATGGGGGACTTTTTTTTTCGAAAAAATGAAATATTGCTATAACTCTCTTAATATGTGAAATATCGAATCCGTTCCAAGTTCATACTATGTGCCGGAAAAAGCTCAAAAATTTATGTTTGAAGAGTTTTTTTTATAGCACCAAAACCGTTCAAAATGGACAATATTCCCCTAATAATTACCTAAAACTTTTGCCTGAAAGAATTTTTTATATGACCCACCATTACGCCAAGGGATGAGAAAAATGATTTCGGAATTAGAAGAAAATGCCGAGAGCTATCAGTGGTTGCCATGGCAACACTACTAAATTGATGAGGGATGAGCCATCAGACGTTGCCATGACAACGCACTTGCGCGAGATCAGATTCAGATTTCCATCTGACTAAGTGTGAAGTGGCTTCGGTGACGTAACTGGTAGCATGCCCAAGGTCGCGGGTTCAAAGCCGGCCAAAGTCGTCGGATTTTCTAAGAGCGCTAAAAATCCCTCAGTATGCTTTCCTTTGGAGGGGAGGATCCAACGTTCGTTGCGAGTTGCGGATTGCAGTGGCATCTAGTAGCCAAGTTCACAGCTAGGTGTCGTAACATCCTCTGTTATGGCAAATTTATGTTAAGTACTGGATGTACCCGGCATGCGTTGCAATGCCAATCAAAGAAAGTTTTGGCGTTATAATTTTGTTTCTTCAAGTGCTTTTGGAAACAATCCTTTTTTCAATTTCCGTGAACTGCCTCTAAACAGTCGTAAAATGGATTAACTAATTTAGAAACAGTCGCAAGTGCGTGCACAACAATTCACCCAAGTTTCATCGCAATCGGATGAATGGGATATGAACGCATACGGAATTTTGTTTAAACGATTCGTGCGCTGTCACTCATTTTTAAAATTTTCTCTTGCGCTACCCACTGTGAAATGGATTTTTTAAGTTAGAAACTTTCACGTAAGTGTACACAAACCCTCAACAAAGTTTCATCGCAATTGATGAATGGTATATGAACGCATACGGGATTTTGTTGAAATGCTTCGTGCTTCGTCACTCAGTTGTTGCATCTACTCGTACACTACCTATTGTAAAATGGATTTACTAAGCCAGAAACCTTCCCTGGAGTGTACACAACATCTTACCCAAGTTTAATCGCAATGGGATGAATGGTATATGCACGCAGGTGGTCTTTGTTGAAACGAATCGCACGCTTTTTTGTTGAAGCTACTCGTGCGCCATCTATTGTAAATTGGATTTACTATGCCTATAACATTCCCGGAAGTGTGCACAACAACTCACCAAATTTTGATCGCAATCGGATAAATTGTGTATGAACGCATAGCCAACACTCATTTGTTTAAACTACACGCGCGCTATCTATTGTAAATTGGATTAACTATGCCTATAACCATCCTGGAAGTGTGCTAGACAACCCACCAAAATTTGGTCGCAATCGGATGAATTGTAGATTATATGAAAGCATCGCCAACATTCATTTGTTAAACTACTCGCGCGCTATCTATTGTAAATCGGATTAACTATGCCTATAATGATTTCGGAAGTGTGCACAACAACTCACCAAAATTTGATCCCAATCGGATGAATGGTTTATGAACGCATAAAAGACGAACAAACGAGCATCCTTTTTATTATACTGTATATATAAGATATACTGTAAGATATGTTCTTGCACCTTTTCATGTCCTACAGTTGGTTGGTTGGTTCCTTAGTTTAGAGGCTGCGACAACGCGGTCATGTAGCTCCATGTACTTTGGGTGTGTGTAGAATGTGTCTGATAACCGGTGTTAATTGTGATGACTGTATTAGCGTGTGTTATCTGTTTTTTTTAATTCAAGTAAAGACTGCAGACTTTGCATTTTCAAGTAGTTCCTATTTTTGCCGCCAGACGCCACCGTCAACGAGTACTAGGCCTATTTCAGAACCTAACTACTAGACGCCACCGCAGTCCGCTCTTGGCAACGAACGTAGGAACCTAAGAGCGTTGTTTACATTCTTAACCTATACAATTTAGCTCCACGCAGGTGTAATTAGTGGAAGGTTCTTTAACATGCCTTAAATCTATGACATGGGACCGCCGGCTTTACTTCCCTTCCAAAGGAAGGCATACTGAGGGATTTTAACGCTCTTAAAAATCCGACGGCTTCAGCCGGGTTTGAACCCACGATCTTGGGCAGAGAAGCTCAGCATGCTACCCACTACGCCACCGAAGCTGCTAAATGCTCTTTGGCTTGGCTCTAGAATAAGAATGACTCAGCGACTGTCGCTTCCTGCGAGACAAATTAAGGCAGGTTAGGCGCAGTGAGCAGATATTTGATTCGTTCTAATGAGTGTGTCCGTGTTGAATGCAGAAACAAATTAGGACATCGCTAACAAGAAATATTAGCACACAATCCAGCAGATTATTCTGATAAACATGATTATGTAAATTGTACGTTCCATTTCTGCAGTTATTTGCATCTCTCGGGGAAGTTACAATAATTTGCACTTGCGATCGCTATCGTGTTACAGTGGACGGGTACAGTCATTGGGCTATCATCAATGAACGTGTAACGGGAATTCGGGTTGGGGAATTAGTAATTGTTACTTTTCGTGATAACTAGGTTGTAACGAAGATACTGATTGAATTAATGAACTTTAAAGCTGCTACTTTTCTGTAACGAAGTAACGTGACATTTTCAAGATGGAGCAATCTCTAAAATTAAAACGCTAAGGTGATTTTTGTTACCGTGAGATTGAGAAAACATCTTAACCGATTGACTGTGTAATGCATTCTAACGAGAGCTCTTGGCATGTAGATTTGCAGTGTCTTTAAAAGGAAAATATATGTTAGGGCATATTTATAAATTATTAAAGTAAAATGTAATATTTGTCGCTTGCGCACAATGGCTCTATTCCACCAGAGAAATGGAGGATCCCGCCACTTCTTACTGAGATCTTTGTTTATGAGAAAATATTGTTGTGGCTCAAACTTTTAGAGTAAGTATATGTGGAGGCAAATCACTTAATGGGCAGATATCTATAATCCTTTGACTTGATTTAACATCTTCCGATAAAACACTTCAATTTTCCCATTTCCAATTCCCTTGGTGTACTTTATCACAGTCAATAAAGCTCAAGGGGAAACTCTGGAACGTGTAGGTCTCTATTTGCCTCATCAAGGTTTCAGTCATGGCCAGTTATATGTTGCGAAGTCGATCTTTCGACGCCCTTAAAGTTGCAACAGTGCCAATGAGTAATCGTCAAAAAATGCATATACTGAAGGATAAGAGAATCCTTCAGTAAATATTTTCCGAATGACCGTCATGTTTTGACGGGTATCAACTACTGTCGATCAAAGTATTATGTGTACTCGAGTTTGAAGGTTGTTTGTGAAGTAACCAATAGACCTACATAAAATCCAATAACATCATCATTTTCGTCGTTCTATTTTACGTGAGTTCATGTAGGTTTGGAATTTTTAGTTTATATTTTAATATTTTTTTTCGCAGTTGGAACACAAAAAGTGCCCGTTTTTAAGCGTGTTTCAACCATGCGTCACATTTGAGAATTATTATCTCAACAACACGTCATCAGATTGAATCCAAATTTTAACACAATATACACTGGAATGTCATACAACAGGATTATTAATTTTACAATTTTGCGTGTCCAAGAAACAAAGTTGTTATCATTTTTGTAAGGTAACTTTTTCTCGGCTCGGGGTGGTTGGAATATGTAGTTCTTGGTCGCGTTGTAATCCTTATACATCTAAAAGTTATGCTGTATGACTTTAAAATACGTCAATTAATTCACTTATTTTATATTGGTTTGTATTTGAACGGGGAAATGCGACCTCGCCTCGCTCGGCAGTGATGGGCTCCAACTCAGCAACGCTGTGCAGCTTACCCCGGAGCGGCTACCCGGCGAATCATGCCTTATTTCCACGAACAAATACAAACCGATATAAAATAAGTGAATTAATTTACGTATTTCACAGTCATACAGCATAACTTCTTGATTTATAAGGATTACAACGCGACCAAGAACTATATTTTCCAACCAACCCGAGCCGAGAAAAAGTTACCTTACAAAAATGATAACAACTTTGTTTCTTGGACACACAAAATTTAAAAATTAATAAACCAGTTATACAATATTCCAATGTACATTGTGTTAAAATTTGGATTTGATCTGATGACAGGTTTTTGAGATAATAATTCTTAAATGTGACGCATGGTTGAATCACGCTTAAAAACGGGCACATTTTGTGTTCCAACTGCGATAAAAAATATTAAAATATAAATTAAAAAATCCAAACCTACATGAACTAACGTAAAATAGAACGAAGAAAATGATGATGTTATTGGATTTTATGTAGATCTATTGGTTACTTCACAAACAACCTTCAAACTCGAGTGGACATAATACTTTGGTCGACAGTAGTCTGTTGGTTATTCTGGATACAAGAAACGGGCAGAGAGTGAACAATGGTGAATAACCTTTAAACAAAGTGGGCCCGAGACATTTAATGTTATCGATTCATTTAGTGATTTCTTCTTCATGGCCAGCAGCTTGGATACTTCAATGTGTGTGGTGGAATTTTATATGATAACCTGCGTTATTGTAGTGACTATACTACTGGGTATGCTTGTAACTAGGGGTAAGTAGGCAGCCGCATCTGGGAAACAAAAACGTTTTCAATGGACGACAGTAGGATACAATAACGATCATCACATTCGCAAAACTGCTGTAACATTTAACTCTTCGCCCCTAATTGTGACAGTTCTTAATCCCCCCCACAAGTGAACGTCCATAATAAATAAGCCCACCCCTTCATTTGTAAGAACGTAAAAATCAATCAATATTTTAACACAATTCACTTTCAAGATTTGCAGAACTCCAACATCTTCATATTGGACATTTCCTGCTTTTGTTTTGTCGCTTTGAAACATTCTTTTTAACGTTTATTTCTTTGAACCAAGATCATTACGACAACCTGGGAAAAATTGGACGGATGAGATGAAGAGGGAGCAATCCGCGAGAATGTTATCAAGTTTAATCGCTCTCCTGTAGGGGAATCTCCGCATAAATAAATAATAGACTTATAAAAATAATACAAATCACGAGTAATTTGCTTTTCAGCTACAATCTGGTATTTCCCACCTAATTTAAATTGTGTAGACGACTCAAAGTTACCAATCAATCGCATTGGTAGAGACAAATAATTTCTGGTCTCAGATATTCTAAAGATTAATCGAATCAACAACAACAAATTACGAAAAATTAATAAGAGTTTACATTGAAAATTCCCTAGTACAACTGAATAAACGCGGGAAGGCATCAGTAGTCCATGTTGCCATGGGAACAGACTGTTTAGCGACGGTGGCGCCGTCTCGTAGCAGTAGCAAGCTTCTCTTCAGAGAACCCGAGTGATAACCTATACTTGCCCGCTGTTGTACGTAAGTGAAGCAACAAACATTCTCAATTATTTTAGGAGCATCTGATATTTTGAGATTAACAACTGCCGTCGAATTTGACCTAATCATAAAGTTATTAACAAATTCCCCATGTTTTTACAATAGCCTAGTTAGCAACGAATTTTAACGAACATTTTAAATTGTAAGCAGGAGGCTTCGGTGGCGTAGTGGGTAGCATGCTGAGCTTCTATGTCCAAGGTCGCGGGTTCAAACCCGGCCGAAGTCGTCGGATTTTTAAGAGCGTTAAAAATCCCTCAATATGCCTTCCTTCGGAAGGGAAGTAAAGCCGGCGGTCCCATGTCATAGATTTATGGCGTGAAAAAGAACCTTCCCCTAACTACACTTGTGTGAAGCCAAAATTTGTAGGTTAGAATTGATAACACTATATTAGTTCCGACGTTGCTTGCGGATTACCAGCCCCAAGCTTGCAGGTTTGCTCCTGGCCGTGGTAAGTGATTTTTGAAAGGCGACAAAAATCATGACACGCAAGTCATACGTTGTTGGAATGTTAAAGAACCCATTTGAATTCAGTAGGCTGTGTTCATAATGGCAAAATTAAGCTCGGGATTTTCCGCCAACAGAAAGTTCCTGCATTCTCTACTAGAAAGCGCTATAGTGTTCAAGGAGCTTAGATATCTAACCTCCCTGACTTTCATAGCGCTCCAACGAACAACAAAATTTGACATGCAAGCTGCCCTATGGGCGTCAAATAACAAAGCTTGCACCCGGCACCGAGGCCATACGATATTATTAAATAGTTCCCTTGTTCGTTGCCAGGAGCCAACCGACTGCGGTGGCATCTAGTAACCAAGTTCAGAACTAGTTGTCGTTGACGGTGGCAAAAGTAGGAACTACTAGAAAATTGAATGTCTGCAGTCCTTACTTGAATTAAAACAGATAACGCACACACTCCAACAGCCATCACAATTAGCACCGGTTATCAGACAGATTCTACACACACCCAAAGTAGGCCTACACGGGGCTACATGACCGCTTTGGTGCAGCCCCTAAACCAACCTACCAACCAAATTGTAAGCATGGATTCTTGAAGTTTTCAATTGATAGCCAAAGAGTT
The DNA here is from genome assembly GCA_946902985.2 of Meconema thalassinum. Taxonomy (NCBI): domain Eukaryota; kingdom Metazoa; phylum Arthropoda; class Insecta; order Orthoptera; family Tettigoniidae; genus Meconema; species Meconema thalassinum. Next base: position 11,889,949 of record OX336399.1, on the reverse strand, counting down.
CCCCGATCTGGTGTAAGGGATGATAACCATCTTCAAGTCAAGGCTCTGAGAGTGTCGCTGGAGGAATTTAACGGTGCGAGAGAGACAAAGAGCGTATGTGTTAAATTATCGAACCAATGGCCTCTAACGCTGTGATCCATAACACGAGGGCTTGACTCCCACGGCTGTAAAATATCGGCCCGGTCACCGAGGGCCAAAGGTTCACATTTGTCGTCCAATCATTCGGCGAGGTTTTACAACAGCGAGCTGCCTTTTGCGCCATAAAACATGCCGAATATGTGATTGGACACGCGACACAATTCCGCTATAAAGCGACTAGGCTACCTTGTTGATGGTAATAGACACGATTCCTCGCTGGCTTCCTGGTATTCTTTGAGACATTTACCAACGGTGCTCTTTTACTTTTATGAAGCTTAGGAGGTAACGTGATCTTAAACTTTGTTTTCAAGAATAAATCAGCTGTAGCCGTGATGCTAGAGGACTGGTGCATGACACGTGACACAGAGTCATTTAAGGGTGAACATGCTGCAAATTAATAAATGTAAAACAAAAATATTGGAACGCAGCCGAAATAAATCAGAAACCTCTATGGACATCAAATTGGCAGGCGAAAAACTAAAGGAAATAGGGGACTTCTGTTACTTAGGAAGCAAAATAACCAGTGAAGGGCGAAGCAAAGAGGATATAAAAAGGAGGTTAGCTCAGGCAAGGAAAGCAAAGGAATCTTTTGACATTGAATATAGACTTAGGTATTAGGAAGTCATTTTTGAAGGCCTTTGTCTGGAGCGTGGCGCTCTATGGAAGTGGTGCAGCAGAAAAGAGGAGAATTGAAGCGTTTGAAATGTGGTGTTACAGGAGAATGATGAAAATCAGATGGGTAGATAGGGTTACAAGCGAAGAGGTATTAAGACTAGTGGGAGAGGAGAGATGTTTCTGGCGACTGCTAATGAAGAGAAGAGATAGGTCGGTAGGACACATACTAAGACACCCAGGAATAGCAAGCTTAGTTAAGGAAGGAAGGGTCGAGGACAATAACTGTAGGGGTAGACCAATGTTAGAATATGTTAAAGAGATTTCCTCGGAAGTAGGGTGAGGTAGCTATGTAGAGATGAAACGATTAGCTCAGGACAGGGAGGCATTGAGAGCTGCATCAAACCAGTCTGAAGACTCAAACAACAACAACAACAACAACATGCTGCAAACTTAAAATTAATGTAATTATTATATGATGATGATGAAGATGATTGTTGTTTTAAGAGGCCTAACATCTAGGTTATCGGCCCTAATGGTCTGCGTGATAGTGAAAATGAAAATGAAATGGAAACAACGAATATTAAGCTGGACTGAAAATACTTACAAAATGTGGTTGAGATTCAAAATACTCCCTAGGCCTCGGATACCCTAATGCCGTCGGGGTCGGAAGAGAACAAGAGTTGGCCAAGGGAGGTCTACAGGTAAGAAGACGGAAATGAGCTTGGCACAAGTAAGTGGATTTAATCGTGCAGAATGAATTTCATGGGTTAGGAACATCTTGGTCATCACTCCTGTGTATTTTGATATGTTTCATAGCTGGGGCGTATAGTCTATAGAGTTTTATTTGGGGGGGGGGGGGGGGGGCAACTGGGGGTTAGGGGGCCAAGGTATAGGCCCCAAAGAATATGGGATCCGGGGTTCTAAAGGGAAACCTTTGTATAATTTGGTGCAAAATGATGTGTTTTAAGGCTCTCTGGCAACTCTTCTTCAACCAATTTGTTGTGATGTTTTATGTTTTGTTAATGTCAAACACAACTAAGACCATTTTATGTTACATTTTATTAATACAATCTTCTTGATCTCTTGATGGTGTTTACATGGAAAGAATTAATGTTACTGTTTTGATTTACAACTTACACTATAATATAAAGTCAAGGTTTATAACTTCATCGTCAGTGTTTCCAGAAGTAGAATTTTTTATGTATGTTTTCAACCAACTCAAACTCCGTTCGACAGTACCAGTAGCTACAGAGAGAGGCACATTTGCCAAAAGTTTGATAAGGGTATAAAAGTTAGAGAAAAACTGTTCTCACACGCTTCAAGGGCACTTGTTGCTGTTCTTGGTAGGTTCATAAGAGCGAAGGCACTGGAGAGTAATAAGAGGTTATGTTGTTACTCATAAGATCAGAGCAAACTGATTGTCACACTGTTTGCATCGCTCTACCGTCGCCTTGCTTTGCAACGTTGCCATACGTCCCTTAGTAGCAATAGTATATGATAATTATATTATTTATAATGCTTTAATTCATTAAAAAAATAGTCTATATGTGACAAAAATTTCGCGGGGGAACCGGGCCCCACGAGCACCCCTCCCCCCCTATATACGCCCCTGTCTAATAGCCTGTGTTACTGTGACTATTATAACTTAACTGACAATTTTAGAATCAGGCAATGGGTAGATGTTCCGAGATTTCCCGGCATTTAGGCTACTTGGCAGGAATGTGAAAAAACGAAACTCAGGATTGCCGCTGTTTGTGCCGGGAATCAAACCAATTACAGTCGTGGTATGCGATTTAATACATGTCGCGTGGTGCACAGCTGAACTGTGGTCATGGATGGACTAGGCTACCTTGTTAGCGCTCTATGTTAGTTCAGAAGTGGGCCATGATTAGCGCCATCCAGTGTCAAGCCATGAATAATTCAACAAGCCATTCGTCTCACGGTTAGGGTGCATTTAATTTTTCCTTCCGTCAATGAGGTAATAATACATGGAAATTTTAAAATCTACTGCTTGGGTAAAGAGTTAATTTACAAAATTATAACACGACTATCTGCACGTTACGTGATTAGGGTTCAGGCAGGGCTGCCAAACGCAGAGATATGTCCCTAGTGTTAGGGACTTTTGACTGTAAACCTTTTCCCAATACACAAAACCACGGAAGGTTAAAAAAGATATTATTATTTTCGTTACGGTGGTGTAGGGACCACGAGCCATTTTCAATGCTTTGTCCTTTGCTATTCCTTCTTCCTCCAGTATTCCTCCATCATCTCACTGTGTTTGCTCTTCCTTTCCTCGGACCATTTTGAACCGGTTTTCTTTCCCTTCCTTTCTTGGAATCCTTCCATTTTTAGCAATTTTTGCCTAAAAATATATCTCTGTGGTGTATCTTCTTCTCTGATATTGTTTGACTTCTTGTTCCAAAGGAATGTGAAGAACTGCTTGGTTAACCTACTCTCATCCATCCTGTAGCAATCTCCTCTTCCGTACTGTTTCTGATATGTTCTCTATTTTTCGATAAATTTCATCACTACTTCTTAATTTCCAGAATTCTTCAAGTTTTTAAAGGACCGAGTATAATTTTTATCATTTTAAATGATCTTGTCGACTTCGTCGTTACGCTGGGGTCTGGCGTTACGTTACGTGACGGACGGACAGAGGTGTGTGACGTCATAGTACCGCTCGGTACATGTGTTCCCCGACAATCTCTACTTCGTTAGTATAAGACAAAAATCCCGATCCTTGGATGTCACGGGTAATCTCGAGAACCACTGGATGGATTTTGATGCGGTTTTCACCAATCTGTAAAGGATATCTCGAGGAAAGATTCTGTAGAAAATAATTTAAGTATGATCAAAGGAAGCCAAGCAGTAACGATTTCAGTGAAAAAGTCGAAAACAAACTTGGCGTCCGTGCGCTTCTTAAGCCTACGCTGGGCAAGCCGTTAAAAATATCAATATACTATGAGCGTAAGAATTGGTGAGCATGAAAAGTTCTACAAAAAAGTCCGCGAGAGCATATCTCTATCTTCAATACATCGCCCACTATACTGTAGGCTAAGTGTTTTTAGACTGGATGGAAGGGGCACGTCCCCGCGCGCTTGACCTTGCTTTGCCCTTGGTTTGCACTTGCCGTTCACGAGTAATTTGAAACAAGATAAGCAAGATAAGTATTATGCAGATAATTTTCTAACATGTCGAGAGTCTTTGCCTTTCTAGGATTTTTCAGCATTCGTAGCATTTAAAATGATACAAAGTCTAGTCTTTCAGACTGACTGTCACTTTTCTTTCTACATACAGGCATTCAGGTTTGACTATGGTGTTGTGGTGCTGTATTTTAAGATCGTTAGACAAACACTTGTTGTTGTAGGTATTCCTAGTTATGCTATATTCTTCATCTTTGTTCGTCATGCCCGACTAAGGAGCGCGATTGATGACATTGCCTTTCTCTTCTCCCAAAATGTCTTCATCTTCTCGCTGTGGCTTCTCTTGCGATCTTCTGACCAGGTTTTGTTGGTGATAGTGCTTGGATGGTCTGCAAAGTGGTGATTATCGACTAATTCTCTGAACTTAGCTCTGTCTAGTACAATGCCATCTGTGATGCATATTTCCTGAAGATCTTTTCCAACTTCAAGCAGCCAGGTGTATTTAACTTTCAATGACCAGGCAAGGTTAAGAATACTTTTGCTCAGTCTCTTATTGCCCATCCTGAGGATATGCCCGTAAAATTTCAATCATCTTTTCCTAAACGTGTCTGAGATTTTCTCCGAGTGCTGGTATAAGTCTCGGGATTTTCTTTTAATCCAGATTCTCCCTGTACGGACTGGTCCAATTTTATTTTTCTTGGGATTTTCCTTTCTTGCTTTTCCACATCTTGAATTAATGATCTGCCCCCAATAATCAGCGTTTCAGAAGCATATAGTGCTTCAGGCTTGATTACAGTGTTCTAATGCCGTAATTTTGCATTTCTGGATATTGATTTTTTATTATATCTGTTCCAAGTGAGTCTGTAAGCTTTTTGCAGTTTGGAGACCTGTCTTGGTTTGCTTCACGATTCAGTCCGGAAGGATGGATGACTTCTCCCTGGTATTTGAATTTAGACACTTGAGATATTTTGCCATGAGTTGGGGAGCTACGTTCACTGATATTTTTGTAAACTCATGGATCAGATGGTTAGGCTATATCTCCTTTATTTTTGTTTTCAGTTATGCCATTTTTACTTCGTTTCCATTATTTATTTTTCCTTCGCTTTAATCTTCGCCTTTGTTATTTTCAGTTATGCCATTTTTAGCCTATTTTCAATTTTGAAAAAAATAGGCTTATGAGATCACCTTTTGTCCGTGTGTGCGTGCGTGTGTGTGTGTGTGTGTGTGTGTGTGTGTCCCCTAATAAAATCTAAACGGCAAGAGCGATTTCAATGAAACTCGGTAAGTTCATAGCACTATTCCCGGCGACCTCGACCGTGCCCTTCAAATTTTGTTACATGTCACCAATCCAACATGGCGGCTGTGCGAAATATTTCACTAGCATTCAATATCTCCGAAACTATTACCGATATCGCCCTGAAATTGTGTACGGTGATAAAGGGCACTACTAGAAGTTCATCTATGAGACTTTCAAAAACCTGGTGACTACAAAACCAACATGGCGGTCAAGCGAAATTGAGACGTTTAAATAGATATACTATCCAAACGTAATGAAACTTGGTACAGCAAATGTTTATACACATTGTAATGCACTGGAGTCTAATTTAGTTCAATTGTTTACATAACCTCAAAATGGCGGCTGTGCGAATTATTTCACTGACATTCTATATCTCCGAAACTATTACAGACATCACCCTGCAATTTTGTACGGTGATAAAGGGTACTGATACAAGTTTACCTATGTATATTTCATAAACCTGTAAAGTACAAAACGAACATGGCGACCAAGCGAATTTGAAATATTTTAATAGACATTTCTCGTGATTTAACTCTCTGAGCGCAGTGAAATGAGGTACAATAATTGATTTTTCAGATTGTAATGCACTGCCATCTAATTTAATTCAATTGTTTACATAACCTCAAGATGGCGGCTGTGCGAAATTTTAAAATTAAGTTTTTATTTCTTGTGTCGTAATCATGCGATCGAAGTGAAAGTTTGAATAATGAAGCTAGGCAATAATTGTCCTTCAATGGTACATAACTCTATGGCCTATACATAGACTATAACAATCCTAAATGGCGAGCTTCCGAAATATTTAGACGGTTCTCAATATCTATGAATCTTTTACAGCAACCAAACTGATTTTTTTAATGTTCATAGAGACTATGAGCATATGCTCACCTATAGGACTTTCAGAAACCTGGTGAGAACAAATCCAACATGGCGGCGACGCGAAGTATAAATATTTAAATGGACGTTTCTAACGAATTAACTATCCGAGTGCCGTGAAACGTTGCACGTTAAATGCTTATACAAATGTTGATCCACTGGCATCTAATTTATTTCAATTGTTTGCATAATCACAAGATGGCTGCTGTGCGTACTTTTAAAATCTCGTTTTTACTTCTTGTGTTCTAATCATGCGATTGAAGTTTGAATACCACACGTACACAATAATCTTGATGTAATAGTACAAAAATAAAAATCCAACCTGGCGACCATCTGAAATATTTAGACGGTTCTCAATATCTACGAATCTGTTACAGCAAATAAACTGAAATTTTGTATGTTGATAGAGGCAATTAACATGTGCAGGATATATGAAAATAGGCTGTATAGTTCTTCACGGAACTACTTGTTTATTTTGTTTCCTTCATTTATTTTTCCTTTGCTTTTATCTTCGCCTTCTTTTGTTTTCAGTTTTTTGTTTGTTTTGTACTTTTTTGCCTTCATTTTGTGTTTTATTATTTTCATTTTTTGTGTGTTTCTTTGTTTGTGCCTATAATTTTACTTTTTGTTTCTTGATTTTGTTTCATCCAGTAGATCAAAGTGATCCGGGAAATATTTTTGGTTTTCAGAAATATGAACAATATGAAATAACTGGCAACACCGCATTGATAATTTTATTAAGACAGACAATGGTCTTTTATTTTAGTTTCAGGACGGGTCAAGGAAAGGATTTTGGAAGAAAATCGGCCGTGGACCTATTGAAAGGAACCGTCCCGGTATTTGCCTGGTGGTGAAAATGGGAAATCACGAAGAATATTTTCAGGACGGCCGAGGTGAGATTGGAGCTATCAGCGACCGTGGTCGGTAACATCGCATTGATTAGCCGCTATTTATCCACCAAGGAGGGGGTTGTATCGCAACGGTTGGTGGGAGAGGTATTTAGCCGTCTGACAGGATTTATGAGTTGGAATGAAGTCTCTATGCTAATGTTTATGGCAGACCGGCTTCTTCTTGTTTCCACTACAAGGTTACAATTGATAATTACACCTTGATTTACAGCAGACATTGTCTGTTAACACTGCGTTCCTTATTGCTGCACCTGTATTAGTTCATCATGGTCATGAGCACCGAGCACTGAACTCGTCTGTGTACCTCAGGGACTCACATCTAGTGAGACTTGGGTTGGCGACAACAGCTGAATCCGGCATTGCTTCCACTTACTTGTGTCGGGCTCCACTCCGTCTTCCTTCATGTCGACCTCTCTTGGTCAACTCTTGTTCTCTTCCGACCTCCATGGTATTAGGGTAACTTATCCGAGGCTTAGGGAGTCTTTCACTCTCCCGGCTTAATTGGTCCTTGTCTCATATTTCCTGATACCCTCATTCTTCGAGGCGCCAATTCTCTTTTTCTTCTCCTGCCTTCTGTTCAAGGTCCTCCAGGAGGCAGGGTGTATGTAATAATAATATCGTATGGCCTCGGGTGCCTGGTGCAAGCTTTGCTATTTGACACCCAGAGGGTAGCTTGCGTGTCGAATTTCGTAGTTCCTTGACTATGAAAGTCAAGGAGGTTAGATGTTAGATATCTAATCTCCTTGAACACAATAGCACTTTCTAGTAGAGAAATGAGGAACTTTGTGCTGGCGGAAACTCCCGAGATTAATTTTGCCATTATGAACTCGGCCTACTGAATTCAAATGGGTTCTTTGACATGCCAACATCGTATGACATGTGTATCGTATTTTTGCTGCCTTTCAAAAATCACTTACCACGGTCAGGGGCGAACCTGCAATCTTGGGGTTAGTAGACCGACACGCTATCCACTCACCCACCGTGGCAAGCAGGGTGTATGTAGCCCCACCACTTCTCGTGCACCCTGGATAGTGCTACACCCTCAAGGCTGGTGAGTTCGGGAGTTAGTGACCCCGAGGGATTCCTGAGCTGGGTCTGTTTAGTTCCCCTTTTCCTATGACCTTGGGGCGGGCCCTCTCCCCCCCCCTTTCCTATCTGCCTTTCATGGCTTTTCTTCCTTCCAAGTCCCTCAATCCTCATTTTTTGAGGGTTGAGGGCATTTCTTTTCTTCCTGTCCTTTATTTGCCTTATCCTTTATTTGTTTACCATTTCTTCTTCTAGTCTGTAAGTCTGTAGTTAGTATTAGTTATAGTTTTCATCCTCATCTCATCTTTCACTATCACCCGAACCATTAGGGGCCGATAACCTAGATGTTAGGCCCCTTAAAACAACATTTATCATCATCATCATCATAATCGTCTCTGTGTGGTGGCAGTCACCCCTGAGGTCAGTGGTGGTTGGTGTAGAAAATCAGTTGTGAGCTGCATCCCCCCTCTCCCCCCCCCCCTTCTAAACAATAACAATAGTAGAAACATTCACGCAGAAACACAAATAATTAAGTTGATAGAGTTAAAAAGCCTTCTGGTGGGAACAGTTGTTTGCTTTGAGCGATTCCCTCTAAAATGTTACCGCTACGTTCTCATTTCGAGTGACCACTGCTACCGCTCAGTTGTTGAACGAAGAATCATTGTGATGTCTCGGCTGTCGTCCCAACAGCACAAAGGAAAATTTGGGCACGCATGCGCAAAAGGTAGAGTTCATGTTAGCTGGCAATAAAATTAGAAATTCTCACTGAGTTGCGATCTACACAGCCTCGTGACCTCGTTGTGAAGGGAGTAGACATATTTCCTATTCTTTGGCTGTCGTCTTTTTAATGCGCTGTATTTTATTGTAGATAATATTATTAAAGTAATTTACTTAAAATAAAACAATGTACTGTAAGCCTCCGTGGCTTAGGCGGCAGCACGCCGGCCTCTCACCGCTGAGTCCGTGGTTCAAATCCCGGTCACTCCATGTGAGATCTGTGCTGGACAGAACGGAGGCAGACAGGTTTTTCTCCGGGTACTCCGGTTTTCCCTGTCAAAATTTCATTCCAGCAACACTCTCCACTATCATTTCATTTCATCTGTCATTCATTTAATCATTGCCCCAGATGAGTGCGTCAGGCCTCGGCAGCCGGCACAGTTCATATCCTCGCCGCTAGATAGGGGCTTCATTCATTCCATTCCTGACCCGGTCTGAGACTGGAAGCAGGCTGTGGATTTTCATTTCAAAACAATGTACTGCAGCACTTCAGCACAAAAGGTGCAACCGCCCCTGCCTTGCCAAGAAATGTACTTGTCGTCTGAAGATCGCTAAGCGGTACACTGAGCCATGCTAGAAGTGATTCATATTTTTGAGTCTTTTCCAATCATACTCCAGGCAAATGTTGTGATGGTTCCTAAATTAAGGCCATGGCCACCTCGTACACAACCCTAACCCCAATTTCCAAGAGAGACACATAACAATGCCACAGGTTATCAGATACTTTCCAGACACATCCAAGTTCACGGGGAGGGGGCGTGCTGATCATCAGCTAACCTGTCACCAAGGTGAACCGGACTAATTTCCCGGTTAATGCTTGAGAGTGTTTCGAAGTGAAATGTCACGTCCTGTGGTTCAGATTTCACGTTAAAGGAAGGGCCCTTGGCTCATGATAGTTACATTAACGGTGACGTAAAAGTAAAAGATATCTTTCGCTTCTTCCTTCTCCCTTCCTTTCCGTTCTTCTCGTTTCGGAGATATTGAATTCCAGTGAAATATTTCTCACAGCCGCCATCTTGAGGTTGTGTAAAGAATTGAACTAAATTAGATGCCAGTGCATTAAAATGTGTATAAACATTTGATGTTCCAAGTTTCATTGCCTTTGGATCGCGAGAAAAGTCCATTTGAACGTTTCAACATAGCTTGGCCGCCATGTTGGATTTGTAGTTAAGAGGTTTCTCAAAGGTGAACTTCCAGGAGTGCGCTTTATCACTGTTATATCGTGGGAGATACAATATGAATAACACACACGCTTGTTATTATAAATCAACGGTTTATTTAACAATAGTTGATACATAAGGTGGACTAACTTGAGCGATCCAGAGCGGAACTAGCGTCTATCTGTGACGTGCGGGTGTATATATACAGAACAGTCCAAGTATGGAGCGAGGGGGACGGAAGGTTCCAGATTGGAATGTTCTGGGCATAGCAACTAGAATGTTCGTGTTATCTCAAGTTAATACACAACAATCGCAGTACAAAATTTCAGGGTGAACTATTTCGCACAGCCGCTATGTTGGATTGTTGACACGTAACAAAATTTTAAGGGCACGATCGGGGTCGTCCGAAATAGTGCTATGAACTTACCGCGTTTCATTGAAATCGCTCCAGCCGTTTAGAAGTAATTAGGGACACACACACACACACACACACACACGAATTACACATGCACACACGGACAAAAGATGATCTCATAAGCCTATTTTTTCATAAATGAATATAGGCTAAAAATTAATGGTTGGGTTTCATGTGTGATGTGGTAAAAGTTTCAAAGGAAGCGGTTCAAACATGAGGATTTTCTTTCTCTTAACTCAATTATTCTCTTTATATTTAAATCTACTTGCTAATGACCAAGATGTTCGACAACATATTGAATCCCTTGGATCCTCCCTTGTTAATGTTCTCTCGCCCATTACTCTGGACCTGTTATCATTACGACCAGCGGGATTGGAACTGAACACGGTGGTTGATTAACATTCGAGCTGGACTTGACTAAGATTGTTGAGGGCAGATGATATGGCCTGAAGGGTATGGATGAAGTTGAACACTCGGATGCTAAGTGGTTATCACTATTCAAATCGAGACGAGACTGCTGATGTATGAGCTAATAAATGGTGGGTAATGTTTTCGACACCATGTGGAGATGAGTGATGCTGGTGCGATAGAGCATGAACGATACCCCACCCCGCCCCGTCCTCTCCACAGTTCCTTAGATCTGCTTCCCCATCCAAGATTCACGCAACAGAAATAGCTTACTTGTTTTGACAAACCATACAAAAATCTCAACCTAATGGGGTTTTTGGAAGTTCGCTATGCTTTGTACTGTTTAAATATATATATTTTGGGGTATGTATACATTTTGCTTTTGGCATTTTTAGCCTATTTCCATTTATGAAAAAAAAAATAGGCTTATGAGATCACCTTTATTCCGCGCGTGTGTGTGTGTGCGTATGTGATTGTGCCCCCCCCCCCCTAATAACTTCTAAACGGCAGGAGCGATTTCAATGAAACTCGGTAAGGTCATAGTACTGTTTTGGCCGACCCCGACCGTGCCCTTCAAATTTTATTACGTTTCATCAATCCAATGGCGGCTGTGCGAAATATTTCACAGGCATTCTATATCTCCGAAACTACACTGTATAACACACACACACAAAAAGAAACGACGCACCAGGTAGGAATTATCCGATTGTAAGGAAATTACGTATGCAAAGATCTTCGGACCGAACATGCAAATGATTAGAGCTTCGTGTCCAATGAATGAATAGCGGGAGCTCCCGCGCATCCGAACTGCGCATGCATCAGGTGTATATAAGACGTGATTCTGAAGAGTAGCAGCAGCAGATCAGCAAAGTTGTACTAACAGCTCACCAGGATGGAGACTACGAGCAGCGGGACCATCGAGTGGAGGAAGCAGAGGACCGGCGAGCCAGCCAGGGGCCAGGGCGGGCGCGCTCGCGCCCGGAGAGGTAGAAGGCCACGATCGGCAGGCCCCTTTGGGCAGGGGATAACCTCCACGAGGCCTTCTCCTCCGGTCACGCGGGCGCGCCAGCAGGCCCTTGGTGAGAAGACGCCAGCGGCGCAGAAGCCACCAGCCGTTGAAGAGGTGCGGGTGCCTCACAGCCCGGCTGGAGCACGCAACGCCGGAGTAGCTCCCGGCCCGGGGAGCACAGGTAGCCCGGACATAACGCAGGTGTCCCTGCGGTCCGAGTCAACCGACGCCTCCCCTGGGCCCTCTGAGCTAGCCGAGTCCGAGAAGAGTCGGACGCCAGGACCGGCTAGCTCCCCGCGACAGGAGAGCAGCAGCAGCCCGGACGCCAGGTTCAGCTGGGCGAGCGATGTGAGCTCGGACACCGTGCATGGGCACCCTGGGGCCACTTCCCCAGGCTCCGAGCGAGCAAGTGGCTACGACCCCAGCCTCCTGGCTCTGTTTGTCTATTACAGGCCAGGCGTCAACCAGGAAGAAGAAAGGTACGTCATCAGGGCCTACATGGACCAGGCCCATGAAGTCACGACGGGAGGAGCTGAACGTGTCCGCCCGGACATCGAAGCCTACCTCCCCACCGGAGTGCTGATCAGGCCACACAAGGACGTGGTTATCATCTACCTGGCAGCAATCTCCAAGATCTGGCAGGTCGCGGTGGTACCAGGCTGAGCGCCAGGTGCCTCTCCGCACATCCTCCGCCACGCGGGGGAGACTCGCCCAGACTTTGGAGAGTGGAGGGCCACCACGACGCAGGCAGAGGTTGGGACCCAGGAGGGCCCCCTGACCTTCTCCAAGACGACGCAGGCGCCTCTTCCAGCACCTCAGGCGGTGCCATTAGCGGGGCAACCCGCGCCCGCCATCCAGGAGGTGCAGCAACCAGAGCCCCAGGTGGGGCCTTTAGCGGGGCAACTCGCGCCCCCCACCACCACCAGGCAGGGGACTCCAGAGACGGCCGGGGCCACCAGGACGGCCCCAAAGCAGCGGAAGAAGAAGACGAAGCGCAGAAGCCCAGAGGACCGTCGCCCGCAGCGTCCCCAGGAGGGGGAGCCAGGACGCCGCGAGGCCACCAGCCGCAGCCAGGAACAGCCGCTACAATCAGGTCGTATGAAGCCCCGCTCAGGCCAGCTTTTACAGTGTTTCCGCTGTCTGAGATGGGGCCACTCCCAGGGATCCTGCGGCTCTCCAGTCCGTTGTAACCGGTGCTCAGGTGGCCACCACCACACCGGCTGCACGGTGCCGCGGGACGCGCCGGTGTGCGCCAACTGCATGGGTGACCATCCGTCATCCCATCGCAGTTGCCCGTCTACAGGTCCATGGCAAGAGCAGAGAGGAAGGTGGCTCGTTCCCATGGACCGCCCACTAGGCCCCTGCCTCGGCAGGTGAGGCCCCCCCTCCACTCTCCGGTGACGGAGGCTCGGTACCAGGGACCCCATGGAGATCGGGTAGTGGCGCAGGTTCTCCGGATACTTGTACCATTGCTCGGTAGCCGGCAAGGCCCGTGCTGATCCCAGCAGTGCCGAGTTCTAACGGATTCCCCGGAGACGAACTGGCGAGAAGACGGACATGGATCTGGTTCATGATACCTTCTCCCAACTAACATACCTACTCATTTCCATACCCACATTATCCTTGCATGTGGCAATAACCAAGCCGCCAGGTTTTACGTGTAGGCAATCTTTCCTTTCTGCCTATGCGGTTTTCCCTGACCCTACAATCTTACCCTTATATATGAGTACATATTTATATGTGCTCATATATAATATATACCTATGTTAATATCCATTAATTATGCCTGGTAGATCGCGACCGCGATGGGACAGGCACTAAGTCCTAAAAGACATTCCTTTTATCCAATCCCCTATGCTTTCTCTTCTACTATCGTAGACTAATTGCATGTCGGAGGCTCCAGTAGTAAGGTCGGGTGCCACGCGGGGGGTGCGGGTACTCTTTTCACCCCCCCCCCCGAAAAAAACAAGAAAAAAAACAAAAAAAAAACGTATGCTCAAAGTAGCTGTTGCATTTGACTGCGATATCTGAACGTCGGCTGTAAGAATGCCACGCCGAAGGATTCGTACTCATTACGAGCAGATGTCAGAGTTTGAAAGAGGTCGAGCGATCGGATTGAAAGAAGCTGGTTGGTCGAATCGAGCTGTCGCTGGACATGCGTCGATGTGATGCGGCAATCAGACGATGCTGGAAAGTGTAGGTCAGCAACGGCAGGCATCAGCGTCAGGACGGCAGTGGTCGACCGAGGGCCACAACAGCTCGGGCAGACAGAGCGATTGTCAGAACAGCTGTCACAGCACCGGAGTCGTCGTTATCAACAATCCAGCGTGTGACCCGCACACATGTGTCCACCATGACCATCAACAGACGCCTGAGCGACAGGAATTTGCGCTTGTGCCGCCCGTTACGCCGCTTACCACTCACGCCTGTTCACCGTCAAGTCAGATTACAGTTGAGGCGCGCTCGAGCAACGTGGAACTGCGCTGACTGGGGACGTATAGTCTATAGTGACGAGTCCCGTTTCCAACGGTGCCCTGACGACAACCGCAGACGTGTTTGGAGACGTCCAGGCCAGCGTGGGGATCCTGCCTTGACTATCGCACGCCACAGGGGGTGTTGGTCTGGAGGTGCCATCTCCTTTGATAGCCAGAACCCTCTGGTAGTCATTCGTGGCACACTGACAGCACAGCGGTATGTTGATGACATTCTACGGCCGGTTGTGTTACCGTTCCTTCAGCGACATCCAGGCTTAACTTTCCAACAGGATAATGCCCGGCCGCACACGGCACGTGTTGCTATGGACTGTCTTCAAGCTTGCCCTATCCTTCCTTGGCCAGCTCGGTCGCCTGATCTCTCTCCCATAGAGCACATTTAGGACGTCATGGGAAGGCGATTGCGAACATCCCAGAATGTCGCCGATTTAGCCCAACAGTTAGAGACCATTTGGCACGAAATTCTGCGGGAAATTTATCAGTCCATGCCAAGTCGAGTGACAGCTTGCATCCAGGCCAGGGGTGGACCAACACCTTATTGACGTCCTCACTTTGTAACGCTCTAACTCTGCAATAAATCATTCGATTGTTGTTCTGCACTTTTGATCGTTTGTTTTTCTATGTAAGTTCCTCACATCCACCGATCTTGATCACCAACGGATAATTCCTTCGTGGTGCGTCATTCTTTTGTTGTTGTTGTTTTACAGTGCATTACCGGTATCACCCTGAAATTTTGTACGGTTAAAAAGAACACTACTAGACGTTCGCCTATGAGTGTTTCAAAAACCTGATAAATACAAAACGAACATGGCGGCCAAGCGAAGTTGAAACTTTTAAATAGACTTTAATTGAAGCATCATAATTATGTTACATTGCATTGGTCGCCTGTTGTTGAAGAAATTAAACAGGAGTCCAGTTGATAACGATGTTTGTATCCGAACTGTTTCTTGATCAATCGAAGGTTATGGTCTTCTGTACATAGGCTATGTTTGCTGAATGGGGAATTTTATGCTTATGTAATGTAATAAGTGTACCGGCCCCATGGTGTTGGGGTAGCGCGCCTGCCTCTCGCCCGGAAGCCCCGGGCTCGATTCCCGGCTCCGTCAGGGATTTTAGAAACTGACGTGAGGGCTGGAACGGGGTGCACTCAGCCTCGTGAGGACAATTGAGTAGCTGTCTGACAGTGAAGCAGCGCCCCGATCACGAAAACCAAGAATAACGGCTGAGGGGACCCGATGCGCTGATCACGCATCACCCCTATATCTGCAGGCCAAATGGCTGGGCAGCGGTCGCTTGGTAGGCCTAGGCCCTTCAAGAGCTGTAGTGCAAGGGGTTATTATATAATAAGTGATGTTCTTCTCACATCTAGTGGGACGTGGGTTGGCGACCATGGGACCCCAGCTGAGTCCGGCATTGCTTCCACTTACTTGTGCCGGGCTCCTCTCCGTCATCTTTCCTGTCGACCTCTCTTGGTCAACTCTTGTTCTCTTCCTACCCCGACGGTATTAGGGTATCCGAGGCCTAGGAAGTCTCTTCCTTTTCCGCCTTCATTGACCCTTCTCTCATCTTTTCTGTTACCCTCCTTCTTCGAGGAGTCAGCCTTCTTTTTCTTTTCATTAAGATTCCCACACTGTTTTTGTGAATTGCATCCCCGTGTCTCTAAATTACATTTTGTAAGTATTTACAATCTGACTTAATTTTCGTTCTGGTTTTCATTTCATTGTCATTTACACTCTCACCTAAACCATTAGGGGCCGATAACCTAGATGTTAAGCCCCTTAAAATAACAATTATCAACATCATCGTCATTGAGATTTATACACGATTAAATAAATAAATAAATAATGCTGACGAACACCATAATGTGGTCGAGACAAGTTCAATAAACAGCAGCTGGTGATATAATATTTTATTGACTTTTGGCGGATTACTTTCAATACCATTGGTATTTAACTGAACCATTTCAATTATACAGGGTAATTATCTATGTGCACCCCGATAAACACGGCAACCTAAGCCGGTTGTGACTGGCGAAGATCAGGGGCACGCTTACACGGTTCAGCCGGTGGTAGGTGCGCACTTTTAAATTTTTACCCAACATGTTCAATAATGTCCTCCCCCTCTTGTAACACACACCTGGCATCTTCTGGTGAAAGAATGGACAACAAGCTCATCTAATTTTAGTTGTCTGTTAACTCTTTGATTATTTACGGAGCCTGTTTTCTTGAATCGTTTAGCGAGCCTCCTAATTGTACTGACATTAGGCATAGGTCTTCCTGGAAATATGATTCGAAATTTTCGTCTTGTTTCAGACAACTCACTAAACGATACGAGTCAGTGGAGTGGGGGTATTGTGAGGTCAGCACCTGGCCAGCCAGATGACGCAATAGTTTGCCGCGGTCCACTCAGCCGGCTGACTGATATCGTTAGCTCACAAGTGTTTTGTCATTCACAAGGACGTGTATCTGCAAAGCTTAGACGTTAGTGTTGCACGTTTAGTGAGGTTGGTTGATTTTTAAGTTTAGGGGCTGCGACAACGCGGTCATGTAGCCCCGTGTACTTTGTGTGTGTGTGTGTGTGTGTGTAGAATCTGTCTGATAACCGGTGTTAATTGTGGTGATTGTATTAGTGTGTGTTATCTGTTTTTTAATTTAAGTACTGCAACTTAGAATTTTTCAAATAGTTCCTACTTTTGCCGCCAAGCGCCACCGTCAACGACTACTAGGCCAAGTTCAGAACTTAGCTACTAGACGCCACCGCAGTCGGCTCTTGGCAACGAACATAGAAACCAAAGAGCGTTGTTTACATTCTTAACCTATCCGATTTAGCTTCACACAGGTGCAATTAGTGGAAGGTTCTTTAACATGCCATAAATCTATGACATGGGACCGCCGGCTTTACTTCCCCTCCGAAGAAGGCATACTGAGGGATTTTAACGCTCTTAAAAAATCCGACGATTTCGTCCGGGTTTGAACCCGCTATCTTGGACATAGAAGCTCAGCATGCTACCCACTACGCCACCGAAGCCGCCGCACGTTTAGTGAGTATTGTGATTACTGTGATTGTTGGTCATGCCTAGACACCAATTCACGGACTTTGGTCAATAAATGGGGATATCGAAAACAAAGTCCGTTGAACCAGAATCGTCCGAAAGTATTCGCGGTGATGACTATCAGGTTTTGAATTGAAATATCTTTAAAATACAGTAAGTGTTATTGAGGAACGGTTACAACTGATAAGGTTTATTGGGGGTGGGGGTGGGTGGTCCGTACATGATTCAATTTCATGCTGAGTGGTCCGCAGGCTTCTACGGGTTCAGAACCACTGGATGAGCACACTATTGAACATGTTTGGTAAACAAAAAAAGTGCGCTCAAACCACCGGCTGAACCGTGTACACGCAGCCGCGATCTGTGACAATCAAAGCCAGCTTAGCTCGCCGTGTTTATCGGGGTGCACATGGATAATGACCCTGTATATAGGCCAGCTTAGCTCGCCGTGTTTATCGGGGTGCACATGGATAATGACCCTGTATATAGGCCAGCTTAGCTCGCCGTGTTTATCGGGGTGCACATGGATAATGACCCTGTATATACAGTAGGTCAGCTTAGCTCGCTGTGTTTATCGGGGTGCACATGGTTATTGACCCTGTATATAGTGAACCCTTCAGAATAGCAGTGTTTTATGCAAGAATCTTAGATCAAGGGGTCGCGTTCAGTTCATAGTGTGGTGTTTACGTCCGCCAAACTACGTGCTTTTCTGAGGCAAGGGTTATAGGATGAAAACTATAACTAAGAAAGAAAGGAGACAAAACGTAAGATAATAACTAGATTTAATAACTAATTTGTGCATAAAAGAATAAAACAAACAATAAAATAAACAAATCCTTCCTGAATTTTTCCCTGACATGAATATTTATCACTTTGAGGAGTCAGACAGATCTCCCCTTTTCTAATAAAATGTGGATCCAAGTTCCACTATCTTGCATGTGAATTTATGTTCGCGTGGTGACTATCTACGAGAAATGAGTACTTGGATGATCATTCGTTCACAACGGGTTAACAGCCACGGTGCTCACGAACAATCACCTCGTAAATCAACTTTTATGGCTATGGGCATAACATTAATAAAAATCCTTAAATCTAACTCTGACACACATATTACAACTCTACTATTTACAGGCATCTCTCTGAGACCCTTATTAGCGTGGTGACACACTTAACCAAATGAGCTGCCACAATGGCCAGATACTCAACAACAAGGAAACACAGCGCCGCACGTGACTCACCGGTCACTGACATGGAAAATAAACATAGAATAAACCAACAACAACAAACAACCTGAGTGGTTAAGATTACTTTATATTAACAAAACTGCATGTTAAAGAAACGCTTCGAAGGTTATCGTGTTTCGTAGGCAACTCCCATTTATTTAAACAATTTTACCATTGATCAGTTTCTCACATATATATTTATTTTCAAGAATTTGGGAGCCAGACGTGCACTCCACTAATGAGCTCTGCTTGCGAAACTCAGCCAGCCCTTGTGACCACAACTCACTCACCCTTTCCACATTACCAGTCATGTCCCCCTTCCAGTGTATATAAATAGCCGACCAGCTGAACTGTTATCTCAAGGAATCAACAGCCGCTAACATCTCCTCCCACTCAACATATGGTCAGACAATAATCACATATCCATAATTGTCCTCGCGAGGATACAATATGAATCTGGTACCAAGCTGACAGAAATCAGTCTCTGCTGAAATTCCCGCTTGTAATACCACAAAAATATACTCACAGTACACACATCTGGGACTGACATAACGCCTTTTCACATGGGTCTGCTGAATTAGAGCTCGCAAACATTTAACACAATATTTAAAACCTACGATAGAGCTGAGTACTCTTCGTCACAAATTACATTGCTCCAAAGGCAATAATCACACTGAATCTGATCAATAATAATTCTCAACAAAATTTTTAATTACCCTCCAATCTACTATATAATTATATTAATTCAGTCCTACTTCTGAAACACGACATATCTCCGAGAGACGTTTTTAACCGCACTTCGTAACATAGGCGAACACGGCCGTTCACATAGATACGTTAGTTAACACAACACAAAGAAAAGAACCTTCCCTTAACTACAATTGTGCGAGCTGCTTCCAAACAAAAGTGTGCCAGATCAAAACTAAATATACTACATTAAATCACACAAGCAAAGTATTTACAAAAATATGTCCCATAAACCATAAGTTAATTTAATAAATAATAAAATATTATTTGTACTCATCTCGTGTTGTTGTCACCCGTCAAAGAACATCAGACGCCATTCCCCAACTGGATGGTTCTTTATCTCATAGCAGCCATCTGGACGGACTGTTGAGACTTCCACACTTCTTCTGCATTCATCGATGTCATCCTTGCGCTGATACGAAAATTAGGTTATTATACACTTTATGCCTGACTACTAAATTCGCTTGTTCAGGTACTAAATTCCCTGTCACTGTTCGTTGGCGAATTATCGACGCTACTGTCCCTATAACTATAGTACTATGACTATCTATCACTGAATTTAACACTTTACAATGAATATCTTGTGTCCTCGACACAAATACAAGTCTATCTCTTCAGACGAACAGAATAATAATCTACGTCCGTAGACGCACAGAATAATAGTAATGTCTCCTAGACACACGGAATGAAAGTCAATGTCTTGGCTCTTCGACACACTTATAAATGAACTGGCCCTTGGGTCTAGATGGAGGGGGATTTTATGTAAAAATTTTTCGAAGTAATTGTGATACAGGAATGAAATACATATCACTGAACTCGTAATATTGCACAGGTCAAGAATATGCCCATTAATCCTAGAATCGATCGTAGAGATTTTGTCTAGGCGATTTCCCGCGTGAATACTAGCCACCGCGTACCCCAGCCGGAGTTGGCGCGCAAGTAGGCATTCTCTTCTCATTGGTTCTCCATTTTTCTGTAATTTGGCGGTTTCTAGTAGATCTTGGCGTCTTGGGAGTGTCTATTTTCTTCATCAGCCATTCACGTTACTGCATCATATTTCTTCTAGGCGCGAATATCACAATGAACATACCAGAACCATGTCTCACCGCGCGTCGCTTCTAAAATTGAGGTAGCCACACCTGTCCTTATGATACATCGCTCTGCTATTTCTTTTCATAGCTCAAGTACTTATCCTTTTGTTAAACTGATGCAGGTATGTCCCTACTGTCTCCAACAAATGCTTGAAATTTCCTCATCGCTGTCTGGCTACTTTCATGATGCTGGTTGAAATATTTATTAATTGAAGAAATAAAATAGTAGAATCATTTAACCAACATAGGGTAAAGGGTTCACAACTCTCCCACTCACAAAATTTCGAACTTAGGAATAAAGTCGACAATTTTACAATACTTCCGTAGGCCAATTTGTTTTATTTCCAGAATCACCCCTTTTTCTTACTTGATCTAGGCGCTCCTGTCTTCAATGGCATTTACTCGTTTTCATATCCTGCTTGTCTCTCCCCCTTCCAATCTTGCGTGACGCTCGATGCCTGCGGCAACACCTTACTTGCCTCGTTAATGTTTGTCAACAACAAGTCTACTTCCTCGTTCATCACGTGCCGTACTCAACTGCTCCCCGTTGACTTTGTTGATAGTAGGACGTCCGTATATTCAAACAGCGTCATTATTTCGGCGCTACCATGGTTCACTTCGACGATATTTCTTTAGGTTGGCAGCGTTGTAAACTGACATTGTTCCTGTGCTCAATTCTTTCACTCTGTAAGCATTATTTCCAAGGTTTCTTACGATAGAATAGGGTCCTATGAATTTTTCTCAGAACTTACTAAAGATTTTCTTTTCTGGGTCCGATGTAGCAGGTCGTTTTACCAAAACGAGCTGGTTGACTTCAAGATCACCGTGGAATCTCTTATTTCTTACTCGCCGTAATCTGCGGTCTGCTTGTTTCCTCATGTATTCTCTCGTCCTTTCAATTCTCAGGTCTGGTGCTATCATGGGATCTTGTGGACAGTTAATGATGCTTTTCCACGTTCTTACTGGATACTCGTTCTTGTGTAGGACCATAGGGATTTGTCCTGTTGACTCGTGCCTGGTAGAATTCATGCATGTCTCTACGTCCTTAATTTTATCGACCCATTTGTGGTGTTCGTTCGGAATGAAGATCCTCAAATATGCAGTTACAGATTTAATTACTCTCTCCCTTGGATTAGCTTGGGCATGTCGGATACTGCTTAAAACATGTTTTATACCCATGTCTTCCATTCCTTTCTTGAATTCGGCGCTTGTGAAATAACTGCCGTGATCTGATAATATAAACTCTGGTTTTCCAAGGGTTGGAATAACTCTATTACGAATGCGACTGAGTACCTGCTTCGATGTTGTTTTCTGAATAGGGCATAGTACTACAAACTTAGAAAATACATCAATGCACACTAGCAAATGACGGCAACCTCTCCTTCCCTTCGGAATTGGACCAAGACAGTCCATCGCCAGTAGCTCACATGGTTTTTGAGGTAGCAATGGTCTAGGATATTGCCTCAGTAAATAATTATTCGGCTTTGTTCTCTGACACGGGTCACAAGTTGTAATGACGTCACATATAGTTGTTCTCATACGTGGCCATGTAAATGTCTCTCCTATAGTCGCTTCGCACTTATCTACGCCCACATGACCGTAACTTTCGTGCGTATGCCATGTCAATCCTCGTTGTAACGATGCAGGTACTAATATGCGTAACTTGGTGTGGTCATTATCTACCCATTTGTGTAGCAAATTGTTGACATAAACATATCTTCCTTCTTTGGCTTTCGCTTCTCGAAATGCAGGTGTTCCTGTAGGTAGTTGCTTTTTGAAGTATTTAATTAATAGCATCATCCATGGTTCCGCTTCCTGTTCTCGCTGTATCTCACGTAACTCCTCCAAGAATTCCCGGTCCTTCGGTGTTAACTCCAAGTGTTGTACCATCGCTGTTTCTTCATTATCAGGCTCTGGGTTCCTGCTGAGTGCATCCGGTATCACGTTCATCTTCCCTGGACAATGTTCAATTTCAATGCTGAACTGCTGAATGTATATAGACCAACGTGTCACACGTTCGCTTGCCATTGACGTCTTAAACAAGAATGTTAGTGCCTTGTGGTCAGTTCTGACAACAATAGGGTAACCATAGATTATTCGTTTCCATTGTTGGAGCGCATGAAGGATGGCCAACAATTCTAGCTCGGTTACAGTATAATTCCGCTCGTGCTTACGCAATTTTCGGCTGACAAATGCCAAATATGTTTTGTGCTGCAGGTTAGCTGGATCCTCTTGGTAGAGCATAGCACCTATCCCAATTAGTGAAGCATCCGCTTGGATTATGAATTTGAGCTTTAAATCTGGATAGCCTAATTTAATGCAGTTTTCTAATAGCTGTTTTGTTGCTTGGAATGCCTTCTCACATTCCGCGTTCCATGACCATTTGTTATTTTTCTTTAACATTTCTTGCATTGGAGCTACAGTTTCCGTATAACCTGGACAGTTTTCTTTAAAGAATCCCGTTACGCCTAAGAAAGCCCGAATGTGCTTGACTCTCGTTGGTGTAGGGAAATTCTTTATCGCTTCAATCTTGGCTGGATTTGGCTTCACTCCCTCCTTGTCAATGACGTGACCCAAATATAAGATCTCGCTCTTGAAGAAATGCGATTTCTTCAGGTTTACTTTGAAATTCGAAGCATTCAAGTTGCCCAATACTTTATCTAGATTTTCCATGTGAGTTTCAATGTTGTCGGATGCCAACAGAATGTCGTCAATGTATCGCACCGTCATCTCCTTTACTTCCTCGGTTAGGTTCCGGTCCAGTGCTCGGATTAAAGCACAGCCCGCTGTTTTGACCCCAAAAGGCATTCTGACGAAACAATATGTCTGGTTATCGAATAAGAAGCCAGTTAGAAGCTGTGACTTCTCATCCAATTCAAGATGGTGGAACGAGCTCGTCAGATCGACTGATGAATAAATGCTCTTGTTTTTAAAGCCTTTTAATACGTCTCTGATAATTGGCGCTCTGTCATACTCAGGAAAAATGAGTCTCATGTTGAGATTTCTGGCATCTAAACAAAGTCTAATAGATCCATTTGGTTTTGTGACTGCCAAAATCGCATTTAGATAAGGTGTAGGTGTCTTCCTTATCACTCCAGCTTCTAACATCTCATCTATAATGATTTTAACTTGACCACGATACTTTTCAGGAATTGGGTACAATCTGCTTTTGAAAGGTGACCAGTCCTCGACTTGCATAGAGAACTTGAAATTTAATATTTTCCCAGGTACTGTATCAAATACTGATTTGTGCTTCCTTAAAATCTCTTCCAACTGTTTTCTGTGTTCACCCCCAAGTTGAATGTCATTGAGCCGCTCCTGTAGTAACTCTTCAAATTGTGCATCACTGTCATCTCCTTCTGTTAATAAAGACCATATCTCCTGGGATTCTATCTCCTCATCTAGTTCCACAACAGCCCCTTCTACGATGTTATCTTCCGCCTTTCGTACCTCCTCTTCCGTCTCTTCTGATATTGCTTCCAATGCCCAAGAATTTACATCTCTTCCGGTAGTGATTTCATCCATATGCAATCCCACGTTTTTCAGCTGGTCATATTCTCTAAAACTGACTGTATTCTTGTGTAAATCTATCACTGCTTGATAGTCACAAATGAAATTTGCACCAAGAATTATATTGAAATTCATCTTTGCCATGATAATGAATGTTTGCCCAAAAGTATGTTCCAATATGTTCAGCTCTAAGTATGCCTGACGTTTACAAGTAACGGTGCGTTCAGGAATAACACCCCTCACTTTGAGCTGTGGTACCGGAATTACAGGAATATTCTGAGTCCGTCCCAACTCTCGAACCAAGGCCTCCGATACTAGACTGATCTGTGACCCTGTATCCAATAAACATCTTATATTAATTCCACCAATCCTTGCGTAAATAATGGGTAATTGCCTAATTTCATCGTTCCGTGGTTTCACCGTCTCCTCCAGGCAATCTTCTGGTAAAGCAATCCATTCTTGTATGTTCGCTACTATCCATCCATCTTCAACTTCCGACTGTTGTGTTTGGAGACTGTCTCCTTGATCCAAAATTAACATTTTTTTTTTAGCTCCATTTCGACTCCCATCGTCCTTCTGTCGCTCATGTCCTTGATATTCCTCTTGTCTCAGTAGACTTCCAGCTTCCTCAGTATGTGTATCTGGGTTCTTTCTGTTCCCAATGGCCTTTTCCCATCTTCCTAGCTCTCCACCTTGACTAGCGTGTAACTCCTCTAAGTAATTTTGTGATTGAGCGTGCCTATCATCCCAGTCATCTCGATAGTTACGTTGATCTCCTTGATTTTGATCTCTCCTTCCTTTCCATCTTTGATTGGCATTGTAATCACCGTATCTTCCATAAGGCCTGTCATTCCTTCGATTATCACGCCATTGTTGATATCCTCTCTGTTGGTATCTATTGTTGCCCTGGTATCTATTGTTGTAGTAATTTTCGTTACGCTGATATGGTCTGTTTTCCCCTTCTTCCTGGTTTCGCCTAGGTGTGGAGGTGCTCGTATTAGTACCCTGCGTTTTAGTATTTCCTTGTTTTGTTTTTACGACCTCTGTAGTGTTGACTAATTCCAGCTGTCTTCCTCCTCTAAAATGACTATGAGATGTGGTCTCATCTATTTGCCGTAATATCTGCTCTGCATGTAGGGCCGTACTAACGTTTGCTGCGATTAGCACTTGCTGTACATTAACTGGCATTTGCCTTGCTATTGTCATCACCAAATCTGATTCGTTTAATGGGTAATCCAGATCGCGAAATTTTAGCATTTGCATGTTAAAGAAATCTGAGTATTTCGTCTGCTGGGTAGTTTGATATTTTCTAGAGTAAAGCTCCATTCTTAAACTCTGTTGTATGGCGGGAGACCAGTATTTGCGCAGAAACGCTAAGTTAAAGTCTGACATGGTTCCAAATGTATATTTGAAACTTAAAAACCAGGTGAGAACATTCCCTGATAAAAATCTCTCCATCATTCTCAATCTACGTGCTTCAGGTACCCCAGTGTCATTGAAATGGTCTTCAATCTCTTTGATAAAGGCCTTAGGCGTTACCCCTGAATTTTCTGTGTATTTCTGCGGTTTGTAGTCATTTGAGCGAATTACTTGAATAAGTTGAGTGGGCTGATGACCGTCCTGTGGTGTTGAGCTTCTATCTACGTTCTTACGAAATCCTTCCGTGTTTGTTGTTAATGGGCTCTCTGCTTGAGTCTGACTTCCTGCTATGCTGGGTTGGGAACTATGTGAGTCATCCTGCTTGTCTTTCAATGCTCCCGTTTTAAATATAGACGATTGTTCTAATGAGCGAAGTTCGGCTTTAATGATCCTGTCTGTCTGCTCTTTAAGTCTATTTTTTACCTCTTGCTCCAAAGCTTGAATACGCGTGTGGTTTTCGCCTACTGTTTTAAGAATAGTGGATCTTTCCTCTCTAGAATCAATATTCATTTTCTTCCAATCTTTCCTGATCTGTTCTTTAATCGTGCTTATTTTTTCTTCAATTTGGCTCTTATTTTCATCCTGATTATTTTCTATCTGGCTCAGCCTTTCGTCTAATGTACTCTTAAATTGTTCTTGTTCCGTTTCTAGGCTTTTCCACTGTTCCGCTGATTTTATCTCTAGACGGTCCATATCCTTAATTATGCCGGATATGTTCTCATCTACTGCTGATATTTGTTGTTGAATGACCCTGCCACTTTTCTCCATCTCCTTAAATCGTCCTTCCAACCTATCCTGAGCTATTTTGACCTCGCTTGTATTCATTGTGCATGCTATTTCAATCTGCTCTAATTTAGCTAACACCGTTTCATCGAGAATGCTGAGTTTTTTTTATCAAAAATACTCTCCATTTTTTCAATCTGCTCTAATTGTTTCTCATTATTTTTGCTTACATCACGGGCCAGTAATATCATCTGTTGGTTTGTGTGCTCTTTCATCTCTGCGGTTAACGAAGCTAATTGGTTCGTGTTTTTATTATTTTGCGCCTCTAACTGTGAATTTATAGTGTCATTAATTTCACTCTTTAATAACCTAGCTTGTTCCGCCTGATATTCATTTTGTTCAATTCTACTGTTATTTAACTGTGTCCGCAATGATTCACTTTGTTCTAACAGTTTAGTATTTAGCGATTCACTTTGTTCTGACATTTTCGTATTTAGCGATTCACTTTGTTCTAACATACTAGTGTTTATTTGTTCAGATAATTTTGTATTCAACGCTTCACTTTGCTCTAACATACTAGTGTTTATTTGTTCAGATAATATTGTGTTCAGCGATTCACTTTGTTCTGACAGTTTAGTATTCAACGCTTCACTTTGCTCAAACATACTAGTGTTTATAGATTGACTCTGTTCTGCTAGTTTAGTATCCAACAATTCCTGTGTTCTCCTTGCTGCACTTTCAATGATCTCCTGGATCTGCGCCACCGTTGCCATGTTTTACAATATATATGAGACATATGGGAAATGGCATACGCCAATGCCCTTTGACACGCACATAAATCCAATGCACATTTAATTTCTTTATCCTACTCAGTTCATTTATTTTTACCTTTAATCCCATTAGTTGATTGCATCTCTGAGTAGTTCTAGTTTTACTCAATTTAATCTTAAACCCAAGCACATATTTAGTCATTAAACAGTTATCCTGATCTGATATTAACACTGACTAATTAACAAAGTATTAATTGTCATTTTAGGCTACAGCCTCCTAATATTTCCATGAGTTTGACTTTCTACACAAATCTAGTTTTAACTTTATCATTGGGCGCCCGGTATCACATCTTAATTTTACTTTAATTTAAAAGACAACAACGTGAACCGTATTTTACTTTGCAAACTCCTGATTTTAATTTATCTTTCACACATTTGGCGGTATCCACTTCGCCTCAACTACTTTTAATAAAATATCACTTCCCGGTGATTAAATACTGTCATATCTGCCTGCACTTGCGGCATGCCAGTTTTACTCAAATGCGCCACTATTGACATGTGTAATCTCCCCGTTACACCACAGTGAATAGCCCCACCGTTGGCCGCCAGTTTTCACCTATGAACCCTTCAGAATAGCAGTGTTTTATGCAAGAATCTTAGATCAAGGGGTCGCGTTCAGTTCATAGTGTGGTGTTTACGTCCGCCAAACTACGTGCTTTTCTGAGGCAAGGATTATAGGATGAAAACTATAACTAAGAAAGAAAGGAGACAAAACGTAAGATAATAACTAGATTTAATAACTAATTTGTGCATAAAAGAATAAAACAAACAATAAAATAAACAAATCCTCCCTGAATTTGTCCCTGACATGAATATTTATCACTTTGAGGAGTCAGACAGATCTCCCCTTTTCTAATAAAATGTGGATCCAAGTTCCACTATCTTGCATGTGAATTTATGTTCGCGTGGTGACTATCTACGAGAAATGAGTACTTGGATGATCATTCGTTCACAACGGGTTAACAGCCACGGTGCTCACGAACAATCACCTCGTAAATCAACTTTTATGGCTATGGGCATAACATTAATAAAAATCCTTAAATCTAACTCTGACACACATATTACAACTCTACTATTTACAGGCATCTCTCTGAGACCCTTATTAGCGTGGTGACACACTTAACCAAATGAGCTGCCACAATGGCCAGATACTCAACAACAAGGAAACACAGCGCCGCACGTGACTCACCGGTCACTGACATGGAAAATAAACATAGAATAAACCAACAACAACAAACAACCTGAGTGGTTAAGATTACTTTATATTAACAAAACTGCATGTTAAAGAAACGCTTCGAAGGTTATCGTGTTTCGTAGGCAACTCCCATTTATTTAAACAATTTTACCATTGATCAGTTTCTCACATATATATTTATTTTCAAGAATTTGGGAGCCAGACGTGCACTCCACTAATGAGCTCTGCTTGCGAAACTCAGCCAGCCCTTGTGACCACAACTCACTCACCCTTTCCACATTACCAGTCATGTCCCCCTTCCAGTGTATATAAATAGCCGACCAGCTGAACTGTTATCTCAAGGAATCAACAGCCGCTAACATCTCCTCCCACTCAACATATGGTCAGACAATAATCACATATCCATAATTGTCCTCGCGAGGATACAATATGAATCTGGTACCAAGCTGACAGAAATCAGTCTCTGCTGAAATTCCCGCTTGTAATACCACAAAAATATACTCACAGTACACACATCTGGGACTGACATAACGCCTTTTCACATGGGTCTGCTGAATTAGAGCTCGCAAACATTTAACACAATATTTAAAACCTACGATAGAGCTGAGTACTCTTCGTCACAAATTACATTGCTCCAAAGGCAATAATCACACTGAATCTGATCAATAATAATTCTCAACAAAATTTTTAATTACCCTCCAATCTACTATATAATTATATTAATTCAGTCCTACTTCTGAAACACGACATATCTCCGAGAGACGTTTTTAACCGCACTTCGTAACATAGGCGAACACGGCCGTTCACATAGATACGTTAGTTAACACAACACAAAGAAAAGAACCTTCCCTTAACTACAATTGTGCGAGCTGCTTCCAAACAAAAGTGTGCCAGATCAAAACTAAATATACTACATTAAATCACACAAGCAAAGTATTTACAAAAATATGTCCCATAAACCATAAGTTAATTTAATAAATAATAAAATATTATTTGTACTCATCTCGTGTTGTTGTCACCCGTCAAAGAACATCAGACGCCATTCCCCAACTGGATGGTTCTTTATCTCATAGCAGCCATCTGGACGGACTGTTGAGACTTCCACACTTCTTCTGCATTCATCGATGTCATCCTTGCGCTGATACGAAAATTAGGTTATTATACACTTTATGCCTGACTACTAAATTCGCTTGTTCAGGTACTAAATTCCCTGTCACTGTTCGTTGGCGAATTATCGACGCTACTGTCCCTATAACTATAGTACTATGACTATCTATCACTGAATTTAACACTTTACAATGAATATCTTGTGTCCTCGACACAAATACAAGTCTATCTCTTCAGACGAACAGAATAATAATCTACGTCCGTAGACGCACAGAATAATAGTAATGTCTCCTAGACACACGGAATGAAAGTCAATGTCTTGGCTCTTCGACACACTTATAAATGAACTGGCCCTTGGGTCTAGATGGAGGGGGATTTTATGTAAAAATTTTTCGAAGTAATTGTGATACAGGAATGAAATACATATCACTGAACTCGTAATATTGCACAGGTCAAGAATATGCCCATTAATCCTAGAATCGATCGTAGAGATTTTGTCTAGGCGATTTCCCGCGTGAATACTAGCCACCGCGTACCCCAGCCGGAGTTGGCGCGCAAGTAGGCATTCTCTTCTCATTGGTTCTCCATTTTTCTGTAATTTGGCGGTTTCTAGTAGATCTTGGCGTCTTGGGAGTGTCTATTTTCTTCATCAGCCATTCACGTTACTGCATCATATTTCTTCTAGGCGCGAATATCACAATGAACATACCAGAACCATGTCTCACCGCGCGTCGCTTCTAAAATTGAGGTAGCCACACCTGTCCTTATGATACATCGCTCTGCTATTTCTTTTCATAGCTCAAGTACTTATCCTTTTGTTAAACTGATGCAGGTATGTCCCTACTGTCTCCAACAAATGCTTGAAATTTCCTCATCGCTGTCTGGCTACTTTCATGATGCTGGTTGAAATATTTATTAATTGAAGAAATAAAATAGTAGAATCATTTAACCAACATAGGGTAAAGGGTTCAATAGGTCAGCTTAGCTCGCCGTGTTTATCGAGGTGCACATGGATAATGACCCTGTATATAGGCCAGCTTAGCTCGCCGTGTTTATCGGGGTGCACATGGATAATGACCCTGTATATAGGCCAGCTTAGCTCGCCGTGTTTATCGGGGTGCACATGGATAATGACCCTGTATATAGGCCAGCTTAGCTCGCCGTGTTTATCGGGGTGCACATGGATAATGACCCTGTATATAGGCCAGCTTAGCTCGCCGTGTTTATCGGGGTGCACATGGATAATGACCCTGTATATAGGTCAGCTTAGCTCGCCGTGTTTATCGGGGTGCACATGGATAATGACCCTGTATATAGGTCAGCTTAGCTCGCCGTGTTTATCGGGGTGCACATGGATAATGACCCTGTATATAGGCCAGCTTAGCTCGCCGTGTTTATCGGGGTGCACATGGATAATGACCCTGTATATAGGTCAGCTTAGCTCGCCGTGTTTATCGGGGTGCACATGGATAATGACCCTGTATATAGGCCAGCTTAGCTCGCCGTGTTTATCGGGGTGCACATGGATAATGACCCTGTATATAGGCCAGCTTAGCTCGCCGTGTTTATCGGGGTGCACATGGATAATGACCCTGTATATACAGTAGGTCAGCTTAGCTCGCTGTGTTTATCGGGGTGCACATGGTTATTGACCCTGTATATAGGTCAGCTTAGCTCGCCGTGTTTATCGGGGTGCACATGGATAATGACCCTGTATATAGGCCAGCTTAGCTCGCCGTGTTTATCGGGGTGCACATGGATAATGACCCTGTATATATGCCAGCTTAGCTCGCCGTGTTTATCGGGGTGCACATGGATAATGACCCTGTATATAGGCCAGCTTAGCTCGCCGTGTTTATCGGGGTGCACATGGATAATGATCCTGTATATAGGCCAGCTTAGCTCGCCGTGTTTATCGGGGTGCACATGGATAATGACCCTGTATATAGGTCAGCTTAGCTCGCCGTGTTTATCGGGGTGCACATGGATAATGACCCTGTATATAGGTCAGCTTAGCTCGCCGTGTTTATCGGGGTGCACATGGATAATGACTCTGTATATAGGCCAGCTTAGCTCGCCGTGTTTATCGGGGTGCACATGGATAATGACCCTGTATATAGGTCGTGTGACATATTTTTAAAATACATGTTGTGATTTATTAATCATACTGAGCAGGATCTTTTTATTAGGCTTCACTGTAACTAATAAGCGCATGTATCAGGTGATGGCTGCTCTTGCCCCAATGTCTGGCTATGGTATACTAAATTCTAGTTAAAGAGCTACCTGTTAAAGAAAATCAGTTTGTTTGTACGTGTAAGCGATGGAGTGAGTTGGTTTTTATAAATGTAGGAAACGTATAAGTTGAAAGCAGCACTGTCACTGCTGGTTAAAAGGAAAGTTCATTCAATAAATCAGGAGTATTTAGGTCGAGCAGTAGCCTGCAACTTGTTGTTGTGACAAGTAAATGATATCGTATTACTGTTCGTTCATTGACAAATGGTAACCGTATAAATTTAAAAAACCCAAAGAGTAGTATGGGAACTCTGCAAAAGAAAAGAGAAAATTTAATGATCGTTTGATTCTTCAGTCTTTTAATAATAATAATAATAATAATAATGTTATTGGTTTTACGTCCCTTTTAACTACACTGGCTTTTAGAGACGCCGGGGTGCCGGAATTTTGCCCCGAAGGCGATCTTTAACGTGCCAGTAAATGTACTGACACGGCTCCCTCACATTTGCGCACCCTCAAATGTCAGCTGACTGCGCTTCAGTCTTTTCACTGGCTTGATGCATCTCTCAATTCCTCCCTGTACTGAGGTAATCGTTTCATCTCTACAGAGCAACCATACCTTACATGCAATGATGATGATGATAATTGTTGCTTTCAGGGGCCTAACATCGAGGTAATCGGCCCCTAATGGTCTGGGTGATAGCCAAAATCACAATGAAATGAAAACCAGAACGAAAACCAACGTAGACTGAAAACACTCACAAAAGGCAAGTTAAAGGAGAAAGACTGACATAGTGGAATTTAGATGGAAAGGACGCCAAAAAAAAAAAACGAAGTTTAGATTCAAAATGCTTACAAAATGCAATTTAGATTCAAAATGCCACCCAAGTTCGAAAATACGTGCACAAAGCAATTGAGGTTGAAAATACTTACAAAATGCAAGAATCGAAAATGCTTACGAAATGCAATTTAGATTGTAAATACTCACAAGAGGTAAATTTATATGAAAAAAGCTTACAAAATTGAATTTAGATTCAAAATACTCACAAAAAGGCAAGTTAGATTCAAAATACTTTCAAAATGTAATTGAAATTCAAAATAGCCATGAAATGCAATTTAGATTTAAACTACGTGCATAATGCAATTTAAATTGTAAAAACTCACAAAACGGAATTGAGATTGAAAAGACGTACAAAATGAAAAGAAAAAGAAGGCGAGACCCTCGAAGAATGAGGGATCGGTAAAGATGAGAGAAGGGCCAATTAAGGCGGGAAAGGAAGAAACTCCCTAGGCCCCGGATACCGTCGGGGTCGGAAGAGAACAAGTGGCCGACAGAAAAGAAGACGGAGAGGTGCCCAGCACAAGTAAGTTGAAGCAATGCTGGACTCAGCTGGGCCCCGTGGTCGCCAACCCACATCCTACTAGATGTGAGCCCCTGGGGGGACTAAGCAATGAGGCGGCTCAAATAGTTAGCCTACTAAAAATGCAGTTGGTAGTTTTGAAAACCTCTGCATCCCTGTCATCTGAAAAGCTTCAAATTGGCGAGTATCCCACCGCGCAGTGGGAAGTCTATCGCAGCTGGCTCTCATGTCGCTGTCAATGTTTGATGAACAGGCTCGCTGCAGCTCTGATTGAAGATCGTGACCGACTCACTCACAAACAAACAAGCTCTATCTGATGCTGTTCAACCACATTCTAATTTGAAATGACAGGTTTAATTACAGGTAGTGCGTCATATCACAGCTATGATCCACCTGGCGCAGACGAAAACAGTGTGATTCTTCTTCTCTTGCTTTCTTCATCGTTCCTTCTTTCCTACGGGAGAATAAACGAATTGCAAGAAAAACAAGTGGTATTCCCAAGGTGTTCTTTATTGGCGTCCACGATATATACATCTGTTCAGGAGTTACATTTGGCGTATTTTATTGCGCTTTAGATTGAAACCACATAATATTGTTTATGTTCGACGATGTCGAAATGTAAATATCTGTATCAAAAAGGGGTTCATTAAAGTAGACTACTACTTTTCATTATGATACAGTTGTTTGACCAATTAGATAATTAGATGCGCTGAGTTCCACGGCCTTGTAATTTAAAATTCACTGCCTGGCCTAGTGTCTAAGTAGGGTAATCGAGGTTGCCATGGACAAATACAAGGCATTCTCTGCGTCACATGCGCTCTGTTCAGTACATAAAACTGGCGAAATCTCGACAGATATTGATGAATATTTATGTTCGAACATAAAATAGTTATAATAATTATCGTCGAACATCAACAGTCGTATGCAACTTGCCTATAATGTTAATTAAGACAATCGTATGGAAATTATATAGCTCGCTTCACTCGTTTTATAAACATACTCGTGCCTTAATTATTGCCATTATAGACTAGTTGCATAACGTAGTATTTCTTCACTTTCAGCGTTACACGCGATTGTCTGTTCGCTTTCAGCGTATTCTCTTGGTTTCGGGCAGTTGGAGCCGGTAGGTGTCTTACAGAATGTTGTGGGAACGCCCGGGAACCCGGTTTGCATGGACATTAATCACGTGTTCTTCCCTGTTATCTGGTGCCTCGTATCGCCCGCTATTACACTGCATGTTCGGCGTGACTCAGCTGGATGCCCGAGTCCGCCTATTAGAAGAGTGTTTATGCTGGCTTGGGACATACTGGGCATCATCCACGTGTAGCCTACTAGGGTGTTTTTGTGATGACTGTAATTACCGAGTCGAGGATTGGATATTTGCCTGGAGGTAGTGTGGCAAAACAGCCGGCCCCGTGCTGTTGAGGTAGCGCGTCAGCCTCTTACCCGGAGGCCCCGGGTTCGATTCCCGCCTCCGTCAGGGATTTTAGAAGCTGACGTGAGGGCTGAAACGGGGTGCACACCACACCACTTCATGACGACAATTGAGCAGCTCTCAGACAGTGAGGCAGCCTCCCAGTCACGAAAACCAAGATTAACGGCCGAGGGATCCGATGCGCTGACCATGTGTCATGCCAATATGTCTGCTTGCCACGGTGGGTGTCGAACTACCAATAGGATACTAGGAAAGAAGACAGAGGGGAGGCCGGCACAAATAAGTGGAAGGAATGCCCGACTCAGCTGGGGTCCCGTGGTCGCCAACCCACGTCCCACTAGACGTGAGCCGCTGGGGACTAATTTAGTTCAATTGTTCACATAACCTCAAGATGGCGGCTATGCGCAATTTTAAAATCTGATTTTCATTTCTTGTGTCCTAATCATGCGATTGAAGTTAGAATACTACACCTACAACATAATCTTCATGTAATGGTACATAACTCGAAGACCTACATATATAAAAATCCAACATGGCGACCATCCGAAATATTTATACTGTTCTCAATATCTACGAATCTATTACAGCAATCAAACTGAAATCTTGTGTCTTGATAGGGGCAATTAACATAAGGTTTTGAACATTCCCGAAGGGAATATGATGTAGTTTCCATTTGAGCGGATGAACTATCAATAAATGATAAAAATGGTCCGGTTAGCTAAAACAATGCCAGCGTTTTGCCCCAGTGTGCCGTTGGGCTCGTCAGTTGGTACTGACACACCTCACCAATACGCGTGGCTAGCACACACTGAGAAGGCCATGCAAGACACAAAATACAAGTAAGTTACTATTGACTTCACGAGCATGCCAATGTGCTACGGGAGTTAAACTCCCTTTCATAGGTTGCGTTCACGGTAGCAAACAGTTGATCAACTGCTCCAAAGCTGATGCATCGGGAGCGGGATCAGGTTTTACGTGTACCTATGAACGGTTTGCTCCATCTGGTCTGTAGCAGCGCGCGTTGTTCGAAAGTGGACAAGGGCGATGTACTATCCTCGAGCCTGCGATGTTGAAATTATCAGATAATCTTGTGAGAGTGAATGCTGATATTAGATCAGTATCTAATTCACCTTTAGTTTTGCAACTCGGAACGAGATTGGTCTGAAACTATGTACCGGAGGTTGTGAACATGTATCAAACCATACCTTGCTCCCGATAATATAAGGCCTACGTACGTAAATTTCTGCCTTTCTGATACGGCATTTATTGTGTTATGCTAGTTCGGCTACAGTAAAAAACTTAACAGTTTAACGTCTATTAAGGTTAACGGTATATCCCAAGACTTATGATAATTGAAGTAATTTTAATCCCTTCAAATTGAACAAGGTAGGTTAGGCCTATGTCTCAATAGACCGAATATTTATTCAAGAATATCAATATAGCTTTGATTTTATTAATGTAGGGTTATAACCTATGATAATGGTCAAGAATCTGTAAGTCTAGCAGTAAACCTCTTACCAGTCATCCACACATGATGACTTCATTATTTGTTAGCATTGCTTCATCTATTTAATTTGTTCCTAGGTATCCTTCATGCGGATACTTTCCTGCTTCTTATATCTTTTCTTTTTCACTCTAGTTTTCTTCTCAAGGATTTGAAGCTTTTGGATTTATTCATCAGCTTAACTGTGCTATACAGATTTTAGTTACTGTACTATAAAAATTAATTGTATTTACACAAAAATCAGGTTAGATAGCAAAATTAATTTGAAACATTACAAGAATATAAATCACATTGTCCCTACCTGTCAACTAGAGGCATTTATCTGGACCATTACCCTTCCCCTATCTAATAAGGTCAGATGACCTCAAGGATCCACACTTTAAAATTATAACCAGCATCTAGAAATAACATTTCTGGGTCCCTCATTTAAAGCTAAGGAAATCATGGTATGAGCCTGTATTATCCTTGTTATGCCTTACTTAATTACACCCCAATATCAGTACTTAAAAAGAAAGGCACAACATGAACTGTTGATGGATTAACTTAGTCTCTTACTTGGCAGTCCATTCTCCTCCTATCAATACACAACTGGTTTCCATACCATATTCCCTATATGCTACTGTTCATCTAATGAAAATGAAAAATGTTAGGCTACAGATTTTTGGTTGAAAACAGTTGTCTAAAAGATGCTTTCACCATTTATTTTTTAATAGATCATGTCATCAAATGGTCCACTAACATAGAAAGAATTAAAAAAATAGGAGATTTTAAAATTATTGCTACCTAAGTCTGGACAGTACAGAATGAGGTAGAGGAAACTACACTGCAAAAATATAAACTGAAAAAAATAAGACATAAAAATCAGGAAAGTACCAGGATGAATGACACCTAGGAACAAAGATAAATGAAGCAGTGCTAAGGAATACATCTTTTCTGTGATAATTTGAAGCCATTCTTTTTTTTTTTCAGTGTTGCCTATACAGATTGTCTTTGCTGCTTCTCAGTCGGTCAACATGGGGTACAAAATTATTATGTAAACCTACTCCTGGAAACAGTTACATGTATTAGTTGCCCATTGCCCATTTAAGTGTGATAACTAACTAATACATGTAATTTTTTCCAGGAGTGTGTTTATATATTTATAATTTTGTACCCGAAAAGCAGCAATGACTACATTTTATCTTGAATTTCAGTACATAATCATTACCAGCTGCTTGATGTACGATACTGGTACTTCATTGGGGCTTGGCTAGTGGGCTCGTACAATTACATACCATTACCGATGGTAACATTCATGACTCATCACTCTCTTAAAGGCATTGATACTTGGTTACTAACAATTCCCTTTGTTGCTCAATATGTGCCTGGTAGAGAGATGGTTGGCACGAATCAGCAAACTAAATGTTAAAAGAAGTAATATCTTCCACCTAGGCTTATTACCAGATTGAATACAAATGAAACTACAGTACAGCAAAACTATAGGTGCAGTTTTGTAACAAACATAGTTCATTCAGTCACCGTACAAGAACATCAGGTCTTCTGTGGTCAGCAGCAAATACTGCTGTGTGATAGAATATGCAGATTATAAAGTGAAGCATCACTGTAATGAGGTGTTAAAATTCAGGCAAGCTGTGATAAGGTAAGAAAATATTAGACAAACTGGGTAAGTGCTGTGTTGAACAGTGCTCAATCTTCTCTGCTTGTGTAAGAAGAGAAATATATTATATTTCTTGAGTTGCAGTACATAGGCCTTACATTACCAGCTTCTTGGTAGCCTACTGCAGTGAACCTAGGCTAGTGAGCTTGCCTAATTGTAGCCTATACTGTACAGTACTAGTAGGCAATATTCATGAAATCTCACTCCCTTTAATTTATCATTTTACTAACAATTTCCTTTACAGGTTACTAAGCTTGTAACTTAAAGCCTCCTTCCCAATCCTAGCCTCAGTTAAAAATACATGCACTACTACTGACACCACATTATTTTGAAATGTATCCTGTAGCCTAGGCTACTGTTAAAATATAGATCAATATGTAGCATACACACAAGAGAGTGAGTAAAATAATTAGCCTTATGTCACAATTTCTAAATCCATTCTCATAATGCATTTTACTTAATAGTCAGTTCCTATTTGAGTACAGAGACCTAACCTGTCCCCTGAGAGAAAATCATCGCTCGTTTGACAAAAGGAAGTCAAGGATGGAAATTTTGGTGTTGGATTAGTTGAAGCATGGACAAAATACAGTATGTGCATACAATAATTGTCACAAAATGTTAATACCCAGGCATGTTGAAATACGGTAAGTGAAGGAAATAAGGACAAACTGGGTAAGTGCTACTGTATGTAGAAGAGTGCTTAATTTTCTCTCCTTGTGTACGAAAAGAAATGTATATACAGTGTATATATTTATATTATATCTTGAGTTTCAGTGCATAATCATTCCCAGCTTCTTGATGTATGGTACTGGTAGCCTACTGCAGTGAACATTGGCTATTGAGCATGCCCAATTATAGCCAATGGTACCAGTATGGTAGGTAATATTCATTACATTGAAAGGAATGTGGCTGTTTAATCTAGACCTGAACAGCAACCGAGAAGCAAGATAACTGTTAAGATAAGACTGCTAATGCCATGAAAAGAAAAGTAATGGTTACCGGTACTTGAAATGCTTACCAAGGGAAGCTGGTTTCTTTCAAACATAGAAACATATTTATAGGGTAGGGCCTATACATGACCAAATTAACTTCATACAGTCCAAGCTGAAAGCCAGAGGGGGGGGGGAGGCTAATCTAGACCTAAACAGCATCCAAGAAGCAAGAGAACTGTTAAGATAAGTCTGATAATACCATGAAAAGAAAAATACTGATAGGCTACTAGTATTTCCCAGTCATTACATTCTGATCAGCCAAACACTCAGTTTTCTATTGGAAGAATCACCTAATAATGCAGGCACAGACAGACAGACCTACGGTAATTCTTATATCCTATTGCATACTAATCCTTAACCCAACAAGTACCGGTATCCTACGGTATTGAAATAATTCAGAATTTGGGGTAGGCCCAGTACAATGCAGGTATTTTTTATACAGTACCGGTAGCCTGTGCTTGCTCCAAATGAAAGGTATTTTTTATACAGTATCGGTAGCCTAGAAGTTTGATTCTCTCTATACTGCCTACACAACAATATATTCGTCGAGGTACAGTATTTAGCCCAAAGCATAGGTTAAAATCGTATTTTCAGACCAAATTACCCCCAGACAAGTGATGAAAAAACGCTGAAACATTGATTTAAAAACTTTAAAGATGCACATTGCCACTAAAAAGGAAACCACATACCTGAATTCATATAATTTTTAATACTTGGAACAAAAGAAAGGCTGTAACATCCGATATATCAGGTTATGTTGTTTCACACATAGGTTAAAATTTGTCGCAACTGCGGTCCGTAAATCGGAATAAAGATATATCACGAATTTAACACAATGCAGGTCATTTCATAGGCTATAGAGGGACCGTGATGTTGTGTTCTTCATTATTATTTCAGTATTCATCAGTTCAGGAACTATTTTGAGCGATTTCCACAATGTTTACATTTGTTTTCAAATCTACTTCATGCTATACGCCATGTTGGTTTTAAACATGTTCCGTGGATGGAGCGAAGTTTTTCTACGCTCCATAAAATGGCGTCCGCTCCATGGAACATGTTTAGGGAGCGCTCCATCACACCGCGTTCACAGCGTACTTTCTTCAACAGTTCATCAACTGTTTGCTACCGTGAACGCAACCATAAAAACAAAAGCCTGTAGAAACTGACGAGCCCAACGGCACACTGGGGCGAAACGCTCGCATTGTTTGAGCTAACCGGACCATTTTTATCATTTATTGATAAAGGCCATTAACATAAGTAGGATATATGAAAATAGGCTGTATAGTTCTTCACGGAACTACTTGTTTTTAAATGAATTATCTTGGGAAATCCGGCAAGTGAACCCAGGATCCTGAGACTAGAATCTTTTCACACTGTGGTTTCGAAACTTTGCATTATTTAATGACATTTTCACGCGCTATGAGTTTAGATAGCAAATGCTGCAACTATGTTACGCAAAGGCGAGATAGGCTACTGTATGCTATGAGGGGCTGAGATTTGAAGCTGACACGCGATTCCTCACGTAAATAATTTACAATGCAAGTGTCTCCCAGCTGTGACGTGGTCACGCGATGCGTCGCACGTTCCGCTCCAAGACTTCTCGTTTAAATATATTGTCACTTGCCGTGAGAAGACTCATAAAACTTTCATCAAATTTGTTGGGGTGCCACTTATAATAATATCCTGCTCTTCTTTTCCAAGATTTTTCTCCTGATTGGTCACCCCTCCCAGCCATGCCGTCCAACACAACAAGTCATGTAGAGAAGTTGGTATTCAGAAGGGTGTAAGGCAAGGCTGCAACTTATCAGCCATACTTTTCAATCTGTACATTGAAATTGAAACTTATTAATGTCAAGTTAATTACAATTAGGACCAAAAGTCCCTTTAGCTGCAACTAACTGCCGCTACTATACAAGTCCCTTTAGCTGCAACTAACTGCCGCTACTATACAAGTCCCTTTAGCTGCAACTAACTGCCGCTACAATACAAGTCCCTTTAGCTGCAACTAACTGCCGCTACTATACAAGTCCCTTTAGCTGCAACTAACTGCCGCTACTATACAAGTCCCTGTAGCTGCAACTAACTGCCGCTACTGTACAAGTCCCTTTAGCTGCAACTAACTGCCACTACTATACAAGTCCCTTTAGCTGCAACTAACTGCCGCTACTATACAAGTCCCTTTAGCTGCAACTAACTGCCGCTACTATACAAGTCCCCTTAGCTGCAACTAACTGCCGCTATTATACAAGTCCCTTTAGCTGCAACTAACTGCCGCTACTATACAAGTCCCTTTAGCTGCAACCAACTGCCGCTATTATACAAGTCCCTTTAGCTGCAACTAACTGCCGCTACTATACAAGTCCCTTTAGCTGCAACCAACTGCCGCTACTATACAAGTCCCTTTAGCTGCAACTAACTGCCGCTACTATACAAGTCCCTTTAGCTGCAACTAACTGCCGCTACTATACAAGTCCCTTTAGCTGCAACTAACTGCCGCTACTATACAAGTCCCTTTAGCTGCAACTAACTGCCGCTACTATACAAGTCCCTTTAGCTGCAACTAACTGCCACTACTATACAAGTCCCTTTAGCTGCAACTAACTGCCGCTACTATACAAGTTCCTTTAGCTGCAACTAACTGCCGCTACTATACAAGTTCCTTTAGCTGCAACTAACTGCCACTACTATACAAGTCCCTTTAGCTGCAACTAACTGCCGCTACTATACAAGTTCCTTTAGCTGCAACTAACTGCCGCTACTATACAAGTTCCTTTAGCTGCAACTAACTGCCACTACTATACAAGTCCCTTTAGCTGCAACTAACTGCCGCTATTATACAAGTTCCTTTAGCTGCAACTAACTGCCGCTACTATACAAGTTCCTTTAGCTGCAACTAACTGTCACTACTATACAAGTCCCTTTAGCTGCAACTAACTGCCGCTACTATACAAGTTCCTTTAGCTGCAACTAACTGCCGCTACTATACAAGTCCCTTTAGCTGCAGCTAACTGCCGCTACTATACAAGTCCCTTTAGCTGCAACTAACTGCCGCTACTATACAAGTCCCTTTAGCTGCAACTAACTGCCGCTACTATACAAGTTCCTTTAGCTGCAACTAACTGCCGCTACTATACAAGTTCCTTTAGCTGCAACTAACTGCCACTACTATACAAGTCCCTTTAGCTGCAACTAACTGCCGCTACTATACAAGTCCCTTTAGCTGCAACTAACTGCCGCTACTATACAAGTCCCTTTAGCTGCAACTAACTGCCGCTACTATACAAGTCCCTTTAGCTGCAACTAACTGCCGCTACTATACATGTCCCTTTAGCTGCAACTAACTGCCGCTACTATACAAGTCCCTTTAGCTGCAACTAACTGCCGCTACTATACAAGTCCCTTTAGCTGCAACTAACTGCTGCTACTATACAAGTCCCTTTAGCTGCAACCAACTACCGCTACTATACAAGTCCCTTTAGCTGTAACTAACTGCCGCTACTATACAAGTCCCTTTAGCTGCAACTAACTGCCGCTACTATACAAGTCCTTTTAGCTGCAACTAACTGCCGCTACTATACAAGTCCCTTTAGCTGCAACTAACTGCCGCTACTATACAAGTTCCTTTAGCTGCAACTAACTGCCGCTACTATACAAGTCCCTTTTGCTGCAACTAACTGCCGCTACTATACAAGTCCCTTTAGCTGCAACTAACTGCCGCTACTATACAAGTCCCTTTAGCTGCAACCAACTGCCGCTACTATACAAGTCCCTTTAGCTGCAACTTACTGCCGCTACTATACAAGTCCCTTTAGCTGCAACTAACTGCCGCTACTATACAAGTCCCTTTAGCTGCAACTAACTGCCGCTACTATACAAGTCCCTTTAGCTGCAACTAACTGCCGCTACTATACAAGTCCCTTTAGCTGCAACTAACTGCCGCTACTATACAAGTCCCTTTAGCTGCAACTATCTGCCGCTACTATACAAGTCCCTTTAGCTGCAACTAACTGCCGCTACTATACAAGTCCCTTTAGCTGCAACTAACTGCCGCTACTATACAAGTCCCTTTAGCTGCAACCAACTGCCGCTACTATACAAGTCCCTTTAGCTGCAACTAACTGCCGCTACTATACAAGTCCCTTTAGCTGCAACTAACTGCCGCTACTATACAAGTCCCTTTAGCTGCAACTAACTGCCGCTACTATACAAGTCCCTTTAGCTGCAACTAACTGCCGCTACTATACAAGTCCCTTTAGCTGCAACTAACTGCCGCTACTATACAAGTCCCTTTAGCTGCAACTAACTGCCGCTACTATACAAGTCCCTTTAGCTGCAACTAACTGCCGCTACTATACAAGTCCCTTTAGCTGCAACTAACTGCCGCTACTATACAAGTCCCTTTAGCTGCAACTAACTGCCGCTACTATACAAGTTTCCTTCATACATAGTCTTAGATTAACCTAATTAAACTAAAAAAGTGACAGTCAGTCTGAAAGACTGGACTTTGTATCATTTTAAATGCTACAAATGCTGAAAAATGCTAGAAAGGCTGGAGGCTTCTCGCTTCTCTCGAAGCCAAACACTCTTGACATGTTAGAAAATTATATGCATAATACTTATCTGGCTTTATAAGACTTTACCTTGTTTCAAATTACTCGCGAACGGCAAGTGCAAACTAAGGGCAAAGCAAGGTCAAGTGCGCGGAGGGAGATGGCTGGATGACGTGCCCGTTCCATCCAGTCTAAAAACACTTATAGTGGGCGATGTATTGAAGATGGAGATATGCTCTCGCTAACTTTGTTGTAGAACT
Source organism: Meconema thalassinum (assembly GCA_946902985.2). Taxonomy (NCBI): domain Eukaryota; kingdom Metazoa; phylum Arthropoda; class Insecta; order Orthoptera; family Tettigoniidae; genus Meconema; species Meconema thalassinum. The sequence goes on along the minus strand of OX336399.1, from coordinate 11,846,803 downwards.
TTTCATACTGACCAATTCTTACGCTCATAGTATATTGATATTTTTAACGGTTTGCCCAGCGTAAGCTTAAGAAGCGCACGGACGCCAAGTTTGTTTTCGACTTTTTCACTGAAATCGTTACTGCTTGGCTTCCTTTGATCATACATAAATTATTTTCTACAGAATCTTTCCTCGAGATATCCTTTACAGAATGGTGAAAACCGCATTAAAATCCATCCAGTGGTTCTCGAGATTACCCGTGACATCCAAAAATCGGGGATTTTTGTCTTATACTAACGAACTAGAGATTGTCGGGGAACACATGCACCAAGCGGTACTATGACGTCACACACCTCAGTGCATCTGGGTACATTTCGTCCCGTCACTGTAACGTAACGCCAGACCCCAGCGTAACGACGAATTCGACAAGATCATTTAAAAAGATAAAACTTCGGAAAGAAAGAAATATATACAAAACTGTTTTTACCTACTTAATTTATATGAAGTAATACTACAATGTTATACCCTATGTTTTAATAATAACATAGATAATAGGAGTGAATATGTGATTTCTGAGACTTGACACTTCTCTGCCATACTTCGCTCAGTCTTAAATTCTTATATATTTTTGAGGCATTAACCACAAATGATTTATTACCTTTCATTGGATGGTGCTGAGGGATCTGCAAGGTTGTAGCTGTGAATCTATTGTTCCGAACATGCACTCGAGTCATTTGAACAAAGGATTTAAGAGGGTGTATTAGTTTTTAAAATTCTCAATAGTAGGTAAGAAGTCGAGTACGACCGTCTTTCCTTAAGTTGAACTAGTAATGATGGAAATTAGAGAAAAAATTTAAGTAGGAGTAAAGATAGAAGGATAAATAATTATAACTCTGGGATTTGCTGATGACATCGTCATCATAGCTGATTCAGCAGAGGGTTTGAATGAGTTTTTAAATGGTATGGAATCCGTGTTGACGAAAGAACTCACGATGAAAATCTATAAATGTAAAACCTACAAAGAATTGGAATGCAGCCGAACGAAATCAGAAACCCCTATGGACATCAAATTGTCTGGTTAAAAAGCTAAAGGAAGCAGTGACATGAAAGGCAGATAGGTAGGGAAATAGGAGAGGCTCTACTTCAAAGATGATGATGATGATGATGATGATGATGATGAAAATTGTTGTTTCATGGGGCCTAACAGCTAGGTTATCGGCCCCTAATGATCTGGGTGATAGCGAAAATTATAATGAAATGGAAACCAGAACGAAAATTAAGTGAGACGGAAAATACTTACAAAAAGGAACTCAGATTGAAACAAGTAACAAAACGTTCTTACAAAAGGGAATTTAGAACGAACAGATTCACAAAAGGAATAGATTGAAAAAAAAGACGCACAAAATGTAGGCTAGGTTCAAAATACGTACAAAATGTGCAATGTAGAGACGAAATACTTACAAAATGTGCAATGTAGAGACGAAATACTTACAAAATGCAAAGGAGATCGAAAAAACGTATAAAATGCAATTGAAATTCAAAATACTTGCAAAATGCCCACCACACAAAATGCAATTTAGATTTAAAGATCTTGCGAAATGCGGTTTTGGGTGAAAATACTTACAACATGCAATTGAAATTCAAAAAACTCACTAAAATGCCCTGCACCTACATTGAAAGACTTACTAAAAAGCAATTTAGATGGTCAATCTTCACAAAATGAAATTGAGGTTGAAAACAATCGCGAAATGCTATTTAGATCGAAAAAACTTACAAAATGCTACGTAGATTAAAAATACCTACAAAATGTAATGTAGATACAAAAAAAACCTTAAGGGAATTTAGATAAACGGGGAGCCAATTACCAAAAACAATGCAGAAATCTTAAAGAGAAAAGAAATAGGCCTATAACGAAAAGAAAACAAGAGGTCTGACCCCTCGAAGAAGGAGGGTATCAGGAAAGATGAGACAAGGGCCAATTAAGGCGGGAAAGTGAAAGACTCCCTAGGCCTCGGATACCCTAATACCGTCGGGGTCGGAAAAGAACAAGAGTTGACCAAGGAAGGTCGACAGGAAAGAAGACGGAGAGGAGCCCGGCACAAGTGGAAGCAATGCCGGACTCATCTGGGGTCCCGTGGTCGCCAACCCACGTCCCACAAGATGTGAGCCCCTGGGGGACTTCTTCAAAGACACTGGATAAAGGAGGGGGAATGAACCCGGTTCTCGAACTTACCAGCTGTGAGTCCTTGAGGATGTAGTTAACCAGGGCGCACGATGCACCCTACCTCCATTAGAAGATACCACTAAAACAATGGAAGGGGTTTGACCCCCTGAGGATGTCAGAAAGGACGAGGGTCAATATGGAGGGGGAAAATGAAAGGCACCCTTGGACTCAAATAGTCAAATAGTATTCAGGTGCCCGTGGCGCCACTGTGTGAATAAGATTCTGATTGTTTAAGAAAGATTTCACCTTCACCTTCATCATCTTCATCTTCATCTTCCCCCAGGGGCTCACACCTACTGGGTCATACGAAGTTCGCATGTCAAAGAACCCATTTGAATTCAGTAGGCCGTGTTCATAATGGCAAAATTAATCTCGGGAGTTTCCGCCAACACAAAGTTCCTCATTTCTCTACTAGAAAGCGCTATAGTGTTCATTAGAGGAAAATTATTGCGTAGGTTCATTATTCAAACTTTCACATCGATCGCATGATTACGACACAAGAAATAAAAACTTAGTTTTAAAATTAGCAAAGCCGCCATCTTGAGGTTATGTAAACAATTGATCTAAATTATATACCAGTGTATTACAATGGGTATAAACATTTGCTGTACCAGATTTCATTGCGTTTGGAACATTAAAGCGTGAGAAAGGTCTATTTAAAATTTTCAAATTCGCTTGGCCGCCATGTTCGTTTTGTAGTTTACCGGTTTTTGAAAGTCTTATAGATGAACTTCCAGTAGTGCCCTTTACCTCCGTACAAAATTTCAGGGTGATACCGCCAATAGTTTCAGAGATATAGAATGCCGGTGAAATATTTCGCACATCCGCCATCTTGTGGTTATGTAAACAATTGCACCAAGTTAGATGTCGGTGCATTACAATGTGTATAAATATATACTGTACCAAGTTTTATTGCGTTTGGTTGGTTAAATCTATTTAAAAGTCGCAAATTCACGTGGCCGCCATGTTGGTTTTGAGTTACCAGAGTTTCAAAAGTTACATAGGTGAACTTCTAGTAGTTTCCTTTATCACCGTAAAATATTTCGCACAGCCGCCATGTTGGATTGGTGAGACGTAACAAAATTTGAGGGCACGGTCGCGGTCGCCCGGAATAGTGCTATGAACTTACAGAGTTTGATTGAAATCGCTCCAGCCGTTTAGAAGTTATTAGGGGGGACACACACCATCACACACGCCATCACACACACACGCACACACAGACAGACACACGGACAAAAGGTGATCTCAGAAGCCTATTTTTTCATAAATGAAAATAGGCTAAAAATGAGGAAAAAGTAGACTTATGAGATCGATCTGGGCAAATTTGCGTCTGTCTGTCCTTCTGTCTGTCTGTCTGGCTGTGTGTGTGTGTGTACCCCTATCAACTTCTAAACGACTACAGCTATCAAAACAAAATTTGGTATGAGTCAAGATTTATTAATACCTGAATATCTCAATGCCGTATTTGAGAAAGATGTCAGTGCTACCAACTGCCGAAAAATCGCAACTGAAATTTGATTTCCATGTTGGATATCCTGGAAGGTATGCATGGGAGCTTTTTCAAAATTGGTACACGTATAGGTAATACTAGTTCAGTTTAATTTCCGGGAGGCCATATATGACAGTGTAACCAAAATGATTCTAAGTCTGCTGGCATGTCCAATTTGAAATGCATATAACTTCTATACTATCAATTGGAATTCAACCAAACTTCGTATGTACTATGTATACATAAACACATGTGACTGAGCGTACTCTTAACAGCCACCAGAGCTGCCAACTGTTAATGAATGCTCTCAATTTCTTTGATCAAAATACCAATCTATCAGAAAGTATGCAAGCCGACAGCTTTAAACTATGCACACGTATAGTACCTGACATTCTATATTAATTTGGAGTAACTAATATACGTCAGTGCTACCAACATGATTCTAAGCCAGCTGATAGGTCCAATTTTAAATACATGTAACTTGTATACTAGCATTTGGATTTAAACCAAATTTCGTATGTGCTATGTGTACCATAACAGATATGACTATGCGTATTCTTAAGGGCAATCAGGGCTGCCAACTGTTAATAAATGCTGTCTCTATTTTGTTACCCTAATATCAATATATCAGAAAGTATGCAAACCAATAGCTCTAAATTTTGCACACGTATAGTACCTGGCATTCTAGATTAATTTGGAGTAACTAATATACGTCAGTGCTGCCAACATGATTCTAGGCCTGCTGATAGGTCCAATTTTAAAATGCATGTAACTTCTATACTAACTAATGGATTTCATTCAAAATTGGCACAACAATAGATCATACTATTTCAGATCATTTCTGACCAACACATGCATTACATTGTTGCCAACATGATTTTACGTGCGCTGTTAGATCCAATGTTTAACTGCATGTAACGTCCATGCTATCCATTGGACTTCAACCAAATTTTGTATTCTGTACCTTAAGAGATGGAACTAACAATATATTCAGTCACCAGGGGTGCCAACTGTAGTGCTCTATTAGGCTATATTATGCGAGGTATACTGTATTTCGAACTAATTAGAAATTTCGATATTTCGTCATTATTCTGGATAGATCCATTTAGATTAATCATTGGCATGAATCTTAAATTTTAAGAAAAGTAGGCTCTTTAGTTCCAAAATATAAGAGAGGAGGGGTCTGGCACAAGTGGGACCCATGCCTCATTGACTTGTGATGATGATGATAATTGTTGTTGTTTTAAGGGGCCTAATATCTAGGTTATCGGCCCCTAATGGTCTGGGTGATATCGAAAATGACAATGAAATGGAAAACAGAACAAAAATTAAGTGAGACGAGAAATACTTACAAAAGGAACTCAGATTGAAACTACTAACAGAATGGAGAGCGGTAATACTTACAAAACGGAATTTAGAACGAAAATACTCACAAAAGGAATAGATTGAAACATACGCACAAAATGAAGGTTAGGTTCAAAATACGTACAAAATGCAATGTCGAGTCGAAATACTTACAAAATGCAATTGAAATTCAAAATACTTACAAAATGCAAATGAGATTGAAGATACGCACAAAATGAAATTGAGGTTCAAAATACTTACAAAATGCAATTGAAATTGAAAATACACAATGCAATTCAGATTGAAAAGCTCCAATTTCAGATCCAAAATTCTCACAAAGTGCAAGTGAAATTCAAAATGCTTACAAAATGCAATTGAAATTGAAAATGCTTACAAAATGCACTCATTTGGATGGACAATACTTACAAAGAGCAATTTAGATTGAAAATACTTACAAAATGTAATTTAGATTCAAAATACCCACGAAATACTTGCAAAATGCTCACCCTACAGAATGCAAAATAGATTGAGAATACTTGCAAAAAGCTGTTTAGGTTTAAAATACTTACAAATTGCAATTGAAATTCAAAATGGTTACAGAACTTCGTCGGATCACCGAACTCCCGACATTATTGAAAGGCTGATTAAAAAGCCATTTAGATTGTCAATCCTTACAAAATGCAACGTAGATTGAAATACCTACAAAATGGAGTGTAGATGCAAACAAATCGCTAAAGGGATTTTAGATATACAAGGTGCAAGAAAAAAAACCACAACAGACTCAGCCTGGGTCCCATGGTCACCAACCCATGTCTCATTGACTTGTGAGTTCCATGGGGAAATGAAGGTATTTGAGATTATTTTTCCAGCATATTTTCAAAGTTTTAGATTCTAAGGTTGTTTCTCTAAGTGGTAACCGACCTTAAAGTTAGATGCAGGTGTACACACACGCTTCTATTCTTACCCTAGAAGAACTGCGGATGTAGCTGGAACAGCTGCTTTAATTTTACGGCTTAATTAAATATGAACTAAATGCCAGGGAGTTGCAAAACGACAAGATCAGTGGTAATTACGCGAACTTATGCTGTAGGATATCTATCTTTATAGCGTCCCAGGGCGTTAATTCTTTACGTGAAATTGTGCACCTAATTGGGTTACACATGAGTGCTAATGGAGGTGCATTCAGCAACGGTAGCTGGCTTTGAACCAAGAACCACCAAAAGCTTCAAGTTGCCACGGTTCGTTCTTGAATGTAAGTGACTTTTCACACAGGAAGATCACCTATATCAGGGCCATCAGGGGAGCACTGGGCAGTCAGACTAGTTCTCCTTCCCCTACCACCACTAACTACTGTACACTGGACGATGTTCGGACCGCGCTGACTATGTACGCACAGTGTTCGGCCGACGGCTCTTGTGGGATTCTTGACATATTAATGGGGCTGTTTTGCCATAACAAATATACCGCATATACAAAACGAATGGCACTCCGATGTATGGAATGTGCAGGAAACGAACGCAAGTGTTATGTAAATAATATTGTGATTTATTCTAAACTGAAATGTGAACATATTAGAGAGGAAAATTCAACAACAAATTGCGTTCTTTTTAACACATTAAATCTCTGTGTCACACTAAACATTTGGCATGCCCTTTATAAGCTATACAAGAAAATGAAATTTCCCATTCTGCTTTAAAGGCTGCTGCTTCACCACTCCCTTCTTTATATGATGTTCAGTTATGACCACTGCGAAACTGATTTACTTAAACGCTGTCAACAAAGCGCATTGGAATAGACTAGCGACCGATGGATCGGCTGCACACTTCAGCGCGCTCAGCCAGCCAAGCTCCTCCCACCACTTCCGAAACCACCTTCAACCAAAGCGCCCGGAGCACTAGCTCTCGTGGAGTGCTGTCTGGATGGCCCTGCACTATATAAATCCATAATACAGTGAGTCCGGGAAGCCCGTATACCTCAGGGGTTCTCATTCTTGATCTTTATTAGTACTGAATATTTCCGAAGGAGGGCGAACACTTTCACTTTCATGGGGCCTCTTTTTACAGAGGTGTGCAAATTATCAGAATCAAATGAAGGATTCAAATCAGTCAGAATTCTTTATTCAAAATCATTTTATGGACCAACCGTAACCCACTTAGTAATGTTTTCTCCCCCGTGGACTTGTACCTTAGTTAGTTACTTATTGTTGTTGTTTTAAAGGGAGGAACTACGAGGTCATCTGCCCCTCTTAACACAGATTAAAGAATACAAATTTGGAATTGAATTTAAAATTTTGAGGTGGACACCTAAATTTGAAAAGACCTAAAATTAATGAAACAAAAATTAAATAAAATTAATAATTTAAAAAATAATAAAAAAATACGGGAAAACAAAAAATTGTCCCTCCCTATATTATTCTGCTAAGGTCCCATTATGGGGTACCTACAGGTTCAGCATAACGCACTCACTTACTCTTTAAATGCCTCACTATTAAATAAATACCTTAAAACATGTATATTTACAATGAAATAATGAAAGAATCTACTATATATTTATCAAATACCACTCACTCACTCACTGACTGACTGACTGACTCATTCATTCATCACGAAATCTCAGAAACCACGGAACGGATTGGAATTAAATTTGGTATGCCGCTTCCTCAAGGGCCGAAAACGCCCACTAAGAAAGGATTTTTGGATATTTAGGTTCTGAAGGGGTGTTAAGGGGGTAGACCTGCATTTCCTTGAATAGCAATATCTCCCGATTGGTTTCATTGGGGGATGTGATACTCGGCATATAAACTCATCATTAAAAATAAGAAGATACGTGTCTGAGGGTTTTTCGATGTGGTGTATATTATGAGGTGAAAGGGGTGAAAAGTGGGGGTTGAAGGATTCCTAACGGAGCGTGTATCTCTTAAACGACATAAGCGAGGAGTTTGAAACTCAGAGGAAAAACATCAGCATACAAAATAAGTAAATAGGTGTTTCACCGTTTTTTCATAAATCCAATTTAAGGGGGCCATGGGGAGGGGTGAAATTCTGGGGAAAAAATCAAGTATTATGTAAAATTATACATGTCCTATGTTGTAGACAATAACACATTACATCTTTTTTGTCTCTTGCTATTTCATCATACGACGAATACTTAGGGAGTTATTAATGATTTTGTACTTTTTGGCCGGAATTTTCTGTCCCAGGAATGACATAAAAATTGATTGGAATGAAATTTCAAAAAATAGTTTTTTTAATACTTTTATTATATTTTTCACGTCTTTTAGGGTCCGAAACCAACATGATATTTTGATGTTTTTTTTTCGTCCCATGCATTTTTGGTTTCAGGTGATAGAATTATTTTCCACTAGGACCCATGCTTATCTATCTATATAACTAATGTTATAACGGGATTCCAAATGTGATTGCGGGCGAAGCCGCGGGTAACAGCTAGTTTACAATGAAATAATGAAAGAATGCAACACCGTAACCATGGTAACAGAATCTCACAGGTCCATCTATTTCTGTAAGACGCAATGCAATTCCAATAGTATTACATTACTGTGAAAGTTTCCAGACGGTTATAAGGTTATCACTGAACCAAATTAAGCTGTAAAATTCATCAATACATACAGTATAATGCGCTTAAGGGGGTCAAGGGGCACTCTAGATTTTTTCACGCAATTTTCTCGTGTGAGTGTGGTACGAAAGGTTTTTTTCACCCGACTATAAACCACATTTAAAGGCCCTTAAATTAACAGTGTGTGATATTCCCAGAAAACTAACTTCGCTTTGATATACCTATGAAGGAATGACAAACCCCTAACCACTGCACCAGTAGCTGAATTGATAAAGTCTGATTATTCATACCAAGGATAAATCAGTTATAGCATTCATGATTGAGATTTTGCTAAGTGTACTCTTTACAACTAGAATATTCGCGGGCGAAGCCGCGACGGGTAAAGCTACTCATTCAAAAACGAACAAGTCGTTGAGTCAATGTACACTGGAAAATTTAGATTGCTGGCCCTAACCCACTCTCACTTATAAAGCGGATGACGCGATCGACTAATATAAGTGCGAGTGTCATCTGCAAACCAAGGTTACTTCGTAAGTCAGCAAGATCCACACACTCGGTTAAAATGTGGGCCACGGTGAAAACGACTCCACAGGTACAACGTAGGGGTCTTCCCTTCTCATTAGGTACGAGCGGGTGGATCTTGTATGACCTATCCTTAGCCTACACAAAATGACGGACTCTCAACGTGATCGGAAAGAGCTCCACCACACGCGAGTAGTTCCCTTGATCGCTCTCAGTTTACTGGGCAGTGGGTCAGCTAGCCACTGATTCTCCCAAAATGCCAGTACTTGTCGGTGTAACTGAGAACAAAAATCTCTAGCGGATACCTCCATTGGTTGAGGTGGTAGTGATACCGCGAACTTGCACCATTTTCCATAAGGAATTGCGTCTGGAAACTTTCAGAATTGAGGCAGGCGCGGATTCAAGGGGGGGGGGGGGGGGGGGTGTCACGGGGGTCATAAACCCCCCCCCCCCAAACGGAGACCAATTTTTTTTGCAAACTCAAAACACGAAAACACAATAACCAGACAAATAAAGCTTAACGAATTTTAACTGAAAAACAGTTTTTTTTCTTCAATTTATTCAACATTGAAAATATCTTTATTGCAATTATTATGTTCTGTTACAACTGTACATATTTACAACTTCATACCTGTTATATAAAAATGATTATTTATATAACAAAATCAACTCGTCTATTTTGTTTAGCAAACCTTGTGATTACCGAATCGATGTCTATAGTGATGTCACGATGAATGTGCAGCAATGCACGGATAGGAATTTGGGACTTTTTTCGCACCAAAAAATTTTGCCGACGTCCAAACTGCAAGCTTGGTTGGCAATTTAAGCTGTGGCTTTCTCCCTTTGTCGGTATCAACTCGACTTGCCGAAACTGTAACGTACCTTGATACTTTTCTCGAAGCTCAATGTAAAAGTCTCAAAACACGCCGTTGCCATTTGTACGAATATTTTTGGTGCGCTAAACGCATCAAATGTAGCTTGCAAAAAAATTGGTCTGGTTTTGTACGTTTGTTTATTTTGTGATTGCGTTTTTAGTGATACCATTTTTCTGAACAATTTCGATTCTATGACCCCCTCCAAGCCAAACTCTAGATCCGCGCCTGAATTTGGGGATTCTGAGGGATACTTGAGTTTGGGCCGTTTTCTATTTTTTCATTGACTTTGTAAGTCTGATGATTTCAATCTAGTTCATGAATCTTTGAACAGTTCAAGAGCGGATCATCAGTAAAATGACTCCACAACCCTGAGCTCTAAATTCACACGAGAAGTAGAGTGAAGTAATCAAAACAAAACGTGTGGCATTTAGCAGTAGCAAAGCTCCTCTGTTAGTGGATATTCTAAAAAATCATTTTACTGTGAGTTTCTTAAAAGAAAATATAATTAAGACTCTTGTTTAAATATTGGAAATAATTTTACCGCCTTGCAAACATATTTAGTGTATTAATTTTAAGCCGTGACAAGTATACATGCAATTTTGGAAAATTAGCGCCGTTTCTAATAATTTGCACACCCCTGTACCACTTATCCATGGGTAATGGTGCTACTTGTATCAGTAAATCGAGCTAACCTCTTCCAATGAACACGCACTACAATTCACCTGTTCACTCACTGTCTTTGAACTGACTGCAAAGGCCTGGCTGAATTCAAGTCAACAATGGCTGACAGTGTTGCCTTAAAAACGAAAGTTTAATGCTTTTCAGTCAGTCAACACGATTGTACACAAATGAGATGGTTTATTCCCTACTCCTGAAAAAAAAAATTCATGCGATTAATAAATACACTTGGATGACCAGTTTCGGTCGTCGAGCGATCATCATCAGATCCATTACACTTAGGCTACAACATTTTTATGTCTGAAAGTATGGGGTACTTCATTAGTTGCGGTATTAGACTATAACTAACAAATATGGGAGAGTTGAATTATCTCAACCAAGTCCGCAAGTAAAGGCTCGGTCAAACAGGAAGCGGTCTGCCCGCGCGATCCAGGCCGCCCGACCGCTGCGAACTCTGTATCGTGTAATATTGCATCATCCTGGTTAAACAGAAGGCGGTCTACCGCGGCGGACCAATCTAGTTCGCGGCGGGCAAGTGAACCGTTGTGATTTTCCCCAAAGTCCGCACGGGCTGGAAGCATGGCCGACAAAACGGAGAAGTTAATAAAATTGACCTTGTGCGCGAGTGCGTTCTACAGTCATTCGAAAATATACGAAAAAACGGTCGCACCATAGTTTGTGATACTTGCCCAACTCCCGTTTTTTTTTTTTTTTTTTCCATTAGTATTATTCACGCATTTTCTTTTTCATCTAGCTTGACTCAGAGTGAACAGAAGAAGCAATTCTTCTTCGTCCGAGGAACTGCTGGACATGTTGAATTAACACCACGAACAGAAAACACTGTTATGCACTTGATCGCGATTGCTTTCACACTGGTTCACCATGACTTGTCCGTATTCAGTTTGACCCCCCGAGTTCGCGACGGGCTGCGGTCGTTTCATTCGTGCGGTCAGTTTGACCGAGCCTTAAAGGAGTGTATGTAATAAAAACACTACCTCAACGCACTCATTTGTAGTTAGATAACATTTATACATAATTTTAAACTGAACAAGATCTGATGATGACCGCTTCAAAGTCGAAACGTGTGAAAGTTGTTGTTGATGATGATTGATTTAGTACCTTTGCGACATCGTGGGCATGTAGCTCCGTATACGTGGGTGTGTGTAAAATGTGTGTGATAACCTGTGTCACTGTGATATCTGCACTAGTGTATGTATTTGTAATTAAGGTAGGATTTGCGTGGAAAGTGGTCAGCCTTCCCGGCATTTGACTGAAGTAGTAAACCATGGAAAACCACATCCAGGAAGGCTGAGGAAGGAATCGAACCCACTTCTTGTCAGTTTTGCCTCACGAGGCTGAGTGCACCCCGTTCCAGCCTTCAGACCAGAATGAAATTTTTTGACAGAGACGGGAATCGATCCCGGACCTCCTCAGCGTCAACCAAGAATGTTAGCCACTACGCAAAGAAGTGGACCATTATAACAGTGATCATAACTAATACATGTATTATACACATCAAATAAGTTTTGCATATACTTCCCACATCGCGCGGAGGTGGTGCCAGACTTCCTCCAGGAGTCTGCCATTGCACGAATGGAATGGCCTACGATGTCGCCAGACATGAACTGTATCGAACACGTCAGGGATATGCTGAAGCGTGCTATTGCTCAGCGTCCACGTCCTCCTATAACCCGCCAAGAGAGCATGGAGGCCACCTCAAGAGGACCTGGACAATTTGATTTGTGGTAAGCCACGGCGAGTATGCCTTAAATGTTGCTCCTCACCCCTGTGCTGGCTGATTTCCAGAATTTATGGCTATGTTCAGAATGGCACAAACTGAATGTGGTTTGAGTTACAAATAAATTGAAGAGTCCGTTCGATTTCCCAACCCTTACACTACAAATTCAATAAAAATCCGACACGATTGAAAAAAAACTATATTGTGTAAAAAAAAAGCCGTAAACAGCTGTTCCTGGAACGAGCAGGCGTGCCGGCAGAGGTAGAAGGGAGAACTGTCTCTTCGGTTGCGTCAGATTCAAAATCTGTAATGCGATTTTAATCTAAATGAACACACTTTTATGGAGAGTTCACCCCTTTTCGCCCTACTAAAAAACACACCCTGTCGAAAACAAGACACAACTTAGAGATACAGCCAAGATAGATAAAAAAGGGGGGAAATAGCGGTGTTTATAGGTAAATGTTAATTGGATCAGGTGTACTATGTACATTTTTCTGCAATAAACCTAGGCCGATATGCGCGGCAGTATTAAAGGTGCCGGGACGTCTTCAATAGACCGTGTACCGCTCAGTATCGATGGCTTTTTAGCCCATGCCTGGCGAAGATAGTTCCACGGTCTTTAGTAGTTGCAGACTCCTGCATTGTATCTAGATTTGGCAAAGTCACACAAATATACATGGCACTGACCTCTGGAAGAACATAGCAACTAAAGGGGGAGGAAGGGGAAAACCAGTTACACCCAGCGAACACTCGGGGTTAGTCGACTACAACTGGTGTCTATGGCAACACGCAACTGCTTCAAGTTCCAGTTAAAGAGACAACTCGTTAAGTATAAGCCTGCATTATTTCAGTATAACCATAGTTGATTTTGTATAACCATATAATCACCCCTAACATACAAATTCCGGATTTTCATCACTATTTTAGAAGTTTATCTAACATTAGATATAACTTACTACATTTAACATACACCGACTGTTGCATTACCAACACTGCAACTAAATAATTGTACATATTGTATATATTTTTCACCTGTATTCTCAAACATAGATGTTATAGCCTAAGTGTAATGGATCTGATGATGATCGCTTGACGATCGAAACTGGTCATCCTAGTGTATATATTAATCTTATGTAATTTATTTCAGGATCAGGACATAACCCAGCTCTATTTGGGTACATTCGTGTTGACCGACTGAAAAGCACCAAACTTTTGTTTTGTTTTTGTCTGTAATGCGAATTATAACCCCAAATATTTTAGTCATAGAATAAACTCCACGTTTTTGCGAGAGAAAAATCTGTCCACAAAGAATAAAAACAAAGGAAAGGAAATCAGATTTGACCTACTTGAACTTGCATCGCTTGCCTTCGAACAGATCGATATTCTTCCGCTGAGCAGTGACGTGGTGCTATCTAGCGATAGTATGTGCAACTTCATGCTTACTGGCACCCACACGCGAGTGCTAGAGCTGTAATATTACGTTCGTCTCCAGCACAAAGCGCGAGAAATCGATCAACGTAATATTACGTTCGCCGCAGTTTTAAAAAGTTACCTTCAAGTATTAACAGCACAAACGTCTTCCTGTTACTAATTCTCTTTTCACTCATGAATAAAGTGTGCAGAATACTTGTCTGAATGCCGTCTCTAGTGTAATAACATCGCCCACATACGCTCTGCATCATGGCAAACAAGTGTTATGCAAAACTTTTTTCGATGTGTATGTTTTCATTGTACCCCGCCCAGGCAGATTCGTGTTGACACACCGAAAATATACAACTGAAGGAAAGTGAGGAGCCCAGTACAACGAAGTGGAAGACCCAGCTGGAGTCCCGTGGTCGCCAACACACTCAATGTAATCCAGGACTGTGGCACGCTCGCCCTGGAGCTATAATTACACATTATGTAAATTGACTAACGAGGCGCACAGTGTCAACAGCCCGCTTGTTGCCGAAGAGCGGAACAGCACCTGTTGTGCACAGGATACCGGCTTCGCCCGGGTAAACACCCCATTCCCCAGTAACAGTATCTTCTTCTTCATTTCCCGGTTCCAGTGATCTGGGTCGGGGTGTGAATCAATGACCTCCATACTCTTCATTCTCTCCACCACTCTCGTCCCTCTTCCAGTACATCCTCCACTTTCACTCCTCTTTTCTCACTGCTCTCCCTCCACAGTATGTGGACTATTAATACGATATCATGGAGATGCATGTACAACAAATTCTTGTCAGATGTAATTTAAGAATGGCGAGGTGCATGAAACACAAATCCCCTTTCCGTCCAATCTTAACTTGACTGTGTATTTTGGGGAACGAAGAGTTCACAGGCGAAATGAAGAAATGCTGAGTTGCACTTCAATGGAAACTCCAAACACAACCACTCTTCTCTGAAGTCTTAACTCAACACGACTCGATAGTTTGCAGCTGTCTGTATGTGGGGAAATAGGCTCGCCCACTAGCTAGGCTGTAACTGGTGTGATAGGCTCGCCTCGAGCTAGCTCGTAAACTGTCGCCTCAGTATTTGAATGGAGATTGCTGGAAGAAATGAAAACGTAAAAACATTTATAGTGGACGATGTATTGAAAATAGAGATATGCTCTCCCGGACTTTTTTTGTACATCTTTTCATGCTGAACAATTCTTTCACTCATAGTACAGTATATTCATATTTTTAACGGTCGCCCAGCACAAGCTTAAAAAGCGCATGGACGCCAGTTTTTTTTCGACTTTTTCACTGAAATCGTTACTGCTTGGCTTCCTTTGATCATAAATAAATTATTTTCTACAGAAACCTTCCTCGAGATATCCTTTACAGAATGGTGAAAACCGCATCAAAATCCATCCAGTAGTTCTTGGGATTACCAGTGACATCCAAGAATCGGGACTTTGTTTTATACTAGGTAGATATTTAGATATTGGCCCTCTAAGAAGCACGTAGAACCATTATTTATCATTGGTCTTCATGTGCCCCTTATCTTCCCAAACCTTCCTCATCCTTTCGCTATGTACCTGTCTCCGTTCTTGTGTCCATGCAGCCTTGAGTTTCAAATTCCGTCCCGTAGGGAACTTGGGTGGAAACTTATATGAATTTACTTTCTGTCTATCTGCAGTCCGTGACGTTGTTAGTGGGTCAATGTTGGTATCAGTGAGGTCCTTTTGGGTATCTGCTAGCCAGCGTACTTTGGTGTGTCGGGTTCCATTCATTATGAGCTTAGAATATAATTGTTATTATTAATTTATTACTAACATCAAAACGGCTTCAAAAACATCTAAAAGTAAATCATGGGAAAATCCAGCGGGTTGTGAAATTTTAGTATCTTGGTGAATAGATAGACCCTACAATGTCCGAAAACGAGGCTTTTGCGTCACGCTTGAATAAAATTGAAATGGCTTACCATCTAACTAAGAATGTGTACAACAAAAGATCTATATCCCTGAATGCAAAACTGAAGCACTACTGCACGGTCATCCGGCCAGAAGCTTCGTATGAAACGGAATGTCTCGCCTTGAATAGAAAAGGCATAATGGAAAAACTGGAGACCAAGGAAAGGAAGATAATGAGGAAAATCCTGGGTCCAGTCAAAGAACACGGCGAGTTCCGAAGACGCCACAACCAAGAGTTGTACACACACGTAGAGAAAATAACTGACGTGATAAGGAAAATGAGGATTTCTTTTTATGAACTTATAAACCGAATAAAATCAACACGAATTTTTGCTTTTCTCCATGAGAAAAAGACAAAGGGGGCCTGGTTCAGGGAAGTAGAGAAAGACCTGTTGGAGATTGGGGATAACGTGTGAAGATATCCAGGAGCGTGGTCCACTTAGGGAAAGAGTTCAAGAACATCGGAGTTTTCAACTTAAGCCGAAACTAAAAACCGGGAAGGCGTGGACGATGGAGAGAAAGGTGCAACATCGATTGCGAATGAAGAGTACTGGGGCAACATTAAAATGCAGAAGAAACAGTTGACATGACGTGGTCCTTAGTTGGCCGTAACGAAGGAAGAAGAAGAATGTTGTACAATGGGATTATATATGAACCAGGAGTATTACATCATAATCTGATCACCAGGTGATATTGACTCTCGATATAGATGATGCCTCTTATATAAGGTGCGTTCAAAAAGTAACGAGCCGGAAGCTGGAATGCGCAAACCGGTGACTACATCAGCTAATAATGGCGTGTGTAACGAGGTGTGGTTCCGACCAGAGTGTGGAAGGTCACAGCCCGTCGCTAGAGGGCACGCGTGCACGTCACGTGACGATACAACGCGAGCAGCAGCATGCATCAATCGTCCAACGCAGCCAGTCACATTGCAAACAGTGACATGGAGGCGTCAAACGAAGAGCAAAGAGGTGTTGTTCGGTTTCTGACAGCGGAAGGAGTAGGGGGAACAGATATCCATCGCCGAATGTCACAAGTGTACGGCGAACTCTGCATGTCCCTTGCAAGGGTCAAGGCGTGGCACAAGCGCTTCAGGGAAGGACGGGTGTCGTTAGCGATGATGCCCGCTCTGTGGCACCCCTCTGCATTACCGATTACAACCACCAGCTGGTTGGTGCACTCATTACCCAGGACCGCTGAGTGACAGTGAACACCATAGCCGCCGTGGTCGCTCCACGACAATGCACGGCCTCATACGGCCAACACAGTCACGGCATTCCTGCAGAAATTCAAATGGGAGGTTCTCGGCTACCCTCCATACAGTCCAGACCTCTCTCCCTGTGATTACGCCATGTTTGGTCCCCTGAAAAAAAAGGGCTCTGCGAGGCCAACGATTCACCTCGGACGCAGACGTCCAGCTGTACGTGCGGAACTGGTCCACATCGCAGCCCAGGGAAATTTATGAGACACCATTCACCGCCTCGTGTCACAGTGGGACAAGTGCCTCAACACCCAGGGCCAATACTTCTAACATACAGGTGCTGGTTTCTGTAATTATGCCTCCGGCTCGATACTTTTTGAACGCACCTTATATAATGAGCAAATTAATTGAGGAATATCAAATGTGGGGACTAATATCAATTACAACAAAACAGATCACCTCACATTTGAGAATAATAATGGTGGTGAGAAACTAAAGATCGGGAATGCAGAAATTCAGTCACTAAATTTAAATATTTGGTTTGAATAATAGAAGCTGGGGGAACAAGTTCATCTGACATTGAGAAAACAGTAAGTGAGGCTGGGAGCATTAAATTCCATTTTATGGAGCAGAACCTTGGACGTTAAACAGACAGCAAGCCTACACAATATTAGTAACAGAGATTATTGGAGGAGGGCGGTAAGGAAATCAGGATTGGATAACATAAGAAATACGAGAATCAGAGAAATTATGCAGGTAAATTCCTTGAATAGAGTGCTTTGACGTCAAGCAATTATAGACTCCGGTATATTATTTACCCCCCACCCCCAGGGGCTCACATCTAGTGGGACGTGGGTTGGCGACCACGAGACCCCAGCTGCGTCTGGCATTGCTTCCACTTGCTTGTGCTTGGCTCCTCTCTGTCTTCTTTCCTGTCGACCTCACTTGGTCAACTCTTGTTCTCTTCCTACCCCGACGGTATTAGGGTATCCAAGGCCTAGGGAGTCTCTTCCTTTCCCGCCTTAATTGGCCCTTGTCTCATCTTTTCTGATACCCTCCTTCTGCGAGGGATCAGCCTTCTTTTTCTTTTCATGTTCTCTCCTGCCTTCTGCTCAAGGCCCTCAAGGAGGCCGGGTGTGTGTAGCCCCACAACTTCTGGTGCACCCTGGATAAGGCTACACCCTCAGGGACTCACGGCTGGTGATTTCGGGAGTTCGAGACCCCGAGGGATTCCTGAGCTGGGTCCGGTTTACCCCTTTTATCCATTACCTGTGGGGCGGACACTCTCCTCTTTCACTTTCCTATCTGCCTTTCATGACTCTCCTTCCTTCCAAGTCCCTCAATCCGCATTCTCGAGGGTTGAGGGCATTTGTTAGGCCCCTTAACACAATAATTATCATCATGATCATCATATTATTTAACTTGAAACCGGCTCAGGAGTAGCACAGGTGGAAGTACACCTAGGGCTAATCGAGCTGGCACATCACCATGAATATTCAAATGTAATGGAACACTTCCGGAATAGTAAGCAGGTTGTGTGGACCTGCCTCAACATGACAGCCTTAAGCCATCTCTGTCCAGATTACTGTTCGTGTTATAGGCGACTACCGTGAGTCATTCATGTGCCAGCCGAGTGGAGTCCGGAATATTCATACAACGAAAATAAATCTAGGTTATCGGCCCCTAATGGTTTGGGTGATAGTGAAAAATGAAAATGAACCTATTTAAATCCAACTACAAACTTACTACTAAAACAAACTACTGAATAGGAAAACGAAATAACAGAATACACAAAGCAGAAAACAAACACATAACCAAAAACAAAAAAACAAAAAAAAAGCAAAAAGCAAAATTCAAGAACAAAAGAAGAAAATAAACACAAAACCAAAATCACACAGGAAAATCAAAAAGCAAAACCAGAAAACAAACACAAAACCAAAATATAAAGCAAAAAGCAAAATTTGAAAACAAAAGTAAACACAGATCACAAAAAACACAAAGCAAAGAGAAAAATTCAAACAAAAAATCAAAAGCAGAGAACAAACACGAAACAAAACACATGACTCTAAGGGATGCTTCTTATTGTTACAGACACATACTTTAGACATCTTTCTTTGTTCAAAAATAATTTGAGTACATAAATGTAAACTTGTCACATTTTGTGTCACTGAAAACGACGATTCTATATATTTTTACTCCTAAGAATAAAATATATACAAATATTGCATTAAAAATCACTAAATATAGAATAATACGTAAAATAAGTTTGTTTAATTTGAGTTGAGGACAACATAATCGATGGAGATAAATTAATAGTACATTATGCAACGAGCCTATAATGGCAATAATTAAGACACGAGTATGTTTATAAAACCATACGAGTGTCTTAATTACCATTATAGGCGAGTTGCATACGACTGTTTATGTTCGACGATAATTATTGTCACTGAAGTCGTTTGAAAGCAATGCGCTGTATAGAAATTGGAGTTGGGGATATTAAGGTACAGTGCTATTCCTTGTCTCATATTCGCCAGTTTATTTACGTGAACATATGGACGGTGCACTTTCCATGTCAGTAATTTAAATAGAAGGATGCTGTGTTGCTAACTTCTGGACGTTGATTCATAAATTTCTTGCATATGTCATAGTATTTTCTTGTTACCGTAAAGGTTCGTGCTGATTTTGTCTTTCTGTTTGGAATTGTAACTACAATGGTTGATCCGATATCCAATTTGAACTTTCAAATCATGTAATTCATGTCCGACATGTTGGATTTTGAGCGCATGCGCGAAGCTATCCTTACCTAATTGGTCAATGAATGAGCTCTGATTGGCTGGAGAAACTGTCCCATAATGAAAAACAGTACTATAATGACCATCATTATGATGGAGTTTTCTGACGTATAATATTTACATTTCGACATCATCGAACACAGAGAAATATTATGGTGTTTGAAGCCAAGTTTTTTCTTAAAGAATCATTACAACCTTAGTTTTTGAGTCAAAGGCATGAAATGTTGTGTGTAGATAAATAACTAACTGTAATAAATAAATAAAAATATAATTAGATACCTAGATGGCAGGCATAATATTAATATTATAAGACATTTAACAGTTATGTCCTTTTTGCATGAAAGCCATAACAGGAATTCTCATGATACAATCCCTTTGAAATGTTTACTGTATGAAGCCATCATCACAATGTGAATACTGAACTAAAATAAATTAAATATGCATATTTTTTAACTTAAAAAAATCTTGAACTTATTGTTGCAGACATAAGACATTTATTCATCACATAAAACCCTATAAATAAAAATTTAAATAAGTAATCATTACAATTATAGTTCCATATATTCCACAATGTGTAATGAACAACTCCTGAAAAAATCATAGCTCTGCGATATATAGTTTTTGGAAAAGGCTTCAGATTCTACAAAAAATGTATATTAGAGAAAAATGCATTTAAACATTTGGTTACCATATTGAAATAAAATGCTTATTTGATTTTATAATCCTCGATATTCATCCTCCAACATTCTTTTCTGTCCTCTTATTTTCTGTCCGGCTTCCAGCTCAAGATCAGACATCCCTTTCTCAGCTTTCATGAGTCTATTCTTGTCCATGGTGTTGAACGCCTTTATGGTGAACACTCCTGGATGCACACCAAGTATAGGTGCAGAGCTTGACATTTAATGTTTTTAATGAACTTCCAGGCCTCCGATAACTATACAATTTATACAAAATGTAAATTAACTTACACTATGTAGATTACAAATAGCACGTTTCCAAAATATCGATTATGGACACAAAATTCATTACATCCCCCCTTAAAGACCTGGTTTCAAACTCTCCACCCATAAGCTAAAAATCCCTCCTTAAGCGCAAACGGTCTAATGAGAATGTCCCGGCACCTTTAATACTGCCGTTAATACCGGCCTAAGTTTATTGAAGAAAATATGGATCTGATGATGATCGCTTGATCCAAGTGTATTTATTAATCTAATGTAATTTTATTAAGGATTAGGGAATAACTCTTCTAATTTGGGTACAATCTTGTTGATTGACTGATAAGCATCAAACTTTTGTTTTTATAAGGAAATATGTAAATACCTAGGTACATACAGTATAAATCCTAGCCCGGTTATAAATAAAGAATCATTCTGAATACGATAATGATACATTTAAATTAATATTCATGTTGTTGGAAGTAGCGAGTTTTTCGAACAGTTGAACAAGAAGTGGTAGCGAGAGGGTGGTAATAACTACGAGATATGTTTCTTCTTGGAACAATACGTTTGGCGAACACTAATACCACATTACCATTCACTCTTGAATGTCGTTACATGGTCCACTGGGCCCATATTTACATAAAGCTCACATTTTGTCCAATAAGAATGTGGTAGGGAATTTCTACGAGCATAGCGCGGGACATACCATTCGCCCGCTTCACGTTTCGAACATCGGTTTGCCACGTTATTCCGCCGAAGAACACTTCCAAGTTTGTCAGATTTATATAGCTTTTGACTTCTCCAACCTTGTTCTTCATCATAACTGTCGCTGCTTTTGAGCTCTGGTTTGTTCGTGCCATTTCAGGTGATATTCAAGCTCTTTTCACATGCATTCCGTGTTTTAGGGGGACCTACTGGGACTCCTGTTCGAAAAATACTTGGGTTCAATACCCAATGTATGACATCGATGTCACAACAGTTTGACTATATGATAGCAATTAAGAAATCGCGTGTGTCGTTTAAGATATTCACACAGAAATTCTGTTGTTGATTTAGGGACTTTGTGACATCGTGGTTGCCAGTCCTGCTCTGCCACAAACTCATGTTCCTGCCATTTGTGATTTTGGTAAGAAAATATTTGCGCAAAACAACTTCGTCTGAATCTCTGATACTAATCACTTACCGGTACCAGGAATCACAGTGAGTATTTCGTATGGAATATTCCAGTTTAATTTGTGCTACTTGTTAAATAATTAATATAGTAATAGAGAAAATATTCGCACAATGTGCAAAGAAAACATATTAGTTCTCAACATCGAGACAGAATTTAGTCAGCGACACTAGTCTTTTCCCGCAAAACATTGCGTGGTACCTCTCACAGCTTCTTCCGCACAATTTGCATATACACTGTAATTCTTGTGGTTCATGATAGTTGGCACTGCTGCATATCCGGTGGTGAAAACCGTGAACAGCGAAACGCGTCATTAAGTGTCTTAGTTCATATCCTGGCTTTTTCCAATCACTGTTTAACATTGCGTCTGTAGTGTAAAACTCCAGCCATATTTCTTCCCTTTTTCTTTGAAGGTCTATAAGCAAGCACTGATACGCATGTGTAGAGGGTAGATGTAGTTGCAGGCGGAGATCTTCTATGAAAAAAAAAAAAAAAAATCCTCTCGGCACGCCGGAAGGCGGAGGTAGATTTCACCGGACAAACTTGGAGATAGGCGAAAATAGGCAGGATATGCAGGTTTTCGTAGAAGGATCAGACCTCATTTATCGCGTGAAAGTATTTTATAATTGGAGATTAATTAACTTTGTTTTTCTTCATTTTAAACATATTTTAAACATTTTATTGTCTTATGGGGACGGTAACCTTCTTGTCATTTGGAGTCCATTTTTAGCCTATTTTCAATTTAGAAAAAATAGGCTTATGAAATCACCTTTTGTCCGTGTGTGTGTGTGCGTGTGTGTGTGTGTGTGTGAGGTGTGTGTGTGTGTCCCCTAATAAAATCTAAACGGCTCGAGCGATTTCAGTGAAACTCGGTAAGTTCATAGCACTATTCCCGGCGACCTCGACCGAGCCCATCGAATTTTGTTACGTCTCACCAATCCAACATGGCGGCTGTGCGAAATATTTCACTAGCATTCAGTATCTCTGAAACTATCACGGATATCGCCCTGAAATTGTGTACGGTGATAAAGGATACTACTAGAAGTTCACCTATGAGACTTTCAAAAACCTGGTTACTACATAACCAACATGGCGGCCAAGCGAAATGGAGACTTTTAAATAGACTTTTCTCGCGATTTAACTGTCCAAACGTAATGAAACTTGGTACAGCAAATGTTTATACACATTGCAATGCACTGGAGTCTAATTTAGTTCAATTGTTTACATAACCTCAAAATGGCGGCTGTGCGAAATATTTCACTGATATTCTATATCCCCGAAACTATTACAGATATCACCCTGCAATTTTGTACGGTGATAAAGGGTACTGATACAAGTTTACCTATGTATAATTCATAAACCTGTAAAGTACAAAACGAACATGGCGACCAAGCGAATTTGAAATATTTTAATAGACTTTTCTCGTGAGTTGACTCTCTGAGCGCAGTGAAATGTGGTACAGTAAATGATTTTGCAGATTGTAATGTACTGCCATCTAATTTAATTGAATTGTTTACATAACCTCAAGATGGCGGCTGTGCGAAATTTTAAAATTAAGTTTTTATTCCGTAATATTTAGACGGTGCTCAATATCTATGAATCTTTTACAGCAACCAAACTGAAATTTTTATGTTCATAGAGACTATGAACATATGTTCACCTATAGGAGTTTCAGTAACCTGGTGAGCACGAATCCAACATGGCGGCGACGCGAAGTATAAATATTTAAATGGACGTTTCTCGCGAATTAACTATCCGAGTGCCGTGAAACGTTGCACGTTAAATGCTTACAAAAATGTTGATCCACTGGCATCTAATTTATTTCAATTGTTTGCATAATCACAAGATGGCTGGTGTGCGTACTTTTAAAGTCTCGTTTTTACTTCTTGTGTTCTAATCATG
Organism: Meconema thalassinum; assembly: GCA_946902985.2. Taxonomy (NCBI): domain Eukaryota; kingdom Metazoa; phylum Arthropoda; class Insecta; order Orthoptera; family Tettigoniidae; genus Meconema; species Meconema thalassinum. The sequence goes on along the minus strand of OX336399.1, from coordinate 11,822,998 downwards.
CGATTGAAGTTTGAATACCACACGTACACAATAATCTTAATATAATAGTACAAAAATAAAAATCCAACCTGGCGACCATCTGAAATATTTAAACGGTTCTCAATATCTACGAATCTGTTACAGCAAATAAACTGAAATTTTGTGTGTTGATAGAGGCAATTAACATGAGCAGGATATATGAAAATAGGCTGTACAGTTCTTCACGGAACTACTTGTTACACTTGTGGTCACACTGTCCTTATGCAAGGTTTCGACACTGATGTGTAACTATGTAACGGTCTGTTACTTCTTCACGCATAATTATATCTCCCGCAGAGATTTTGGTTGGTTCCTCAGTTTAGGGGCTGCGATAACGCGGTCATATAACCCCGTGTACTTTGGGTGAGTGTAGAATCTGTCTGATAAACGGTGTGAATTGTGATGGCTGTATTAGTCTGTAATTCAGGTAAGGAATGCAGACGCTAAATTTCAAGCAGTAGTTCCTAATGTTGCTACCAGATACTAACGTCAACGCCACCTAGCTGTGAACTTGGCTACTAGATGCCACCTCAATCAGCAACTCGCAACGAACGTTGGAACTTCCCCTCCAAAGGAAAGCTTACTGAGGGATTTTTAGCGCTCTTAGAAAATCCGACGACTTTGGCCGGCTTTGAACCCGCGACCTTGGGCATAGAAGTTCAGCATGCTACCAGTTACGTCACCGAAGCCGCTTCACACTTAGTCAGATGGAAATCTGAATCTGATCTCGCGCAAGTGCGTTGTCATGGCAACGTCTGATGGCTCATCCCTCATCAATTTAGTAGTGTTGCCATGTCAACCACTGATAGCTCTTGGCATTTTCTTATAATTCCGAAATCATTTTTCTCATCCCTTGGCGCAATGGTGGCTCATATCAAAAATTCTTTCAGACAAACGTTTTAGGTAATTATTAGGGGAATATTGTCCATTTTGTACGGTTTTGATATTTTGCCTATTAACAGATATATGATTAATGTTTCCCGAAAAAACCACTTTTTCCCACCCCTTTGGTCAATGGTTGGTGCAATCAAAAAACGTTTCAAACATAAATTTCTGAGCTTTATCCGACACATAGTATGAACTTTGAACGGATTCGATATTTCACATATTAAGAGAGTTATAGCAATATTTCATTTTTTTTTTTTTCGAAAAAAAAGTCCCCCATGTTCATCCCCTTCGACCGATTTAGCCCAGTAACGAACTCGTCCGAGATTTTATGGGTATACATATTCGGTAAAAAGTTCAAAGTGATTGGTGCAAAATTACGGCAGTTATCGTGTCCACAAGAAACTGATATACATATATACATATATTACATAAATTATATATATAAACTTTTGAACTGACGGTGGTTTTGGGGTCTGGGGGATGTGAAACGCGAAGATATGTCGAAATTTTCCGGAAATCGAAACATGGTACCCATTGCAATAGTTAGCTTTCTAATGAAATCTACCTAAAATACTACCGTCAACGACACCTAGCTGTGAACTTGGCTACTAGATGCCACCTCAATCAGCAACTCGCAACGAACGTTGGAACTTCCCCTCCGAAGGAAAGCAAACTCAGGTTTTTTAGCGCTCTTAGTAAATCCGACGACTTCAGCCGGGTTTGAACCCGCGACCTTGGGCATAGAAGTTCAGCATGCTACCAGTTCCGATATCGAAGTCGCTTCCCACAGACATATGAAAACTGAATGTGATCTCGTGCAATGGCGTTGTCATAGCAACTGCTAATGGCTCATCCCTTATCAATTAAAAGTAAAGTTGTCATGGCAACCTCTCTTGGCACTTGGCATTTTCTTATAATTTAAATCATTTTGTTCACCCCGTGGCGTAATGGTGGGTCATATCAAAAATTCTTTCAGACAAAAGTTTTAGGTAATTATTGGAGGAATATTGTCCATTTTGTGCGGTTTTGATATTGTGCCTATTAACAGAGATATGATTAATGTTTCCCGAAAAACCCACTTTTTCCCACCCCTTTGGTCAATGGTTGGTGCTATCAAAAAACTTATTTGACATAAATTTTTGGCACTTATCCGACACATATTATGAACTTTGAAGGGATTCGATATATTTCATGTATTAAGAGAGTTATAGTGATATTTCACTTTTTCGAAAAAAGCCCCCCATTTTCACCCCCTTTGACCGATTTTGCCCATTAACGAACTCGACCGAGATTTTATAGGGATACATATTATGTAAAAAATTCAAAGTGATTGGTGCAAAATTACGGCAGTTATCGTGTCCACAAGAAACTGATATATATATATATATATATACACACATCAAAAAAAGTTTTGCATCACCTCGGTTCCCAGATCTCCGGCATATAGACGTTGACTGTGTATATTGTATCCAAGATACAGTCCCTTTGACTGTTCATAGATGTCACTAAAACTGCTCAAAGATGTAAACAACCATGCATGAGCAGGGCCTATTAGACGGAGGGGGTACGACAGCCGATCAGTTCCAGTCATTCCACCAGGACGAAGGTACGCTGCTCATGTTGTCTGTAGTTCTACCATGCCTAGAAGGTCAATACCGCAGTTCGATCGCGTCCGCATTGTTACTTTGTGTCAAGAAGGGCTCTCAACAAGGGAAGTTTCCAGGCGTCTCAGAGTGAACCAAAGCGATGTTGTTCGGACATGGAGGAGGTACAGAGATACAGGAACTGTCGATGACAGGCCTCGCTCAGGCCGCCCAAGGGCTACTACTGTAGTGGATGACCGCTACTTACGGATTGCCGCTCGGAGGAACCCTGACAGCAATGCCACCATGTTGAATAATGCGTTTCGTTCAGCCACAGGACGTCGTGTTTCAACTCAAACTGTGCGCAATAGGCTGCATGATGCGCAACTTCACTCCCGACGTCCATGGCGAGGTCCAGCTTTGCAACCCCGACACCATGCAGCGCGGTACAGATGGGCCCAACAACATGCTGAATGGACCCCACGGAATTGGCATCACGTTCTCTTCACCGATGAGTGTCGCATATGCCTTCAACCAGACAATCGTCGGAGACGTGTTTGGAGGCACCCTGGTCAGGCTGAACGTCTTAGACACACTGTCCAGCGAGTGCAGCAAGGTGGTGGTTCCCTGATGTTTTGGGGTGGCATTATGTGGGGCCGACGTACGCCACTGGTGGTCATGGAAGGCTCCGAAACGGCTTTACGATACCTGAATGACATCCTCCGACCCATAGTGCAACCATATCGGCAGAATATTGGAGAGGCATTTGTCTTCATGGACGACAATTCTCGACCTCATCGTGCACATCTTGTGAATGCGTTCCTTCAAGATAACGACATCGCTCGACTACAGTGGCCAGCATGTTCGCCAGACATGAACCCTATCGAACATGCCTGGGATATGTTGAAAAGGGCTGTTTATGGACGTCTTGACCCACCAACCACTCTGAGAGATTTACGCCGAATTGTCGTTGAGGAGTGGGACAATTTGGACCAACAGTGTCTTGATGAACGTGTGGATAGTATGCCACGGCGAATACAGGCATGCATCAATGCAAGAGGACGTGCTACTGGGTATTAGAGGTAGTGGTGTGTACTGCAATCTGGACCACAAATGCTGAAAGTCTAGCTGTATGATGGTACAACATGCAATGTGTGGGTCTCATGAGCAATAAAACGAGCTGAAATGTTGTTTGTGTTGATCTCTATTCCCTTTGTATTTAACGGTTCCGGAACTCTTGGAACCGAGGTGATGCAAAACTTTTTTTGATGTGTGTATATAGATAGATAGATAGATACATATATACATAAATTATATATACACTTTTGAACTGACGGTGGTTTTGGGGTCTGGGGGATGTGAAACGCGAAGATATGTCGAAATTTTCCGGAAGTCGAAACATGGGACCCATTGCAATAGTTAGCTTTCTAATGAAATCTACCTAAAATCCTTAGCCTAATAGTATTTTTGGCACGACAGTTAACCTCAATTTGTTATTTTCATAGGTATTTCAGGGGTGAATAGGATCACCATGCCAAGAGTATACAAACAAGGTCCTCATGCAAAACAATACAAGGAACGTGATCTAGTGACCATAAAGTCAGCCAAGGTACAGAATGGCATCAAATTCCTTTTTGATGAAACATCTGTCATCTGCAAGCAGAAAAATGTCTTCACACCTAGAATCATTCGAGAAGCTATAGAAAGAACTGAACAACCAAAGAACTTTCCAAATGTGAGGGGTTACTTACGCGTGCGATGAATCAGAATGTATCGTGAACGGCAAATACAAATATATAAACCTATTGTTTCCTTTCTCTCTGTTAGATACCAAAGAAAGTACTGTATTACAGATATGCAAATCTAATGTTGGAGGGAATAGTTCCAAGGAGCAAATAGTTCAATTCCTCACATTCCTCCAAATACACGTGATGATTATTCCTCGAGCAGACCATGAATGTCAGCTATATTTAAATTCTTTGACTCAGGAGGCCATGGAGTAGTGAATTATGTTTCCACATGGCCTCCTATCTAACATCAGGTTATCTATGGACGAAATAAGCCATTGTTACACATTCCTTCACTTTATTTGTAACCATTGAGGAACTCCAGAATGTCCTATAATGCCCACGTTTATTTTCAACTTTTTAATTTATTTTCTCCTCAGAAACTGCAGTATTTACAGGAACTAAGGGATGTTCCTTGAAGATCTCTCCTTACCTTAACACAGACTTTAAGAAAATGAATATATTTTTGATTTTTCAATAATATCTTTAAAAAAACGAAATTTTAGCAGCATTTTCATGAACACTTACTTCGCTCTGTCAAAATTAAACTTAAGTACATTTAGAAAAACTGCTGTGATAAAATATAACACATATACGAAAAAAAATACTTCTAAAAATTACAGCTTTGTTACTTTGAAAAGTTCGGGAATAAAGGTATGAAGACAGTGTCAGTGGCGTCTGGTAGCCATACTTTAAATCGAACTTGTCTAGTTTCATTCATCTTCATCTCTTATTAACACCCCTCATGAGGTTGGGATCAGGAAGGGCATCCGGCCGTAAGAACCTCCCACCTCATCATCAACCCCCTCCCCCGACCCCGTTGGAAATGGGATGAACAAACTTTTGAAATTATTTCCCGTACCTGAGGGATCTTTCGAAATTGAGTTGGTCTAATTATCGGTTATTATTATTATTATTATTATTATTATTATTACCGTATTATTATTATTGAGTTTCCAATACGTACATACCTGAACAAATTATTAGACTCAAAACACAAATTTCCAACATTTTTAAATATATTTCAAGATGGCTGTTTATGAAAGGGAATTTTCGTATCTGTTGGTATAATGCGCAATAACAGTTCCCACTTGATTTATGGATTCATCTAAGATTTCGAAGATGTTGGTAACTCTGCTTTGACCTTAAGCTGGTTTTTATGAAGGGAGAGTTACTCGCTACTCTGTGACCGAAAGCAACAGCTTATGACAACAATGAAAATTTGAGGTTAATGTCATTGTTGGTGCGATATATTGGTAATAGAGATTTGTTAGTGAAGTGTAGCTTGTTGGTTGTTGTTGTTGTTTTAAGGGACGGAACAGCGAGGTCATTTTAACGAGACACTGGAGTCAAAGCTTCTTCCGCTGCTGAGGAAACGACGATAGCTTACTGTCGACCAAAGTATTATGTGTACTCGAGTTTGAAGGTTGTTTGTTAAGTAACCAATAGACGCACATAAAATCCAATACCATCAACATTTTCGTCGTTCTATTCTACGTTAGTTCATGTAGGTTTAGATTTTTAAATTTATATTTTAATATTTTTTATCGCAGTTGGAACACAAAAAGTGCGCGTTTTTAAGCGTGTTTCAACCATGCGTCACATTTAAGAATTATTATCTCAAAAGCCCGTCATCAGATCGAATCCAAATTTTAACATAATATACATTGGAATGTTGTGTAACTGGTTTATTAATTTCACAATTGTGTGTGTCCAAGAAACAAAGTTGTTATCATTTTTGTATGGTAACTTTTTCTCGGCTCGGGGTGGTTGGAAAATGTAGTTCTTGGTTGCGTTGTAATCGGTATACATCAAAAAGTTATGCTGTATGACTGTGAAATACGTAAATTAATTCACTTATTTTATATCGGTTTGTATTTCTACGGGAAAATAACACATGTTTCACCTGCTAGCCGCTCCGGCAAACGCTGTACAGCGTTGCTGAGATGGAGCCCATCACTTCCGAGCGAGACGCGCCATGATGTGTGATGGGCTCTATTTCGGCAACGCTGTACAGCTTTTCCGGGAGCGGGTAGGTGGTGAACGATGTGTTATTTCCGCCTACAAATACAAACCGATATAAAATAAGTGAGTCAATTTACGTATTTCACAGTCATACAGCATAACTTTTTGATGTATAAGGATTACATCGCAACTAAGAACTACATTTTCCAACCACCCCGAGCCGAGAAAAAGTTACCTTACAAAAATGATAACAACTTTTTTTCTTGGACACGCAACATTTTGAAATTAATAAACCAGTTATACAACATTCCAATGTATATTGTGTTAAAATTTGGATTTGATCTGATGACGGGTTTTTGAGATAATAATTCTTAAATGTGACGCATGGTTGAAACACGCTTAAAAACGTGCACTTTTTGTGTTCCAACTGCGACAAAAAATATTAAAATATAAATTAAAAATTCCAAAACTACATGAGCTAACGTAAAATAGAACGACGAAAATGATGATGTTATTGGATTTCATGTACGTCTATTGGTTACTTCACAAACAACCTTCAAACTCGAGTGCACATAATACTTTGGTCGACAGTAGGTATGAGGGCGGGAAACATCCCAACACTGCAACACCAGTTTTGCTTTCTTGTTATTTTAAATGTATATTGTCTAATACAGAAGAAAAATTAAAAAATCTACATGAGTGGGTTAATTAACCTTTTAAGTGCTGAGTGTTTTCATAATAATTAGCATATCATTAGAGCTCGGATTTTTAGGTAAATAAATATTTTTTATGTAAGTACATATTTTAAGCATTTTTTCTATAAATACATAAATTTCTGCTTTTCACTTATTAGCACATATAAATACGTAATATTTACATTTTTTTAAATCGGTGTATTTTTGTTCTGTGTTACTTCAACGGGGAAGAACATGAGAGCTATCTAATCTTCATGCAGAGCGTATGTCAGCTCGTAACTGTGATATTCTTAACTTGTCGCCCCGTGCCACTAACTGTGGAAGCCGTTTCCTTGTCCATAGCTCCCCCATCTACCTGGAACCAGTGTCACACACATGCAGTTCATTTCTGGCACTGTGCAGTGTAAGGCAGTTCTACGATGCCTAAAGTAAAAACAACTACGTTATCTTCTGTTGCAGAATTTAAGGACAACTAGCGCACCCGAACGAGAAATCTCGCATGTTCATAAACCACACTTTCCCCAATAGGTTTATAATGAGACTCTTAAGGAGAAAGGTTATGTTTTTCTTTCAACCAAATGATTATAGAACACTATTTACATTTCAGGATAAAGGAAAGACCTCAGAATGTTAATATGGCATGAAACAGGCGTCACAGCATCCCGTGGACAGCAATTATGGAGCGTATGTTCCTACATCAACGGTGTTTGCAAATCGCACACTTCGTACAATTTTTTTAAAGCCATTTTTTTAAGAAATTATAGATATTTATAAAATTATAGTGCAATAAGTTACTGCTAATGTCTATTCTCTTTCATTTGAATGCTCATTTGTCACGATCGACCGCTTCTGAGCGGAGGGATGCATACTACTGAAATAATATATATATATATATATATATATATATATATATATATATATGATTTTACTTCTAATGGCACCGACAGTAGTGGCTACGCGGGCTAAAGCTCCGCGTTAGGTCAAGGGGCCAAGCTCTCTACTGACTCGGTAGACGCGTGGGTTCGAGCCCCACCGTCGGCTGTCCTTGAAATGGTTTTCCGTGCTTTCCCATTTTCAACACCAGGCAAATGCTGGGACAGTACCTTCTGACAGGCCACGACCGCTTCCTTCCACATCCTTGCCCAGTTTCATTCATCTTCATCCTTTCCATCTCTCATCCCGACGCGCAGGTCGCCCACGGGCGTCGACTAGAAAGACCTGCACTCGGCCTCTCAGGAGGCTACACGAAAAAAAAAAACTTCTAATGGTGGCGTTCTGTTCTGCCAACCTTGTGGGAAAGCAATCAAGGCAGAACAGCGATCTCAAGTTACACAACACCTCAAGGGCAAGAAATACTGTATAATGCCGCAGTTTCGTGCCTTCAGAATAAGAGTTTCGCGATAATCATCGGTCATTTGTGATGGACAACCTGAAGATGTATCTCGTTGTGTATTGTAATGCTTCAGCAGTCAGTGAGACATAGCATAAATTGCATTCGTGAGTATTGTTTATATTCACAATAATAAACTAAATTATAATTAAATATTTTTACTTTTTTGTCACATATTTCAGGTATTTTTAATACATAAAAAATAAATATTTTCCCGATTTTTAGCACCTAAAAATCCGAGCCATACTTAACACGGGCGGGGGGAGATGAGGTAATAGGCCTAAAATGTCTACTGTATATGTTTTGGGTCCTTTCTAATCTAATTGTAAATTAACAAGAAGTTCCGTGACGAACTAAATAGCCTACTTTTCTCGAAATGTAAGATTCATTCCAATGATTAATCTATATGGACCTAATTAGAATAATGACGAAATTGAGTTGGTAATATCGAAATGTAATTAGTTCGAAATTTTGGATGAAATCCATTTATTTGTATAGAAGTTACATGTATTTTAAAATTGGACCAATCAGCAGGCTTAGAATCATGTTAGAAGCACTGACGTATATTAGTTACTCCAAATTAATCTAGAATGTAAGGCACTATACGTGTGCATAGTTTAAAGCTGTTGGCATACTTTCTGATATATTGGTATTTGGATAAAAATAATAGAGAGTACATTTATTAACAGTTGGCAGCCCTGGTGGCTCTTAAGATTACGCTTAGTCATATCTGTCTATCTACACATAGTACATACGAAATTTGGTTGAAATCCAATTGATAGTGTAGAAGTTGTATGCATTTAAAATTGGACCTATCAGCAGGTTTAGAATCATTTTGGCAGCACTGTCATGTATGGCCTCCTGGAAATTAAACTGAAATATTATTATGTATATGTGTGCCAATTTTGGTACAGCTCCCATGCATACCTTCCAAGATATACAACATGGAGCTGACACTTCAATTGCAATTTTTCAGCAGTTGGCAGCTCTGACATCATTTTCAAATATGGGCTTGAGATATTCCGGTATACATCTTTACTCATACTAAATTTGGTTTCGATTGCTGCAGCCGTTTAGTGGTTGATAGGGGGACACACACACACAGCCAGACAGACAGAAGGACAGACAGACAGACATACATTTTCCCGGATCGATCTCATAAGTCTACTTTTTCCTCATTTTTGCAAAATGTGAAAAGTAGGCTAAAAATATAACACGAGGAGTGGCGCGGGTCATTTAGACCCGTAGTGTGTCTCTCCCATTTTGTCGTAGTCGTACGGATTTTAATGAAGTAATTTTACACCTGGTGTCTTCCTATGAACTATTCCCAATATGAAAAGAGGTTTATTTACATTTTTCAAATTTAACATGCAGAGAAATGACAATAATTTCCGTAATAGTAGAGTAGCCCTTCTAAGTAGCGACAAAGCAGCCATCTTATTCTTTTTAACAAAGAAGCTGATGACCAAGGTGTCCCTAGACCCTAAACATGGATCAACAAGAACGTGAGCTATGTGATTGTGCTGCACCGAAATAGGTGGATTCTCCCTCCTCATTTTTTTACAGATTTTCCCGACTAACGAAGCCTCCGTGGCTTAGGCGGCAGCACGCCGGCCTCTCACCGCTGGGTCCGTGGTTCAAATCCCCGTCACTCCATGTGAGATCTGTGCTGGACAAAACGGAGGCAGACAGGTTTTTCTCCGGGTACTCCGGTTTTCCCTGTCAAAATTTCATTCCAGCAACACTCTCCACTATCATTTCATTTCATCTGTCATTCATTTAATCATTGCCCCAGAGGAGTGCGTCAAGCCTCGGCAGCCGGCACAGTTCATATCCTCGCCGCTAGATGGGGGCTTCATTCATTCCATTCCTGACCCGGTCGGAGACTGGAAGCAGGCTGTGGATTTTCATTTTTCATTTTCCCGACTAACGTAAACCGAAAATTGTCATTGTGGTGTTTGAAACCATATTTTCAGTGTTGCCTTAGTAAACAAGAGTTTAGTGCTTTTCAGTCGGTCAACACGAATGTACCCAAAATAGATGGGTTATGCCCTAATCCTGAAATAAATTACATGAGATTAATAAAACACTAGGATGACCAGTTTCGATCGTCAAGCGATCATCATCAGATCCATTACACTTAGGCTACAAAATCTATGTTTGAAATACAGGTGAAAATATTTACAATATGTACACTTATTTAGTTGCAGTATTGGTACTGCAACTGTCAGTGTATGCTAAATGCAGTATATATGTTAGGTGAAATGCTAAATGGTGATAGCTATCCGGAAATTGTACTTTAGAGAGATTATGTGGTTGTAAACTATGGTTAAACTATAAAATTTTTGGTTAACTACTTATCTGATTGTCTTCCGTATTACAGCTACTCGCAGTTTTCGTGCTCACTGGAACTCGCTGTGCGGTCGACTGCGGTGGTTATCTTAACGACTGGTTTTTCCCCTGCCTCCTCCCCCCTGTCCCTACGTGCTGTGGGGAGTGATAGCGATGTGTTTATGTGAGGTGTTGCCAACCTAGATAAGATGTATGTTATTGAATGAGGTGGGTCCACAACTATTTAAAGACCGTGGATTGGCCCTCGCCACGCGTGGAGCATAACCCATTCGAACTAAGCGTTGACGGTCTTATGAGGACGTCCCGGCACCTTTAATACTGCCGCGAATATGGGCCTTGGTTTATTGCAGAAGCAAAGTACATCGTACACCAGATCCAGATAACATTTACCTATTAAAAACCCCCTAATTTCCCCTCTTTTTATCTAGCTTGGCTGTGTCGCTAAATTGTGTATAGAATGTATAGAACTAAACCTCACCCCTAAATACGTACCAATTAAAACCGTACCGAACACACCAGCCACGATCATTTTAACCAAACAAGCCAAAGCGCTTTGGATAAAAAACGAATTAAGATTTGCATACATAAGAAAGCAAAAAATTAACCAACAATTATACGACATTCAATTGCAACTAAGTAATTTCTGGCACGCGGCCCAATGGGACAGTTTCACCGAGCACCTACATGACAACATCAAAATCAGAGCAACGAGGAAGCATGAAACGCTAGAAAATAAATTAAGAAAACTAGGAGAAACACAGAACCATCAATCTAACGAACAACACACGAATAACAATGAATTCAATTTCCACAGCAGAGTAAACAACAGAACGAACGTAACCTTTTCTCAAGGTGAAATGAATATGTTAGACAAAGGTTTGAAATACAACTGCACAGACGCACACACGAACCACAATATAAAACAGTTAATCACAGATATTGAGATAGCCAGTCACAAGCTCCCAGCAGAAGACAGGGAATTAACCAAAAATCTCGCCACCAACGAAGCCAAAAAAATCCTCAAACGAGAGGGCGATAGCAATAACATTCAAAACAACAAACAGCTCAAAGAAATAAAGTCGTTGAAACAAAAAATAAAAGAACATGACCTAATCATCACAAAAGCAGATAAGGGAAACACTACAGTAATTTTGAACAAAACAGAATACATTGAAAAAACAGTCGAATTCCTAAACAACAACGAAATCAAGGAATTAACAAAAGACCCCACCAACAAATTCCAAAAACAAATAAAAAGTGCGCTAAAAGAAACAGAATACATACTGACCAAAGCCGAAAAATCAAAACTAATAAACATGAACCCGAAAATACCGTCATTGAGGGGACAACCAAAAATACACAAAAAGGAATGCCCAATGAGACCAATAGTCAATTGTAGGAATGCCCCTAATTACAAAATCAGCAAAGAGTTACTAAAAATCTTAAAATGCCGTCTTTCCAACGACAAAAACAACTCTGTAAAGAACACAACAGAACTAGTAACAGCATGAAACCTAGCTTCAGGCTAGTATCCTTCGACGTAACTAACATGTACACCAATATTCCGATTATTGAAGCAATCAACACTATCGAAAACAACTTAAAATCCAACAATTCGGTAAAAGAAATTGAAGAGATTGTGAGATTACTGAGGGTCGTTCTCACCCAAAACGTGTTTCAATTCGACAATAAAATATACACACAGAGAGAAGGCCTAGCAATGGGATCGCCACTAAGTGGGTTAATCGCTGACATCTTCATCAATGCACTAGAAAATTCGTTCTTAGAAAAGACTTCAACAAAGGGAATAGTAATATGGAAAAGATACGTAGATGATGTAATTTGCATCTACGATACTGAACTAACAAGCGAAGAAACAATTCTCCAATCCATTAATAGCCTTCACCACTCTATCAAATTCACTAAGGAATCCGAAATAGACCGGAAAATAAATTATCTCGATATAACTATTGAACGTAAAGACAACGATCTTTCATATTCCATATTCCGGAAAGCAACACAAACCTCGCATGCAATCGACAATCAGTCTAATCACCCCAGTACGCACAAACTAGCGGGTTTCAATTCAATGGTGCACAGAGCTTTAAACATACCCATGTCAAAAGACAACTATAATAAGGAAATAAGAACTATTATGCAAATAGCAAAGGAAAACAACTTCTCGCCAAGCAAAATAAATCAAATTATAGCCAAACATAAAAATAAAGATAAAACGATTCCCAAACCGGACAGTAATGAGAAAAAATTTGCGCGTTTCAACTATGTGAATGCGTCAAGGTCAGGGGTATATTCTATAACGTGCCAAGACACCGATTGTCAAGCTAATTACATCGGGCAGAGTGGAAGGCGAGTAGACACACGTTATAATGAACATAGGAATGCGATAAGATACGGAACACATTCAGCCGTGTGCGAACATATGTGTGACGCAGGGCACAGCTTTACCAACATAGAGTCGGACCTTAAAATAATCCATCACGAATCGAAAGGCAGAGCTCTTGACATAAAGGAAGCAATCGTGATACACCTAGCCAAACGAAACAATCCCAACAATCTAAATGAACACACGTTCATGGAGAGCTCACCCCTCTTCACGCTACTAAAAAACACACCCTGTCGGAAACAAAACACAATTTAGCGACACAGCCAAGCTAGAAAAGAAAGGGGGGAAATTAGGGGGTTTTTAATAGGTAAATGTTATCTGGATCAGGTGTACGATGTACTTTGCTTCTGCAATAAACCAAGGCCCATATTCGCGGCAGCATTAAAGGTGCCGGGACGTCCTCATAAGACCGTCAACGCTTAGTTCGAATGGGTTATGCTCCACGCGTGGCGAGGGCCAATCCACGGTCTTTAATAGTTGTGGACCCACCTCATTCAATAACATACATCTTATCTAGGTTGGCAACACCTCACATAAACACATCGCTATCACTCCCCACAGCACGTAGGGACAGGGGGGAGGAGGCAGGGGAAAAACCAGTCGTTAAGATAACCACCGCAGTCGACCGCACAGCGAGTTCCAGTGAGCACGAAAACTGCGAGTAGCTGTAATACGGAAGACAATCAGATAAGTAGTTAGCCAAAAAATTTATAGTTTAACCATAGTTTACAACCATATAATCTCTCTAAAGTACAATCTCCGGATAGCTATCACCATTTAGCATTTCACCTAACATATATACTGCATTTAGCATACACTGACAGTTGCAGTACCAATACTGCAACTAAATAAGTGTACATATTGTAAATATTTTCACCTGTATTTCAAACATAGATTTTGTAGCCTAAGTGTAATGGATCTGATGATGATCGCTTGACGATCGAAACTGGTCATCCTAGTGTTTTATTAATCTCATGTAATTTATTTCAGGATTAGGGCATAACCCATCTATTTTGGGTACATTCGTGTTGACCGACTGAAAAGCCAGTAACCTTATCCCCTTGGCCAACCAGACAACTATGTGACACTGCAGTATTAAGCTATCTAACCAGTATACACACTCAACCTGCACTTTATGTCCTTCAATTCGTGGTTTATTTAATATAATTCTATTTCAATGCATATTGTAAAAACATAACTAACATTATTGGAGACCCTTTTTAATTCTCATAAACAAATATCTCAGTTAGACGCGACCGGAATCGCCATTTTCCTTGTTGAGAAAGGCCATTGTGCGCATGCGCGAGAGTGTCAAATATTACATATTTCTTTAATCATTTAAAAATATACCGTAACATATATTTTCCTTTTAAAGAAACTCTGCAAATCTGCATGCCAAGAGCTTTCTACAATGCAATACCAATCGTAGGAAGGAAGAAAATGAAAATAAAAAAACATATCCGAGGTGGGAATCGAACCCTCTCGATCATGCATAATACAAATTTCAGGCCAGTAACCTTATCCCCTTAGCCATCCAGACAACTATGTTTTACTCCAGTATTAAGCTATCTAACCAGTATACACACTCAACCTGCAGTTTATGTCTTTCAATTCGTGGTTTATTTAATATAATTCTATTTCAATGCACATTGTAATAACATAACTAACATTATTGGAGATCCTTTTTAATTCTCATGAACAAAGATCTCAGTTAGACGCGACCGGAATCGCCATTTTCCTTGTTGAGAAAGGCCATTGTGCGCATGCGCGGGAGTGACAAATATTACATATTTCTTTAATCATTTAAAAATATACCGTAACATATATTTTCCTTTTAAAGAAACTCTGTAAATCTGCATGCCAAGAGCTTTCGTTAGAATGTCTTACGAAGCCAATCGGTTAAGTCGTTTTCACAATCTCGTGTGTACAAAAAACAGCTTAGTGTTTTAAATATATAGATGGCAACAGAGAATTCGTTACTTTACAGGAATGATAAAAGTGAAATATGTTTCTACACTCTAATACCAATCGTAGGAAGGAAGAAAACAAAAAAAAAAACATATCCGAGGTGGGAATCGAACCCTCTCGATGGGAACAGAGAATTCGTTACTTGACGGGAATGATAAAAGTGAAATATGTTTCTACAATGCAATACCAATCGTAGGAAGGAAGAAAACGAAAATAAAAAAACATATCCGAAGTGGGATCGAACCCTCTCGATCATGCATAATACAAATTTCTGGCCAATAACCTTATCCCCTTGGCCAACCAGACAACTATGTGACACTGCAGTATTAAGCTATCTAACCAGTATACACACTCAACCTGCACTTTATGTCCTTCAATTCGTGGTTTATTTAATATAATTCTATTTCAATGCATATTGTAAAAACATAACTAACATTATTGGAGACCCTTTTTAATTCTCATAAACAAAGATCTCAGTTAGACGCGACCGGAATCGCCATTTTCCTTGTTGAGAAAGGCCACTGTGCGCATGCGCGAGAGTGTCAAATATTACATATTTCTTTAATCATTTAAAAATATACCGTAACATATATTTTCCTTTTAAAGAAACTCTGCAAATCTGCATGCCAAGAGCTTTCTACAATGCAATACCAATCGTAGGAAGGAAGAAAATGAAAATAAAAAAACATATCCGAGGTGGGAATCGAACCCTCTCGATCATGCATAATACAAATTTCAGGCCAGTAACCTTATCCCCTTAGCCATCCAGACAACTATGTTTCACTCCAGTATTAAGCTATCTAACCAGTATACACACTCAACCTGCAGTTTATGTCTTTCAATTCGTGGTTTATTTAATATAATTCTATTTCAATGCACATTGTAATAACATAACTAACATTATTGGAGATCCTTTTTAATTCTCATGAACAAAGATCTCAGTTAGACGCGACCGGAATCGCCATTTTCCTTGTTGAGAAAGGCCATTGTGCGCATGCGCGGGAGTGACAAATATTACATATTTCTTTAATCATTTAAAAATATACCGTAACATATATTTTCCTTTTAAAGAAACTCTGCAAATCTGCATGCCAAGAGCTTTCGTTAGAATGTCTTACGAAGCCAATCGGTTAAGTCGTTTTCACAATCTCGTGTGTACAAAAAACAGCTTAGTGTTTTAAATATATAGAAGATGGCAACAGAGAATTCGTTACTTTACAGGAATGATAAAAGTGAAATATGTTTCTACACTCTAATACCAATCGTAGGAAGGAAGAAAACAAAAAAAAAACATATCCGAGGTGGGAATCGAACCCTCTCGACCATGCAAAGGATGGCAACAGAGAATTCGTTACTTTACGGGAATGAAAAAGTGAAATATATCTCTACAATGTAATACCAATCGTAGGAAGGAAGAAAATGAAAATAAATAAACGTATCCGAGGTGGGAATCGAACCCTCTCGACCATGCAAAGGATGGCAACAGAGAATTCGTTACTTTACGGGAATGATAAAAGTGAAATATGTTTCTACAATGTAATACCAATCGTAGGAAGGAAGAAAACGAAAATAAAAAAAACATAACCGAGTTGGGAATCGAACCCTCTCGATGGGAACAGAGAATTCTTTACTTGACGGGAATGATAAAAGTGAAATATGTTTCTACAATGCAATACCAATCGTAGGAAGGAAGAAAACGAAAATAAAAAAACATATCCGAAGTGGGATCGAACCCTCTCGATCATGCATAATACAAATTTCTGGCCAGTAACCTTATCCCCTTGGCCAACCAGACAACTACGTGACACTGCAGTATTAAGCTATCTAACCAGTATACACACTCAACCTGCACTTTATGTCCTTCAATTCGTGGTTTATTTAATATAATTCTATTTCAATGCATATTGTAAAAACATAACTAACATTATTGGAGACCCTTTTTAATTCTCATAAACAAAGATCTCAGTTAGACGCGACCGGAATCGCCATTTTCCTTGTTGAGAAAGGCCATTGTGCGCATGCGCGAGAGTGTCAAATATTACATATTTCTTTAATCATTTAAAAATATACCGTAACATATATTTTCCTTTTAAAGAAACTCTGCAAATCTGCATGCCAAGAGCTTTCTACAATGCAATACCAATCGTAGGAAGGAAGAAAATGAAAATAAAAAAACATATCCGAGGTGGGAATCGAACCCTCTCGATCATGCCAGGCCAGTAACGTTATCCCTTTAGCCATCCAGACAACTATGTTTCACTCCAGTATTAAGCTATCTAACCAGTATACACACTCAACCTGCAGTGTGTCTTTCAATTCGTGGTTTATTTAATATAATTCTATTTCAATGCACATTGTAATAACATAACTAACATTATTGGAGATCCTTTTTAATTCTCATGAACAAAGATCTCAGTTAGACGCGACCGGAATCGCCATTTTCCTTGTTGAGAAAGGCCATTGTGCGCATGCGCGGGAGTGACAAATATTACATATTTCTTTAATCATTTAAAAATATACCGTAACATATATTTTCCTTTTAAAGAAACTCTGCAAATCTGCATGCCAAGAGCTTTCGTTAGAATGTCTTACGAAGCCAATCGGTTAAGTCGTTTTCACAATCTCGTGTGTACAAAAAACAGCTTAGTGTTTTAAATATATAGATTATAGCCAAACATAAAAATAAAGATAAAACGATTCCCAAACCGGACAGTAATGAGAAAAAATTTGCGCGTTTCAACTATGTGAATGCGTCAAGGTCAGGGGTATATTCTATAACGTGCCAAGACACCGATTGTCAAGCTAATTACATCGGGCAGAGTGGAAGGCGAGTAGACACACGTTATAATGAACATAGGAATGCGATAAGATACGGAACACATTCAGCCGTGTGTGAACATATGTGTGACGCAGGGCACAGCTTTACCAACATAGAGTCGGACCTTAAAATAATCCATCACGAATCGAAAGGCAGAGCTCTTGACATAAAGGAAGCAATCGTGATACACCTAGCCAAACGAAACAATCCCAACAATCTAAATGAACACACGTTCATGGAGAGCTCACCCCTCTTCACGCTACTAAAAAACACACCCTGTCGGAAACAAAACACAATTTAGCGACACAGCCAAGCTAGAAAAGAAAGGGGGGAAATTAGGGGGTTTTTAATAGGTAAATGTTATCTGGATCAGGTGTACGATGTACTTTGCTTCTGCAATAAACCAAGGCCCATATTCGCGGCAGCATTAAAGGTGCCGGGACGTCCTCATAAGACCGTCAACGCTTAGTTCGAATGGGTTATGCTCCACGCGTGGCGAGGGCCAATCCACGGTCTTTAATAGTTGTGGACCCACCTCATTCAATAACATACATCTTATCTAGGTTGGCAACACCTCACATAAACACATCGCTATCACTCCCCACAGCACGTAGGGACAGGGGGGAGGAGGCAGGGGAAAAACCAGTCGTTAAGATAACCACCGCAGTCGACCGCACAGCGAGTTCCAGTGAGCACGAAAACTGCGAGTAGCTGTAATACGGAAGACAATCAGATAAGTAGTTAGCCAAAAAATTTATAGTTTAACCATAGTTTACAACCATATAATCTCTCTAAAGTACAATCTCCGGATAGCTATCACCATTTAGCATTTCACCTAACATATATACTGCATTTAGCATACACTGACAGTTGCAGTACCAATACTGCAACTAAATAAGTGTACATATTGTAAATATTTTCACCTGTATTTCAAACATAGATTTTGTAGCCTAAGTGTAATGGATCTGATGATGATCGCTTGACGATCGAAACTGGTCATCCTAGTGTTTTATTAATCTCATGTAATTTATTTCAGGATTAGGGCATAACCCATCTATTTTGGGTACATTCGTGTTGACCGACTGAAAAGCACTAAACTCTTGTCGAAAATTGTCATGCGAGGGCTGGCGCCATGGGTAAATCTGACCCGACCGTAAATAATATAGAAATAACTTGAGTGTTCCAAAAGCTATGAACATGTTTCTTTTGTAGGATGAAGTTCAAGGCTAGGAAGGAAGGTACAGTAAGCGACAGGGAATAAGGGATGACCAAAACGAAGATATAGAGCATTATTTAGGTATCGTGCCATTTCGTCCAAATTCCACGAACAGCGGCAGGTGGGTTGACTCTCTGCCGGCCCACTAGTGCTATTTCGTCCAAACACCTATGATTGACAGTTTGACAGGTCTACAATGACGGTTTCATTTCATTGCGGTTCTTGTTAGAAATAAGTAATTTCTTGATGTTTGTAATAATGGACGTTACTCGCTCCGCTCGTTGGCCACCAGTCATCTATAGTTTACAATGAAATGTAAACAACATAGTGAGAATAGAAAAAAAAATGTGGATTAAAATCGCTCTCTGAGCTTCGGTGTATCCTAATTATCTAAATATTGTGCAGTCGTTCGCTGCAAGACATGAGGTACAGTTATATACAACAAACAAATATTTTGGAAATTTCCAGAGATTTTCGTAAAAGCACGCCTGTATACGAGTTATGTTACATCATGTTTCCGGCCTTGCAGAACTTGATATATGCAGTAGATCTGGCATCAGCGCGCTCCATTTAATGCGTACTGTCTTTTAAGGTAGAGACGCACTATAGAGTCTGGGGCGTAAATATTGTCACTAATAACAATATAAACCTACCTGTGAAATGGATTTATCAGCTTCTTCGCGGGCTGTCTTCTTTCCCTGTGCCATAGCCTTATGGACATCTTGTGCAGCCACATCAGGAACACCCGTACTGTGGATCCCTTCGTTAATAATTTCACGGTTTATAGTAAACACGTTTCCACTACAAGAACGGTTAACACAACACCACACAACTTCACCGCACTTCATCTCATTCTTAACCGTATACCGATACCCGTTAAGTAATAAACTAGGTTGGCCCCTTGTAATGGTTGAAAACTCCATAATTAACAAGGATGTTACTTCATAGAGATCATTCGAACGAATTAAGCCTCTGTTCATAAACAGAGGTGGGGAGGGGAGGAATGGAATTCCACAGCAGGGATGGGTGGGAAATCCCACAGTGCACTGCCTCAACCCTTGTCAACATTTTGTCTGGACGAGATGGCACTCATAAAATTGTATAATAATTTGTAAAACCGAGCTGGACGAAATGGCACGTTTTTCAAGGAAATTTGTTGCTGGACGAAATAGCACCTGGACGAAATAGCACTGAACCTTATTTAAGCCTCCCAAACGCCGTTCCTTGCGGGTTAATAGGATGCATGGGTGTGGGTAATTATCCTTAGGAATAAGCTATGAAGGCAATAAATATACCGTTACAAAGCGAATGGTCCTCAGATCATATGACGCACAAAATGGAATTTCGAAGGTTTTGAAGATTTCGACTTTCTGGAGCACCGTTTAAGTTAGTGAGACAAGCCGTTGTTCCGAAACACGTCGGTTATTTCGCATTACCTCTCAACCTGCTAGCTACGTATATTATGTGAATAAAGGATGATGATAATAATAATGAAGCAAGCACATTCCTGCGAGTCCTGCCTGTATTTAACTGTCCTTTGTGTCTGAGAGCAGGAATGCACTGACGGTATCAATCCCACGGTCCACGCCTCGCGAGCAAAACATCGCACGTTGGAGTTATTAATGGTTGTCACTCATCTCTGTGGCTACTTCTTTCAAGTCTGGACTCGCCACCTTCCTGTCCGACTCTACACCTCACTGGACGTTTCTATTGAGGGTCGCGAACCAGCGCAGCGGTGCCAAATTACTGTCTTGTTAGTATGATTTTGAAAACTAGCACAATTGCGGATTTTTCAACAGTGTAGTATTGATCATTTCGAGTGAAAATAGAGGCAAAAATAATAATATTATAAATAAATAGAGAAAAAGATAGAGACAGAGAGAAAGAACGGAATAGAGAAAGATAGAAATTGAGAGAGAAAAATTAAAGAAATATATGATGATGATGATGATTGTTGTTTTAAGGGGCCTAACATCTAGGTTATCGGCCCCTAATGGTCTGGGTGAGAGCGAAATTGACAATGAAATGGTAACCATAAGGAAAATTAAGTGAGACGGAAAATACTGTTACGTGCCACCCCCCATAGTGGAACTTTTGTTAACTGGATAACGGTGGGTAGAAAGCACAATACCAATTACTGCTTTAAAGAAATAATTAATTTATTGTGCCAGAAAGATACACTACTCAACAGCAAATACAAGCAATTATTACCTTACTCCAGTTTCCTCACGTCGAGAATACTTCCCCTTTCACTTGTCAACAGACCACAGTTAATCCTCTCGCTAATGAGTCCGGCCCCCTACGCTGGCTGGAAATAGCTGCACTAGGTCTGTCACTCACTGTTTTGCAACTCACCACAATGACCTCTCTCGCACTAGGTAAGCACACTCGCTCAAAACACAGACAGTCCCCTGTAAGCTCCTCACTCCCTTCGCTGTCAAGAGAATCGGCTTCACTAGGGGTTTCGCAAGTCTCCACACTTCTGTCGCTCAGGATAAGCGCTCGCACTCGCTCGTAAAACACAACAACAACCACTGCTTGACAGGTCGCTCTTATATAGCAGTCCGGTGACTCAATAAATGCTTCTAGATCCATCCAGGGTTCACGGCTTCTCGAGGTTTCCATCGCTGGCTCAGTCACGAATATTCTGGACCATCCCTTTGTCCTAATAGCCCTGTTGCATAAGGCACACGCAATACACGAGGCAGGGCACAGCCCAGCCCTGGGGCAGTTGTGACTCATGTGGCGAGCGATGACACAAACTCACAGCCGTAACAATACTTACAAAAACGAACTCGGATTGAAACTACTCACAAAATGTTCTTACAAAAGAGAATTTAGAAAGAAAAGATTCACAAAAGGAATTGATTGAAAAATACGTACAAAATGTAGGCTAGGTTCAAAATACGTACAAAATGCAATGCAGAGTCGAAGTACTTACAAAATGCAATTGAAATTCTAAATACTTACAAAATGCGAAGGAGATCGAAATTACGTACAAAATGCAATTGCGTTATAAACACCATTGGAAACTGCAGAACTTCTTGATACCAATATCTATTAAGAATGGAAAGTTCTCGGTTTTTTGCACACACCTGTTTTAATTTATGAAAAAAAAAGCTTATGAGATCACCTTTTGTCCGTGGGTGTGCCTCCCCCCCCCCCCCCCCTTAATAAAATCAAAACAGCTGGAGCGATTTCAATGAAACTCTGTAAGTTCATAGCACTATTCCGGAACACCCCGACTGTGCCCTTCAAATTTTGTTACGTCTCACCAATCCAACATGGTGGCTGTGCGAAATATTTCACCAGCATTCAATATCTCCGAAACTATCACCGATATCACCCTGGAAATTTTTACGGTGATAACGGAAACTACTAGAAGTTCATCTATGTGTTAGTTGAACACCTGGTAACTGCAAGACCAACATGGCGGCCAAGCAAACTTGCGACTTTTAAATAGACGTTTCTCGCGATTTAACCAACCAAACGCAATAAAACTTTGTACAGTATATGTTTATACACATTGTAATGCACCGACATCTAACTTATTGCAATGGTTTACATAACCTTAAGATGGCGGCTGTGCGAAATATTTCACCGGCATTCTATATCTCTGAAACCATTACCGGTATCACCCTGACATTTTTTATGGAGATAGAGGGCACTACTGGAAGTTCATATATAAAACTTTCAAAGACCGTTTAACTACAAAACGAACATGGCGGCCTAGGGAATTTAAACATTTTAAATAGAACTTTCTCGCGATTTAATGATCCAAACGCATTGAAATTTGGTACGGGAAATGTTTATACACATTGTAACGCACTGGTATCTAATTTAGTTCAATTGTTTAAATAACCTCAAGATGGCGGCTGTGCCAATTTTAAAATGAAGTTTTTATTTCTCGTGTCGTAATCATGCGATCGAAGTGAAAGTTTGAATAATGAAGCTACGCAATAATTTTATTTAATGGAACATGACTCTATGGCCTATACATTTAACAATCCAACATGGCGTCCATCCGAAATATTTAGACGGCTCTGAATATCTACGAATCTATTATAGCAATCAAACTGATTATTTTAATGTTCATAGGGGCTATGGACATGTCACCTATAGGACTTTCAATAACCTGGTGATCACAAATCCAACATGGCGGAGAAGCGACATATGAATATTCACATGGACGTTTTTCGCAATTTAACCATCCGAATGCAGTGAAACTTGGTATAGTAAATCCTTATACAAATGTTAATCCACTGGCATCATATTTATTTCAATTGTTTCCATAACCACAAGATGGCAACTGCGCGAAATTTTAAAATCTCGTTTTTACTTCTTGTGTCCTAATCATGTGATTGACGTTTGAATACCACACGTACACAATAATCTTCATGTAACAGTAAATAAATCTAAGACCTATATATATAAAATTCAACATGGCGACCATCCAAAATATTTAGTCGGTTCTCATTATCTAAGAATCTATTACAGCAATCAAACTGAAATCGTGTATGTTGATAGAGGCGATTGACATCTGTCTGTTAGGTTGTCAGCCCGAAGGCTGGTTGGATCCTCAAAAAGTACCACCGTTAGGTTAGGTGGGTAGATACCCACAAAACCCAAGGCAGCGCTATATTGAGGCGTACTAGGCAAGATGAGGAGTGAGGTAGTTTGAAATTTCTTTCCTCACTGAGTCAGAACAGCAGTACTAACCCTATGAGTAGAACCTTTCACAGCATCCACAGGCACTGACTGTGCCCTGAATGTTATTATAAAGCACCACTCATATCTCAGTAGCTTCCATATAATCACAGCCATGAGTGAGACTGAGACATCGGTGATTCTGTAGCCTGTGCCAACAGACACACACTGTGCCCTGAATGTCATTACTAAGCACCACCCATACCTCAGCAGCTTCCATATAATCACAGCCATGAGTGAGACTGAGACATCGGTGATACTCTAGCCTGTGCCAACAGACACTGACTGTGCCCTGAATGTCATTACTAAGCACCACCCATACCTTAGTAGCTTCCATATAATCACAGCCATGAGTGAGACTGAGACATCGGTGATACTCTAGCCTGTGCCAACAGACACTGACTGTGCCCTGAATGTCATTACTAAGCACCACTCATACCTCAGTAGCTTCCATATAATCACAGCCATGAGTGAGACTGAGACAGCGGTGATACTCTAGCCTGTGGCAACATGCACTGACTGTGCCCTGAATGTCATTACTAAGCACCACGCATAGCTCAGTAGCTTCCATATAATTACATCCATGAGTGAGACAGATATTTCACTCTAGCCTGTGCCAACAGACACTGACTGTGCCCTGAATGTCATTACTAAGCACCACGCATAGCTCAGTAGCTTCCATATAATTACAGCCATGAGTGAGACTGAGACATTTTACTCTAGCCTGTGCCATCAGACAAATACAAATGCATGAGGACAATATCAGGCACCATCAAATCGACAACTCTAAAATGGTTACCCGTCTTATCCAACATCCATCCCCCTCACATACGAAGAGAACTAGCTCTTGTAAGAGAATGGCAGAAATGCAGCAGTAATCCTCAACTGCCCGTACATCAGGACTGCAACCCTCAGAAACCGAAGAGATTAAAGTCCAGAAACCCATCATGGAAGTTAGGTGAGAAGCTCCTGGAATCACATTTTGATGCTGATGAGATCTGGCATGAAGAATGGTCCTCTTCAAATCCCGACCACCTGGGTTTAATCCATGATCCTTGTAGAGCTCCGCCTCGTTTCAACTTACCGAGAAGGGAATGGACGTCTCTAAACAGAATCAGGACAAATCATGGAAGGTGTAAATTCTGGCTTCATAAGTGGGAGAAATCTGAAGACCCATTCTGCGACTGTGGTAATGTGCCTCAGACCACCCAGCATATTGTTATGGGCTGCCCAAAGAGAAAATTCAATGGATCTGCCCAAGAATTACATAGTGCCCCTACGGAAATAGTGGACTGGCTGAAAAGTCTGGACATTAAGTTTTGAATGCGTATCATTGATCTGTAAATAATGTATATAAAATTGGAAGATATATGTATTTATAATGTATCCTTGTTTTGCCATACGAAATAAATAAATAAATAAATAAATAAATACAAATGCACTGCATTCATTAAGAGATGGCAAACAGGCCAAGCAATTAACAGAAATAGGATATATGAAAATAGGCTATTTAGTTCTTCAGGGAACTACTTGTTTCATAAATGAAAATAGGCTATTAAAGGCAGGCAGGCAGGCAGAGTGTTACTGTACAGGTGTTGGCGCGGCAGCCGACACATCCACCCACGCTGGGGTGTGCCCGAACAGGCAGCTTTGTGCCCGCGCACCGCCAGCATCATAAACAACACGTAATAGGATGTTCGATAAACTACCACTGCCTTGTATTCATGGGGCCATGGATCATATCGCGCGTGCTCTGGTGTTGTTAGCGACAACTACACTGTGCTTGCTGGTTGGACATCGTGAGGGCTGTATTAGTGGGTGTCTTTGTGATTAAGATAGGGTCTATCTAGTTCCGTCCCACGAGTTCCGAAAACACATTTCTTAGGAAAAACGTCCCATGAGTTCCGAACGCGTATTCACGCCTGCGTAAATAAGCTAATGAGTCCCACTAGTTCCGAATATCTCTGGAAAACCCAGCTGTTAGTTCTGAGGTTTGACCGGCTAATAACACTACGACGCGACCTAGAAGAGTTAATGGCCTTATCACCAGGTAGGCTATGTCATTTGTGTTTGTGTCTTTGAGTGGAGCAGATAAACAGGGAGTTCACAACTAGCATTAAAGGAAACCAAATTTTGATATTTAATGGTTACCGTTTTCATAAGAAACGCGACAACAAATCAAGTGAAGTGCGGATTTGTGCTGCAAAACCATTTTCCGGAAAAATGATTTTAAAAAGTCGCGAATTGATTAAAGAAGTCAATCATGATTGGGTTCCTGATGTGGCCAGCTTTGAAGTGTTCACAGCAGGTTCCAAGGCCAGGAAGATTTAATTATACGGCAGAGTTGAATTTGCAAGCCACGAAAAGGAAAATAAAATATGTTGCAATGGATGACAGAATCCAAAGAGCAACTCAACAGTTTGAAGAGACCGGTGATTTAACAGTATTTTTAAGAATTGTTTCTTTTGCTGTACATATTGATTAGAGTATATAGAGAAGAATAATTCAGTTAATAGATTATTTTGACGAAGGCACAAGCTGATACAGATACTGATAAGGCGAAAGCTGCTTATGGGAGCTACCGGTCCATGGCGCCGCCCCCCTCTGTTAGAGAACCCATTCATTAAAGAGGGCCCGCACTCACGGCTGGTGCTAACATTGGACCCTATTTGTTTCGGTGATAAACAAATAATACAATTTTGCTGTAGAAAACTAAGCTGGAACTCGCTCAAGTAGCTAATCTGCTAAAGAATTTGGAACTGGTGGGAATCGGAGCTCATGGGAGGACACGAGTCTATCTATGTCCAGGGCCGTGGATTGCGAGTACGGGCCCTAGGGCTAGGACTCACGGGCCCTCTCCATATTGTTTCGGCCCCGTGACATCGTGTAAATATCAAATTTGCTAGTTTATTTTTAAGGCCAAGTAAAAAACTGTTATTTACTTTTTTTGGAACATACTTCTTCTTCATTCGTTACGGCCAACTAAGGACCACGTCAAGTCAACTGTTTCTTCTGCATTTTTATGTTGGCCCAGTACTCCTTCATTCGCAATCGATGTTGCACCTTTCTCTCTGTCGTCCACGTCATCCCGGTTTTTAGTTTCGGCTTAAGTTGAAAACTCCGATGTTTTTGAAGTTCTTCCCTAAGTGCTCCACGCTCCTGGATATCTTCACATCTTATCCCAATCTCCAACAGATCTTTCTCTACCATTTGTACAATAACCGGCAGTAGAATACGAACTCTCCAGGTTAGCCAACCTCATACTAGGTGCTCCGTACTCGGAATAATAATTACGGAGGACTTAAAATTATAACGAAACTTTATGTTTTCAAACATATTAAATAAAACAAATTCTAACAACAAAACCTGTGGTGAACTCTGATAATACCAATCTATAAATATAAAAAAATCACAGAAATCAAATTTTCCTAAGACTAGGACTGAAATTCATGACAGAGAAAGGAATCGAACTAAGGCCTTCTTCCTGGAAATCTATTAACCGTTACCAATGCATTTTGTTTTTTCATATCACTGTAATCCACTATTACTTTCAAATCAAACCTATTATTTAAATTATATTGTGAGCTGTTCTGTGTGCTTTGTCAAACATACATTGTTGTCACATTGTACGATAAAAATCCAAATCTATAAAACCAAGTACCTGATTCTTGGATGTTACGGGTAATCTCAAGAACCACTGGATGGACTTTGATGCGGTTTCACCATTCTGTAAAGGATATCTCGAGGAAGGTTTCTGTAGAAAATAATTTATTTATGATCAAAGGAAGTCAAGCAGTAACGATTTCAGTGAAAAATTCGAAAAATAAACCTGGCGCCTGTACTCTTTTTAAGCTTACGCTGGGCAAACCGTTAAAAATATCAATATACTATGAGTGTAAGAATTGTTTAGCATGAAAAATTCTACGAAAAAGTCTGCGAGAGCATATCTTTATCTTCAAGACATCGCCCACTATAAGTGATTTTACGTTTTCATTTCTTACAACAATCTCCATTCAATTACTGAGGCGACAGTTTACGAGCTAGCTAGGGGCAAGCCTATCACCGCAGTTACAGCTTAGCTAGCGGGCGAGCCTATTACCCCAGATACAGCCAGCAGCAAACTGTCAGAGAAGAGTGGTTGTGTTTGGAGTTTCCCAGGAAGAGCAACTCGGCTTTTCTTCATTTCGCCTGTGAACTCTTCATTCCGCAAAATACACAGTCTTGCTAAGAATGGACGGAACGGGGATTTGTGCTTCATGCACCTCGCCATTCTTAAATAACGTCTGTCAAGAATTCGTTGCACATGCATCTCCATGATAGGCTAATATAATTAATAGTCCAATCAGTGATTTTAACCCATCATGCCGAGATGTGAAACGGATATAGGTCGTAGTTCATTGACATCGAAAACAAGCGCTTATCACGTAATACATTCATAACGAATAGAATAAGAAGTGATATCACTGGCCTAGTACGCCCGGTCCGCCACAGCGCAGCGCTGGCTCCGATCTGTGATGGAAGTTAGCATTGGCGCTTACGAGACTTTTAAAACCTTGCGACCTGTTTTACATGTTAAAACACCGCAAGATATCCTCATAGGCACTAATAAGTTCGACAACCCCACTTACTTTACTGTGCCCAATTATAATTTAATAAGTCGTCTCCTGTAATAGTCCAGTTTCGACAATAAGCGAAGACAGTGAGCTAGTTCAAAATGCAATTAGTTTTGTCAGCTATCGGTAAATAAAAATAAAAAAGAACGGAAAAATTAACCTCGCTATCAGAAAGGATTTCTTCACATTGTTACACACTTTACATTCCCTTAACAGACTTGCAACACAGCCCAAAAAAACGTACGAACGCAATTTTCAACTTTACCGTATAAAATTCAATAATAACCATAAATTTCACTCCACAAAACCAAAATCAGTAAACTACCATCATTTCTTAAGAACTTATCATTAAACAGACATAGAAGGCATAGTCATGACCCCTTCATAGAGTAGGCTATTGTCTAAAACTGATCACGTCTCCTTCAGCATTACGGTAGATATATGTTTTTAAACTCATTGTCGTTTTATTCTCATCCCTTTCTTCACAGAATTAGTCTTTAATGGCATCAAGAGCATTTTTATTTACACCATACTGGACAAATCGTTAGGCAAATTAGGAAATATATGTAGAACAGAAAAGTCTTTCAATCGGCAGTTGATTCTTAGGAGAAGTAATACTTCCTATCACAATTTGTCAAATTTAACAATTAAATCTTCTGAAAAGTGAGCATCACAGATGTAGGACTTTTCAGTAAGTTCCCTACCCTTCCCTGGCATGGCCCCTTTGCACTTGATAAAACGTTCCTTATCTTTAGGAGGTTTGAAAATCCGTCTGACCTCTTTACAGTCCCCATAGCTAGATCTGCATCCTGGTACAAAATAGTAAGGCATCTTCACTACTCACATTAAGCACTCATGAAAATGTAAGGGCTAAACTGCTGTTTACTTACATTAAATAACAATAAAATTAATACACGAAGATAACGTCAACACATGACAAGAAATTAAATTCCATTTCAGTTAATGCTTCCTACAATAGCATTTCAGGTATTAATACTATGAAGTAATAGTGTAAGCACTTGTATATCAATAAACGTCTGCACAGAACACCACCAAAACACTCCGACCGATTAAATACTTAATATATCGCACATAAACACATAAACATATGTGGAAATCAACAATCTCAAGTCGACTGTAGCGCTGCGTAGCGGCGAGTGCCAACCTGATTAGATTCATTACATGCTATTGAGGGAGAAGAGATCACACTTTTTATTCTATTCGTTATGATACATTCTTAACTGTTCCCAGGCGACTCCAGGGCGGTTTGCTTGTAATTCATAGTTAAGGTTTTCGTACCATAGGTGGCGGTGATGTCGAATTATTGGTATTTGACGTAGGCTTGCACGAAAATGATTGAAGTTGTTCCTTTTAAGTCAATGTCAAATGTTTATTAGCATCGACAATTCAGATATGTTTGATGAATCCACTCTATATATTTGGGTAGGACAACATCTGCCGGGTCCACGAGTATTTATATATAAAAGTAACGGAAGAGTTACTTTTCCAACAAGATAAGTATATTTTCGATACTAGCTTGGACTGAAAACAAAACATACAAATAACTACGAAAGGCAACTAGGTTCTCTTGTGTACATACTCATTGAGTTCATTGCAGTTAATTGCTTCATGTTTCCTGCAAAACATGGAAAATAGGGTAACGGCTGATCAAACTGCCAATTTAAAGATACTTGTCTACCATGGTAACTAGAATACTGTCTACAAATTTTATTGTTATTGTGTTACAAGAGACATAATATTATGGTCTGTAACCAACGTTGTCAAATTTAGTGTCTTACTAGCATTATTTTGAAATCTAACGGTGTATGCATTTTGTGTTATTTTCTATTTGCGTTGATTGATTGATTGATTGAACATGTGGTTGATTGATTTTTTGATTGAATGTACGAGCTAGAGATGGGCAGCAGTCGACTGAAAACAGTCGATAGTTAAAACAATCGACTTATTCGACTGCTTTTAAAAAACAGTCGAATGAATTCAACGACTACTCACCGTATCATAAACAAGTCGTTTGCAAACGACTGATCCCAAAGCTATCGTTGGAAATCATTCGAATGAAACAAGTCGATGGCAAACGACTACTTCCAAGCGAATGAAATCATTCGAATAAAAGTAGTCGTTGTAAACGACTGATCCCAAAGCAATCGTTGGGAATCATTCGAATGAAACAAGTCGTTGGCAAACGACTACTTCCAAGCGAATGGAATCATTCGAATAAAAGTAGTCGTTGTAAACGACTGATCCCAAAGCAATCGTTGGAAATCATTCGAATGAAACAAGTCGTTGGCAAACGACTAATTCCCAGCGAATGGAATCATTCGAATTTAAGTAGTCGTTCTAATCAAACGACTTCTTCAGGATAACTTCATGCTACAATTCATTGTGCTGTATGTTTATTCTAGAGCTTTAATTAATAAGTTAAGTATACCTGTAGGTGCCTATAGTTCTATACAGTTCGTTGATTCTTTCAATGAAATAGCCTAAATCCAATTGTCCAAGTTATTGGACAATGCAATATTGTCATTCAATATTTAGGTTATGTTTGAACTCCAGACACCGGTTTTGTGGCACATCATCCCAGGCAAGCCGGTAAATACCTTTGCTGGGAGGCAGAGTAATGGATCATTTAGCCGTAATTTTGAATTAGAGTAAGGTTGTAGTATGCGTGGTCAGATTTAGACAATAGCCTACTCCATGAAGGGGTCATGGCTACGCCTTCTATGTTTGTTTAATGAATAGAGTAACTGAAATGAGGGATGTATACTGATTTTAAGATTTGTGGAATGAGTTTATGATTTTTTTAATAGAATTTAATGAAGTCTTCAGTAAAGTTGAAGAAGACATGATCGTGTTTAGACAATAGCCTACTCCATGAAGGGGTCATGACTATGCCTTCTATGTCTGTTTAAGGTGTAGTGTGGCTGAAATGAGGGAGGTTTACTGATTTTGGTGTTTGTGAAGTAGTCTTTTCGTTTATAATTTAGGTTTTTGTGAAGCTTGTTGCGGAGTTGTTTTATGGATTTTATTGCTCTGCAAATGAAGTATATTAGGGGGTTCTGGGTTTGGTTTAGTTGTAGTTTACAGGGTTATGGCTGAGAGTTGTTGTAGCAGGCCTAACAACTGTGTCAGAGCAGTGGCGTGCTGTGTGGGAGGGGGGAAGGGGTTAGTGGCAAAGACATGAGGGCAGGGATGGAAGAGTTGTAGCGTTGTCTGTGGTTAAACTGCCGTTGCCTTATGGCTGATTTTATGTACTGACATCCATCATAAGATAGATTGGTGATGTGAATCTCTACATCTATTGCAGCGGGTACTGTGAGGACAGCTTGACTGTACGCACAAATTGATTCTGGTCGTCAATTGTTTGGAGATGGGCAGCACCGCAGCAGTCGACTGAAAAATGTCAAATCCATCGACTTGTTTGACTGCTTTTAAAAAACAGTCGAATGAATTCAACGACTACTCACCGTAACATAAACAAGTCGTTTGCAAACGACATATCCCAATTGTGTTTTAACTTTTAACATGTAGAACGCGCTCGGATAGTTTTACGTTCTGGTCGTCAATTGTTTCAGCACATGGATAGCGCGCGCATTAAAAAAAACTTAGAATTTACATTGTTGCCAACATCTCCACTGAAATTTCGCCCTCGTTGCTGTTCTAAAGTGTTCTATTTTGGTGTGTATTTACTGTAGGCCGTAATTTTCTTGTTCAAGTCGTGTTTCAGCTCTAAGTTCTTAGTACTTCAGAGAAGATTAAATTAGTGAATACATAGCCTAACTCGTTTATGACTCTATGGACATATTTTACATTTACTATTTTTTGGTATTAAAATATGAAGTGCGATTATTTCAATGTTGGCTATGGAATTGTTCCCGGTACTTAAGAACTCCCTCTCAGTAATAGTGATTTAATTTACTCTTACGTTAATTAAGTATTGGTCTATTACTTCACTTATCCACAGTACATACAGGTAATGTGCCCTGTATCAATACCGGTATCGGGGAACATTTACTCACACATTTTGCATTAAATGAAATGTGCAACATTGCAAATAATGGCTGCACTCTACACGACTTAAACCACCATTTCGAAGCACCAATTGCATGTTGCCGAGCGTCGAGTAGTCCAAACTAACGTCTGCAAAAATAGGTGGGTTAAGGAGAAGTTTGATTTTCATCTGTTGGTACGGCTCAACTCAGCCGCTAACGGCTTGCAGTGCTTTGTATTTTATAGAAGCGACTCCTTTCAGTCGAGTGAATACATGAAACAACACGCTTAGGAGCAATGCGAATTCAGGTAACCATTCGACTGAAAGTAGTCGACTATCTAGTCGATAGTTTCTTCTAATGAATGACTAGTCAGTCGATGGTTAAAAGTAGTCGATAGTCCCATCTCTAGTACTGTGCCCAACTCTAGGAATGGGTATTCCAAGTTTCAGACACCTAGATATCAAGGGAAAGGCTGTAGCCGCTTTTGAAAGTTCAGATATTTGAATATCGCGCTACATTGCTTCGAGAAGCATTTAGAAGAATTTTACCGATAGTTGGATGTCAAGTGACGTAGCGAGTAATAGCAGAGGTGGAGGCTATTTATTGATTAAATAGTTAACTATGGAGTAGAGACTTGAGACTGGGATCAGATTACTGGCACGGCCAAATGAAAGAGAATGCAATTAGTATCAAGTAAATCGGACCAGGGATTCAAGAGATATGAGGATTTCTAGATATCAGGCGATGACGCGTGACCCTGACCGTTTTGAATAAAAGCCAGCTGGAGGAGGCATGGTTAGCTCATTCAAGACCGACTACAATATATCAGACCGTAATACGACAATCGATTGGACAAAAATGGTGGTAATCTTAGGGGAAGGTTTCGAGTCTCTTTAGGAGTAACGGCTGTATGTTTACGTTTGTTGTGAGTGCGTCTAGTGCAGAAATTCGTATAATAAGTATATATCTAGTGATCTCGTACTGTTTATTATGTTAATGGTGTACCGTAGATAGTGTAATACATTGCAAATAACAAATACCAGTACCATTTGAATTTTACGCGCCAAAAATCGTGTGTGTTTTTGTCAGTTTGAACATACATTTATGGTTAGGAAAGATCTATCCCCAAGTGTCTATTTCTTTCGACTTAAGTGCATTCTATAAGAATCTCTATGTGCATTTGGAGAAGTTTAAATGGGTACTGCAGTGAGGGTGGACCAAGCAAGACGATTTGGTGAGTCATATTTCAAATTACAATAACCTATGGCCTACCTACCGGTACTTTTGAGATGATCCAAATGTTGGTAGATATTTTAAGGGAGGCCTTGTGTATTATTTTATTGTGACAATGGTATAATGAAAACTAAGTTTCCGTGTAAATCAAATCCAGTCTTCGCTAGAGCTTTTAATATTGACTATGCTCTGTTATTGGCTATTCTCAAGAGCATATCGGTCAAAGCAAAGAAATATGATGAACAGATTAGGTCTGCCCATGTGTTTCTAACAGGATGATATAGGGTTTTCTCAAATATCATTCTTAATGGCAAAATGTAAACTCTGTCATTATGATAAGGTTGTAACAGCCTCCTAGCCAGCCCCGTGGTGTTGGGGGCCCCGTGTTCGATTCCCAGCTCCGTCAGGGATTTTAGAAACTGACTTGGGGGCTGGAACGGAGTGCACTCAGCCTCGTGAGGACAATTGCGTAGCTGTCTTGACAGTGAGGCAGCGCCCCGATCACGAAAACCAAGATTAACGGCCGAGGGTACCCTGTGAGCTGATCACGTATCACCCCCAATATCTGCAATACAATTGGCTGGGCAGCTGTCGCTTGGTAGGCCTAGGCCCTTAATGGGCTGTAGTGCCAGCGGTTATTATATTGTAATGCCTCCGCATTATGTAGTCTCGGGGATTGCATTGAGACTGTGGATCCAAAGGTCCTGGGTTCGATTTCTGGCCCTGCCAAGAAATTTAATTCTAGTCTGAGGATTGGAACGGGGCATGACCAGTCTCGTGAGGCTAAACTGAGAAGAGACGGTTCGTGTCCCACCACATCTGTCATTGAAGTGGTTTTCCGTGTTTTCCCACTTCTACTCCAGGCAAATGCCATGGGGGGAAGATGACCTCACTGTTTCGCCCCTTAAAACAATAACTAACAAATGTCGAGATGGTCCGTAGCTTAAAACTACGGCCACCTTCTTCACAATCCTAGCTTCAATTACAAATATACACACTGCTACAGCCATTACAATGCCACAGGTTATCAGACAGAGTCCACACACACCTATGTACAAAGGACAACATGATCACGATGTCACAAAGGCCTTAAATGAATCAACATCCATGCAACAATCTACAACGTATGACAGTTATCAATGAAACTCCTTATGATCTCGAGAAATGGAATTTTTGTGTCATTTGAGCTGTAGATTGGACTGACATACACATTGCGAAGAAATTTAATTCTGAAGTGCACTCAGCCTAATGAGGCAACTGAGTAGAGGAGGAGGGTCTATGCCCACCTCAGCCAACCTGGAAGTGGTTTTCTGTGGTTTTCCATCTCTACTGCAGGTAAATGCTGGGATGGTACGGCTGCTTCCTATTCAAATCCCGGAAGTGGTTTTCCGTGGTTTCCCCATTTCTACTCCAGGAAAATGCCAGGATGGTTCCTAAGGCCATGGCCTTCTCCTTCCTAATCCAATCCCCAAAGTTCAAGCACACTAGTTCAGCCATAACAGTAACACAGGTTATCACAGAAATTCCACAACAACAATTTCTATTTGCATTATTGTAGCTCCATTTACCAGTATATGCATTTTTTAAATACTGTATTTGTCTTATTCTTGCTTCATTTGTGTCTGTATTTTTAGCTACTGTCGGTTCGCGTTGCTTGTAAGGAAGTACGTCAGGGTTTCATATTGAATTTGTGCCTTATTACATAAAATCCCGCAATTTCTGGTGGAATTTAATCAATTATGCGAATGCTTGTCTTCAAATTTGCCGCTCTTTCGATGGCGCCATGCCTGCCATTCTCAACAACTGTTCCCCTACGATTGCCACCATCTTTGATTTGATGTTACGGTCTGAGATATTGTAGTCGGTCTTGGCTCATTCTAACACAAGCACTTGGCAAGCAAGTTGCGTCTACGCTGAGCCAAGGCACATGGTTGCCGTATCTACGCAGAAGTTCTTTTCAAGTCGTGATAGTCACGAAAAGTGCTGCGCTTCGAGTTGAAACTTAGTAAGTTTCTGGTGAGGAGAATCACTGAGGTGATTGTTTTTCTACAGACATTGGTGGAAATATTTATATTTCCCATGGACATATGCTAGACTTTGTCTAGATTATAGTATTTTGTCACAGTCCAGTAGTAACTTAATACTTGGATGTTTAAATCCATTTTCAAGTCAGTTTTCATTTTTGTAACTGGTTAACCACTTCGATCTGTCAGTACACTGAAGACTAGTCTATAACGGTGGCGTTCATTAGTCTACGCAAGGGAAACTGCAGGTTGCTTAGCGCATGGCAGATGGTGATATTAATAAACCATGCCCAGGGAACGATCTTCAGAACAGCCGTTAATTGCTCAGACTGTCAATGTTTTTCTTGTACTGATGAGATTACAGTTAGTTATGTTACAACTGACATATCTAAGAAGAGATCACTTAGATCTGACCCTATTTCAACAAACTGTTATGGCTTTGATAGAAGCCCATATTAAAATGGAACAACAGTTTATTCAAACGTCGAAAGATACTACCACTATGTCTGACTAGACGATTTGTGGGTCTACAATGGCGGCCGATACAAGGATTATACGTGCTTGTCCGATAGGGCATGTCTATGGATAAATCTGGTATAGACCAGGTTTACTACACTTCAAGACCATCAAGAAATGTAAGCCACATTTGAATTATATTATGCCTAGCTAATTGGAACAAACTATTTTTCTGCAGATGACCAACACATTTTTTTTCGTCGTATTTAAAGCTTGCAATGATTTACGCAAGACTTGTTAGAGTTATTCTGAGCATTTTCAGCACTCAGAACAGTTTAGGATCGATGACCGAGCATTTCGAGCATTTATTTAAATTTTTCATATTTTAAGGAAACCACGGAAAACCCCCGATGTAACTGTAAAAGTTAAATTTATTTTTGTTGAGGAATGGATATTTTTTCCATATTCGAAGGTTCGAACATGTAGATTCTCACATAATGAGATGATAATTAAACATATTTAAAATGATATAACTAATAATAATAATAATCCACTAATAATAATAATAATAATTTTTATAATTTTTCTAAATAATTCTTGGATATTATATTGTCTAATAATCATATGTATTGAGAAAGAGCCTATGAAGTAGTTTAATCATTTCTAGTCTGGAACAGGAGATTTTCCGAAGGAGAGTGGTTAGCGCAAGCCCGCATTCAACCAACATTTCAGTTCTGGTTGAACAGTTGATATTTGCAATGAGCAAAGTATATTTTTTATATAACACGGAGAGGCATGAAACGGGAAGCAATTGATATTTGTATCAAATAGGATATTTTTGTATTTATATAAAATCATGACGTAAATACACTCGAAAGTGAAATAAAGCTTTTCATATGTATGGTAAATTCACGGGTTGAACTGAATGGTAAAATAAAATAAACTTGTAAGTTTATTAATCTTCCAGTGTTGATAACAAGCAGAGGCTTGATTTATTGTATAAATTTTGGGAAGATAATTCATGTGTGGAGTAGTTGAAATGCCATTCCCAGGTGCGCATGTTAAGTCGCAGGAATGAAGAGGTTTTTTCGAGCATCAATCAAATAGCAGGTTCGATGGCTCAGGTTTATAGTAGGAGTATTGGAACTACACATTTCGTCGGATGAATAACCCGAAGGTTATTTCTTTAAAACCATCAGTTCTTATTTCAACCTTGTTTACGAATTCCATTTAGACTTTGATTTTGCTAGAACCCGGATTTGTCATGATAGTAGTTTATTCTTCTTCAGAGGAAGACCTTTGCCGTTGTTGTTGTAATATTGTGTTCTTACACAAATAATAGAATGGGCCACTGCCAATTAAAAATAATTCTTTAACCACGAATAATTTGAAGGATGTTTTCAATCCTAGTGCCATGAACTAATTGAATTTATTATGAAACTACAATTCTAATTTCCGCATTCTGTCGAAGAATTGCAAGTTGTGAAAGTTACTAAAAATGGCCATAAATATAAATATTTTTATAATAATGATTCCAAGTGGATAATTGAATTATTGAATGGTTCAACCATTTATTGATCAAGTTGATGATTCAGAAATCAGGTATTTTGTTAGGAACTTGAAGTTCATAATCGAGTCACTTCTCGAATGTTTAATGTCAGAAGAACGATTAATTGTTGTTGTGCTTCGCACAGTTCTTCGATGCTATGCTCAAGGTCAAATTCTTTTCAGATGTTATTAATATGTGTTAATAATTTGTGTTGCTTCGATGATAATAATATTTTCGACGATATATTTTTGAAACTGGAAAAACAAGTGAAAGTTTAAGAAATTCTATAAACATTTATTCTACGAGTGTTAATATCATGTAAATAGTCAAACAGTGATTTACGTTATTTCCAGTATAGACAATTAACTTTGAGCTGGAATTAAATGTTAATAATTTTGGAACACAGTCCACAGGACTATTAATCGGACTTGTGTTTCCAAAAAGATTGTCAAATGTGTTTGGAAAATTTCTGTATATTGTGTGTAAATAAGGGTGTGGTTCGCCACACGTGGATGATGCTGCTTTGAGCATTCTTGCAGTCAGATTTTAACTTTAAAATAAACTGAGATAATTTTACCAGATGTGTTTCTCCCAATTAAATCTCCTTCTATCCTTATTGTTGCATTGAGCCAAAAATCAGTAAAGCATTTTTTTAATTTGATGTCGTTTTTGCGATTTGCTTTAACCCATCTGGCGTTCCGGGATATTTTGACTCTCGTGCTGACTGATTATTGGTAAAATGCATATGTGGTCGTGCGGACTCCGGTCTAAACGGGCACATAAAATAAGATAGAGAGAGAAATGGCTTGGAACGTGGGGCCCGATTTAGACATGGTCAATCGCATGCCGATTTGAAATTGTGATAATTTTTATAGAAATATTTTGGGAGTTGAGAGATGTCTGGTTTGGATGAATAAATTAGTAGGAAACCCAATTAGTAGGGAAAATTAAAAATTTAACTTGGTTAATAATTAGAATGGGTTTGATTATTTTTGATAATGGCTTAACCATTAGGGCGTCAAGTAAATTCAGTAGTAAAAGTTCGATGACTGGATATACACATTATTAGAATCCAGGTGGAGGATATTTGAGAACTTGCATATTTTTCTTATGATATTGTGGTAAATGTAATTCGTAAAAGTAGAGAATTTTGTTTTTCCATCACGTCGACATTAGGACAAATCTCATTTTATTATAGTGTTCCAATTAGCTATTCATATTTCTTGTTCTAGTTATAAGCTTGTGTTTGCCACTGTTGTATACCCCTAAGTTTTGAATAATAATTAAAATTATGGAAGAAATGATGAGGATGATGAGGAGTTTGGAGGAGAGTTCAAAAGAGGCTGGACTGCGTGTAGCAGCCATTATGAAAGAAAATACTGAGGCTTTGGAAAGGAAACTTAAAGAAAATTCTGATAAACTTAAAGAAAGTTTAAACGATAAACTTAAAGAAAATTCTGATTCTTTAGAAAATAAACTTAAAGAAAATTTGAATGATAAACTTAAAGAAAATTCTGATTCTTTGGAAAATAAACTTAAAGAAAATTCTGATTCTTTAGAAAGCAGGTTAAAAGGGAACTTGAAAGAAAATTTAAACAGTAAATTTAATTCAATGGAAAGTAAATTTAAAGAGAATTCTGAAATTTTGAAAATGACACTTGAAAGTAAAATGAATAAATTATGCGAAAAAACACATGAGCTCGAAACTTCATTAGCTACTAACGCAAGTTTAATGGACGATAAATTTCGCGATGCCGATCTTCGATCCCAAAGCTTAGCTGATAGGATAGAACATGGTCTTAGGAAAGTTGGTGAAGACATGGTCAACCTGGAAGTCAGAGTGAAGAAGGAGAGTAACGAGATGGGAATTCTAGTTGTTCAACGTTTAACGGAACAATTCAAAGAACTTGTCATGGGAGAAATAAGAGAAGGTGTGATTAATGAGTTGCAAACTGAAATCAAAACCACAGTTGTCAATGAAATTAAAGACACACTCAAGCTGGAGAACCAAGAAGGAATCAAGGAGATTAGGGAATCTTTGTCATCCCATATTGAAGTAATTGCCAAAGATATCCAAGCAACTCAGAAGGACATATCAGATATGACAGGGTCATTGAAAAGTCATGAGGCTGTTATGAACCAGATATCCACTGATGTTAAGGAAAATTGTAAAGAAACTGAAGCAATTAAGGAGATGGCAGAAGAAAACCAGAAGGAACTTGAGGCTATGAAAACTCAAATGAAGGATGAGAAACAGTCTGATCATCTGTTTAAAATGCCAAATGTAAGGGGAAAGGAACACATACAGATAAATCTAGGAGCAGCTAGAGAGACTGATAGACAGGATGAGGTCAGGACAGTATTTCAATCCAACCCCATAACTGTATTTAAGAATATAGAGGATAAGCCTTCTAAATTTTCAGGGCGAGATTCTGTGACACCCGTGGAATTTTTGAGAGAAGCAGGTGATTACCTGAAAGATTCTAAGATCCCTAAAGAAAGACAGATCCGAGTGATAGGGAAGTTCTTGGAAGGTCCTGCACTTCTGTGGTTCAGAGCATTTAGATCCACTCTAACCACTTTTGAGGAGTTTTCTCGTGGGCTATTGAAGAAGTTTTGGTCCCCGGAAACCCAACAGCAAGTCAGAGCAGAGTTATATTCGAAGAGATTCTCGACGTCACAACCTACTCGATACTCTACGTACTTTTCTGGACAGCTGTCTAAACTTCAACATTTAGATCCGCCGATGCCAGATAACGAGTTGATTACTGCATTGATACGTCAGTTTCCAGCAGACGTCCAGAGGACTTTGATCGCTGCTGATATCTATAATATGGAACAATTTGATGAAGTATTACAGAAGCTGGATCATACAAACGCTCAATTCTTCCATCAGAAGGGAGTAAAGAATAACAACGCTGTGTATGCTGTTATGGCTGACAGTTATTCTCAGACACCTCGAGAGATTCGAGAGGAGCGAGAAGAGAAATCGCCGAGGGAATATTCCAATAAGAGAGGATGGAACCAGTACAGTAACAGATACAGTTACAAACCATATGCGAGACCAGATGGTGGTAATCGATACAATACTCGATGGAGAAGACCACGAGATAGTCAAGGAAGGTACCAGGAAAGAAGATATTATGGTAGAAACAACTACAATAACAGAGGGAATGTAGATACTCGTCAGTCCAATGAAGAGTTTAAC
Source organism: Meconema thalassinum (assembly GCA_946902985.2). Lineage (NCBI taxonomy): Eukaryota > Metazoa > Arthropoda > Insecta > Orthoptera > Tettigoniidae > Meconema > Meconema thalassinum. Next base: position 11,782,114 of record OX336399.1, on the reverse strand, counting down.
AAGGAGACGAGGAAAAATTTGGAAGCAAGACACCAAGATAACTTGCAATTTTTGGAGCAGAGGCCCAATGATCCAGGTCCATCGGGAACACAACAATCCCGGGGGAATGGGAATGAAAAAAAAAACTTCGAATTCACAGTAGAAGATAGAATTTTTAACACTTTCACTTCCAGAATTATTAAATGGCAAGCAGAGGATGATGATTTAATTCAACAGAATGACGAACGAAAAGAAATGGGTACCAGAATTAGAATGCCAATCATATCATGCGAAGTATTTGGTATGCCTGTCGATACTTTGATCGATACTGGGGCTATGCTTTGTCTGGTGAGTGAGAAGCTTTATATTCTGTGGAAGCTCAAAGAGAATTTAGAGGAGATTCCAGTATCAGGAATTAAGATCCAAGGAATAATACCCAATAAAATATCTCTGTGTAAAACACAATTATACTTATGTATTACGATTGGAGGACATGATTTTCGACATGTATTTGTTGTAATGAAGGACATGGCTTTTGACATGATATTGGGAGCAGATTTCATTCAGAAATATCAAGCAGTGATAGATATGAAGACAGAGACGATTAAATTCAAGAATACCGAAGAGATTAACTTCGAGGGAAAAGAAGAGGAAGACATCGAGGGAGATGCTCAATGGTCTCTGATTTTTCATGAAGCTGAAGGAAGAGAAGTCTAGACTGAGAAGGAGTCCCCAGAGCTAGGGAAGATTTTGGAAGAGTATCACGATATTTTTGATATTAAGCCTGGTGAAATTGAAGATTTTGAATATTGTGGAAGTGAACAATAATGGAAGCTATGAAGTTGCTAATACACGAACTGGTAACATCGTGGGAAATTATAATGCATCGAATTTGAAGATATATTATTCAAGAACCAGATGATTTAATGTGTAGATAGGAAAAAATACAAATTTTTCAATTTTTATTTTTTGCTAGGTGTGGGGTGGATGTGCCCAACTCTAGGAATGGGTATTCCAAGTTTCAGACACCTAGATATCAAGGGAAAGGCTGTAGCCGCTTTTGAAAGTTCAGATATTTGAATATCGCGCTACATTGCTTCGAGAAGCATTTAGAAGAATTTTACCGATAGTTGGATGTCAAGTGACGTAGCGAGTAATAGCAGAGGTGGAGGCTATTTATTGATTAAATAGTTAACTATGGAGTAGAGACTTGAGACTGGGATCAGATTACTGGCACGGCCAAATGAAAGAGAATGCAATTAGTATCAAGTAAATCGGACCAGGGATTCAAGGGATATGAGGATTTCTAGATATCAGGCGATGACGCGTGACCCTGACCGTTTTGAATAAAAGCCAGCTGGAGGAGGCATGGTTAGCTCATTCTAACACAAGCACTTGGCAAGCAAGTTGCGTCTACGCTGAGCCAAGGCACATGGCTGCCGTATCTACGCAGAAGTTCTTTTCAAGTCGTGATAGTCACGAAAAGTGCTGCGCTTCGAGTTGAAACTTAGTAAGTTTCTGGTGAGGAGAATCACTGAGGTGATTGTTTTTCTACAGACATTGGTGGAAATATTTATATTTCCCATGGACATATGCTAGACTTTGTCTAGATTATAGTATTTTGTCACAGTCCAGTAGTAACTTAATACTTGGATGTTTAAATCCATTTTCAAGTCAGTTTTCATTTTTGTAACTGGTTAACCACTTCGATCTGTCAGTACACTGAAGACTAGTCTATAACGGTGGCGTTCATTAGTCTACGCAAGGGAAACTGCAGGTTGCTTAGCGCATGGCAGATGGTGATATTAATAAACCATGCCCAGGGAACGATCTTCAGAACAGCCGTTAATTGCTCAGACTGTCAATGTTTTTCTTGTACTGATGAGATTACAGTGAGTTATGTTACAACTGACATATCTAAGAAGAGATCACTTAGATCTGACCCTATTTCAACAAACTGTTATGGCTTTGATAGAAGCCCATATTAAAATGGAACAACAGTTTATTCAAACGTCGAAAGATACTACCACTATGTCTGACTAGACGATTTGTGGGTCTACAATGGCGGCCGATACAAGGATTATACGTGCTTGTCCGATAGGGCATGTCTATGGATAAATCTGGTATAGACCAGGTTTACTACACTTCAAGACCATCAAGAAATGTAAGCCACATTTGAATTATATTATGCCTAGCTAATTGGAACAAACTATTTTTCTGCAGATGACCAACACATTTTTTTCGTCGTATTTAAAGCTTGCAATGATTTACGCAAGACTTGTTAGAGTTATTATGAGCATTTTCAGCACTCAGAACAGTTTAGGATCGATGACCGAGCATTTCGAGCATTTATTTAAATTTTTCATATTTTAAGGAAACCACGGAAAACCCCCGATGTAACTGTAAAAGTTAAATTTATTTTTGTTGAGGAATGGATATTTTTTCCATATTCGAAGGTTCGAACATGTGGATTCTCACATAATGAGATGATAATTAAACATATTTAAAATGATATAACTAATAATAATAATAATCCACTAATAATAATAATAATAATTTTTATAATTTTTCTAAATAATTCTTGGATATTATATTGTCTAATAATCATATGTATAGAGAAAGAGCCTATGAAGTAGTTTAATCATTTCTAGTCTGGAACAGGAGATTTTCCGAAGGAGAGTGGTTAGCGCAAGCCCGCATTCAACCAACATTTCAGTTCTGGTTGAACAGTTGATATTTGCAATGAGCAAAGTATATTTTTTATATAACACGGAGAGGCATGAAACGGGAAGCAATTGATATTTGTATCAAATAGGATATTTTTGTATTTATATAAAATCATGACGTAAATACACTCGAAAGTGAAATAAAGCTTTTCATATGTATGGTAAATTCACGGGTTGAACTGAATGGTAAAATAAAATAAACTTGTAAGTTTATTAATCTTCCAGTGTTGATAACAAGCAGAGGCTTGATTTATTGTATAAATTTTGGGAAGATAATTTATGTGTGGAGTAGTTGAAATGCCATTCCCAGGTGCGCATGTTAAGTCGCAGGAATGAAGAGGTTTTTTCGAGCATCAATCAAATAGCAGGTTCGATGGCTCAGGTTTATAGTAGGAGTATTGGAACTACACATTTCGTCGGATGAATAACCCGAAGGTTATTTCTTTAAAACCATCAGTTCTTATTTCAACCTTGTTTACGAATTCCATTTAGACTTTGATTTTGCTAGAACCCGGATTTGTCATGATAGTAGTTTATTCTTCTTCAGAGGAAGACCTTTGCCGTTGTTGTTGTAATATTGTGTTCTTACACAAATAATAGAATGGGCCACTGCCAATTAAAAATAATTCTTTAACCACGAATAATTTGAAGGATGTTTTCAATCCTAGTGCCATGAACTAATTGAATTTATTATGAAACTACAATTCTAATTTCCTCATTCTGTCGAAGAATTGCAAGTTGTGAAAGTTACTAAAAATGGCCATAAATATAAATATTTTTATAATAATGATTCCAAGTGGATAATTGAATTATTGAATGGTTCAACCATTTATTGATCAAGTTGATGATTCAGAAATCAGGTATTTTGTTAGGAACTTGAAGTTCATAATCGAGTCACTTCTCGAATGTTTAATGTCAGAAGAACGATTAATTGTTGTTGTGCTTCGCACAGTTCTTCGATGCTATGCTCAAGGTCAAATTCTTTTCAGATGTTATTAATATGTGTTAATAATTTGTGTTGCTTCGATGATAATAATATTTTCGACGATATATTTTTGAAACTGGAAAAACAAGTGAAAGTTTAAGAAATTCTATAAACATTTATTCTACGAGTGTTAATATCATGTAAATAGTCAAACAGTGATTTACGTTATTTCCAGTATAGACAATTAACTTTGAGCTGGAATTAAATGTTAATAATTTTGGAACACAGTCCACAGGACTATTAATCGGACTTGTGTTTCCAAAAAGATTGTCAAATGTGTTTGGAAAATTTCTGTATATTGTGTGTAAATAAGGGTGTGGATCGCCACACGTGGATGATGCTGCTTTGAGCATTCTTGCAGTCAGATTTTAACTTTAAAATAAACTGAGATAATTTTACCAGATGTGTTTCTCCCAATTAAATCTCCTTCTATCCTTATTGTTGCATTGAGCCAAAAATCAGTAAAGCATTTTTTTAATTTGATGTCGTTTTTGCGATTTGCTTTAACCCATCTGGCGCTCCGGGATATTTTGACTCTCGTGCTGACTGATTATTGGTAAAATGCATATGTGGTCGTGCGGACTCCGGTCGAAACGGGCACAGTACGAGCGACTGAAGTAATGTATTTTTTGTTTGCTGTTATCTAGATCGTTGAATGTCACTCTTGTATTACTTTTATTCCCCGTTTCTGAACTTTTTCTTCTATCTTTTATTTTATGTTTTTGCCTTTTTCCGTTTACTGTAGATAGTTTTGTTTTTTCTCTGATAATTATTTCAATGTTTCTTGTACAAAGGGATGAATGTTTGAGTGCGTGTCTGTATGGTTGTGGTTGTTGATTTATGATAGATTAGTGTATTTCTATTTTTTGTACGTGTTTGCTGTTTTTGTTTTGTTTATAATTGTAAATTTTATTGTTAATTATTATATTGTCACTAGTGGATTCTATCTGTCTGACAATAAAGAATACATGCATTCATAACACAATTGCGGAATGTCATCAGTGATATACTGCGTACGGGACCTAGTAACTTGTGGTTCATAGCCCTAGTGATAGCTGCATTACTAGTTATGGGTGGAGTGGAAGAGAATCCAGGCCCTGTTACTCCAAATATGAATCAGGCAAATGATCCAGTGGCAGATTTAAAGTGTTCGACGTGCAGTAAAACATTGAAGAACGGTGTTCAGTGCAGGGCCGGATTTACCGTAAGGCAAAATAGGCACGTGCCTAGGGGCGCCGCAGTCCAAGGGGCGCCCCTTCGGTTAGGCAACCGGCAATGATCTTTACTGGAGGCGCCCTTTTGCTACGGCTTTAAATGTGCTAAGTTGGGATTATAGCAGTATATATGCTAAAATAAATATTGAGAAATGAGCAGAGACATTTAGAAATAATATCGTGTCTTTGTCGCATTCCCTTCCAATTCGCTCTTCGTTATGCCGGTCGACGCCCTTTCGTCCCGACAAGTGTGAGAGGGGCGGGGAGGCGGGCGCGCGCTGTTGTTGCGGTAGCTGGGTTTGCTTGCATTGTAGTAGCATCGAAGTGCCCCGCGCCCCATCCCCGTTGCCTGTGCTGTGTGGGAGTTCGATCTTGCGTTGTGTTTGTTGTGTTGTGATGTGATCTGCAAGTAAATGTTTTAAACTATGGGCAGAAAAAAGGTTGTCTGGTTACCAAAACCGTGTCCGCAAAGGTGAAGAGGATAAGAAAGCCGAGATTACACTATCAAAATGTCGGAAAATAAATGAGATGTTTAGTGCGCGTGTGAATCCTACGCCTCCAACGACAAATTCGGATAACAATAACAATTCGTGCTCTGCGGTTCACGACATTGACTGCGATGGAGTTCAGCAACTTGAGGTAAGCTACCTTACACGAATTACTTTACGCAAAGTAGGCCTTTCCCAATAGGCGATTCCTTGATACACTGTTGCACAAAGTGACATACGTAAAAACTCAGACTGGCCTCGAAACCGTACCGTGCCTGCAGAGTATATTAAAAGTTGTTCTTTTTAAATTTACTATGTTTGAAGTGCTCTAATTAATACGGAATTTTCCTTTTCAGCTCCAACAAGCCAAAATTGATGAAAAAGAGAATGAACATTCTAGGCCTACATTTAATTCAAAGACACCTTAGGGGGAGAAAGCAACAAAAATTTAAATTTGTCTGAGCGGACAAACAAAATGTTACGGCCAATGGTGAACCGAAAGAAAGGTTTCTAGGTTTTATGGCGAGCATCGGGCTCAAGTCACAGCACTTTTTGATGCAGTAAAGGCTAAGTTGGAAGATCTGGATTTGAAAGTGGATGATATTCGAGGCCAATCTTACGATAACGCAAGTAATATGTCCGGCGAATATTCCGGGTTGCAAGCTTGAATAGCGGCCTTGAATCCCTTAGCTCTCTATGCACCATGCTCACCCCATTCACTAAATTTGGTTGGAACTCATGCCGCTGAATCTTGTTCTGAATCTGTAAGGTATTTTTTAACAGCTCAAGAGCTGTACAACTTTTTTACCGCTTCGACCTACCGATAGAAAATTTTAAAGAACATTATTGCGCGCGTACTAAAAAGCCCGCCAGTGACTCGATGGTCAGCACGATATGACGCTTGTCAAGCTCTGAGGGATGGCTGGTGTGGCGTCGTGGCAGCTCTTGAGAGTATTCACGAAGACAGAAATCAAAAGGCAAACACTCGAAGTGAAGCCAAAGGCATCTTAAGCAATAAACTGCTTTCCTAGTTGTTTTTTGGAGTACCATTCTAAAAAGATTTAATACTGTCAGCCAGAAGCTCCAAAAATTTAGCACTAATTTGAGCACTGTGGTAGAATGTTACGCTTCGTTAGCGAAATTTGTGCAAAGTTTGAGATAATTTCGATGTCTATGAGAAAGAAGCCGAAGAATTAAGCGGTATTGCTCAATATTCCTACGACCTAAAGAGAAGACCGGAACGAATGACTAGGAATGATGAGACAAAGCAAGGAGAATATGTACCGTCAGAGGGCTCAGAAAATTTTCGCGTCAATGTATTTTATGTAATTCTGGATGTACTAAGTGCTGAGCTTAAGAGGCGAAGTGAGGCTTACAAATTCCTCCATAAGAGATTTTATTTTCTAGAAATCCTGTTAAACCTAGGTGGACCAATGATTAAAAAATTCGCTGACGATCTCTCAGAAATGTATGCGGATGACTTAGAAAGTGCACTGGCTGACGAGTGCTTGCACTTAAAGAAACATTTAAAAATTGAAGATTTTAAAGGTAAGTCAGCCTCTGAGCTCAGCACTTTCCTTCATGAAAAATATATACACGATATGTACCCGAACGTAAATATTGCTTTTGAGGATACTTCTCACCATTCCAGTGACCAATTGTTCTGGAGAAAGAAAATTTTCGGTACTGAATCGCGTCAAGAACTATTTGCGGTCAGTCACTAAAGAAGAAAGGTTAAACTCTATTGCACTCCTTGCGATTGAAAAAGATATGACGATAAACTTGAACTGCGGCGCCATAATTAATGAATTTGCTGAAAAGAAGGCAAGAAGGAAACTTTTGAAGTAGTTCTCGTTGTGCTTGAGGCAGGCCCCGTTATGTCTTCATTCATGTTTTTAATCTGCACTTTAATTTCTCTAAAAGATATTGCAGGAAGATATCCAGTTGGCCTGATTTGTATTTTAGAGGCGCTTTGTTCAATTTAAAATGTCGTTCGTACTACTGCTCTTCATGCGTTTTAAAATTAGTGTGTGTTGTACTATTTTTAAATATATTTAGTGCTACCGCAGTTCATTCTGTTACAGCATAAATTAGCCTATGTTTTTATTTTTGAAGCTACTCTTCATTTTTGTTGTATGAATTAAGGCTAGACATTATTTTTGGAAAGGGTATTCATAAAGTGTTTTGGTTGCATAAAAGTTAAACTGTTTCATGTAGTTTTACTCCAAGCTGTTTTTTTTTTTATTGAATTGGCTATGTTTTCCCTGCGTAAAAATTCAAGCATTAACTTATGCTGTCAGCCATATATTTGTTTATTCCTTTTTTCCGAACCTTACCTCATGTGGCTATGCCTTATCATAAAAATCGGAAGGGGTGGGGGGTGCTCAAGTGAGGAGGGGCGCTCAATGGAGAGGTGCCTATAGCGAAACATTAGGTAAATCCGGCCCTGGTTCAGTGTGGACTATGTGAGAAATGGTTTCACTTCGGTCAAGAAGGAGGATTGTGATGTCGGGAATTGGTTTTGTAAAGTATGTGATACGCCGGACTGTTTGAGGGTTCAAATCAAAGCAAGGGATCAAATAATACAGGAACTTCGAACAAAGCTTCGTGAATCAGAAGAAACGGTGAAGGATGTGATTGAACGGCTTTCTACTGGGATCAGTGTGGAAGAGGGCGTGCAGGAGCAAACTGAGGATGACGTCATCATAATGGGTGATTCTATGATACGATGGAGTGCGAATATCTCGAGGAAATCAGGTGCGAAAGTGCGGTGTTATCCGGGGATTAAAATTGACCAGCTTGCCCAACAAGTGGAAGAAGCAAATGTAGAGGACTGTGAAAAAGTTAAAGTGTTGTTGCTCCATGTTGGGACGAACGATTTGAAGAAGAGGGCTACAGCTGATTACATCATGGGGGAGCTCTACGAACTAGGCAGGAAAGCTAAAAGCAAGTTTGGAAATGCAAAAATTATAATGAGTGGCATTGTTCGGCGGGGAGATGTTCCGTTAAGGCGAGTTAAGACTGTAAATGACCGCATGGACTGGATATGTGCACAACTGGGATTAGTGTACGTAGAAGCTGACTGCTGGATTGGTGGCCGTGACTTCGCCCGAGACGGGCTGCATCTAAATCGACGGGGCGCTTTTAACCTAGGGAGCCTACATGACAGGGTCATCGGTTCGTGCCGGCCATTGTGAGGAGGAGCAGGTCCAGAGGTTGCCAGCCGACGGGAACAGAAGGAGCTACTTCGGGATATTTGCTGCGGAGGTAAGACTCTAAGATTACTGCAGGTTAATTGTCAGAGTTTAGGAAATAAATTAATTGAATTTTGGAATCTTGTAGAGACGTATTCTCCGGACATTGTCATTGCTACTGAATCTTGGTTATATGAGGATATAAATAGTAATGAAATAATTCAAGGGACCTACGAAATGTGCAGAAGGGATCGGGGGAAGCGAGGTGGTGGGCTATTTATTTGTGTGCGCAAAAATATAGCTAGTTTCTTAAAGTGGGCTGATACGGATCATGAAATGTTATGTGTACAAATTCCGGATAAAGGGAATAAATTCACTCTTCAGGTGATAGGGGCGTATAGAGCACCGAAAGATAACTTTTCGCTTCTCGACACACTGTATGATAAAACTTGTACGGGTAATGCTATGAAAAAGAGCATAATAATTGCTGGAGATTTAAACCTCCCCAAAGTAGACTGGTCTGGTGAGTCAACTAGCTGTGGTCAAGCTCAGAGCGCGGCAAACAAATTCTTAAGGGAGGGGGGATTTTCCCAAGTAGTTGACTTCCCAACTAGAGGCAATAATACTGTTACGTGCCACCCCCTAGTGGCACCTTTGTTAACTGGATTACGGTGGGTATAAAGCACAACACCAATTACTGCTTAAAGAAATAATTAATTTTATTGCAGCCAGAAAAATACACTACTCAACAGCAATTATTACCTTACTCCAGTTTCCTCACTTCGAGAATACTTTCCCTTTCACTTGTCAACAGACCACAGTTAATCCTCTTCGCTAATGAGTCCGGTCCCGTACGCTCGCTGGAAATAGCTGCACTAGGTCTGTCACTGTACTATACACTGTTTCACAAGCACCACAATCACTTCCTCGGTGTCAAGAGAATCTGCTTCACTAGGGATTTCGCAAGTCACCACACTTCTGTCGCCCAGGATAAACACTCGCACTAGGTCATAAAACACAACAAGCACAACTGCTTGACAGGTCGCACTTATATAGCAGGCCGGTGACTCAATAAATGCTTCTAGATCCATCCAGGGTTCACGGCTTCTCGAGGTTTCCATCGCTGGTCCAGTCACGAATATTCTGGACTATCCCTTTGTCCTAGTAGCCCTGTTGCATAAGGCGCACGCAATACAGGAGGCAGGGCACAGCCCAGCCCTGGGGCAGTTGTGACTCATGCGGCGAGTGATGACACAAACTCACAGCCGTAACAATACCTTAGACGTTTATCTCGTAAGGCCTGTAGAGCTGTATATTAACTGTCTGAAGGTACCAGGAATTAGTGACCATTCTGGGGTTGAATTAAATATCAGATACGGTGACATTACAAAATTAGACTCTGATGTAGCAAATAAGATCATATTCCAGTATCGCAGGGCGGATCAGGGCAAATTTCAGGGGCATTTGAATGAGCTATTTGTAGGATGGGCATCGGAAGGAAATCACATTAATATCCTGTGGACTAAATTTTTGAAAATTTTAAATAGCGCTATTGATAAATTTGCTCCATTTAAATTACTGAAACAAAACCCAGATCCTGAGTATTACACATGGGAAATCAGGAGTCTTAAACGGAAAATTAGGAAATTATACAATAAAAGACATGATAGTGACAAGTATATGTTGAAATTTAAGTCCTCATCAAGAGAGCTCGTCTTAAAAAAGAGGGCTGCTCATGACAATTATATGCAAGGTTTACTTGGTTCGGGAGGCGATGGGTGGAAAAAAAATTACAGTTATGTTAGGAAAAGAAAGGGAAATTCAAATAATTCGTCGATGATAATGTCCGGTGACGGTAAATTAATTACTGAGAAGCAAGCTATTGCTAATGAATTAAATGTATTTTATGGTAGTGTGTTCAATAAATCCAATAGCTGTGTGTTGGACCTTAACGGTGAATCAGGGGCTCCACTTCTCCAAATAAACCAGTCAGCAATTGTAAAGCTAATACAAAAATTACGTTACAATATATCGAAGGGTCCTGATAATATTGTTAGTGAAGTACTTAAACTAGGAGGTAGGGCCGTGGCACGATACTTAGAGGTGATGTTTAATGTGTCCATAAACAATGCGCAAATCCCGGATGACTGGAAAAGAGCTACGGTAGTCCCAATATTTAAGGGAGGGAGCAGACTTGAATTGGGCAACTACAGGCTGGTTAGCCTTACGTCCATCGTTTGTAAACAGATGGGTCATCTCATTTGCGAATACTTGAGGGAACAGTGGGAAACATTATCATGGTTTAATGATAGGCAACATGGATTTCGGAAAGGTTACTCATGCGAGAGGCAGATGCTATCACTTTTTCAAGATATTAGCGAATCGTTAGACGATGGAGTTTCAGTCGACGCCGTAATTATTGATTTTGCGAAGGCATTTGATGTCGTGCCGCATGGCATGCTACTCCATAAATTAGCTTCGACGAAGATTGATAGAAGAGTAATTTTATGGATCCAAGAATTGTTGACGGGTCGTTCCCAGAAAGTGAAAGTTGAAGGCCGATTCTCGGATGAAATTACCGTAACGTCAGGGCAGCGTAATCGGAACTTTGTTATTTTTGGCGTTTATAAATGACTTGCCAAATGGGATTCGCAGTGACTGTCGATTGTTTGCGGATGATTGTGTAATATATCGAAAGATACATGACTCACAAGACAATGACCTGAACCTGGTCTATAAGTGGGCGATTGAAAATAAAATGAAAATAAACACAATAAAATATAGTCTAATAAAAATAGGGAAAGTGCGAAGGCAGGATTTTCAATATAACATTGGCTCGGAAATACTTGTAGAAGAAGATTCTTGCAAATATTTGGGCGTTCACGTAAGAAATGATATGAAATGGAGTAGTCATATAGGATGTGTAGTTTCTAAAGCTTACAAATCCCTGCACTTTGTAATGAGGGTATTAAAAGGAAGTAGTACCTCTGCTAAAGAATTAGGATATTTGTCACTTGTAAGACCTATTCTGGAATACGCCTCGGCGGTTTGGGATCCATATCAAGTAGGGCTCATAAATGAGTTGGAAATGGTACAAAGAAAGGCCGCTAGATTTGTGCTCAGTGACTTTAATCCCAGGAGCAGTGTGAGCCGTATTGTGCCCGTTTAGACCGGAGTCCGCACGACCACATATGCATTTTACCAAGAATCAGTCAGCACGAGAGTCAAAATATCTCGGGGCGCCAGATGGGTTAAAGCTAATCGCAAAAAAAAAACGACATCAAAATAAAAAAAAATGCTTTACTGATTTTTTGGCTCAATGCAACAATAAGGATAGAAGGAGATTCACCTGGGCATAACACAACATGTAAAATTATCTCATTTTATTCTAAATTTTAAAATTGACTGCAAAATGATGCTCAAGGTAACATCATTCCAGTGCGACGGCACACACTACTATTTACACAATGTACAGAAATTTTCCAACACATTGAACAATTTTCCTTGGAGACACAAGTCTGATTATCAGTCCTGTAGACTGTGTTCCAAAATTATATCAATTATTTACGATGAAATCCAGTTCAAATTTAATTGTCTTTACTGGAAATATTGTAGTTCACTGGTTGAATTTCTAACATGATATTAACACTCGTAGAAATTCTCACTGTTTATAATTGTTTATAGAATTTTTTTAACTTCCACTTATTTTTCCAGTTTCAAAAATATTGTCAAAAATATTATCTTTGACCCAACATTAATTATGTACACATATTAATAACAACATCTGAAAAGTATTTGACCCTTGAGCATAGCATCGAAGAACTGTGCGAAGCACAACAAAATTTATTATTCTTCCAAAATTAAACATTTCGAGAAGTGACTCGATTATGAACTTCAAATTCCAAAGAAATATGATTTCTGAATCATCAGCTTGATCATAAAAAATTGTTGAACCATTCAACTATTCGATTTTCCACTTGGAATTATTATTAAGAAAAATATTTATATTTGTTGCTATTTTAGTAACTTCCACAACTTGCAATTCTTGAACAGAATGCGGAAATAAGAATTGTAGCTTTATAATAAATTCATTTAGTTCATGACAATAGGATTGAAAACATCCTTTAAGTAATTCGTGGATACAGAATTATTATTTGTGTAAGAACACAATATCCCAACAACAACGGCAAAGGTCTTCCTCTGAAGAAGAATAAAATTTTATCATGACAAAACCGGGTTCTAGCAAATCCAAAGTATTAATGGAATACGTAAACAAGTTTGAAATAATTACTGATGGTTTGGTCATTCATTCGACGAAATGTGTGGTTCCAATACTCCTCCTATAAACCTGAGCCATCGAACCTGCTATTTGATTGATGCTAAATAAAAAACCTCCTCATTCCTGCGACTTAAACATGCGCACCTGGGAATGGCATTTCAACTACTCCACACACATAAATTTTCTTCCCAAAATGTATACAATAAATCAAGCCTCTGCTTGTTATCAAAACTGGAAGATCTATAAACTTACAAGTTTATTTTATTTTACCATTCAGTTCAAACCGTGAAGTTACCACACTTGTGATATTCTCTATTTCACTTTCGAATGTGTGCCTACGTCATGATTTTATATAAACACAGAAAAAAATCCTAATTGATAGAAATATCATTGGCTTCCTGTTTCATGCCTTTCCGTGTTATCTGAAAAATATACTTTGCTCAATGCAAATATTAACTGTTCAACCAGAACTATAATGTTGCTAGAATACGGGCTTGCGCTATCCACTAGCTTTCGGAAAATCACCTGTTCCAAACTAGGAATGATTAAACTAATCCTTAAGCTCTCCATCAACGAATGTGATTATTAGAAAATGTAAGATCCAATAATTATTTAGAAAAATTACGAAAATTATTATTATTATTGGATTATTATTGTTATTATTTCCTTAAATATGTTTAATTATTATTTCCTTATGTGAAAAAAAAACACATGAGTAGTGGAGTAGTGGTGCTTCCAACTCACTCTAGAACCCTCCTCGACCCACTACTAAGCCTCGGCCATGTGAAATATCTCTCGAACGCATGGTCCGATTTTGATAAATGAGGTGTCGTTGGACTCGGGCTGACGTCCTCTTTGCTATGGACCACTCGTTATATTTTTGAATTTTTTTTGAAAATTTTTGTTTTCAAAAGTTGGTGATAGTTTGAAAACCAAACAGGATAGAACGTTGTGCTATGGCTGAAACAAATGGTCTTTATAACCTTTATTTTCTATAATAAAACTTTTTTACTTTTTATGTTTTTTTGAAAACACTCGAATTTTGAAAATCATATATTTTGGAAACTAGAAATTATACAATAAAGTTTGTTTGACGTAAATCAATGGTCCCTACCCCCTCTACCCCCAAAATAAATTTCAAGTCTCTAGGATGAAAACCTGTAGTAGTGGGGTGGTGAGCGAGCTGCTTAAAAAAGCGAGTGGTGAGCCCCTGCGACCTTGGAATGGAAGGAGTCATGCTAGGAAGGCGTGCTTGGATTGTTTTTTTTCGTCTCGTCGTGCTCTTTACGGGAATGTCGGTGTCGAAAAGATGAAAATTTGGAAACAAGGTTCTTTTGGGGTAAAACCGTGATTTTGAACTTTTTGCTATATCTCGCGAACTAATCATGCTAGAGGCGTGTATGACGGGTCCAAGGACTCGGGGTGACGTCCTCTTTGCTATGGACCACTCGTTGTAATTTAAAAAAAATTGGAAACTCGATTTTGGGGTAAACACGTGTTTTTTGTGATTTTTGCCGATATCTCACGAACCAATAACGCTAGAGACTTGTACGAGGTGTCCTAGGACTCGGGCTAACGCCCCCTTTCGAGTGTGGCAGATATTTTTTCCAAAAAATAATTCACAAAGGGCCTAACGCCATACATGATGAAAAAACTTTTTCTTTTTCTTTACCTGTTTATAATGTTCATGAAGCGTGGTGGTTGAGAGAGACGATATGGCTGGGTGCGTGCGTGCGTGTGCGTGTGTGTGTGTGTGTTTCAACGAACCCGTCACTGACCATGGTGGCTGTGTTCAATAAATCAATCGCTATTTCGGCGGGTCGGTGTATGACAGAGCGAGCGTGCGTTTTCTGATATTTTACCTTTAACGTGTAAACGGTGATGAGAACTTGGTTCTATGTTGATCGAAGCGAGTATAGAAAACAAACGAGCAGGAGGTGAATGTCATTTGAGCTTATTGGAAGGCGTTGATCTGACTTGACAACAGGTGCAATGGAAAAAATGACCATGACGCTTGAAGGTGAAATAATCTGACCATTGTGGTGGCAGGGAAAAGCGAAATGCATGCATACACGTGTGAGATGACATGTACGCTAAACAAGTTACATCCTGTCTTGCTTCATACGTGACAAAATGCAAGTTCATGTGAAATTTGATTCGGCACAGGTGTTCACTTTGGGTGTTGGCTGTCCACGTGACCGATAAGAGAATGTTCAAAGCGTGGGAAAAAAAAAAGATTATACATGCAACGTAGCATATATAAAGACATGTCGTTATCATTTCCACTCTCACTTGGGTGGACTACCTTTGAACATACTGCGTTGCGTGAAACACTTGGTCTTGTTTAACAGTTTTGGTGTTGGTGGAAAATACTTAACCTTGTTGTGAGGTAGGTGTTTATTTATTCATTTATACATTTATTGATTTATATATATATATATATTTACATGCAATTATTTATTGATTAGGTAATTAATGATTTTATTTATTTATTTGTTTGCAGATAACCGGTATACCTTGCATGTCTGAGAGAGAAGAAACCATTGCACTTTTGAGCCCACTAGAAGGAAGCAGCAAGAAGCCACTGCAAGTAAAGGTGGGATTATTTTTTTAAACTAACTTGTTTTATTTTTGTTGTTTCATATTTTATTTTATGAAATATATGTATTAACCTGAATTTAGGTATTTATAACGGTTTATTTTATTAATTTTTAGAAACTTGGAAAGAAGAGCCTTACCGCCGTAGCAGTCGCTGAAAACCCGAGACGCAGTAAAGTGCAACCATTGTTTCCAGGCAGTGAACTATTTAAAACTCAGGTAAGCCTAACATAAAATGCTATTCCATTTTACCACTACTGAAAGCTCGTAGACAAAAAAAAATCATTACCTATACATGACTAGGACGATGATTGCTTTCTTGATTAATGACTATGTATTGGCAACCGGTACAAGACCATATTGGTTGTTTACCGGGAAAGTACAAGGCCATATTGGATTTTGTAAAAAACAAAAATTTAATTTAACTGACAGGTCTTTCCCTATAATAATAATAATAATAATAATAATAATAATAATAATAATAATAATAATAATAATAATATCGTATGACCTCGGTGCCGGGTGCAAGCTTTGTTATTTGACACACAGAGGGTGGCTTTCATGTCGAATTTAGTTGTTCCTTGACTATGAAAGTCATGGAGGTTAGATGTTAGATATCTAATATCTTTAAACTCTATAGCACTTTCTAATAGAAAAATGAGGAACTTTGTACTCTATGAACTCAACGAATATTCACAGGTTTGAACATGATAATCTGAACAAAATGACATGACATTATAATTTTTTGTTTATGTATTGGTTAAAGGGGAATGTAAATGACTGCAGGTTTATAAAAAGAAAATAAGTACATGGGTTACTGTTAGTGCCGACATACAGTTTATTATAATTTTTATGGTGTTTTGATATATTAATGCCAATTAACGTTAAAGTTTTATTTACAAGTATTGATTGATTGATTGATTGATTGAGTGATTGGTTATTTTGTTTGCTTTTAGTTATCATTATGCGCCATTAACGTAATGAACAGACAGTGAACAAGCATACATTGTGCTTTAAAGTACTCTGTGCAACGTTAATAACTTACAATAAGAAAAAGTTTTATTATAACACATGGCGTTAGTACCAAATACAACAAGTGAGCAAGTTGGTTTACCACGTGGGTTAGATTTAAAATCAGAACATGACCGTTGGTTAACATTTGAATCCTGGCCTGTAGGCTTTTTGTCGACACATGAACTTGCAAAAGCAGTTTTTTTTACTTGAACCGAGAAGATGTGGTGCGCTGTGTGTTTTGTCGTATTGAACTTTACCACTGGGAAGAAGGGGATGATCCCTTTAGAGACCATTTGCGATGGTCTCCTTGTTGTCCTTACATGCTTGGAAAACAAGTGGGTAACATACCTGTGTATTCATTTTACCGAACCACAAGACCATTGGCCGCTACTTACGTTGCTGAATCACAAATAAATAATAATAATGATGTATTACCAGCCAACGGTAGTGTCTATATATGTGGTCCATATGCCATAGACAGTGTTGAATTGGCGTGTGCTTTTGAAAAATCGGGAGTTTGCAAGACTAAAGCACTAGCACACCCAGAGTACAGCTCTGCTGAGAAACGTTTAGAATCTTATAAAAATGTTTGGCCATTAATATTAAATCACTTTACCAAACAGCTAAGTGAAGCTGGATTTTTTTTATACTGGTGAAGAGGATAAAACAATATGTTTTCATTGTAGATTTGCTTTAAAGGTTTGGCAAATGACTGATGACCGTTTAGTGCAACACGCTCGTTGGTTACCAAACTGTAAATACATGGTGTTGCTTAAAGGTCAAGAATTTGTGAACACTATTCGTAAAGAAAACATGATTGCAGCACAAGACAGAAAAGTGCCTTTAGAGTTAGAACACGCAGAGCAAATACATAAGGCTGAAAGAAAAGACTTGTCTCACGAACAGATACAAAAGTGTAACCAACAATTATGTAAAATTTGTTATCAAGATGAACTAGGTGTTGTATTTTTGCCTTGTGGACACATGATAGCCTGTGTCAAGTGTGCATTAGAACTCAACACTTGTGCTATATGTAGAAAAGCAGTATCTGTTACAGTTAGGGCATTTCTTGCATAACTAGTATAATTAATTCGCCATGCATACTGCAAAATCCCTAATTGCACAATATTATTAAAACTGTTTTAGAGTGTAATAGGTATGCTTTTTTTTTGTTTATAGACTACTACAATGAATGTTTTGAATGCTGTGGGACAATCATGTGGCTTAGAGACAAAGAAGCTCAGCGAATTGCCAACGCATATTCCATTCCGCATTATCAAGATTCGGAAATTGAAAACAGCCTATGGTGATCGTGTACTTTGTGTATGTGAAAACTTTGAGACATTTCTGCCTAAACGGTTTAATGATATGTCGGAAAATGTTTTTGATGAAGTCAATAATGCTGTGCAACCTGTACACTTAATTTATGAAGGTTTTAAAAACAATAGGTGCATGATTCGTTTTAATTAAATAAATAAAAAGTCAAATAATAATGGAAGATATAAGTCATGACAATGGACTGAAAGAAAAAATATGTGTATAGAATAATAATGTCTTAGTGTTTAGTATTGTCTTAAAAATATTATCATGAAACCAAAAAAAATGTATATAAAGTTTGTAAATAAATGAAAATAATGGTACAATGTTGTTTTATTTTCTATAGAAGTCAGAATATTTAACATTGCAGAGTATACATGATTATGACAATAAAAAGCACACTTAATACAAGTCTTTGCCTTTACGATAGTGTGTTATAGTTTTAAAAACAAAGCTTGTTGTAGATCTTTTTTCTTCCACGGTAAATAATAGGCATGAAAACGTTATTGTCCTGTTTTGGATCATTATCACTATCATAATCATAAGCAGCATGATCTATATCACTATTATTATAATCACTATAATTATCCTCAACATTATCCTCAACATTACTAAAACCAGTTAAATATTCCTGGTCCTCTTCCTCTTCCTCTTCTTCTACAGTGTCCTCATGTAGAGTCTGCGTGGCTTTTGATAATGTTAAGGGTTTTTTGAACATTGAATTTTTTTCAATAGTAGTATTGTTTTGTAGCACTTGCTTTTTAACATTTTCATGATTTTCTGTTGACAGCAACAGTGTTTCATGCAGTACACTACATTGATGATCACTGACACTTAAAACCACACTATTTTTGCTTTTTTGCTCACTGCGACATTGTTTTGAACGTTGTTTTGTACAACGCCAAATAACAGTTCCATTTTTATTGGTTCGTTTCACAATATATGAATATCCTTTATAGAATGCATGAGGCTTACCATACCTAGTCACAGATACTTCCATATCAACTGTCAAGCTTAGACTAAGCTCTAGTAAAGGCAACTTGGTAATAAGAACAATAGATTAATGTGCGAGCATATATGGGAGCAAAAAGTGGGAGCAAAAAGTGGGAGCAAAAAAAGTAGGAGCAAGTATGGGAGCAAATAAAAAAGTGAGAGAAAAAAGTGGGAGCAAAAATTGGGAGCAAAAATTGGGAGCAAAAAGTGGGAGCATATAAGGGTGCAAATGTGGGAGCAAAAATTGGGAGCAAAAATTGGGAGCAAAAAGTGGGAGCAAAAAGTGGGAGCAAAAAAAAAAGTAGGAGCAAGTATGGGAGAAAATGTGAAAGCAAAAGTGGGAGCAAGTATGGGAGCATATGTGAAAGCAAAAGTGGGAGCAAAAAAAAAGTGGGAGCAAAAAGTGGGAGCAAAAAGTGTGAGCATATAAGGGTGCAAATGTGGGAGCAAAAATTGGGAGCAAAAATTGGGAGCAAAAAGTGGGAGCAAAAAGAGGGAGCAAAAAGAGGGAGCAAATGTGGGAGCAAATGTGGGAGCAAAAAATTGGTAGCAAAAAGTGGGAGCAAAAAGTGGGAGCAAAAATTGAGAGCAAAAAGTGGGAGCAAAAATTGAGAGCAAAAAAAAGTAGGAGCAAGTATGGGAGCAAATGTGAAAGCAAAAAGAGCGAGCAAAAGTGAGTGCACAAAGTGGGAGCAAAATGTGTAAGTAAAAAGTGGGAGCAAAATGTGTTAGTAAAAAGTGGGGGCAAATGTAGTGTTTTACTAAAACAATCCCCCCTAACCTAACCTAACCTAACTTCACCCAACCTAATTTCACCTAACCTAACTTCACCTAACCTAACCTTCCAACTCTCAGATCAAAAATTGAATTCTAGGCATAGTTGAGTTGGAACCCAAGACTTCAGGGATAACACACAAGTATACTAGCCACTACACCGCAAAATGGGCAAATTATCATGCAACACAACATAAAGTTAAAGTTTCCTGTAGTGTAACTCATTGGCTGTCAACCATAGTTTGGGAATTCAAACCCAAGACTTCAGGACTTCTGTTTTGAACATTATCAGAAATATTATTCCATTTACATTTTGCTGCTGCTTATAGTTATAAGAGTTGGCATTAATATGGAAAGCAAAAAAAATGTGGGAGCAAAAAGTGGGAGCAAAACTTGTAAGCAGAAGTGGGAGCAAACAAGTGTGAGCAAATATGGGAGCAGAAAGTGGGAGCAAATGTGAAAGCAAAAGTGGGAGCAAAAAGAGCGAGCAAAAGTGAGTGCACAAAGTAGGAGCAAAATGTGTGAGTAAAAAGTGGGGGCAAATGTGGTGTTTTACTAAAACAATCTCCCCTAACCTAACCTAACCTAACTTCACCCAACCTAATTTCACCTAACCTAACTTCACTTAACCTAACCTTTCAACTCTCAGATCAAAAATTAAATTCTGGCCATAGTCGAGTTGGAACCCAAAACCTCTGGGATAACACCCAAGTATACTAGCCACTACATCGCGAAATGGGCAAATTATCATGCAATACAACACAAAAATAAAAAAGTTTTCTGTAGTGTAACTCATTGGCTGACAATCATAGTTGAGAATTCAAACCCAAGACCTCAGGACTTTTGTTTTGAACATTATCAGAAATATTATTCCATTTACATTTTGCTGTTGCTTATAGTTATAAGAGTTGGCATTAATATGGAAGAAAAAGTGAAAGCAAAATGTGGGTGCAAGCATGGCTGGTTGTAGAGACTTTCATATCAACTAATACACATAAATTAAATTTTAGTAAAGTGACTTGGCTAATAATAATTATAATATTAACAGTTTAAAAAAAATTCAAGGGGATTGATATTTTTCAGGGTGTAATTTCCAAAGTACTGTCAAGAATAATAATTACATGAACAGATTCCAAGAACTCTAGAGTGCTTTTAAGGTTAATGATTGGCTAGGAGTGAGATAGAACTAGCTAACCTAAGTTAACCTCAGCTCAGTAAACCTAACCTTGTCACATGGCATGTTCTACAAGTATAGACTTGCTTTGAGACTGGCTATGACGTCACAGATGAATGGCGGTGGGAGGCTGGACATGACTTTTTTATTACCCAAAAACGTTTTCCTTTTTTGCCAGCCTCCCACCGCCATTCATCTGTGACGTCATAGCCAGTCTCAAAGCAAGTCTATACTTGTAGAACATGCCATGTGACAAGGTTAGGTTTACTGAGCTGAGGTTAACTTAGGTTAGCTAGCTCTATCTCACTCCTAGCCAATCATTAACCTTAAAAGCACTCTAGAGTTCTTGGAATCTGTTCATGTAATTATTATTCTTGACAGTACTTTGGAAATTACACCCTGAAAAATATCAATCCCCTTGATTTTTTTTTAAACTGTTAATATTATAATTATTATTAGCCAAGTCACTTTACTAAAATTTAATTTATGTGTATTAGTTGATATGAAAGTCTCTACAACCAGCCATGCTTGCACCCACATTTTGCTTTCACTTTTGCTTCCATATTAATGCCAACTCTTATAACTATAAGCAACAGCAAAATGTAAATGGAATAATATTTCTGATAATGTTCAAAACAAAAGTCCTGAGGTCTTGGGTTTGAATTCTCAACTATGATTGTCAGCCAATGAGTTACACTACAGAAAACTTTTTTATTTTTGTGTTGTATTGTATGATAATTTGCCCATTTCGCGATGTAGTGGCTAGTATACTTGGGTGTTATCCCAGAGGTTTTGGGTTCCAACTCGACTATGGCCAGAATTTAATTTTTGATCTGAGAGTTGAAAGGTTAGGTTAAGTGAAGTTAGGTTAGGTGAAATTAGGTTGGGTGAAGTTAGGTTAGGTTAGGTTAGGGGAGATTGTTTTAGTAAAACACCACATTTGCCCCCACTTTTTACTCACACATTTTGCTCCTACTTTGTGCACTCACTTTTGCTCGCTCTTTTTGCTCCCACTTTTGCTTTCACATTTGCTCCCACTTTCTGCTCCCATATTTGCTCACACTTGTTTGCTCCCACTTCTGCTTACACGTTTTGCTCCCACTTTTTGCTCCCACATTTTATTTTTGCTTTCCATATTAATGCCAACTCTTATAACTATAAGCAGCAGCAAAATGTAAATGGAATAATATTTCTGATAATGTTCAAAACAGAAGTCCTGAAGTCTTGGGTTTGAATTCCCAAACTATGGTTGACAGCCAATGAGTTACACTACAGGAAACTTTAACTTTATGTTGTGTTGCATGATAATTTGCCCATTTTGCGGTGTAGTGGCTAGTATACTTGTGTGTTATCCCTGAAGTCTTGGGTTCCAACTCAACTATGCCTAGAATTCAATTTTTGATCTGAGAGTTGGAAGGTTAGGTTAGGTGAAGTTAGGTTAGGTGAAATTAGGTTGGGTGAAGTTAGGTTAGGTTAGGTTAGGGGGGATTGTTTTAGTAAAACACTACATTTGCCCCCACTTTTTACTAACACATTTTGCTCCCACTTTTTACTTACACATTTTGCTCCCACTTTGTGCACTCACTTTTGCTCGCTATTTTTGCTTTCACATTTGCTCCCATACTTGCTCCTACTTTTTTTTTGCTCTCAATTTTTGCTCCCACTTTTTGCTCTCAATTTTTGCTCCCACTTTTTGCTCCCACTTTTTGCTCCCAATTTTTTGCTCCCACATTTGCTCCCTCTTTTTGCTCCCTCTTTTTGCTCCCACTTTTTGCTCCCAATTTTTGCTCCCAATTTTTGCTCCCACATTTGCACCCTTATATGCTCACACTTTTTGCTCCCACTATTTGCTCCCACTTTTTTTTTTGCTCCCACTTTTGCTTTCACATATGCTCCCATACTTGCTCCCACTTTTGCTTTCACATTTTCTCCCATACTTGCTCCTACTTTTTTTTTGCTCCCACTTTTTGCTCCCACTTTTTGCTCCCAATTTTTGCTCCCAATTTTTGCTCCCACATTTGCACCCTTATATGCTCCCACTTTTTGCTCCCAATTTTTGCTCCCACTTTTTTCTCTCACTTTTTATTTGCTCCCATACTTGCTCCTACTTTTTTTGCTCCCACTTTTTGCTCCCACTTTTTGCTCTCACTTTTCTTGCTCCCACATTTGCACCCATATATGCTCGCACATTAATCTATTGTTCTTATTACCAAGTTGCCTTTACTAGAGCTTAGTCTAAGCTTGACAGTTGATATGGAAGTATCTGTGACTAGGTATGGTAAGCCTCATGCATTCTATAAAGGATATTCATATATTGTGAAACGAACCAATAAAAATGGAACTGTTATTTGGCGTTGTACAAAACAACGTTCAAAACAATGTCGCAGTGAGCAAAAAAGCAAAAATAGTGTGGTTTTAAGTGTCAGTGATCATCAATGTAGTGTACTGCATGAAACACTGTTGCTGTCAACAGAAAATCATGAAAATGTTAAAAAGCAAGTGCTACAAAACAATACTACTATTGAAAAAAATTCAATGTTCAAAAAACCCTTAACATTATCAAAAGCCACGCAGACTCTACATGAGGACACTGTAGAGGAAGAGGAAGAGGAAGAGGACCAGGAATATTTAACTGGTTTTAGTAATGTTGAGGATAATGTTGAGGATAATTATAGTGATTATAATAATAGTGATATAGATCATGCTGCTTATGATTATGATAGTGATAATGATCCAAAACAGGACAATAACGTTTTCATGCCTATTGTTTACCGTGGAAGAAAAAAGATCTACAACAAGCTTTGTTTTTAAAACTATAACACACTATCGTAAAGGCAAAGACTTGTATTAAGTGTGCTTTTTATTGTCATAATCATGTATACTCTGCAATGTTAAATATTCTGACTTCTATAGAAAATAAAACAACATTGTACCATTATTTTCATTTATTTACAAACTTTATATACATTTTTTTTTGGTTTCATGATAATATTTTTAAGACAATACTAAACACTAAGACATTATTATTCTATACACATATTTTTTCTTTCAGTCCATTGTCATGACTTATATCTTCCATTATTATTTGACTTTTTATTTATTTAATTAAAACGAATCATGCACCTATTGTTTTTAAAACCTTCATAAATTAAGTGTACAGGTTGCACAGCATTATTGACTTCATCAAAAACATTTTCCGACATATCATTAAACCGTATAGGCAGAAATGTCTCAAAGTTTTCACATACACAAAGTACACGATCACCATAGGCTGTTTTCAATTTCCGAATCTTGATAATGCGGAATGGAATATGCGTTGGCAATTTGCTGAGCTTCTTTGTCTCTAAGCCACATGATTGTCCCACAGCATTCAAAACATTCATTGTAGTAGTCTATAAACAAAAAAAAAGCATACCTATTACACTCTAAAACAGTTTTAATAATATTGTGCAATTAGGGATTTTGCACTATGCATGGCGAATAAATTATACTAGTTATGCAAGAAATGCCCTAACTGTAACAGATACTGCTTTTCTACATATAGCACAAGTGTTGAGTTCTAATGCACACTTGACACAGGCTATCATGTGTCCACAAGGCAAAAATACAACACCTAGTTCATCTTGATAACAAATTTTACATAATTGTTGGTTACACTTTTGTATCTGTTCGTGAGACAAGTCTTTTCTTTCAGCCTTATGTATTTGCTCTGCGTGTTCTAACTCTAAAGGCACTTTTCTGTCTTGTGCTGCAATCATGTTTTCTTTACGAATAGTGTTCACAAATTCTTGACCTTTAAGCAACACCATGTATTTACAGTTTGGTAACCAACGAGCGTGTTGCACTAAAGGGTCATCAGTCATTTGCCAAACATTTAAAGCAAATCTACAATGAAAACATATTGTTTTATCCTCTTCACCAGTATAAAAAAAGTCCAGCTTCACTTAGCTGTTTGGTAAAGTGATTTAATATTAATGGCCAAACATTTTTATAAGATTCTAAACGTTTCTCAACAGAGCTGTACTCTGGGTGTGCTAGTGCTTTAGTCTTGCAAACTCCCGATTTTTCAAAAGCACACGCCAATTCAACACTGTCTATGGCATATGGACCACATATATAGACACTACCGTTGGCTGGTAATACATCATTAATATTATTTATTTGTGATTCAGCAACGTAAGTAGCGGCCAATGGTCTTGTGGTTCGGTAAAATGAATACACAGGTATGTTACCCACTTGTTTTCCAAGCATGTAAGGACAACAAGGAGACCATCGCAAATGGTCTCTAAAGGGATCATCCCCTTCTTCCCAGTGGTAAAGTTCAATACGACAAAACACACAGCGCACCACATCTTCTCGGTTCAAGTAAAACAAAACTGCTTTTGCAAGTTCATGTGTCGACAAAAAGCCTACAGGCCAGGATTCAAATGTTAACCAACGGTCATGTTCTGATTTTAAATCTAACCCACGTGGTCACTTGCTCACTTGTTGTATTTGGTACTAACGCCATGTGTTATAATAAAACTTTTTCTTATTGTAAGTTATTAACGTTGCACAGAGTACTTTAAAGCACAATGTATGCTTGTTCACTGTCTGTTCATTACGTTAATGGCGCATAATGATAACTAAAAGCAAACAAAATAACCAATCACTCAATCAATCAATCAATCAATCAATACTTGTAAATAAAACTTTAACGTTAATTGGCATTAATATATCAAAACACCATAAAAATTATAATAAACTGTATGTCGGCACTAACAGTAACCCATGTACTTATTTTCTTTTTATAAACCTGCAGTCATTTACATTCCCCTTTAACCAATACATAAACAAAAAATTATAATGTCATGTCATTTTGTTCAGATTATCATGTTCAAACCTGTGAATATTCGTTGAGTTCATAGAGTACAAAGTTCCTCATTTTTCTATTAGAAAGTGCTATAGAGTTTAAAGATATTAGATATCTAACATCTAACCTCCATGACTTTCATAGTCAAGGAACAACTAAATTCGACATGCAAGCCACCCTCTGTGTGTCAAATAACAAAGCTTGCACCCGGCACCGAGGTCATACGATATTATTATTATTATTATTATTATTATTATTATTATTATAGGGAACGACCTGTCAGTTAAATTAAATTTTTTGTTTTTTACAAAATCCAATATGGCCTTGTACTTTCCCGGTAAACAACCAATATGGTCTTGTACCGGTTGCCAATACATAGTCATTAATCAAGAAAGCAATCATCGTCCTAGTCATGTATAGGTAATGATTTTTTTTTTGTCTACGAGCTTTCAGTAGTAGTAAAATGGAATAGCATTTTATGTTAGGCTTACCTGAGTTTTAAATAGTTCACTGCCTGGAAACAATGGTTGCACTTTACTGCGTCTCGGGTTTTCAGCGACTGCTACGGCGGTAAGGCTCTTCTTTCCAAGTTTCTAAAAATTAATAAAATAAACCGTTATAAATACCTAAATTCAGGTTAATACATATATTTCATAAAATAAAATATGAAACAACAAAAATAAAACAAGTTAGTTTAAAAAAATAATCCCACCTTTACTTGCAGTGGCTTCTTGCTGCTTCCTTCTAGTGGGCTCAAAAGTGCAATGGTTTCTTCTCTCTCAGACATGCAAGGTATACCGGTTATCTGCAAACAAATAAATAAATAAAATCATTAATTACCTAATCAATAAATAATTGCATGTAAATATATATATAAATCAATAAATGTATAAATGAATAAATAAACACCTACCTCACAACAAGGTTAAGTATTTTCCACCAACACCAAAACTGTTAAACAAGACCAAGTGTTTCACGCAACGCAGTATGTTCAAAGGTAGTCCACCCAAGTGAGAGTGGAAATGATAACGACATGTCTTTATATATGCTACGTTGCATGTATAATCTTTTTTTTTTTCCCACGCTTTGAACATTCTCTTATCGGTCACGTGGACAGCTAACACCCAAAGTGAACACCTGTGCCGAATCAAATTTCACATGAACTTGCATTTTGTCACGTATGAAGCAAGACAGGATGTAACTTGTTTAGCGTACATGTCATCTCACACGTGTATGCATGCATTTCGCTTTTCCCTGCCACCACAATGGTCAGATTATTTCACCTTCAAGCGTCATGGTCATTTTTTCCATTGCACCTGTTGTCAAGTCAGATCAACGCCTTCCAATAAGCTCAAATGACATTCACCTCCTGCTCGTTTGTTTTCTATACTCGCTTCGATCAACATAGAACCAAGTTCTCATCACCGTTTACACGTTAAAGGTAAAATATCAGAAAACGCACGCTCGCTCTGTCATACACCGACCCGCCGAAATAGCGATTGATTTATTGAACACAGCCACCATGGTCAGTGACGGGTTCGTTGAAACACACACACACACACACACGCACACGCACGCACGCACCCAGCCATATCGTCTCTCTCAACCACCACGCTTCATGAACATTATAAACAGGTAAAGAAAAAGAAAAAGTTTTTTCATCATGTATGGCGTTAGGCCCTTTGTGAATTATTTTTTGGAAAAAATATCTGCCACACTCGAAAGGGGGCGTTAGCCCGAGTCCTAGGACACCTCGTACAAGTCTCTAGCGTTATTGGTTCGTGAGATATCGGCAAAAATCACAAAAAACACGTGTTTACCCCAAAATCGAGTTTCCAATTTTTTTTTAAATTACAACGAGTGGTCCATAGCAAAGAGGACGTCACCCCGAGTCCTTGGACCCGTCGTACACGCCTCTAGCATGATTAGTTCGCGAGATATAGCAAAAAGTTCAAAATCACGGTTTTACCCCAAAAGAACCTTGTTTCCAAATTTTCATCTTTTCGACACCGACATTCCCGTAAAGAGCACGACGAGACGAAAAAAACGAATCCAAGCACGCCTTCCTAGCATGACTCCTTCCATTCCAAGGTCGCAGGGGCTCACCACTTGCTTTTTTAAGCAGCTCGCTCACTACCCCACTACTACAGGTTTTCATCCTAGAGACTTGAAATTTATTTTGGGGGTAGAGGGGGTAGGGACCATTGATTTACGTCAAACAAACTTTTTTGTATAATTTCTAGTTTCCAAAATATATGATTTTCAAAATTCGAGTGTTTTCAAAAAAACATAAAAAGTAAAAAAGTTTTATTATAGAAAATAAAGGTTATAAAGACCATTTGTTTCAGCCATAGCACAACGTTCTATCCTGTTTGGTTTTCAAACTATCACCAACTTTTGAAAACAAAAATTTTCAAAAAAATTTCAAAAATATAACGAGTGGTCCATAGCAAAGAGGACGTCAGCCCGAGTCCAACGACACCTCATTTATCAAAATCGGACCATGCGTTCGAGAGATATTTCACATGGCCGAGGCTTAGTAGTGGGTCGAGGAGGGTTCTAGAGTGAGTTGGAAGCACCACTACTCCACTACTCACATGTTCGACTCTTCGAATATGGACAAAAATATCCATTCCTCAACAAAAATAAATATTAACTTCTACAGTTATATCGGCTGATTACCGTGATTCTCAAACAAAATGAACATTCAAATAAATGCTCGGTATGCTCGGTCATCGATCCTAAACTGTTCTGAGTGCTGAAAATACTCAGAATAACCCTAATGTGTCTTGCGTAAATCAATGCAAGATTTAAATACGAAGAAAAATAAATGTGTTGGTCATCTGCAGAAAATGAGTTTGTTCCAATTAGCTAGGCATAATATAAAAGTCAAATGTGACTTACATTTCTCGTTGGTCTTGAAGCGTAGTGAACCTGGTCTGTACCAGATTTATCCAGATACATGCCCTATTGGACACGCACGTCTAAATCCTTGTATCGGCCGCCATTATATGCCCACAATCTGTCTAGCACGACAGAGTGGAAATATTTCTTGAAGTTTGAAGTAACTGCTGATCCATTTTACTATTGACTTCAATTAAATCCATAGCAGTTCGCTTAAATGGGGTCAGATCCAAATGATCTCTTCTCAAAAGCGTCAGTTGTAACATAACTCACGGTAATCTTTTCAGTACAGGAAAACACTGATAGTCTAAAACAATCAACGGCTGTTCTGAAGATCGTTCCCTGGGCATGGCTTCACACCATCTATCATGCGCGAAGCAACATATAGTTTCTCTTTGTCGGCTAATGAACAACACCGTGATAGACTGGCCTTCAATATACTGAAAGATCTGAGTGGTTATTTAGTTACAATTTGTGAAACTGACAAGTTGGATTAAAATATTCAAGTATTGAATTATTGTTACTGGACTGTGACAGAATAATATCTAGACAAAGTCTAGCATACGTCCATATGGAAACAAAGTGTTTCACCAATGTCCGTAGAAAATAACAATCACCTTAGTGATTCCCTCTACCGGAAACTTACTGCGTTCCCCACGTATCGTAGCACTTTTGTGACTATAACAATTCAAAGATACTTCTGCGTAGATTCTGCAACCATGTGCCTTGGCTCGACGTAGCAGCAGCACCTTGTCCTACAAGAGCTTGGTTTGAAGTGAGCTGCTTATGCTTGGGCCGAGCGGCTTTTATACAAAACGGTCGGCTCCACGCTGGATCACGCTGAAATCTGTAAATCCTCATATCTCCGGTGTCTCTAGTCTGATTCATTTGAGACTAAGTGCATCCTCTTTCATTTGGCCGTGCCAGTAATCTGATCCAAGTATCAAGTCTATACTCCATGGCTAAGTATTTAATCACCAAATAGTCTCGACCTCTGCTACTATTTGCCACGTCACTTAACATCTTCTTGGCTGCATAAAGTTTCCATTTCAATCTAGAAGGAAAGGAGCGCGATATTCAAATATCTCAACTTTCAAAAGCGGCTGTAGCCTTTCCCTTGATACCTAGGTGTCTGAATCTTGGAATACCCATTCCTAGAATTGGGCACAGTATGTTAAAGAAACTTGGGTGGGAATCACTTGAGGCTAGGAGGATGAAATCTAGACTCTGCGCTATGTACAACACCAGCATGGGGTGAGCTTAGCAAACGTATGGAAAAGCCTACTTACATGGGTAGGAGCGATCATCCTTTCAAAGTTAAGGGCCGACCACAGCGAACAAATTATGGTGAATATTCTTTCGTAAACCGTACCATTGATAATTGGAACTCTCTACCTGCCGCAGTCTTAGAGCCTTTTCCCAAACATATAGGTGTGTTTATGAAAAGACTGACTATTTGAGTAAATACTCCAGTTTAATTGTTAGTGAATTGTTATGTACAATTATTTATTTGTTATGTATATCTAATTTGCCACCGGGGGACACACCCCCAATTGCAAATAAACGAATGAATGAATGAATGAATGAATACTGAACCTTTGGAGGATAAATAAATAAAATAAAATGTAAAAAGTAAATAAACTAAAATATAAAATACAAAAATTAAAAATACCACACATATCTGCAATAATCAATAAAAAATTAAAAAAATACGAATTAAAAAATAAAATAAAAATAAAATAACATATAAATAAAAAATTACGACCTCGAAATAAATAAAGAAATTGAAAAAATCCACGATATGATCAGGAAAAGGTGGGTTACTTTTTTGGGACACGAAGTGAAGATGAATAACACCAGACTCACAAAACAAATTTTCAGTCATGTATACAAAAGCAAGAATGGCATCAATGGGATATGGAAGAGATATTATTCATGACAGACCACTTTTCAGAAATATGATCAAAAATTTCAAGGGTTTCCAGGAGAAGAAGCGGGTTAACATCTGGACGGAAGAGAGGAGGAGACAAAGAGAAGCAATGAAGAACTACTGGAAGGCAAGAAAGGATCAAGGAAATAAGAGACAGTGAATGCAATGGGCTATTTCACGCGGTCCAAAGATGGCCATAATCAAGGAAAGAAAGGAGAAGAAAACTAAATAGTCTACTCTAAAACATAAATACAACTAAATAAAATAAAATGTAAATAAAACTCTAAAAAATAAAAATAAATATAAAATATAAACGACACTAAATATAATAAAAATTAAATTAATTTGAAACAACTAAATTAAAATAAAATACAATTAATGATGATGATGATAATCGTTGTTTTAAGGGGCCTAACATCTAGGTTATCGGCCCCTGATGGTTTGGGTGATCGTGAAGATGAAAATGAAATGCAAACTTAAAACTATAACTAACTACCAACCTACATACTAGAAGAAGAAATGGAAAACAAAAGGAGAATAAGACAAATAAAGGACAGGAGGAAAAGAAATGCCCTCAATCCTCGAAAAATGCAGATTGACGGACTTGGAAAGAAGGAGAGCCATGAAAGGCAGATAGGAAAGTGAAAGAGGAGAGGGTCCACCCCACAGGTAAGGGACAAAAGGGGGAAACCGGACCCAGCTCAGGAATCCCTCGGGGTCGCCAACTCCAGAACTCACCAGCCGTGAGCCCCTGAGGGTGTAGCACTATCCAGGGTGCACCAGAAGTGGTCGGGCTACACACACCCTGCCTCCTCGAGGGCCTTGAGCAGAAGACAGGAGATAACATGAAAAGAAAAAGAAGGCTGACCCCTCGCACAAGGAGGGTATCAGAAAAGATGAGACAAGGGCCAATTAAGGCGGGAAAGTGAAAGACTCCCTAGGCCTTGGATACCCTAATACCATCGGGGCCGGAAGAGAACAAGAGTTGACCAAGTGAGGCCGACAGGAAAGAAGACGGAGAGGAGTCGGCACAAGTAAGTGGAAGCAATGCCAGACTCAGCTGGGGTCCCGTGGTCGCCAACCCACGTCCCACTAGATGTGAGCCACTGGGGGAAAATACAATTAAATAAGATACATTAATTAATTATTTAATTAAATGAATAAATAAATAAATATACACCAACTTTGTTCTAACAATAGATGGATAAATCCCGTGGCGTACACAGCAAGTCTGGAGTTCGCATCCCGTCGCTGACACCAGGTATCCTGGGTGTGTTTTCCCCGCGGGGTTTCCTAACTTCCTCCAGGAAATTATCCAGAAAGTACCTTACTTTAAGTCCCGGGACGCCTACCTAATATTTACAGCTACACACACGGGCTACAGTTCGCAAGAAGTACAAGCAGGTGCCCGGCTGTTCTGGGAACGAGCGACGCTACTCTGTGCCGGGCATCGCCCTCTACACACATGATAAATACATTAGAAGAGCTCTTTTTATATCACTTGACCTTTGTTTTTCTCAACTCAAGCTTCTTGTGTCACCGAGAACTGGTTCCAACTCCATTCGTCTTTTGGGGAATGAAGCGGTGTCTCTCCTCAATTCTCGCACGCCAAGGTTTCTCCAGAGTCTCAATGAGCAGTTAAGTACTCTTTATTGCCGAACAGATAGACATGATGCACAAGCTTTTACAAACTTACTTTTGTAATGAAATAGGAAAATAATAGCGTAATAGTATATTATGCAACGAGCGTATAATGGCAATAATTAAGACACGAGTATGTTTATAAAACGAGCATATGCGGGTTTTATAATTTCCATACGAGTGTCTTAATTACCATTATAGGCGAGTTGCATACGGCGATAATTATTATAACTATTTTATGTTCGAACATAAATATTCATAAATATCTGTCGAGATTTCGCCAGTTTTATGTACTGAATACCTTGTATTTGACCATGGCCTCCTCGATTACCCCACGATGACACTAGGCCACGCAGTGAAATTTAAATTAGAAGGCCTTGGAAGTGAGCGCAGGTGCGATGCTATCCTCACCTAATTGGTCACACAACTGTTTCTTGAGCTCTGATTGGTGGGAGAAACTGTATCATAATGAAAAATAGTGTTATAATGGCCCTCATTATGACACAGTTTTCTGAGATATAATATTTACATTTCGACATCGTTGAATATAAATCAATAAAATGCAATTCTTGAGTACAGTTTACCGGTTTCAGTAACATTATAACCTTCTCCAGCAGCAAACAGTAATTGATACAAATGAAGTTAAAAGATTGACACAACATGTTTATAAAAATGCTAATTTCAAAATTATTTCCAAAATAATAACTATTTAAAATGATTCAAAATACTCTAAAGGCTAAAAATGAAATCTGCTACAATTATTAGAATAACGATTAAATATAAATCTCTTTAAAAGACATGATGATGATAATTGTTGTTTTAAGGGGCCAAACATCTAGGTTATCGGCCTGGGTGATACCGAAAATGACAATGAGATGGTAACCATAGCCAAAATTAAGTTAGACTGAAAATAATTACAAAATGGAACTCAGATTGAAATGACTCATTAAATGTAGAGTGGAAATATTTCAAAAGGTAATTTAGATA
Organism: Meconema thalassinum; assembly: GCA_946902985.2. Taxonomy (NCBI): domain Eukaryota; kingdom Metazoa; phylum Arthropoda; class Insecta; order Orthoptera; family Tettigoniidae; genus Meconema; species Meconema thalassinum. The sequence goes on along the minus strand of OX336399.1, from coordinate 11,749,065 downwards.
GAAAATACTCACAATAGTAATTTATGCTGAAAAATACGCTCAACATTTAGTTAGGTTCAAAATACTTACAAAATGCAATTGAAATTCAAAATACTTACAAAATGCAATTGAAATGAAAAATACTTACAAAATGTAATTCGCATTGAAATTACTCACAATATCTCGGCGCGCTCAATGAAATTTGGAGTGAAAATACTTTGAAATTGGAGTTTAGATCGAAGATACTTACAAAATGTAATTTAGATACACGGGGAGCACAAAAACAGTGCAGAATTTTAAAGTGAAAAAGAAGAAGAAGGCTGATCCCTAGTGGAATGGGGGATCAGGAACGATGAAAGAATGGCCAATTAAGGCAGGAAAGGAAGAGACTCCCTAAACCTCGCATACCCTAATACCGTCGATGTCGGAAGAGAACAAGAGTTGACCAAGAGAGGTCGACAGGAAAGAAGACGGAGAGGAGCCCGACACAAGTAATTGGAAGCGATGCCGCACTCAGCTGGGGTCTGGGGACTAATAGTGTGTGAAGCCCTATAGAGCAGCCGTCACGAACCAGGGGGGCCGTGCTATCCACACCTACTGTATTCACGATACTCACACCCACCACCAGATACCATCACTGTTCACGGTTCAACTCGAGCCAGGCATTCAGTGACAACAACAACAACAGCAACAAGAAAATCAACAACAATAATATTAATAATATAATATAATAATATAATAAAATGGAGAGAGCATATGGCTTGACAAAAAACATGTACAATAAAAAGTACGTATCCTGGAATGTCAAAATAAAACAAAAGGAAGGAAGGAAGCTTGTAGTTTAACGTGACCGTTAATCTTGAGATCATGAGCCACGGGACCTCCGTTTTACGTGGAATCCGAACCACGGGACATGGCATTTCACTTCGAAAATCTCACATGCATTGACCGGGAATCGAACCCGGACCGCCTTGGTGAGAGGCATACAGCTAGACCGCTGAGCCACCACGCCCCCCCAAAATAAAACACTACAACACCGTGATGGAGACAGAATGTCTCTAAGCCAGCGAATGTCTGTCTGTCTATGAACTACAAGCTGGATAAACTAGAGGTCTTGGGAAGGAGAATCCTCAGAAAAATTATGGGTGCTGTTCAAACCGAAGTGGATGGAAACTTCGAAGTAATTAAAAAGTTTACCAGAAAGTAGAAAGAATTTCTGATACTATGAAGAAGAGGAGGTTGAAGTTTCTCGGACATCTATACAGAAAGGACCAAAATAGACTCACCAAACAGATATTTGATTACTTCTGGAGAAAGCAGACCACAACAGCATGGATTAAGGAAACAAAGGCGGATATGGAAAGATTGAACATCTCAGAAGACCAACTGTTGGACAGAAATAGATTTAGGAATATACTGAATAATTTGGAAAGGCTTCAAGCTGCAAGAAACCCGGAAGAGCCTGGACGGACGAACAGCGTAAACAGGCCAGCGAACGCATGAAGGAGTATTGGGTGCAGAGAAAACTTCGTACCAAGAAAAGGAGTGATCCCATGCGGTCCATTCGCATGTAAAACAAGAAGTTCCGTGAAGAACTATACAGCCTACTTTTCATGCCAATGATTATTCTACAGTATATGAACCTATCTAGAATAATGACGAAATTAAGTTGGTAATATCGAAATATCTAATTAGTTCAAAATATACCTGGTATAATGTAGCCTAATAGAGCACTACAGTTGGCAGCCCTGGTGACTGAATATATTCTTAGTTCCACCTCTTAAGGTACAGAATACAAAATTTGGTTGAAGTCCAATGGACGTTACATGCAGTTAGACACTGGATCTATCAGCACGCGTAAAAGCATGTTGCCAACAATACCATGCGTGTGATGGTCAGAAATAATCTGATATATTATGATAACTTGTTGTGCCAATTTTGGATGAAATCCATTTGTTAGTATAGAAGTTACATGTATTTTAAAATTGGACATATCAGCAGGCATAGAATCATGTTGGCAGCACTGCCTTGTATTAATTACTCCAAATTAATCTAGAATGTCAGGCGCAATACGTGTGCAAAGTATAGAGCTGTTGGCTTGCATACTTTCTGGTATATTGATATTAGTGTAAAAAAAATATAGACAGCATTTATTAACAGTTAGCAGCCCTGATTGCTCTTAACAATACTTATAGTCATATCTGTTATGGTACATATAGCACATACGAAATTTGGTTGAAATGCAACTGATAGTATAGAAGTTACATGTATTTAAAAATTGGTCGTATCAGCAGGCGTATAATCATGTTGGTAGAACTGACGTATATAAGTTACTCGAAATTAATCTAAAATGTCAGAATATACGTGTGCATAGTTTAAAGCTGTTGGCTTGCATACTTTCTGATATATTGGTATTTGGATAAAAAATAAAGAGAGCAATTATTAACAGTTGGTAGCCCTGATGGCTCTTAAGAATACGCTCAGTCATATCTGTTTATGTACAGATATTACATACAAAATTTGGTTGAAATCCAATTGATAGTGTAGAAGTTATATGCATTTAAACATTGGACATATCAGAAGGCTTAAAATTATTTTGGCAACACTGTCATGGTTGGCCTCCTGGAAATTAAACTGAAATAATGTTATCTACATGTGTGCCAATTTTGGAATAGCTCCCATGCATACCTTGCAAGATATCCAACATGGAGCTCATATTTCTAGTGCGTTTTTTCAGCAGTTGGTAGCACTGACATCATTTTCAAATATGGACGTGAGATATTCCGGAGCACATCTTTACTCATACTAATTTTGGTTTTGATTGCTGCAGCCGTTTAGGAGTTGATAGGGGGGGGGGTGTACACACACACAGCCAGACAGACCGACAAACAGACAGACAGACAGACACACATTTTCCCGGATCGATCTCATAAGTCTACTTTTTCCTCATTTTTGCAAAATGTGAAAAGTAGGCTAAAACATAATGCCAATAAAACAATAAAACACTATAGACGCGGTAATTCTACCTGAAACATTATATGCACCAGAAAGGATGAAGATTACTAACTAAATAAATTAGAAAAACAAGACAAGAAAATCCTCAGGAAAATCTTGAGCTCAGTGTGTATGAAGAGGGGTCTCACGAGATATACCAACATTCCGAAAAAATATCAAATATATCAATGATGATGATGATGATGATAATTGTTTTTTTAAGGGGCCTAACATCTAGGTTATCGGCCCCTAATGGTCTGGGTGATAGCGAAAATGACAATGAGGCGGAAACCGTAACGAAAACTAACGGAGATTCAAAATACTGATGGTTAGTTTTTGAGCTGCGCAGATTAGTTTTTGGGCTGTGCATTCACTTTTTGAGCTGCGCAGATACGTTTTTAGCTCCGCAGATTAGTTTTTTTTAGCTGCGCAAATTAGTTTTTGAGCTATGCATTCACTTTTTGAACTGCGCAGATTATTTTTTTTGAGCTGTGCATTCACTTTTTGAACTGCGCAGATTAGTTTTTTTGAGCTGTGCATTCACTTTTTGAACTGCGCAGATTATTTTTTTTGAGCTGTGCATTCACTGTTTGAGCTGCGCAGATTAGTTTTTTGAGCTGTGCATTCATGTTTTGAACTGCGCAGATTAGTTTTTTGAGCTGTGCATTCACTTTTTGAACTGCGCAGATTAGTTTTTTGAGCTGTGCATTCACGTTTTGAACTGCGCAGATTAGTTTTTTGAGCTGCGCATTGACTTTTTGAACTGCGCAGATTAGTTTTTTGAGCTGTGCATTCACTTTTTGAACTGCGCAGATTAGTTTTTTGAGCTGTGCATTCACTTTTTGAACTGTGCATTCACTTTTTGAACTGTGCATTCACTTTTTGAACTGCGCAGATTAGTTTTTTGAGCTGTGCATTCACTTTTTGAGGATTGAAAAGACACACAAAATGCAATTGAGGTTGAAAATACTTACAAAATGGAATTTAAATCGGAAAAAACTTACAATATGTAGTGTTGATTCAAAAAAATTCACTTAAGGTAATTTAGATACACGGGGAGCAAATGCACGAAAACAGTGCAGGAATCTTAAAGAGAAAAGGAAACATAATGAAAAGGCTCATCCCTAGAAGATGGCGGGATCAGGAAAGATGACAGAAGGGCCAATTAAGGCTGGAAAGGAAGAGACTCCCTAGGCCTCGAATACCCTAATACCGTCGGGGTTGGAAGAGAACAAGAGGTGACCAACAGAGGTCGACAGGAAAGAAGACGGAGAGGAGACCGGCGCATGTAAGTGGAAGCAATGCCGCACTCAGCTGGGGTCCCGTGGTCGCCAACCCACTTCCCACTAGATGTGAGCCGCTGGGTGAGGGGGATATCAAGAATGGTATGTTGAATATTACCTGTATCAGTCAGTCATTGGAGTAGTTCACCAGTTCGCCACTAGATGGTACATCTTCATTTGTGAACTGGTATGATATCTCGGATATGTTTTTGCATTCTCTAAGTCTCATCAACAATGTAAAGCCATCATGTTGTTTGATGTTTTTTCTCTTATTTCATAAATATATACATCGAGTATAATCTGTCCTCCGTAATCAATTAAGCACCTATACAATCCACTAAAAGTTACATCAAACCACATCAGTACCGTTTATATATCCCCGTGATTTTTCCGTATGAGGTCATATTATCGCAATTTTATAAAGTTCCGTTGTAATAGACCGGTATATCATAGGTAATTCGTGAATGCTAAGAGTATTAGATATTATTATAGTTGGACAATCCCTCTTTTGCATTATTTTACAGGAGAGGTGAAAAACTAAATCCACAATATGATTGTCAGTATCCTGGCGATTTTTAAAAATCAAATTCTTATAGGCCACATAATCTTTATTTCATACTCACCATTAAAATTAAATTAATATTTAAGCAGTAATTATAATTTAAATATTGCAGTGGGCCATGTATGAAACCAAGTCACGGAGTTGCCTGTTTTTTAAGTCAAAGGGAGCGATTTTGAAATTGTATTTGTTGTCTTTTGAAACCAAATAATTATGAAATAGATACTAATGAATTATTTTTTTTACTTCATCTACACTTTAATGTTTGTTTGTTTGTTTGTTTGTCGTGTGTCCTCCTCAGAGGCCGAGTGCAGGTCTTTCTATTCGACGCCGGTGGGCGACCTGCGCGTCGGGATGAGAGATGAAATGGATGAAACTAGCCAAGGATGTGGAAGGAATCGGCCGTGGCCTATTAGAAGGTACCGTCCCAGCATTTGCCTGGTGTTGAAAATGGGGAAACCACGGAAAACCATTTCAAGGACGGCCGACGGTGGGGCCCCGCGTCTACCGAGTCAGCAGAGAGCTTGGTCCCATGACCTAACGCTGCGCTTTAGCCAGCTGAGCCACTGCTGTCGGTTACACTTCTAATGGCTGAGGGAGTTTTAAAATAATGTAATTATGTCTAATGTATTAAAACAAAATCATATAAAATCGGCCTTATGGTTAAACATGACATGACTGAGACGCCTTTAGACAAAACTGAAATCCTTGAGTATTTCGTACAACTTAGAAAGAACTAGTTCGTCAAAATATGCACTCTCCAACTCATCTCACTCATAATGTCCACTGTTTAGAATATTACCAGCATCGTTACAGGTTAAACATTCAGCCATGGTGGATGTTGGGAGCAGATTGCATGAATGCAAGCTTTTCATTGGCTACTGAAGGAGTTGTCATTCTTTTGAAACGAAATTATGGTGGAATTGTCCATGTTTTGATTCTGAACTGGGCAAATATATGCTATTCTCCCTATGTTCTGTCTTTTTTTTTTTAAGCAGAACAGCAGCTGTAGATTCGCAATCAGCGTAAAAAGTCACATAAGAGTGACAAAAATGGAGTTGTCCACTTTGATACCAAGCTTCTTCAGGGAACGACTTGAACTGAAAGAGGCGTGGACGCTCTATTGCTCCATGCTTGAAGTACCTGTGATTGGTATGCACCCGTCGCAATTGCACGAGATCACTTGTGCAAACATCTGCATAGTGAATGGCTGCTCCCAGCAGGGAATCAGATAAACATCGCGGTGGAATTCTATTAGCTAGGCCTGGATTAAGCTCATATTTCATGAGAAGATAAAAGGTAAGCTATGTTCACTCACCAGGATACCGTTGTTACTTGTCGGAAGAACATGCTACAGAAAACAATTTAAATTCCTGAATTGCTTTAAATTATCTGATCATTCTGTTGACTTCAGAATAGCGCAAAAATATACGTAATTTGATATAATATGCTGATTCTTATCTTGTGGAATACCAGTTTAATGAAGAAGACAAACAGTTTGTTCTACTAGTTTCGGATGTTCGTCAACACAAAGAATACAATTGCAACAATAACATGTCACCGAGGTTATAGCAAAAACAACTGACTATCGTAATTCAGCCCCGAAACATATATAGGGTGTTTCTAAATTCGAAGACTCAAGGAGAAATAATTTCAACTCTGAGATTTGCTGATGACATCGTCATCTTGGCCGACACGCCTGAGGATTTGAATGAGTTTTTGAATGGTATGGACTCCGTCTTGACAAAAGAATTCATGATGAAAATTAATAAATGTAAAACAAAAATACTGGAATGCAGCCGAAATAAATCAGAAACCTCTATGGACATCAAATTGGCAGGTGAAAAGCTGAAGGAAATAGGAGACTTCTGTTACTTAAGAAGCAAAATAACCAGTGATGGACGAAGCAAAGAGGATATAAAAAGTAGGTTTGTCTCAGGCAAGGAAAGCATTTCTACAAAAAAGGAATCTGTTGACATCGAATATTGATTTAGGTATTAGGAAGTCAGTTTTGAAAGCCTTTGTCTGGAGAGTGGCGCTATATGGAAGTGAAACTTGGACTATTGGTGCAGCAGAAAAGAGGAGAATTGAAGCATTTGAAATGTGGTGTTACAGGAGAATGATGAAGATCTGATGGGTAGATAGGGTTACAAACGAAGAGGTATTAAGACGAGTGGGAGAGGAGAGATGTTTCTGGCGACTGCTAATGAAGAGAAGAGATAGGTTGGTAGGACACATACTAAGACACCGAGGAATAGCAAGCTTAGTTATGGAAGGAAGGGTTGAGGACAAGAACTGTAGGGGTAGACCAAGGTTAGAGTATGTTAAACAGATTGCCTCGAATGTAGGGTGTGGTAGCTATGTAGAGATGAAACGATTAGCTCAGGACAGGGAGGCATGGAGAACTGCATCAAACCAGTCAAAAGACTGAAGACTATAACAACACAACTTTGAGGGAGTGCAGCTTCGGTGGCGTAGTGGGTAGCATGCTGAGCTTCTATGCCCAAGGTCGCGGGTTCAAACCCGGCCGAAGTCGTCGGATTTTTTAAGATCGTTAAGAATCCCTCAGTATGCCTTCCTTCGGAGGGAAAGGAAAGCCGGCGGTCCCATGTCACATATTTATGGCTTGAAAAAGAACCTTCCGCTAACTACACTTGTGTGAAGCCAAAATTTGTAGGTAAGAATTGATGACGCCCTATTAGTTCCAACGTTCGCCACCAGGTGCTGACTGCAATGCCATCTAGTAGCCAAGTCCGAAAGCTAGGTGTCGTGGACGGTAGCATTTGGTAGCAAAAGTAGGAACTACTTGAAATTATTTTCTGCAGTCCTTACTTGAATTAAAACAGATAACACACACTGTGTCCGGCTCTGACGTTTGGCGATGGTGGGAGAAGAGGTGTAAAGAGAACAATATAGCCAACCTACGGCAGTGAGAAGCTGTTAATAGAACCTTGAAACTTGCCATCATTGTAATTCTTCTCTAGCGTCTTTACTATGTAACGTGGAAGTTCCACACCCCATTTGCAATTGAATGCATCATTTTGTAATTCCGACATTTTGCGGTTACGGAACCTAAATTCTTCGATCGCAGTGGAATTCCGGTGTCCGGACAGTTCCCCACACTGACACTTCCACACAGTGCTTGGACGTGGCTACCTGTTTAATGACTCAGAAATAATCTCAACTGACATTTCCACACACATCTCCCCTCTCCCCCAAGGCTACTATGGAAAACATCAAGTTGAAATTTGGCCTACTGTTGTTTAGCACTTTTAATATCTATGGAATCTCATATTAACTACTGAACTACTGTATAAGGTTTGAGCCAAAAATGTTTAATGTTGCCTATTCACAGAAAATGGAGTAGGTTAATATTATTGTTGAACAAATATGACAAAGAAAAAAAAAACAACAACAACAACTGACGAAGCCTAGAAAGTTGATTTTAAACAGGCCAAATAATAACAACAACAAACTGATCGTTTTTGTAATTATTTTGCCAGTCAACAGCCTGGATATAGTGTGATGGAAATCAGGCTCTCCATTTATTTTATTTTGATGGAAATTACACTACATCACAATGATATTTTCGAGACCGTGTTAGTAATGAAGTACATAGACCGAGGGCTTTTCTTCACTCCAAATGAGTATTATATTAAGGTGCATTGTCACAGGTACGGCCGTAACGATGATCACTGAAGCCTTAGGAGTGGGGGGATGTGTGTGGAACTGTCAGTCGGGAATATTTATGAGTCCTTAAACAGGTAGCCGCGTCCAAGAGCTGTGTGGAAGTGTCAGTATTTTGGGCAGTGTGTGGAAGTGTCAGTGTGGGGAACTGTCATGTAATCGGAATTCCGCCTCTGTTAGCGAAGTCACTTAATACCATGAAGAATGTTGTCACCTGTACTAATCAGCGGTTTTCCCGGTAAGCCGGTCTTTAAATTTAGCTCGATGTTGCCATGACTCTCCGATTACATGACAGTTCCCCACACTGACACTTCCACACACATCTCACTCTCTCCTCCCCCAAGGCTACTATGAAAACGATCAAGTTGAAATCTTGTCGGGAGGCCTCACCCCAAATTAAAAGAGGTTGTCAAAGTGTTGAAGACGGAAGCTGAGAAGACAAACTGCGCATTTGTAAAGGCCGAGCTCAACATGAAAGAAAAAAAGAAGAAGACGAAAATATGTCAAACTGGACGGACGGATTGAGAACATTCAGAAAAAGTTCGAAAATGACAACAACAAGAACAAAGAAGTTTTCTGGAGGCAGTTGCCTATTCTCAGAAAATATGACAAAAAAAACTGACGAAGCCTAGAAAGCTGATTTTAAACAGGCCAAAATTATAACACCAAAATGATAGGTTTTGTTTTTAATTTGCCAGTCCACAGCCTGGATAAAGAGTGATGGAAATCAGACTCTGCATTTATTTCAATCTGATGGAAATTACACTACATCACACTGATATTTTCGTGTTAGTAATGAAATACATAGACCGAGCGCTTTTCTTATCTCCGAAGGAGTATTATATTAAGGTGCATTGCCACTTGTGCGGCTGTAACGATGATCGGTGAAGCCTATTAAACAGGTAGCCACGTCCAAGGGCTGTGGGGAACTGTCATGTAATCCTCTCCTCTGTGGTCCAGTTGATATTTGTGCTAGTGCAGGTTTGTTGTCTTATTGTCTTGTGTGTGCACACTTACCGGTTAACTGTGTGTAAGCCTATAACTTTAGTAATATGCGCAGAATACAATTAAAAACATGTGAAATATTTTATGTAGTCCACGTGGCTTTATATTTCGCGGTACAGAACCGGCAACGCTGCCTCCCTCCCTCATGAGCTGGACACTCAGCGGTTAGACTGTATAATATGGCCATCACTAGGGCCATCACTAGTGTCATCACTATGGCCATCATTGGGGCCATCATTAGGGCCATCACTAGGGCCATCACTATGGCCATCATTAGGGCACTCATTAGGGCCATCATTAGGGCCATCACTATGGCCATCACTAGGGTCATCACTATGGCCATCATTAGGGCCATCATTAGGGCCATCACTAGGGCCATCACTATGGCCATCATTAGGGCCATCACTAGGGCCATCACTAGGGCCATCATTAGGGCCATCACTAGGGCCATCATTAGGGCCATCACTAGGGCCATCACTATGGCCATCATTAGGGCCATCATTAGGGCCATCACTAGGGCCATCACTATGGCCTCCACTAGGGCCATCACTAGGGCCATCACTAGGGTCATCACTAGGGCCATCATTAGGGCCATCATTAGGGCAATCACTAGGGCCATCACTATGGCCATCATTAGGGCCATCACTATGGCCATCACTAGGGCCATCACTAGGGTCATCATTAGGGCCATCACTAGGGCCATCACTATGGCCATCATTAGGGCCATCACTAGGGCCATCACTATGGCCATCACTAGGGCCATCACTATAGCCATCATTAGGGCCATCATTAGGGCCATCACTAGGGCCATCACTATAGCCATCACTATAGCCATCATTAGGGCCATCACTAGGGCCATCACTAGGGTCATCACTATGGCCATCATTAGGGCCATCACTAGGGCCATCACTATGGCCATCATTAGGGCCATCATTAGGGCCATCGCTATGGCCATCACTAGGGACATCACTAGGGACATCATTAGGGCCATCACTAGGGCCATCACTAGGGCCATCACTAGGGCATCATTAGGGCCATCACTAGGGCAATCACTAGGGCCATCACTATGGCCATCATTAGGGCCATCACTATGGCCATCACTATGGTCATCACTAGGGCCATCATTAGGGCCATCACTAGGGCCATCACTATGGCCATCACTAGGGCCATCACTAGGGTCATCACTATGGCCATGATTAGGGCCATCACTAGGGCCATCACTATGGCCATCATTAGGGCCATCACTAGGGCCATCACTAGGGCCATCACTAGGGCCATCATTAGGGCCATCACTAGGGCCATCACTAGGGCCATCACTATGGCCATCATTAGGGCCATCATTAGGGCCATCCCTAGGGCAATCACTATGGCCATCATTAGGGCCATCATTAGGGCCATCACTAGGGCCATCACTATGGCCATCACTATGGTCATCACTAGGGCCATCACTATGGCCATCATTAGGGCCATCACTAGGGCCATCATTAGGGCCATCACTAGGGAAATCACTATGAGTATCATTAGGGCCATCACTAGGGCCATCATTAGGGCCATCACTATGGCCATCATTAGGGCCATCACTAGGGCCATCACTAGGGCCATCACTAGGGCCATCACTAGGGCCATCATTAGGGCCATCACTAGGGCCATCATTAGGGCTATCACTAGGGCCATCACTAGGGCCATCACTAGGGCCATCACTATGGCCATCACTAGGGCCATCACTATGGTCATCACTATGGCCATCATTAGGGCCATCGTTAGGGCCATCACTATGGCCATCATTAGGACCATCACTATCGCCATCACTAGGGCCATCATTAGGGCCATCACTAGGGCCATCATTAGGGCCATCACTAGGGCCATCACTATGGCCATCATTAGGGCCATCACTAGGGCCATCATTAGGGCCATCACTATTGCCATCATTAGGGCCATCATTATGGCCATCAATAGGGCCATCACTATGGCCATCATTAGGGCCATCATTAGGGCCATCACTATGGCCATCAATATGGCCATCATTAGGGCCATCATTAGGGCCATCATTAGGGCCATCACTAGGGCCATCACTATGGCCATTATTAGGGCCATCACTAGGGCCATCATTAGGGCCATCATTAGGGCCATCACTATGGTCATCACTAGGGCCATCACTAGGGCCATCACTAGGGCCATCATTAGGGTCATCACTAGGGCCATCACTAGGGCCATCATTAGGGCCATCACTATTGCCATCATTAGGGCCATCATTAGGGCCATCACTATGGTCATCATTAGGGCCATCATTATGGCCATCATTAGGGCCATCACTAGGGCCATCATTAGGGCCATCACTAGGGCCATAATTAGGGCCATCACTAGGGCAATCATTATGGCCATCATTAGGGCCATCATTAGGGCCATCACTAGGGCCATCACTATGGCCATCACTATGGCCATCACTATGGCCATCACTAGGGCCATCATTAGGGCCATCATTAGGGCCACCACTATGGCCATCATTAGGGCATCACTATGGCCATCACTAGGGCCATCACTAGGGCCATCATTAGGGCCATCACTAGGGCCATCACTATGGCCATCATTAGGGTCATCACTAGGGCCATCATAAGGGCCATCATTAGGGCCATTACTAGGGCAATCACTATGGCCATCATTAGGGCCATCACTAGGGCCATCATTAGGGCCATCACTATGGCCATCATTAGGGCCATCACTATGGCCATCACTAGGGCCATCATTAGGGCAAACACTAGGGCCATCATTAGGGCCATCACTAGTGCCATCACTAGGGCCATCATTAGGGCCATCACTAGGGCCATCACTATGGTCATCACTATGGCCATCATTAGGGCAATCATTAGGGCCATCACTAGGGCCATCATTAGGGCCATCATTAGGGCCATCACTATGGCCATCATTAGGGCCATCACTAGGGCCATCATTAGGGCCATCACTAGGGCCATCATTAGGGCCATCATTATGGCCATCACTAGTGTCATCACTATGGCCATCATTAGGGCCATCACTATGGCCATCACTAGCGCCATCAATAGGGCCATCACTATGGCCATCACTATGGCCATCATTAGGGCCATCATTAGGGCCATCACAAGGGCCATCACTATGGCATCACTATGGCCATCACAAGGGCCATCATTAGGGCCATCACTAGGGCCATCATTAGGGCCATCATTAGGGCCATCACTATGGCCATCATTCGGGCCATCATTAGGGCAATCACTAGGGCCATCACTAGGGCCATCATTAGGGCCATCACTAGGGCCATCACTAGGGCCATCACTATGGTCATCACTAGGCCCATCACTATGGCCATCATTAGGGCCATCACTAGGGCCATCATTAGGGCCATCACTATGGCCATCATTATGGCCATCATTAGGGCCATCATTTAGGCCATCACTAGGGCCATCACTATGGCCATCATTAGGGCCATCATTAGGGCCATCACTAGGGCCATCACTATGGCCATCACTAGGGCCATCACTATAGCCATCATTAGGGCCATCATTAGGGCCATCACTAGGGCCATCACTATAGCCATCATTAGGGCCATCATTAGGGCCATCACTAGGGTCATCATTATGGCCATCATTAGGGCATCATTAGGGCCATCACTAGGGCCATCACTATAGCCATCATTAGGGCCATCATTAGGGCATCACTATGGCCATCACTATGGCCATCACTAGGGTCATCACTATGGCCATCATTAGGGCCATCACTAGGGCCATCACTAGGGCCATCACTATGAACATCACTAGGGCCATCACTATAGCCATCATTAGGGCCATCACTATGGCCATCATTAGGGCATAATTAGGGCCATCACTAAGGCCATCACTAGGGTCATCACTATGGCCATCATTAGGGCCATCATTAGGGCCATCACTAGGGCCATCACTATGGCCATCATTAGGGCCATCACTAGGGCCATCACTGTGGCCATCACTAGGGCCATCACTAGGGCTATCACTATAGCCATCATTAGGGCCATCATTAGGGCCATCACTAGGGCCATCACTAGGGCCATCATTAGGGCCATCACTAGGGCCATCATTAGGGCCATCACTAGGGCAATCACTAGGGCCATCACTATGGCTATCATTAGGGCCATCATTAGGGCCGTCACTATGGCCATCACCATGGCCATCACTGGGGCCATCATTAGGGCCAACATAAGGGCCATCACTAGGGCCATCACTTGGCCATCACAAGGGCCATCACTAGGGTCATCACTATGGCCATCTTAAGGGCCATCACTAGGGCCATCATTAGGGCCATCATTAGGGCCATCACTATGGCCATCACTAGGGCCGTCATTAGGGCCATCACTAGGGCCATCATTAGGGCCATCACTAGGGCCATCATTAGGGCAATCACTAGGGCCATCACTATGGTCATCACTATGGCCATCATTAGGGCCATCACTATGGCCATCATTAGGGCCATCACTATCGCCATCACTAGGGCCATCATTAGGGCCATCACTAGGGCCATCATTAGGGCCATCACTAGGGCCATCACTATGGCCATCATAAGGGCCATCACTTAGGCCATCATTAGGGCCATCACTATTGCCATCACTATGGTCATCATTAGGGCCATCATTATGGCCATCATTAGGGCCATCACTATGGCCATCATTAGGGTCATCATTAGGGCCATCACTAGGGCCATCACTAGGGCCATCACTATAGCCTTCACTATGGCCATCATTAGGGCCATCATTAGGGCCATCATTAGGGCCATCACTATCGCCATCATTAGGGCCATCACTAGGGTCATCATTAGGGCCATCACTATTGCCATCATTAGCGCCATCATTAGGGCCATCACAAGGGCCCTCACTAGGGCCATCATTAGTGCCATCACTAGGGCCATCATTTGGGCCATCACTACCGCCATCACTAGGGCTATCATTAGGGCCATCACTATGGCCATCATTAGGGCCATCACTGGGGCCATCATTAGGGTCATCACTAGGGCAATCATTATGGCCATCATTAGGGCCATCATCAGGGCCATCACTAGGGCCATCACTATGGCCATCACTATGGCCATCACTAGGGCCATCACTAGGGCCATCATTAGGGCCATCATTAGGGCCATCATTAGGGCCATCACTATGGCCATCACTAGGGCCATCATTAGGGCCATCACTAGGGCCATCATTAGGGCCATCATTAGGGCCATCATTAGGGCCATCACTATGGCCATCACTAGGGCCATCACTATAGCCATCATTAGGGCCATCACTAGGGCCATCACTATAGCCATCACTAGGGCCATCACTATAGCCATCATTAGGGCCATCATTAGGGTAATCACTATGGCCATCATTGGGGCCATCATTAGGGCATCACTATGGTCATCGCTATGGCCATCATTAGGGCCATCATTGGGGCCATCCCTAGGGCCATCATTAGGGCCATCATTAGGGCCATCACTAGGGCCATCATTAGGGCCATCACTAGGGCCATCATTAGAGCCATAATTAGGGCCATCACTAGTGTCATCACTATGGCCATCATTAGGGCCATCATTAGGGCCATCACTAGGGCCATCACTAGGGCCATCACTAGGGCCATCACTATGGCCGTCATTAGGGCCATCATTAGGGCCATCACTAGGGCCATCACTATGGTCATCACTATGGCCATCACAAGGGCCATCATTAGGGCCATCACTAGGGCCATAATTAGGGCCATCATTAGGGCCATCACTATGGCCATCATTAGGGCCATCATTAGGGCCATCACTAGGGCCATCATTAGGGCCATCACTAGGGCCATCACTAGGGCCATCACTAGGTCCATCACTATGGCCATCACTAGGGCCATCACTAGGGTCATCACTATGGCCATCATTAGGGCATCACTAGGGCCATCATTAGGGCCATAACTATGGCCATCATGGCCATCACTAGGGCCATCATTAGGGCCATCACTAGGGCAATCACTATGGCCATCATTAGGGCCATCATTAGGGCCATCACTAGGGCCATCACTATGGTCATCACTAGGGCCATCACTAGGGCCATCATTAGGGCCATCACTAGGGCCATCATGAGGGCCATCACTAGGGCCATCACTAGGGCAATCACTATGGCCATCATTAGGGCCATCACTAGGGCCATCATTAGGGCCATCACTATGGCCATCATTAGGGCCATCACGATGGCCATTACTAGGGCCATCATTAAGGCCATCACTAGGGCCATCATTAGGGCCATCACTGGGGCCATCACTAGGGCCATCATTAGGGCCATCACTAGGGCCATCACTAGATCCATCACTAGGGCCATCACTATGGCCATCTCTAGGGCCATCACTAGGGTCATCACTATGGCCATAATTAGGACCATCGTTAGGGCCATCACTATGGCCATCAATAGGGCCATCACTATCGCCATCACTAGGGCCATCATTAGGGCCATCACTAGGGCCATCATAAGGGCCATCACTAGGGCCATCACTATGGCCATCATTAGGGCCATCACTAGGGCCATCATTAGGGCCATCACTATTGCCATCATTAGGGCCATCACTATGGTCATCATTAGTGCCATCATTATGGCCATCATTAGGGCCATCACTATGGCCATCATTGGGGCCAATATTAGGGCCATCACTAGGGCC
The DNA here is from genome assembly GCA_946902985.2 of Meconema thalassinum. Lineage (NCBI taxonomy): Eukaryota > Metazoa > Arthropoda > Insecta > Orthoptera > Tettigoniidae > Meconema > Meconema thalassinum. Next base: position 11,732,893 of record OX336399.1, on the reverse strand, counting down.
ATCACTAGGGCCATCACTATGGCCATCATTAGGGCCATCATTAGGGCCATCACTAGGGCCATCACTATGGCCATCATTAGGGCCATCATTAGGGCCATCACTAGGGCCATCACTATGGCCATCATTAGGGCCATCACTAGGGTCATCACTATGGCCATCATTAGGGCATCACTAGGGCCATCATTAGGGCCATCACTATGGCCATCATGGCCATCACTAGGGCCATCATTAGGGCCATCACTAGGGCAATCACTATGGCCATCATTAGGGCCATCATTAGGGCCATCACTAGGGCCATCACTATGGCCATCACTATGGTCATCACTAGGGCCATCACTAGGGCCATCATTAGGGCCATCACTAGGGCCATCATGAGGGCCATCACTAGGGCCATCACTATGGCCATCATTAGGGCCATCACTAGGGCCATCATTAGGGCCATCATTAGGGCCATCACTAGGGCAATCACTATGGCCATCGTTAGGGCCATCACTAGGGCCATCATTAGGGCCATCACTATGGCCATCATTAGGGCATCACGATGGCCATCACTAGGGCCATCATTAGGGCCATCACTAGGGCCATCATTAGGGCCATCACTAGGGCCATCACTAGGGCCATCATTAGGGCCATCACTAGGGCCATCACTAGATCCATCACTAGGGCCATCACTATGGCCATCTCTAGGGCCATCAGTATGGTCATCACTATGGCCATCATTAGGACCATCGTTAGGGCCATCACTATGGCCATCATTAGGGCCATCACTAGGGCCATCATAAGGGCCATCACTAGGGCCATCACTATGGCCATCATTAGGGCCATCACTAGGGCCATCATTAGGGCCATCACTATTGACATCATTAGGGCCATCACTATGGTCATCATTAGTGCCATCATTATGGCCATCATTAGTGCCATCACTATGGCCATCATTAGGGCCATCACTATCGCCATCACTAGGGCCATCATTAGGGCCATCACTAGGGCCAACATTTGGGCCATCACTAGGGCCATCACTATGGCCATCATTAGGGCCATCACTAGGGCCATCATTAGGGCCATCACTAGGGCCATCATTAGGGCCATCACTATGGCCATCACTATGGCCATCCCTATGGTCATCACTAGGGCCAGCATTAGGGCCATCATTAGGGCCATCACTATGGCCATCATTAGGGACATCACTATGGCCATCACTAGGGCCATCATTAGGGCCATCACTAGGGCCATCACTAGGGCTATCACTATGGCCATCATTGGGGCCATCACTAGGGCCATCATTAGGGCCATCATTAGGGCCATCACTAGGGTAATCACTATGGCCATCATTAGGGCCATCATTAGGGCCATCATTAGGGCCATCACTATGGCCATCATTAGGGCCATCACTATCGCCATCACTAGGGCCATCATTGGGGCCATCACTAGGGCCATCGTTAGGGCCATCACTATGGCCATCATTAGGGCCATCACTATCGCCATCACTAGGGCCAACATTAGGGCATCACTAGGGCCAACATTAGGGCATCACTAGGGCCATCACTATGGCCATCATTAGGGCCATCACTATTGCCATCATTAGGGCCATCATTAGGGCCATCATTAGGGCCATCACTATGGCCATCATTAGGGCCATTATTAGGGCCATCACTATGGCCATCACTAGGGCCATCACTATGGCCATCATTAGGGCCATCACTAGGGCCATCACTATGGCCATCATTAGGGCCATCACTAGGGCCATCATTAGGGCCATCACTATTGCCATCATTAGGGCCATCACTATGGTCATCACTAGGGCCATCATTAGGGCCATCACTAGGGCCATCATTAGGGCCATCACTATGGCCATCATTAGGGCCATCACTATCGCCATCACTAGGGCCATCATTAGGGCCATCACTAGGGCCATCATTAGGGCCATCACTAGGGCCATCACTAGGGCCATCATTAGGGCCATCATTAGGGCCATCACTAGGGCCATCACTATGGCCATCACTAAGGCCATCCCTATGTTCATCACTAGGGCCATCATTAGGGCCATCACTATTGCCATCATTAGGCCCATCACTATGGCCATCACTAGGGCCATCATTAGGGCCATCACTAGGGCCATCATTAGGGCCATCACTAGGGCCATCACTATGGCCATCATTAGGGCCATCACTAGGGCCATCATTAGGGCCATCATTAGGGCCATCACTAGGGCAATCACTATGGCCATCATTAGGGCCATCACTAGGGCCATCATTAGGGCCATCACTATGGCCATCATTAGGGCCATCACTATGGCCATCACTAGGGCCATCACTAGGTCCATCACTAGGGCCATCACTTTGGCCATCACTAGGGCCATCACTAGCGCCATCACTATGGCCATCACTAGGGCCATCATTAGGGCCATCACTAGGGCCATCATTAGGGCCATCGATAGGGCCATCACTATGGCCATCATTAGGGCCATCACTAGGGCCATCATTAGGGCCATCACTAGGGCCATCACTAGATCCATCACTAGGGCCATCACTATGGCCATCTCTAGGGCCATCACTATGGTCATCACTATGGCCATCATTAGGACCATCGTTAGGGCCATCACTATGCCATCAATAGGGCCATCACTATCGCCATCACTAGGGCCATCATTAGGGCCATCACTAGGGCCATCATAAGGGCCATCACTAGGGCCATCACTATGGCCATCATTAGGGCCATCACTAGGGCCATCATTAGGGCCATCACTACTGCCATCATTAGGGCCATCACTATGGTCATCATTAGTGCCATCATTATGGCCATCATTAGTGCCATCACTATGGCCATCTTTAGGGCCATCACTATCGCCATCACTAGGGCCATCATTAGGGCCATCACTAGGGCCAACATTTGGGCCATCACTAGGGCCATCACTATGGCCATCATTAGGGCCATCACTAGGGCCATCATTAGGGCCATCACTAGGGCCATCACTAGGGCCATCCCTATGGTCATCACTAGGGCCAGCATTAGGGCCATCATTAGGGCCATCACTATGGCCATCATTAGGGACATCACTATGGCCATCACTAGGGCCATCATTAGGGCCATCACTAGGGCCATCACTAGGGCTATCACTATGGCCATCATTGGGGCCATCACTAGGGCCATCATTAGGGCCATCACTAGGGTAATCACTATGGCCATCATTAGGGCCATCATTAGGGCCATCACTATGGCCATCATTAGGGCCATCATTAGGGCCATCACTATCGCCATCACTAGGGCCATCATTAGGGCCATCACTAGGGCCATCGTTAGGGCCATCACTATGGCCATCATTAGGGCCATCACTATCGCCATCACTAGGGCCAACATTAGGGCATCACTAGGGCCAACATTAGGGCATCACTAGGGCCATCACTATGGCCATCATTAGGGCCATCACTATTGCCATCATTAGGGCCATCATTAGGGCCATCATTATGGCCATCATTAGGGCCATCACTATGGCCATCATTAGGGCATTATTAGGGCCATCACTATGGCCATCACTAGGGCCATCACTATGGCCATCACTATGGCCATCATTAGGGCCATCACTAGGGCCATCACTATGGCCATCATTAGGGCCATCACTAGGGCCATCATTAGGGCCATCACTATTGCCATCATTAGGGCCATCATTAGGGCCATCACTATGGTCATCACTAGGGCCATCATTAGGGCCATCACTAGGGCCATCATTAGGGCCATCACTATGGCCATCATTAGGGCCATCACTATCGCCATCACTAGGGCCATCATTAGGGCCATCACTAGGGCCATCATTAGGGCCATCACTAGGGCCATCACTAGGGCCATCATTAGGGCCATCATTAGGGCCATCACTAGGGCCATCACTATGGCCATCACTAAGGCCATCCCTATGTTCATCACTAGGGCCATCATTAGGGCCATCACTATTGCCATCATTAGGGCCATCACTATGGCCATCACTAGGGCCATCACTAGGGCCATCATTAGGGCCATCACTAGGGCCATCACTATGGCCATCATTAGGGCCATCACTAGGGCCATCATTAGGGCCATCATTAGGGCCATCACTAGGGCAATCACTATGGCCATCACTAGGGCCATCATTAGGGTCATCACTATGGCCATCATTAGGGCCATCACTATGGCCATCACTAGGGCCATCACTAGGTCCATCACTAGGGCCATCACTTTGGCCATCACTAGGGCCATCACTAGCGCCATCACTATGGCCATCACTAGGTCCATCATTAGGGCCTTCACTAGGGCCATCATTAGGGCCATCGATAGGGCCATCACTATGGCCATCATTAGGGCCATCACTATCGCCGTCACCAGGGCCATCATTAGGGCCATCACTAGGGCCATCACTAGGGCCATCACTAGGGCCATCATTAGGGCCATCATTAGGGCCATCACTATGGCCATCATTAGGGCCATCATTAGGGCCATCACTAGGGCCATCATTAGGGCCATCATTAGGGCCATCACTAGGGCCATCATTAGGTCTATCACTAGGGCCATCACTATAGCCATCACTAGGGCCATCATTAGGGCCATCATTAGGGCCATCACTAGGGCCATCACTAGGGCCATCACTAGCGCCATCACTATGGCCATCACTAGGGCCATCACTAGGGCCATCACTATGGCCATCACTAGGGCCATCACTAGGGCCATCACTATGGCCATCATTAGGGCCATCATTAGGGCCATCACTAGGGCCATCACTAGGGCCAGGATGTTGATGCAGTAAAAAAGTTTAAAAAATGCCCTAAAAATTCGAAAAATGGAATATAAAATGGATAAAATAATCTTATAATAATAAACTCACCAATATTTCAAAAATGACATCTTAAGCTCAAACTGAAAGTCATTCAAAATAGATTTCTGTTTATGTTCACTTTAGTCTGAGATTCACTGCACTACGAATGTCATTCTGATGTTGTCAAATGTTGCGGTTATCAGCCAACAGGTTTTTATATCTCGAAAAGCTGCGTTCAACATCAACTGATGTGAACGGAGCGTAGACTACTTGAAGAGGGGAAGGTCGTTTGCTGCTAAGTCCTACTCAATCCCATCCATGTAGTAGTTTTACCAGAAAGAATGTCTCAGATTTTTCATTATGTTTTATACCCGGTGTTTTTGTACAGCACTTTTTTCAGTTTTGATGCAATACCCACAGCAATTTTGCCACGATTTTTGCTAAGACTAGTTTACAGCCGGTTAATTAATGAAATGGAATCAATATTTCAATATTTTAAATTATCTTTTATCAGCTAATAGCTTCTTCTTTACTCTGAGAGACGTAACTCCCTCATACAACGCTGTGGCATGACTAAATTGGAAAAAGAAATTACCTTAACAGGCCGATTTCTCCAAAATAAGACCAAAAAAATCTATCAAATTTAAGAAATGCTCTTAAAATGGAAATATAGCAAAAGAATGCAAAAAGATGCAAAATAAAAATGACATTTTTGAAGACGGGGTGGCCCGTCCGGAGTTTCTATGTACTTCAGCATTGTTTTAGACAGCTCAGTAAAAAGATGACATGTCATCAACATCCGAGCCCTAGCCATCACAATTAACTCCGATTATCACACAAATTCTACACACACCGAAAGTACACGGGGCTACATGACCTCGTTGTCGCAACCCTAAACTAAGGAACCAACCAACAGAAACGAGCATAGTTGCGTTGAGTGGTGTGTGGCACTAGAAGTTTGCTGGGACCTGTGTGCAGTCACGAACGTGCTCTGTGCATATAATCAAAGGCGCAGCCAAGCAGCAGATCAAAGAACAGCAAGCGCTCGCACAATTACAATAAACAAACCAAGCTATCAATCACGGTGAGTCCGTCGCATCTGGTTCAGACAGGTTTTTATATCGCACGGCGAGTCGGTCGTGGTCGTGGTGACATTCACCACTGCTTGGTGGAGCGGGGGGCTAGCAGTTATCACCAGCAACAACAACAACAATATTATATCGCACGGCGAGTCGGTCGTGGTCGTGGAGACATTCACCACGGCTCGGTGGAGCTGGGGGCTAGCAGTTATCACTAGCAACAACAACAACAATATTATATCGCACGGCGAGTCGGTCGTGGTCGTGGAGACATTCACCACGGCTTGGTGGAGCTGGGGCTAGCAGTCATCACTAGCAACAACAACAACAATATTATATCGCACGGCGAGTCGGTCGTGGTCGTGGAGACATTCACCACGGCTTGGTGGAGCTGGGGCTAGCAGTCATCACTAGCAACAACAACAACAACAACAATATTATATCGCACGGCGAGTCGGTCGTGGTCGTGTAGACATTCACCACGGCTTCGTGGAGTGGGAGCTAGCAGTTATCACTAGCAACAACAACAACAATATTATATCGCACGGGGAGACGGTCGTGGTCGTGGAGACATTCACCACGGCTCGGTGGAGCGGGGTCTAGCAGTCATCACTAGCAACAACAACAACAACAATATTATATCGCACGGCGAGTCGGTCGTGGTCGTGGAGACATTCACCACGGCTTCGTGGAGCTGGGGCTAGCAGTCATCACTAGCAACAACAACAACAACAATATTATATCGCACGGCGAGTCGGTCGTGGTCGTGTAGACATTCACCACGGCTCGGTGGAGCGGGGGGCTAGCAGTTATCACTAGCAACAACAACAACAACAACAATATTATATCGCACGGCGAGTCGGTCGTGGTCGTGGAGACATTCACCACGGCTTGGTGGAGCTGGGGGCTAGCAGTCATCACTAGCAACAACAACAACAACAATATTATATCGCACGGCGAGTCGGTCGTGGTCGTGGAGACATTCACCACGGCTTCGTGGAGTGGGAGCTAGCAGTTATCACTAGCAACAACAACAACAATATTATATCGCACGGCGAGTCGGTCGTGGTCGTGTAGACATTCACCACGGCTCGGTGGAGCGGGGGGCTAGCAGTTATCACTAGCAACAACAACAACAATATTATGTCGCACGGCGAGTCGGTCGTGGTCGTGGATACATTCACCACGGCTTCGTGGAGTGGGAGCTAGCAGTCATCACTAGCAACAACAACAACAGCAATATTATATCGCACGGCGAGTCGGTCGTGGTCGTGTAGACATTCACCACGGCTTCGTGGAGTGGGAGCTAGCAGTTATCACTAGCAACAACAACAACAATATTATATCGCACGGGGAGACGGTCGTGGTCGTGGAGACATTCACCACGGCTCGGTGGAGCGGGGGGCTAGCAGTCATCACTAGCAACAACAACAACAACAATATTATATCGCACGGCGAGTCGGTCGTGGTCGTGGAGACATTCACCACGGCTTCGTGGAGTGGGAGTTAGCAGTCATCACTAGCAACAACAACAACAGCAATATTATATCGCAGGGCGAGTCGGTCGTGGTCGTGGAGACATTCCCCACGGCTTGGTGGAGCTGGGGGCTAGCAGTTATCACTAGCAACAACAACAACAACAATATTATATCGCAGGGCGAGTCGGTCGTGGTCGTGGAGACATTCACCACGGCTTGGTGGAGCTGGGGGCTAGCAGTTATCACTAGCAACAACAACAACAATATTATTTCGCACGGCGAGTCGGTCGTGGTCGTGGAGACATTCACCACGGCTTGGTGGAGCTGGGGGCTAGCAGTTATCACTAGCAACAACAACAACAACAATATTATATCGCAGGGCGAGTCGGTCGTGGTCGTGGAGACATTCACCACGACTCGGTGGAGCTGGGGGCTAGCAGTTATCACTAGCAACAACAACAACAGCAATATTATGTCGCAGGGCGAGTCGGTCGTGGTCGTGGAGACATTCACCACGGCTTGGTGGAGCTGGGGGCTAGCAGTCATCACTAGCAACAACAACAACAACAATATTATATCGCAGGGCGAGTCGGTCGTGGTCGTGGAGACATTCACCACGGCTTGGTGGAGCTGGGGGCTAGCAGTTATCACTAGCAACAACAACAACAACAATATTATATCGCAGGGCGAGTCGGTCGTGGTCGTGGAGACATTCACCACGGCTTGGTGGAGCTGGGGGCTAGCAGTCATCACTAGCAACAACAACAACAACAATATTATATCGCAGGGCGAGTCGGTCGTGGTCGTGGAGACATTCACCATGGCTCGGTGGAGCTGGGGGCTAGCAGTTATCACTAGCAACAACAACAACAACAATATTATATCGCACGGCGAGTCGGTCGTGGTCGTGGAGACATTCACCACGGCTTGGTGGAGCTGGGGGCTAGCAGTCATCACTAGCAACAACAACAACAACAATATTATATCGCACGGCGAGTCGGTCGTGGTCGTGGAGACATTCACCACGGCTCGGTGGAGCTGGGGGCTAGCAGTCATCACTAGCAACAACAACAACAACAGCAATATTATATCGCAGGGCGAGTCGGTCGTGGTCGTGGAGACATTCACCACGGCTTGGAGGAGCTGGGGGCTAGCAGTTATCACTAGCAACAACAACAACAACAATAACAATATTACAGTATATCGCACGGCGAGTCGGTCGTGGTCGTGGAGACATTCACCACGGCTCGGAGGAGCTGGGGGCTAGCAGTCATCACTAGCAACAACAACAACAACAATATTATATCGCAGGGCGAGTCGGTCGTGGTCGTGGAGACATTCGCCACGGCTTGGTAGAGCTGGGGGCTAGCAGTTATCACTAGCAACAACAACAACAATATTATGTCGCACGGCGAGTCGGTCGTGGTCGTGGAGACATTCACCACGGCTTGGAGGAGCTGGGGGCTAGCAGTTATCACTAGCAACAACAACAACAATATTATGTCGCACGGCGAGTCGGTCGTGGTCGTGGAGACATTCACCACGGCTCGGAGGAGCTGGGGGCTAGCAGTTATCACTAGCAAAAACAACAACAACAATATTATATCGCAGGGCGAGTCGGTCGTGGTCGTGGAGACATTCACCACGGCTTGGTGGAGCTCGGGCTAGCAGTCATCACTAGCAACAACAACAACAACAATATTATATCGCACGGCGAGTCGGTCGTGGTCGTGGAGACATTCACCACGGCTTGGTGGAGCTGGGGGCTAGCAGTTATCACTAGCAACAACAACAACAACAATATTATATCGCACGGCGAGTCGGTCGTGGTCGTGGAGACATTCACCACGGTTTGGTGGAGCTGGGGGCTAGCAGTCATCACTAGCAACAACAACAACAGCAATATTATATCGCATGGCGAGTCGGTCGTGGTCGTGGAGACATTCACCACGGCTTGGAGGAGCTGGGGGCTAGCAGTTATCACTAGCAACAACAACAACAACAACAATATTATATCGCAGGGCGAGTCGGTCGTGGTCGTGGAGACATTCACCACGGCTTGGAGGAGCTGGGGGCTAGCAGTTATCACTAGCAACAACAACAACAACAACAATAACAATATTACAGTATATCGCACGGCGAGTCGGTCGTGGTCGTGGAGACATTCACCACGGCTCGGAGGAGCTGGGGGCTAGCAGTCATCACTAGCAACAACAACAACAACAATATTATATCGCAGGGCGAGTCGGTCGTGGTCGTGGAGACATTCACCACGGCTTGGTGGAGCTGGGGGCTAGCAGTCATCACTAGCAACAACAACAACAACAATATTATATCGCACGGCGAGTCGGTCGTGGTCGTGGAGACATTCACCACGGCTTGGTGGAGCTGGGGCTAGCAGTCATCACTAGCAACAACAACAACAACAATATTATGTCGCACGGCGAGTCGGTCGTGGTCGTGGAGACATTCACCACGGCTCGGTGGAGCTGGGGGCTAGCAGTTATCACTAGCAACAACAACAACAACAATATTATATCGCACGGCGAGTCGGTCGTGGTCGTGGAGACATTCACCACGGCTTGGTGGAGCTGGGGGCTAGCAGTTATCACTAGCAACAACAACAACAGCAATATTATATCGCAGGGCGAGTCGGTCGTGGTCGTGGAGACATTCACCACGGCTTGGTGGAGCTGGGGGCTAGCAGTCATCACTAGCAACAACAACAACAGCAATATTATATCGCAGGGCGAGTCGGTCGTGGTCGTGGAGACATTCACCACGGCTTCGTGGAGTGGGAGCTAGCAGTTATCACTAGCAACAACAACAACAACAATATTATATCGCAGGGCGAGTCGGTCGTGGTCGTGGAGACATTCACCACGGCTCGGTGGAGCTGGGAGCTAGCAGTTATCACTAGCAACAACAACAACAACAATATTATATCGCACGGCGAGTCGGTCGTGGTCGTGGAGACATTCACCACGGCTTGGTGGAGCTGGGGGCTAGCAGTTATCACTAGCAACAACAACAACAGCAATATTATATCGCAGGGCGAGTCGGTCGTGGTCGTGGAGACATTCACCACGGCTTGGTGGAGCTGGGGGCTAGCAGTCATCACTAGCAACAACAACAACAGCAATATTATATCGCAGGGCGAGTCGGTCGTGGTCGTGGAGACATTCACCACGGCTTCGTGGAGCAGGGGGCTAGCAGTCATCACTAGCAACAACAACAACAACAATATTATATCGCAGGGCGAGTCGGTCGTGGTCGTGGAGACATTCACCACGGCTTGGTGGAGCTGGGGGCTAGCAGTCATCACTAGCAACAACAACTTGAATTGCAGCCAATGGCCAATTGTAGTGGTAGGTTCTTTTACATGCCATAAATCTATGACATAGGACCGCCGTCTTTACTTCCCCTCCGAAGGAAGGCATACTGAGGGAGTTTTAACGCTCTTAAAAAATGCGACGACTTCGGCCGGGTTTGAACCCGCGATCTTGGACATAATAGTTCAGCACGATACCTACTACGCCACCGAAGCCGTTAATAATAATAATAATAATAATAATAATAATAATAATAATAGTAATAATCAACAAGTTAACCCCGGCACTATACAGCCCATGAAGGTCCTAGGCCGACCAAGCGACCGCTGCCCAGCCACTTGGCCTGCAGATATTGGGGTGACGCGTGATCAGCACATCGCGTCCCCTCGGCCGTTAATCTTGGTTTTCGTGATCGGGGCGCTGCCTCACTGTCAGACAGCTACTCAATTGTCCTCACAAGGCTGAGTACGCCCCGTTCCAACAAACACGTCAGTTTTATAATCCCTGACGGAGCCGGGAATCGAACCCGGGGCCTCCGGGTGAGAGGCAGGCGCGCTACCCCGGCACAATAATAATAATAATAATAATTTAAAACAAATACAGACATTGAAAAGCAAGAACGCAAATTTCTTACAAAAATATTCGGCCCTACTCAAGAAAATGAAATTTGGATCAAGAGTTGAACTACAGACCTCTGTAGTCTCACAGACAGAAGACGGTTGGGGCACATATTCAGGATGGACAACAATAGACTAAGGAAACGATTGTTAAATACTAGCAGTAGTGCCCGGCTTCGCCCGGTGGATTTATTTGTTTTATGGATGATAATGAATACTACTACAGAACTGGAGCGCTCAAGGATAAGGATCGGAAAGCACCAACAACCTCAGTATACTGCACCGACACCATCGCCCTTATACAGAGGCATACTATTGTCATGATGATAACTGTTTTAAGGGGCCTAAGAAATCTTTTTGCACTAATTACTCTCCGTGACTGCAATTTATAAGCAACTCGCAATTCTGCACCAGAACACTGGCAGGGGCGACGTGATGCAGCCCGCATTGCCTGGCAACAATAGACTTAGGTAGGTCTATTATTGAAGCTGTTCTGGAGCGCTTGTTCTTCCGACTTACTGAGCATAAATCAATCTTTAAGGTTACCTGAGAGGTGTAGCCTAACGCTACATAGCCTAAACTATTCCTCTTGAATCTGGCTATCATATACAAAAATAATCTTTTAAATCCGACTGGTGGTTCCAGAGAATAGCGCGTTTAAACACACAAACAAACTCTTCAGCTTTATTATATTAGTATAGATAGTTAATACAAAAAATTCGAGGATCAATTAGGGGAGGCCGCAGTGCTAACTGCTGATAAGGGATCATGGAGGCTTGCAGACTAGACTGGACTCTGAAAAGTAAAACAGTCTCAAATGGAATGTAGGCTATGTATTTCGTGTCTCTTTTATACTCTTGTTTTATATACAGTAATCGCCGGCCCTGTGGTGTTTGGATAGTCCGCCTGCCTCTCCCGGCTCCATCAGGGATCTTCAAAACTGACGTGAGGGCTGGAACTCGGTACACTCAGCCGGGCGGGCATCAATATTCCACTCGGGTACCTGAGTCAGGTAGCCAGGGTTACCTCAATTCCACTCGACACTCCAGGCAGTCGCTAGAGGAGTCCCTCAACTCCGCTCGGTCACGGTCTCTTTATCCTTATACATTCTTAGAACGACACAAGTCCTCCAAGCTCACTTCTACCATTGGTTATACTCAATGCTTCTAATATAACTAATATAACTTCTCAAAATAACCTGCCGTGGTCAGTTATATTTCAGCAGTACAATAACCACTGTTTTAGTGTTTACATTTTTAAGTTTACTAAAATAAGTGCAACAGGTCATTTCAAGAAATAGAGTAGAATTGTTTAACTTTTTGTTGTTACTTAGTCTACTCCTCATTTAACAATTTCTTATCACTTGTAAACTGATAAGAACAGACGAGAAGATTGCATAGAAAAAGCGGTGTGCAGACGATATCTTAAATCCGAATAGCTGTTACGGTAAACAAGCCTAGTTCTATAAGAGTTAGAATTCAAAACTAATTTGTTGTGTGGGAATTGCAGCTGATTTTTCCGTTCTAGGCTGGAAAACAGTATTTCCAGCATCCGCAGCTGACATCGAAAGTATTTTTTTAGGTACAAATTATACACATATAAATTTAATTTTAGAATGTCTGACTAGGTTAAAAAACATACAAACATTTAATTATGCACATATTAAAAGCAATGTATAAAATTTGTAGAAAAAAATAGAAAACTTGGCAGACTTATTTAAAAGAATATTATGATTAATTTTAAATAACTTGTATTATCTGCCATATAAGTTGTAATGTGGCAAACACTTTATACCTGATTTAACGAATGAGCGGACTTGGAAAGCGAGCAGGAGGGTTATGACATTTGTTTACGTCATTGGGGATAATCCCTTGCCAAAGCCTGAGCGGAGTTGAGGAACTCATTATTGGGTCCCTTGGAGGACCGAGTGGAATTAAGGGAAATCGAGGGGAATTGATGTTCGACCACTCAGCCTCGTGAGGACAATTGAGTAGCTGTCTGACAGTGAGGCTGCGGTCATGGAAACCAAGATAAACGGCCGAAGGGACCCGAAGCGCTGACCATGCGTCACCTCAATTTCTGCAGACAAATGGCTGGGCAGCGGTCGCTTGGTAGGCCTAGGCCCTTCAAGGGCTGTAGTGCAACGGGGTTTGGTTTGATTTTGCTTTTATATACGGTACCGTAAAAGAGGGTGAATAGAAACAAAAACCCAGGAAAATTCAATAATTAGCTATAAATATTATATTAATTTAAAAAAATCAATTTTTTTTAAACAAAACTGAAAGACATAAAACTAAGATTTCAACCAATGATAGACAAATGTCATAATGTAAAATTTGTATTTATTGATGAGGAACGGCCGAGAAGATCAGAGCAAATGAAAATCTACTGGGCAACTCGGAAAGAAAACTTACTGAAGAAGATGACCAAGAAATGATTGACTGAAGTCGTCCAATTAAGCCGTAAAAGCAGAATAATAATAATAATAAGAAGAAGAAGAGGTGGCTTGAACGACTTAGAGAAGACATGCGACAAATTAATCTGCGTCCGCATGATGCTCTTGACCGACAGAAATGGAGATTGGCATGTGAAGTAGCGGACCCTGCTCCAAAGCGGGACAAACGCTAGGAAGATGATGATGATGAAGATGTCCCTATTTAAAATTTGTTGGATATAGTTAAGGTACCGTATAACATATACTGAAGATAAATTAATGTTTGAAAGGTTGTCAAATCTGATCTGTGGAAGCCATATTGCCAAGTAAAGAGGAGCCAAAACAACACAAGGAAACTGTTTACAATCCACCAAATGAACGTACGCTACAATAGCAACACTATAGTAATATACAGTACTAGCATTACCCGTCGCGGCTTCGCCCGCGAATATTCTAGTTGTAAAGAGTACACTTAGCAAAATCTCAATCATGAATGCTATGACTGATTTATCCTTGGTACGAACAATCAGACTTTATCAATTCAGCTACTGGTGCAGTGGTTAGGGGTTTGTCATTCCTTCACAGGTATATCAGAGCGAAGTTAGTTTTCTGGGAATATCACAGACACTGTTAATTTAAGGGCCTTTAAATGTGGTTTTCGGAGACCCTTTATAGTCGGGTGAAAAAGACCTTTCGTACCACACTCACACGTGAAAATTGCGTGAAAAAATTCTAGAGTGCCCCTTGACCCCCTTACGCGCATTATACTGTATGTATTGATGAATTTTACAGATTAATTTGGTTCAGTGATAACCTTATAACCGTCTGGAAACTCACAGTAATGTAATAATTGGAATTGCATTGCGTCTTACAGAAATAGATGGACCTGTGAGATTCTGTTACCATGGTTAACGTGTTGCATTATTTCATAGAAAATATACATGTTTTAAGGTATTTATTTAATTGTGAGGCATTTAAAGAGTAAGTGAGTGCGTTTCGCTTACGCATTGGGTTAGGCTGAACCTGTAGGTACCCCATGTATGAAGGTTGGTGTTAATGGGACCTTATTTTCGGTACATAACTGGAATGGGAACTTAGCAGAATAAGATAGGGAGGGATATACCTGATGCCGTTCACCCCATAGTGGGTACGGTAAATAGAAACAGGCACGTTTTTTTTAATATCTTCTGAATGCCAATTGCTGTGACTATGATATTTTGGCCAGGTAATAACTAGACCTTCACCCATTATTAGCCATACAGAGAATTCAAAAATCGTTCATTATGCATTATCCAGGCAATCACAAAGCTTGAAATTGTTTCTAATCATCCCATTCTACGGTAATTCATTTCGAGAGAATAACCGAGAACATTCTTTTGATACGTTGCCGAAATTTCAATCTACGCTTTATAATGTCAGTGTGTATCGTTTGATTTCATGTTTTTCTCTGTGTTTTTATTATTCGCTCTTAGTTTTGGGTGTAGAATTTTTCTGATGATTTTGCGACCTCTATTCTGTTAAGAGGCTTGGATATTATAGCGTTTCCTCTCTAAGTGTTGTAATTCAATTGTTTTGTTCGGTAGCGAGGCCAGACAAAAAGGTCGACTAATTTACTGGTCCGTGCGCCTTGGCGGTCGCGATGTCGGCTCCCGGTCGGAATAACACAGACGTTAAGTGGCTTCACTGGCCATAAACAAACCACAATCATCATAAAATTTGCGAGTGGCCTGCAGAAACCAGATTACGGTGTCGTATAGACAGAGGAGTGTTGGACCGAGATAAAAATAATAATGGATAAAACAAGAGGGACGGTGTCCACATGCCCGCGTCATCTTCGGCGAGAGAGGCGATGATTTATATGAAGGTTGCTTTTTAAAAGTGACTCCGTTACCATAGTCTAAGTAAGGCATCGTTACATTCCGTTACTTGTGTATAAGGCAATAGTTACTGTTCTCTCCTTCTTAAGTATTCAATCCATGGATTGGTCTGCGGCAGTTCTCCAGTCGGCTCTATTTATAGCTTTCCTCTTCATCTCTTCATAGTTTCTGCATCCTACATCAGACATGATTTGCTGTACATATTGTAGGCGTGATCTTCCTCGACATCTTTTGCCTTCAACCATTCCCTCCAATACCGTTTTCAGCAGGCTATTGTGTCTCAAAATATGTGCTATCAGTCCAGTCCTCCTCCTCCTCTTTATGCTTTTCCATAAGGTATAATTTTCCTCCACCTTTTTAAATACTTCAGCATTTTTTCTGTCCAGCAAATTTTTAGCATTCTTCTATAACACCATTGTTGAAAAGAATTTATCCTCCTTTTTTCTTCTTTTCCAATTGTCCACGTTTCGCAACCATAAAGGGTAATACTCCAAACATACGCTTTTAATAATCGTTTTCTGGTTTTAAGATTAATGGAATTTGTAGTGAATAATCGTTTCTTTTTGTGAAATGTTAATTTGGCTTGTTACTGTTACATATTCAAATGTTGTCAACAGATTTACGCAATGACAGCCAGGATTTCAAGTCATGTACAACTATTGTGAGGCTTTGTGGGGTGTGAAGCCATTTTTTCAGTGTTGCCTTAGTAAACAAAAGTTTAGTGCTTTTCAGTCGGTCTACACGAATGTACCCTAAAAGAGCTGGATTATGCCCAAATCCTGATATAAATTACATGAGATTAATAAATACACTAGGATGACCAGTTTCGATCGTCAAGTGATCATCATCAGATCCATTACACTTAGGCTATAAAATCTGTTTGAAAATACAATTAATTAGTTGCAGTGTTGGTAATGCAACTGTCGGTGTATGCTAATTGTAGACTAGTATATATGATGTTAGCTGAAATGCTAAAATGGTGATAGAAATCCGGAGTTTGTCTACTTGGAGTGACTATATGGTTGCAAAAAAATCAACTATGGTTATACAGTAATATTACAGGCTACTACTTATCTGGTTGTCTTCCTCACTGGAGCTACGAGCAGTTTCGTGTTCACTCTTACACCAGATGTGGTCGACTGAAGTGGGATGTTCTCTCAACGAAACTGGGTTTTCCCTTTCTCCCCCCTGCGAACGTGCAAGCTTGGGGTTAGTAGACCGACACGCTATCCACTCACCTACCGTGGTGAGGTGAGGTGACGTTAGTTAAGTGAGGTTAGGTTAGATTAGGTTAGGTGAGGTGAGGTTAGATTAAGTCTGATTATGTTAGGATAAGTGAAGTTGGGTTAGGTGAGGTGAGGTGAGGTGAGGTTAAGTTAGGTGAGGTATATTAAGTGAAGTTATGTTAAGTTAGGTGAGACCAGGCCAGGTTAAGTTAAGTTAGGTGAGGTGAAATTAGGTTAGGTGAGGTGAGGTATGTTAACCCGCTCGTTCACGATTTAATTCCAGAAAACTCTGTTCTTTTGACTAGGTTAAAATAATCAAAATACGATGTCTACAATTGGACACGTGATATTTCAAACACAAATGCATTCCATTTCCATGTTAGACACCAAACTTTAGCAAATACAAAGACTTTACGATCTGAAGTAAGTTACTTTAGGTATTTAGGCGTTTCGTGCTTTAACAATGGAAAATACAAATATATTAGAGCTTACATGTCTGGTGGCTGCCATGACTACATTGCTTATCTTGTGATTCTGAGTTTTGGAACTAGAGGGCAGCCCATTAGCCATCGCTTTGTTCAAGGTGTTCAGTAGAAAGATGTTACACTCATAAAAATTCTTAACAAATGAAAATCCAATAGATTCAAAGAGTTTAATATAATGTGTAGATTTGTACACACCATGAAGGAAAGGGTTAAGTGAGGTTAGGTTAAGTGAGGTTAGGTTAGGTTAGGTTAGGTTCAGTGCATAAATGTCCGCTCCCTACTGATGACAGAGGAATTCCAATGTATTTTAAATGTATAATTTCCTACTCTGTGTTGTGATTGGAGTCTGAAGTATGGCTCTGGATATTATCACTATCACAGCAAGCACCAATACTCAACATCATTAGCCCAACTGCAGAAGACTTGGCCATGTACTAAGGATGGGAGATGATAGGATGGTCTTACAAATATTTAAAGAAGAACCAAGAGGAAAGATGCCAGTAGGAAGACCACGAAATTCCTGGAAAAATGAAATCTCCAAA
This sequence comes from Meconema thalassinum, assembly GCA_946902985.2. Taxonomy (NCBI): domain Eukaryota; kingdom Metazoa; phylum Arthropoda; class Insecta; order Orthoptera; family Tettigoniidae; genus Meconema; species Meconema thalassinum. The sequence goes on along the minus strand of OX336399.1, from coordinate 11,715,043 downwards.
CTTTGTAGACATCTGAATGTGGGCAACTGTCAAGAACTCACCCAAAACAGAGTTCAGTGGAGGCGCGGGATCTTCGTATCCCATGGAAGCCTTCTGAGTGAGTGAGTGAGTGAGAGAGTGAGAGAGTGAGTGAGTGAGTGGGTGAGTGGGTGAGTGAGTGGGTGAGTGGGTGAGTGGGTGAGTGAGTGAGTGAGTGAGAGAGTGAGTGAGTGAGTGAGTGAGTGAGTGAGTGGGTGAGTGAGTGAGTGGGTGAGTGGGTGAGTGGGTGAGTGAGTGTTATTGATGTGTAACATCTTTCCACTCGGTATCTGGACATTTTAGTGGGAGTGATTTTGGAAAAGGGACGGATGTGGATGGGACGGAGTGCAAGGGACGAAAACAATGAGCGCGCGTGGTGGCGGAGATCGGTACAACGACGTCCTGTAGGCCATGTGGCTATGTGGAATGTATAACGTATACAGTTTAGTTCAAGGTTTGGAGACCCCATTTAAGATATTTCTACAATAAATCATATTCATGTTGTCGTTCTTTGGTGTGAAAATATTCATTACATCATATTTGCTGAAAACAATTACGATTTATTAAATCTTCATACTTTTGCTGTATTCTTATTTAATGTAAGCACTCGATGTACTGTCGGCCATGTGGCTATGTGGAATCTGTATCGCTTCAACAAACACTCCGAACAACGTAGGAATTCAGTATATTAACACCGACTATTAACAATAATTTGAAACTTCGTTGGTCGAAACGTATCACTGGGAGAAACACATTTAATATACCTACTGCACACCTAATTTTTAATCGTGCCTATACTTGGCAGTGCCCTCTATCGGCAAAAAGAGGCAATTTTCAATAACATCGCTGGCATGGGTTCACTAACTGGCCGGTATAGAGCGCAGCTCGCATCAGGTAGGCAGTGGATTGCTTCCGCCACGGCAAATAACAATTATGATTCATTACGGTCAGGATTTGGCACTGGAGTTTTACAAGTAGTTATTTCAATGACCAACAGAGTTCACTGTCAACAAGAGATTTGCGCTCCCGGGACACACATAGGCCTAGTAGGGTAACATGTCACATGTTACACATCATATGCGACTACTGTAAGGCTCGTATCATTTTTTTTAAATTATTTCGCACCAACGTACACCTCATTCGATTCTTGGTTAATGCATGCGAAATTTTTACGTCCGTTGGTATCGATTCCACGTAAATAGAAGTCCTATGTCCGATGACCGTGAAGTACCACCACTAAAGAAGATATCTGAGTAGAGAAATATGATCCCTGACCCTAGCACACCTGTGCAGGGCGCGGTGATTCAAACAGGTTCCAGAAATAGCAGCGCTGAACATTATTGTAACCGAGACAAGTTACACGTTCTAACGGCCCCCTATATCATCCTTGCAGGAAGTTATATATTCAATAAACATCTTCTCACCTTGTATATATCACACACAGCACACTAACTCTAGCTGGGGGTAGAGATCCACGTAGGGTGGCTTCGTCTGCAAGCCAATGACTACGTTATCCGCGTTATTGGAGGGAGCTCAAGGTATACACATTTCTTTTGACGTGGATATTTTTCTGGACTTGGGGTCTATCTGGGATTAGCACGGGCACATTTCCGATACCTAGTTACCATGCCAACGATTGCAAAGCGTCTTCGGTGGCGTAGTTGGTAGCAATGCTGACATTCTATGTCCAAGATCGCGGGATCAAACACGGCTGAAGTCGTCGGATTTTTTTAAGAGCGTTAAAAATCCCTCAGTATGCCTTCTTTCGGAGGGGAACATGAAGTATAACATAAATTTCTCGCCAAATCAATACTTCTTACTTACATAAAAATTCTACAGGTACATGTTTCGAAAACACATAATGTTTTCTTCCTCAGCCCACTTATTGGTGTTGGTTGCTTCCTCAGTTTTGGGGATGTGACAACGCGGTCGTGTAGCCCCGTGTACTTTGGCTGTGTGTAGAATCTGTCTGATAACCGGTGTTAATTGTGATGGCTGTATTAGTGTGTGTTATCTGTTTTTAATTCAAGTAAGGACTGCAGACATTTAAATTTCAAGTAGTTCCTACTTTTGCTACCAAACGTCATCGTCAACGACAACTAGTTCTGAACTTGGTTACTAGATGCCACCGCAGTCGGCTCCTGGCGATGAACGTTGGAACCTAAGAGCGTTAATCAAATCTAATCTATAATTTAGCTTCACACAAGTGTAATTAGTGGAAGGTCCTTTTACATGCCATAAATCTATGTCATGGGACCGCCGGCTTTACTTCCCCTCCGAAGGAAGGCATACTGAGGGATTGTTAATGCTCTTAAAAAAATCTACTACATTCGCCGGGTTTGAACCCGCGACCTTGGTCATAGAAGGTCAGCATGCTACCTACTACGCCACCGAAGCCGCTATCACGTATTTACGACCACATTCAATTGACTGACTGAAAGTTATGACGAAAAAGAAAGACATATTCCGCCTCAGTCGACAGATTTTATTTTCTACGATTCAAATGAGGGGGCCAATTATGTTTGGGATTTTACTTAGATTTGTTGACTAAGGCGGAATATATATTTTGTTTCTTAACTAGTTTAAGTCAAAACGGAAATAGTAAATTATGCAACGAGCCTATAATGGCAATAATTAAGACACAAGTATGTAAATTTCCATACGCGTGTCTTAATTACCATTATAGGTGAGTTGCACCCGACTGTTTATGTTCGACGATAATTATAACTATTTTATGTTCGAACATAAATATTCATAAATACTGTATATGTCGAGATTTCTCCAGTTTTATGTACTGAACAGAGCGCATGGGACGCAGAGAATACCATGGCCTCCTGGAATACCCCACTATGACACTAGAAGCCACGCAGTGAAAGTTAAAATAGGAGGCCGTGGAAGTCAGCGCAGTTGGTCACACAACTGTTTCTTGAGCTCTGATTGGTGGGAGAAACTGTTTCATAATGAGAAATAGTGTTATAATGACCCTCATTATGATACACCTTTCTGACTTATAATACCTACATTTCAACATCGTCGAACATACATATTAAATAATGATTAATTTCATTTCCGTACACGACTGAAAGTGGACATTCAATTCACAGGTTATAAAATAAACCTGAAGACCATGCGCTCGAAAATTCTAAATAGAACGATATCTACAAGTAGCCTAGCCTATTCCTCAAGTCGTAAGAGTTCTGGGAGTAATTTTACCACCTCCTTGGATCCAGCTAGCACTGGGAAATTACGGTGCCCAGAGAGACGCAGTAGAACTACTGTTAATACCGAGCGAGAGGGTCGTCGCGTCGTGTCTTATGGATCTGGGTTATCGTGATACGCTACACTCACGATCCAACCAACGTTCAGCCAAACTGACTGCATCTTAATTATCTCCAGGAATTTATGTTTCCAAACAAATAAAATTAATGTAATTTTAACCAAGAGATCTTCCATTGATTCTACTTCGAAGCTGACCTCTCCGAAAGGTGGAAGCTCAACGAACTGATTATTAAAAGGCAGATACCTCGCTGTTTCACCCTTAAAACATCAATAACTAATGAACTATTCTTGTATTAAATGCTTTTCAGTCGGTCTACACGATTGTTGTTGTCTGTGTCTTCAGTCCTTTGACTGGTTTGATACAGCTCTCCATGTCTTCCTGACCTGAGCTAATCGTTTCATCTCTACATAGCTACCACACCCTACAACCAAGGCAATCTGTTGAACATATTCTAACCTTGGTCTACCCCTACAGTTCTTGTCCTCATCCCTTCCTTCCATAACTAAGCTTACTATTCTTGGGTGTCTTAGTATTTGTCCTACCAACCTATCTCTTCTCTTCATTAACAGTCACCAGAAACATCTCTCCTATCCCAGTCGTCCTAATACCTCTTCATTTGTAACCCTATCTACCCATCTGCTCTTCATCATTCTCCTGTAACACTACATTTCAAACACTTCAATTCTTCTCTTTTCTGCTGCACCAATAGGGCAAGTTTCACTTCCATAGAGCGCCACGCTCCAGACAAAGGCTATCAAAAATGACTTCCTAATACCTAAATCTATATTCGATGTCAACAGATTCTTTTTCTGTATAAATGCTTTCCTTGCCTGAGGAAAGCATTTCTGCAGAATATTGTACACAATTAAAGAGTGGTTCCTTAATGCTTAATGCAAGTGTATTTTTGGTATATCTTTTTATCCTATTTTATGAAAAGATAGGCTTATGAGATCACCTTTTGTCCGCGTGTCTTTGTGTGCGTGTGTGTGTGTGTGTGTGTGTGTGTCCCCTAATAACGTCTAAACGGCTGGAGCGATTTCAATGAAACTCAGTAAGATCATAGCACCATTTTGGCCGACCCCGGCGGTGCCCTTAAAATTTTATCGTGTCTCACCAATCCAACATGGCGGCTGTGCAAAATATTTCACCAGCATTCAGTATCTCCGAAACTATTACCGATATTGCCCTGTAATTGTGTACGGTAATAAAGGACACTACTAGAAGTTCACCTATGAGACTTTCAAAAAACTGGGTAACTACAAAACCAACATGGCAGTCAAGCGAAGTAGAGACTCTTAAATAGACTTTTCTCGCGATTTAACCATCCAAAGATAATGAAACTTGGTACTGCAAATGTTTATACACATTGTAATGCACTGGCGTCTAATTTAGTTCAATTGTTTACATAACCTCAAAATGACGGCTGTGCGAAATATTTCACCGGCTTTCTATATCTCCGAAATTGTTACAGATATCACCCTGGAATTTTATACGGTGATAAAGGTACTGGTTCAATTGTATCTATGTAACTTTCATAAACCTGTAAAGTACAAAACGATCATGGCGGCCAAGCGAATTTTAAACATTTTAGTAGATTTTTCTCGTGATTTAACTCTCTGAGCGCAGTGAAATGTGATACAGTAAATGATCATACATATTGTAATGCACTGGCATCTAATTTAGTTCAATTGTTTAGATAACCTCAAGATGGCGGCTGTGCGAAATTTTAAAATTAAGTTTTTATTTCTTGTGTCGTAATCATGCGATCGATGTGAAAGTTGAATAATGAACCTACGCAATAATTTTCTTTTAATGGTACATAACTCTATGGCCTGTACATATAACAATTCAAAATGGTGAGCATCCGAAATATTTAGACTGTTCTCAATATCTACGAATCTTTTACAGCAATCAGACTGAAAATTGTTATTTTACTAGAGGCTATGGACATAAGTTCACCTATAGGACTTTCAGTAACCTGGTGAGCACAAATCCAACATGGCGGTGACGCGAAGTATAAATATTTACATGGACGTTTCTCGCGATTTAACCTTCCGAGTGCAGTGAAACTTTGCACGTTAAATGCTTTTACAAATGTTAATCCAGTGGCATCTAATTTATTTCAATTGTTTTCATAACCACAAAATCGCAGCTGTACGATATTTTAAAATCTCGTTTTTACTTCTTGTGTTCTAATCATGCGATTGAAGTTTGAATACCACACGTGTACAATAATCTTCATGAAATAGTCCATATATAAAAATCCAACCTGGCGACCATCTGAAATATTTAGACGATTCTCAATATCTACGAATCTATCACAACCTTCAAACTGAAATGTTGTATGTTGATAGAGGCAATTAACATAAGTAGGATATATGAAAATAGGCTGTATAGTTCTTCACGGAACTACTTGTAATATAATCGATTCGGTCTTCTATGGACCACATTTCAACTGCCTTCTCCCTCGTTCTTGCATATTGGCCCAGTGTTTTCGCATTCTTCTTCGGTGAACTTCTTTCCGTTCTTCGATCCACTTCTTGGATTTTAACTGAAAACTCTGTATTTCCCCAAGTTTCTTCTTCAAAGCGTCACGTTCCAAGATGTCCTCATGTGATATCCCCAGTTCTTGTACTGTAGGTCTTTTTCCACCTTTGTAAACCAGATCCCTTTTGTTTTGTCCCACAACGTAGGCGCAGATTCGATTGGACAATCTTCCAGAGCTCATTCGTGTTAAATGGCCATAAAAGGAGAGTCTTCTTTTGCGAATGTTGTCCGTTATTTTCTCCACATATAGATAAAGTTCATCGTTGTGTCGTCTTCTATACTCTCCTCGTTCCTTGACCGGGCCCAAGATCTTTCTCAGAATCTTCCTCTCTTTGGTTTCGAGTTGTTCTGCCAGGCCTTTCTTATTCATCGTGAGACAATCTGAATAACGGTAACGCAGTGCCTCAGTTTGGCCTTGAAGGACATTGATCGTGTTTTGTAAATGTCTTTGGTTAAATGGTACATCTTTGGACCGCGTAAGGTAACCCATTGCATTCACTGTCTCTTATTTCCATTATACTTTCTTGCCTTCCAGTAGTTCTTCATTACTTCACTTTGTCTCCTTCTCTCTTCCGTCCAGATGTTAACCTGCTTCTTCTTTTCCTTTTCCTGGAAACCCTTGAAATTTTTGATCATATTTCTGAAAAGTGGTCTGTCCTGAACAATATCTCCTCCATATCCCTTTGTACCCATTGATTACCATTCTTGCTTTTGTATACATGACTGAAAATTTGTTATGTGGGTCTGGTGTTATTCATTCTCATTACGTGTCCAAAGATATTAAACAGATTCTACACACACCCTAAGTACACGGGGCGTTGTCGCAGCCCCTAAACTCAGGAACCAACCAACTAGTATACATAGATGAACAAACAACAACTAAGACCTTGTGTTCTTATATCAACGTATAGATATTTTTCTTTTTTACGAGGGACTGTGGAAAATCTTCAAAAGACACTTGTGTAGGGTCCGCAGTCCACAGTAGTGTGGGATTCTTACCACTAAAAACCACATCCCTTTTCCCACGATGTGTTCATCACCCCAGAACCGCTCTCGCATTACTTCAGGGTGATGTGCTTACTTAGTCATTCAGACTTCTTCTTTCTTCATTTTTTCTTAAGGATGTTCGAACGCATCCATTTCCCTCTTCTTCTGGCGCAGGACACATTCTATGTAAATAGCTATCTGATTCCATGTTTGATCATTTCGGAGCATCATCTGTAGGATGTTGTCCGGCGTGATTGCCCCCATAGAAGCTTGCAGATCTCTTCTATGTGTTGACCAACGTTCACATACAAAGAATGTGTGGAGCGCATCATTCTCTTCATTACAATAATGACACAAAGGGCTATTAGCCACGCTAATGTGATGCAGGAATCTCCGAAAATATCCATGGCCTGTTAGGAACTGTGTCAAATAATAATTGACCTCTCCGTGGTTTCGATCAACCCAGTCAGCCAGACGCGGAATAAGTTTCTTTGTCCATCGACCTCGTGTCTCATCATCCCACTTCTGTTGCCATCGTTCCATACAATGGTTGTGTGCAGACGTCTTTGCCTGGTGTATGTCCAGTTCTTCTTTGGTGCGCCAAACTTCCTGACGCTCTAAGGCAAGTAAATCAATTGGTGCTACTCCCGCTACCACTAGAATAATAATAATAATACAACTACTACTACTACTACTACTACTAATAATAATAATAATAATGCATGCTAGCAGCTGGTAAAGTGCCAGCGCAGGGACCAGAAGCCGGGACCCCGCCATCGTAAAGCTGTCATCTTTCCAACTGCCGAGCCGAGCGGGTGTGAAAATGATACAGCAATGGTCTGCACAAAGGCTTGTTGTTATGGCCGTGTCGTGGGCGATAAAACTGCCAAGTGTCGCCGATGTTGGCACAGAACCCAGTCCGCAAGAAAGATGAGTCGCACAGAGCATTAGTATTAATTCCACATTTTTATAATCTCTGGAATTATTACAGCCTTAATCCATAAACAGAACAAAGATGATGTCAGATATACATTGTACGCCCGTGGCGAGCGATACGCCCACGGATTCACTCGCTTAAGTGCAATGCTCATCCATCTCTCATGTCCACCGTCATTTTCACTAAAAGCTTTCTATGACTTAGTTGTCTTTGTAAACATCTCGTTCCATTGCGATTATTTCTCACTGGATGTTTTGTCCAGCGATGCTCGGGTGGACGTTTAATATGTAATTAGCTTTGATGATGATGATGATGATGATAATTGTTGTTTTAAGGGGCCTAACATCTAGGTTATCAGCCCCTAATGGTCTGGTTGATTGCGAAAATGACAATGTAATGGAAACCAGAACGAAAAACAAGTAGTTCCGTGAAGAACTATACAGCCTATTTTCATATATCCTACTTATGTTAATTGCCACTATCAACATACACAATTTCTGTTTGATTGCTGTAATAGATTCGTAGATATTAAGATCCGACTAAATATTTCGGATGGTCGCCATGTTAGATTTTATATATGTAGGTCCTAGAGTTATGTACTGTTACATGCAGATTATTGTGAACGTGTAGTATTCAAATTTCAATCGCATAATTAGGACACAAGAAAAAACAAGGAGATTTTAAATTTTTCACAGCTGCCATCTTGAGGTTATGGAAACAATTGAAATAAATTAGATACCAGTGGATTAACATTCGTATAAGGATTTACTGTACCAAGTTTCACTGCACTCGGATGGTTAAATTGCGAGAAACGTCCATGTGAATATTTATAATTCGCGTCACCGCCATGTTGGGATTGTGATCACCAGGTTATTTAAAGTCCTATAGGTGAACTTAAGTTCATAGCCCCTATGAACATTAAAAAATGCAGTTTGATTGCTAAAATAGATTCGTAGATATTCAGTATCGTCTAAATATTTCGGATGGTCGCCATGTTGGATTGTTAAATGTATAGGCCATAGAGTCATGTACCATTAAAGGAAAATTATTGCGTAGGTTCATTATTCAAACTTTCACTTCGATCGCATGACTACATCACAAGAAATAAAAACTTAATTTTAAAATTCGCACTGCCGCCATCTTGAGGTTATGTAAACAATTGAACTAAATTAGATACCAGAGGATTACAATGTGTATAAATATTTCCTGTACCTGGTTTCAGTGCGCTTGGAACATTAAATCGCGAGAAAGGTCTATTTAAAATTTTCAAATTCGCTTGTCCGCCATGTTCGTTTTGTAGTTAACCGGTTTTTGAAAGTCTTATAGATGGACTTCCAGTAGTGCCCTTTATCTCCGTACAAAATTTTAGGGAGATACCGCTAATAGTTTCAGAGATATAGAATGCCGGTGAAATATTTCGCACCTCCGCCATCTTCTGATTATGTAAACAATTGAACGAAGTTTGATGTCGGTGCATTACAATGTATATAAACATATACCGTACCAAGTTTCATTGTGTTTGGTTGGTCAAATCGCGAGAAACGTCTATTTAAAAGTCGCAAATTCGCTTGGCCGCCATGTTGGTTTTGTAGTTACCAGGTTTTCAAAAGTCACATAAGTGAACTTATAGTAGTTCCCTCTATCACCATAGAAAATGTCAGGGTAATATCGGTAATAGTTTCGGAGATATTGAATGCTGGTAAAATACTTCGCACAGCCGCCATGTTGGATTGGTGAGTCGTAACAAAATTTGAAGGGCACGGTCGAGGTCGCCGGGAATAGTGCTATGAACTTTCCGAGTTTCATTGAAATCGCTCCTGCCGTTTAGATTTTATTAGGGGGGGGGGGGGGATGGACACACACACGAATCACACACACACACACGCACACACACACGGACAAAAGGTGATCTCATAAGCCTATTTTTTCAAAATTGAAAATAGGCTAATAAGTTAGCCTGAAAATACTTACAAAAGGGAACTCAGATTGAAACTACTCACAAAATGTAGTTTAGGTTCAAAATATATACAAAATGCAATTGAAATTGAAAATACACAATGTAATTTAGATTGAAAAACTCCCATTTCAGATCCAAAATACTCACAAAGTGCAATTGAAATTCAAAATACTTACAAAATGCAATTAAAATTGAAAATGCTTACAAAAGGGATGGTAGATTCAAAATACTCACAATATGTGGAAGCCCGCGATTCAAAATACTGTACTGACAAAATTCAATGTAGATTGAAAATACTTACAAAATGTGGTTGAGATTCAAAATACTCACAAAATGTAATTTCGAGACACGGGGAACCAATTAACAAAAACAGTGTGGAAATCTTAAAGAGAAAAGGAAATATAATGAAAAGAAAACAGGAGGTCTGACCCCTCGAAGAATGAGGGATCAGGAAAGATGAGACAAGGGCCAATTAAGGCGGGAAAGTGAAAGACTCCCTAGGTCTTGGATACCCTAATACCGTCGGGGTCGGAAAAGAACAAGAGTTGACCAAGGGAGGTCAAGAGGAAAGATAACAGAGAGGAGCCCGGCACAAGTAAGTGGAAGCAATGCCGGACTCAGCTGGGGCCCCGTGGTCGCCAACCCACATCCTACTAGTCGTGAACCCCGGGGGGATGTAAGAGAGACACACGTATTTAGCTTTATCTCAGTTGGGAGTGAAATGAAGAGGACGTCAGTACAGGAACATCCAGGTATCAGCTACGTTTGTACATTCAACAATAGTGCTTAGCCTACCTAGAATGTAAATAAAGCCTGCTATTTTACGAGAAAGATTAATTTACAAATTAAGGCGCGTCCAAAATATTTAGTACTTTATTTAAGGTGACGCGGAATATATAATCACCATGTTTGCAGTGAAGGGGGACAAATGGTAAGGTTACATTGTTAGTAACTTATTTAAGGTGACGTGGACTATATAATCACCATGTTTGTAGTGATGGGAGACAAATGGTAAGGTTACACTGTTACTAACTTATTTAAGGTGACGTGGACTATATAATCACCATGTTTGTAGTGATGGGGGCACAAATGGTAAGGTTACTTTGTTAGTAACTTATTTAAGGTGACGTGGACTATATAATCACCATGTTTGTAGTGATGGGGGCACAAATGGTAAGGTTACATTGTTAGTAACTTATTTGAGGTGACGTGGACTATATAATCACCATGTTTGTAGTGATGGGGGCACAAATGGTAAGGTTACATTGTTAGTAACTTATTTAAGGTGACGTGGACTATATAATCACCATGTTTGTAGTGATGGGGGAAAATTGGTAAGATTAGATTGTTTGTATCTTTATTCATGTGAAGTGGATTTTAGGTGTTTCAGGAATTGATTGATATAAACTTCAAGGTAATACATTTTTCGCTGTCACTGTGGACCACATTTAAATATCAGCCATGAACAATAACGGGCATTGTGCCGGCCGGATGACATCATAACAGTCAAGAGGCGCGGGCGAAACAAACGCTTTACATAACGTCTGCCGTATAGCGATATATAGCGGCTGTCAGCGGTTTCCTCCAACGCTTGAGTATCATTACATTCTTGTAGCGGCTGTCGAGCATAAATACCGCGCTACCTCAGCGCAGTAGGGGGCACATGGCTTTACATCAACACTTCTGGCTACATCGCCCTCCTCCATGGCTCTGATAACCAGTGTTCGGAAGTTGAAGACATATAAATCTATAAAAGGAAGTAAAATATCAAAATAAAGAACATAAAAACAGGAAAAGGCACGTAAAAATGTAACCCAATTTTGATGTACTCTTAATTACATATTTAATATTTATATATTGTTTAAAAATATAAAACATAAAATTCTGGTGGTATTATTATATATGAATTGCAACCAATGGCCAAAGCTGGGTATTTTTCTGGTGATATGCAACTTGAAAATGAAAATCCACAGCCTTCGACCGGGTCAGGTAATGGAATGAATGAAGCCCCCATCTAGCGGCGAGGATATGAACTATGCCAGCTGCCAAAGCCTGTCGCACTCCTTTGAGGCAATGATTAAATGAATGACAGATGAAATGAAATGATAGTGGAGAGTGTTGCTGGAATGAAATGTTGACAGGGAAAGCCGGAGTACCCGGAGAAAAACCTGTCTGCCTCGATTTTGTCCAGCACAGATCTCACATGGTGTGACCGGGCTTTGAACCACGGACTCAGCGGTGAGAAGCCGGCGTGCTGCCGCTTAAGCCACGGAGGCTTCTGGTGATATGCAACATACATTGCAAAAATATAATCCCGTTTTAACATTTAAATTTCGCGTCGCCGCCATGTTGGTTTTGTGCTCACCAGGTTATTGAATGGTCCATAGGTGAACTGATGTTAATTGCCGCTATCAACATACAAAGTTTCTGTTTGATTGCTGTGATAGATTCGTAGATATTGAGAACCGACTACATAATTCGGATGGTCGCCATGTTGGATTGTTTTATGTGTAGGCCATAGAATTATGTACCATTAGATGAAGGTTATTGCGTAGGTTCATTATTAAAACGTTCATTTCGATCGCATGATTAGGACACGAGAAAAAATAGTTAATTTTAAAATTTTGCACAGCCGCCATCTAGAGGTTATGAAAACAATTGAACTAAATTAGATGTTAATGCATTAAAATGTGTATAAACATTTCCTGTACCAAGTTTCATTGCGCTCGGATGGCCATATCGTGAGAAATGTCTATTTAAATGTTTCAACTTGGCTTGGCCGTCATGTACGTTTTGTACTTATGAATGTCACATAGATGAAATTGTAGTAGTACCCTTTATCACCGTACAAAATGTCAGAGTGATATCTGTTACTGTTGCGGAGATATGATAGAATTCCAGTGAAATAGAGTGCGTCAGGGAATGTTCTCCGCAGTGCCTATGCACTGCTACGTTAGGTGAGAGCCGGAGTTAAGTTGGCAGACCTTTCGCTCACTCGCCGACAGCCAGGTACTAGCTTGTCTTCTCCAAGGTCGACAGGATATCAGAACACACGTGTGAGCTGTGCTGTGCTGTGGAAAGCGTCAGTGTGAATGCAGTAATGGAGCGTTTAGATTATTGGAATAGTGCAACAGGATACTGGCGGTAAAGTTTACTATTGAAGAGAAAGCGGTTTTGGTAGAATACGTTTTTCGTGAAGGCGATCGGTTTACAGAAAATGTAAAACAAAAATTTCAGGCGCGGATTCCTAATTCAAAGTGTCCAAACCGGGATACCGTTCGGGATTTGATAAGTAACTTTCGTGTGACCGGCTCAGTTCACGATGTACCAGGAAAAGGCAGGCCTATGCTGTTAACAGACGAAAAACTTGATGAAATTTCCGATATAATGCTGCGAAGTCCTAGTAAATCAATATGCAAATTAGCTCAAGAAACAGGAATCTCTAAGTGGACTGTTTGTTGTTTGTTTTGTTTTGACACAAGAGGCGGCAGCCGCGCTGTCAGCAGCAACCGTGCTGCCAACTTAACACAGGCTCTCACATAACGTAGCAGTGCCTAGGCACTGCGGAGAACATTCCCTGACACCCTGTATTTCGCGCGGCCGCCGTATGGGATGGGTGAAACGTATTAAAATTTGAAAGGCACGGACGGGGTATGTACTTACCGAGTTTCATTGAAATAGCTTCGGCCGTTTGAAATTTATTCGGGACACACACACACACACACATGGACAAAAGGCGATCTCATGAGGCTATTCTTTTCATAAAAGAACAAGAAGTTCCGTGTCGAACTAAAGAGCCTCCTTTTCATGCCAATGAATAATATACAGTGTATGAACATATCTACAATAATCACGAAATTCAGTTGGTAATATCGAAATGTCTATTTAGTTCAAAATATACCTGGTATAATGTAGCCTAATAGAGTACTACAGTTGGCAGCCCTGGTGACTGAATAGATTCTTAGTTCCATCTCTTAAGGTACAGAATAATAAATTAGGTTCAAGTCCAATGGACGTTACATTGGATCTATCAGCACGCGTAAAAGCATGTTGGCAACAATGTCATGCGTGTGCTGGTCAGAAATAATCTGAAATATTATGATATGTTGTTGTGCCAATTTTGGATGAAATCCATTTATTAGTATAGAAGTTACATGTATTTTAAAACTGGACCTATCAGCAGGCATAGAATCATGTTGGCAGCACTGACTTATATTAATTACTCCAAATTAATCTAGAATGTCAGGTGCTATACGTGTGCAAAGTATAGAGCCGTTGGCTTGCATACTTTCTGATATATTGATATTAGGATAAAAAATATAGACAGCATTTATTAACAGTTGGCAGCCCTTATTGCTCTTAAGAATACTTGTAGTCATATCTGGTATGTTACACATAGCACATACGAAATTTGGTTGAAATCCAACTGATAGTATAGAAGTTACATGTATTTAAAAATTGGTCCTATCAGCAGGCTTAGAATCATGTTGGTAGAACTGACGTACATAATTTACTCCAAATTAATCTAAAATGTTAAGTACTACACGTGTTCATAGTTTAAAGCTGTCGGCTTGCATACTTTTTGATATATTGGTATTTGGATAAAAAATATATAGAGCAATTATTAACAGTTAGCAGCCCTGGTGGCCCTTAAGAATACGCTCAGTCATATCTGATTATGAACACATATTACATACAAAATTTGGTTGAAATCCAATTGATAGTGTAGAAGTTATATGCATTTAAAAAGTGGACCTATCAGAAGGCTTAAAATTATTTTCGCAACACTGTTATGTATGGCCTCCTGTAAATTAAACTGAAATAGTATTGTCTATATATGTGCCAATTTTGGAAAAGCTCCCATGCATACCTTCCAAGATATCCAACATTGAGCTCAAATTTCTAGTAGGTGTTTTTTCAGCAGTTGGTAGCACTGACATCATTTTCAAATATGGACGTGAGATATTCCGGTATACATCTTTGCTCATACTTAATTTGGTTTCGATTGCTGCAGCCGTTTAGGAGTTGATAGGGGGGGACACACACACAGCCAGACAGACAGACAGACAGACAGACAGAAGGACAGAAAGGCAGACAGACACACATTTTCCCGGATCGATCTCATAAGTCTACTTTTTCCTCATTTTTGCAAAATGTGAAAAGTAGGCTAAAAATGGTTACAAAGTAAGGTACTCGGAGAATTTACAATGAGGTATTTTTTCCACCTAGAATGAATACAGCGAACCCGCAATGACATCCTGCAGAAAGAATTTGAAATGAGTAAAATTAGAATCATATTTGGCTTTATCACAAAAGCCTCCGTGGCTTAGGCGGCAGCACGCCGGCCTCTCACCGCTGGGTCCGTGGTTCAAATCCCGGTCACTCCATGTGAGATCTGTGCTGGACAAAACGGAGGCAGACAGGTTTTTCTCCGGGCACTCCGGTTTTCCCTGTCACAATTTCATTCCAGCAACACTCTCCACTATCATTTCATCTCATCTGTCATTCATTGCCACAGAGGAGTGCGTCAGGCCTCGGCAGCCGGCACAGTCCATATCCTCGCCGCTAGATGGGGGCTTCATTCATTCCAATCCTGACCCGGTCGGAGACTGGAAGCAGGCGGTGGATTTTCATTTCATTTGGCTTTATCACAGAAATTGAATTTGGAAAACTCACCTCAGTTGGCAATGCAGTCTATGGCAATGTTGTCATCTCCAGGTGCCTAGGTGTAAAGGATTATCGGTTTTCAAACAGAAGTTTGCGAAACATCGAGAAATGTCACCACATTAACAGATGTTAAGGGTGCATACTTAAAGCAAGTGAGATCTCGTGGTGAAAATTACTCTTCAAAAACACTCGCATCAAAATTTTCTCCCTTCAATATTTTACTTATCTTGCACATAATTTGATACTGACGATGATGATGATAATTGTTGTTTTAAGGGGCCTAACATCTAGGTTATCGGCCCCTAATGGTTTGGGTGATAGCGAAAATGACAATGAAATGGAGACAATAACGAAACCAAGTTAGACTGAAAATACTTACAAGAAGTTCCATGACGAACTAAAGAGCCTACTTTTCTTGAAATTTAAGATTCTTGCCAATCTATATAGACCTATCTAGAATAATGACGAAATTAAGTTGGTAATATCGAAATTTCTAATTAGTTCGAAATATACCTGGCATAATGTAGCCTAATAGAGCAGTAGAGTTGGCAGCCCTGGTGACTGAATATAGGCTGTTGTTAGTTGCATCTCTTAAGGTACAGAATACAAAATTTGGTTGAGGTCCTATGGATAGCATGCACGATACATGCAGTTAGACCTTGGATTTATCACCGCGCGTAATATCATGTTGGCAACAATGTCATGCATGTGTTGGTCAGAAATAATCTGAAATATTATGATCTCGAGTTGTGCCAATTTTGGATGAAATCCATTTGTTAGCATAGAAGTAACATGTATTTTAAAATAGGACCTATCAGCAGGCTTAGAATCATGTTGGTAGTACTGACGCATATAAGATACTCCAAATTAATATAGAATGTCAGGTACTATACGTGTGCATAGTTTAAAGCTGTCGGCTTGCATACTTTCTGATATATTGGTATTTGGAAAAAATGAATTGAGAGCATTTATTAACAGTTGGCAGCCCTAGTGGCTCTTAAGAATACACTCAGTCATATCCGTTTATGTACACATAGCATATACGAAATTTGGTTGAAATCCAATTGATAGTATAGAAGTTATATGCATTTAAAATTTGGACCTATCAGCAGGCTTATAATCATTTTGGCAACACTGCCATGTATGGCCTCCTGGAAATTAAACTGCAATATTATTATCTATACGTGTGCCAATTTTGAAATAGCTCCCATTCATACCTTCCAAGATATCCAACATGGAGCTCAAATTTCAATTGCGATTTTTCAGCAGTTGGTAGCACTGACATCATTTTCAAATATGGCCGTGAGATATTCAGGTATAGATCTTTACTCCTACCAAATTTTGTTTCGATTGCTGCAGCCGTTTAGGAATTGATAAGGGGGGGGACACACACACACACACACACAGCTAGACAGACAGACAGACAGACACACATTTGCCCGATCTCATAAGTCTACTTTTTCCTCATTTTTGCAAAATTTGAAAAGTAGGCTAAAAAGGAACTCAGATTGAAAGGACTCACAAAATGTAGAAGGAAAATACTCACAAAAGGTAATTTAGAAGGAAAATACTCACAAAAGGAATAGATTGAGAAATACGCACAAAATGAAACTGAAACTCAAACTACTCACAAAAGTGCCTCCACCTACGTTGAAAGACTTACTAAAAAGCAATTTAGATTGTTAACCCTTACAAAATGCAATTGAGGTTGAAAATACTCGCAAAATGCAATTCACATCGAAAATACTTACAAAATGGGGAAAATGTACACTTATGAGATCGATCCGGGAAAATGTGTGTGTGTCTGTCGGGCTGTGTGTGTGTCCCCCCTATCAACTCCTAAACGGCTGCAGCAATCGAACCCAAATTTGGTATGAGTAAATATCTCTATTTGAATATCTCAATGCCGTATTTAAAAATGATGTCACTGCTACCAACTGCTGAAAAATCGCAATTGAAATTTCAGCTCCATATTGTATATCTTGGAAGGTATGCATGGGAACTATACCAAAATTGGCACACACATAGATAATAATATTTCAGTTTAATATCCAGGTGGCCATACACGACAGTGTTTCCAAAATGATTCTAATCTTGCTGATAGGTCCAATTTTTGAATGCATATAACTTCTACACTATCAACTCGATTTCAACCAAATTTCGTATGCACTATGTGTAGATAGACAGATATGACTGAGCGTAATCATAAGAGCCACCAGGGCTGCCAACTGTTAATAAATGTACTCTCTATTGTTTTTATCCAAATACCAATATATCAGAAAGTATGCACGCCGACAGCTCTAAACTATGCACACGTATAGTACCTGGCTTTCTAGATTAATTTGGAGAAACGAATGGACTTCAGTACTACCTACGAGATTCTAAGTCTGCTGATGAGACCAATTGTAAACACATGTAACTTCTATACTATCAATTGGATTTCAACCAAATTTCGTATGTGCTATGTGTACTATAACAGATATGACTATGCGTATTCTTAAGAGAAACCAGGGCTGCCAACTGTTAATTAATGCTGCCTCTGTTTTTTACCCTAATATCAATATATCAGAAAGTATTCAAGCCAACAGCTTTAACTTTGCACACGTATAGTATCTTACATTCTAGATTAATTTGGAGTAACTAATATACGTCAGTGTTTCCAATATGATTCTAAGCCTGCTGATTGATCCATTTTTAAAATACATGTAACTTATATTCAAATATATGGATTTCATCCAAAATTGGCACAACAATAGATCATAATAGTTCAGATTATTTCTGACCAACACATGCATGACATTGTTGCCAACATGATTTTACGCACGCTGATAGGTCCAATGTTTAACTACATGCAACGTCCATGCTATCCATTGGACTTCAACCAAATTTTGTATTCTGTACCTTAAGAGATGAAACAAAGAATATATTCAGTCACCAGGGCTGCCAACTGTAGTGCTCTATTACGCTACATTATGCCAGTTATATTTCGAACAAATTAGAAATTTCGATATTACCAACTCAATTTCGTAATTATTCCAATTAGGTCCAAATAGATTAATCGTTGGAATGAATCTTACATTTCGAGAAAAGTAGGCTCTTTAGTTCGTCACGGAACTTCCTGTTTGTTATGGCATATTACCATTATAGGCGAGTTGCATACGACTGTTTATGTTCCACGGTAATTATATTTATAACTTTATTATTATATGTTCTAACATAACTATTCATAAATATCTGTCGGTTGAATTGTTCTTCTTGGGAATTGTGTGGGCTCAGCATTTGCTCTCTACCCAATAACGATCCCCAAAGCTTTGAAACATTGTTTATCCTGAAGTAGCACCAACAGTTTGCGCGTACGTAGTCTGTGGGATCATTTTGTTACCTAATTGGTCAATGAATGAAAATATTGAGCTCTGATTGGTTGAAAACACTGTGTTCTAATGAAAAGTCGTACTTAAATGACCCCCATTATGAAACAGTTTTCTGACATACAGACATCGTCGAACATAAAGGGTTAAAGAATCCACAAAGTACAGCAACAATGATAATAACTAATGATAAATGAAGGTCGATGCCACAAATCACGTGACACTGTGGCCCATTGAGCGAACTGAGCTTGACATTCCACGGCTAGGAATGTCGCTGTTGGAATGGCAGGGCGCCCCACAAACACTTTGTAAGGTTCGCTAATAGAGGTCTTTGTACCCACCGCGGCACACACACATTTGCATGTGATGCACTTTTTTTGCCACACAAACAAAGGGTTATTGGTTCGTACCCTCAAAACCTGCCCCGCTCAGATCTCGCCGACCCGACTCTTATCATTTGCATGCATAATGTTTTTATTTTCTTCTTCCTCGTCAAATAAGACAGGAGTAAATCTTGGCCGAGGAATGATGAGACGTGATGGGGTGATCAGTTTTTACGAGCAGCGGCTTGGTCAGGTTTCTCGGAATACAATTCTAATTTCAATAACAGGCAACAGGCTTCGGAATTAGCGTGTAACTTGTAACGCCGTTACAGTAACGCAAATGGTCACTGGTATTTCTCGTTTTATTTTCAATATTATTCACATAACTCTTAAACATACTAACATAGGCCTAGCAATACAAATTATGGAACATATATTTAACTGTTGTACATGTTTTGACACTTCAATGGAGCCTTTTTACGCTCTAATCTAATATATAATATATTCTAATTAAAAATAACAGTTAAAAAAATTAAATAAATAAATAAATAAAATATAATACATAAAATAAGTAAAATAAACAAAATAAAGAAATAAATAAACAAAAATACGCAAAATAAAAAACAAATAAATAAATAAATAAAATAAACAAAATAAATAAACAAAAATACGCAAAATAAAAATAAACAAACTAAAATAATATATACAATAAATAAATAAATAAAATAAACAAAATAAGTACTGTAAATAAACAAAAAATACGCAGAATAAAAAACAAATAATAAAAATAAAAATAAACAACTAAAATAATAAAATAAATAAATAAATAAATAAATAAATAAAATAAAGAAAATAAGTACTGTTAATAAACAAAAATTACGTAAAATAAAAAATAAACTAAATAAAATAAAATTAAAATAAATAAATGGATCTCTACACAAAAATTGAATTAAAAACAGAAACAATATAATTTTTTCATTGAGTTAGAAAATCAAAAAAACTGATGATTATTGTCCAAAAATTACGTGCAAACCGGTATCAAAACGAAAAATTAAATGTTTCTTGTGTACTGTATGGATATCCATTTTTTTCAGATCGTTATGCTGATCTAAGGAGCGCCAGAGAACTCATTTAGCAAATGATGTTGACCTTTTCTTCTCCCAAAATCTCTTCATCTGAGCACCGAAGAGTTTCTTCCGTTCTTCAGTTCATGGTTTTCTGCTACTGGTGGGTACTGATTTTCTCCGCAAAATGTTAGTTTTTGACATTTATTTATTTATTTATCTACAATTTAATAATTTTGTCTCTTATTTTTAATTAGAATATATTATAAATTAGAATTAAGGTGAAGACGACTCCATTGAAGCGTGAAGACTTCTTCAACAATCATCATAGTATCCATTGAGACTATTAGGTCGAGTGGAAATGTTAAATACAGAAGTTTCGAGACAACTACTTGTACTTTTATTAAGGTTTGTAATTAAAGAAGAAAAGAGTAAACAATGGCATGTAGCCTCCATAGATAAATGGTGTAAGATAGGAAAACAAATAGTTACTCCATGACCTCCCGAGACCAAGAAGATGTTGGTAATGAAACTATTGAGGGCAGCCATGATGTACTCAAGGGATAACCATCACTTCTATTAAATTTCTGTGGTTGTTTACTAATGTCAATCGCCTCCGGAATGATTCGAGTTGTGAAATGTTTCTCCATACAGATGACAGAAATTTCATCAACAATAATTCGATGGTCATTCTGTATGGCATGTTCATCCATAGCAGACTTCTCTGGTTGGCAAAGACTTAAATGCCTACGATGTTCCTGGAACCTTGTTGTGATTCTCCTACCTGTCTGACCAATATATACGTAACCACACGAACATGGAATCGTCTACTCCAGCACAGTTAAAACCAACTGAATCCTTGACTGATCGCAAGGATTTGCCTACGATGAAATTAGGTCTAAATATGGTTTTGACATTGTGTCTTCCTTGAATATTGCTCATTCTGTCCTCGAGAGATAGGCCAATTTCGCAAGACGAGGATTCTGTGAAAATCTGTCTTTCGGTTTAGAATGTAGCACTTCATTAATCAGTGTCATCGGACTTCAGAAATAATAACTCGTCTTTAACTGGCAGTGTCTTGTGGTTCTAGATCAGAGATATGTCTGGACCCAGGTGACCTCATTAGGATAAGGTTAGGCAAGTGTGGCTTTTACCTCGGTCTTATTTATTTATTATCCAAACCATTAGGGGCCAGTTAAAACAACATATATTATAATCCCTTATGTTCCGAACGACCGTCGTAGTTATGGAAGGAAGGGTGGATAAATGACTGTCCAGTAATAAGTGCCACAATAGAGTAGATTGAAGATGCATGTCAGGGTTTGAACGCCTCATAAAGCCGGATTTCCCAGTGCACGGGAATTTCTAATGAGAAGCAAGCACGATATCGCAGATCGCTATCTAGCAGGTTAAATTATCAAACGCATGAAGCATAACAAATTAGCATTACAATGTAACATTCATGGAGACACAACACACACTTTGTGTAGCGATATCACTCTATTCGTTGTTGTTTTCTTCAGAAGAAAGAAGTAAGAAAACCTGGATTGGAAAGAAGGTGGCCTTCTCCACATTTGTGTGGAGTAGATTTGGGAAACTATGAAAAAATACTTGTGGTCGAATCAAACACAGCTTTACCTCACGAGACTGAATGTATTCCGACCCAACCCTCTGACCAGATTCGGGATTGGAACCTGGACCTTAGGGATGCTAGCCAAGAACTCTACACTACACTTTACTTTCGTGACACGAATAAATCCTTAAACTTAATTAATTTAAATTTCCACCTAATGTAGAAGGGATATTGTAGTGACGATTGGAGTTGAATATGTAAACAATTTGCCGAACATAAAGCGTTTACCTCAAAGTAGAAGAAGATAGAAGAGGAAGAAGAAGATAGAAAGATAAAGGAGAAGAAGAAGAGAGAAAAGGAAGGAAAGAAGGAAGAGAAGAATAAGACGAAATAAGAAGAAATGAAGTAGGATAAGAAGAAGAAAAACGAAAAATATAGAATGTGAGAGTAAAAGAAGAAGAAGGATAGGAAAGGGGAAGAGAATAAATACGTTAAGAAAGAGAAGGAATAGAAGAAGAAAAAGAGAAGAAAGAATAATAACAATAATATGAATGAACGAGAGGAAGAAATAGAAAGACTTAGATGAAAAATGAAAAGGAAGCTTGTAGTTTTACGTAAGTTTTAATCTCGGGATCATGAGCCACGGGAAGTCCTTTTAACGTGGAATCCGAACCACAGGACATGGTGTTTCACTTCGAAAATTCACATTCTTGGACCGGGACTCGAACCTGGTCCACCTTGGTGAGAGGCAAATAGCTTGACCGCTGCGCAACCACGGCTCACTCCAACTGAAGAAGAGAGAAAGTAGAATAAGGAATAGGAGTTTTTTAATAATAATAATAAGAAGAATAAAAAAGATAAGAAAGGGAGAGGTAAAATGAAGAAGCGAAAGAGGGGAAGGAGAAGACGAAGAATAAGAAGGAAGGCAATGAAAGAACAACAGTGAGGAGTAGGAAAAGGATAAGATAGAGAAGGTACAGTTCACGCCACGGTTTTTGGCCGGTCAGTCAGTTTCGTGGAAAGCAACTCACAGATCAACTGCACATGCCTCAGGTTCGCCAACTGTCCTCTGTACGGCTGTGAAATCGGGCTCACCGGCCAAAAAACGTGGCGTGAACTGTACGTGCAAGAGGAAGTGAGTGGAGGAAAGGAAAGGTGGGACCTATTTGGTCTTTGGTTACGTACAGAAGATCTCGCAGGCAGATTGAATGTTTGTCGTTCCCATCACTGGCTGCAGCTCTCCATCACGACCATGGTGCATGAAGCTGCACACGCCACAGAGCATGGTCGCTGTAGTAATGAATAATGTGGGAGGAGCAGTTCTAATTAACGATGAGATGTACGACAGATGAACGGGAAGCGATAGTGTTACGGTGATGACAGCCAGGATCTGTTTTTACTGGGTCTACTTATGAATGACAAACACAAGCTCACTGACAATTATCCCCGCGTCCTGGAAACTCTACACTTGCGATAATGATACCCGATACCGGCATGCGGAAGTAAAACATAGTATCATGGAAATTCTTATATTCATATTATTAGTATCACTCACGCTTCATCGAATGGGAACTTGGCTGTGCTTGGCCTTGTTGCCATGGTAACTAGGTGTCGGATATCTGTCGCTGAATACGATTCAACTAACGGGAACTTCGATTTCAATTTCCACTTCAGCCACCCTAGAAGTGTTTTTCCGTATTCCCCCTCCTGCGTCCACACTTCTACTCCAGGCTAATATTGGGATGGTATAGAAACTCAGGCCACGGCTGCCTACTGTCTAGGTTTTATTCTAAATCTTAATGACACAACTTGTTAAGACATATTCCACACGCACTCCTAGTACATGCGACTACAAGATTACGATGTCACAAAGCCCGTACATGAAACATCACACCCACCCTCTATCGACACATTTATTCAATTTACACACTCATTCATTTAGCAATTTACTCACTCATTCATTTAGCAATTTACTGACTCATTCATTTAGCAATTTAATTATTTATTTATTTATTTATTTATTTATTTATTTATTTATTTATTTATTTATTTATTTATTTATTTATTTATTTCCAAGTGGCACTCTTCCTGTTGAACATTGTGAAGAGCGGTATCGACGAGAGCTTCGTGGGAGTCGCCACCTGTTCTGTGGACAGCCGCAAGCTAATCCCGCCCGCCTCATTCATTTCCGAGTCCTCTCCATGTCGCCTCTTCAGTGAAAGCATGAGCGGGGTATTTAACTCGGACCTCAAGGGTGACAGCCTCTATCGTGATATATGCACCAGAATATGCAGAAATCAGTCCAACCGTAAAATTGCGGAGGAATTATGGAGGAATTTAAAACATGTCATTATATCTATGTGACAAAGTATAGGACTTCACGGGGCTCACACACAGTTAACAATTAAATCATAGCTTCAGTAATATGTAACCTAGAATTATGAGAACATACAAACTTATTAATAAATGTAAAACAAAATATTGGAATGCAGCCGAAATAAATCAGTAACCTCTATGAATATCAAATTGGCAGGTGAAAAGCTAAAGGAAGTAGGAGACTTCTGTTAATAACCAGTAATGGACGAAGCAAAGAGGATATAAAAAGTAGGTTGGCTCAGGCAAGGAAAGCATTTCTACAAAAAAGGAATCTGTTAACATAGAATATAGATTTAGGAATTAGGAAGTCGTTTTTGAAAGCCTTTGTCTGGACCGTGGCGCTCTATGGAAGTGAAACTTGGACTATTGGTGCAACAGGAAAGAGGAGAATATAACTGTTTGAAATGTGGTTTTACAGGAGAATGGTTACAAACGAAGAGGTATTACGACGAGTGGGAGAGGAGAGATGTTTCTGGCGAATGGTAATGATGACAAAATATAGGTTGGTAGGACACTGAATAAGGCACCCAGGAATAGCAAGCTTAGTTATGGAAGGAAGGGTCGAAGACAAGAACTGTAGGGGTAGACCAAGGTTAGAATATGTTAAACAGATTGCCTCAGATTTAGGGTGTGGTAGCTATGTAGTAATGAAATGGTTATCTCAGGACAGGGAGGTATGGAGTGCTGCATCAAACCAGTCAAAAGACTGAAGACTCAAACAAGAAAACAACAAACTTATAGTCAATACACAGGGCTTTTATTTAATATACAAAGGCGAACAGTACATAAAGTATTGCGTGATTTATTTGTAGGAAGAAATTTGTGTTTTTTTAAACGCCATGAATCACCAAAAAAAACACGATTCAACAAGAAATACTAGTCTCAATGGAATATTATTTTTCCTGTAAAGAAAACACACGAATACGGAAATGAACCTCATTCATGAAATTATATTAAAAAATAATTAAGATATAGCCTATTTGGATAATTTAACAAAAAACTATTTTTGAAAGACAATTTTTTTTTTCTTTCAAAAAAACATACTGTTGACAATACGACATTAATGGTGGTTCATCCTCGGTATTAATGTGTTTTGTTTATAAGAAAGAAAAAATCATTCCATTCAGACTGGTATTTCTTGTTAAATGTGTTTTTTGTGATTCATGGCGTTTAAAATCACAAATATGCCCTATCAATAAATCACGCAATACTTTCTATACTGTTCACCTTTGTATATTAAATAAAAGCCCTATGTATTAACTATACGTGTGTAAGCTCTCATAATCTATGTTACATATTAGTGAAGCTATGATTTAATTCCTAACTGTGTCCAAAAACTACTATTCGCGGAGTGTGAGCCCCCTTGTGGAAATCTAGAGACAATAACAGTCGCAAAGACAAAGACGGACTTATCTACTTACCAGCTGAATGAATGAATGGCTGATTCTGTAAGAGTGTGGGGTTTGCGCCGTGAAGTATATTTGAAAGGCAATCCCCTAGTCGTCTCTGTTGGGCGGGTAGTAAACTCAGTTCTAGGGTGAGATTTTTGCCACGCTATTTGAGGCACAAAAGATATGAAACCCTTTTCACTTCTCCGTAAAGCACTACGTCGTGAAGGGTAACGTTTGTCTGACAATTTCAGGAGGATGGTTTTAACAGTCGCATCCTCATGCGAGGAGTGAGAGATGAAATGAATGATATAATAATAATATGATGATAATTGTTGTTTTAAGGAGCCTAACATCAAGGTTATCGGACCCTTATGGTTTGGGTGATGGTGAAAGATGAGAGTGTAAACTACAGCCACACTTACACCAGAAGAAGAAATAGAAAACAAAAGGAGAATAAGGCAAATAAAGGACAGAAGGAGGAGAAATGCCCTCAACCCTCGAAGAAATAGGATTGAAGGACTTAGAAAGAAGGAAAGCCATGAAACGTAGATAGGAAAGGGGACGAGGAGAGGGCCCACTCCAAAGTCAGAGGGTAAAGGGCACAAACCTGACCCAGCTCAGGAATCCCTCAAGGTCGCCAACTCCCGAACTCACCAGCCGTGAGCTCTTTAGGGTGTAGCACTATCCAGGGTGCACCAGAAGTGGTGGGGCTACATACATCCTGCCTCGTTGAGGGCCTTGAGCAGAAGGCAGGAGATAACGAAAAAATGAGGGATCAGGAAAGATGTGTCAAGGGCCAATAAGGCGGGAAAGTGAAAGACTCCCTAGGCCTCGGATACCCTAGTACCGTCGGGGTCGCTACAGAACACGAGTTGACCAAGGGAGGTCGATAGGAAAGATGACAGAGAAGAGCCTGGCACAAGTAGGCTAATTTGAAGCAATGTCGGACTCAGCTGGAGTGCCGTGGTCGCCAACCCAAGTTTCACTAGATATGAGCCCCTGGGGGGTAAAATGAATGAAGCTGGGCAACTGTACGCTATTCATTATAAGATGCCGTCCCAGCATTTGCTTGGAGTTGAGAACGGTGAACCATTTCAAGTATGCTTAGGGAGTACCGTTACATTTGTGATAACGACGAAGTAACCCTTCTATAGTTAAAAGAAGGAGCAATTTGTGAATTATCCTGGATGTGGAGAGTGAACAGTGGTGAATAACCTTTAAACAAGGCGGGGTCGCGGTAGCATCTAGTAGCCAAGTTCACAGCTAAGTGTCGTTGACGGCAGCAAAAGTAAAAACGACTTGAAATTGATCGTCTGCAGTCCTTACCTGAATCACGGATAACACACACTAATAGAGTCATCACAATTAACACCGGTTATCAGACAGATTCTGGTTGGTTGGTTGGTTCCTCAGTTTAGGGGCTGCGACAACGCGGTCATGTAGCCCCGTGTACTTTGGGTGTGTGTAGAATCTATCTGATAACCGGTGTTAATTGTGATGACTGTATTAGTGTGTGTTATCTGTTTCTTAATTCATGTAAGAACTGCAGACTTTGAATTTTTCAAGTAGTTCCTACTTTTGCCGCCAAACACCACCGTCAACGACTACTAGTTCAGATTTTGGCTACTAGACGCCACCACAGTCGGCTCCTGGCGACGAACGTAGGAACCTGAGCGATGTTTACATTTTTAACCTAATTATAGGAAGATTCTTTAACATGCCATAAATCTATGAGATGGGACCGCCGGCTTTACTTCCCCTCCGAAGGAAGGCATACTGAGGGATTTTTAACGCTCTTAAAAATCCGACGACTTCGGCCGGGTTTGAACCCGCGATCTTGGGCATAGAAGCTCAGCATGCTACCGACTACGCCACCGAAGCCGTTGGACAGATTCTACACACACCCAAAGTACACGGAGCTACATGACCGCGTTGTCGCAGCCGCTGAACTAAGGAACCAACCATATATAGAGATGTCTGTATATCAAGGTCAAGTATTAATATACAGACTAGTGTTGTAGAAATGCTTTGATACGGTATGATAATAACGTCTGGGAAGTCTCGGAATGGATTCCGGCGAATGTGAGAATTTACATGATAAATAACAAAGATTTTGCAAGGTTTTCCCCTCACTGAGCTGCGAGCCACGAGATATATTCCCTGCTCTTAGAAATATTTATCGATGTTGAGGATCGCGCGCTACCTGCGACCTCTGGGACACAAAGTGCAGTCATCAATTCTCTGTGCCGGCGCGGCAGGTGATTTGTCTGGATCACAAGTCGCAGCAACAACAACAACAATAATACCGACTTTCTCGCCCATACGGTGTGCGTTATGTTGTTGTTTCACCAAAAGCCTTGTTGTGTTTGGCTTTGTCTGCTATTTGTAACATAGAGAATTATGTGTAAGAAGCCAACCGTGGCCTTTAGCAAGCAACCATCCGGAAATTTGCCCGGAATGAACGTGGGAAACCACGGATAGTAAATTCTGAGATGGGAATAGTGATGATGGTG
The DNA here is from genome assembly GCA_946902985.2 of Meconema thalassinum. Lineage (NCBI taxonomy): Eukaryota > Metazoa > Arthropoda > Insecta > Orthoptera > Tettigoniidae > Meconema > Meconema thalassinum. The sequence continues at coordinate 11,687,042 of OX336399.1, read as the reverse complement.
ATAATTGTTGTTTTAAGGGGCCTAACATCGAGGTTATCGGCCCCTAATGGTCTGGGTGATGGCGAAAATGGCAATGAAATGGAGACCATAACGATACTTAAACAGGAATGAAAATACTTACAGAAGGTAATTTAGATTCAAAATACTTGCAAAATGCCTTTTAGAATGAAAATACTTGCAAAGTGCGGTATAGGTGGAAAATACTTACAAAATGCAATTTAAATTCAAAATACTCACAAAAGTGCCCCCACCTACATTGAAAGACTTACTAAAAAGCAATTTAGATTGTCAATCCTATCAAAATGCAATTGAGGTTTAGAATACACGCAAAATGCAATTTATATCGAAAAGACTTATAAAATGCAACCTAGACTGAAAATACCTACAGAATGTTATGTAGATTCAAAACATTCGCTTAAGGTAATTTAGATACACGGGGATCCAATTAACACAAAAAAACAGTGCAAGAATCTTAAAGAGAATGGGAAATAGAGTGAAAAGGAAACGTGAGGTCTAACTTCCCGAAGAATGATGAGACAATGGCCAATTAAGGCGGGAAAGTGAAAGACTCCCTAGGCCTCGGACACCCTAATACCGTCGGGGTCGGAAAAGAACAAGAGTTGACCAAGGGAGGTCGAGAGGAAAGATAACAGAGAGGAGCTCGGCACAAGTAAGTGGAAGCAATGCAGGACTCAGCCGGAGTCTCGTGGTCGCCAACCCTGGTCCCACAAGTTGTGAGTCCCTGAGGGGCTTGCACTACTACACCACGTGGTCATCTCGTCGTTACTTGAGATATACCACTGTTTAGCCAGACCGCCAACACATTCAGTCAGTTTTCATTATTTTTCAGGAGACAGTTAAAACATCATTGACAGACCAGAACTTAACAAACACACTATATTAGTCATCTATTTTGTGAAACAACTATTCAGGTTATATTTGTGTTAACGGAATATCAATTTTAATTTAATAAACATATTTATGTTCGGCGATGTCGAAATGTAAATATTATACAGTATGTCAGAAAACTGTATCATAATGAGAGTCATTATAACACCATCTTTCATTATGAAACAGTTTCTCCCACCAATCAGAGCTCAAGAAACAGTTGTGAGACCAATTATGTAAGAATAGCATTGCACCTGCGCTATGTTCCACGGCCTCCTAATTTAAATTTCACTGCGTGGCTAGTGTCATAGTGGGGTATTTGAGGAGGCCATGGTATTCTCTGCATCCCATGCGCTGTGTTCAGTACATAAAACTGGTGAAATCTCGACAGATATTTATGAATATTTATGTTCGAACATAAAATAGTTATAATTATCGTCGAACATAAACAGTCGTATGCAACTCGCTTTTAATGGTAATTAAGACACTCGTATAGAAATTATAAAAATCGCTTCGCTCGTTTTATAAACATACTCGAGTCTTAATTATTGCCATTATAGGCTCGTTGCATAATGTACTATTTTCAAATAAATTTTGGAAACGTGACTCAATGCTTTTCAGCCCCGTGGTTAGTTTAGTGTGGCATAAAGCCATCCAGAATGAATACTTCACGTCATGATATTGTATTTTAGAATGGATTGATTAACATAAAATCTACCTTAACCTTGTACAAATGTCATTTACAATAGCACTTTAACACGCGGGAATCTTGCAGTATGGCCAACATTAAGTACGGAATACGGCACTGAAAGGCAGCATTGCCTTAATGCTTTTCTTCTCTGATCGCACTTCAAGTAGTAGTGCTTTCTGGCTTAAACAGAAGGCTGACTTAATTCTATCCTCTGCCTTTCCAGGGCCCTTGGGTCAATGCTTCAAAATACTAATTATTTAAAAAATGCCCCCAGGGCTCACATCTAGTGGAACGTGGGTTGGCGACCACGGGGCCCCAGCTGAGTCCGGCATTGCCTCCACTTACTTGTGCCGGACTCCTCTTCGTCTTCTTTCCTGTCGACCTCACTTGGTCACCTCTTGTTCTCTTCCGATCCCGACGGTATTAGGGTATCCGAGGCCTAGGGAGTCTCTTCCTTTCCCGCCTTAATTGGCCCTTGACTCATCTTTTCTGATACCCTCCTTCTGCGAGGGGTCAGCCTTCTTTTTCTTTTCATGTTATCTCCTGCCTTCTGCTCAAGGCCCTCAAGGAGGGAGGGTGTGTGTAGCCCCACCACTTCTGGTGCACCCTGGATATTGCTACACCCACGGCTGGCGACCCCGAGGGCTTCCTGAGCTGGGTCCGGTTTTCTCCCTTTTTCCATTACCTCTGGGGTGGACCCTCTCCTCTTTCACTTTCCTATCTGCCTTCCTTCCAAGTCCCTCAATCTGCATTCTTCGAGGGTTGAGGGCATTTCTTTTCCTCCTGTCCTTTATTTGGCTTATTCTCCTTTCGTTTTCCATTTCTTCTTCTAGTATATAGGTTAGTTATAGTTATAGTTTACTTTTCATTATTATCTTCACGATCACCCAAACCATTAGGGGCCGATAACCTAGATGTTAGGCCCCTTAAAACAACTTTTGACTTAAGGTACTCATCGACACTACGGAAGACATTTCATTACAAGTAGCTTGCCTCGGTGGGTGAGTGGATATCGTGTCGGTCTACTAACCCCAAGATTGCAGGTTCGCTCCTGGCCGTGGTAAGTGCTTTTTGAAAGGCGGCAAAAATACGATGTTGGCATGTCAAAGAACCCATTTGAATTCAGTAGGCCGATTCATAATGGCAAAATTAATCTCGGGAGTTTCCGCCAACACAAAGTTTCTCATTTCTCCACTAGAAAGCGCTATAGTGTTCAAGGAGCTTAGATATCTAACATCTAACCTCGTTGACTTTCATATTTAAGGAACAACGAAATTCGACATGCAAGCTACCCTCTGGGTGTCAAATAACAAAGCTTGCACCCGGCACCGAGGCCATACGATATTATTTTTTTTTTTTCATTACAAGTTATCTTATTTTCTTGAAATTGGTATCACTGATTCCAAGAATATAAACTAGTGGAGGTTTGCCAAAAAAGAAACACAAATAAAAATGGGGGGTCTTTTTCAAAGTTTAATTACAAAGATAACGTGCATTTTTAGGACTCGACATCTTCGCTCTTTTTCAACTTAATCGAGTCATTGTTGTTAAAAATTGATCTGCTGAATGTTGTATAGCAGAATCGTTTTGGTATCATTGATTGAAGCAAATATATTAGCTTTGTTTTACAATTTACGTTATTTTGATTGAAAAAAAAATATTGTGGGGGGCGCGACCCCTAATTTCAATTTAACAGCTTCATTCTGCTTTACAACATAGCTGCATTCCAGTATTTGTCTATATTTTAGTTTTTAAATGAAACTAATATCTGCATTCTAAGTGGACATTTTAACTGCCCAAGTCAAGATAAATATTGAAAAAAATGAAGTGAAAGAAAACGTAACTTTAAGTCGAGGTACACATTTAGAGTAAGGAGTCTTATTTTTCTACACCTAAAAACTGCATTTTCTTTAGATTTTAGTTCAATATTGTGCATTCACCGACCCGAGAGTATCCCCTACATTGTTTTAGTTCTGGAGTAGACTGTTTCAAAGCCAGATTAATGTTTGCTTTATCTGCTGCATCTATGCGTCAAAGTGACAGCTGCTGAAAAGCGTGCACACCGTTCATTAAAGTGAATATAAATGAGCTAAACAACAATAACACTAGTATAAAATTGGAGAAAAAAGTGGGAGTGAAGATTCAAGGAGAAAAAATTTCAACTCTTGAGATTTGCTGATGACATCGTCATCTTGGCCGACACGCCTGAGGATTTAAATGAGTTTTTGAATGGTATGGACTCCGTCTTGAGGAAAGAATACATGATGAAGATTAATAAAATTTAAAACAAAAATATTGGAATGCAGCCGAAATAAATCAGAAACCTCTATGGACATCAAATTGGCAGGTGAAAAGCTGAAGGAAATAGGAGACTTCTGTTACTTAGGAAGCAGAATAACCAGTGATGGACGAATCAAAGAGGATATAAAAAGTAGGTTGGCTCAGGCAAGGAAAGCATTTCTACAAAAAAGGAATCTGTTGACATGGAATATAGTTTTAGGTATTAGGAAGTCATTTTTGAAAGCCTTTGTCTGGAGCGTGGCGCTCTATGGAAGTGAAACTTGGACTATTGGTGCAGCAGAAAAGAGGAGAATTGAAGCGTTTGAAATGTGGTGTTGCAGGAGAATGATGAAGATCAGATGGGTAGATAGGGTGACAAACGAAGAGGTACTAAGACTAGTGGGAGAGGAGAGATGTTTCTGGCGACTGCTAATGAAGAGAAGAGATAGGTTGGTAGGACACATAATAAGACACCCAGGAATAGCAAACTTAGTTATGGAAGGAAGGGTTGAGGACAAGAACAGTAGGGGTAGACCAAGGTTAGAATATGTTAAGTTGATTGCCTCGGATGTAGGGTGTGGTAGCTATGTAGAGATGAAACGATTAGCTCAGGATAGGAAGGCATGGAGTGCTGCATCAAACCAGTCAAAAGACTGAAGACTCAAACAACAACAAACTATACATTTCTGGAAATTGGAGAGGACATACTTTCGAATGAGATAATAAAAAAAAAAACGAAAATTTTGTTGATAATGACTGATGAAGGGTCGATGAATACCTTATTGCTTTTCAGCTTCGACCGATTCAATGTATCGACAATACAATGAATCAATAATTCTTTCAATCGATCAACGCACGACCGATTAATCGTTATTTGTAGCAATTAATCGATTATCGATAACAGAAATTAATTATATATTCTAGTTAATATGAGGATCGTGCTTTAGACGTTTGGCTATTGTGGTGTAGCGTTGAGAAAGGAAGGCTTAAGTTATTCCTTAAACCAAAAACAATCCAAACCCTGTGGCAGATTGTAGACAATCCAGCTACTACGGTATGGCCTATATCAATCTTTCTTTTGTCATGTATACTTTTCCATCGATCCGCGGCGATACCCTTTCTCCCCGGGTTACGACCCTCGACCCCGCGAGCGCGTATTTCACCGCGACATCTGCACATTATACCGTGGCCTGTTTCTCCTCCTTCGTCCATATTTCTACCCATAAAACAGTCCTTTCTCTCTCTTTCGTTCCGTCCTGTCCCTTTTGAAATTCGAACAAGTCTTATTACAACTAGAGTACGCAGGCGCTGGAGAATGGCATGCGCCATCTCATATGCGCATTCGTTAAAAACGTGAGATCGAATATCAATAGTTGTCTTTGTTTCCACCGCGTGCGCCAGTGAGAGGGTGGGTGGCTGGGTGAACGGGGTAGGGGGTTGCCTGCCTGCCTGCTTGCGTATAATGTGAAATCGAAAACCGGGTGGGGCTTTTTGAATAAAAATAGATGGGCGTGGAGTTGTAAAAAAGAATAGAGGTAGGGGATGAATGAATACGATATCAGCCAATAAGATGGCGTGATATTAAAGTGATAGAGAGAAATCATTTTAATGGGCCAATCACTTTGCACAAGAGATGTAATTTTTAAATGTTTAAATTCAGGCGTGTAGTAAGAAGATTGATGGTCTTGCCACACACAATTACCGAGGGTGACATTTGCCTAACGGATCTTATCATCAATAACTCATTTCTAAGGAACTCATCACCATTACATTACAGCGAGAGAAACGATAATCCACGACATAAATCGTGTTCAAATAACTAACACATTGTCAAGCAGCGTCAACTTACCGCCACGATGTACGGCCATTGTCGTAGTTCATGGGGCAATCAAGGGGTTCGACTCTCAGCGTTGGCAGCGACCATCTGGGGAGTGTTTATCCCGGTTATCCCATTCTTCCTACTGGAAGAGATAATGGCTTCGACTCCCAGCGTTGGTAGCGACCATCTGGGGAGTGTTTATTCCGGTTACCCCATTCTTCCTACTCGAAGAGATAATAGCTTCGACTCCCAGCGTTGGTAGTGACCATCTGGGGAGTGTTTATTCCGGTTACCCCATTCTTCCTACTCGAAGAGATAATAGCTTCGACTCCCAGCGTTGGTAGTGACCATCTGGGGAGTGTTTATCACGGCTACCCCATTCTTCCTACTGGAAGAGATAATAGCTTCGATTCCAGGCGTTGGTAGCGACCATCTGGGGAGTGTTTATTCCGGTTACCCCATTCTTCCTACTCGAAGAGATAATAGCTTCGACTCCCAGCGTTGGTAGTGACCATCTGGGGAGTGTTTATCGCGGCTACCCCATTCTTCCTACTGGAAGAGATAATGGCTTCGACTCCCAGCGTTGGTAGTGACCATCTGGGGAGTGTTTATCGCGGCTACCCCATTCTTCCTACTCGAAGAGATAATAGCTTCGACTCCCAGCGTTGGTAGTGACCATCTGGGGAGTGTTTATCGCGGCTACCCCATTCTTCCTACTGGAAGAGATGATGGCTTCGACACCCGGCGTTGGTAGCGACCATCTGGGGAGTGTTTATCGCGGCTACCCCATTCTTCCTACTGGAAGAGATAATAGCTTCGATTCCAGGCGTTGGTAGCGACCATCTGGGGAGTGTTTATTCCGGTTACCCCATTCTTCCTACTCGAAGAGATAATAGCTTCGACTCCCAGCGTTGGTAGTGACCATCTGGGGAGTGTTTATCGCGGCTACCCCATTCTTCCTACTCGAAGAGATAATAGCTTCGACTCCCAGCGTTGGTAGTGACCGTCTGGGGAGTGTTTATCGCGGCTACCCCATTCTTCCTACTGGAAGAGATAATGGCTTCGACTCCCAGCGTTGGTAGTGACCATCTGGGGAGTGTTTATCGCGGCTACCCCATTCTTCCTACTCGAAGAGATAATAGCTTCGACTCCCAGCGTTGGTAGTGACCATCTGGGGAGTGTTTATCGCGGCTACCCCATTCTTCCTACTGGAAGAGATGATGGCTTCGACACCCGGCGTTGGTAGCGACCATCTGGGGAGTGTTTATCGCGGCTACCCCATTCTTCCTACTGGAAGAGATAATAGCTTCGATTCCAGGCGTTGGTAGCGACCATCTGGGGAGTGTTTATTCCGGTTACCCCATTCTTCCTACTCGAAGAGATAATAGCTTCGACTCCCAGCGTTGGTAGTGACCATCTGGGGAGTGTTTATCGCGGCTACCCCATTCTTCATACTGGAAGAGAAAATAGCTTCGATTCCAGGCGTAGGTAGCGACCATCTGGGGAGTGTTTATTCCGGTCACCCCATTCTTCCTACTCGAAGAGATAATAGCTTCGACTCCCAGCGTTGGTAGTGACCATCTGGGGAGTGTTTATCGCGGCTACCCCATTCTTCCTACTGGAAGAGATAATGGCTTCGACTCCCAGCGTTGGTAGTGACCATCTGGGGAGTGTTTATCGCGGCTACCCCATTTTTCCTACTGGAAGAGATGATGGCTTCGACTCCAGGCGTTGGTAGCGGCCATCTGGGGAGTTTTTATCCCGGCTACCCCATTCTTCCTACTGGAAGAACTAATTGCTACGATCCCCGGTGCTAAAAATCGGGCAAATTTAAGTGAATTCTTATGTAGGGAGAATTTCGTCTGAGTACTTTTGTTGTTATCAATATGCTTTATGAGTTTTGGGACATTATGGTCAACAGCACTATATATTTAGGTGTGTGTTGAACTTGTCCGCTGACATTTGTTTCTGTGAAGACTGTAGTTGTGCTAAGCACTCGGGAACTAAAATAAGGTACAATCTTAGCATTTGCCTGGAGGAATGCCTAAACCTCACGCAGGATAACCAATATCAGTGCCGGGATTCAAGCGGCCGATTTTTGGGCTCGCTAGATGCCCGTCTCAGGCTTGGTGAAAGATTTATTACGCAAGGCTATATTTCGGGGTAAGGTTATATGAATTTTCTTCTTTCAGATTATAGTAGATCCCAGCATTGGCACTGCTACACCGTAAGAAGGAGTTGAATACGTTTGCTCAAGTCACTTAATTTTCATCAGAACACCACGAGGCAGGCAGTTGGAGGCACGACCCGTGACGACTTCTCGGCCGCGCAAGCAGCACTTCATCAAAGATTCCCCAGCGTATTGAAGGCAAGCGAGCTCTTATCCTGATGATGTGAGCCTCACCAACTAATCAAAAGATAGTCCATCGCTGGCTAAATTGCGGTAATAGGCTCAATACTGCGTCAGCAAGATGGATACCTACTTACATAGCGATCGAAGCGCTGTTATACCCTTCGCCTTGACCCATAACTCCTGTTGGGTATGGGGGAGATTATCTGTGATTAGCGTGGTTACCATGGTAACAAGTGTTGGTCATCTACTTCAGTAGAGACATCTATATATTGCTATAAGAACATCTCACTTACTATTATTGAAAGTTAGTACGCCTATCTGTGATTAGCGTGGTTACCATGGTAACAAGGGTTGGTCATCTACTTCAGTAGAGACATCTATATGTTGCTATAAGAACATCCTACTTACTATTATTGAATGTTAGTACACCTATCTGTGATTAGCGTGGTTACCATGGCAACAAGGGTTGGTCATCTAGTTCAGTAGAGACATCTATATGTTGCTATAAGAACATCCTACTTACTATTATTGAAAGTTAGTACGCCTATCCGTGATTAGCGTGGTTACCACAGCAACAAGTGTGCAGTGGAGACATCTATATGTTGTTATAAGAACATCTTACTTACTATTATTGAAAGTTAGTACGCCTATCTGTGATTAGCGTGGTTACCATGGCAACAAGTGTTGGTCATATAGTTCAGTAGAGACATCTATATGTTACTATAAGAACATCTTACCTACTATTATTGAAAGTTAGTACACCTATCTGTGATTAGCGTGGTTACCATGGCAACAAGTGTTGGTCATCTAGTTCAGTAGAGACATCTATATGTTGCTATAAGAACATCTTTCTTACTATTATTGAAAGTTAGTACGCCTATCTGTGATTATCGTGGTTACCATGGCAACAAGTGTTGGTCATCTAGTTCAGTAGAGACATTTGTATGTTGCTATAAGAACATCTTACTTACTATTATTGAAAGTTAGTACACCTATCAGTGATTAGTGTGGTTACCATAGCAACAAGTGTGCAGTAGAGACATCTATATGTTGCTATAGGAACATCTTACTTACTATTATTGAAAGTTAGTACGCATATCTGTGCCGGGCTCCTCTCTGTTATCTTTCCTCCCGACCTCCCTTGATCAACTCTTGTCCTCTTCCGACCCCGACGGTAGTAGCGTATCCGAGGCGTGGGGAGTCTTCTACTTTCCGGCCTTAATTGGCCCTTGTCTCATCTTTTCCGATCCCTCATTCTTCGAGGTGATTCAGACCTGTTCTCTTCATATTTTCTGCCTTCTGCACAAGGCCCTTAAGGAGGCAGGGTGTATGTAGCCCCACCACTTAAGGTGCACCCTGGATAGTGCTACACCCTCAACGGCTCACGGCTGGTGAGTTCGGGAGTTGGTGACAGCGAGGGTTTCTTGAACTGGGTCCGGTTTTTCCCCTGTTTCCATTGCCTCTCAGACGGACTCTCTCCTCTTTCCCCTTTCCTATCTGCCTTTCATGGCTCTTCTTCCTTCCAAGTCCCTCAATCCTCATTCTTCGAGGGTTGAGGGCATTTCATTTCCCCCTGTCCTTTATTTGCCTTATTCTTTCTTTAGCATTTCTTCTTCTAGTCTGTAAGTCTGTAGTTAGTATTAGTAATAGGTTTCACTACATTCACATCTTTCATTATCACCCAAACCATCTCTCTCTCGGTCTCCTCAATCTGATGGTTGGTGGGTAGCATGACGGTCTTCATCCAACGACCTTCTATTTTGAGCCAACTGCTTGATTAGTTGATATGGACGTCGCCCTTTAATGCCATCGAGGACCTTGCTCTTGGTCGTAGTCTTCCCTACCAGTTCCCCTTCAAACAGTGTGCTGCACCATGATGAATGTCAGAGTAAGTGACCAATCCAACTATATCTTCTTTTCGTGATCATTTTCCCTAGACTGATTGTTTCTTCAACTCTCTTGAGGACTTCTTCATTTGTCCAGGGTATGCGTAACATTTGGCGCCAGCACCACATTTCAAATGCATTTATTCTTTTTGATGTGTAACATCTTTCCACTAGGTTGCTGGATATTTTTGTGGGAGTGATTTTGAAAAATGGGACGGAAGTGGATCGGAACGATCGAGGTGGCACGAGCTGGCAGTGGTGGATCGAACTGACGCACTGATAACTCGATCGATCGATCCAGCTGGCAGTGGTAAGAACCAGCTGGCAGTGGTAAGAGAAACAATGAGCGCGCGGTGTCGGAAATTGATACCATGACGTACTCTCGGCCATGAGGAATGTATATGACATACCGAACGGTAAACGCTCATGCGAACTCTGGTGTCAAGTAATTGCAACAAAGCACATGGTACATGTTCGAAGTCTTCGTATCAGTATTTAAATGGTAAAATGCCTTAATATCAAACATTGTAAGTAGTCGGCATTGCCGGTATTATGTTTCTGCACAATGGCTATTCAAATATTAACCCACATAACGGTAATGCAGTCATCAGTATAATTTAATCGTTGTGGTTATACGAGAATTGAGCAAGCCTTCATGAACTATTACTGAATACATTCTCTTTACTCACAAGAGGGCCTATTCATAAGGCATTTTAAACTCAATTTTACGCAGGAACATTAACGAAACAAGCAAAATATAAATGAAACTTAATTCCGTAATGCAGTATTATTGGAACGTGGAAATAAGTCACCATCTTCTGCACAATATTTGCGTAGTCGAAGTAGCCGTGGGCTTAGCGCCTATGACTGCGGAACTAGAGATCTCGGGTTCGAATCCCGGACGGGGTAGATATTTTTGCTACCAGATTATCATTTTAAACGATATTTATCATATCAATATGACTTTTTTTTTAACAGAATCCATATGAAATTACGTGTTTGTCTGTAAATCAAGAGGTCCTGTTTATAAGGAATTTAAGGTTATGAGCGGTGTCGCGTCTATTAATCTAGTTGATCCAAATCGTATTCTTTATTTAGGCTAGTGCTGGTGGAAGCTATAAATCATCTAATAAAATGAATTCCGTATTATAAACTACAATATCTGTAAAACACTCCCTTTTACAATATATTAATATTTGTGCCAATAATAGTATAAAATACCGGTGTATCAACAATTTCACGTGAGGTTTCTTCTATGTCAGATGCTACACATCATATGTGACTACTGTAAGGCTCGTAACTTTTTCTTATCAGCCTTTAATAGAGTCTAGCTTTCCAAACCAGAAGGGGCCGATAACCTAGATGTTATGCCCTTTAAAACAATAATTATCATCAACTCTTTAAGACCAGAGCTTTGGTATATTCCTTATATACACTTTATTTTGTACACATTGTTGTAATACTGTATATCCACACGAGGCTAAATGTCGCACGATTTAACAGCAGGATACAGCGAGCGGTAGATATAATGGAGGTGCCCGCGGGCTAGAGGAAGACTACAGCTTGCAGGTGTTCAGGCGATGTTATCTGCATAGGAACCAGGGTAGCAGCCGTGCAGGAATGTTTTTAACTTCTTACACATTTTCGTAAATATGGGATCCAACATTTAGAGAGCTTGTAATAAGAACTACCATTACTGTCGATTATTGTACTGTCTCCGCTGATAATCAAAATAATTCTCATACACTAGAGTTTCAAGATCATTTCAAAAGTGCCTTCGCACGCAATAGAATGTCTATATTCCTTTCGGCGTACATACAATCCCTGTAATCCATCACGTTTGGGACTGAGGGTTAGGTCGGAAAGCAAAAAAGGTCATATTATTAGAAAGTCTTTGCAGACGACTTAGTAATATGGGAAGAAAATGAAATATAAGTGCTAGAACAAGTCACTGTATGGAATCAAGAGATAGAGAAATATGGAATGAAAATAAGTGTGGAGAAGAGTAAGACTGTAGTGATTACAATGAACAAGAGAGAAGGAAGACAGAATATTGAAGTCAATGGAAATCCATTGGAAATGGTGAAAAGCTTTAAGTATTTGGGGAGCATACTCACAGAAGATGGTACAATAATGAAGAAATTAGAAAGAGAATCCACCAAGCTAATGGGTTTTACCACTGTGAGAGATGTTTAGTATGGAACCAGGAAGTCCCTGAGAAATGCAAGAAAGTTCTATTCTCAATGTATTACACACCAATTTTGACGTATGCAGTAGGGACTTGGTCCACAACAAAACGCGATGAAAGCCGAATCCAAGCAGCCGAGATGAAGTTCCTTAGCGGAATAATTGGAAAGACATGGAGGGATAAAATCAGAAATGTGAACATTAGGGGGGGACTGGGTTCCCAAAACTGCAAGACAAGATAGAAACCAGTAAGCTGAAGTGGTACGGACATATAATGAGAATGGAAGAATATAGAGCACCAAAAAGAATATTTATGGAGAAAATACCACGAAGAAGACCACGAGGAAGGCCCAGAAAGAGGTAGATAGATACGGTGAAGGAAAGCAAAGAGAAGAGGGGAGTAGAAGAAAAAGAAGTATTGAAAGAAGGAAAGGAATGGTTGTTTGAATGTAAGGACGAGGAATTGGAAGGAAGCGACTGTGGCCTATAGTTAGGGACCAACCCCGGCATTTGCCTGGAAGGAAGATGGGAAACAACAGAAAACCATCTTCAAGGTTGCCGGCGGGGGGATTCGAACCTCCTCGCCTCCGGATGTGAGCGACTGCCAGCAGTCATGCCGTAACGACCACGGCTAACTCACCCGGTAGGAAATGATTGATACTGCCCTATAGATAACTTTTAAAATACAACGCCTATCAATACAAAATGTCCTTGGAACACGACCTATAAGCCCGCGAAACGAAGATTCCTATTTCAACGCCGGTCGTGAAAGTCTACATTTTTACTTAAGAAGGTCTGTTGAATCGTTGGTTCATTTTTTAACCGTTCATTTAAGTGTTCATCAGTCAAATTGATTATATCTAATTCCTAAAACTAGTGTAACAATTTCTTTTGAGAAAACAGAAATGATGCCATCTTTTCGAGTTAACACGTTACTTTTTTTTTTCTTCAGTCGTTTACCTTCCAGGTTGGTGGAACCCACGGACTCAGCGAGGGAACTCACCACTACCGCCTCTACGGGCAGTGTCCTAGAGCTGGGAACATCTAATCGGAGTGGATACAACTGGTGAGGTGTGATTGGCACCTCGCCCAGGCGGCCTCACCTGCAAAGCGAACAGGGGCCTCACGAGGGAAGGTAATGGATGGGCAGGATGGATAGACAAGGAAGAGTGAAGGAGGCGGCCGTGGTCTTACAGTAGGTACTGTCCCCGTTATCCGGATAGTAGGCTGTCAGATATCCGCCCCCTCAATCGGATTGCCAATAATCAAACGCACCGGCACAGCTACATCAATGAAAATGGCACTGACAGATACTATCGAGATTAGAGCACAATAGTTAAGAAGAAAATTATTGTGGAACACACCAAAATATACGGGGGTTCATACTTACCTTTACTTACCTCTTAAATTTATCTCGGGGACTGGGTTGTCAACTGGATCACTTAAAGTATGCCCACACAATAACCTCCACCATGATATTTAAAATGAACCACAACGAAGACGAGAAACTTTAAACTGCACAATAATTTATTTCACATAAAGAATGAATTTAACAAAAATAAAACAACAAAATCCACGTGGCAATCAGAAGCCATCGACCACATAACCATGTCCTCCTGTCGGACTTGTATACTCTACATACAATGTTTCAGCTTTCTCAAGCTCAAAATAGCGTAAATAATAATGCACTTGGAATGGAAACGGGATTTGGGACGAGACACATATAGCAATTGTTTTGCGTGTTTATACACATCACATTTTATTTATAGCCACAAGGCTATTATGTAAACGTCCTTGGCCTCTATCATACAGTTGTCCGGGCCAGCTGCAATGCACCTGCATCGTCAAAGTGGACTCACCCCTCCGTTCAACCCTAGCATATGCGGGTTACATCAGAGCTTAGCTCTCCTTCAAAACACGTTAAATGTCCACATCTCAACTGAAATATTATCACGCAAATGTTTTAAATGCTCCATTCAAACACACCAGTGGATTACTCCAACAATCCCAAATCATATTTAATTGTCCAATCCACTTGCTTAATTAGCGTTGTTTAGAGTATAAAAACAAAACTCCTAATGTTTATAACAAAAGTTCATTAATTATTTATAACAATAATAAATTGTTAATAACAATGTCAAACGACAATTAAAATTTTATACACGCCTCTATTAATCCCTTTCATTTCATATTGTTTAACAAAGATATTTACATAATTATTTACAATATTAAATATTGTTTATATTATTTATACAAGAAATACATTAAACCACACGTTTATCCGGTTGATAATTACTCAAATCGTGATGATATAATCGACCAATGAAGGTTAGTTATATTTAAATGTCAAATTCAGGTTTAATAAGGTTTAATAATAATTATAATTATTTGTGACGGTAACCTCCATTCAAAATCTTCATCTCAAATTATTTAACACTCTTGTTAACTTTAACAGTATCTTCACATGAATAACTTTCAAAGAACCAGGACAATACATTCAGCGGAAAAATACTTCGCTCAAAACGCACAAAATTGCACAACAATAGGCCCAGAATTCATCATATATCTTCATATATATGGCATCAAAATCTTCCAAATTACATACAAAAACCTCCACTCATAAATTCAACAACTTCATTTATTACTGTGGAAACCTCCTTCATTATTCAAGGGCATTATTCATCAGCGACTTTTACACATCCACTGAACTAACGATTATACATCCATTGTTCCTCTTCAAAAATTCTTATATTCATCAATTGTATTAATGACTGTTATTATTTAACCTTCGTGGGTTTCATTCATGAATCGATATGAAGTAAAAATTTGCCAATCACAAATAAATTTAATAGCAAATACGATTAGACACTCCTCACTGGTCTATCAAAATTGAGATTAATATCATCAAAGTAACGCAGTATAAAAATACTATCTTCAATCAAAGTTCATCTAAACTGCATAAATAGTCGAATAGAATACAATTAGACTGTGGAATGCAAACATTATTGTTCCAATCTATAATTGAGAAAAATTCCTATCAAATGTTCATTACTATAGTGTATTCAATAAATCGTAATCAAAGTTCATATTTCATAAAATTGTCTATAATGCAATGATAAATGTCTATGTTGCAATCATGTTCATAAGACGACTAGTATTTCAAAGATCGTCGATAACGTATTAGATTTTAACGCTCTAAAATCATTTAATTATTCTTCTTTCTTGAGGATGACAGAAAATTGGTCAAAGTAATTTACTGAATAGAATTACTTTAAAAAAATTGACACGCTGTCTGAATTCAAATCTGCCATAGCAAATCATTAACTTTACAGTCAAATCGTGACTACAAAAATATGCAAATTAATGAAAGAATCTAAATTATCAGTCTCAACTGATCCAAAATTATTTAACTATGCCAATGACATAATAATGTCTCAAAATATCGAAGAAAAAGGCATAAATCATCGAAGTGTACTGAGTACAGAAATGTTAATCAAGAAAATGGGGCAAAAGATAGGACAAAAAATATGGGAAAATGGTTGCTCAGATATCGCTACATGACTCAAATAATACAAGAAACGTTCACGACTACCTTATCTGTTGATTGAAGTTCTAGAGGAAAGTTTTCAAAGAAAACTGCTGTTGGTTCCATTTCACCAGCGTGAAGATGTACTCCGACCTCGAACCTGGAATCAGCGTCCTCGGAGAATCGAACTGCTTCCTTCTCCGGAAATTGCACTGCTCCATGTATACGAAAGACATCCCTCTGGCAAAACTCTTCTTTATGAGCCGGGTCCACCCTGGCCTCTCTTGAAAGTTCCCTGAAGTTCCAGTCGTAATTCGCCATGAAGTTTATTGCAGTTATTTCCGCAGAAATATTCATAATCGTGGAGTATGATGATATTTCCACTGTCATTTGATATAATTCAGCGATGGATTCACGATGCATGAGTGTAGTTGGATGTTCACTACATGCTCGCTTTTGTAGAATGACGATTAACGAAGTTCCATGCTGTTACTTCACTCCATCGATATATGTCCCAATTGCATTAAAGCCTTAGCCTTCCATCTCAACTTCTGTTATAATCATTGAAAGCACTGCAAGATTATAATGTTCCATAGTAAAATGTATCGTTGTAACACCAAACGTATTCTCCAATATCACGGTTGTAACACGTGTCAGCCGTAGTGTATACTGTGGAAATTTAAAAGTGCCTCTCAGGTGGCGAGAAAATCACTTTTGTCTGCAGCCTTAAAATGCCAATATCTTTCAAAGTATAACTGTGAAATTGTTCAAATCTTCTACACACCTCAATGTTGTACTGCCCAATTGAATTATAATGAAGGCAGAAGTTAACTCTTTATATCTTATCTCGTAGAAACATTAATGTGAGCGTTACAACTTCACCTAGTTTCGAACAGCGTAAAATGGAACTGCTCCGTGTTCGTTCGATGCGCCGGGCTTTAACCACACGCTAAAGATGACTTGCTTCACTTATTCACTCGAAAATGACTATATAACATCTGAAATATATATGCGGTATCTGCGGTATGAGAGATATGAGAGCTCCTCTCTCCTGTGCACGACCTTTTATCAACTTCTTAAGGGGCGTATCCATCCCTTCCATAGCCTGTTGCTCCGTCATTGCTAGAAGTTTTAACTTTGGCTATACTTGACGGATTCTCAAATTTCAAAAACTCAAAATTAATTTCTTCAAAATTCCAAATCAATGCCATAACTGAAAATAGATTTCCACAATTCTGCATGCCAAAAGCAATCAAATATCGTAGTTTCAGCAATCTCCGTCTTCCTTCCAAACTATCGTTCATTGGTTCGAGTCTCTCCTCCAATAGCGTAACTTCTTCCTTAGCACAATACCTTGTTTCCTGCGACTGCGTCGTAAATCTAAGATCTTTCTCGAACAAAATCATGACGTCACCAAGAATCTCAGCTCAACCAGCCTACTTGCATGAAGTCTGCGTCATCCGTGCCTACGTCATGAATATACACGTCACAACTATGACAGCCATAACTTTATTCATATATGCCAATACAGCCATCGTGGTCTCAATATAATTCAATTTACGGGGGCAGTACCATCCCGGCATTTGCCCGAAGACGAAGTGGGAAACCACGGAAAACCACTTCGAGGATGGCTGAGGTGGGAATCGTACCCCCTCTACTCATTTGGAACACCCGAGGCTGAGTAGACCCCGTTCCAGTCCTCATACCACTTTTCAAATTTCGTGGCAGAGCCGGGAATCGAACCCAGGACCTCCGGGGCGGCAGCTAACCATGCTGACCGCTACGCTACGGAGGCGACTTCAATAGATAGTAGAGCATTAAAATTGTGGGGAGCACAATAGATTTCTTCGTTCACTTACAAAAACAAAAGTATTTGTGCATAAAGGGTGTGTTAGTTTGTAGGTTATGTAAATACTTGTTTCCCGCCAAATGTAATTGGGCACAATTCGTGTTGACCGACTGAAAATATTTCTTTATTATTTGTATAAAATCATAAAAAACAAGAAGTTCCGTGACAAACTAAAGAGCCTACTTTTCTCAAAATATAAGATTCATTCCAATGATTAATCTATATGACCTAATTAAAATAATGACGAAATTGAGTTGGTAATATTGAAATTTCTAATTAGTTCGAAATACACACATCAAAAAAAGTTTTGCATCACCTCGGTTCCCAGATCTCCGGCATATAGACGTTGACTGTGTATATTGTATCAAAGATACAGTCCCTTTGACTGTTCATAGATGTCACTAAAACTGCTCAAAGATGTAAACAACCATGCATGAGCAGGGCCTATTAGACGGAGGGGGTACGACAGCCGATCAGTTCCAGTCATTCCACCAGGACGAAGGTACGCTGCTCATGTTGTCTGTAGTTCTACCATGCCTAGAAGGTCAATACCGCAGTTCGATCGCGTCCGCATTGTTACTTTGTGTCAAGAAGGGCTCTCAACAAGGGAAGTTTCCAGGCGTCTCAGAGTGAACCAAAGCGATGTTGTTCGGACATGGAGGAGGTACAGAGATACAGGAACTGTCGATGACAGGCCTCGCTCAGGCCGCCCAAGGGCTACTACTGTAGTGGATGACCGCTACTTACGGATTGCCGCTCGGAGGAACCCTGACAGCAATGCCACCATGTTGAATAATGCGTTTCGTTCAGCCACAGGACGTCGTGTTTCAACTCAAACTGTGCGCAATAGGCTGCATGATGCGCAACTTCACTCCCGACGTCCATGGCGAGGTCCAGCTTTGCAACCCCGGCACCATGCAGCGCGGTACAGATGGGCCCAACAACATGCTGAATGGACCCCACAGAATTGGCATCACGTTCTCTTCACCGATGAGTGTCGCATATGCCTTCAACCAGACAATCGTCGGAGACGTGTTTGGAGGCACCCTGGTCAGGCTGAACGTCTTAGACACACTGTCCAGCGAGTGCAGCAAGGTGGTGGTTCCCTGATGTTTTGGGGTGGCATTATGTGGGGCCGACGTACGCCACTGGTGGTCATGGAAGGCTCCGAAACGGCTTTACGATACCTGAATGACATCCTCCGACCCATAGTGCACCCATATCGGCAGAATATTGGAGAGGCATTTGTCTTCATGGACGACAATTCTCGACCTCATCGTGCACATCTTGTGAATGCGTTCCTTCAAGATAACGACATCGCTCGACTACAGTGGCCAGCATGTTCGCCAGACATGAACCCTATCGAACATGCCTGGGATATGTTGAAAAGGGCTGTTTATGGACGTCTTGACCCACCAACCACTCTGAGAGATTTACGCCGAATTGTCGTTGAGGAGTGGGACAATTTGGACCAACAGTGTCTTGATGAACTTGTGGATAGTATGCCACGACGAATACAGGCATGCATCAATGCAAGAGGACGTGCTACTGGGTATTAGAGGTAGTGGTGTGTACTGCAATCTGGACCACAAATGCTGAAAGTCTAGCTGTATGATGGTACAACATGCAATGTGTGGGTCTCATGAGCAATAAAACGAGCTGAAATGTTGTTTGTGTTGATCTCTATTCCCTTTGTATTTAAAGGTTCCGGAACTCTTGGAACCGAGGTGATGCAAAACTTTTTTTGATGTGTGTATAACTGGCATAATGTAGCCTAATAGAGCACCACAGTTGGCGGCCCTGGTGACTGAATATATTCTTAGTTCCATCTCTTAAGGTACAGAATTTTAAAAAATGGTTGAAAGTCAATGGATAGCATGGACGTTGCATGTAGTTAGACATTAGACCTATCAGCGCGCGTAAAATCATGTTGGCAACAATGTCATGATGTGTTGGTCAGAAATAATCTGAACTATTATGATGTGTTGTTGTGCCAATTTTGGATGAAATCTATTTATTTGTATAGAAGTTACATGTATTTTAAAATTGGACCAATCAGCCGGCTTAGAATCATGTTGGAAGCACTGACTATACGTGTGCAACGTTTAGAGCCATTGGCTTGAATACTTTCTGATAGATCGATATTAGGGTAAAAAAGAGGCAGAATTTATTAAAAGTTGGCAGCCCTGGTTGCTCTTAGGAATACGCATAGTAATTTCTGTTATAGTACGCATAGCACATACGAAATTTGGTTGAAATCCAATTAATAGACTGGTATAGAAGTTACATGTATTTACAATTGGTCCGATCAGCAGGCTTAGAATCATGTTGGTAGTACTGAGGTCCATTAGTTACTCCAAATTAATATAGATTGTCAGGTAATATATGTGTGCATAGTTTAAAGCTGTCGGCTTGCATACTTTCTGATATAATTGTATTTGGATAAAACACAATAGAGAGTGCATTTTTTAATAGTTAGCAGCCCTGATGGCTCTTAAGATTACGCTCAGTCATATCTATCTACATATAGTACATACGAAATTTGGTTGAAATCCTATTGATAGTGTAGAAGTTACATGCATTTAAAAATTGGACCTATCAGCAGGCTTGGAATCATTTTGGCAACACTGTCATGTATGTCCTCCTGAAAATTCAACAGAAATATTATTATCTATATGTGAGTCAATTTTGGTATAGCTCCCATGCATACCTTCCAAGATATACAACATGGAGCTGAAATTTCAATTGCAATTTTTCAGCAGTTGGTTGCACTGACATCATTTTCAAATACGGCATTGAGTTATTCAGATAGAGATCTTTACTCATACCAAATTTGGGTTCGATTGCTACCGCCGTTTAGGAGTTGATAGGGGGACACACACACACACACACACAGCCAGACAGACAGACACCCATTTTCCCGGATCGATCTCATGTCTAATAAATTTGGGACTTCCCGTCCTGCTCTTGTGTATCGCTAAATGCTAGTCAAGTGGTGGTGACAAATCACTCTGCGCAAGCAAAGCTCCGTCCTATAGGTTATCCGCATCCGCCCCGCATCGGCACGACTGTTATCCGCATTCACACGTTTCTTATCCGAATCTACTGGCATCACAATAATATGTTTAATTAGATAAAGCATAAATAATTACTAAAGCAACACCTTTAGACATTGAGGAAAGTCGTTCCCCCAGGCTTTGTAAGTCATGTGCTATGTTTAAAATAAATGAATCAGTGTTTTTTGTAAGGGCGTAGGTGAACGAAAGTAAATTGTTGGGAAACTAAATAAAACTTCCCCAACGGCTCAATTTTTAATTTAATTTTTATTTTTAGGTATTTTGTGACTGACATGCTTTTAGGGAACATGTTTCACTCTCAAAAATAATTTAAAATTTTTTTGTCCGGAAGATATGCGCAAAAGAAAATCGTGCAATTACGCCCTTTAAAAAAATCGAATAATTACACACAAAAATATTCATTAAATTGTTCGAAAATGCAATCTATTTGCTAGAGACAGATATTTACACAAATATATGGCAAAGATGGACACAAAATATAATGGATCATTGTTAAATATCAGTTTATTTATTTTTTATTTATTTAATAATTATTAGATACAACCATGATAGGTCATTTTACACTAATATTTTAACAATTTCAAATAATATTAACAAAAATAACAACAATAACAGGTAACAATTGGCAGTGATGGCAGCAAGGGACAAATCTCGGGAAAGACGTAGGGAATGATTGGGGTAGTGGGCGATTAGGAGGGTGAGAGGGTAGGAATAGAGGATGAAAGGGATCTTGTAATGTTATGTTTGAATGTTCTATAGGGAGAGAATATGTCAATATTTGGAAGGGAGTTACTAAGGGTAGGTAGACAGTGGAAGATAGAGCGCTTCTGTACTTCAAGATGTGGGCGAGGTATGTGGTGTAAATGGTGCTGACGTGTTGAACGGGAGGGAACATGGAGTGGGAAGAAGCTTAAGAGCATGTTACATTTTGTGTAACCATTCATAATCTTATGTAAGATACACAGGTCAGTAAATTGTAAGCGGCTTCTCAGGTCGAGTACATTGAGCTGATTTAGAGTGTCGGATTTGGCAAACTGCCTTAGTGAAGGATTGCGAGCTTTGACTATTGATATGATAGGATCGGACCTAAATTGGAATACATTTACAATACTAAGAAATTAGTGCAAATCTAAAGCACATACATTGTGTTCAGATAGAATGGATTTGCTACACACAAAAAGTGCAACAAATCTGAAGCACAGGGAAATATTTACGACATAAGAAAGTCATTGTTGGTTGGTTCCTTACTTTGGGGGCGGCGACAACGCGGTCATGTAGTCCCGTGTACTTTGGGTGTGACGCACGTCCGCCCTTTCAAAAAATCTCAATATTTATGAACATGAGTTTTATACGGAAAGAACCCTTGCAAAGGAAACGGATGGCTCAATCCAAAAGGAAAACAAAGCGCTAAAAAAGTGAAAATGTCATAAATTGTCGATTACGCCCTTTCAAAAAACACCAATTCAAATATTCTACAGGTTAAATTGCAACCCTTTCCTGTTCGGAGTGTAAATTATGCTTAATGACATAATTTGAATGAGATTAGCTTAAATCATCATTTTTGTCATGAAAAAAAAATATATATACGAGCCTTACAGTAGTCGCATATGATGTGTAACATGTGACATGTTATCCTACTATGTGTGTCCCGGGAGCGCAAATCCCTTGTTGACAGTGAACTCTGTTGGTCATTGAAATAACTACTTGTAAAACTCCACTGCCAAATCCTGACCGTAATGAATCCTAATTGTTATTTGCCGTGGCGGAAGGAATCCACTGCCTACTTGATGTGAGCTGCGCTCTATACCGGCCAGTTAGTGAACCCATGCCAGCGATGTTATTGAAAATGGCCTCGATTTGCCGATCAGTGCACTGCCAAGTATAGAGGCGATTAAAATTTAGGTGTGCGGAAGGTATATTAAATGTGTTTCTCCCAGTGATATGTTTAGACCAACGAAGTTTCGATTATTGTTAGTAGTCGGTATCAATATACTGAATTCCTACGTTGTTTGGAATGTTTCTTGATGCGATATAGATTCCACATAGGCACATGGCCGACAGAACATCGAGTGCTTACATTAAATAAGAACAAGTAGTTCCGTGAAGAACTATACAGCCTATTTTCATATATCCTACTTATGTTAATTGCCTCTATCAACATACAAAATTTCAGTTTGATTGCTGTAATAGATTCGTAGATTATGAGTACCGTATAAATATTTCGGATGGTCGCCATGTTGAATTGTTAAATGTAAAGGCCATAGAGTCATGTACCATTGAAGGAAAATTATTGCGTAGGTTCATTATTCAAACTTTCACTTCGATCGCTTGATTACGACACAAGAAATAAAAAACTTAATTTTAAAATTCGCACAGCCGCCATCTTGAGGATATATAAACAATTGAACTAAATTAGATACCAGTGCATTACAATGTGTATAAACATTTCCTGTACCAGATTTCATTGCGTTTGGAACATTAAATCGCGAGGAAGGTCTATTTAAAATTTTCAAATTCGCTTGGCCGCCATGCTCGTTTTGTAGTTAACCACTTTTTGAAAGTCTTATAGGTGAACTTCCAATAGTGCCCTCTATCTCCGTATAAAATTTCAGGGTGATACAGATAATAGTTTCAGAGATATAGAATGCCGGTGAAATATTTCGCTCATCCGCCATCTTGTAGTTATATAAACAATTGAACCAAGGTAGATGTCGGTGCATTACAATGTGTATAAACATATACTGTACCGAGTTTTATTGAGTTTGGTTGGTTAAATCGCGAGAAACGTCTATTTAAAAAACGCAAATTCGCGTGGCCGCCATGTTGGTTTTGTAATTACCAGTTTTTCAAAAGTCACATAGGTGAACTTCTAGTAGTTCCCTTTATCACCGTAATAAATTCCAGTGTGATATCGGGGATAGTTTCGGAGATATTGAATGCTGGTGAAATATTTCGCACAACTGCCATGTTGGATTGGTGAGACGTCGAGGTCGCCCGGAATAGTACTATGAACTTACCGAGTTTCATTGAAATCGCTCCATCCGTTTGAAAGTTATTAGGGGGACACACACACACACACACACACACACACGCACACACACACGGACAAAAGGTGATCTCATAAGCCTATTTTTTCAAAATTGAAAATAGGCTAATAAAGCAAAAGGTATGAAGATTTAATAAATCGTAATTGTTTTCTGCAAATATGATAAAATTAATATTTTCACACCAAAGAACTATAACTTGAAGGTGATTTATTGTAGGAATATCTTAAATGGGGTCTCCAAACCTTTAACTAAACTGTATGCGATATACATTCCCCATAGCCACGTGGCCTATAGTACGTCGTTGTACCGATCTCCGCCATCACGCGCGCTCCTTGTTTCTGTCCCATGCACTTCCGTCCCATCCACTTCCGTCCCTTTTCCAAACTCACTCCCACGAAAATGTCCAGCTACCGAGTGGAAAGATGTTACACATAAAAAAAAATTAACGAAAAAATATGACATATCATAAATATCCGGGTCCTAGTAATGATATTCAACAAGTTCGGATTGGATTCTAAAAACTATCCGCGACTTTACTCCAAACTTGATCCGCAGAGCCATGCAAACTATATCCAGATCCTATACTTATAGGGAAGGCCTTCGCCGTAGCAACTCCCTACTGTGTTCCAAACAGCGGTCTGGAGTTGAATCCCCGGAATTCAAGTGAGC
This sequence comes from Meconema thalassinum, assembly GCA_946902985.2. Taxonomy (NCBI): domain Eukaryota; kingdom Metazoa; phylum Arthropoda; class Insecta; order Orthoptera; family Tettigoniidae; genus Meconema; species Meconema thalassinum. The sequence goes on along the minus strand of OX336399.1, from coordinate 11,662,770 downwards.
TGCCTTCATGCGCAGAGACCCATCCTATTCGGTGTATGAGGAGAGGTTACTAGTTTTTCGGTGTATGTAGTCCAATCCATCTCCCAGTACAACCTACCAGCACGTCCTGGAATCTGAGACGCACAATCATCCATCACCGCGTCATGAGAACCTCGATCCTCTGATCGCCATTAATAGCCAGAGCATATTTCTACAAAGAAGACATCACGAAAGACTGCATAGCACATCATTCGAGGAGACAGTTAATACGTGACCCGGTGGATCCAAAGCACCGAGAGGGTACGAATCAGAAATAGGAATTTTTATGACTTCATAGAGCAGAGCTTTTTTCATGATCGTTAACGTTATTATGGACTGTTAAGCCTTTTAGGCTGTTGCTCACTTCAGACAGAAAAAGGTGGACGAGGCAGGAATTTGTCCTCCATGCAAGGGGCACAAGTATAGAGTGACTCAAAGTATGATGATGATGATAATTGTTTTAAGGGGCCTAACATCTAGGTTATCGGCTCCTAATGAACTGGGTGACAGCGAAAATGACAATGAAATGTAAACCAGAACGAAAATTCAGTGAGACGGAAAATACTTACAAAATGGAATTTCGAAGGAAAATACTTACAAAATGGATCTCAGATTGAAATGGCTCACAAAATGTAGTTTAGGTTCAAAATACTTACAAAATGCAATTGAAATTCAAATTAGGCGGCTTCGGTGGCGTAGTTGGTAGCCTGCTGAGCTGCTATGCCCAAGATAGTGGGTTCAAATCCGGCCGAAGCCGTCGGACTTTTTAAGAGCGTTAAAAATCCCTCAGTATGCCTTCCTTCGGAGGAGAAGTAAAGCCGGCGGTCCCATGTCATAGATTTATGGCATGTTAAAGAACCATTCACTAATTACACCTGTGTGAAGCTAAATTGTATAGGTTAGGAATGTAAACAACGCTCTTACGTTTCTACGTTCGTTGCCAAGAGCCTACTGCAGTGGCATCTAGTAGCTAAGTTCTGAACTATGCCTAGTAGTCGTTGACTGTGGCGTTTGGCGGCAAAAGTAGCAACTAGTTGAAAATTGATCGTCTGCAGTGCTTACTTGAATTAAAACAGATACACACACTAATACAGTCATCACAATTAACACCGGTTATCAGACAGATTCTACACACACCCAAAGTACACGGGGCTACATGACCGCGTTGTCGCAGCCCCTAAACTTAAGAACCAACCAACCAACGAAATTCAAAATACTTGCAGAATGCAATTGAAATTCAAAATACTCACAAAATGTCGTTGAGATTCAAAATTCTCATAAAATGTTATTTAGAGACACGGAGGGGGGGAGGGGGGGGGGGAGCCAATTCATAAAAACAGGGCGGGAATCTTAAAGAGGAAAGGAACTACAATGAAAAGAAAAAAGAAGGCTGATCCCTAGAAGAATGGGGGATCAGGAAAGAATGAGAAAAGGGCCAATTAAGGTGGGAAAGGAAGAGACTCCCTAGGCCTCGGATACCCTAATACCGTCGGGGTCAGAAGAGAACAAAAGTTGACCAAGAGAGGTCGACAGGAAAGAAGACAGAGAAGGAGCCCGGCACATGTAAGTGGAAGCAATGCCGAACTCAGCTGGGGTCCCGTGGTCGCCAACCCACGTCCCACTACATGTGAACCCCTGAGGGGGCGTTACAAGTAACCCCGTTACTAGTACCAGTTATTTATCGCAGCTTAAATGAGTTTATGTTCGACCCTCACTATTATGTGTCAGAAAACTGTATCATAATGATGGTCATTATAACACTGTTTTTCATTACGATACAGTTTCTCCAGCCAATCAGAGCTCGTTCATTGACCAATTAGGTAACGATACCTTCGCGCATGCACTCAAAATCCAACATGTCGGACATAAACACAACATCGAACTATAATAAATTACCGACATGGAATACGCACCGTCCATATGTTCACGTAAATAAACTGGCGAATATGAGACAAGAAATAGCACTGTACCTTAATATCACCAACACTAATTTCTACACAGCGCATTGCCTTCAAACGACTACGGTGACAATATTACTGAGGGGCGGCAGATGTAAACAGATGGCCTGTATATGGCATTGCAAGCACACAGAGCGCATGCGTCGGTCGTTCAGAGATCTTGAAAGGCAGAGATATACCCAGCGCTCGCACTGCGATCACAAAATTCAAGTGGCTGACTCTCAACAGATATTTATGAATATTTATGTTAAAACATATAATAAAGTTATAATTATTGTCGAACATAAACAGTCGTATGCAACTCGCCTATAATGGTAATTAAGACACTCGTATGGAAATTATAAAACTCGCATACGCTCGTTTTATAAAAATACTCGTGTCTTAATTATAGCCATTATACGCTCGTTGCATAATGTACTAAACCGCTAGCTTGCAATTGTTGGGCGCCAGGCTCAGGAACTCCACCCCAACTAATATTAGAAATTGTGCTAATCTGAAGATCTTCTTGCCGAAGTTACTTCTCAAATAAAAACATTAAGTTCCGCGACGAACTTAAGAGCCTACTTTTCTTAAAATTGAAGATTCATGCTAATTATTAATCTATAAGAATCTATCTAGAATAATTATGAAATGAAGTTGGTATTACCTAAATTTTTAATTAGTTCGAAATATACCTGACATAGTCTAGCCTAATAGAGCACTACAGTTGACAGCCCTGGTGATTGAATCTATTCTCAGTTCCATCTCCTAAGGTATAGAATGCACATACAAAATTTGGATGAAGTCCAATGGATAGCATGGACGTTAGATGCAGTCAGACATTGGACTATCAGGGCGCGTAAAGTCAATGTCATGCATGTGTTGCTCAGAATTAATCTGAAATATTATGATCTATTGTTGTGCCAATTTTGGATGAAATCCATTCGTTAGCATAGAAGGTACATGTATTTAAAAATTTGACTTATCAGCAGGCTTACAGTCATGTTGCCAGCACTGACGTATATTAGTTACTCCAAATCAATCTAGAATGTCAGGTACTATTCGTGTGCAATATTTAGAACTGTTGGCTTGCATACTTTCTGATAACTTTATATTAGGGTAAAGAAAATAGATACATCATTTATTAACCGTTGGAAGGCCTGGCTGCTCTAATGAATAAGGACAGTCATATTTGTTATGGTACACATAGTACATACGAACGTTGATTGAAATCCAGTTGATAGTGTAGAAGTTACATGCATTTAAAATTGGACATATCAGCAGGCTTAGATCATTTTGGCAACACTGTCATGTATGGCCTCCTGGAAATTTAAGTATAATATTATTAACTACATGTATGCCAATTTAGGAATAGCTCCCATGCATACATTCCAAGATATCCAACATGGAGCTCAAGTTTCAATTGACATTTTACAGCAGGTGGTAGCACTGACATAATTTCCAAACATGGCCTTGAGATATTCAGGTATAAATTCCATTTTTTCAGTGTTTTCCACTCTAACTTTTTGAGTGTCTTTTCTATCTTTTGTCAGCATTTTCAATCTCCGTTAATATTCACTATGGTTTCCGTCTCATTATCATTTTCGCTATCATCCAGACCATTAGGGTCCGATAACTTAGATGTTAGGCCCCTTAAAACAACAACAATTATCATCATCTTATAAATTAATTCAAAAACATTTTGCTCATCCCGTGTTGCAATGCTGGGTCATATTAAAAATTCTTTCAGAAAAAGGTATTAGGTGATGTTTAGAGGACTACTGACCATTTTCAACGGTTTAAGTCTACTCTCGATTTTTGCAAAAAATGAAAGTAGACTTATGAGATTAATACCGGGCGAAAAATTGTGTGTCTGTCTGTGTGTGAGTCTGTGTGTATACTCTGAATGTCTGTCCCCCCCCCCCCTTATCAATTCGAACACGGTGAAACCAAATTGAACAAAATTTAATACAAAGGTAGCACTAGCAAAGGGCACCTCAGTGTCATGTTTTATATCGCCGCCATCTTGACGGAAACGTAATGGAGGTCACCCAAATGTTAAAAGCTTAAATCAAATTATGACCAACCTAATCATATGATATCTAATAAATTTTTCAACATCATACCTTTATGTGGGAAGCATCTTTTGATCAAACGACAAGGTCATCATCCCGATAGTTTGCAGATAGCGGCCATGCATGTGTCCAAATCGTTTTCCCCTATCAATTCAAACACGGTAAAACCGAATTGAACGAAATTTGGTACAGAGGTAGCACTAGCAAAGGGCACCTCAGGGTCGTGTTTTATATCGCCGCCATCTTGACGGAAACGGAATGGAGGTCACCCAAATGTTAATAGTTTAAATCAAATTACGACCAACCTAATTATTTGACCTCTACGAAATTTTGCAACAACATACCTTTTTGTGGAAAGCATCTTTTGACTTAACTACAAGGTTATCAGCCCAATAGTTTGCAGATAGCGGCCATGTATGTGTGCAAATCGATTCACCATATCAATTCAAACGGTGAAACCGAATAGAATGAAATTTTGTACAGAGGTAGCACTAGCAAAGGGCACATCATATTCATGTTTAATATCCGTATAACACGTTGTATTTCAACAAGCTATCATAACCAACATTCAATTATACTCCTTGAGAGTTATAACAATACCCATGCATTTAGGAGAAAGTAGGTTATATGTTCTTTACTGAACAACTTGTTTTGATTCTGTGCCCCTGAAGCAAGATATGATTTTCTCTCTAAAAAAAAAATCTATTTTCCCACCCCTTTGTTCAATGGTTGGTGCAAAATACCAGTTGCAAAACTCGTTTAGTCCACTTGTGTATAAGAATCATTTTCACGAGAAACGTTTCTCTGGACTTTGCCTCGCGCATCTTTTGTGTTTGTTGTTTTCTACTTTTAGCTTTGTGTTTCTTGTTTTTTGTTTTCTGCTTTTGCTTTTGTTTTTGAAATTTTCTTTTTGCTTCAAGTTTTTTGTTCTTGGTTTTATGTTTGTTATCTGGAAAATCTCACGTCCATATTTGAAAATGATGTCAGTGCTACAAACTGCTGAAAAAAACCACTAGAAATTTGAGCTCCATGTTGGATATCAAGCAAGGTATGCATGGGAGCTATTCCAAAATTGGCACACATGTAGATAATACTATTTCAGTTTAATTTCCAGGAGGCCATACATGACAGTGTTGCCAAAATAATTTTAAGCCTTCTGATAAATCCAATGTTTAAATGCATATAACTTCTACACTATCAATTGGATTACAACCAAATTTTGTATGTAATATCAGTACATAAATAGATATGACTGAGCGTATTCTTAAGAGCCATCAGGGCTGCCAACTGTTAATAATTGCTCTCTCTCTATTTTTTAAAATCAAAATACCAATATATCAGAAAGTATGCTAGCCAACAGCTTTAAACTATGCACACGTATATTCTGACATTTTAGATTAATTTGGAGTAACTTATATACGTCAGTTCTACCAACATGATTATAAGCGTGCTGATAGTACCAATTTTTAAATACATGTAACTTCTATACTATCAGTTGGATTTCAACCAAATTTCGTATGTGCTATGCGTACCATAACAGATATAACTATAAGTATTGTTAAGAGCAATCAGGGCTGCCAACTGTTAATAAATGCTGTCTATATTTTTTTACCCTAATATCGATATATCAGAAAGTATGCAAGCAAACAGCTCTATACTTTGCACACGTATAGCACCTGACATTCTAGATTAATTTGGAGTAATTAATACAAGGCGGTGCTGCCAACATGATTCTATGCCTGCTGATATGTCCAATTTTAAAATACCTGTAACTTATATACTAACAAATGGATTTCATCCAAAATTGGCACAACAAGATATCATAATATTTCAGATTATTTCTGACCAGCACACGCATGGTATTGTTGGCAACATGCTTTTACGCGTGCTGATAGATCCAGTGTCTAAATGCATGTAACGTCCATTGGACTTCAACCAAATTTTGTATTCTGTTCCTTAAGAGATGGAACTAAGAATATATTCAGTCACCAGGACTGCCAACTGAAGTTCTCTATTAGGCTACATTATATCAGGTATATTTTGAACTAATTAGATATTTCGATATTACCAACTTAATTTCGTAATTATTCTAGATAGGCTCATATACTGTAGAACAATCATTGGCATGAAAAGTAGGCTGTATAGTTCTTCACGTAACTTCTTGTTCTTTATGAAACAGTTTCTCCCACCAATCAGAGCTCAAGAAACAGTTGTGTGACCAATTAGGTAACGATATCTTCGCGCATGCGCTCAAAATCCATTGCCAAGCACACAGAGCGCATGCGTTGGTCGGTCAGAGAGCTTGGAAAACAGAGATATTCTACCCAGCGCTGCACTCCCATCACAAAATTCTAGTGACTGAATCTCAACAGATATTTATGAATATTAAACATATAATAAATTTATAATTATCGTCGAACATAAACAGTCGTATGCAACTCGCCTATAATGGTAATTAAGACACTCGTATGGAAATTATAAACCTCGCTTATAAACATAATTATTGCCATTATACACTCGTTGCATAATGTACTACTACGACATGATCCGTATTCACAAGTGGATTAAACAAGTTTTGCAACTGGACGACTCATATAAACTTATGATCTGACGATGTTTTTGAGGTCTGAGAGATGTGAAAAGCGAAGAAACTGTTCTAAGTACTGTAAATCATGCCTGTGTGAATTACGAAATATAGGCTTCATTACACACTTTGAAAGAAACTGAAGGTATACATCTTTCCTCGTTTACCCTTAACATATCACGTGGTCGTGTGTGAATAACCCGCAGGTAAATTCTTAATAACCTATGAATGAATGAGTCGGAAATTTGCATTAATAGGCTATACAGTGTGCACAAAAAGTGTTTTGCTGCTAGATATCCTGTTACAAGAAGCGGATGTCTCCTCAACGCATGGATCAGTGACTCCAATGTGGTAATTGAGCGCACTTCCTCGCTGGGAGCTGACATCTGCCCTGCCTGACCCTGCTAGAGCTCATCTCACTGGCGCCCGGGGGTGTCCCTCTACTTATTATTATTATTATTATTATTATTATTATTATTAGGGACTGGATTTTCAGCCTACTTTTCTCATTTTGTAAAAATGAGGAAAAAGTAGACTTATGAGATTGATCCGGGCAAATGTCTGTCTGTCTGTCTATGTGTGTGTCTCCCCCTATCGACTCCTAAACGACTGAAGCCATTAAAACCAAATTTGGTATGAGTAAAGATCTATGCCTGAATATCTCACGGCCATATTTGAAAATGACGCCAGTACTACCAACTGCTGAAAATTCACAATTGAAAATTGAGGTATATGTTGGATAACACGGAAGATATGCATGGGAATTGTTTCAAAATTAACACACATATAGATAATATTACATCAGACTAATTTACAGGAGCACACACATGAGAGTGTTGCCAACATGATTCTATGCCCGCTGATAAGTCCAATCTTTAAATGCATGTAACTTCCATAGTCTACTATCTATTGGATTTCAACCAAATTTGGTATGTGATTTGCACACCGGAGCAGATATTAATATGCATTGTTCTAGAGTCAACAGGGCTTCCAACTGTTGAGAAATGCACTCTATACACCTTTATCGTAATCTCAATGTGTCAGAAAGTATGCAGGCCAACAGCTCTAAACTTTGCATACAAATAGTACCTGCAATTGTAGGTTAATGTTCAGTGACCGATATACGAAGGTGCTGCCAACATGATTCTACGCGTGCTGATAGGTTTAATGTTGTATCACATGTAACTTCCATACTAATGAATGCAGTTCTTTCAAAATTGGCACATATATAGATCATAATATTTCAATTTATGAAGATATACGGAAAGAATTGCGAGTACAGAAACTAAATGACAAACTGGAGCAAAACAGATTGAGATAGTTTGGACATGTCAAACGAATGAATGACTAAAGGCTACCAAGACGAGCACTGGAACGACGGATGACAGGGAAGAGAGGACGAGGAAGACCAAGAATGTGTTGGATAAAAAAAACGGAACCTGGATTGGAACACCGTGTCGGAAGAGGAATGGTGGAACGACAGAACAAAGTGGAGAAGAACCATATTTGCCCCCACCCAGTGTCAGCTGGAAAAGGGGAAATGAAGATGAATGAATCATACAGATTCTGCACACACCCAAAGTACAGGGGGCTACATGACCACGTTGTCGCAGTCCCTAAACTGAGGAACCAACCAACCGAACAAAGAAATATAGTGAAAGAAATTACAAAATGAAAGAAAGAATTAAAGCATCAACATGCAAGTTCTGCGATGATATGCTGCTTGTTGTGTGATACAACATGTTTATTTTGAAACAGTCTGTATACCTACACGCATTACTTCATCAATGCTGGACCAGCAGTTTCTGCCACTAATTTATCATTCAGACTGTGCTTTCATTTATAATGTCATTACAGCCACAAAAAGAGAACATCACTACGTTCTATAATTATTATGAAATCAGATGTACGTAATGGCCGTGTCTTGACATTCAAATTTCTCACCGGACGAAGAAGTGGCCGCACTTTTTTGCTGTTCTATCCGTGCGTTGGAGTCTCCAGCTTCCCGCCTGCGCTGCGCTTAGTGCTTGCCACATCGTGGTCATTTGGGAATTCGTCTAATAACCTGTGCCATTGTGATGGCTGTAGAGTATTCGCAACTAAGGTAGGAGGCAGCCATAGTCTTGCGTTCGTATTCATCCCGGCATTTTCGTGGACTTGTAGGATGGCTGAGGTTGGAATCGAACCCAGCTCCTGTCATCATTAGGCAACCACCTCATAGCGTAGTGATTAACATTCTTGGCTGTCGCCGCAGAGGCAGAACTGATAAGAAGTGGGTTCGATTCTCTCCACCGCCATCCCTGAGTAGTTTTTCGATGTTTCTCACTTTTAATTGAGGCAAATGCTGGGATGACACCTCATTTAAAACCACGGTGGCTTATTACCTCAATTGCTTGCCACGGTGGGTGAGTGGATAGCGTGTCGGTATACTAACCCCAAGCTTGCAGGTTCGCTTCTGGCCATGGTAGGTGATTTCTGAAAGGCGGCAAAAATGTCTACTCCATGTCATACGATGTTGGCATGTCAAATAACCCATTTGAATTCAGTAGGCCGTGTTCATAATGGCAAAATTAATCTTGGGATTTTTCGCCAACACAAAGTTCCTCATTTTTCTACTAGAAGGCGCTATAGCGTTCAATGAGCTTAGATATCTAACCTCCTTGACTTTTATTATGCTTCAAGTAACAACGAAATTCGGCAGGCAAGCTACCCTTTGGGTGATAAATAACAAAGCTTGCACCCGGCACCCCAGGCCATACAATATTATTATTTTACCTCAATTACAAATAAACACACTAACACAGACATCACATTGACACAGCTAATCAGATAAAATCCACACACACCCATGACCACTATGTTGCAAAGCCCCCTATCAATCATCATCATCATCATCAACAAAATAATGTTAAATAAACAATTGTGACTGTTTTAAGCGTCAGCCTGATAATTTGCACAGCTTGGGGAGCGTGATTGCGCAGTGGCTTAGCTGCTCGTGTTTCACCCGGACGGCCGGGGTTAGAATCCCGGTGACAGCGGGGTGGAATTCTCACCAGAAAAATCAAGTGGCGTCAGTAAGGGCATCTGGTCTTAAATCCCCGGCCAAAACCAAAATGAGCCTGGTTGGCGACCGCAATTAATTGAGAAAAGCCGAAGAAAGTTAGTTAATTTGCACAGCTCTGTAATATACAATATCTAGTGGTGTATGTTTCTCTTTCACGCAATAACTACTCAATCGATTAAGTTGAAACTTCGCATTTTCTTTAACAAACTGATTGAACCGTAACAGTTGGGAAACCTAACGGATTGAAGCTTATAAACTGTGCTGACAAACATAATCTGGTGCAATGACGTCACATTAGCGGAAGTAGACAGTTCCTTTTCGCCTGTGAGGCTGATCGAAGCAACATGACCGGGTTTCACCCCGGGGCGATGGACCTGACTCTATCGAGGCTTCATACAACTTGGCGTCGTTAGAACACCATTAACATATCCGCCATTCACAGCTGATTGAGAGTTCGCATGCACCGATATCCTGGTCATTTGGAGGTTAGTAGTTAGTTTTTGAGATTTTAAGAGGCGGAACAACGAGGTCATCTGGCCCTCTTAACACAGATTTAAGTATATTAATTTTAAATGAAATTAAGAATTTAAAGGTGGACATTTAAATATGAAAAGATCGAAAATTAATGAAACAAAAATTAAATAAAACTAATAATAATAATAATATTTTTTTTTTCGTGTAGCCTCCTGAGAGGCCGAGTGCAGGTCTTTCTAGTCGACGCCCGTGGGCGACCTGCGCGTCGGGATGAGAGATGGAAAGGATGAAGGTGAATGAAACTGGACAAGGATGTGGAAGGAAGCGGCCGTGGCCTGTCAGAAGGTACTGTCCCAGCATTTGCCTGGTGTTGAAAATGGGAAACCACGGAAAACCATTTCAAGGACAGTCGACGGTGGGGCTCGAACCCACGCGTCTACCGAGTCAGTAGAGAGCTTGGCCCCTTGACCTAACGCGGAGCTTTAGCCCGCGTAGCCACTACTGTCGGTAATAATAATAATAATAATAATAATAATAATAAACAAGCGAAACACTTACACTCAATAAGAAATATGGATTTGAAGACATCAAGAAAAAAGAAAGAAAAATCATTCGGAAAATACTGGGAGCAAGACTCACTCCTGACGGGTACCGACTACAGTCAATCAAGAAAACTGAAAGATATTCAAACATCGAAGTTGACTTCAGAAAAAGACGATTGAAATTCTTCGGGCACATAAGTAGACTGCCAAATCCACGACTAAGCAAAAGAATACTAGATTACATATCATCACTCATTAGTGCTAACATAACCGACACATCAGACAGAGACTCCTTCCGTAACAAAGTGAACAACTGGGAAGTCCAACCAGAGCAAGCAAAACCTACACCTTACAGACCTCAATTGGCATTCTCCAACAGAATGAACCAATACTGGCAAAATAAGAAGAACGTCAAGAATTGAGTCAAAGTGCTTAACGCTTTCCAATATTGGGAAAATACGCTATAAATAAATAAAATAAACAAAAATTACGGGAAGAAAATTCAGAATTCAAAAAAGAGCAAGTTTTTGAGTCGATGTACACTGGAAAATTTAGATCCCTGGTCCTAACCCACTCTCACTTATAAAGCGGATGACGCGATCAGCAGCCACCGCGTCATCGGCTAATACAGGGTGCCAGGAAATGGTCACCGCCGCGCCTCTCGCATCAGTAGTTACGTTGGCAGACGTGGCCAGGAAGAGACGTCTAGCATTTCGTCTCCAGGATGCATCCCACCATCCAGCTTCTCACATACTGGCAAAGAAGGAAGACCAAGTCACCATGGCTGATAGAAGTGCACAAAGATCTGCTGGAACTGGGAGTTACGGAAAAAGACATAAAAGATCGAACGTCTCTCAGGTAAATTAAAGCTAATGAAGTTCCAGGATAAACCCCCAAGGGAGAAGACAGGTGCCCTCTGGACAAATGAGAGAAAGGAACAACACAGCCAGAGGATGCATGACTACTGGGCGAACATCAAAACCCACTCCAAACAAAATAGTTGAATATCGTGGTCCGTAGTTGGGCTATACGGAACAATAATAATAATTTTCTGTTATTTATTTATTTATTTATTTATTTATTTATTTATTTATCGTATGGCTTTTAGTGGCGGGAGTGTCTGTTCGGCTCGCCAGACTTTGTAGCTGCTTCTATGCGGACACCCATGGGGAGAGCTACAAGTACCGTTCAATTTCAAGTTGTTCAAACTTTCTCCACCAGATGTCACTGACCCCTAGTGGCGAACGATGGAACTTTGATAGAGCATTTCAACGAAATCTAACCTGCAAATTTAGCTTAACACAAGTTTTATTAGCGGAACGTTCTTTTACATGCCATAAATCTATGACATGGGCCCACTGGCTTTACTTCCTCTCCGAAGGAAGGCATACTGAAAGATTTTAACGCTCTTCAAAAATCCGACAACTTCGGCCAGGTTTGAACCCGCGATCTTGGGCATAGAAGCTCAGCATGCTACCCACTACGCCACCTAACGCTCTTTATAAGGCATTTACTCAAAACAACCGCGCATTGTTTACGCACTTAGTAAATATTAAAAAATATATATATTATTATTATTATTATTATTATTATTATTATTATTATTATTATTCTTTTTGCGTTTTGCCCATTATAGAGCGCGCTTGAACTTGTTTTTCGGCTTGATGATATTCGCCTTCCTATCTTCCCAAAATCTCTTCATGATGTCACTGTGCTGCTTCTTCCGTTCTTCTGTCCACTTGGTTCCAGTCCTGCCACTAGTTTTCACCCTAAACTTGTGCTTTGTTACTGCGGTTCTGAAGACTTAGCAGTTTCTCAGAATATTTTATCCGATGTTCAACTCTTGCAGGTCCTCTCTTGATTCATCCTTGACTTCTGAGAATTTATTACATTGAATAACCTTTTTGTAAGTCTATAATCGTCTATCCTGAAGAGGTGTCCATAAAATGTTAAACGTCTTCTTCGTACAGTGTTGCTGAAACTATCTTTGTGACGGTATGGATCTGAATTTCGTCTTTTATTCCAAATTCCGTTTTCTTGTGTGGGGCCGAATATTTTTCTAAGAATTTTACGTTCTTGCTTTCCTATATTTGCAATTTTAGAATGACCTCCTAAAGCTATGGTTTCTGAAGCATATAGAGCTTCCGGTAGTACAACTGTTTTGTAGTGTTTCAGTTTTGCATTATGTGACATTACTCTTTTATTATAGTGATCCCATGTTAGTCTGAATGCTCTATGAAGTTTTGAGGCTCTTTCTGTGTTAGCCAAACTGTCCAATCCTGAAGGAAGAATTATTTCTCCCAGGTATTTAAAAAATTCTACTTGTGATATTGCTCCATACGCTGTTTCTTTTTTTCTTTCTTGTTCTTTTGCTGAAAATTCTGCATGTACTTCGTTTTTTCAAATGATATTTGAAGGCCTGCTTGTGATGCTCTTCTGTTTAATGTCTCAATAGCATGCTTAGTTTCTTCTTTGTTCCTAGTGATAATCGCTAGGTCATCTGCTAAAGCCAAGCATTTCAAAACTCAGCAATTCTTCTAGGTTTGTGAGTTTTAATTCACCGGCCGTGAAAGCCAATATACCATCTTTTACCAAGCATTTCACATTGATTTTGTTTCCAGCAGTTCCTATGCTAACGCCTTTGATGTTCTTTTCCCACTCTCTGATGACTTTATCTAGAACCAGGTTAAATAGAAGGGGTGAAAGTCCGCCTCCTTGGCGAACACCTGTTCGTACTTCAAAAGAGTCAGAAATTTCCCTAAGAAACTTCACCTTCGATGTTGTATTGGTGAGAGTCTGACGAATCAGTTCTCTGGTCTTCCTGTCCACTTGAAGTTCTTCTAGCGTCTCAAACAGGGTCTGCCTGTTCACAGAATCATATGCTTTCTTTAGGTCCGCAAAGGTGACAATTGTGGGGTTGGATCTGAGGATCTTCAAAATCATCTTCAGATTCCATATCTGTTCAGCACATGAACGCCCTTTCCTAAAACCCGCTTGATATTCACCAATCAAATGGTCTGTTTGTTTCTCTAGTCTGTTCAGAAGAGCTTTAGATAGGATTTTATAGGCCACAGATAATAGGGATAAACCTCTATAGTTGTTTGGATCAGTCTTGTTACCTCTCTTGTGCAATGGATGCATTAACGCGCACTTCCAGTCCTGTGGGATCACTTCTGTTTCCCAAATTGCTTTTAAAATTGCGTGGATTCTTCTGGTGACCTCTTTCCCTCCGAGTTTCAACATTTCAGCGGTAATTATAATTATTATTATTATTATTGCAAAGCAAGGCAGGAACTGGCTCACCTCATAAGAGGAAGCAGTCACGTTGAGAAATTGCTCGGAAGACAAACTCACATTAAAATATATTACTGTATTAATGTCGAGCTGTTACATGTTTTCACTTACTTAATGTCGGGTAATTTATTTTTAATTGATGTTTGCGGAGTGACGTTTATGTTGGCCAGCCTGTTTAAGACTCATAAGCACGTCCCATGTGCGGCAGTGAAGGATGGAAGCGTCGCACGATGTCAAGAGATGTCCAATTAAGGAGAACAGCAGTATTACAATGTAGGCTATGCTCGGTCTGACTTAATATAAGTTAATGTCACATAAAGAGCGTTCAACTGAAAACAAATAAATAATTACATTACAGTTATAAACGTCAAAGTAACTTCTGTGTAAAAATGTACGAGGGAGGTTCCAAAATTAAGTTTAGTCATTTCTTCCCAGGGACCCATTGTTGCCAAACTGACATACACTATGGCATCTACAACTATACAACTTGCATTGTAGTCGCAACCGACATTGAGACATGATATGATGATTGTTGTTGTTGTTTTAAGGGGCCTAACATCTAGGTTATCGGCCCCTAATGGTCTGGGTGATAGCGAAAATGGCAACGAGATGGAAACTGACGGAGATTGAAAATACTGACAATAGATTGAAATACACGCAAATTGGAAAAACGGAGAAAAGTAATTTAGTATGAAAATACGCACAAAATACAATTTAGATTCAAAATACTCACGAAAATGGCGCCCCGATATTCGAAGATTTACTAAAAAGCATTTTAGATTGTCGTCCTTACAAAATGCAATTGAGGTTGAAGAATACTCGTAAAATGCAACTGAGATTGAAATTTCCTACAAAATGTAGTGTAGATTCAAAATAATCACAAAATGTAATTTAGATAAACGGGGAGACAAATTCACAAAAACAGTGCGGGAATCTTGAAGAGAAAAGGAAATATAATGAAAAGAAAAAATTACAGCCAGTCTGAAAGACTAGACGTTACATCATTTCAAATGACACATGTTAGAAAGGCTCAGGAGAGCTTCTCGCTTCGCTCGAAGGCCCAGGACTCTTTGAACAGACTCCATCACCCACTAACTTAGGCTTCGCGCGCGGGCACCTCTTTAAGGGTCACCCTGTATTTGAGTTTGACATATTTTACAACACTTTAAGGGTCACCAATTATTTGAATCTGATCTTGCAAACCTATTTAAGGGTCACCCTGTATTTGAATTGAATCTAACATACTGTACACCTCGTTAAGTGTCACCCTATTTTGCTCTGACATCCTGCACACCTCTTTAGGAGGCACCCTGTATTCTTATCTGGCATCTTTTATATCTCTTTAGAAGTCGCCCTGTATTCTTGTGTGACATCTTGTACACCTCTTTAGGAGTCACCCTGTATTCTTGTCTGACATCTTGTGCACCTCTTTAGGAGTCACCCTGTAATCTTGTCTGACATCTTGTGCACCTCTTTAGGAGTCACCCTGTAATCTTGTCTGACATCTTGTGCACCTCTTTAGGAGTCACCCTGTAATCTTGTCTGACATCTTGTGCACCTCTTTAGGAGTCACCCTGTATTCTTGTGTGACAGGGGGCCGATAACCTAGATGTTAGGCCCCTTAAAACAACAATTATCATCATCATCTTGTGTGACATCTTGTACACCTCTTTAGGAGTCACCCTGTAATATTGTCTGACATCTTGTGCACCTCTTTAGGAGTCACCCTGTAATCTTGTCTGACATCTTGTACACCTCTTTAGGAGTCACCATGTATTCTTGTCTGACATCTTGTGCACCTCTTTAGGAGTCACCCTGTAATCTTGTCTGACATCTTGTACACCTCTTTAGGAGTCACCATGTATTCTTGTCTGACATCTTGTGCACCTCTTTAGGAGTCACCCTGTATTCTTCTCTGCCATCTTGTACACCTCTTTAGGAGTCACCCTGTATTCTTATCTGGCATCTTGTACACCTCTTTAGGAGTCACCCTGTATTCTTCTCTGCCATCGTGTTCACCTGTTTAAGAGTCACCATGTATTCTTGTCTGACATCTTGTGCACCTCTTTAGGAGTCACCATGTATTCTTGTCTGACATCTTGTGCACCTCTTTAGGAGTCACCCTGTATTCTTGTCTGACATCTTGTGCACCTCTTTAGGAGTCACCCTGTATTCTTGTCTGACATCTTGTGCACCTCTTTAGGAGTCACCCTGTAATCTTGTCTGACATCTTGTGCACCTCTTTAGGAGTCACCCTGTAATCTTGTCTGACATCTTGTGCACCTCTTTAGGAGTCACCCTGTAATCTTGTCTGACATCTTGTGCACCTCTTTAGGAGTCACCCTGTATTCTTGTGTGACATCTTGTACACCTCTTTAGGAGTCACCCTGTAATCTTGTCTGACATCTTGTGCACCTCTTTAGGAGTCACCCTGTAATCTTGTCTGACATCTTGTACACCTCTTTAGGAGTCACCATGTATTCTTGTCTGACATCTTGTGCACCTCTTTAGGAGTCACCCTGTATTCTTGTCTGACATCTTGTGCACCTCTTTAGGAGTCACCCTGTAATCTTGTCTGACATCTTGTACACCTCTTTAGGAGTCACCATGTATTCTTGTCTGACATCTTGTGCACCTCTTTAGGAGTCACCCTATATTCTTCTCTGCCATCTTGTACACCTCTTTAGGAGTCCTCATGTATTCTTGTCTGACATCTTGTGCACCTCTTTAGGAGTCACCATGTAATCTTCTCTGCCATCTTGTACACCTCTTTAGGAGTCACCCTGTATTTTTTATCTGGCATCTTGTACACCTCTTTAGGAGTCACCCTGTATTCTTTTCGCTTCACTCGAAGCCCCAGGTCGCTCGACGCCCCAGGACTCTTTCAACAGACTCCATTACCCATTAACTTAGGCTTCCCGCGCGGCTGCATCACGTCACCGTCTCCGTCTCCGTAACGCATAACGATGAAGTCGACAAGATAATTTGAAATGATAAAAGATAGGAAGGAATAATAATAAAAAATGTTATTAGTTTTACGTCCCTTTTAACTATTCTGGCTTTTAGAGGAGCCGGGGTGCCGGAATTTTGCCCCGAAGGGGATCTTAAACGTGCCAGTAAATCTACCGACACGCCTCCCTCAAATGCCAGCTGACTGCGCCAGGGTACGAACCTGCAAGCGAGAACGTTACCGCTGAGCCACGCAGGAGGGAAAGGAAGAGACTCCCTAGGCCTCGGATTCCCTAATACCTTCGGGGTCGGAAAAGAACAAGAGTTGATCAAGAGATGCCCACAGGAAAGATGATGTAGAGGAGCCCGGCACAAGAAAGTGGAAGCAATGCCGGACTCAGCTGGGGTCCCGTGGTCGCCAACCCACGTCCCACAAGTTCTGAGACTCTGAGGGGCGTGTCTGTTAGGTAGTCAGCCCAGAGGTTGGTTGGATCCTCAAAAGGCAGCACTATAATGAGGCGTGGGCTACGAGATAAGATGAGGACTGAGGTAGTTTGACATTGCTTTCCTCATTAACAAGGGGACCACCACCCCCACTCGTCATCACCGATATCATCCAAATTTCTGGTAAATACAGGGTTTGGCCAGAGATGAATGGGTGCTCCAGCTGACCAAGCGTTTAGAAAAAATAGCATTTTTGTACCGGGACGGGCGAGGCATGAACTACGTATTCTTTTTGATTTTCTATAGCAACTTCAAAACAACTAAGCATTTCTAAAAATGCGGCGTTTATATCGTGTGCAGGATGCCGAGAAAATTACAGCTTACCCGGTTTTTACGATAATTATCACCTTAATTGCAATCCCTTCCAGGAAATTTATTTGCCATCCAAAATTTGCCTTTGCCTTTCCGTTTCATGACTTCTATGCAAATATTAATAGACACAATATATTGAGCTTTATTTCGATTTAAGAAAGTAAGTTGCTTAGTTAGTTATTTGGTTAGTTTGGTAATTTGTTCATTTATTTATTTGCTTTGGACATCTTGATCATCAGTGTCTGGGGACTACTGTCGACCAAAGTATTATGTGCACTCGAGTTTGAAGGTCGTTTGTGAAGTAACCAATAGACCTACATAAAATACAATAACATCATCATTTTCGTCGTTCTATTTTACATTAGTTCATGTAGGTTTGGAATGTTTAATTTATATTTCAATATTTTTTTTATCGCAGTTGGAACACAAAAAGTGCACGTTTTTAAGCGTGTTTCAACCATGCGTCACATTTAAGATTTATTATCTCAAAAACCTGTCATCAGATCGAATCCAAATTTTAACACAATATACATTGGAATGTTATAGACTATAACTGGTTTATTAATTTCAAAATTTTGTGTGTCCAAGAAACAAAGTTGTTATCATTTTTGTAAGGTAACTTTTTCTCGGCTCGGGGTGGTTGGAAAATGTAGTTCTTGATCTCGTTGGAATCCTAATACATCAAAAAGTTATGCTGTATGACTGTGAAATACGTAAATTAATTCACTTATTTTATGTCGGTTTGTATTTGTACGGGGAAAAACACATGGTTCACCAGCTAGCCGCTCCGGGAAAAGCTGTACAACGTTGCTGAGATGGAGCCCATCACTTCCGAGCGAGGCGCGCCAAGATGCGTGATGTGTTCCATTTCGGCAACGCTGTACAGCTTTTACCGGAGCGGCTAGCTGGTGAACCATGTCTTATTTCCCCCTACAAATACAAACTGATATAAAATAAGTGAATTAATTTACGTATTTCACAGTCATACAGCATAACCTTTCGATGTATAAGGATTCCAACGCGACCAAGAACTACATTTTCCAACCACCCCGAGCCGAGAAAAAGTTACCTTACAAAAATGATAACAACTTTGTTCCTTGGACACGCAAAATTTTGAAATTAATAAACCAGTTATACAACATTCCAATGTATATTATGTTAAAATTTGGATTAGATCTGATGACAGGTTTTTGAGATAATAAATCTTAAATGTAACGCATGGTTGAAACACGCTTAAAAACGGGCACTTTTTGTGTTCCAACTGCGATAAGAAATATTAAAATATAAATTAAAAATTCCAAACCTACACGAACTAATGTAAAATAGAACGACGAAAATGATGATGTTATTGGATTTTATGTAGATCTATTGGTTACTTCACAAACAACCTTCAAACTCGAGTGCACAAAATATTTTGGTCGACAGTAGTTAGTAACGTATTTACGGGGATGTGGGCTAGTTAGTAACGTATTTACGGGGATGTGGGCTAGTTAGTAACGTATTTACGTGGATGGGGACTAGTTAGTATATTATTTACGGGGATGGGGCTAGTTAGTAACTTATTTACGGGGATGGGGGCTAGTTAGTAACTTATTTACGGGGACGGGGACTATTCAGTAACGAATTTACGGGGATGGGCACTGTATTGTAACGGATTTACGGGGATGTGGACTATTCAGTAACTTATTTACGGGGATGTGTACTATTCAGTAACTTATTTACGGTGTCTGGGCACTGTATTGAAATCCCACTCGGGGTTACTGCTCCGGACGAATTCAAAGTAGCAGTATATGGACCGGGTCGGCCCGGGCCACACTTTGACGACTCTATAAAGAAGAAGACAGGTCTGTATTTACAATGCGGCCAAGCCAGGCGTACTTTATCCCCGACACGGATCTCGAGCTTCCTTTGTTTCGCCGCGACATTTACAACCCCACAGACACCGCCATAGCCAGCGTGAAATATGAAGACCTCTCTGGCTTATCAGCCTAGTGCTCCCTTTGTGCGGTACGGTACATCTCCCAACACGAGGGTACAATTACAATTACCTGAGAATTATTATTTATTCATTCATTTACTAGCTTCGCCCGGGAACAGTTATGAATGCATTATGTGATAAGCGATTTTTTTCCAATGTCAATGAACAACGGTCAATATCCGTTTTACGTCTCTGCATGATGGGCTAAAATCACTCACTGGACTATTAATTATATTATCAAGGAGATGCATGTGCAACAAATTCTTGTCAGACGTAATTTAAGAATGGCGAGGTGCATGAAACACAAATTCCCCTTCCGTCCAATCTTTTGCGGAACAAAAAGTTCACAGTCTTAACTCAACACGACTCATCGGTTTGCTGCTGGCTGTATCTGGGACAAAAGGTTCGCCCGCTAGCTAGGCTGTAACAGGGATGATAGACTCGCCCTTAGCTAGCTCGTAAACTGTCGCCTCAGTAGTTGAATGGACATGGTTGGAAGAAATTAAAACGTAAAAACACTTATAGTGGGCGATGTATTGAAGATAGACATATGTACTCGCGGACTTTCTTGTAGAACTTTTCATGCTGAACAATTCTTACACTCATAGTATTTAGATATGTTTAACGGTTTGCCCAGCGTAAGCTTACGAAGCGCTCGGACGCCAGGTTGTTTTTTCGACTTTTCCACTGAAATCGTTACTGCTCGGCTTCCTCTCATCATAAATAAATTATTTTCAACAGAAATCATCCTCGAGATATCCTTTACAGAATGGTGAAAACCGCATCAAAATCCATCCAGTGGTTCTCGAGTTTACCCGTAACATCCAAGAATCGGGGACTTAGTTTTATACTAAGTAGAGATAGTATACAGTCTTATGCAAGGAGGGAAAGATTGTTTTCTAAGGCCCATCCTTACAATCTCCAGTACAGTGCCAGTAAACTCTAACTGAATGTTGGCTTTACGGTCAGATTAAAGTCACGGTAAACATTCAATCGTCCTTACCATGTTCCGGTTAATGTTTACGGAATGTTAGCAGATCTACGCGTAATTTTCAACAGTCGGCATATATCTCTGGTTCGATTTGCAGATCTCGTGATATCTCTCAAGAGTTGAGATGAGTAGATTTGGGTCAAGAGTAAATAATTTATATATATTTTTAATACTTTGCTCTTGTTGTTGGCGCAATCTGTTTGTTTTCATTATTCACGTGTTTAAGTTAAAAATATTATAAAGGAATCTGGGGAATTGTCTCGAAATGAGATTAATAAAGGCGTGAAGAGGAAACGTCAGACTAATTTATCTCCAGAAAAGGAATTCCTCGTCAAGGTGATTTAAGAGAAAAGGTAGGTTATCGAGACCAAGAAGTCTGATAATATTACACAGGAACAGACGTGTAAGGCATGGGAAGAAGTAGCCAAAAAGTTTGAAGCATTGCCAGGATGTAGAAGACTTGTAAAAAACGTAAGGAATAAGAAATATTATAACGGAGAATCTGGCAGTAATCAGTTTACGGGAGGAGAATCCTCCGGTAAAATTTACTGTCGGTTAAGGCTTATTTTCCTTTAATTTGTCGCTAACCGGACATTGTAAGAATCAAGTTCCAGCAAACTTACCGTAAAAGTGCCAGTAAATATTTAATCGGAGATTGTAAGAACGGGCCTAAGTAATAGAGGTAGGAACAGTTTTCCGCCAATTCTTAACAACAGCATGGATACCCATTGTTGACATAGGTAATTGTAGGGATTACTCTTATTGCTTGTGTTTCAAAGTTGGCAGGTGTTTGTAGCTGTTTGGAACTCTATCCAATGAGTATAAAATTAGTCAGTCATAATGGATAAGCTCGATTAGAACCCTCCACAAATTGAGACAAATATCAGCTGAATGTGATGTAATTTTGGGTGCTGTTTGTAATATATTTAGGAGGAGATATGAGAAAGTCTTGCCGAAACACATCAAACAGACAGTAATGTTTCCACTAAAGAAGATGTTTTGGGGCTGGGCCTTAAACTTTTGGTTCCTGTTGATGGAATGATGAACACCGACAAGTACAGGGTGTTTCACTCAAGATGGGGCCGGCTACGCGGCGCGTGGAGAGTGATGAGTACATGGCAACTCACTGAGCTTGGGGTCGAGAGAGCGCCCGTAATCAACAAGCACACATAATAACTCATAATCCTTCACCTTTCTGGCATCATCTAAGGAAATTTTCATTCGCACGCATTAGTTCATCTACCGAGATAGCCCCAATTTCTCTCATCTAGTGTGTTGTTGCATAAAACTTATTTTCAATTGTCCCCATAAATAAAAATTGAAGCAAAAGGCTTTTACGCTCACCAATACTACGTTAAAAAAATTTGAAACACAATAACAATTAAACAATAACCACGCACACACGTTATAGGCTTATAGCACCTGTAACTCAAAATAGGCTATAAACGTAATAACGAAGCCAAGTTTACTTGTCAAATCCCGTGTCACAACTGTCATAGCTCTGTGTAGCAATGTGCTCGTCTGACCTTAGGCTCGACCTTCTACCTGCAGCACTGAGCCAGCCCTGCGGCTGGCCCCACTTTGAGTGGAAGACCCTGTACATCCCAATGTTAGAGAGAAAAGCTGCCCTAGAACTGAAGAGATTGGCTGAGGAACTGAACGTCGAAAAAGCGATTTTCCATTTCTGTTCACATTAACATGCAATCTATTGTAGTTCACGCCCACATTGGAGCACTTAAATCAAACCAAATACATTTAAATAGTCTAAGAATTGACAGGGAATTTAGTTGTCTTCGTCTTCCCCTCTTCATTTTGGCTGCCCTTATTGATCAGATATGGCATTGTTTTCGTTTCTTAGTTTTTAGTGTAAGTCTTATACGTTCATTCTTATACACTGCAGCACAGTTAAGACCAACTGAATCCTTGACTGATCGCAAGGATTCTGGAAGAATGACTACTCGATGAGCAGGCGCGGATTCAAGGGGGGGGGGGGGGTCACGGGGGTCATGACCCCCCCCCCCCCCCCAAACGGAGACCAACTTTTTTTGCAAACTCAAAAAACGAAAACACAATTACCAGACAAATAAAACTTAACGAATTTTAACTGAAAAACAGTTTTTTTTCATTTCATTCAATACTGAATTATCTTTATTGGAATTATTATGTTCTGTTACAACTGTACATATTTACAACTTCTAACCTCTTGTATAAAAACTATTAGTTATACAACAAAATCAACTCGTCTATTTTGTTTAGCAAACCTTGTGATTACCGAATCGATGTTTATAGTGATGTCACGATGAATGTGCAGTAATGCACGGATAGGAAACTGGGGCTTTTTTCGCACCAAAAATTTTTGCCGACGTCCAAACTGCAAGCTTGGTTGGCAATTTAAGCTGTGACTTTCTTCCTTTGTCGGTACCAACTCGACTTGCCGAAACTGTAACGTACCTTGATCCTTTTCTCGAAGCTCGATGTAAAAGTCACAAAACACGCCGTTGCAATTTGTACGAATATTTTTGGTGTGCTAAACGCATCAAATTTCTATCCATGAAGCTTGCAAAAAAATTGGTCTGGTTTTGTACGTTTGGTTATTTTGTGATTGCGTTTTTAGTGATACCCTTTTTCTTAACAATTTCGATTCTCTGACCCCCCCCTCCACCGACCCCCCCCCCCTTAAGCCAAACTCTAGATCGATTCTCTGACCCCCCCCCCCCCCAAACCAAACTCTAGATCCGCGCCTGTCGATGAGACAGATTAATGGAGTGTTACATCCTAAACCGAAAGACAGATTTTCGCAGAATCCTCCTCCTGCGAAATTGACCTATCTGCCATACGTGCAATCTGTCACGAACAGGATTAGCAATATTCTAAGAAGACACAATATAAAACCATATTCAAGCCCAATGGTCACCGTAGGCAAATCCTTGCGATCAGTCAAGGATTCAGTTGGTCTTAACTGTGCTAGAGTTTATAAGATGCCATGTTCGTGTGGTTACGTATACAATATATTGGTCAGACAGGTAGGAGAATCACAACAAGGTTCAAGGAACATCGTAGGCATTTACGTCTTTGCCAACCAGAGAACTCTGCTGTGGCTGAACATGCCATACAGAATGACCATCGAATACTTTTTGATAAACTTCTGTCATCTGTGTGGAGAAACTCTTCACAACTCGTATGATTCGGGAGGCGATTAAAATAAGTAAACAACCACACAACGTTAATAGAGGTGATGGTTATCCCTTGAGTAAATCATGGCTGCCCGCTATAGTTTCATTACCAACATCTTCTTGGTCTCAGGAGGTCATGGAGTAGCTATTGATTTCGACACGGCTTCCATCTTATACCATTTATCTATGGAGGCTGTGCCATTGTTTACTCTTTCCTTCTTTCTGTCTTTCTTTCTTTCTTTCTTTCTTTATTTATTTCTTCCTTGAAAACCCATGATAAAGGGATATTATGTATGAAACGATTAGCTCAGGATAAGGAAGCTTGGTGAGCTGCATCAAACCATTCTAAAGACTGAAGACTCAAACAACAACAACAACAGCAAAATGGTATATTCGTATTTATCTCTATGTGTGACCGTAACAGAGATATGAGCCGGTGAACATGGAAAATGTGCAGATAAATTTGTAGTGCTTCACGTTCCTCGTCAAACTTGCCCTTCCAATCCATTTGCCTTCCATTTTACAGGAAACTTGTAGAGAAGGAAGATGTAGAGCATTAAATTTCCTTCAAGAAAATATAAACTTTTGCGAATTTATCTTGGAGTAGTCAAACGTTGGAGCGTTTCCACTATGGGGGTTGGTTTCCAGATTCCACTGCTCATTTACTGCTCAGGGTTTCCGAGGGCTTTAACTCTATCACGTTATTTATTGAATATGTTAACATAAATGATCCCTTACCTGCAACTCCAGGTGGCCGGGTGGTGCTTCCTGAAACAGAAAGAACGATCAGTTTGGTGGTGATTGTTGTTTTAAGGGGTGAAACATCGAGGTCATCTACCCACGGTGAAATGGTGATGAAAAATGTATGTTAAATGTAAAACTACTAAAAAATGCACTAGGACAATAAAATGGAACGGGAAGGAGAATATAAGACAGGGAAACAAATGTCTTGAACCCTTTGAGGAATAAGGATTGAGGAAATTGGAAGGACGTAGAGCCATGAATGGCAGACATGACACGGTGTGATGATGATAATTGTTGTTTTAAGGGGCGTAACATCTCGGTTAGCGGCCCCTAATGGTTTGGGTGATAGTAAAAGATGAGAATGTAAACTATAACTAAAACTAACTACACACTTATATACCAGAAGAAGAAGTGGAAAATAAAAGGAGAATAAGGCAAATAAAGGACAGGAGGAAAATAAATGACCTCGACGCTCTAAGAATGAGGACTGATGGACTTGGAAGAAAGAGAGCCATGAAAGGCAGATAGGAAAGGGAAATAGGAGAGGGCCCGTCCCAAAGGCAATGGAAAAAGGGAGAAAAACCGGACCCAGATCAGGAATCCTTCGGGGTCGCCTAATCGCGAACTCACCAGCCGTGAGCCCTTGAGGGTGTATCAATATCCAGGGTGCACCAGAAGTGGTGGGGCTACATACACCCTGCCTCCTTGAGGGCCTTGACCAGAAGGCAGGAGATAAAATAAAAATAAAAAGAAGGCTGACCCCTCGAAGAATGAGGGTATCGGGGAAGATGAGAGAAGGGCCAATTAAGAGACTCGCTGGGCCTCGGATACCCTAATACCGTCTGGATCGGAAGAGAACAAGAGTTGGCAAAGAGAGGTCGACAGGAAAGGAGACGGAGAGGAGCCCAGCACAAGTAAGTGGAAGCAATTCCGTACTCTGCTGGGGTCCCGTGGTCGCCAACTCACGTCCCAGAATTTGTGAGCCCCTGAGGAGAGGAAAGGGTGTACCTCAAGTCAATGGGAAAAGGTAAAAGCAGACTCAGTTCAGGAATCCTTGGTGTCTCGATGCATAGTGTGCTCCACGGCGGAGAGGTCCGGAGATCGTTGGTTCTAACCCCTCGAAGAATGAGGAATCAGGAAAGATGAGACAAGGGCCAATTAAGGCGGGAAAGGAAGAGACTCTCTAGGCCTCGGATACCATAATACCGCTAGGGTAGGAAGAGAACAAGAGTTGACCAAGAGAGGTCGACAGGAAAGACGACGGAGAGGAGCCCGGCACAAGTAAGTGGAAGCAATGCCGGACTCAGCTGAGGTCCCGTGGTCGCCAACCCACGTCTCACTAGATGTGAGCCCCTGGGGGAAAACCAGAATTAAGCCGGGTATCGAGCCGGGACCCCAGGGATTGTCAGCCACTGTGTCACGAGACGAACTATTATAAGAAGATGGTGAAGTGGTCCATCGTGTTGGGCCAGCGACTGTTGGGCAGACTGGTCGGACGAGACTCGGTCGGTTCAGACTATAAATCAAACTTACTGCGAAAACCAAATCAACACCGAGAATAAAACATGTTAATGCTTATTACGAACAGCCTCGTTATCCACTCACTGTGGGCCTCAAGGTCAGCAGTGGCGGCAAATATTCCATCCCAGGGGGTAATTCGCTACACTCTCATTTCTAGGTACGACATTTTAGTTAGGGTTGGAGTGAAACATGTCACTGGTAACCGTTAGTTTTACAGTAACAAAGGGAGTAACACGTTGATGCGGTTTTCACTATTCTGTAAAGGATATCACGAGGATGATTTCTGTAGGAAATAATTTATGTATGATCAAAGGAAGCCGAGCAGTAACGATTTCAGTGGAAAAGTCGAAAAAAAAAATCTGGCGTTCGAGCGCTTTGTAAGCTTACGCTGGGCAAACCGTTAAAAATATCTAAATACTATGAGTGTAAGAATTGTTCAGCATGAAAATTTCTACAAAAAAAAAAAAGTCTGCGAGAGCATATCTCTATCTTCAATACATCGCCCACTATGTTTTCACGTTTTAATTTCTTCCAACCATGTCCATTCAACTACTGAGACGACAGTTTACGAGCTAGCTAAGGGCGAGTCTATCATCCCTGTTACAGCCTAGCTAGCGGGCGAACTTATTGTCCCAGATACAGCCAGCAGCAAACCGTTGAGTCGTGTTGAGTTAAGACTTCTGAGAAGGGTGGTTGTGTTTGGGGTTTTCTTCATTTCGCCTGCGAAACACTGTCAAGTTAAGATTGGACGGAAGGGGGATTGAGTTTCATTCACCTCGCCATTCCCTGGAAGTGCAACTCTCATTTCGCCTGTGAACTTTTTCGTTCCGCAATGTTCACAGTCAATTTAAGATTGGACGGAAGGGGGATTATATTATATTAAATTACACTTATTGGCGTATAACCTCTACTTAGTATAAAACAAAAGTCCCCGATTCTTGGATGTCACGGGTAATCTCGAGAACCACTGAATGGATCTTGATGCGGTTTTCACCATTCTGTAAAGGATATCTCGAGGAAGGTTTATGTAAAAAATAATTTATTTATGACCAAAAGAAGTCAAGCACTAACGATTTCAATGAAAAGGTCGAAAAAACTTGCGTCCGTGCGCCTTTTAAGCTAACGCTAGGCAAACCGTTAAAAAAAATCAATATACTATGAGTGTAAGAATTGTTCAGCATGAAACGTTCTACAAAAAGCCCGGGAGAGCATATCTCTATCTTAAATACATCGCCTACTATAAGTGT
This sequence comes from Meconema thalassinum, assembly GCA_946902985.2. NCBI lineage: Eukaryota > Metazoa > Arthropoda > Insecta > Orthoptera > Tettigoniidae > Meconema > Meconema thalassinum. The sequence goes on along the minus strand of OX336399.1, from coordinate 11,635,363 downwards.
TTTTACGTTTTCATTTCTTCCAACAATCCCCATTCAGTTACTGAGGCGACCGTTTACAAGCAAGCTAGGGGCGAGTCTATCACCCCAGTTACAGCTTAGCTAGCGGACGAGCTTATTGCCCAAGATACAGCCAACAGCAAACTGTTGAGTCGTGTTGAGTTAAAAACTTCAGAGTAGCGGCTTCGGTGGCGTAGTCGGTAGCATGCTGAGCTTCTATGCCCAAGATAGCGGGTTCAAACCCGGCCGAAGCCGTCGGATTTTTTAAGAGCGTTAAAATCCCTCAGTATGCCTTCCTTCGGAGGGGAAGTAAAGCCGACGGTCCCATGTCATAGATTTATGGCATGTTAAAGATCTTTCCACTAATTACACCTGTGTGAAACTAAATTGGATAGGTTAAGAATGTAAACAACGCTCTTTGGTTGCTACGTTCGTTGCCAAGAGCCGACTGCGGTGGCGTCTAGTAGCTAGTTCTGAACTAGGCCTAGTAGTCGTTGACGGTGGCGTTTGGCGGCAAAAGTAGGAACTATTTAAAAATTCAAAGTTGCAGTCCCTACTTGAATTAAAAAAACAGATACACACACTAATACAGTCATCACAATTAACACCGGTTATCAGACAGATTCTACACTCACCCAAAGTACACGGGGCTACATGACCGCGTTGTCGCAGCCCCTAAACTAAGGAACCAACCAACCAACCAAAAACTTCAGAGAAGAGTGGTTGTGTTTGGAGATTCCCTGGAACTGCAACTCGGCTTTTCTTCATTTCGCCTGTGAACTTTCGTTCCGCAAAATTCACAGTCAAATTAAGATTGGACGGAAGGGGGATTTTTGTGTTTCATGCACCTCGCCATTCTTAAATTACGTCTGACAAGAATTCGTTGCACATGCATCTCCACGATAATATAATTAATAGTCCAGTCAGTGATTTTAACTCATCATGCCGAGACGTAAAACGGATATAGGTCGTTGTTCATTGACATTGAAAAGAAAAAGCGCCTATCACATAACGCATTCATAACTGTTCCCGGGCGAAGCCGGGTCGGGTTGCTGGTATATATATATACAAATAAAGAAACATATATGATAAAATATATAATTAACTATACACAAACTTAAATATAAATACACAAAACAGGCAACCAACCAAACAAATACAAAAATAAATGTTTATGTTCGACGATGTCGAAATGTAAATATTATATGTCAGAAAACTGCATCATGATGAGGGTCATTTCAACACTATTTTTCATTATGAAACAGTTTCTCCCACTGATCAGAGCTCAAGAAACAGTTGTTTGACCAATTAGGTAAGAATAGCATCGCACCTGAGCTGACTTCCAAGGCCTTCTAAATTAAATTTCACTGCGTGGCCTATTGTCATAGTGGGGTAATCGAGGAGGCCATGGTCAAATACAAGGTATTCTCTGCGTCCCATGCGCTCTGTTCATCAGATAAAACTGTCGAAATCTCGACAGATATTTATGAATATTTATGTTCGAACATAAAATAGTTATAATAATTATCGTCGAACTTAAACAGTCGTATGCAACTCGCCTATAATAGTAATTAAGACACTCGTATGGAATTTATAAAACTCACATACGCTCGTTTTATAAACATACTCGTGTCTTAATTATTGCCATTATAGGCTCGTTGCATAACGTATTCTATTTCATCAACAATTCAAGTGGATTAATTACTGATTTCATCAAATTTTACATAATGTTACTGTAACTAAGCAGGCCTTTAAGATTTGCTGGTGTTGAATGTTTAGGCCATGAAAACCAATGTGTACCCTCTTCTGCTGGTGGTTTCTGGTACAGTGTTAAGCGGTTCCTGTACACAGTGATTCCATTACGTGCGGTCTGGTCAAGTGGTGATCTTTGGAACAGGGTTAATCACTTCTTCTACACAGAGACATGACTACTTGTAGCACAGAGTTTACCCTCCTGAGGCTGTAATCTTTGGAACAGTGTTAAGCACTTCTTCTACACAGAGACATGACTACTTGTAGCACAGAGTGTACCCTCCAGAGGCTGTAATCTTTGGAACAGTGTTAAGCACTTCTTGAACACAGAGACATGACTACTTGTAGCACAGAGTTTACCCTCCTGAGGCTGTAATCTTTAGAACAGTGTTAAGCACTTCTTCTACACAGAGACATGACTACTTGTAGCACAGAGTGTACCCTCCAGAGGCTGTAATCTTTGGAACAGTGTTAAGCACTTCTTGAACACAGAGACATGACTACTTGTAGCACAGAGTTTACCCTCCTGAGGCTGTAATCTTTGGAACAGTGTTAAGCACTTCTTGAACACAGAGACATGACTACTTGTAGCACAGAGTTTACCCTCCTGAGGCTGTAATCTTTGGAACAGTGTTAAGCACTTCTTCTACACAGAGACATGACTACTTGTAGCACAGAGTTTACCCTCCTGAGGCTGTAATCTTTGGAACAGTGTTAAGCACTTCTTCTACACAGAGACATGACTACTTGTAGCACAGAGTGTACCCTCCAGAGGCTGTAATCTTTGGAACAGTGTTAAGCACTTCTTGAACACAGAGACATGACTACTTGTAGCACAGAGTTTACCCTCCTGAGGCTGTAATCTTTGGAACAGTGTTAAGCACTTCTTCTACACAGAGACATGACTACTTGTAGCACAGAGTTTACCCTCCTGAGGCTGTAATCTTTGGAACAGTGTTAATCACTTCTTCTACACAGAGACATGACTACTTGTAGCACAGAGTTTACCCTCCTGAGGCTGTAATCTTTAGAACAGTGTTAAGCACTTCTTCTACACAGAGACATGACTACTTGTAGCACAGAGTGTACCCTCCAGAGGCTGTAATCTTTGGAACAGTGTTAAGCACTTCTTGAACACAGAGACATGAGTACTTGTAGCACAGAGTTTACCCTCCTGAGGCTGTAATCTTTAGAACAGTATTAAGCACTTCTTCTACACAGAGACATGACTACTTGTAGCACAGAGTGTACCCTCCAGAGGCTGTAATCTTTGGAACAGTGTTAAGCACTTCTTGAACACAGAGACATGACTACTTGTAGCACAGAGTTTACCCTCCTGAGGCTGTAATCTTTGGAACAGTGTTAAGCACTTCTTCTACACAGAGACATGACAACTTGTAGCACAGAGTTTACCCTCCTGAGGCTGTAATCTTTGGAACAGTGTTAAGCACTTCTTCTACACAGAGACATGACTACTTGTAGCACAGAGTGTACCCTCCAGAGGCTGTAATCTTTGGAACAGTGTTAAGCACTTCTTGAACACAGAGACATGAGTACTTGTAGCACAGAGTTTACCCTCCTGAGGCTGTAATCTTTAGAACAGTGTTAAGCACTTCTTCTACACAGAGACATGACTACTTGTAGCACAGAGTGTACCCTCCAGAGGCTGTAATCTTTGGAACAGTGTTAAGCACTTCTTGAACACAGAGACATGACTACTTGTAGCACAGAGTTTACCCTCCTGAGGCTGTAATCTTTGGAACAGTGTTAAGCACTTCTTCTACACAGAGACATGACTACTTGTAGCACAGAGTGTACCCTCCAGAGGCTGTAATCTTTGGAACAGTGTTAAGCACTTCTTGAACACAGAGACATGAGTACTTGTAGCACAGAGTTTACCCTCCTGAGGCTGTAATCTTTAGAACAGTGTTAAGCACTTCTTCTACACAGAGACATGACTACTTGTAGCACAGAGTGTACCCTCCAGAGGCTGTAATCTTTGGAACAGTGTTAAGCACTTCTTGAACACAGTGAGAGCGCTACTTGCGGCACAGCGTGTACCCTCCTCAGGTGGTGGTCTCTGGTACAGTGTTAAGTTATGGCCGAACACAAGAACGTGTACATAAACTGCCGTGAACAATCTTCTCATTATAGACGATATTCGTGGCATCATTAACTCCGTTTCACCACAATCTATCTTTGATCCCCTATTTTAATATTTATTTGCCTAGCAACTTCACGAATCCTCCTAGTTTATTACCATACAATGGCGACCGCGAGGCAGCATTCATAATGTTATGGCTAATATTCTATATGTTACTTGACACTCACGATCCCGATATTTCAGTCTTACCGACCTTCAGAGCCGTGCGAGTGACTCACACACCAAGAAAAATATTCCGGGAGGCGAGGAGGTTCAAATCCCCCCGCCGGCAACCTTGAAGATGGTCTGCTGTGGTTTCCCATCTTCCTTCCAGGCAAATGCCTGGGTTGGTCCCTAACTATAGGCCACAGCCGCTACCTTCCAACTCCTCGTCCTTACATTCAAACTTTCCTCCCCAAACAACACTCCACGCGCGACGGTACTTGTTGCTCACCCATTGGGTGTCCGCCTCGAAGTAGCAACAAAACTGGCGAGCCGAACATGTCCTCGGACACTCCCGGCTCCAAAAGCCATACGCTAAAAAAAATAATGGAATAACAACTAACGTGTCACTTCCTTTCTTATTATAAAAAGTATTTTGAAAGCAGTAGAAAAGAGGAGAATTGAAGCGTTTAAAATGTGGTGTTACAGGAGAATGATGAAGATCAATGGGTAGATAGGGTAACAAATGGAGAGGTATTAAGACGAGTGGAGAGGAGAAATGTTTCTGGCGAATGCTAATGAAGAGAAGAGATAGGTTGGTAGGACACATACTAAGACACCCCGGAATAACAAGCTTAGTTATGGAAGGAAGGATGGAGGACAATGACTATAGGGTAGACCAAGGTTAGAATATGTTAAACAGATTGCCTCGGATGTAGGGTGTGGTAGCTATGTAGAGATGAAACAATTCGCCCAGGACAGGGAAACATGGAGAGCCGCATCAAAACAGTCGTAAGCCTGAAGACTCAAACAACAACAATTAATGTATATAATTTATTATTGACTAAGGAGTAATTAATTTATCTGGATTTAAAGCTCATGCGTATTTTGAATGAACGAATATCGCAGGATGTAGCTCATTTTGAAACTTAATAATAAATTGAGGGTAAGGTGTAGTGTGAGATATGAGACATGCATGATGACACAGCGAAGGGAAGATCTACTCAACAGGTGGGAAAGGAAGGTACTGTGTGCGCACAAATATTATTAACAGAAATGCGCACGATGTGCATAACATAGATTTACACTAGTTTATTCCTTGCCACTATTGCACAGTGATTTCTGGTTATTTTAAGCCTACTTATCACATTTTACAACAAGTAGTTCCGTGAAGAACTATACAGCCTATTTTCATATATCCTACTCATGTTAATTGCCACTATCAACATACACAATTTCAGTTTGATTGCTGTAATAGATTCGTAGATATTGAGAACCGACTAAATATTTCGGATGGTCGCCATGTTGGATTGTTAAATGTATAGGCCATAGAGTCATGCACCATTAAAGGAAAATTATTGCGTAGGTTCATTATTCAAACTTTCACTTCGATCGCATGACTACATCACAAGAAATAAAAACTTAATTTTAAAATTCGCACTGCCGCCATCTTGAGGTTATGTAAACAATTGAACTAAATTAGATACCAGTGGATTACAATGTGTATAAATATTTCCTGTACCAGGTTTCAGTGCGCTTGGAACATTAAATCGCGAGAAAGGTCTATTTAAAATGTTCAAATTCGCTTGGCCGCCATGTTCGTTTTGTAGTTAACCGGTTTTTGAAAATATTATAGATGGACTTCCAGTAGTGTCCTTTATCTCCGTACAAAAGTTTAGGGAGATACCGCTAATAGTTTCAGAGATATAGAATGCCGGTGAAATATTTCGCACATCCGCCATCTTGTGATTATGTAAACAATTGAACGAAGTTAGATGTCGGTGCATTACAATGTATATAAACATATACTGTACCAAGTTTCATTGCGTTTGGTTGGTCAAATCGCGAGAAACGTCTATTTAAAAGTCGCGAATTCGCTTGGCCGCCATGTTGGTTTTGTAGTTACCAGGTTTTCAAAAGTCACATAAGTGAACTTATAGTAGTTCCCTCTATCACCATAGAAAATGTCAGGGTAATATCGGTAATAGTTTCGGAGATATTGAATGCTGGTGAAATATTTCGCACAGTCGCCATGTTGGATTGGTGAGTCGTAACAAAATTTGAACGGCACGGTCGAGGTCGCCGGGAATAGTGCTATGAACTTTCCGAGTTTCATTGAAATCGCTCCTGCCGTTTAGATTTTATTAGGGGCGGACACACACACGAATCACACACACACACACACACACACACGCACACACACACGGACAAAAGGTGATCTCATAAGCCTATTTTTTCAAAATTGAAAATAGGCTAAAAATGAGGAAAAAGCAGACTTATGGGATCGATCCGGGAAAATGAGTGTCGGTCTATCTGTGTGTGTGTGTGTGTGTGTCTATCAACTCCTAAACGGTTGCAGCAATCGAAACCAAATTTGGGATTGTGCCCAAGTGGACACGGCTGACTGGCATCGAACCGGGGTCTTTATAAAGGAAAGAATCGAACCATTGATCTCTGAGGGGGAACAGCCACAGTAAACCCGAAGAACAATGAGATAATGACGGTATATAATAATAATAGCTTAATTCCACGTCCAGAACGGGAATTTCAAGCAATATAAGTTGGAATATTGTGTAAAAATGCAAGGCAGAATACGGATATGTTAGCGAGAGCTACAGAGGAGGCGTGGTAGACGTGACGCCAGCGTACTATTTTCTGGCGACAGTAAGGGAGAAGGCCGTGATTAACGACGAAGAAAATCCCCACCGAACAACACAGAACAGTAGAGAGGGGAGAGTCATCAAGACAAATTGATTAATTCCTGCCAAATGAAGCATTCAAATGAAATGAGACTTACACCCAGAGACTTCTATTCGAAGAGCGGTAATTTAGGAGTCTTTACACACCTAAATTAGAGCCTGTATGTGGTTTTGAGTGTATTCACACACGTACTGAGCGGGGGCACGGATAAGTCTCGTAGCCAAAGGGGATTCCCTCGGGTAGCGTCCTAACGCCATGGAAGAAAGAAATTAATTTTAATTAATTGGACGAAGGAATTGCCTGCTCGCAAGTGAATTTGGAACCTCCATGAATAGACGAGTAAGAATCACACTTCACCGTGTCAGAAAACGCATTATTTAAGAAGAGAGTCGCTCCTGGAATTCAGCGGACTACTTTTCGTCAGAAAGCTTTATATGAGAGATGAAGGAGGAGGGAGTCAGTTCTTCTTGACTCAACTCGTGGGACGACATGCTGTTCGACCACGCGGGAAAGTGCGCTGAATTTATAAGTAGTGACGTTCAGTATCTTTGTGATGAACAATGAAAGGCGCATCATGCAGCATAATAAAAGTAATTCTGCAGTAATATGATAACTATTCTACAGCAGACGTATAAGCGACTAAATAATCAGTACAGCGTAGAGATATTTCAGGATGAGTTTTATAGACAATGAGCTTTTCCACAGGGAGTGTTATAATATTCAAAATAACACATATAATTGTAAGGAATACTACAGTTTTACGGGAACCTGGAAGGCATCACAAGTATTTGTGATTTATGATTGAGCAACTTTGCAGGATAGAAGATAGAAGCTGTAGGAGACGGGAGATGAGCACACACACGCGAGATAGACTTTCGAAGGAGACAGGCGGTTGTCAGGATTTAACTGCGTCGCATCTCTGAAGTCAGGCAATAGTGGAAATCCAAGCAAGGATCCGTGTGTAAAATTGTGTGTAAAGTTATGTTACAGTGATAATTAAAATTGTTTATGTTTATATGTTAAAAGAATATGTGTTGTTTCAAAAGTGTAAAATGCCAGTAGTAAAAGATATAATTACCATGTGCAAATCCTATGCAATGTGTCGTATGAAAAGTGTAATGATGGCTTAAAGCAAGCAAGATGGTGGGCAAATTGCTGTCATGTTGGACTAACCCAGCAAGAATGAAAGTGAATACCTTTCCAATATGTTGATATTATTTAATAGCTCACCATACAACAAATTATTTCCTCAAATATTAAGAATTAACAGTCATTTGTGTACGAGCTCACATCCCTCGTATTTTATAAATATATGGCTTTGAGGATGATAAGCTTACGACCATTTAGGCGTAAGACGTTGATGAAAGTAACGGTAACGTTAACTAATTATAATAATAATATAATCTGAGGTCAGTATCAATAATATATATATAAATCGGCATATTCATATAGAACTTAAAGATTTGAAAAAGCAAACTGAAGAGTTTAAACAAGAAACAAGAGAGGAAATTCAGTCCATGAGAAAGGAAATTAAAAAAAGAAATGATTACTGCGAAAGAGCAAATGAGTCATTAGAACAAAAAATCACTAACATAGACAACACAATACAAGAAAAGATAGAAACATTATCCAGAAGAATAAGTGACCTAGAAGAACAAAAAGAACAACAGGCGAAAAGAGAAAGGAGAAACAACATAGTGGTAAAAAGTAAAGAATTCGTTAATGATGAAAGTAACAAAGACGAACTAAAGAACAAAATCAAGAAGATATTGGACACGATAGAAAAAGAAGTGACGGCAGAAAAATCAACCTACGTCGGTAAAGACAGAAACAATAGAGGTATAGTGAAAGTCAGTTTCACAAATTTTGCAGACAAACTAAAAATAGTCCGAAACAAACACAAACTGAGAGGACAAGACATATTCATAGATGATGACCTCACAATAAAAGAAAGAGAAATCCAAGCATCACTCCGACAGAAAGCCAGGGAAGAAAGGGAAAAGGGTAATAACAATGTAAGAGTTGGATACCAGAAAATCCTGTTAAATGACCAGTGGGTGCACTGGAAAGACTTAACCTCAAAAAACGGGGAAGAAGAATTCAACACAACACAACGATGAAACAACGTTCACACAAGGAAGAAGAACTCATACTTGGTACACTAAACGTTAGAACCTTAAGAACCCAAGATAAAGAAATAGAACTCGAAAACGCACTCGAAAACGTAAGGTACGATATATTAGGCCTCAGTGAGGTGAGGCAATACGGCGAAGACATAATAGAGAAAACAAATGGGGATGTCTTTAGCTTCATAGGGGAAACAAAAGGACAAAAAGGGGTAGGTTTTTTGATAAAAAGACATTTAAAACACAATATAAAAGAAATAAAGGGAATCTCAGAAAGAATCATAGTATTATCCCTAAAATTAAATGACAACACATTAATAATAATTCAAGTCTATGCTCCCACAGAAGCAAGTACGGAAGAAGAAATTGAAGACTTCTATATGCTCCTCGAAGACACACTAGCCGAGTACGAAGCACACACAACATTCATAATTGGAGACTTCAACAGCAAGGTAGGAAGAAAGGAATACGAAGAAGAAGAACCTATGGGCCTTCACGGATACGGAACAAGGAACGAAAGGGGAGAAAGACTAATACAGTTTGCACTGGGACAAAGACTTAAAATTGTGAACACATTTTACAAGAAAAACCCAGAAAGCAAATGGACATGGAAATCTCCGAATGGGAAAATCAAAAACGAAATAGACTTCATCCTAACCAATAGACTAACAGAGGTGAAAAACATACAAGTGATAAATGGTCTGAAGTTTGACACAGATCACAGAATGGTACGATTGAAAGTGAGAATAAAGAAGAAAAGGAGACACTACTTCAACCACAGAACTACACATCCAGGATGCATAGACAGGGCGGAGTATGTAAAAGCACTACAACAAAACCTACGAGACTTCAACCAACAAACGGAGCAAAACGTCCAACAACACTATACAGAGCTCGTAAATTGCATATCCCGCGCAGCCAAACAATCGTCAACACCTGGAAACAGTATGAAAAATAGAATAAAACTTAAGGATAGCACCAAATGTTTGATCGAAGAAAGAGAACGCCTAAAATCACAAGCCATAGAAAACGAACACAAAAAGCTGGAATATGCGGAAGTCAATAAACAATCAAAAAGGGAAATCCGAAGAGACATCAGAGAACACAACACTAAAGTGGTCAAAGAAATCATGGATACCACAAAATCAATAAAGAAGATTAGAAAAGAATTAACTCCAGGCAAACATTGGATGCTGGGAGTAAAAGATAGCAACGAAAAAAGACAAGCCTCAAGAGAAGAGATAATGACGCAAGCGACAGAGTTCTATAGGTCACTATACTCAAGTAACTCTCAAAGATCCAACTTGCATCAGGACCAGAATAAATCAGAAGAAAACCTAGAGGAAGAAACACCTCCAATACTACCCAGTGAAGTAAGAGCAGCCATTCGACAAACGAAAACCGAAAAATGCCCAGGCGAAGATGGAATTTACAATGAATTTCTAAAATGGGGTGAAGAAGACCTAATCCCAGTCATCACAACATTATTTAATTCCATACTCACATCAGAAGACATACCAATGCAGTGGAAACAAAGCATTATCATACTTCTACACAAAAAGGGAGCCCAGGACGACATAAACAACTACAGACCGATCAACCTAATTGTAAACCTCTACAAGCTATTTATGAAGATCCTAACCAATAGAATGACAAAGGCACTGGACGAACAGCAACCGATAGAGCAAGCAGGATTCAGAAAGAGTTTCAGTACATCAGACCACTTGCAAACAATAAATCAACTCATGGAGAAAGTTCAGGAATTTAATCTAGAGGTGTATATCGCATTTGTGGATTACAACAAAGCATTTGACTGCGTAGAACAGGGAAGCGTCTTAGAAGCACTGGAAAAACAAGGCATCCCAAACAAATTCGTTAGACTCCTTGGCAAACTCTACGACGGTAACCAAGCCAGAATAAAGACAGAAAGAGAAGGATGCAACATCATGATAGAAAGGGGAGTAAAACAGGGAGACCCCCTCTCACCAAAATTATTCACCTGTTTGCTGGAAAATCAGTTTAGAAAACTAGACTGGGAAGAAAAATATGGCATCAGAATCGATGGGACAAGACTAACCCATTTACGGTTCGCAGACGACATTGTTTTGGTGGCTGAATCAGCGAAAGAGCTGGAACAAATGATAAAAGAATTAGACAAAACAAGTAAAGAAGTGGGCCTTACAATGAACCCGAAGAAAACGAAGCTGATGACCAATGCGTTAGAAGCCCCAATTAATGTGAACGGAGAAACACTGGAATATGTTGAAGAATATGTATATCTCGGTCAGAACATGTCATTTTCAAGTCGTTCAGAGAAAGAGGTCAAACGAAGAATAGGACAAGCATGGAAGAGCTTTTGGTCCCTAAAGTTTATACTGGCTGACAAGACCCAAAAACGCACCGCACTTTAAAGGCTGAAGTTCTGGAAAAATGCGTTATACCGGTGTTACTATATGGTTGCCAAACTTGGGCATTAACATCGAAACAAAGACAAATGATCCAGAGATGTCAACGGAAAATGGAAAGGAAGATACTTCATGTCTCATTGAGAGATAGAATACGGAACGAAGACTTAAGAAGGAGAACCGGAATGAAGGACGCTATGACATCAGCAGACCAGCTCAAATGGAGATGGGGTGGACATGTAGCGAGATTAGATCCTAACCGAAGGACGTACAAAATGACGATGTGGGACCCAAGAACAGGAAGACGAAACGTTGGGAGACAAAGAATCAGATGGGCAGACTGGTTCGTAAAATGGGGAGGAAAACAATGGACAAGAACAGCGAAGATGAGGCAGGAGTGGAAAGACCTAGGGAGACTCGCATGCAGTGACCAATAAAACAATGCATCAACTAGAAAGACACCGTTCAGTGGGCATGCAGCAAAGCGGTACATATCTCTGGTGTGCAATAAAGGCTTCTCACAGAGCGGTGACCTCAAGAAGCACACTGTTGTTCATACTGGAGTGAAGTAATACACTTGTAGCACATGTGAGAAGTCATTTGCATGGCGGACAGAACTAATGGAACATTGTCTCGCGCTCTAATTTGAGGAAACATCATCGTGTTCACTAGGGAAAATAACCTTACTGCATCACAAGGAATTCAAAAGGTTCAACTATCTTGCGAAACACTTGTTAATTCGTTCCGGGACCACATGTGCACAACATAGTGAATGATTTGTGGGATGTTAAAGAACGTGTATAGGTATCTGCATCCAAACTAGATGTTAAAACTCCACCGGTAAGGTTTTGTATTGCATTTTAAAAAGACCTATTTGAAACGGTTCAATATACGTTGATTTTACTGAAGAGTGAAGACTTGGCAGTTTCTGTCATTGTTCAAGTGCTTAGATAGGGTAAGCTTTGTGCTTAGTGGCAGTGGGAAGCTCCCAGATATTGGTTGATGGCTATTATGATTTCCGTAATACTAATGGATATTTGAGGCCTTGATATCGCCAGACTCAGAAATGAAGATTGTTGTAGCGAATGTTATGCCATCGTAATATAATTTACTTAATCTTTAATCAGCTGCACATCTATATAGAAGGCCCAATCAGAAAGAATAACCCCGAATGCTCCTCAGGACTTGCTCACCTGATGAGTTAAAACTGAGCAATTCCCTGCAAAGCAGGAGGCCATAGCCCTTATGGGATTTGTAAGGCTATTTATTTATTTATTTATTTATTTATTTATTTCATTCATGCCTATGGAACGTGCAAAGTGTGTCATATCCACTGTAAGAGTACTGTGTTATTGTGAAAAGTAAGAAAGAGAGATAAATAGCGAGATAAAGAGAGTTTTTCAGTGTCATTGAAATGTTAGATAAATGTTTTATAATGTTATGTTCTACATGGTTGTATTTGAGGGCCATTATGATAGTCAATGTAAGTGCCAGTAAATTAATACTTGTTTTGGAGCTACGTAAAACTTTGGCTTATAAATAAATGTATGGAGGACAGGAGTGCTTTAGGAATTGAGTCATCTGAAAGAAATGTTGTTTTAGCCGCGATCAGCGAGCATGTAACGTAGAATCAAGAGATTTGTGTCAATAAATTACAGGGACCATCCAAGAATAGTTCGCGCGTTGACGAATCTAGTAGGTCAATCTTCGAAGCTACGATATGGTATCGCCTTAGAGCATACATGTGTATTCGCAACAGAGTTGGGGCAGAGTCTGTCTGTATCCCACTGTTAGCAGAGTCTTCGCTGCCAGGGAAAACCATTAGACACCCTAGGTACGCCAGTATAGTAATTGATCTGCCCTTAGAGGTAAGACAAAGGTTCTTCGAGTAGGAAACTGTTGATTTCCTCTAAATATTCGTGCCCGTCCAGTGAGATAAAAGTTTTAAACTCAGCTGGGACGCGCACAGAGCCAATGATTACGTCCATATAACGGCGAAGCTATTTTGTGATGCATCCCTCGCTATGAATACTAATTAGGAGCCGATATGAGCCCATTAAATACTCAATTCATAATGACACAATCCAATCAGGTACCTCTAGCAGAGCTGCACCATTGAGTGAGCACATGGCATGTGTAGGAAGTCGGTCAGGGTGACAGGCAGAGGCCACAGACCCGGCAGCCATCTTGCATAGGGCCGTCCGTGACGAATCTCTTGTTCACACTAAGGGGAGTCAATTAGACCGGATCCCTTTCTCTTTTCTTTTAAGATTGTAATGGGACACTGAAGAATCTCGATATTTCGAAAAGTAATTAAAATGTGCTTGATATGATGGTATCAAATGAATTATATGTACTGTTTCCATACATATGGAATGTTGGAATGAAGTAATTGGATATGATTTGGCCAAGTTATTGTCTGAGGACAAATTAACTGCACCAAATAAATAGATGCATTTTTGTAAAGAGTAATTACCCAGTTCATGCTAATTTATTCAGACGGGTAGCGTAATTTAACGATTTGACACGTTTGTAATGATAATAATAATAATATGACCAGACTCAGAAGGTTGTTGTATGGTGAAGCTATACAATTTCTATAACTATGTGTATTTTGAAGGGAAAGGAAGGAAGGAAGGAAGATTGTAGTTTTACGTGACCGTGAATCTTGTGATTATGAGCCACGGGACCTCCTTTTTACGTGGAATCCGAACCACAGGACATGGCATTTCACTTCGAAAATCTCACATGCATTGACCGGGAATCGAACCCGGACCGCCTTGGTGAGAGGCATACAGCTAGACCGCTGAGCCACCACGCCCCTGAAGGGAAAGGTATACCACTTCAGCATTTGAAACTTATGGGAAAAGAAGACGATCAGCGCGGAAAAGCAACACATGTTAAGCAAGGCATAAGCTAATGAAATCAATGTGATTCAAGGTAAATGTTTCGTTTCAAAACGGATAAATATTTAATAATTGCATAACTGTTATTTAAATGTAATTTGTGGTTGTTGTGTTGTAATATGCAAATTCATGTTAAATTGTGCCACGTGAATAACACTATGGACACTCGCAAATGTCGAAGAGTAGCAACGTTAGAATATCTAGGATAGATATGAGTGCGGTGGAGCACCAAACTGTATGAGAAGAGACTCACATATAATTTTGATTTTTGTTGTGGGAAGTAATTGTAATATTTTTGTGTTTTGTGTTGTGTCTTGCCATGAATTAATACCATTAAATGTTATATTTAGGAATTTTTTGTTTCTTTCAAGTAGAGTCGATACCTGACTGACTCAAATCCTGAATATGTGTTCGAAAGGCCGTGAACTAGCTGGGATACGAACACATGTTCCATATGATGACGCAAGGGTACAGTATGAGTAAAGATATATACCTGAATATCTCAAGCCCATATTTGAAAAATATGTCAGTGCTACCAACTGCTAAAAAACTGCACTTGAAATTTGAGCTCCATGTTGCATATCTTGGAAGGTATGCATGGGAGCTATACTAAAATTAACACACCTATAGACAATAATATTTCAGTTTAATTTCCAAGAAGCCATACATGGCAGTGTTGTCAAAATGATTTTAAGCCTGCTGATAAGTCCAACATTTAAATGCATATAACTCCTACACTATGAATTGCATTTCAACCAAATTTCGTATGTGCTATGTGTAGCATAACAGATATGACTATGCGTATTCTTAAGAGCAATCAGGCCTGCCAACTGTCAATGAATGCTGTCTCTATTATTTTACACTAATATCAATATATCACAAAGTATGCAAGCCAACAGCTCTAAACTTTTCACTTGTATAGTACCTGACATTCTAGATTAATTTGGACTAACTAATGCCAACATGATTCTAAGCCTGCTAATATGTCCAATTTTAAAATACATGTAACTTCTTTACTAACAAATGGATTTCATCCAAAATTGGCACAACTATAGATCATAATAATTCAGATGATTTCGGACCAACACATGCATGACATTGTTGTCAACATGATTTTGCTCGCGCTGATAGATCCAATGTCTAACTGCATGTAATATCCATGCTATCTATTGGACTTCAACCAAATTATGTATTCTGTACCTTAAGAGATGGAACTAAGAATATAAATTTAGTCACCGGGACTGCCAACTATAGTGCTCTATTTGGCTACATTCTACCAGGTATATTCCAATATTACCAACTTAATGTCGTCATTATTCTAGATAGGTCCAAATAGATTAATCATTGGCATGAATCTTAATTTCAAGAAAAGTAGGCTCTTTAGTTCGTTACGTAATTTCTTGTTACATCGTTACAGAGCTTGTCACATAACGAACACATGCAGAGTTCATTTGGGGCGTGGTAGGATGTGTTTTTACATATTTTATGGTGGTACCTATGCACTGCTAACTTTATCACCACATGTCTCAGTTTCTGATTTGGTGTTGGTCTAGTACCGGTTGATCATGGCATCCGTGCTGTAAAATTCTAGCGGGATGTCTTCTTTCTTCTCCCATCTCTGCTAGGTGCGCTTCGGCATTTTTTGAGGATGGCAGCTGTAATATTGTCCTTATTTCTTCGACGAGGAAGGGTTTCCGTGCTAATTCATATGTTGAGCGGGAGCGCGTGTATTTTGAGAAAGCAAAGAGGATATAAAAGGTAGGTTAGCACAGGCAAGGAAAGCATTTCTGCACAAAAGGAATCTATTGACATCGAATATAGATTTAGGTATTAAGAAGTCATGTTTGAAAGCCTTTGTCTGGAGCGTGGCACTCTGTGGAAGTGAAACTTGGACTATTGGTGCAGGAGAAAAGAGGAGAATTGAAGCGTTTGAAATGTGGTGTTACAGGAGAATGATGAAGATCAGATGGGTAGATAGGGTTACAAACGAAGAGGTATTAAGACGAGTGGGAGAGGAGAGATGCTTCTGGCGACTGCAAATGAAGAGAAGACATAGGTTAGTAGGACACATACTAAGACACCCAGGAATAACAAGCTTAGTTATGGAAGGAAGGGTCGAGGACAAGAACTGTTGGGGTAGACCAAGGTTAGAATATGTTAAACAGATTGCCTCGGATGTAGGGTGTGGTAGCTATGTAGAGATGAACCGATTAGCTCAGGACAGGGAGGCATGGAGAGCTGTATCAAACCAGTCAAAAGACTGAAGACTCAAACAACAACAACAATGGGTAGATGGAGTAACAAATGAAGACCGAGTGAGTGAGGAGATTTTTTTCTGGCTACTGCTAATGAAGAGAGATAGGTTGGTAGGATATCCAGGAATAGCAAACTGACAGAGACGGACTTGCATGCGTGGGATGCTTGGTTTAGTTCCCATCGTGGTGTTGTCTTTCAGCGTGTATCGCCACCAAAGTGTAAGAACACCACGCACATAAAAATTTTGTATCCTTACAATATGTCATCGATCATCAAAGCGCGTAATAAATCAAATCGTGCTTTACCTATCAATTATATTTGTGATGTTAGGCTCCCGTTTCAGACGATAGAACAGTCTCAACATCCAGAATGGAAGAAGGCAACTTTTTTCCGGACTGTACCCGGCGAAGATGGGCAGAAGTCAAGCCGGTTCCAAGCAACCAGACACTGACGAATAGCCTCGTTCCAACAACATCATTCAAAGCGAACCAGGCTTTGATAGATGTTTCATAAATCTTAATACAATTCATGGTAATATGTCCCAATAAGAAATATTTAGTCGCTAATTGAGAAGGCCTTCGAGGGCCATATTTGGACAAAATTGTTTGCTAAATAGGAATACATTACAGTGTTGAATAAACAGTCCTTACTTAATTCCAAACAAATATTCAACGTTACCAGCTAATCATACGTGTGTGCGGATATAAATAGGTAATTACTAGGGCTCAGATGTTGATGCCGTAAAAAGTATTAACAAGATGTTCAGTAAAGAACATATAGCCTACTTTCTCCTAAATGAATGGGTACTGTTATAACTCTTTGTCCTTTTCAAGGAGTATAATTGAATGGTGGTTGTAGTAGCTTGATGAAATACAACGTGCTATACGGATATTAAACATGACTATAAGGTGCCCTTTTCTAGTGCTACCTCTGTACCAAGTATCGTTAAATTCGGTTTTACCGTGTTTGAATTGATAGGGGGTATCGATTTGCACACATACATGACCACCATATGCAAACTATTGGACTGATGACCTTGTAGTTTAGCGACAAGAAGCTTGCCATATAAATATATGTTTTGGAAAAATTTGGTAGAGATGGGATGATTAGGTTAGTCGTAATTTGATTTAAGCTTTGAACATTTGGGTGGCCGCCATTACGTTTCCATCAAGATGGTGGCGATATGAAACATGACACTGAGGTGCCCTTTGCTAGTTCTACCTCTATACCAAATTTCGTTCAATTAGGTTTCACCATGTTCGGATTGATAGGGGGGACAGACATTCAGAGTACACACTCTCTCTCTCTCTCTCTCACACACACACACACACACACACACAGACTCACACACAGACAGACACACACTTTTGGCCTTGTGTAGATCTAATAAGTCTACTTTCATTTCTTGCAAAAATCGAAAGTAGGCTAAGAATGCACTTACAATTTTCAAAAATGACTCTAATGCATGTCCTAAAAATTCGAAAAATGAGGTATAAAATGAAGAATATGATCTTATAATAATAAACTCAACAATATTTCAAAAATGACATCTTAAGCTCAAACTGAAAAGTCAATCAAAATGGATTTCTAGAACTTAACAAAAGGTTTATGTTCACTTTAGTCTGAGTTGCACTGCACTACGAATGTCATTCTGATGTTGTCAAATGTAAATGATCTGCGGTTATCAGTCAACAAGGTTTAATATCTCGAAAAGCTGCGTTCAACATCAACTGATGTGATCGGAGCGTGCTTGAAGTGAGGAAGGTCGTTTGCTGCTAAATCCTTCTCAATCCCATCCGTGCAGTAGTTTTCACCAGAAAGAAAGTCTGATATTTTGCATAATGTTTTATACCCGGTGTTTTTGTCCAGCACTTTTTTCAATTTTGATGCAATACCCGCAGTAATTTCGCCACGATTGTTGCTAAGACTAGTTTCCACCCGGTTGATTAAGGAAATTGAATCAATATTTCAATATTTTAAATTATCTTGTGTTAGCTACTAGCTTCTTCTTAACTCTGGTTGGTTGGTTCTTAAGCTTTGGGGCTGCGACAACGCGGTCATGTAGCCCCGTGTACTTAGAGTGTGTGTAGAATCTGTCTGATAACCGGTGTTATTTGTGATGACTGTATTAGTGTGTGTTATCTGTTTTTTAATTCAAGGAAGGACTGCAGACTTTTGAATTTTTCAAATAGTTCCTACTTTTGCCGCCAAACGCCACCGTCAACTACTACTAGTTCAGAACTTAGGTACCAGACGCCAGCGTTGTCGGCTTTGACTAATCTTGATTGTTTTTTAGGGTGTTATGGATTTTCACTAATCTTGATTGTTTTTTAGGGTGTTATGGATTTTCACTAATCTTGATTGTTTTTTAGGGTGTTATGGATTTTCACTAATCTTGATTGTTTTTTAGGGTGTTATGGATTTTGACTAATTTCGATTGTTTTTTAGGGTGTTATGGATTTTCACTAATCTTGATTGTTTTTTAGGGTGTTATGGATTTTCACTAATTTCGATTGTTTTTTAGGGTGTTATGGATTTTGACTAATTTTGATTGTTTTTAGGGTGTTATGGATTTTCACTAATCTTGATTGTTTTTTAGGGTGTTATGGATTTTGACTAATCTTGATTGTTTTTTAGGGTGATATGGATTTTGACTAATCTTGATTGTTTTTTAGGGTGTTATTGATTTTCACTAATTTCGATTGTTTTTTAGGGTGTTATGGATTTTCACTAATTTCGATTGTTTTTTAGGGTGTTATGGATTTTCACTAATCTTGATTGTTTTTTAGGGTGTTATGGATTTTCACTAATCTTGATTGTTTTTTAGGGTGTTATGGATTTTCACTAATTTCGATTGTTTTTTAGGGTGTTATGGATTTTCACTAATCTTGATTGTTTTTTAGGGTGTTATGGATTTTCACTAATCTTGATTGTTTTTAGGGTGTTATGGATTTTGACTAATCTTGATTGTTTTTAGGGTGTTATGGATTTTCACTAATCTTGATTGTTTTTTAGGGTGTTATGGATTTTGAATAATTTGATTGTTTTTTAGGGTGTTATGGATTTTCACTAATTTCGATTGTTTTTTAGGGTGTTATGGATTTTGACTAATTTTGATTATTTTTTAGGGTGTTATGGATTTTGACTAATCTTGATTGTTTTTAGGGTGTTATGGATTTTGACTAATCTTGATTGTTTTTAGGGTGTTATGGATTTTGACTAATTTTGATTGTTTTTTAGGGTGTTATGGATTTTCACTAATTTTGTTTGTTTTTTAGGGTGTTATGGATTTTGACTAATCTTGATTGTTTTTTAGGGTGTTATGGAATTTGATTGTTTTTTAGGGTGTTATGGATTTTGACTAATCTTCATTGTTTTTAGGGTGTTATGGATTTTCACTAATCTTGATTGTTTTTTAGGGTGTTATGGATTTTTACTAATTTTGATTGTTTTTTAGGGTGTTATAGATTTTGACTAATCTTGATTGTTTTTTAGGGTGTTATGGATTTTCACTAATTTCGATTGTTTTTTAGGGTGTTATGGATTTTGACTAATCTTGATTGTTTTTTAGGGTGTTATGGATTTTCACTAATTTCGATTGTTTTTTAGGGTGTTATGGATTTTGACTAATCTTGATTGTTTTTAGGGAGTTATGGATTTTCACTAATTTTGATTATTTTTTAGGGTGTTATGGATTTTTACTAATTTTGATTGTTTTTTAGGGTGTTATGGATTTTGATTGTTTTTAGGGTGTTATGGATTTTCACTAATTTCGATTGTTTTTTAGGGTGTTATATTTTTTGACTAATCTTAATTGTTTTTTAGGGTGTTATGGATTTTGACTAATTTTGATTGGTTTTTAGGGTGTTATGGATTTTGATTGTTTTTTAGGGTGTTATGGATTTTCACTAATTTCGATTGTTTTTTAGGGTGTTATGGATTTTGACTAATTTTGTTTGTTTTTTAGGGTGTTATGGATTTTGATTGTTTTTTAGGGTGTTATGGATTTTGATTGTTTTTAGGGTGTTATGGATTTTCACTAATTTCGATTGTTTTTAGGGTGTTATGGATTTTGACTAATCTTGATTGTTTTTAGGGTGTTATGGATTTTCACTAATTTTGATTATTTTTTAGGGTGTTATGGATTTTTACTAATTTTGATTGTTTTTTAGGGTGTTATGGATTTTGACTAATTTTGATTGTTTTTTAGGGTGTTATGGATTTTCACTAATTTTGTTTGTTTTTTAGGGTGTTATGGATTTTGACTAATCTTGATTGTTTTTTAGGGTGTTATGGATTTTGATTGTTTTTTAGGGTGTTATGATAGCGGGTTCAAACCCGGCCGAAGCCGTCGGATTTTTTTTTTTTTTTTTTTTTTTTTATTTTTTTTTTTTATTTTTTTTTTAAGAGCGTTAAAAATCCCTCAGTATGCCTTCCTTCGGAGGGGAAGTAAAGCCGGCGGTCCCATGTCATAGATTTATGGCATGTTAAAGATCTTTCCACTAATTACACCTGTGTGAAACTAAATTGGATAGGTTAAGAATGTAAACAACGCTCTTAGGTTGCTACGTTCGTTGCCAAGAGCCGACTGCGGTGGCGTCTAGTAGCTAGTTCTGAACTAGGCCTAGTAGTCGTTGACGGTGGCGTTTGGCGGCAAAAGTAGGAACTATTTGAAAATTCAAAGTTGCAGTCTCTACTTGAATTAAAAAACAGATACACACACTAATACAGTCATCACAATTAACACCGGTTATCAGACAGATTCTACACACACCCAAAGTACACGGGGCTACATGACCGCGTTGTCGCAGCCCCTAAACTAAGGAACCAACCAACCAACCAAGGGTGTTATGGATTTTGACTAATCTTCATTATTTTTAGGGTGTTATGGATTTTCACTAATCTTGATTGTTTTTTAGGGTGTTATGGATTTTTACTAATTTTGATTGTTTTTTAGGGTGTTATGGATTTTGACTAATCTTGATTGTTTTTAGGGGGTTATGGATTTTGACTAATTTTGATTATTTTTTAGGGTGTTATGGATTTTTACTAATTTTGATTGTTTTTTAGGGTGTTATGGATTTTGACTAATCTTGATTGTTTTTTAGGGTGTTATGGATATTGATTGTTTTTAGGGTGTTATGGATTTTGATTGTTTTTTAGGGTGTTATGGATTTTGACTAATCTTGATTGTTTTTAGGGTGTTATGGATTTTCACTAATTTCGATTGATTTAGGGTGTTATGGATTTTGACTAATCTTGATTGTTTTTTAGGGTGTTATGGATTTTGACAAATTTTGATTATTTTTTAGGGTGTTATGGATTTTTACTAATTTTGATTGTGTTTTAGGGTGTTATGGATTTTGACTAATCTTGATTGTTTTTTAGGGTGTTATGGATTTTCACTAATTTCGATTGTTTTTAGGGTGTTATGGATTTTCACTAATCTTGATTGTTTTTTAGGGTGTTATGGATTTTGACTAATTTTGATTGTTTTTTAGGGTGTTATGGATTTTCACTAATCTTGATTGTTTTTTAGAGTGTTATGGATTTTGACTAATTTTGATTATTTTTTAGGGTGTTATGGATTTTGACTAATTTTGATTGTTTTTAGGGTGTTATGGATTTTCACTAATCTTGATTGTTTTTAGGGTGTTATAGATTTTGACTAATCTTGATTGTTTTTTAGGGTGTTATGGATTTTGACTAATTTTGATTGTTTTTTAGGGTGTTATGGATTTTGACTAATCTTGATTGTTTTTTAGGGTGTTATGGATTTTGACTAATCTTGATTGTTTTTAGGGTGTTATGGATTTTGACTAATTTTGATTGTTTTTTAGGGTGTTATGGTTTTTCACTAATTTCGATTGTTTTTTAGGGTGTTATGGATTTTGACTAATCTTGATTGTTTTTAGGTTGTTATGGATTTTGACTAATTTTGATTGTTTTTTAGGGTGTTATGGATTTTGACTAATTTTGATTGTTTTTTAGGGTGTTATGGATTTTGATTGTTTTTTAGGGTGTTATGGATTTTCACTAATTTCGATTGCTTTTTAGGGTGTTATGGATTTTGACTAATCTTGATTGTTTTTTAGGGTGTTATGGATTTTGACTAATTTTGATTGTTTTTAGGGTGTTATGGATTTTGATTGTTTTTTAGGGTGTTATGGATTTTCACTAATTTCGATTGTTTTTTAGGGTGTTATGGATTTTGACTAATTTTGTTTGTTTTTTAGGGTGTTATGGATTTTGATTTTTTTTAGGGTGTTATGGATTTTGATTGTTTTTTAGGGTGATATGGATTTTCACTAATTTCGATTGTTTTTTAGGGTGTTATGGATTTTGACTAATCTTGATTGTTTTTTAGGGTGTTATGGATTTTCACTAATTTTGATTATTTTTTAGGGTGTTATGGATTTTTACTAATTTTGATTGTTTTTTAGGGTGTTATGGATTTTGACTAATTTTGATTGTTTTTTAGGGTGTTATGGATTTTGATTGTTTTTTAGGGTGTTATGGATTTTCACTAATTTCGATTGTTTTTTAGGGTGTTATGGATTTTGAGTAATCTTGATTGTTTTTTAGGGTGTTATGGATTTTCACTAATTTCGATTGTTTTTTAGAGTGTTATGGATTTTCACTAATTTTGATTGTTTTTTAGGGTGTTATGGATTTTGACTAATTTTGTTTGTTTTTTAGGGTGTTATGGATTTTGACTAATCTTGATTGTTTTTTAGGGTGTTATGGATTTTGATTGTTTTTTAGGGTGTTATGGATTTTGACTAATCTTCATTGTTTTTAGGGTGTTATGGATTTTGACTAATCTTGATTGTTTTTTAGGGTGTTATGGATTTTGACTAATCTTGATTGTTTTTTAGGGTGTTATGGATTTTGACTAATCTTGATTGTTTTTTAGGGTGTTATGGATTTTGACTAATTTTGATTGTTTTTTAGGGTGTTATGGATTTTGACTAATTTTGATTGTTTTTTAGGGTGTTATGGATTTTGACTAATCTTGATTGTTTTTTAGGGTGTTATGGATTTTGACTAATTTTGATTATTTTTTAGGGTGTTATGAATTTTTACTAATTTTGATTGTTTTTTAGGGTGTTATGGATTTTGACTAATCTTGATTGTTTTTAGGGTGTTATGGAAATAAATTGTTTTTAGGGTGTTATGGATTTTGATTGTTTTTTAGGGTGTTATGGATTTTGACTAATCTTGATTGTTTTTAGGGTGTTATGGATTTTCACTAATCTTGATTGTTTTTTAGGGTGTTATGGATTTTGATTGTTTTTTAGGGTGTTATGGATTTTGACTAATCTTGATTGTTTTTTAGGGTGATATGGATTTTGACTAATCTTGATTGTTTTTAGGGTGTTATTGATTTTCACTAATTTCGATTGTTTTTAGGGTGTTATGGATTTTCACTAATTTCGATTGTTTTTTAGGGTGTTATGGATTTTGACTAATCTTGATTGTTTTTAGGGTGTTATGGATTTTGACTAATCTTGATTGTTTTTTAGGGTGTTATGGATTTTGACTAATCTTGATTGTTTTTAGGGTGTTATGGATTTTCACTAATTTCGATTGTTTTTAGGGTGTTATGGATTTTGACTAATCTTGATTGTTCTTTAGGGTGTTATGGATTTTGACTAATCTTGATTGTTTTTTAGGGTGTTATGGATTTTCACTAATCTTGATTGTTTTTAGGGTGTTATGGATTTTCACTAATTTCGATTGTTTTTTAGGGTGTTATGGATTTTGACTAATCTTGATTGTTTTTAGGGTGTTATGGATTTTGACTAATCTTGATTGTTTTTTAGGGTGTTATGGATTTTCACTAATTTCGATTGTTTTTAGGGTGTTATGGATTTTGACTAATCTTGATTGTTTTTTAGGGTGTTATGGATTTTGACTAATCTTGATTGTTTTTTAGGGTGTTATGGATTTTGACTAATTTTGATTGTTTTTTAAGGTGTTATGGATTTTGACTAATCTTGATTGTTTTTAGGGTGTTGTGGATTTTGACTAATTTTGATTATTTTTTAGGGTGTTATGGATTTTTACTAATTTTGATTGTTTTTTAGGGTGTTATGGATTTTGACTAATCTTGATTGTTTTTTAGGGTGTTATGGATTTTGACTAATTTTGATTATTTTTTAGGGTGTTATGGATTTTTACTAATTTTGATTGTTTTTTAGGGTGTTATGGATTTTGACTAATCTTGATTGTTTTTTAGGGTGTTATGGATTTTGATTGTTTTTTAGGGTGTTATGGATTTTGATTGTTTTTTAGGGTGTTATGGATTTTGACTAATCTTGATTGTTTTTTAGGGTGTTATGGATTTTGACTAATTTTGATTATTTTTTAGGGTGTTATGGATTTTTACTAATTTTGATTGTTTTTTAGGGTGTTATGGATTTTGACTAATCTTGATTGTTTTTTAGGGTGTTATGGATTTTGACTAATTTTGATTATTTTTTAGGGTGTTATGGATTTTTACTAATTTTGATTGTTTTTTAGGGTGTTATGGATTTTGACTAATCTTGATTGTTTTTTAGGGTGTTATGGATTTACACTAATTTCGATTGTTTTTTAGGGTGTTATGGATTTTGACTAATCTTGATTGTTTTTTAGGGTGTTATGGATTTTCACTAATTTCGAATGTTTTTTAGGGTGTTATGGATTTTGACTAATCTTGATTGTTATTAGGGTGTTATGGATTTTGACTAATTTTGATTGTTTTTTAGGGTGTTATGGATTTTGACTAATTTTGATTATTTTTTAGGGTGTTATGGATTTTTACTAATTTTGATTGTTTTTTAGGGTGTTATGGATTTTGACTAATCTTGATTGTTTTTTAGGGTGTTATGGATTTGGATTGTTTTTAGGGTGTTATGGATTTTGATTGTTTTTTAGGGTGTTATGGATTTTGACTAATCTTGATTGTTTTTTAGGGTGTTATGGATTTTCACTAATTTCGATTGTTTTTTAGGGTGTTATGGATTTTGACTAATCTTGATTGTTTTTTAGGTTGTTATGGATTTTGACTAATCTTGATTGTTTTTTAGGGTGTTATGGATTTTGACTAATTTTGATTATTTTTTAGGGTGTTATGGATTTTTACTAATTTTGATTGTTTTTTAGTGTGTTATGGATTTTGACTAATCTTGATTGTTTTTAGGGTGTTATGGATTTTGATTGTTTTAGGGTGTTATGGATTTTGATTGTTTTTTAGGGTGTTATGGATTTTGACTAATCTTGATTGTTTTTTAGGGTGTTATGGATTTTCACAAATTTCGATTGTTTTTTAGGGTGTTATGGATTTTGACTAATCTTGATTGTTTTTAGGGTGTTATGGATTTTCACTAATTTCGATTGTTTTTTAGGGTGTTATGGATTTTGACTAATCTTGATTGTTTTTAGGGTGTTATGGATTTTGACTAATTTTGATTGTTTTTTAGGGTGTTATGGATTTTGACTAATTTTGATTATTTTTTAGGGTGTTATGGATTTTTACTAATTTTGATTGTTTTTTTAGGGTGTTATGGATTTTGACTAATCTTGATTGTTTTTTAGGGTGTTATGGATTTTGATTGTTTTTTAGGGTGTTATGGATTTTGATTGTTTTTTAGGGTGTTATGGATTTTGACTAATCTTGATTGTTTTTTAGGGTGTTATGGATTTTCACTAATTTCGATTGTTTTTTAGGGTGTTATGGATTTTCACTAATCTTGATTGTTTTTTAGGGTGTTATGGATTTTGACTAATCTTGATTGTTTTTAGGGTGTTATGGATTTTGACTAATTTTGATTGTTTTTTAGGGTGTTATGGATTTTGACTAATTTTGATTATTTTTTAGGGTGTTATGGATTTTTACTAATTTTGATTGTTTTTTAGGGTGTTATGGATTTTGACTAATCTTGATTGTTTTTTAGGGTGTTATGGATTTTGATTGTTTTTAGGGTGTTATGGATTTTGATTGTTTTTTAGGGTGTTATGGATTTTGACTAATCTTGATTGTTTTTTAGGGTGTTATGGATTTTCACTAATTTCGATTGTTTTTTAGGGTGTTATGGATTTTGACTAATCTTGATTGTTTTTTAGGGTGTTATGGATTTTGACTAATTTTGATTATTTTTTAGGGTGTTATGGATTTTTACTAATTTTGATTGTTTTTTAGGGTGTTATGGATTTTGACTAATCTTGATTGTTTTTTAGGGTGTTATGGATTTTCACTAATTTCGATTGTTTTTTAGGGTGTTATGGATTTTCACTAATCTTGATTGTTTTTTAGGGTGTTATGGATTTTGACTAATCTTGATTGTTTTTTAGGGTGTTATGGATTTTGACTAATTTTGATTATTTTTTAGGGTGTTATGGATTTTGACTAATCTTGATTGTTTTTAGGGTGTTATAGATTTTGACTAATCTTGATTGTTTTTTAGGGTGTTATGGATTTTCACTAATTTCGATTGTTTTTTAGGGTGTTATGGATTTTGACTAATTTTGATTGTTTTTAGGGTGTTATGGATTTTGACTAATCTTGATTGTTTTAGGGTGTTATGGATTTTGACTAATCTTGATTGTTTTTTAGGGTGTTATGGATTTTGACTAATTTTGATTGTTTTTAGGGTGTTATGGATTTTCACTAATTTCGATTGTTTTTTAGGGTGTTATGGATTTTGACTAATCTTGATTGTTTTTAGGGTGTTATGGATTTTGACTAATTTTGATTGTTTTTAGGGTGTTATGGATTTTGACTAATTTTGATTGTTTTTTAGGGTGTTATGGATTTTCACTAATTTTGATTATTTTTTAGGGTGTTATGGATTTTTACTAATTTTGATTGTTTTTTAGGGTGTTATGGATTTTGATTGTTTTTAGGGTGTTATGGATTTTGATTGTTTTTAGGGTGTTATGGATTTTGACTAATCTTGATTGTTTTTTAGGGTGTTATGGATTTTCACTAATTTCGATTGTTTTTTAGGGTGTTATGGATTTTGACTAATCTTGATTGTTTTTAGGGTGTTATGGATTTTGACTAATTTTGATTGTTTTTTAGGGTGTTATGGATTTTGACTAATCTTGATTGTTTTTTAGGGTGTTATGGATTTTGACTAATTTTGATTGTTTTTTAGGGTGTTATGGATTTTGACTAATTTTGATTATTTTTTAGGGTGTTATGGATTTTTACTAATTTTGATTGTTTTTTAGGGTGTTATGGATTTTGACTAATCTTGATTGTTTTTTAGGGTGTTATGGATTTTCACTAATTTCGATTGTTTTTAGGGTGTTATGGATTTTCACTAATCTTGATTGTTTTTTAGGGTGTTATGGATTTTGACTAATCTTGATTGTTTTTAGGGTGTTATGGATTTTGACTAATCTTGATTGTTTTTAGGGTGTTATGGATTTTGACTAATTTTGATTGTTTTTTAGGGTGTTATGGATTTTGACTAATTTTGATTATTTTTTAGGGTGTTATGGATTTTGACTAATCTTGATTGTTTTTTAGGGTGTTATGGATTTTGACTAATCTTGATTGTTTTTAGGGTGTTATGGATTTTGACTAATTTTGATTATTTTTTAGGGTGTTATGGATTTTGACTAATCTTGATTGTTTTAGGGTGTTATGGATTTTCACTAATTTCGATTGTTTTTTAGGGTGTTATGGATTTTCACTAATCTTGATTGTTTTTTAGGGTGTTATGGATTTTGACTAATCTTGATTGTTTTTAGGGTGTTATGGATTTTGACTAATCTTGATTCTTTTTAGGGTGTTATGGATTTTGACTAATTTTGATTATTTTTTAGGGTGTTATGGATTTTGACTAATCTTGATTGTTTTTAGGGTGTTATAGATTTTGACTAATTTCGATTGTTTTTAGGGTGTTATGGATTTTCACTAATTTCGATTGTTTTTTAGGGTGTTATGGATTTTGACTAATTTTGATTGTTTTTTAGGGTGTTATGGATTTTGATTGTTTTTTAGGGTGTTATGGATTTTGACTAATCTTGATTGTTTTTTAGGGTGTTATGGATTTTGACTAATTTTGATTGTTTTTTAGGGTGTTATGGATTTTGATTGTTTTTTAGGGTGTTATGGATTTTGACTAATTTTGATTGTTTTTTAGGGTGTTATGGATTTTGACTAATTTTGATTGTTTTTAGGGTGGTATGGATTTTGACTAATTTCGATTGTTTTTAGGGTGTTATGGATTTTGACTAATCTTGATTGTTTTTAGGGTGTTATGGATTTTGATTGTTTTTTAGGGTGTTGTGGATTTTCACTAATTTCGATTGTTTTTTAGGGTGTTATGGATTTTCACTAATTTTGATTGTTTTTTAGGGTGTTATGGATTTTGACTAATCTTGATTGTTTTTTAGGGTGTTATGGATTTTGCCTGATTTTGATTTTCGTGCGGTTTTTGTTTTTCTTTTTTTCCTGTTGATTTTGATCAATTTTGATGTTTGTGTTTTCTAAGATTTTAAATATTTTTTTCGTTTTATTTTCACTGTTAGATCTTTTTTGACAAATTTTGGATAGCTATGTTTGTGTTGTGGGGGATTTTGATTTGTATTTTAGGACTGCAAACACTGGCGGGGATGGGACCAGAGGAATAAGTGGGGGAAGCAGAACGCTGCCATTCCAGGGTTAAGGAAACGGAGAGCTCCAAATCACAGAAAATATGCTCCAGGATAAAACAGTCAAAACCATAACCAAGGGCAAGAAACAACGGTTCCAAGTCAAAGTGAAACCCATGAGAAAGATCCAAATCTCTGAAGATAGGAAAGATGATGATGATGATGATGATAATTGTTGTTTTAAGGGGCCTAACATCTAGGTTATCGGCTCCTAATGGTCTGGGTGATAGCGTAAATGACAATGAAATGAAAACCAGAACGAAAATTAAGTTGAGATTCAAAATATAATTTAGAGATACGGGGAGCCAATTCAAAGAAAAAGGGCGGGAATCTTAAAGAGAGAAGGAACTATAATGAAAAGAAGAAGTAGGCTGATCCGTAGAAGAATGAGGGATCAGGAAAGATGAGAGAAGGGACAATTAAGGCGGGAAAGGCCTCGGATACCCTAATACCGTCGCACAGTGGGTCAAAATCGAAATCAAGGGGGACAAAATTATTTTTACGTTTTAATCATGAATTTAGAGTGAAAGCAACGTATATAATTTGTTTACCTCATAATAAACATCAGTTAAGACCTTTTTAAGCTACGTCTTCACATGCTAGAAATGTCTATGACAAGGAGTTGGATAAAGCATTCAGTTATCTCTTCAGAACAATTTTCTACCCCTAATTTACTTTTAACAAAGCATCACAATGTTCCACTTTATACATACTCGTCGAACCCAGTGCTTCAAACAGTTGTAAACGTGTGAGAACTGGTTAGGGGGCATCTTCTAAACGTAAAATAACTAAGTAAGTTGCAGATAGATGCAACCAATCTTATAACGGGCGTAAACTACAAGACTTTATCTACATTTTAACATTAAGTAGAAAGTGACGCGACTTACTAAAAAACGAAGTGAGTATATAATTTTAAAAATAATAGTTAAATATCATATAATGTAAATATAGCTAAAATTACGTAACAATTACGCCCATTAATAACTGAAACACGTTACAAAGATCATACCTTCAGCTGCGTGTTCCATCTTAAAGCATCACACTTACCACAGCCACTTACATTCACCCTCCAATTCAGACATCAAAAAGTTATGCTGTATGACAGTGAAATACGTAAATTAATTCACTTATTTTATATCGGTTTGTATTTGTACGGGGAATTAAGGGATGGTTCACCAGTTAGCCGCTCCGGTGAAAGCTGTACAGCGTTGCTGATATGGAGCCCTGCACTTCCGAGCGAGGCGCGCCATGACGCGTGATGGAGCCCATCTTGGCAACGCTGTACAACTTTCACCGGAGCGGCTAACTGGTGAACCATCCCTTAATTCCCCGTACAAATACAAACCGATATAAAATAAGTGAATTCATTTACGTATTTCACAATCATACAGCATACCTTTTTGATGTATAAGGATTA
This sequence comes from Meconema thalassinum, assembly GCA_946902985.2. Classification (NCBI taxonomy): domain Eukaryota; kingdom Metazoa; phylum Arthropoda; class Insecta; order Orthoptera; family Tettigoniidae; genus Meconema; species Meconema thalassinum. The sequence goes on along the minus strand of OX336399.1, from coordinate 11,604,848 downwards.
CAACGCGACCAAGAACTACATTTTCAAACCACCCCGAGCCGAGAAAAAGTTACCTTACAATAATGATAACAACTTTGTTCCTTGAACACACAAAATTTTTGAATTAATAAACTAGTTATACAACATTCCAATGTATATTGTGTTAAAATTTGGATTCGATCTGATGACAGGTTTTTGAGATAATAAATCTTAAATGTGACGCATGGTTGAAACACGCTTAAAAACGGGCACTTTTTGTGTTCCAACTGCGATAAAAAATATTAAAATATAAATTTAAATTTCCAAACCTACATGAACTAACGTAAAATAGAACGACGAAAATGATGATGTTATTGGATTTTATGTAGGTCTATTGGTTACTTCACAAACAACCTTCAAACTCGAGTACACATAATATTTTGGTCGACAGTAAGTTACCTCTTTTCAGATTTGATTCACAAGGCTGAGTGGACCCCGTTCAAGCCCTCAGATCAGAATTAAATTTCTTGGCAGAGCCGGTAATCCAACCTGGGCCTCCTCGGTGACAGCCAAGAATGCTAGCCACTACGAAACAGGGTGGACAATACTGTATTGCAGAATGAAGCATTTCTAATCAAATATTCTTGTACCGGATTCCTATCAGGTTGGTTAGACACTTGCTGTTCTCAGCATTTCCTTGCCATTGGTCACTAGGCCAAGAAGCGATCAGGCAAAGTTGTCCACCACCAACAATCCATACGATTGGCAGCACTGCTCCACACTGACAGTTTCAATGGAACTCTGTAAATGAAGGCTCTTCTGTCAAGAAACCAACAGGCAAATTTGTCCGCGAGCAGCAACAAGCTGGCCGATAAGAGGGGACGATTATATGTAAATGATGTCCTCGTATCGCCCGGCCTGATCTGCCTAACAAATGTTGTGCTGACTGTTGGACAGCTACAGCGGGACTCACACCCCGGCCCGTCCAATACATCAGCCTCAAGTACAGTAGTCTGCTACTGGCTTGGACACTGGGAATGGGAGACTTCTCGCAATACAATCCCGTGATTCGGGAGTCCTAGGTCCCGGGAATTGTCTTTATAGGGAAAACCAAGAAAATTTAGGTTTGTTGGTAGATATATTTAATACGGTTTATAAAACCGGTATTATTCCTCAAGGCTGGCTTCAATCTACATTCATAGCTATACCAAAAATAAATAATGCGAAAGAAAGTAATGACTAGGGGGCGGATTTCTATGACCTAAAAATGTATGAAATATGTGTGCATTTATGACCTAAAAACAAAAAAATATGACCTATAAAATTCAAAATGTGACTTTAACCTCACACATTTTGCAGAATAATATCACTCCATCAGTACTGAATATACCGGGTGAGTTAGCCGAGGTCGTTGCGGCATGACTGTTGGCAGTCGCTCACATCCGGGAGGCGAGGAGGTTCGAATCCCCCCGCCGGCAACCTTGAAGATGGTCTTCTGTGGTGTCCCATCTTCCTTCCAGGCAAATGCCGGGGTTGGTCCTTAACTATAGGCCACAGCCGCTACCTTCCAACTCCTCGACCCTCCCTTCCAACTTTCCTCCCCAACGGTACTTGTAGCTCACCCATTGGGTGTACGTCTCGAAGCAGCTACAAAACTGGCGAGCCGAACATGTCCTCGGACACTCCCGGCACTAAAAGCCATACGCTAAAAAAAAAGTACTGAATATGTTTTCACCGAACTCGCGAACAAAACTTCGTAACTTCCCACAAATTGAGACTTTCGTTTTAGGCATATTGAAAAGAACTGAATGACTGAAGCTCCCTAATGAGTGACCAAGGTCATTCAGTGTGTTGAAGGTGGAAGAGGGAAGGGCGAAGGAGAGAGATAAGAACGATGACAAATAACTGCGGAATTACCTCTGCTTCCGTGCAAACAATAGCCCGGTTTCCAGGAATTAACCCAGCTAGCAATCAATAGCTCCTACCTGTTAGAAATATTCCATACACTACTTTAGAATGGTTCTTCAGTAGTATATTCCAGTCTATCCCGAACAAAAATTTCTAGAGCTTATTCTGATTTTTATAAAACGAAATTTAAATGAAAATTACCAAAATATGCCGTTTATAATGATATTTTGTTCAAAATATGCCATAAAACTTAAGAAAGCCTAAATATGCATTTATATGCCCAATAAAACCTGTTTAATTTTGGTTATCATGCTTGGAAACGTGTTGAAAATACAAGACTATAAGATATAATGTTAAGGGAAAAAATATGACTTGACATAGAAATCCGCCCCCTAGTGATGACCATAGGACAATTAGTTCAATGAGTCACATGATGAAAATATTTTTGAAGATCATCCATCAAAGAATACATAGTAAACTAGAACAAGATATAGATGAAACTCAGTTTGGTTTCAGGAATGCCCTGGGAACACGAGAAGCATTATTTGCCTTTAATGTACTTTAAGATGTCTGGAAATATATGTTTGTTTTCTGGATTATAATAAAGCCTTTGACAAAGTTCGACACGATCAACTGATTCAGTTGCTCAGGAGAAAAATTTAGACAGAAGGGATATGAAAATTATTACCCAACTTTACTATAATCAGACCGCAGTAATAAGAGAAGGCAAAGTGGTTTCAAATGAAATAGAAATTGAAAGAGGTGTGAGACATGGATGGGTACTGTCTCCATTATTGTTCCACACCTACTCTGAAGACGTAATTCAAACTGCCCTTTTGGGTGTTATATCAGGGATTAAGGTGAATAGCAAACGTGTAAATAATTTAAGATTTGCGGACGATACTTTACAAATCGCTGGATGCCTTGAAGATCTACAGCTGTTGACGGTTAAATGTAAAAAAAAAAAAAAAAAACAGTTTCACAGTAATTTCGAAAGAGAATAATCCAGGAAATTTGATAACCAATGGTGAAGCAGTTCAAAGAGTTCAGAAATACAGATATATATAGGAACCATAGATAATGATAGTTATTAACAAGAGATGAAATCCGCCTGAATCAATACTATACAGATAAAATTAATTATTTAACGTGTTTTCAGTTTCAGTACATGTTTCGAGGATTAATTATATTTTATCCCCTTCATCAGCTATTGAAAAAACAAAAACAAAGTGTAGCACAGTAATAAGATACGTATTTATACTCTGTGAGCTGCCTGAATAGGATTGACATTTGGCCGGAAGTTCCACGTCAATCATCACCCCTCTGCCTCTTGACCAATCCATGTTTGCATAGTTGATGTCATAATACTTTACGTTGCAATATTACAGCCCACGTGCTTCAGTGCCTGGTTAGCTGTATCTGCAGCTTGTACAGTGTCATAGCTTGTTAATCTAACTGTTTGGCAACCTTGTTCCCTGACCACATGGCGAGGGAGAACTGTCAATCATATTCTGGCAGCTCACAGAGTATAATCACATTCTAAATGTAACGTTGTCCTAACCTCATACACCATATGCTTTAAACTAACCTATGATTACTTTCCATCACGTCGGGTTTCTTAAAGCCGCTTTGTTTTGAAAAGGCTATATTTGGATCTTCAAGCATACAGGCTCTTCATTGGTTATAGAGCTACACGGATTGGTGAAGTATTGGTGTTACATGTCTACCATTCCAAGGAACTACTATTTGTCATGAGCAGGTGATCACCGTCACCATCTGTTTCATTTCCTTTTATTCTGTTCTTATACCCTAAATTTTATGGTGCACCATATTAGGTTTTAAATACGTAGGCTATCTTATTACTGTGCTACGCTTTGTTTTTGTTTTTTCAATAGCTGATGAAGGGGATAAAATATAATTAATCCTCGAAACATGTACTGAAACTGAAAACAAGTTAAATAATTAATTTTATCTGTATAGTACTGATTCAGGCGGATGCTCATTTCTTGTTAATAACTATTCTAACATATCAATACGGAACCACCTTGAGTCATTTAAATAATGGAATAGTTAATGATACCAATGATTGCTCTCAAGAAATTAAGGCAAGGATATGACAAGCCAGAAGTGCATTCAATCAATTGAGAAATTTATTACGCAAGAGACCTCAGTATAAATTTAAAACTAAGGTTGCTAAAATGTTATGTGTTCTCGGTATTCTTCTACGGTATGGAAGCTTGGACACTCAAACAAGATATGATTAACAGACTGGAGGCGTTTGAGAAGTGGACATATCGAAGGATCTTATGAGTAAGCTGGATGGATAGAATCACAAATCTTGAGATATTGCTTAGGATAGGTGAATATAAGGAGATCATTACCTGTGTCAAAATTAGGAAGTTATAAGGTGCGTTGAAAAAGTAACGAGCCGGAGGCTGGAATGCGCAAACCGGTGACGACATCGGCTAATCGTGGCGTGTGTAACGAGGTGTGGTTCCGACCGTGGAAGGTCACAGCCCGTCGCTAAGGGCACGCGTGCACGTCACGTGACGATACAAAGCGAGTAGCAGCATGCATCAATCGTACAACCAAGACCAGGACAGTAGGCCGTTCGACATGCTTCCTGGTGTGGTTGAAGACTGTGGGGCACCCATTGGGCACACACTTTCCGCAAGTGCAGTCGTTCCTTCATGATGGTGTGCACACTTCCGACGCTCAATCCGACCACGGCGGCTATGGCGTTCACTGTCACTCGGCGGTCCTGGGAAATGAGTGCATCAAGCAGCTGGACGTTGTCATCGGTAATGCAGGGGGCTGCCCCAGACCGGGCATCATCGGCTAACGACACCCGTCCTTCCCTGAAGCGCTTGTGCCACGCCTTGACCCTTGCAAGGGACATGCAGTGTTCGCCGTACACTTGTGACATTCGTCGATGAATGCCCGTTTCCCCTACTCCTTCCGCTGTCAGAAACCGAATAACACCTCTTTGCTCTTCGTTTGACGCCTCCATGTCACTGTTTGCAATGCGACTGGCAGCGTTGGACGATTGATGCATGCTGCTGCTCGCTTTGTATCGACACGAGACGTGCACGCGTGCCCTCTAGCGACGGGCTGTGACCTCCCGCGCTCTGGTCGGGACCACACCTCGTTACACACGCCACGATTAGCCGATGTCGTCACCGGTTTGCGCATTCCAGCCTCCGGCTCGTTACATTTTGAACGCACCTTATACAATACTTGGGTCATATAATGAGAGGAGACATGTATCATCTTCTGCAAGAAATTATTCAAAGCAAGGTTGAGGGCAGAAAGAGTCTAGGAAGAAGAAAGATCTCTTGGTTGGACAACCTAAAAAAATTGTTCAAGTGTAGTTCCAGTGAACTTTTCAATGCTGCTAAATCCAAAAACCGTATTGCTGTGACGATCGCCAACCTTCTTAGAGGAGACGGCAAATGAAGAAGAAGCTGAGTGTTAATGAGTGTAAAACTCCCATCGTCAATTACAACTGTTCGTGCATGCAAAGTCTTCTCCAAATGAATCTACCTTGGGTTGTTCGCTAAGAACCTAAAACTGAAAACTAAGAACTTAAAACAAAAACTTAAAATTAAGAACTAAGAACTTAAAACTAAAAACAAAAAACTAACAAGAAGTTCCGTGACGAACTAAAGAGCCTACTTTTCTTAAAATTTAAGATTCATGCCAATGATTAATCTATATGAATCTATCTTGAATAATGACGAAATTAAGTTGCTAATATCGAAATTTCTAATTAGTTCGAAATACTGTATACCTGGCATAATGTAGCCTAATAGAGGACTACAGTTGGCAGCCCTGGTGACTGAATATATTCTTAGTTCCATCTCTTAAGGTACAGAATACTAAATTTGGTTGAAGTTCAATGGATAGCATGGACGTTGCATGCAGTTAGACATTGGATCTATCATCGCGCGTAAAATCGTGTTGGCAACAATGTCATGCATGCGTTGTTCAGAAATAATCTGAAATATTATGATCTCTTGTTGTGCCAATTTTGGATGAAATCCATTAGTTAGTATAGAAATTAAATGCATTTTAAAATTGGACCTATCAGTAGGCTTAGAATCATGTTGGCAGCACTGACGTATATTAGTTTCTCCAAAGTAATCTAGAATGTCAGGTACTAGACGTGTGCAAATTTTAAAGCTGTTGGCTTACATACTTTCTGATATATTAATATTTAGGTAAAAAAATAGAGACAGCATTTATTAACTATTGACAGCCCTGGTTGCTCTTAAGAATAAGCATAGTCATATCTGTTATGGTACACTTAGCAAATACGAAATTTGGTTGAAATCCAATTGATAGTATAGAAGTTATATGCATTTAAACATTGGACCTATCAGCAGGCTAATAATCATATCGGCAACACTGCCATGCATGGCCTCCTGGAAATTAAACTGAAATATTATTATCTATACGTGTTCCAATTTTGAAATAGCTCCCATGCATACCTTCCAAGATATCCAACATGGAGCTCAAATTTCAATTGCGGTTTATCAGCAGTTGGTAGCACCGACATAATTTTCAAATATGGGCTTGAGATATTCAGGTATAGTATATAGATCTTTCTTTACTCATACCAAATTTGGATTCGATTGCTGTAGCCGTTTAGGAGTTGATAGGGGGACACACACACAGCCAGACTTACAGACAGATAGACAGAAATTTGCCCGGATTGATCTCATAAGTCTACTTTTTCCTCATTTCTGAAAAATGTGAAAAGTAGGCTAATACATAAAAATAAATACAGAAACCAACAACAGTTTAGCGGAGCAACTTTAACATTGTTGTTATTATTAATATTAAACCTCACTCACTGCTGAATTTAGAGAGTTCTGCGAAAAGGCTACTCTAAAGTATGATGACACGTTTTGGAAGATGACCAGTTTCCATGTTTGTGTTGTCGGCGCTGTTTATACCGCGCTCCTGCAAGTTATTGCCGGACACAGTGATTCGTCTCCACGGTAACAGCCGCTCTGGTCGGCTAATAAGGCCGATACTCGACCCTCTTCACTAGCGAGTCCATAAACAATACTCGCTGCATCATATCCCAACCCTGTGAAGCGCCTTGTGCACGTTGTCAGGCCCAGGAGACCACAAGTAGCCAATTTGGAGCCCTATTTTGTGAGCCATCCATTTGTGGATTTGATTCAAAATGTGCGAACATTCCGAGTATTTTGTCATTTTGTATGCTGTAACTTTAAACAGATCGAAATGGATTTCCAGTGATTGGAATAGTTTCCATTTCCTTCGAGATTGTCTCCGAATGGTTTTTACTGGTATCTCAAGAATCACTTACCACGGCCAGGAGCAAACCTGCAAGCTTGGGGTTGGTAGTCCGACTCGATAACCACTCATCCAGGTACCATATGCTGAAAATATTCGACATATTAAGCTACGGGACCTTATCTTTCTAACGGCAGCGCTTACCTAAGGCTAATTGCCTTATACTGTACGTCCCCTTTTAGTCGGAGTTTTTATTTTATTTTATTTTTTAGCCTACTTTTCACATTTTGTAAGAAACAAGATGTTCGGTAAAGAACATATAGCCTACTTTCTCCTAAATTCATGGGTATTGTTATAAATCTTTGTCCTTTTCAAGGAGTATAATTGAATGTTGGTTGTAGTAGCTTGTTGAAATAGAACGTGCTATACGGATATTAAACACGAATATGAGGAGCCCTTTGCTAGTGCTACCTCTGTACAAAATTTCATTCAATTCGGTTTCATCGTGTTTGAATTGATATGGGGAATCGATTTGCACACATAAATGGCCACTATCTGCAAACTATTGGGCTGATGACCTTGTAGTTCAGTCAAAAGATGCTTCCTACAAAATGGTACGTTGTTGAAAAATTTGGTAGAGATCAAATGATTAGGTTGGTCGTAATTTGATTTAAGCTTTTAACATTTGGGTGGCCGCCATTACGTTTCCGCCAAGATGGCGTCAATATAAAACGTGACAATGAGGTGCCCTTTGCTAGTGCTACCTCTGTATCAAATTTCGTTCAATTCGGTTTCACCGTGTTTGAATTGATAGGGCGAATCCATTTCCACTCATACATGGCCGCCATCTGCAAACTATTAGGCTACCATATAAATTATTAGGCTGATGACCTTGTAGTTTGGTCCAAAGAATCTTCATACACGAAGGTACAATATTACAAAATTTGGTAGAGATCAGATGATTAGGTTGGTTGTAATTTGATTGAAGCTTTTGACATTTGGGTGGCCGCCATTACGTTCTCGTCAAGGTGGCGGCATTATAAAACATGAAACTGAGGTGCCCTTTGTTAGTGCTACCTTTGTACCAAAGTTCGTTCAATTCGGTTTAACGGAGTTTGAATAGATAGGGGGAATCCATTTGCACACATACATGGCCACCATCTACAAACTATTGGGCTGATGACCTTGTAATTTAGTCAAAAGACGCTCGCCATATAGATATATGTTGAAGCAAAATTTGGTGGAGATCGGATTAGTAAGTTAGTCGTAATTGGATTTAAGCTTTGAACATTTGGGTGGCCGCCATTACTTTTCCGTCAAGATGGCGGCGATATAAAACATGCCACAGAGGTGCCCTTTGTTAATGCTGCCTCTGTACCAAATTTCGTTCAATTCGGTTTCACCGTGTTCGAATTGATAGGGGGGGGGGCAGAGATTCAGAGTACACACACTCTCTCTCACACACACACTCACACACACACACACACACATACACACAGACAGACACACAATTTTTGGCCCTGAGTAGATCTCATAAGCCTACTTTCATTTTTTGCAAAAAATCGAAAGTAGGCTAAAAATGAGGGAAAAAGTAGACTTATGAGATCGATCCGGGCAAATATGTGTCTGTCTGTCTGTCCTTCTATCTATCTGTCTGTCTGTGTGACCTCTACCAACTCCTAAACGGCTGCAGCTATAAAAATCAAATTTGGTATGAATAAAGATATACAGTATACCTGAATATATTACGGCCATATTTGAAAATAACATCAGTACTACCAACTGCCGAAGAATCGCAATTGAAACGTGTGCTCTATGTTGAATATCTCCGAAGGTATGCAAGGGAACTGCTCCATAATTGACACGCATATGGATTTTATTATATCAGATTAATTTACTGGAGTCCATATACGAGAGTGTTGCCAACATGATTCTATGCTTGCTGATAGTTCCAATGTTTAAATGCATGTAACTTCCATTCTATCCACTGTATTGGATTTCAACCAAATTTCGTATGTGATGTGCGCACCGGAGCAGATATGCGTTTTATTTAGTGTCAACCGTGGGAGATTCTTGAAAGGCGACAAAAATCACGATAGGCATGTCGTACGTTGTTGGCATGTTAAAGATCCCATTTGAATTCAGTGGGCCGTGTTCTTCATGGAAAAATTAATCTCGGGACTTTCCGTCAACACAAAGTTCGCCCTTTCTCTACTAGAAAGCGCTGTAGTGTCAAGGAGCTTAGATATCTAACCTCCTTGACTTTGATAGCGCTCCAAGGAACAACAAAATTCGACAGGCAAGCTGCCCTTTGGGCGTCAAGTAACAAAGCTTGCACCCGTCACCCGAAGTCATACGATATAATTATACTATTATTTTAAAAAATATTTTAGTGTTTCTTTGAAAATGTCTACTTTTTTTTTGACAACCACAAGTTACAGCAAATTCTACATAGAATTGCAAGAAGAGTCATTTCGATTCCAGGAAAGTTTTAAGGGGAACATACAGCTAAAGGAGTTAAGACAATAGTTATTGTAATACATTTACAAGGAAACACACTCATCTTGCTATTAGAAGCAAGGTTTTAAATTTTCAATATTCAAATCGTAAATATTTTTAACGATTTTTCAAAATATGGTTCTTGGTTTGTGCTGACCTTGACCGTTTCCTTCATATCTCTTTTGCTTATTGGAATTTTTGGACTTACCTTTTTTTTGTGAGAGTTAAACCTGTTAAACAGTACAAAATGAATCTCACACATTTTCACATTATTAATTAATTAAGCAATTTCATTTTTATTCTGAGGAAACTCAAAAACATATATATATATATATATATATATATATATATATATATATATATATATATATACTGACTGTTTATTGGTTCTTCCTCAGTGTACTGAACTTCATTCATATGGAAAACTTTAATATAATTTTTTGAATATTGTTACGAGTGCTAGACAGCTTCGTCGCCACGCGAGACTCAGGCCGCCCCAGGCGATTTGCGCAACAAGAAGACAGGCAGTACAAAGAGACCGTCTCGAATATTCGTGGCCCTACTGGTGTTGGAATTCTCGAGAAGGTGTGAGCCCTGGTCAACTCTGGAAACGTCCATCGAGTCACCAGACTCACTATATAAAGCGGCCTCACCAGCGAGGGACGAACAGTGTTTTTTCGCGAGTGCGACAGTAGTTGGTGACGTGCAAAATTACGAAACCCTAGTGAGGCTGATTCTCTCGTCAGCGAGGGAGTGTGAATCATTTGAAGAGTGTGTGTTTTCCAGTGTGACAGAGGTCATTGTGGTGAATTGCGAAACAGTGTGTAGTTCGGTATTCAGAAACAGTGAGTGACAGACTGAGTACAGTTATTTCCAGCCAGGACTCGGGTCCACCTCATTAGCGAGAGGATTAACTGCAAGACCGAGTGAAAGGGTGACTCGAGCTTCATAAAGGAGGTAGCTTCTGTAAGACAGCTAATTGTTTCTATTGGCTTATTGTACGGTGTATATTTCTGACCTGCAATAAAGCAAACGTTTCTTTAAAGGAACAATTGTGTTGTGCTGCTACCCACCGTAATCCAGTTAACGAACTTGCCACTAAGGGCAACACGTAACAATATTTTTTTCATTAAGCTCTACTTTTTTTTACTATCTGCTTGAACAAATTGACTGTTCGAGGATCCACAGTATCGGTGTGCAAAAATACATTATATTGCAAAATAATTATGTAGATACCACCAGTAGTTCCAGAGAAAACGGGGCTTTTATTTTGAAAAAAAAAATGAAAAATTAATGTTAAAGTATGGCCATTTCGTTTTGAAGCATTTTCACATACTGTAGTTTCACTTTCCCCCTACAAATGTTGCAACTAACGGTGTCACTCAAAACAGAATTCGTTATAACTAATTAATATGTTAATATTTTTTACAATATTGTGATGGGTTATTCCCTAATCATGAAAAAGAGAATGAGTTTAATAAATAAATTAATAAATACACTTGGATGGCCAGTTTCGTCAAGCGATAATCATCAGATCCATTACACTTAGGCTATTAAGTCTATGTCTAAAGTTTTGGGTGAAAGTTTTTAGATGCAGTAGTAGTAACAACTATATGTGTATTGTGCCCGTTACACAGAGATATCAGGTGACCATCGACCACTGACACTCTTCTCGACAGAATAGCCAACTGATGATTTCCATTGAAATATAAGCCAAACCACATCCTTCTAGACCAAATAGTATGTGAGATATGCTGTTTATAAAACCTTGCAAGATTTTTAACGGAAAATTAGGATTACGGTAATATCTCTACTTACTATAAAACGATGTCCCCGATTCTTGGATGTTACGGGTGAACTCGAGAACCACTGGATGGATTTTGATGCGGTTTTCACCATTCTGTAAAGGGTATCTCGAAGATGATTTATGTAGAAAATAATTTATTTATGATCAAAGGAAGCCGAGCAGTAACGATCTCATTGGAAAGGTCGAAAAAAAAACTAGCGTCCGACCGCTTTGTAAGTTCACGCTGGGCAAACCGTTAAAAATATCTGAATACTATGAGTGTAAGATTTGTTCAGCATGAAAAGTTCTACAAAAAGTCCGGGAGAGCATATGTCTATCTTTAATACATCGCCCACTATAAGTGTTTTTACGTTTTAATTTCTTCCAACCATGTCCATTCAACTACTGAGGCGACAGTTTACGAGCTAGCTAAGGGCGAGTCTATCATCCTTGTTACAGCCTAGCTAGCGGGTGAACCTATTGCCTCAGAGCAGCAAACCGTTGAGTCGTGTTGAGCTAAGACTTCTGAGAAGGGTGGTTGTGTTTGGAGATTTCCCTGGAAATACAACTCGGGTTTTTGTTCATTTCGCCTGTGAAAGAGAGTCACGTTAAGATTGGACGGAAGGGGGATTTGAGTTTCATTCACCTCGCCATTCCCTGGAAGTGCAACTCTCATTTCGCCAGTGAACTTTTCGTTCCTCAAAATTCACAGTCAATTTAAGATTGGACGGAAGGGGGATTATATTATATTAAATTATACTGATTGGCATATAATCGCTACTTAGTATAAAACTAAGTCCCCGATTCTTGGATGTCACCGGTAATCTCGAGAACCACTGATTGGATTTTGATGGGGTTTTCACCATTCTAGTTAGTTATTGTTGTTTTAAGGGGCGGAACTACGAGGTCATCTGCCCCTTTTTTCACCATTCTGTAAAGGATATCTCGAGGAAGGTTTCAGTAGAAAATAATTTATTTATGACCAAAGGAAGTCAAGCACTAACGATTTCAATGAAAAGGTCGAAAAAAAAACTGGCATCCGTGCCATTTTTAAGCTTACGCTGGGCAAATCGTTAAAAATATCTATATACTATGAGTGTAAGAATAGTTCAGCATGAAAAGTTCTACAAAAAGCCCGGGAGAGCATACCTCTATTCTCAATACATCGCCCACTATAAGTATTTTTACGTTTTCATTTCTTCCAACAATCTCCATTCAGTTACTGAGGCGACAGTTTACGAGCCAGCTAGTGGCGAGTCTATCACCCCAGTTACAGCTTAGCTAGCGGATGAGCTTATTGCCCCAGATTCAGCCAGCAGCAAACTGTCGAGTCGTGTTAAGTTAAACATTTTAGAGAAGAGTGGATGTGTTTGGAGTTTCCCTGGAAGTGAAACTCGGCTTTTCTTCAATTCGCCTGTGAACTTTTCGTTCCGCAAAATTCACAGTCACGTTGAGATTGGACGGAAGGGGGATTTGTGTTTCATGCACCTGGCCATTCTTAAATTACGTCTGTCAAGAATTCGTTGCACATGCATCTCCATGATAATATAATTAATAGTCCAGTCAGTGATTTTAACCCAACATGCCGAGACATAAAACGGATATTGGTCGTTGTTCATTGACATTGAAAAAAAAAGCGCTTATCACTTAATGCATTCATAATTGTTCCCGGGCGAAGCCGGGTCGGGTTGCTAGTAATAAGAATAAATTAACAAGAAGTTCCGTGACGAACTCAAGAGCCTACTTTTCATGCCAATGAGTAATCTACAGTATACGAACCTATCTAGAATAATGACGAAATTAAGTTGGTAATATCGAAATGTCTAATTAGTCCGAGATATACCTGGTATAATGTAGCCTAATACAGCATTACAGTTGGCAGCCGTGGTGACTGAATACATTCTTAGTTCCATCTCTTTAGGTACACAATAGAACAATTGGTTGAAGTCCAATGGACGTTACATGCAATTAGACATTGGATCTATCAGCACGCGTAAAAGCATGTTGGCAACAATGTCATGCGTGTGCTGGTCAGAAATATGCTAATCTGAAATATTATGATATCTTGTTGTGCCAATTTCGGACGAAATCCATTTGTTGGTATAGAAGTTACATGCATTTTAAAATTGGACCCATCAGCAGGCTTAGGAGCATGTTGGCAGCACTGACATATATTAATTATTCCAAATTAATCTAGAATGTCAGGTTCTATACGTGTGCAAAGTATAGGGCTGTTGGCTCGCATACTTCATGATATATTGATATTAGGTTAAAAAAATATAGACACCGTTTATTAACAGTTGGCAGCCCTGATTGCTCTTAAGAATACTTATATTCATATCTGTTATGTTACACATAGCACATACGAAATTTGGTTGAAATCCAACTGATAGTATAGAAGTTACATGTATTTAAAAATTGGCCCTATCAGCAGGCTTAGAATCATGTTGGTAGAAATGAAGAATATAAGTTATTCCAAAATTAATCTAAAATGTCAGGTACGGTACTATATGTGTGCATAGTTTAAAGCTGTCAGCTTGCATACTTTCTGATATATTGGTATTTTGATAAAAGAATAGAGAGAGCAATTATAAACAGTTGGCAGCCCTGGTGGCTTTTAAGAATACGCCCAGTCATATCTGTTTATGTACACATATTACATACAAAGTTTGGTTGAAATCCAATTGATAGTGTAGACGTTATAGGCATTTAAAAATTAGACCTATCAGAAGGCTTAAAATTATTTTGGCAACACTGTCATATATAGCCTCCTGGAAATTAAACTGAAATAGTGTTATCTAAATGTGTGCTATTTTTGGAATAGCTCCCATGCATACCTTCCAAGATATCCAACATGGAGCTCAAATTTCTAGTGCGCTTTTTCAGCAGTTGGTAGCACTGACATCATTTTCAAATATGGACGTGAGATATTCCGGTATATATCTTTACTCATACTAAATTTGGTGTCGATTACTGCAGCCGTTTAGGAGTTGATAGGGGACACACACACACACACACACACACACACAGCCAGACAGACAGACAGACAGACAGACACACATTTTCCCGGATCGACCTCATAAGTCTACTTTTTCCTCATTTTTGCAAAATGTGAAAAGTAGGCTAAAAAGAGCTAATACTGGACTATGATAATAAAACACGTACCGAATTAATCGGAATGTATTATCAATGAGTAAAAAATTGAAAATGTCAAAATTAACCGTTTGGACCTTTAGGACTCCCTTAACACCAGCAAGCAACACATGGTCTTAGACGACAGTGCTGCTGCCTACCCGGCGCTGCACGAATGATCTCACTTAGTGAATGACACACCTCGAGGCAGAGCAGTCGGTAGCTATGCTCATGATTGATGACCATTCCACAAGACATTTGCATACCGCGGTCTCCTCGACACCCAGGTAATTACCGCACCGACACTGACAAATCGTACCAACTCTCCAAGCCTAATTTGACTCATCAAATTAAAGTTTATTTCCTTCTAGCGTTCCGTTCCTTGTAACAATAATCCACCATCATCAGTTTTTGTACGCAACATCTGACCCTATTTAGCCTACTATTCCATCTCCTGTGAGTGGGACGTAGGTTGGTGACCAGGGGATCCAAGCTGAGTCTGGTATTGCTTCCACTTACTAGTACCGGGCTCATGTCGGTTACATTGCCTGTCAACCTCCGTTGGTCAAGTCTTGTTCTCTTCCGACCCCAATGGTATTAGGTAGCCTATATGTATATATATTAAAGAACAATTGGTTCATACCACCGCATGGCCATTGCCCCGACAGTGGTGAGAGTGTATTAACAAGTAGTTCCGTGAAGAACTATACAGCCTATTTTCATATATCCTACTCATGTTAATTGCCTCTATCAACGTACAAAATGTCAGTTTGAAGGTTGTGGTAGATTCGTAGATATTGAGGAGCGTCTAAATATGTCAGATGGTCGCCAGGTTGGATTTTTATTTATGTACTATTACATTAAGATTATTGTGTACGTGTGGTATTCAAACTTCAATCGCATGATTAGAGCACAAGAAGTAAAAACGAGATTTTAACATTTCGCACAGCTGCCATCTTGTGATTATGCAAACAATTGAAATAAATTAGATGCCATTGGATTGACATTTGTATAAGCATTTAACGTGCAACGTTTCACTGCACTCGGATAGTTCGCGAGATACGTCCATTTAAATATTTATACTTTGCGTCGCCGCCATGTTGGATTTGTGCTGACCAGGTTACTGAAAATCCTATAGGTGAACATATGTTCATAGCCTCTATGAACATAAAAAAATTCAGATTGATTGCTGTAAAGGATTCATTGATGTTGAGAACAGTATAAATATTTCGGATGGTCGCCATGTTGGGTTGTTATATATATAGGCCATAGAGTCATGTACCATTAAAGGACTATTATTGCGTAGGTTCATTATTCAAACTTTCACTTCGATCGCATGATTACGACACAAGAAATAAAAACTTAATTTTAAAATTCGCACACCCGCCATCTTGAGGTTATGTAAACAATTGTACTAAATTAGATTCCAGTGCATTAGAATATGTATACACATTTCCTGTACCAAGTTTCATTGCGTTTGGTTGGTTAAATCGCGAGGGACGTCTATTTAAATGTCGCAAATTCGCTTGGCCGCCATGTTGGTTTTGCAATTACCAGGTTTTCAAAAGTCACATAGGTGAACTTTTAGTATTTCCCTTTATCACCGTAATAAATTCCAAGGTGATATCGGGAATAGTTTCGGAGATATTGAATGCTGGATAAATATTTCGCACAGCCGCCATGTTGGATTGGTGAAACGTAACAAAATTTGAAGGGCACGGTTGGGGTCGCCCGGAATAGTGCTATGAACTTACCGAGTTTCATTGAAATCGCTCCAGCCGTTTAGAAGTTATTAGGGACACACACACACACACCTCATACACACACACACGCACACACACACACGGACAAAAGGTGATCTCCAAAGCCTATTTTTTTTTCTTTTTCAAAATTGAAAATAGGCTAAAAACGGGTTTGGACAAATGTTTTTTTTTTCTTGTATGAAGTGTGAGGATGAATGAAACAATGAAAAAGCAAGCAAGCTTGTAGTTTAACGTGACCGTTAATCTCGAGATCATGAGCCACGGTACCTCCTTTTTACGTGGAATCCGAGCCACAGGACGTGGCATTTCACTTTGAAAATCTCACATGCATTGACCGGGAATAGAACCCGGACCGCCTTGGTGAGAGGCATACAGCTAGACCGCTGAGCCACCACGACGAATGTAATGATAAAGAAAACAATAAGAAGAGAATAGGGAAACGGTGATGTCGAAGAGCACAAAAGATGCATGAAACGTGGAGTGTGGAGAAAAGGGTCTGAGTTCGGAATAGGACTGTAGACCCCGAGAAATACCTGAGCTGGGTCTGGTTGGTTCCCCCTTTTTCCATTCTCTTTGGGACGAGCCCCCTCCTCTTTCCGATTCCTGTCTGCCTCTCATGGCTCCACTTCTTTCCAAGTTCCTCAATTCTCATTCTTAGAAGGTTGAGGGCATTTCTTTTCCCAGTCTTGTATTTCCCCTCTTGCCTCCTTTTTGTCATATCCTTCTTCTAGCTCGTAAGTTATTAGCTTACTTTTCACATTTTGCAAAAATGAGGAAAAAGTAGACTTATGAGATCGATCCGGAAAAGTGTGTGTGTGTCTGTCTGTCTGTCCTTCTGTCTGTCTGGCTGTGAGTGTGCCCCCCCCCCCCCCCCTATCAAATCCTAAACGGCTGCAGCAATCGAAACCAAATTTAGTATGAGTAAATATGTATACCGGAATATCTCAAGCCCATATTTGAAAATGATGTCAGTGCTATTAACTGCTGAAAAAACGCACTATAAATTTCAGCTCCATGTTGGATATCTTGGAAGGTATGCATGGGAGCTATTCCAAAATTGGCACACATGTGGATAATACTATTTCAGTTTAATTTCCAGGAGGACATACATGACAGTGTTGCTAAAATAATTTTAAGCCTTCTGATAGTTCCAATTTTTAAATACATATGACTTCTACACTATCAATTGGAATTCAATCAAATTTTGTATGTAATATGTGTACATAAACAGATATGACAGGGTTGCCAACTGATAATAATTGCTCTCTCTATTCTCTTTATCAAATACCAATATATCTGAAAGTATGCAAGCCGACAGTTTTAAACTATGCACATGTATAGTACCTGACATTTTAGATTAATTTGGAGTAACTTATATACTTCAGTTCTACCAACATGATTCTAAGCCTGCTGACAGGACCAATATTTAAATACATGTAACTCCTATACACTCAGTTGGAATTCATCCAAATTTCGTATGTGCTATGTGTAACATAACAGATATGACTATAAGTATTCTTAAGAGCAATCAGGGCTTCCAACTGTTAATAAATGTTGTCTATATTTCTTTTACCCTAATGTCCATATATCATAAAGTATGCAAGCCAACAGCTCTATACTTTGCACACGTATAGCAACTGACATTCTAGATTTATTTGTAGCAATTAATATAAGTCAGTGCTGCCAACATGATTCTATGCTTGCTGATTGGTCCAATTTTAAAATACAAGTAACTTCTATGCTAACAAATGGATTTCATCCAAAATTGGCACAACAAGATATCATAATATTTCAGATTATTTCTAACCAGCACACGCATGGTATTGTTGGCAACATGCTTTTACGCGTGCTGATAGATCCAATGTCTAACTGCATGTAACGTCCATTGGACTACAACCATATTTTGTATTCTGTACCTTAAGAGATGGAACTAAGAATATATTCAGTCACCAGGGCTGCCAACTGCAGTGCTATATTAGGCTACATTATACCAGGAATATTTCAAACTAATTAGACATTTCGATATTACCAACTTAATTTCGTCATTATTCTAGATAGGTTCATACACAGTAGAATAATCATTGGCATGAAAAGTAGGCTCTTTAGTCCGTCACGGAACTTCTTGGTTGTAATTGATTTCATCATTTTACATCCCCCCTCCTCCAAATTAGGGGCTGATAACCTCGATGTTAGGCCCTTTAAAACAGCAATTATTATCGTATATTGGTTTTCACGGCCAGGGAAGTAGAACTCAGCAATGTTTCTAGGTTTATACCTTAGTCAAGTTAGGGAAAAATGGTTCGGGAGAGTCGACCACGTTATTAGGAGCATAGCGCAACCAACTCACAAAAAAGAGAAGAACCGAACACGATTAATATGTTGGACCGGAAATAAAGGAACATGTCAGAAAGGAAAGCGAGGAACAAGCAACTGATGAAAGTATAAACAGAAATGATGGAGATATTTTTTTCTAAATTGAGCACATAAAAAGCCTGTCCTGCTCAAAATTCGGACGCGGAATTAATAAATACTAAGAGAAGGCGTTAACGACAGCGGAACAGGTGTCTACGATCACGTCTGTCGCCCTGAACAATATACTCGACAGTTCTACAAAAATGATGAATTTCCTTTCTAGGAAACTACCAACGATGTACAAATGGAATTGGCCTAGCTCGTAGCTCAGTGCCTAGCATATTTGGCTGTCACCCCTGAGGTCCGGGTTCGATTCCCGGTTCTGCCAAGTAATGTCTGAGGGCTGGAACGTGGTACACTCAGCCTCGTGGTTTCGATCTCATCCATCTTGGAAGTCGATTTACGTGTTTTTGTAATACTTTTAGTCCAAACAAGTGCCGGCGATGACCGCCTCCCAATCTTCAGTTGAATTACAAATGCACACTACTATAGACACCTCAATAACACAGGTGTTTACCCAAATTCTACACACACCCAATTGCACGGGGATAAATATGACCACGTTAAGAAAGCCCATCAAATGAGACAAGAAATGGAATTAAACCGGTGCTGTATATTGCACCAACCTAAACGTAGTGATGCACTAGGTTCGCACTTACCTGAGTGCAGGATACACCAGGTATAGCAACAATCTTCTCGAGAAGGATGTAAAACTGGCGGTGGAAGAGAGAGAGAATAGTTTTCGTGCTGGGCCCATTGTTTTGCGAAACTAACGTGCACCCCAGGGTCGTGGACGAACGTACCCTCGTTTAGGGAGTAAGTTCAACCAAGTCCCCACATATGACAGTATCTCGCCAAACATGAGCCGAGATCGAAAATGAAACAAGAAGTTCCGTGACGAACTAAAGAGTGTACTTTTCTAAAAATTAATTTTCATGCCAATGATTAATCTACAGTATATGAACCTATCTAGAATAATGACGAAATTAAGTTGGTAATATCGAAATGTCTAATTAATTTGAAATATACCTGGTAGCCTATAATGTAGCCTGATAGAGCATTACAGTTGGCAGCCCTGGTGACTGAATATATTCTTAGTCCCATCTCCTAATGTACAGAATAAAAAAAATTGGTTGAAGTCCAATGGACGTTACATGCAGTTAGACATTGGATCTATCAGCACGCGTAAAACCATGTTGGCAACAATGTCATGCGTGTGCTGGTCAGAAATAGCCTAATCTGAAATATTATGATATCTTGTTGTGCCAATTTTGGACGAAATCCATTTGTTAGTATAGAACTTACATGTATTTAAAAATTGGACCTATCAGCAGGCACAGAATCATGTTGGCAGCACTGACTTATATTAATTATTTCAAATTAATCTAGAATGTCAGGTGCTATACGTGTGCAAATTATAGGGCTGTTGGCTTGCATACTTCCTGATATATTGATATTTGGATAAAAGAATAGAGAGATCAATTATTAACAGTTGGCAGCCCTGGTAGCTCTTAAGAATACGCTCAGGCATATCTGTTTATGTACACATATTATATACAAAATTTGGTTGAAATCCAATTGATAGTGTAGAAGTTATAGGCATTTAAAAATTTGACTTATCAGAAAGCTTAAAATTATTTTGGCCACACTGTCATGTATGTCCTCCTGGAAATTAAACTGGAATAGTGTTATTTATATCTGTGCCAATTTTAGAATAGCTCCCATGCATACCTTCCAAGATATCCAACACGGAGCTCAAATTTCTAGTGCGTTTTTTTTCAGCAGTTGGTAGCACTGACATAATTTTCAAATATGGACGTGAGATATTCCGGTGTACATCTCTACTCATACTAAATTTGGTTTCGATTTCTGCAGAGGTTTGGGAGTTGATAGGGGGGACAGACACACAGCCAGACAGACAGACAAACAGACAGAAGGACAGACATACAGACAGACACACATTTTCTCGGATCGATCTCATAAGTCTACTTTTTCCTCATTTTTGCAAAACGTGAAAAGTAGGCTAAAAATACTATAAGACACAAATGACAACAAGGGATAAGCAAGAAATTGTCGAGACGACATGTATTTCAAATATGCAAAAGATCCGAAGCGAGAGGAACGGTAACAAGCTAGAATGAACATAAATTAAGTGGAGCACATCATGATTAGTCTACTGCCGCAAGGGAGTGGTGGATTTTTTTAAAAAAAAAGGTGACATTGGGAAAGAAAAGACGTAGAGGAGCTGACGTAGAGTCTTGTGAAAATCTGGACTGTAACAAAGTAGGCGTTACAGTCCCAAAAGGAGCTCCCGAATTAGGTAAAGAAAGAAAGAAAGAAATAAGAATACTTATTGAGGCGAGAACGAACTACATATTAGAGAAAATCGTGCATAAACACACCGATAAACAGAAACAAAACAAAATAGACTTACGGAAACATAGCTAAAGCTACCCTCAGGGTGTCAAATAGCAAAGCTTGCACCCGGCATCCGAGGCCATACGATATTATTTTATTATTGATGTATAACATCTTTCCACTCGGTAGCTGGACATTTTTGTGGGAGTGATTTTGGAAAAGAGACGGAAGTGCATGGGACGGAAACAATGAGCGCGCGTGGTGGCGGAGATCGGTACAACGACGAACTGTAGGCCATGTGACTATGGGGAATGTAAATCGCATACGGTTTACCTCAAGGTTTGGAGGCCCCATTAAAAATATTCCTACAATAAATCATCTTCAAGTTATCGTTCTTTGGTGTGAAAATATTCATTATATCATATTTGCTGAAAACAATTACGATTTATTAAATCTTCATACTTTTGCTGTATTCTTATTTAATGTAAGCACTCGATACCTCGAGTGCTGTATCGCATCAACAAACACTCCAAACAACGTAGGAATTCAGTATATTAACACCGACTACTAACAATAATTGAAACTTCGTTGGTCTAAACGTATCACTGGGAGAAACGCATTTAATATACCAACTGCACACCTAATTTTTAATCGCGCCTATACTTGGCAGTGCGCTATATCGGCAATAAGAGTCCATTTTCAATAACACCGCTGACATGGGTTCACTAACTGGCCGGTATAAAGCGCAGCACGCATCAAGTAGGCAAAGGATTGCTCCCGCATACAGTTGTAGGTATGTGTCACTACTGCAGATGCATTGGAGAATCCTTTCATGTTGCAGACAATTTTGAGAGGAACACATTTCTGATTCAATCTTTTGTGAAAAAACTATTTTTACTAGGACAAAAAGTGAAAAAAAGACTTTTTTGGAAACTTTGGTGCCACCTAGCTTCTGCATTTCAAAACCTATGACATGACCTCAATGAGACGAATTGTAGGTGACAATGTCCTCTACATTTTTTGTTTAAAAAACTTTTCTTTAAAATACGTCGATTCAGATTAAAAAAACGGTTTTCAATGTTTTTTTGAGTTTTCCGACATAATGATCGTGTAAATTTTTCTAAAATTCAGAGTTAAGCCTTTTTTTGTGCTTTTCTAACGATTTACAAATATCCAACCATAGCACAGTTTTTGGAACAAAACCATTTCAGCTGTACTGTACTAAGAAGAGGTCAGAACCCTCGAAGAATGAGGGATCAGAAAAGATGAGACAAGAGCCTAATAAGGCGAGAAAGTGAAAGACTCCCTTGGCCTCGGATACCCTAATAACGTCGGAGTCGGAGAAGAACAAGAGTTGACCAAGGGAGGTTGATAGGAAAGATGACAGAGTGGAGGCCGGCACAAGTAAGTGGAAGTAATGCCAAACTCAGCTGGGGCCCCGTGGTCGCCAACCCACGTCCCACTAGTCGTGAGCCCCTGGGGGAACACACACACGGAAAAAATGTAACAAAACGGAAAGCAAAATAAATCGTAAACATTTTCACGGAACTCCTTGTACTTAACGCTAGTGAGAGAAGTAGGCTATCAAATGTGTGACGGGAGGCTTTAGCGTCTCAGAGGTTCACCACTTCTTGTCCGAGTTGGAGCAACATTACTTCATGATCCTCACTGAGGAATGTGTGAGACTTGTCACATCACTCTTGTGTTTTGTCCCCTGTTCGTGACTAGCTGATGGAGTGACGAATGGTGGGACAGATCTTTCATAACAGACTGCACTCGTTATTTAAGACAAATAAACAGACCAACAAATACACAAATAAAAATTAAAATGAGAAAAATACAAAATATTAAAATATATATATACAGATATAAAAATAATAAACTTAAATAATTTAAAAATTAAACAGTAAAATTAAAAATTATACCGTACATAATTATAATAATAAAAATTAACAAGAAGTTCCGTGAAGAATTATACAGCCTACTTTTCATGCCAATGATTATTCTACAGTTTATGAACCTATCTAGAATAATGACAAAATTAAGTTGGTAATATCGAAATATCTAATTAGTTCAAAATATACCTGGTATAATGTAGCCTAATAGAGCACTACAGTTGGCAGCCCTGGTGACTGAATATATTCTTAGTTCCATCTCTTAAGGTACAGAATACAAAATTTGGTTTGAAGTCCAATGGACGTTATATGCAGTTAGACACTGGATCTATCAGCACGCGTAAAAGCATGTTGGCAACAATACCATGCGTGTGCTGGTCAGAAATAATCTGAATTATTATGATATCTTGTTGTGGCAATTTTGGATGAAATCCATTTGTTAGTATAGAAGTTACATGTATTTTAAAATTGGACATATCAGCAGGCATAGAATCATGTTGGCAGCACTGCCTTGTATTAATTACTTCAAATTAATCTAGAATGTCAGGTGCTATACGTGTGCAAAGTATAGAGCTGTTGGCTTGCATACTTTCTGATATATTGATATTAGGGTAAAAAAAATATAGACTGCATTTATTAACAGTTGGCAGCCCTGATTGCTCTTAACAATACTTACAGTAATATCTGTTATGGTACACATAGCACATACGAAATTTGGTTGAAATCCAACTGATAGTATAGAAGTTACATGTATTTAAAAATTGGTACTATCAGCAGGCTTATAATCATGTTGGTAGAACTGACGTATATAAGTTACTCGAAATTAATCTAAAATGTCAGAATATACGTGGGCATAGTTTAAAGCTGTTGGCTTGCATACTTTCTGATATATTGGTATTTGGATTAAAAAAATAGAGAGAGCAATTATTAACAGTTGGCTGCGCTGGTGGCTCTTAAGAATACGCTCAATCATATCTGTTTATGTACAGATATTACATACAAAATTTGGTTGAAATTCAATTGATAGTGTAGAAGTTATAGGCATTTAAACATTTGACCTATCAGAAGGCTTAAAATTATTTTGGCAACACTGTCATTATTGGCCTCCTGGAAATTAAACTGAAATAGTATTATCTACATGTGTACCAATTTTTGAATAGCTACCATGCATACCTTGCGAGATATCCAACATGGAGCTTAAATTTCTAGTGCGTTTTCTCAGCAGTTGGTAGCACTGACATCGTTTTCAAATATGGACGTGAGATATTCCGCTACTCATCTTTACGCATACTAAATTTGGTTTTGATTGCTGCAGCCGTTTAGGAGTTGATAGGGGGGGGGGGGGGGACACACACACAGCCAGACAGACAGATAGACAGACAGACACACATTTTCCCGGATCGATCTCATAAGTCTACTTTTTTCTAATTTTTGCAAAATGTGAAAAGTAGGCTAAAAATATGATATATAAAATATACTAATAAAGATATAAAAAATTAAAATTAAAATCAAAAATTGAAAGTTATAAATAAAAAGAGAGATATAAAAATAATAAAATCAAAAACTTAAAAATCAAACAGTAAAATAAAAAAATATACACTACAAAAAATAAAAATGTAACATAGATAAAAAACAAATTAAAAAATAATGTAAAATACGTAATTTAAAAAAATAAAAACAAAAATCAAAATCAAAATTTTTACAAATAATTTCACAGAATTGAAAAATTTAAGTATGTTAAGAAAATTAAAGAAATTGAACTATATTTTCCGCTTTCAATATAATAAATTAAATTAAAATAAATAAATAAATAAATAAATAAAACATATTAAAAATATACAAAAAAAAACAAGTAGTTCCGTGTAGAACTATCCAGCCTATTTTCATATATCCTACTTATGTTAATTTCCTCTATCAACATACTAAATTTCAGTTTGATGGCTGTAATAGATTCGTAGATATTGAGAACCGACTAAGTATTTCGCCATGTTGGCCTTTTATATATGTAGGGCTTAGAGTTACGTACTGTTACATGAAGATTATTCTGTACGTGTAGTACTCAAACTTCAATCACATGATTAGGACACAAGAACAAAGAACGGGATTTTAAAATTTTGCACAGCTGCCATCTTGTGGTTATGGAAACAATTGAAATAAATTAGATGCCAGTATATTAACATTTGGACAAGGATTTACTGTACCAAGTTGCATGGATATATTGTGAGAAACGACCATGTGAATATACTTCGCATCGCCACCATGTTGGATTTGTGATCACCAGGTTATTGAAAGTCCTATAGGTGAACTCATGTACATAACCCCTATGAACATAAAAAAATCAGTTTGATTGCTGTAGTAGATTCTTAGATATTGAGAACCGTCTAAATATTCCGGATGGTCGCCATGTTGGGTTGTTATATGTATAGGCTATAGAGTCATATAGGCCTACCTTTAAAGGAATATTATTGCGTAGGTTCATTTTTCAAACTTTCAATCGATGGCACGTTTACGACACAAGAAACAAAAACATAATTGAAAAATTCGCACAGCCGCCATCTTCAGGTTATGTAAACAATTGAACTAAATTACATACCAGTGCATTACAATGTGTATAAACATTTTCCGTACCAAGTTTCATTGCGTTTAGATCATTAAGTCTATTTCAAACTTTCAACTTCGCTTGACCGCCATGTTCGTTTTGTAGTTGACCGATTTTTTAAGTCTCATAGATGAACTTCCAGTAGTGCCCTTTATCTACGAGCAAAATTTCAGGGTGATACCGGTAATAGTTTCAGAGATATAGAATGCCGGTGAAATATTTCGCATAGCTGCCATATTGATGTTATGTAAACAATTGAACGAAGTTAGATGTCAGTGCATTACAATGTATATAAACATATACTGTAGCAAGTTTCATTGCGTTTGGTTGGTTAAATAGCGAGAAACGTCTATTTAAAGTCGCAAATTCGCTTGGCCGCCATGTTGGTTTTGTAGTTACCAGGTTTTCAAACGTCACATTGGTGAACTTCTAGTAGTTCCCTTTATCACCATACAAAATTCCAGGGTGATATCGATAATAGTTTCGGAGATACTGAATGCTGGTGAAATATTTCGCACAGCCGCCATGTTGGATTGGTGAGGCGTAACACAATTCGAAGGGCACGGTCGGGGTCGCCCGGAATAGTGCTAAGAACTTACCGAGTTTCATTGAAATCGGTCCAGCCGTTTAGATTTTATTAGGGGGGACACACACACGAATCACACACACACGCACACACACACGACAAAAGGTGATCTCATAAGCCTATTTTTTCAAAATTGAAAATAGGCTAATAAAAACAAAAATAAGTTTTGTAAGTAAATAAATGAAGACAATGAGCCTTGTTTTAAGCGGCGGAACAGAGAGATTATCTGTTCCTATTGATAGAGATGATTAATTATGACTACCACTTACTAATTTAGAACTTGCTCATAAACTAGAAAATGGAGGGGACAAGGGAAAATGATCAAGGACAGAGGAGAAAAAGAATTGCTCTGAGCCCACGAAGTGTTAGGTGGTGGGAAGAATGTAGAACCACGCGAGAAAGAAAGAAGGAAAGAAAGAAAGAAAGAAAGAAAGAAAGAAAGAAAGAAAGAAAGAAAGAAAGAAAGAAAGAAACGGAGAGACAAAGAGAGAGAGGAAGATCACAGCTTGCCTAATGAGGTTCTTGTACAGTGAAGTGAAAATGCATCATAGAAGGTCGATATGAACATTAGAGGCCCTGAATGACGTCACGATCAGATCATGCTGCCAACCTTCAAATATGGTAACTTGAGCAATATACTATAAACTACAATGGTTTAAGAGATGAGGAACAAATATTTAAGGAACCATTGGTAGTAGTCGTAACTTATTTGTAGAACACACGTTACTAGTAAACATTAAGTTTGAACATACCAAAATGTAGCATAGGAAATGTATCAAACCTTAGTTGAGATAATGGAACTGGGACGTATGAATCGATAGAAAAATGTTTAGTTACATATCTCAGAAACTACAATAGATATTTCCTTGAATATTCTTTTGGTATATTCAGAGTACATTCATCATTATTTGGGTTGAATTTGAAGCTTCTATGTTGAATATTTTGTGTCAGAGAGAGCATTTCAAAAACAATCTTAAAAATATATTGTTAAACATTCCCGTAACTCATGTCCATTTTTCTGAGTAAATACTCAAACCAGACTCAACGAACTTTGCATGAATAATATTTAAACCATTTTTGAGCTACTGATATGAAGTAAAAGTATCGTCTTATTGTTTACAGGAGTTGAGTTTTTTTTTTCCATCCTAGTTGAAATCTGAACTTTTCTGTAAAATTGTCAGAGCTTTTCAAGCTGGGCTCCGTGAACTAATCAAGATATCTGAATAAATTTACTTGCACTAGTAGATCTATATAGTGTCTTAGAGACTGTCAAGTTTCAAATACAATGATCAGATAGTTTCTGAGAAAATGGTACATGAAATTTCAAAACATATGACTTACGGAAAGGACCAGAGAATTAATGAAGGAGGAACCATTACAGGATGGTATAGAGAAATCTAGACTTAGATGGTATGGACATGTAAAATGCATGGAGGAGAAGAGGATACCAAGGAGGATACCCGAGAAGAAGTGGGAAGGAAAGAGACCGAGAGACAGGTGGCTGAAGGGGGTGGAAAAAAGCGTGAAGAAGAGAGGAGAAGACTGGACAAGGGTGGAGGCTGAGAGATGGTGGGAAGACAGAAGACGTTGGAGAGGCTTGTGTTCCAAACAGACCCAGCCAGTGGCTGGAAACTGTGCAAGATGATGATGATGATGATGATGATGACTTACGGAAAATACTTAAAGAATGTTTGAGTAGTAGCTACAATATAGCCTTAAAACATTATGTTTAAACTTAATTTTATTGCATCAAATATCACTTCAGCACAATAATTGGTATACCAAATTCTTCAGGAAAGATGGGAGATTCTTTTAAACTATAAAAGAAATTGACATTTTTGTGCCTATCACACGTCCCTTTATGTTCAATTTTGGGACAAAATTTATGATTAGATTTTATTTATCTGGTGAATCATGCGATACGAAATGCGAGAATTGTCCGTCCTTTGGACATGGAAGATGAGTGCTATCGGAGTCGTCGTCTTTGAGTGTCGGGGTTACACAGGCGCTTTAGTAAGGTGACGCCACGAGGGGCGGTGTGCAAGTACTCATGTCTCACACGGTGGCTGGCCCAATCAAATCACTCGTGGCCGAGTGCAAAGCTGAAGGGGAGATGGACGGTAGTGTCATA
This sequence comes from Meconema thalassinum, assembly GCA_946902985.2. Lineage (NCBI taxonomy): Eukaryota > Metazoa > Arthropoda > Insecta > Orthoptera > Tettigoniidae > Meconema > Meconema thalassinum. The sequence goes on along the minus strand of OX336399.1, from coordinate 11,576,556 downwards.
TCACTAACAATCAGAGAACTCACCTTTGGATCACCATTCCTGTGTCTGTATTTACTCACTGTTCCCTCTTATTGTTGGTTGGTTCCTCAGTTTAAGGGCTGCGACAACGTGGTCATGTAGCCCCGTGTACTTTGGGTGTGTGTAGAATCTGTCGGATAACCGGTGTTAAATGTGATGGCTGTATTAGTGTGTGTATCTGTTTTTTTTTTTTAATTCAAGTAATTACTGCAACTTTGAATTTTTCAAATAGTTCCTACTTTTGCCCCCAAACGCCACCGTCAACGACTACTAGGCCTAGTTCAGAACTTAGCTACTAGACGCCACTGCAGTCGGCTCTTGGCAACGAACTACCCTCTTATTGTTGGGTATTGTTAAGTATTACACTTACTTCTACGAGTACTACGCACTACTCACCTAAACTGTCACTTCAAATTTAACTCTATTCATGTTGTTGTTGTTGATGAAGATGATGATAATTGTTGTTTTAAGGGGCCTAACATCGAGGTTATCGGCCACTAGGTAAATAAGTAAGGAAGTAATAATAATAATAATGTTATTGGATATACGTCCCTTTTGGCTACTCTGGATTTTATCATTATAAATGATCTTGTCGACTTCGTCGTTACGCTGAGGTCTGGCGTTACGTTACGGTGACGGGACGAAATGTACCTAGAATGCACTGAGGTGTGTGACGTCATAGTACGATGTAGCAGCCGAGTACCAAGAAGGCAGTGCAAGAACAGAGTTTCAAGAAGGCAGTGCGAGAACAATCAATTAGGCAGTGAAGAAACAAAATAGAATCTTGAAACTCTGTTCTCGCACTGCCTTCTTAGTACTCGGCTGCTGGCATTTAAAATGATATATTAATAGTAGTCCAATAAGTTAATTTATGTTCGACCCTGACTATTATATGTCAGAAAACTGTACTATAATGAGGCTCATTATAACACTATTTAACCTACTTTTCACATTTTGCAAAAATGAGGAAATGTAGACTTATGAGATCGATCCGGGAAAATGTGTGTCTGTCTGTCTGTCTGTCTGTCTGTCCTTCTGTCTGTCTGGCTGTGTGTGTGTCCCCACCTATCAACTCCTAAACGGCTGCAGCAATCGGAACCAAATTTAGTATGAGTAAAGATGTATACCGGAATATCTCAAGTCCATATTTGAAAAAGTTGTCAGTGCTACCAACTGCTGAAAAAACGCACTAGAAATTTCAGCTCCATGTTGGATATCTTGGAAGGTATGCATGGGAGCTATTCCAAAATTGGCACACACGTAGATAATACTATTTCAGTTTAATTTCCAGGAGGCCATACATGACAGTGTTGCCAAAATAATTTTAAGCCTTCTGATAAGTCCAATTTTCAAATGCATATAACTTCTACACTATCAATTGGATTTCAACCAAATTTTGTATGTAATATGTGTGCATAAACACATATGACTGAGCATATTCTTAAGAGCCACGAGAGCTGCCAACTGTTAATAATTGATCTCTCTATTTTTTATCCAAATACCAATATATCAGAAAGTATGCAAGCCGACAGCTTTAAACTATGTACACGTATAATACCTGACATTTTAGATTAATTTGGAGTAATTCATATAAGTCAGTGGTGCCAACATAATTCTATGCCTGCTGATATGACCAATTTTAAAATACATGTAACTTCTATACTAACAAATGTATTTCATCCAAAATTGGCACAACAAGATATCATAATATTTCAGATTATTTCTGACCAGCACACGCATGACATTGTTGCTAACATGCATTTACGGGTGCTGATAGATCCAATGTCTAACTGCATGTAACGTCCATTGGACTTCAACCAAATTCTGTATTCTGTACCTTAAGACATGGAACTAAGAATATATTCAGTCACCAGGGCTGCCAACTGTAGTGCTCTATTAGGCTACATTATACCAGGTATATTTCTAACTAATGAAACATTTCGATATTACCAACTTAATTTCGTCATTATTCTAGATAGGTTCATATACTGTAGATTAATCATTGGCATGAATCTTAATTTTAAGAAAAGTAGGCTCTTTAGTTCGTTACGGAACTTCTTGTTTTCATTATGAAACAGTTTCTCCCACCAATCAGACTCAAGAAACAGTTGTTTGACCAATTATATAATTAGATGCACTGAGTTCCACGGCTTTCTAATTTAAATTTCACTGCCTGGCCTGGTGTCATAGTAGAATAATCGAGGAGGCCATGGTCAAATACAAGCCATTCTCTGCGTCTCATGCGCTCTGTTCAGTACATAAAACTGGCGAAATCTCGACAGATATTTATGAATATTTATGTTCGAACATAAAATACTTATAATAATTATCGTCGAACATAAACAGTCGTATGCAACTCGCCTATAATTGTAATTAAGACACTCGTATGGAAATTATAAAACTCGCATACGCTCGTTTTATAAACATACCCGTGTCTTAATTATTGCCATTATAGGCGAGTTGCATAATGTACAATTATATGTCAGAAAACTGTATCATAATGAGAGTCATAAGTACTACTTTTCATTGTGATTCAGTTTTTCCAAGCAATCGTAGCTCAATATTTTCATTCATTGACCAATTAGGTAAGGATAGCTTCGCACATGTCCTCAGACTCCAACATGTCGGACATGAATTACCTGATTTTTTGAAAGTTGACAATGTAGCCTATATTGGATCAACCATTCTTGTTACAACCCCAAACACAAAATCAAAATCAGCATGAACCTTTACGGTAACAGGAAAATACTATGAAGTATGCAAGAAATTTAGGAATCTACGTCCAGATATTTGCAACACCATCCTTCTAGCCATTACCGATATGGAAAGTGTGCATTGTCCCTAATCTTTGCATTAAAAACTGGGCAATATTGCAAAACAAATAACACTGTACCTTAATATCCGCATCTCCAATTTCTACACAGGGCATTGCATTCGTAAGATTTCGCCGACAATTTTAGTGAATGCTCTTGTTGACATAAACACACCAGAACGTCATGGAGGAAGCAGACGTATGATATTACATCCACGGAAATTATAATCCAGTTCTCTGTCTAGTAAAGGGATTTCTTATGCGAAACTTTTCCGCCAGATATCATAACACTGTTCTATTGATTGCCTCAATTGATTTGCCTTCCGTTGATATTCTATATGCATCGAATTTGAAGAATAACTAGTTAATACGATATATTTTAATGTTAAAGCATTTGTAACAGCCTACTGTATTTTGTGATATTTGACTAAAATGACAAAGTAATCCAAAATAGTACCTGTGCGCTATCTGTTGGTGCTACTTCAGGATAAACAATGTTTCAAAGCTTTGGAATTCATTATTGGGTAGAGATCAAATGCTGAGCCCACACAATTCCCAAGAAGAAGTCAACCGACAGAATCTCGACAGATGTTTATGAAAATTTATGTTAGAACTTATAAAAAAATATACGAGCATATACAGTAGTCGCATATGATGTGTAACATCTGACATGTTATCCTACTCGTATACTACAGAGCTCGGACATTCTTAAAATGTTAATTTACACTCCATTTTCATACTGGTACTATGATGAATGTATGGATTGAATTGGAGATATGCTACTGTCACATTTGTGGTGCAGCGGTCAAGCTGTTAGTCTCTCACCAAGGTAGACCGGGTTTCATTCCCAGTCAATACATGTGAGATTTTCGAATTGAAATGCCATATCCTGTGGTTCGCATTCCACGTAAAAGGGAGGTACCGTGGATCATGATCGTGAGATTAACGGACACGCAAAACTACAAGCTTCCTTCCTTTTACATAAATAATTCATAATAACAAAGTGACACACAACGTCGACAGTACTCTCAAATACTGTGAGCACATTCCTCAGTAACTATAACATTCATTATTCTCAAGGCTCTCATACAGTTCGTCGTAAACAATCAAAACATGGCTTCCTACAATCATGAAATGACCTAGTCTCACATATGATGAAAATACAGCTTTTATTCCAGTCATATATCAACATTCTGTTATGCATTTAATATTTGACTACTCACCCACAGCTTGACAATAATGCCGCTTACTTAAATGTCATTTGTCGTCTTTGTCCTACACCATGTGATATTCAACCTTGAACGTGAAGCTTCATAAACTGCTCAATGACAAATGAAAGTCGGAGAAACATTTGCCACTGTGCTCGTCAAACCAGTGCCTGCTAAATGCACTGCCTACTGTATTGCCATAACATTCTCGCGCTACAGAGCACACACTGCCTTGTTTCCAATACACACATTTTCAATTGTACATCCAGCTGGCAGAGCGTCTTCACTTCCGTCCGATCCACTTCCGTTCGATTCACTTCCGCCCGATTCACTTACGTCCCATTGTTCTGGCAGTGCGTCTTTACTTCCGTCCGATCCACTTCCGTTCGATCCACTTCCGCCCGATTCACTTCCGTCCCCAATTTTCAAAAACACTCCCACAAAACTATCCAGCAACCGAGCGGAAAGATGTTACAAATCAATAAAGTTATAATTATCGCCGAACATAAACAGTCGTATGCAACTCGCCTTTAATGGTGATTACGATCCTAGTGTATTTTCAGGATTAGGGCATAACCCAGCTCTTTTGGGTACATTCGTGTTGACCGACTGAAAAGCACTAAAATTATGTTACACAAATGTTTCGACCTGACAATGGGGTCTTTATCAGCTCAATTAACAATAAAAACAAGAAGTTCCGTGACGAACTAAGGAGCCTACTTTTCTTAAAATTTAAGATTCATGCCAATGATTAATCTATATTGATCTATCTAGAATAATGACGAAATTAAGTTGGTAACATCGAAATTTCTAATTAGTTCGAAATACTGTACACCTGGCATAATGTAGTCTAATAGAGCACTACAGTTGACAGCCCTGGTGACTGAATATATTCTTAGTTCCATCTCTGAAGGTACAGAATATAAAATTTGGTTGAAGCCCAATGGATAGCATGGACGTTACATGCAGTTAAACATTGGATCTAACACCGCGCGTAAAATCACGTTGGCAACAATGTCATGCATGTGTTGGTCAGGAATAATCTGAAATAATATGACCTATTGTTGTGCAAATTTTTAATGAAATCTATTCGTAAGTATAGAAGTTACATGCATTTTAAAATTGGACTTATCAGCAGGCTTAGAATCATGTCGGTAGCACTGACGTATATTACTTAGTCCAAATTAATCTAGAATGGCAGGTGCTATACGTGTGCAAAGTTAAGAGCTATTGGCTTGCATACTATCTGATATATTGATATGAGGCTGACAAAAATAGAGACAGCATTTATTAACAGTTGGCAGCCCTGGTTGCTTTTAAGAATACGCTCAGTTATGTCTGTTTATGCGCATACTAAAATTGGTTGAATTCCAATTGATAGTGAAGAACTTATATGGATTTAAAAAATGGACCAATCAGCATGCATAGAATCATTTTGGAAACACTGCCATGTTTGGCTTCCTGGAAATTGAACTGAAATATTACTGTCTATATGTGTGCCAATTTTGAAATAACTCCCATTCATACCTTCCAATATACCCAACATGGAGCTCAAATTTCTAGTGCGCTTTTTCAGCAGTTGGTAGCACTGACATCATTTTCAAATACGGCATTGAGATATCCCGGTATAGATCTACCAAATTTTGTATCGATTGCTGCAGCCATCTAGGAGTTGATAGGGGGACACACACACAGCCAGCCAGCCAGACAGACAGACAGACACACATTTGCCCGAATGGATCTCATAAGTCTATTTCTTCCTCATTTTTAGCCTATTTTCAATTTTGAAAAAATAGGCTTATGAGATCACCTTTTGTCCGTGTGTGTGTGCGTGTGTGTGCGTGTGTGTGTGTGCGTGTGAGGTGTGTGTGTGTCCCCCCCTAATAAAATCTAAACGGCTGGAGCGATTTCAATGAAACTCGGTAAGTTCATAGCACTATTCCCGGCGACCTCGACCATGCCCTTCAAATTTTGTTACGTCTCACCAATCCAACATGGCGGCTGTGCGAAATATTTCACTAGCATTCTTTATCTCCGAAACTATTACCGATATCGCCCTGAAATTGTGTACAGTGATAAAGGGCGCTACTAGAAGTTCACCTATGAGACTTTCAAAAACCTAGTGACTACAAAACCAACATGGCGGTCAAGCAAAGTTGAGACTTTTAAATAGACTTTTCTCGCGATTTAACTATCCAAACGTAATGAAACTTGGTACAGCAAATGTTTATACACATTGTAATGCACTGGAGTCTAATTTAGTTCAATTGTTTACATAACCTCAAAATGGCGGCTGTGCGAAATATTTCACTGACATTCTATATCTCCGAAACTATTACAGATATCACCCAGCAATTTTGTACGGTGATAAAGGGTACTGATACAAGTTTACCTATGTATATTTCATAAACCTGTAAAGTACAAAACGAACATGGCGACCAAGCGAATTTGAAATAATTAATAGACTTTTCTCGTGATTTAACTCTCTGAGCGCAGTGAAATGTGGTACAGTAAATGATTTTGCAGATTGTAATGCACTGCCATCTAATTTAATTCAATTGTTTACATAACCTCAAGATGGCGGCTGTGCGAACTTTTAAAATTAAGTTTTTATATCTTGTGACGTAATCATGCGATCGAAGTGAATGTTTGAATAATGAACCTAGGCAATAATTGTCCTTGAATGGTACATAACTCTATGGCCTATACATATAACAATCCTAAATGGCGAGCTTCCGAAATATTTAGACGTTTCTCAATATCTATGAATCTTTTGCAGCAACCAAACTGATTTTTTTTATGTTCATAGAGACTATGAACATATGTTCACCTATAGGACTTTCAGTAACCTGGTGAGCACAAATCCAACATGGTGACGACGCAAAGTATAAATACATACATCAAAAAAAGTTTTGCATCACCTCGGTTCCAAGAGTTCCGGAACCGTTAAATACAAAGGGAATAGAGATCAACACAAACAACATTTCAGCTCGTTTTATTGCTCATGAGACCCACACATTGCATGTTGTACCATCATACAGCTAGACTTTCAGCATTTGTGGTCCAGATTGCAGTACACACCACTACCTCTAATACCCAGTAGCACGTCCTCTTGCATTGATGCATGCCTGTATTCGCCGTGGCATACTATCCACAAGTTCATCAAGACACTGTTGGTCCAAATTGTCCCACTCCTCAACGACAATTCGGCGTAAATCTCTCAGAGTGGTTGGTGGGTCAAGACGTCCATAAACAGCCCTTTTCAACATATCCCAGGCATGTTCGATAGGGTTCATGTCTGGCGAACATGCTGGCCACTGTAGTCGAGCGATGTCGTTATCTTGAAGGAACGCATTCACAAGATGTGCACGATGAGGTCGAGAATTGTCGTCCATGAAGACAAATGCCTCTCCAATATTCTGCCGATATGGTTGCACTATGGGTCGGAGGATGTCATTCAGGTATCGTAAAGCCGTTTCGGAGCCTTCCATGACCACCAGTGGCGTACGTCGGCCCCACATAATGCCACCCCAAAACATCAGGGAACCACCACCTTGCTGCACTCGCTGGACAGTGTGTCTAAGACGTTCAGCCTGACCAGGGTGCCTCCAAACACGTCTCCGACGATTGTCTGGTTGAAGGCATATGCGACACTCATCGGTGAAGAGAACGTGATGCCAATTCCGTGGGGTCCATTCAGCAAGTTGTTGGGCCCATCTGTACCGCGCTGCATGGTGTCGGGGTTGCAAAGCTGGACCTCGCCATGGACGTCGGGAGTGAAGTTGCGCATCATGCAGCCTATTGCGCACAGTTTGAGTTGAGACACGACGTCCTGTGGCTGAACGAAACGCATTATTCAACATGGTGGCATTGCTGTCAGGGTTCCTCCGAGCGGCAATCCGTAAGTAGCGGTCATCCACTACAGTAGTAGCCCTTGGGCGGCCTGAGCGAGGCCTGTCATCGACAGTTCCTGTATCTCTGTACCTCCTCCATGTCCGAACAACATCGCTTTGGTTCACTCTGAGACGCCTGGAAACTTCCCTTGTTGAGAGCCCTTCTTGACACAAAGTAACAATGCGGACGCGATCGAACTGCGGTATTGACCTTCTAGGCATGGTAGAACTACAGACAACATGAGCAGCGTACCTTCGTCCTGGTGGAATGACTGGAACTGATCGGCTGTCGTACCCCCTCCGTCTAATAGGCCCTGCTCATGCATGGTTGTTTACATCTTTGAGCAGTTTTAGTGACATCTATGAACAGTCAAAGGGACTGTATCTTGGATACAATATACACAGTCAACGTCTATATGCCGGAGATCTGGGAACCGAGGTGATGCAAAACTTTTTTTGATGTGTGTATTTAAATGGACGTTTCTCGCGAATCAACTATCCGAGTGCCGTGAAACGTTGCACATTAAATGCTTATACAAATGTTGATCCACTGGCATCTAATTTATTTCAATTGTTTGCGTAATCACAAGATTGGCTGCTGTGCCTAATTTTAAAATCTCGTTTTTACTTCTTGTGTTCTAATCATGCGATTGAAGTTTGAATACGACTCGCACACAAAAATCTTAATGTAATAGTACAAAAATAAAAATCCAATCTGGCGACCATCTGAAATATTTAGACGGTTCTCAATATCTACGAATCTGTTACAGCAATTAGTGTGAAATTTTGTATGTTGATAGAGGCAATTAACATGAGCAGGATATATAAAAATAGGCTGTAAAGTTCTTCACGGAACTACTTGTTACAAAATGTGAATAGTAGGCTTATAAAATACTAGACATGTACTTAAGTCTAATGTTTGTTTGATATGAGAAATGTTTATGAGATAAATTGTAATTAAAATAATGAGATAAATAACATACAATATTGAGTTTCACATTATTTTTATTTGTTTCAAAATTCAGTTAGGTAAGTGTAAATAAAATTATGGCTTTATATTAAAAAAAAATTAGAAAATTAAATAATTTAGGAAAAAAAAACAAGTGACGAATAACAACAAATATTTTAACTCAGTGCTTGAAATGAATAAAACTTAATCTTCTTCCGAAAATATGGAGTGTGAATTTTGTTTGAATTGGCAACCTAATTCATTGGAAAATATTATATGATATGATAGAAAATAACTAGCCTGCGTATGAATTCTGACAAATATCTACTTCATATAATATAAGTATCACCTGCCGTGTTGTATAGATTAATTTCCAATTATCGCTCTAGTCACGAGAGACTGCGATAAACAGCCCCTAGTATGAGAACTACACGAGGGTGACAGCCCGCGGCACTTGGCGTGCCATCTGTTGTGCGACCCGCCAACTACATTCTCAGCCCGCGAGATAAATGTGCTCCATTGTATCTCCGAGCGAGATGACATCGAAAATGACGACGGTCATACAGAATGATGTAATCATGTGTAATTAAAACTTCATACTTCATGCTCACATTACGATACAAAGTAAGAAAACAGGCTACACAGTACATCACTTACAAAACACTTCAAGGATACTTGTTAAGTGAAACTGAGACTTTTTATCTCCTAGAGAAATCTTCTGTCACCAACAGTCCCGTGCAGTGTCGTAGCTAAGATTTGCATTTGCAAGGGGATGAGTGGAGTCAATAAGCTGTGAAGAGCGTTTTACTTTCTACAGGCCACAACTATTTTCTTCGCCTATTTTCATTTATGAAACAAGTAGTTCCGTGACGAACTAAAGAGCCTACTTTTCTTCAAATTATAGCGACCATATATCAACAGTTGGCAGACTTGGTGACTCTAAATATATTCTTAGTTCCACAACGCACATGCAGCATTTGGTTGACATCCAAAAGATATTATGCACGTTTCATGTTTTTAAATATGGAATTTATCAGCATGCATAAAATATGGTTGGCGACACTGCCATATATCAGATGCTCAAACTTGAATTGAAATATTATAATCTTTATATGTGGCAATATTGAAAGAACTTCATTTATTAGTATGGAAGTTACATGTGGTTCAACATTAAACCTATCAGCATGCGTAGAACCATGTTGGCAGCACTGTCGTATATCGGTTACTGAAAATTAACCAACATTTGCAGGTCTATATGTATGCAAAGATTAGAACTGTTGCCTGCATACTTTCTGATATATTAGGATTAGGATAAAAATGTATAGAGTGTATTTTTCCACACTTGGCATCACTGTTGACACTACGAAAATGCATATCCATATCTACTCCGGTGCGCTAATCACATACCAAATTTGGTTGAAATCCAATAGAAAGTATGGATTCACATGCATTTAAATATTGGACCTATCAGCAAACAAAGAATCATGTTGGCAACACTGTCATGTATGGGCTCCTCTAAATAAGTCTGATGTAATATTATCTATATGTGTGTCAATTTTGGAACAATTCCCATGCATATCTCCCGAGATATCTAACATAGACCTCACTTTTCAATAGTCATTTTTCAGCACCTGGTAGCAATGACGTGATTTTCAAGTATGGCCTTGCAATACTCAGACATAGCTCTTTACTCATATCAAATTTGGTTCCGATAGCTGCAGCCCTTTAGGAGTTGATAGGGGGAGGGGGCACACACAGACAGACACACATTTGCCCAGATCGATCTCATGTCTACTTTTTCCTCATTTTTACAAAATGTGAAAAGTAGGCTAAAAATAGGCTTATGAGATCACTTTTGGTCTGTGTGTGTGTATGTATGTGTGTGTCCCCCGCCTAATAAATTCTAAACGGCTGGAGCGATTTCAATGAAACTTGGTAAAATCATATTACTATTTCGTCCGACCTCGACGGTGCCCTTAAAATTTTATTAAGACTCACCAATCCCACATGGTGGCTGTGCGAAATATTTCACCGGCATTCTATATCTCCGAAACTATTATTCATATCACCCTGAAATTTTGTACGATGTGAAAATGGCTATTTAGTTCTTCGCGGAACTACTTGTTTCAAATACGTTCTTTAGTTTTTATTTCTGTTTTGAGTTGAGTTCGGCATTCTTCCACTTACTTGTGCCCGGCTCTTCTGTGCCATCTCTCCTATCGACCTCCCTTGGTCAACTCTTGTTCATTGCCGACCCCGACGGTATTAGGCTATCCAAGGCCTAGGGAGTCTTTCATTTTCCCGCCTTGTCTCATCATTTCTGATCCATCATTCTTAGAGGGGTCAGACCTCTCCTGCCTTCTGCTCAAGGCCCTCAAAGAGGCAGGGTGTGTGTAGCCCCACCACTTCTGATGCACCCTCGATAGTCAAGGGCTCATGGATGGTGAGTTCGGGAGTTTGCGACCCCGAGGGATTCCTGAGCTGGGTCCGTTTTTTCCCTTTTGCCACTGACTTTGGGGCGGGCCCTCTCCTCTTTCCCACCTTTCCTATCTGCCCTTCATGGCTCTCCTTCCTTCCAAGTGCCTCAATCCTCTTTCTACGAGGGTTGAGGACATTTATTTTCTTCTTGTTCTTTATTTGCCTTAACCTTTATTTGTTTACCATTTCTTCTTCTAGTTTGTAAGTCTGTAGTTAGTATTAGTTATAGTTTTCATTCTCATCTCATCTTTCACTATCACTCAAACCATTAGGGGCCGATAACCTAGATGTTAGGCCCCTTAAACAACAATTATCATCATCATCATCATCATTAGTGCTTGTCACGGTGGGTGAGTGGTTATCGTGCCGGATTACCAACCCCAAGCTTGCAGGTTCGCTCCTGGCCGTGGTAAGTGATTTTTGAAAGGCGGCCAACATCACGACACGCATGTCATACGATGTTGGAATGTTAAAGTACCAATTTGAATTCAGTAGGCCGTGTTCATAATGCCAAAACTAATCTCGGGATTTTCCTCCAGCACATTACGTCCTTGAATAACAAAATTCGACATGCAAGCTGCCCTCTGGGTGTCAAATAACAAAGCTTGCACCATGCACCCGAGGCTATACGATAGTATTATTATTTTGATGATTCATTTATAAAGTTCTGGTAGTAATGAAGCATTTTATTAGACTAAGAATGTAGATTTAGATAAGGTAACGCGCATTTATCACTAGATTCACTTGTATAAAAAAAATGAAAAATTTACTAAATTTCCTTAAAAGTGTTATTAAGTTAAGAAAGACCTACCTATCTCGCACATGTTAAATCTTCAATTTTTTTACTCAAAATCTGTTTGGTTTAGCCAATTTAAATTTTCAGGGATTACTGTTTGGATCGTTATCTGCACTAATAATAAGGATTATTGACAAAAACGAAATACTTTTGCCAATATGAAAATGAGGTTGACGTTTTTCATTACATTTTTTACCTCTGAGAATTCTTAGAACATTCTTGCCCGATAACTTGCATCATTTCGTCCATCGCTGGTTATTTTGCTTCTCCTACTCCTTTTAACTTTTAAATAAATAAATAAATAAATAAATAAATAAATAAATAAATAAGTAAACAATCAGTAAATAAAAACAATGTTAAATTAACAAGTAAACAAATTACTGTATAAGTAAATAAAAGCAATGTAAATAACTAATGCGTAGCCTATTTCAACGTATCTGTTTGGACTTGTTTCCCTCTTCAAATCAATTGTTTTAATTTGGGCAGATGACCTTGCTGTTTTGCCTCTTAAACAATAGGTCGGTGCAAAATCACAGTGATTATAACATTATGACGATGTTCAGTAACCACTCGTAACATAAACAAAGCAGGAAGTTGTCATTGTTACCAACAGAGCAGACAAGAAGTGAGTTGAGAAATCTATCTATGGTATAATAGTTCAGAAGTTATACGCAGAAACATAAATCTCTGTAAAAGTGGGCGTTGTGATTCATGGTGCAGCATAGTCATTTACATCTTATAAAATGAAAATTTTTCATAATTTTTTGACTTTTTTTTTGACAAATTCCTGTTCTCTACATTGCAATAACTAAAAACGCCAACAAAATAATTTTTCATTTTTTTCGCCCCTAGACGGGTCTTTCTTACCTTAATTGATTTAGACAACCCATGCCAGATGGAATTTTAAGAACTGCATTTTTGTCACAATTATGTAATAATTTTATTTGTATAGCCGATTGAAGAGCTACAGCTGGGAGTCTTCCCTGACATCAATCACTGTTGTTTACCCTCCGTCTTCTTAGTGAGAATAATGTAACACCCAGAACAGTACAGCTCCACGGTCGGTGTGATCAGCTCGCGACCACCCAGGTATAATACCACGAGGCGAGGCAGTGCTGCCATTTGCTCCGTGCGTGATGAGCGCACAATACAGATGTCAATTAGCATCGTGCCCGATGTGTCCGAGACTAATGCGGCCCCTTAAGACACTTGTGTGTACGGCGATTCGTTCACCACTGTACAGGGTGTAACAAGTGGCAAGAGAGGCGAGTAATTTTAAAGCGAGCGTGTAATGATTCGTGCACACTAGTATGTTGTCACTCTGGATGATGCCAAGTTTCAATGTACAATAGACAAGCTGTACCCGTCATGCGTTGCAATGACAATCAAAGAAAGTGTTGCCGCTGTAATTTTGTTTCTTGGTGTGCTTTTGGATACACAATAATTTTTCAATTTCCGTTAACTGCCTCTAAACTATCGTAAAATGGGTTTAGTATCACAGAAACATTCGTGGAAGCGTGCACAACAACTCACCAATGTTTCATTTCAATCAAATGAGATTCGTGGGCTGTCACTCATTTGTTGAATCTACTCGTGCGCTACCTACTAAGTTAGAAACCTTCACATTAGTATACAGAACAACTCATCAAAGTTTCATCGCAATCGGATGAATGGCATATGAACGCATACGGGATTTTGTTCAAACGATTCGCGCGCCGTCACTCTTTTGTTGGTCTACTGTTGCGCTGTCTATTGTAAAATGGATTTACTAAGCCTGAAACCTTCCTTGGGGTGTATTCAACATCTCACCCAAGTTTCATCGCAATCGGATGAATGGTATATGAACGCATTGGAGACATGTACACACACACATACATACAAACTATCACGTAGTATTCATTTGTATATATTTTTATATGTATATATATTTGTATATAGAAGCCTCCGTGGCTTAGGCGGCAGCACGCCGGCCTCTCACCGCTGGGTCCGTGGTTCAAATCCCGGTCACTCCATGTGAGATCTGTGCTGGACAAAACGGAGGCAGACAGGTTTTTCTCCGGGTACTCCGGTTTTCCTTGTCAAAATTTCATTCCAGCAACACTCTCCACTATCATTTCATTTCATCTGTCATTCATTTAATCATTGCCCCAGAGGAGTGCGTCAGGCCTCGGCAGCCGGCACAGTTGGCACAGTTCATATCCTCGCCGCTAGTTGGGGGATTCATTCATCTCATTCCTGACCCGGTCGGAGACTGGAAGCAGGCTGTGGATTTTCATTTTCATATTTGTATATAGCCGTTCATGTGCCGAACAAATCATGAATCTTAGATTTGTCCTCTCCTATCTGAAGCAGAGAAATAAGAAATTTGCAGTCACCTTCGTAGATTTCAGAAAGGCTTACGACTCGATTGACAGACCCACTCTTCTCGAAATCCTGAAAGAATTCGGCCTAGATAATAAAACAAGAGCAATTATCCAACAGACTCTTACCAACACCACCTCCAAAGTGAAATATATGAGAGAGATTTCGAATTCCTTTGAAATTAGGACGAGTCAGGCAAGGAGATGGAATCTCGCCTCTACTTTTCAACTGCGTACTCGAGAAGGTCATCCGTGAGTGGCGGAAAGGATTGGGCAATAAAGGAGTTGAAAATTGAGTTAGTCTGGGTGTTAGAAGTAGCCTATGAATCTGACGGTTGATTGTCTGGCCTTTCCAGATGATCTTGCAAATTTTTCTGACTCGCTAGAAACAGCCGTAGAACAAATCAGTGAACTGAAGGCACAAGCAGCAAATGCGGGACTCCAGATATCCTTCGAGAAAACGGAATTTATAACAAACATTAAGTCAGTACCCAACGCGCTAGAGGTAGGAGACGGTGAAATCAAACGAACAGGGAATTTTAAATATCTTGGAGAGTGGATAGATCCCAACACCTCGGAGAAAGACGCCTTTACATCACGGATCAAAAAATTGGAAACGGCATATCAACTAACTAAAAATGTCTACAAGAAGAAATCAATATCCATTAACGCCAAGATACGACATTACTGCACAGTAATACGACCGGAGGCTAAAGGCCTTGCTATGAGTAGAAAAGGTATGATCGAGAAGCTAGAAATAGGAGACAGGCAGATCTTGAGAAAAATCCTTGGTCCAATCCAAGAAAATGGTGAGTTCAGAAGACCACACAATCATGAACTCTAGTCTCACGTAGAAAAGATCACGGACAACATTCGTAAGAGAAGGATAGTTTTCTATGACCACATTGCTCGTATGAGTTCTACAAAGTCGAGCAATAGGATCTTCAGTTTTCTTCTTAACAAGAAAACCAAGGTGGCGTGGTTCACCGAAGTAGAAATAGACCTGCGTGAAGTGGGAATAACCCTGGAGGATATCCAGAAACGTGTTCCACTCAAGTCGAAACTCCACGAACATCATGGATTCCAAGAGAAGCCAAAACTAAGAACAGGGAAGACATGGACTTTAGCGAGGAAGGAGCAGCGGGAATACTGGGCAAAGACATGGAAAAGGGCAGTTGAAATAGCGTGGTCAGTAGATGGTCGGAACGACAGCAAGAAGAAGAATAATAACCAACTGTACAATAAAAAGTCCATCTCTAGTAATTCAAAGTTAAGACACTATCAAACTACTCTGCACGTTTCCGTTCGCCTAATAATAATAATAATAATAATAATGATAATAATAATTTATTTCTATGGACGTATATGTGCATTTGAAAGAAAAATGCTGCGGAAAATCTATGGCCCAAAATACTGCCCAGAAACTGACAGTTGGGAAAGACGGAGTAAAGAGGAGTTATATCGACGTTATAAAAAGGCAGACATCAGTAGAGAGATAGAGAGAAGACGATTACAATGGTTAGGACACATTATCAGAGCAGAAGGTACTCTCCCGAACCGTGTGTTCAATTTTCAGCCAACGGGAAAACGTCCAAGAAGTTGACCAAAAACGAGATGGAAAGATCGAGTTATGTTGGCACTGAAGCAGGTAGATCCAGATGCAAGTATGGAAGATGCCAGGGATAGAAATCGTTGGTCTAATATATGCCACCATTATTTGAGAAGCTGAAAACATTCTTCCTGTTATGAAGTATAATGTTATAGCCTATATTATGTTATGCTTGCTATTTATATTGTAATCAAGAATTGTATACCCTTGTTTTTCTGCTATGGGTCTTAATGGCCTGTCACATGCAATAAATGATGATGATGATGATGATGATGGACATATGACCCGAGTGAAATCAACACGGCTATCCAGCCGAATTTTTGCTTTTCTCCATGAGAAAAAGAGAAAGGGGGCCTGGTTCAGGGAAGTAGAGAAAGATCTGTTGGAGATTGGGATAACACGTGAAGATATCCAGGAGTGTGGCCCACTTAGGGAAATACTTCAAAGACATCGGAGTTTTCAACTTAAGCCGAAAATAAAAACCGGGAAGGCATGGACGACAGAGAGAAAGGTGCAACATCGATTGCGAATGAAGGAGTACTGGACCAACATTAAAATGCAGAAGAAACAGTTGACATGACGTGGTCCTTAGTTGGCCGTAACGAAGCAAGAAGCAGAATAAGAAGAAGACGAAAAATAATAATGTCACGTCCCTTTTAACTACTGCGGCTTTTAAGGACGCCAGGGTACCGGAATTGTGCCCCGAAGAGGATATTTAACGTGCTAGTAAATCAACTAACACGGTTCCCTCACATTTACGCTCCCCGAAATGCTTCAAACAACACAGATTGCTGTAATTTTCGGTTACTTAACATTTTCGAATAATTTAAAAAATTGACATGTTCGATTTATTTTAATAATCGACTGTTCGATATACTCGAGTAGTTCAAGAGTCGATCAACCGAACTATTCCAATTTCTAATTAACGATGAGCACGTTAAAGATCCCCTTCGGAGCAAAATTCCGGCAACTCGGTGTCTCTAAAAGCCTCAGTTGTTAAAAGGGATGTGAAGCCAATAACATTAATGATGCAGGTCTCTGACTTGTCGGCAGATTGAGAATATGCACGTCCTCTCCTCGCTCGGGACCTGATCTGCTTAATGCATCGTGAAACTGCTAACAACAAAAATAAGCATGTCTAACTCTTGAATGAGCTGGCACAAGAAACTCATCTGCTGCTCGATACAGCTCATTGTGTTCATGAGCGAATAGCAAGTGCCTCATACACGATACAGGCACGTGGGTAATGCTTCCTCATCCCTTGATCAACTCATCCGACCCCGACGGTATTAGAGTATCCAAGACCTAGGGTGTCTTCTCTTTTCCCCCCACCTTAATTGGCCCTCTTCTCATCTGTCAGTGCTACCAACTGCTGAAGAATCTCAATTGAAATTTGAGCTCTATGTTCGATATCTCAGAAGTTATACATGCGAACTATTCCGAAATTGGCACACATATAGATAATAACTTTCTAGATTAATTTTCAGAAGTCCATACATGCCAGTTTTGCCAACATGATTCTAAGCCTACCGATAGGTCCAATTTCTAAATGCATGTAACATCTATAGTCTACTACCGATTGGATTTCAACCAAACTTCGTATATACTATGTGTACTACAACAGATATGACTGTGCCAAATGTTAATAAATGCTCTCTCTATGTGTTAACCCTATTATCAATAAATCAGAAAGTATGCAAGCCAACACCTCTAAACTTTGCACAAGTGTAGTACCTGACATTCTACCTAAGTTTAGTGTAACTTATATACATCAGTGCTGCCAACACGATTCTAAGCCTGCTGATAGGTCCAGTTTTTAAATGCATATAACTTCTATACTAACAAATGGATTCCAACCAAATTTCGTATGTGCTTTGTGTATCATAACAGTTATGGTATCCCAATAGACCACCTCGCGGTGTTACGGCTAGCATTCTTGGCTGTCACCCTTCGATTCCCAAACTAACTCAGCCAAAAAAAAAAGTTCTGGTCTGAGAGATCGAGCGGGGTGGGCCTACACTCAGCTTGGTGAAGCAAAACTGACAAGATATTTAGGGGGCGCTACTTGTAATAACTTTAGGGACTTATAGTCCAACACTACGCCGATAGGTGTACTAACTTTCAAAAATAGTAAGTAAAATGTTCTTATAGCAACATATAGATATCTCTACGGAATTAGGGGCAGATGACCTCTTAGTTCCGCCCCTTAAAACTAACTGTCTGCTGAACTAGATGACGAACACTTGTAGCCATGGTAACCATATAAGAGGCCTACATGATGAGCACATGTTGCCTTGGTAACCACATAGGAGGTCCAGATGACGAGCTATTATTGCCATGGTACCACATAGGAGGTCTAGAAGAACACTTGTTGCCATGGTAACCACATAGGAGGTCTAGATGAGTACTTGTTGCCATAGTAACCACATAGGATGTCTAGATGAGCACTTGTTGCCATAGTAACCAAATAGGAGGTCTAGATGAGTACTTGTTGCCATAGTAACTACATAGGAGGTCTAGATGAGCACTTGTTGCCATAGTAACCATCTAGGAGGTCTAGATGAGCACTTATTGCCATAGTAACCACATAGGAGGTCTAGATGAGTACTTGTTGCCATGGTAACCATATGGGAGGTCTAGATGAACACTTGTTGGCATAGTAACCACATAGGAGGTCTAGATGATGGACACTTGTTGCCATGGCAACCACATAAGTTAGGAGGTCTAGATGAGTACTTGTTGCCATGGTAACCACATAGGAGGTCTAGATGAGCACTTGTTGCCATAGTAACCACATAGAAGGTCTAGATGATCACTTGTTGCCATGGTAACCACATAGGAGGTCTAGATAACACTTGTTGCCATAGTAACCAAATAGAAAGTCTAGATGAGTACTTGTTGCCATGGTAACCACATAGGAGGTCTAGATGAGTACTTGTTACCATGGTAACCATATAGGAGATCTAGATGAGCACTTGTTGTCATAGTAACCACATAGGAGGTCTAGATGAACACTTGTTGCCATGGTAACCACATAGGAGGTCTAGATGAGTACTTGTTGCCATGGTAACCACATAGGAGGTCTAGATGAACACTTGTTGCCATAGTAACCATATGGGAGGTCTAGATGATGGACACTTGTTGCCATGGTAACCACATAGGAGGTCTAGATGATGGACACTTGTTGCCATGGTAACCATATGGGAGGTCTACATGATAAACACTTGTTGCCATGGTAACCATATGGGAGGTCTAGATGACGAGCACTTGTAACCACCGTGCCCATGTTAATTAGCAGTGTTGCTGCACCTGCAGTGGACACATCGCGCCTCTCCTCCCATAGCGAATCGCGAGCTGTTTCGTGCCGATTAAGTAGCCGTGGTGGACGCGATACGTCACGCCGTGAAACAAAGGAGTCACCACATTCTCCATGCTAATACCCTAATGGCTCTGCGAGTGCTACGTGATGGCTCACTACTTATTGATTCGTACAATAATGGAGCACCATCTACGAGGGTCGTTCGGCATTTCACAGGGAAGTTGCATTGCTAAGTGAGAAACATCTATTATTAGCCTATTATTATTATTATTACTATATTTGAGGCAACATTTCATGTAATTCGTAGTAACGGCCCATTTTAAGAGCCTCGTTGTCATGGTAACCATTTAGACCTAGATCGCTCGTACAGTTTCGAAAAAAAAACGTAGGAAATTTTAGTTTAGTAACTTTTTCGAGATTTTTTGTTGATACTAAAAGTTTATGTTGGTAGCACTGACTTTTAAATTTTGAAATGACACTCGAAGACACTAGAAAAAACATCGAAATTTTCAATGGCTTTTAGTCCACCACTACGAGTTCATAGTGGACTGGAGAACCGACAAACTCTAACGTTGTAAAGAAGCTAAAGAAACCATCTAAGCTAGTTTCCCTTAACAACCGTTAATGCAGCAAATCCACTACCTTAATCTAGGTGGATTATGAAACGTTTACATGGGAATTGCTGGAAATGAGTTAGCGGATCAAACTGCAAAAGAGGCGGTATCATTACCAGCTCGATCAATGGACGTACCCGCTGTCAGCTACGTCGACAAGTACTGACATTCTGGGAAACTCTCTTGCTAGCTGATCTAAGAGTCACTAAACTGAGAGCGATCAAGGGAACTATCCACGTGTTGCGGACCTCTTTCCGGGCTCAGATTGTGTCACTCACTTTGTTGCGGTGGCATTAGCGTAAATAGGAATGCCACATACGATGTAATTGATATAATTATCTATGCAGCAGTGCGAGTGTACAATTTGACCCGACTTCTTGGTATGTGAAAACTCGAAATCATTCAAAATTCGTTGTATTATTCGAATATGGTCTGAAAACTTACAGGTCCTACCAAAGGTTTAAGGACATTGCCTATTTCATGAATTCCACTCTTGTCCATAAACGTTCGGTCTCAGGCATGTGTTACTGTACAGGTAACTAGTACGTGTTCTGGGGAACATTACTGAAATATTCATTAAACTCATTTAACTTTTTTGTGTGTAAAATAATATGAAAAATCCCTAACTTTTATATTTGAAGAGATCTGTGCGGTCTAATATGGGGATTACAGTGATGATTTTGTTATGGAGTATTTTAAATTGTAATATTGCAACATAATAAGTTTCCATTAGAAAATTTCTCTTAAGAGAACCGCAGAAATAGGTCATTAAGCATTTGAGCGGGAAACCCTTCAACTTAGCGAAATCACTTTTATGTCATGTTGTAGTGTCAATACAGGTTCCAGCACTGTTTGAATCAGGAACAACTTTCTTCTCGCCGCATTTCTTGCTTGTGTTTGTTTTTCTGCGGGTTTCTTTAGAGCTATAAACATTTTCTAATAGAACCTTATTATGATGCAGCGTTACAATTTGAAAAATTCCACAGGTATCTGTGTTTTTCCATAACAAAAATCATCATATAATACTGCACATATCTCGTTCAATATTAAAAAATTAGAATGTATTACTATTATTAACACAACTAAATTAAAAAGTTCAAAATGAGATGTGATAGTTTAATGAATATTTCAGCAAATGTTTCTCTGAACACGTAATAATTACCTGTAAAATATCCCAGGCTTGAGACCAAACGTTTATGGGTAGGAGTGGAATTCATGAAATAGTCGTGTGTCCTTAAACTTTTGGTAGGACCTGTATCTCAGTTCAGGTTTTTGATACCTCCAAAGGGGTTAGTAAAATAATTTTGAGAAACAGAATAATAAATACTTGTGTTGACCGATTGAAAAGCTTCTATAATGTCTTCTATCACCTCAAGTACTAAGATAAGTAAACATTACAAATAGAATTTCTAGTACAAGCTATTTTTTGTTAATTTTATTTATTTATTTATTTATTTATTTATTATATTGTGTTACCTTGGTGAGATAATCCAACCTAACGGACTCGACAAAGAAGGAAATCATGAGGGAGCCAGGGAAATGGTGCTTGCTTTCCACCACCTTACGAAAAACACATACAACAAGAAAGCGATTTCTATTAGGACTAAACTACGACACTATCAAACAGTAATTCAACCAGAGTGCCTGTATGCTACGGAATGCCTAGGACTAACAACTAAAAAAGAAATTGAAGAAAAAAAAACGAAACATTCTCGGACCAAAAAAATATGCTGACACATACCGATTACGCAGTAATAAAGAAGCATATAAACATGCAACAGAATCTCAGATACGCAGGGTTAAATACTTTGAAAACGTTCCAAGAATCACTAAGAAATAATTTTACCACTTCAACAAGCCCAATAGAAAAGGAAACTCTTATGAAGAATGGTTTGCTAACACCAACAAGGATCTACAAGAAATGAATATTACTGATCAAGACATCTGCAACAGAACCATTTTCAGAAATAAGATCACACATTTGAGGGGTTCCTAGAGCCAGAAACAACATAGGAAAGAAGCTGTGAACAAGAGAATGAAGGAATACTGGCGCCAAATAGAACTGAGATAAAGAAGAGTTATTTACGTGGTCCTAGGGTTGTATAGCCTACACGTACATATTTACCATCACTCATGTCATTCATAAAACCTTTAAGACAAAACAAACCAATCGTGTAACGAGTTTCAAATTGCGAATCGTATCATAAAAGCCAAAGACGAGCTACAATCGTAGTTTAAAAAGGTTGCAGCATTTTCAAAAAAATCCTATCTCCCGTTGTAAGTGAGATAAATCAATAATTCGACCTGAAAACTAATCAGGAACTCATCGAGTTTTAGTTTTAGATGAGACTGTACTGCGCCCGTGACCTTCAGACGATGCGCAGAATGGGTGCCACGCCGATCGTATTCAATGGCCTCTTCTAGAATCCCCAAAGCGGCTTCGGTGGCGTAGTCGGTAGCATACTGAGCTTCTATGCCCAAGATAGCGGGTTCAAACCCGGCCAAAGTCGTCGGTTTTTTTTAAGAGCGTTAAAAATCCCTCAGTATACTATGCGTTCCTTCGGAGGGGAAGTAAAGCCGGCGGTCCCATGTCTTAGATTTATGGCATGTTAAAAAAACTTCCACTAATTACACCTGTGTGAAGCCAAATTGTATAGGTTAAGAATGTAAACAACGCTCTTAGTATCCTACGTTCGTTGCCAAGAGCCGACTGCGGTGGCGTCTAGTAGCTAAGTTCTGAACTAGGCCTAGTAGTCGTTGACGGTGGCGTTTGCGGCAAAAGTAGGAACTATTTGAAAAATTCAAAGTTGCAGTCCTTACTAACTTGAATTAAAAAACAGATACACCCACTAATACAGCCATCGCAATTAACACCGGTTATCAGACAGATTCTACACACACGGGGCTACATGACCGCGTTGTCGCAGCCCCTAAACTGAGGAACCAACCAACCAACCAGAATCCCCGACTTGACACCCCTAGACTTTATTTTATGTGTATACGTAAAAAACATTGTTATCAGTGTACCTGTCAGAGGTCTGCAATATTTAAGACAAAGCAATACCGCTGCTGTTGCTGAGATGATCCAGCGCACTTGGGCCAAATCGACTATTGACTGGATGTTTGCAGAGCCACCAAGGGAGCGCACATAGAAACATCATAAGGTATGAAAAAAAAAATTGAGTTGGTGAATTTAACAAAAAATACTTGTTTTAAAATCTCAGATAGTTCCTGAGTCGTCGGATTTTTTAAGAGCGTTAAAAATCCTTCAGTATGCCTTCCTTCGGTGGGGAAGTAAAGCCGGCGGTCCTATGTCGTAGATTTATGACATATAAAAGATCCTTCCACAGACTAAACTTGTATGAAGCTAAATTGCTAGGTTAGATTTCGTCGGAACGCTCTATCAAAGTTCCAACGTTCACCACAAGGTATCATTGATATCTGGTAGCGAAAGTTGGAATTACTTAAAATTGAACGGAACCTGTAGCTCACGCTAAGGGTGTCCGCTGGAAGTAGCTACAGACTCAGGCGAGCCAAACATGTCCTCGGACATTCCCGGCACTAAAAGCCACACGATGAATAGTTAAATAATAGTGTAAAGTTAAACCTCAATACGGGATCCGATGATGGCCGCATTCTTACTTGCTCGAAGATGCTCAGCTACGTTTATGTAGGAAAATAACCCCGAGGATTTAGTTACGAAAAGGTCGCTCATTGTAGCCTAATATACACTTGCAAGTACTTGTAATGCGCATGTTCCACAAGGCTGACTACACTGAGATAGTCACATGACATAACCTCTTCCTTCCGATGTAGACAGTACGTTAACTTGCTATTACATGCTCGACAATCCATAATTCCTAGACGTAAACAGCTACAATTTTCCAATTAAGACATCTAAGCAAGTTTAAACGCTGGCCAGGGTGATGAGGTCCCATGGTCTTCGGCCCCGGGTATTTCAGTGTGTGTTTAGCAGGGTGGAGGGGCGAGATGGCGCAGTAATCAAGCTACTTGCCTTTCACCAAGGCAGACTGGATCCGATTCCCAGTTACACGAGAGATTTTGGAAGGCGAATAGTGACGGTCTGTGGTTCGGATTGTACGTTAAGAAAAATAATATCCTGTGCCTTATGACTGCAAGGTTAACGGCCACGTAACACTACAAGCTTCGGTGTGGATTTGTACGAGTGGCGTGCAATATTGTTTTACGCTTTATTAGCCTACTTTCACATTTTGCAAAAATGAGGAAAAAGTAGACTTCTGAGATCGATCCGGGAAAAAGTGTCTCTGTCCTTCTGTATGTCTGGCTGTGTGTGTGTCCCCCCCTATCAACCCTAAACGGCTGCAGAAATCGAAACCAAATTTAGTATGAGTAAAGATGTATACCGGAATATCTCACGTCCATATTTGAAAATGATGTCAGTGCTACTAACTGCTGAAAAAACGCACTAGAAATTTGAGCTCCATGTTGGATATCTTGGAAGGTATGCATGGGGGCTATTCCAAAATTGGCACACATGTAGATAACACTATTTCAGTTTAATTTCCGGGAGCCCATATTTGATTGTGTTGCCAGAATAATTTTAAGCCTTCTGATATGTCCAATTTTTAAATGCCTATAACTTCTACACTATCAATTGGATTTCAACCAAATTTTGTAAGTAATATGTGTACATAAACAGATATGACTGAGCGTAATCTTAAGAGCCACCAGGGCAGCCAACTGTTAATAATTGCTCTCTCTATTCTTTTATCCAAATACCAATATATCAGAAAGTATGCAAGACGACAGCTTTAAACTATGCTCACGTATAATACCTAACATTTTAGATTAATTTTGGAGTAACTTATATAATTCAGTTCTACCAACATGATTATAAGCCTGCTGATAGGGCCAATTTTTAAATACATGTAACTTCTATACTATCAGTTGGATTTCAACCAAATTTCATATTTGCTATGTGTAACATACCAGATATGACTATAAGTATTCTTAAGAGCAATCAGGTCTGCCAACTGTTAATAAATGCTGTCTATATTTTATTAACCTAATATCAATATATCAGGAAGTATGCAAGCCAACAGCCCTATACTTTGCACACGTATAGCAACTGACATTCTAGATTAATTTGGAATAATTAATATAAGTCAGTGCTGCCAACATGATTCTATGCCTGCCATAAGTCCAATTTTAAAATACATGTAACTTCTACACTAACAAATGGATTTCGTCCAAAATTGGCACAACAAGATATCATAATATTTCAGATTTCATATTTCTGACCAGCACACGCATGACATTGTTGCCAACATGTTTCTACGCCTGCTGATAGATCCAATGTCTAACTGCATGTAACATCCATTGGACTTCAACCAATTTTTTTATTCTGTACCTTAAGAGATGGAACTAAGAATATATTCAGTCACCAGGGCTGCCAACTGTAATGCTCTATTAGGCTACATTATACCAGGTATATTTGGAACTAATTAGACATTTCGATATTACCAACTTAATTTCGTCATTGTTCTAGATTGGTTCATATACTGTAGATTAATCATTGGCATGAAACTTAATTTTAAGAAATGTAGGCTCTCTAGTTCGTCACGGAACTTCTTGTTTTTTTCTACCCAAATTAGGTACATTCCACTTAGAAGATCGTGGGTTTGCTGCACTAACGGTTGTTGAGGGATACACGAAGCATTAATACGCCCAGATAGCTTCTTTAGCGTCTTTACAACTTTCGAGTTTGTCGGTTCTCCAGTTCACTATGAGCTCGTAGTGGTAGACTAAAAGCCATTTTAAATTTCGATATTTTTAGCCTACTTTTCACAATTTGCAAAAATGAGGAAAAAGTAGTCTTATGAGATCGGGAAAATGTGTGTCTGTCTGTCCTTCTGTCTGTCTGTCTGTCTGTCCTTCTGTCTGTCTGGCTGTGTGTGTGTCCCCCCCCTATCAACTCCTAAACGGCTGGAGCAATCAAAACAAAATTTGGTAGGAGTAAAGGTCTATACCCGAATATCTCACGGCTATATTTGAAAATGATGTCAGTGCTACCAACTGCTAAAAAATCGCAACTGAAATTTGACCTCCATGTTGGATATCTTGGAAGGTATGAATGGGAGCTATTTCAAAATTGGCATACGTATAGATAATAATATTGCAGTTTAATTTCCAGGAGGCCATACATCGCTGTGTTGCCAAAATGATTAGAAGCCTGCTGATTGGTCCAATTTTTAAATGCACATAACTTCTACACTATCAATTGGAATTCAACCAAATTTCGTATGTTGTATGCATACATAACCAGATATGACTGAGCGTATTCTTAAGACCCACCAGGGCTGCCAACTGTTAATAAATGCTCATAATTTATTTTATCAGAATACCAATATATCAGAAAGTATGCAAGCCAATAGTTCTAAACTTTGCACACGTATAGTACCTGACATTCTAGATGCATTTGGACTAACTAATATACGCCAGTGCTGCCAACATGATTCTAAGCCTGCTGATAGGTCCAATTTTAAAATGCATGTAACTTCTATACTAACTAATGGATTTCATTCAAAATTGGCACAACAATAGATCATATTATTTCAGATTATTTCTGACCAATACATGCATGACATTGTTGCCAACATGATTTTACGCACGCTGTTAGATCCAATGTTTAACTGCATGTAACGTCCATGCCATTCATTGGACTTCAACCAAATTTTGTATTCTGTACCTTAAGAGATGGAACTAAGAATATATTCAGTCATCAGGGCTGACAACTGTAGTGCTCTATTAGGCTACATTATGCAAGGTATACAGTATTTCGAAATAATTAGAAATTTCGATATTA
Source organism: Meconema thalassinum (assembly GCA_946902985.2). NCBI lineage: Eukaryota > Metazoa > Arthropoda > Insecta > Orthoptera > Tettigoniidae > Meconema > Meconema thalassinum. The sequence goes on along the minus strand of OX336399.1, from coordinate 11,549,653 downwards.
GCAACTTAATTTCTTAGATAGGTTCATATACTGTAGAATAATCATTGGCATGAAAAGTAGGCTCTTTAGTTCGTCACGGAACTTCTTGTTTTCTAGTGTCTCCGATTGTCATTTCAAAATTTAAAAATCAGTGATACCAACATAAACTATCAGTATCAACAAAAAATCCCTAAAATGTTACTAAACTCAAATTTCTTACCAAGTGTTTTCGTAACTGTGCGAGCGATATGGTTTCTATGGCAACGAGGCTCTCAAAATGGACCGTTACTACGAATTACATGAAATGTTGCCTCATAATAGTAATAATAATAATAATAGTAATAATAATAATAGAGAAGATATTTGGATGCAGTTCTACTTAACAAGTAGAGCATGGACAGAAGTGAACCAAGACTAACGACATTTTGTCAATTCACTAGCATTGTATGGCTGCGACCTCTTCGTGTGTAAGACGAAATGCTTCCACGAACCCAACCCGATGTGCATCTGTGAATTCTGTGACCAAAATTATGACCGCTACCATGTGATTGGTTGGTTGGTTCCTCAGTCTAGGGGCTGCGACAACGCGGTCATGTAGCCCCGTGTACTTTGGGTGTTTGCAGAATCTGTCTGATAACCGGTGTTAATTGTGATGGCTGTATTAGTGTGTGTTATCTGTTTTCAATTCAAGTGAGGACTGCAGACATTGTTTTTTTTAAATTAGTTCCTACGTTTGCCGCCAAACGCCACCCTCAACGACTACTGGTTCAGAACTTGATTACCAGATGCCACCGCAGTCGGCTCCTGGCGACGAACGTCGGAACCTAAGAGCGTTTGTAGAATGTTTAACCTATATATAATTTAGCTTCACACAGGTGTAATTAGAGGAAGGTTCTTTAACATGCCATAAATCTATGACATGGAACCGCCGGCTTTACTTCCCCTCCGAAGGAAGGCATACTGAGGGATTTTTAACGCTCTTAAAAATCCGACGACTTCGGCCGGGTTTGAACCCGCGATCTTGGGCATAGAAGCTCAGCATGCTACCCACTACGCCACCGAAGCCGCTACCACGTCATTAACTGCACAAACTGTGGAAAATCCATCATTGACTTCTGCACAAACGTATCAATACACAGGTTATTGTATCTTTTGTCATTTGCAGAATGTGTGGGCATTTGTCTGGTTATACCTGTATAAAAATCAATATTACGTGATGTTTTGTCTGTCTGTCTGTCCGATCCGAACCCGGCGACGTAAGGCCAGCGCGCGCGTGAATTTTAGCCTGTCAGCCCGAGGTCCTTAAGAGCTATATCAAATGCGGTAGTGATCTTACTGTATTTGTTTGGGGATTGAGGGTAATTACTGAGGTGTCATAATTGGCCAGGTTATGACCTAATGCTCGAGGCATGGTAAAATACAGAAGGTGAAAAGTGAAACGTTAATATGCTTAAGAGAAGCAGGTTGAAATTAGAGAGCGACTCGTAAGTCAAAGAGCTGTAGTAGCTCTGTCTGTCTGCTTGCCTGTCCCCCATGCGTTCATATACCATTCATCCGATTGCGATGACATTTAGGTGAGTTATTGTGCACTCTGCCTCAAAGGTTTCTGAATTAGGAAAACCATGTGATAGTAGGTATCATACGAGTAGTTTCAACAAATGAGTGTTGGCCAGCGAATCGTTTCAGGAGAGTCCCGTAAGCGTTCATATACAATCCCACCAATTGCGATGAAACTTTAGTGAGTTGTTGAGCACATTCTCACCAATGTTTCTACATAAGTAAATCCATTTTACATTAGATGGCGCACGAGTAGTTTCAACAAATGACCACATGGTTAGCTGTATGTGGCGTGCTGACGCGTCGGATTTATTTATATAGGCCTAAGCACCAGACAGAAAAACACAGAACATTGTTTATCCAAAGGCACTTCAGTTAACGAAATTGCAATTCAAACACTTATTTTATTCTTTCCTCCTATCTGTCTATCTTTCTTTCTTTCTTTCTTTCTTTCTTTCTTGGGCTGGGTGCGTGGCTCAGCGGTAACGATCTCGCCTGCTGTAATCAAGGTTGCAGGATCGAATCCTGGCACGGCCAGCTGGCATTTGAGGGTGCGCAAATGCGAGGGAGCCGTGTCAGTAGATTTACTGGCACGTTAAAGATCCACTTCGGGTCAAAATTCCATCACCCTGGCGTCTCTAAAAGCCGCAGTTGTTAAAAGGGACGTAAAACCAATAACATTATTTTTGATGTGTAACATCTTTCCACTCGGTTGCTGGATATTTTTGTGGGAGCGATTTTGAAAAAATGCGACGGAAGTGAATCGGAACGATCCAGCTGGCAGTGGTAAGAGGAAACAATAAGCGCGGTGTCGGAAATTGATACCACGACGTACTCTCGGCCATGTGGAATGAATATGACATACTGAACTGTAAACGCTCATGCGAACTCTGGTGTCAAGTGATTGAAACACATAGAAACCTGTTTATTATGGAGGTGAGTGATCTAGATCCAGCCTTTGCTTCCTTGAAATTTAGGAAATATTGCTAACCCAATTGTAGATTTCCGACGAAAGACTCAGCATTTGCTCTTTGTTATTCTTGTATTTATATCAGTGTCTTTGACCGTCTTAGTAGAGCAAACGTGTATGTCAGCGCCGGAATATCCCAGGTATTAAAAGCTTTCATAGTATTCCTACAGAACTGTTTTGATATCAGTATTTTTTGCTAAGTTCCCATTACATCCTTCTTTATACTTTTGCTGTGGAATGCTTCGAGCATACAATAGGATAGAGAGTGCGCCCGCTATGCTTCTACCGACCGACCGTGGGGCCAAAATAAAATCAGCTGGTGTTGGGCAAAACAAAGTTGTCTCCCATAAGAATAGCATTATGAAGTGACTACTGTATCATTTTAAACGATATTTATCATATCAATATGACTCATTTTAACAGAATCCATATGAAATTACGTGTTGGTCTGTGAATCAAGAGGTGCGGGAACTGGGCAAACCTTCCATGATCTACTGCTGTGCACATTGCATTTACTCGCAAGTTGGCCCATTTATAAGGAATTTAAGGTTATTAGCGGTGTCGCGTCTATTAATCTAGTTGATCCATATCGTATTTATTATTTAGGCTAGTGCTGGTGGAAGCTACAAATCATCTAATAAAATGAGTTCCATATTATAAACTGCAATATCTGTAATACACTCCCTTTTAAAATAGATTAATATTTGTGCCAATAATAGTATAAAATACCGGTGTATCAACAATTTCACGTGACGTTTCTTCTATGTCAGATGCTACTGTAAGGCTCGTATTTTGTTATGTTCCTTTCTGTCTTTGATTGGCATTGCAACGCTAGTAGTTCATAAAGAACACAAGAAAGTCCAAAATGGCCTTCATTTCCATTGCCTACTTCACTCACACAGCAGGCCCCCCAGGGGCTCACATCTAGTGGGACGTGGGTTGGCGACCACGGGGCCCCAGCTGAGTCCGGCATTGCTTCCACTTACTTGTGCCGGGCTCCTCTCCGCCTTCTTTCCTGTCGACCTCACTTGGTCAACTCTTGTTCTCTTCCGACCCCGACGCTATTAGGGTAACCGAGGCCTAGGGAGTCTCTTCACTTTCCGCCTTAATTGGCCCTTGTCTCATCTTTTCTGATACCCTCCTTCTGCGAAGGGTCAGCCTTCTTTTTCTTTTCATGTTATCTCCTGCCTTCTGCACAAGGTCCTCAAGGACCACTTCTGGTGAACCCTGGATATTGCTACACCCTCAGGGGCTCACGGCTGGTGAGTTCGGGAGTCGGCGACCGCGAGGGCTTCCTGAGCTGGGTCCGATTTTCCTCCTTTTATCCATTACCTCTGGGGCAGACCCTCTCCTCTTTCACTTTCCTATATGCCTTTCATGGCTCTCCTTCCTTCCAAGTCCCTCAATCCGCCTTCTTCGAGGGTTGAGGGGATTTCTTTTATTCCTGTCCTTTATTTGCCTTATTCTCCTTTTGTTTTCCAGTTTTTCTTCTAGTATATAAGTTAGTAGTTAGTTTTAGTTATAGTTTACATTTCATTTTCATCTTCACGATCAGCGAAACCATTAGGGGCCGATAACCTTGATGTTAGGCCCCTTAAAACAACAATTATCATCATCATGATCATCACACCGACGATAGCAATGGCCACAAACGCGATTATCTAGTTGTGGGAACAGGATCAGGGAAAGTTGATCGAGATAATGCAATTCTGTTGCGTTTAGACGTCTACAATTAATCAGGACCAGGGCCTAGTCGGGTCTTCTAAACAGGGTATGCTAGGCTAAGTTTATACAATAATATGGACCAACGACCTTGTTGCAATGCTACCAACTAAGCGGGATATCTTGGTCTAGACCCGCTACCAAAAGACAAGCTGGCTTTCCCTTTCTATCCGTCCCTAATTTACGGTCACATCCTCCTTATAACATATAGATAGCGAGACAATTTGGCAACGCTGCTTCATCTCGTTTGGTCATTCCTTTAGTAAAAATCGATTGACCTTAGCCTGAGGTTTCTCCATCTCATTCTAGCACGCCTGTGAATATAGCTCTGTCCTTGTCCATCGCTGTCCAGTAGCCGGGGTCCTCATATCTCGGCGTGGGGGTGGAAAGGGGGGTGGGGGCGGGTGAGGGGTGGTGAGACAGGGGAAGGGGGAAGTCTTGGGACTTCGGGAAACTGCATTTCTTTATATATCGAAAATACATGAGCCAAGGCGAACCTCCAGCTAGCTACCAATGAAAGCGAAGAGAATATTGAAGAGAGACAGATATAGGAAAAATAAATTGAAAAAAAACTGATACATAAAAAAACTAAACAAAAGAAAATAAATAAAAAACGAGGAAAATTCACTCTCTTCAGTCGTGGAAGCTGTATTAATATTTCTGGAGACGAGATACTGTAGTATTTCTGAAATATGAAGCCGGACGACTGTTTCTATGACGTAATGGATTATCTCTTTCATAATATCTTTGACGGTCTTTCTATCTGCCAGTGATAGATATTTTCGACAGCACTCCGAGCGTAAATTTCTGCTAATGCTTCGAAAGGCTTTTAAAATCTCTCTCTCTCCATTTATGAGTGATATTAATTTGCGAAGTTTTAAATTGTAGCTTAAGGGGAATCAGCCTGCCCTAAGCTCAAACATTAACAAGTAGTTCCGTGACGAACTAAAGAGCCTACTTTTCTTAAAATTTAAGATTCATGTCAATCTATATAGACATATCTAGAATAATGACGAAATCAAGTTGGTAATACTAACATTTCTAGGTACTGCAGTTTGAAATACACCTGTAATAGTGTAGCCTAATACAGTAACTTATTACTGTTGGCAGCCCTGGTGACTCCTGAATATATTCTTAATTCCATCTCTTAAGGTATAGAATGCACATACAAAATTTGGTTAAAGTCTAATGGATAGTATGGACGTTTCATGTTGTCTGATATTGGATTTACAGTGCGCGTAAAATCATGTTGGAGGTATATTAGTTACCACCCCAAATTGATCTAGAATGTCAGGTACTATACGTGTGCAAAGCTTAGAGCTGATTGCTTGCATACTTTCTGATATATTGGTATTAGGGTTAAAACATTTGGTTTCGATAGCTGCAGCCGTTTAGGAGTTGATAAGGAGGGTACAAAGAGACAGACAGACACAAGAACAGACCGGACACACATTTTCCCGAATCGATCTCATAAGTCTAGTTTTCCTCATTTTTGCAAAATGAGAAGAGTAGGCTAAGATTGATACCTCCTTATCGCAGTAACAGACTAATAAGCACATAATAATGAAATTTTTACAGGTATTAGCATGTGCCTATATCTATTCAGTCTATTTGAATAGTTGGTCTACACAACTATATATATTTTTTAAATTTAGATTAATTTTGGGGGGAAATGTTCTGCACGTAGCATCAACCTCTAGGGATATGGGCGAGGAATTTTAAGTACGTAAAATATAATAAAGGTCAGACTGGATGAAGCAATTTTGGGAGCATAAGAAGAATCTGAAAAGCCGAATCTCTAATACAACACTCATCAGCCTTGTCTCCTTCTCCGTCTTCAGCCCCTCGTTTCATTCCATAGTAGGAACCATAATGAAGAGTTCGTGTAATGTCTAACTATTAGACCTAAATGTATATGGACTGATCAAAGTGCTCCAATGTGGGCGTAAACCATGTAAAGAAAAGTATGAGAATACTAAAAATTACAATCCTGAGGATATTGAAGCAAGGAACACATGTAATGAGAGACAGGATAAAGAAATGTTCGAAGAATCACGATTGAGGCGACTCCGAAAGAAGTAGAGCCATGAAAGGCCGATAGTGAAAGATTGGGTGGGGGGAGAGGGGAGAGGGTCCACCCCAAAGTCAACTGAAGAAGGGAAAAACGGACTCAGCTCAAGAATCCCTCGGGTTTACCTACTCCCAAACTCACCAGCCGTGAGCCCTTGAGGGTGCAGTAACTTACTACACACACCCTGCTTACTTTAGGGCCTTGAGCAGAAAGCAGGAGGTATCATGAAAAGAGAAGAAGAAACCCTTGAAGAATGAGGACGTAAAGAAAGAAGAGACAAGGGCCAATTAAGGCGGGAATTTGAGAGACTCCCTAGGCCTCGGATACCCTAACACCGTCGGGGTCGGAAGCTAGTTAATTAGTTAGTTATTGTTGTTTTAAGGGGCGGAACTACGAGGCCATCTGCCCCTCTTAACACAGATTAAAGTATACAAATTTGGAATGGAATTTAAAATTTAGAGGTGGACACCTAAATTTGAAAAGACCAAAACCGGGGTCGGAAGAGAACAAGAGTTGACTAAGGCAGGTCAACAGGAAAGGTGATAGAGAGGAGGCCGGCACAAGTAAGTGGAAGCAATGCCGGTCTCAGCTGGGATCCCGTGGTCGCCAACCCACGTTCCACTAATATTTGAGCTCCTGGGGGAAAGATGCAGAATATAATTCCTTCGACTGGCTCCGTGGCTCGGCGACAACGTTCTCGCCTGCTTTGTCCAAAGTTGCAGGATCGAATCCTGGGGCAGTCAGCTGACATTTGCGGGAGCCGTGCCAGTAGATTTACTAGCAAGTTAAAGATCCCCTTCGGGGCAAAATTCCAGCACCCCGGCATCTCTAAAAGCCTCAGAAATTAAAAGGTACGTAAATCCAACAACATTGTATGTTTATCCCTTACTATTCCCGTTTTGAACTGGGTTTAGGACGAGATGCGATGAAATTGTATGTGGGTGGTTTTAAGGCCGGGTGCCCTTCCAGACGCCTACCTCATGAGAGGAGTTAATGAGAGATGAAACTGGGCAAGGATGTGGAAAGAAGCGGCCGTGGCCTGTCAGAAGGTACCAAAAAAGAGGAAGAAAGATTGTAGTTTCACGTGTCCGTAAATCTTTCATTATGAGCCACGGGACCTCCTTTTTACGACGAATCCGAACCACAGGACAAGGCATTTCACTTCAAAAATCTCACATGTATTGACCGGGAATCGAACCCAGTCCACCTCGGTGAGAGGCCAACAGCTAGAGCGCTGCGCCACCACGCTTAGAAGGTACCATCCCAGCGTTTGCCTAGTACTGGAAATGGGAAACCATGGAAAAAACAATTTCAAGGACGGTTGACGGTTGGGTCAACCCAACGTCTACCGAATCAGCAGAGAGCTTGGCCCCTTGGCCTATCACTGAGCGTTAGCGAGCGTAGCTGTCGGTAATTTCTTCTTCTTTTCTTTAGCGTTTGTCCCGCCTCGTGGCAGGGTCCGCTATGTTAATCCGCTGTCTCGGTCATGGGCCATGTCCGGATGTAGGTTGACGCTTTTATGATCCCTGTGCAGTGTATCGGCCTAACGTTGTCTCGGTTGCCCCTTTGGTCCTTTCCCGGTGACCTCTAGTGTGTAGCAATGGTGTCCGCTCCTGACCGTAGCACATGCCCAAACCATCGCAGACGACCTCACGCATTTTGTTACTGATTGCTGCGATACCAAATCGTTCCCTTATTCTGTCATTGGGGGTGTGATCCAACCTAGTAATGCCAGCTGTCCATCTAAGCATCTTGGTCTCCATGGCACTTAGTCGACGTTCTGCTTCCCTGGTGATCGGCCAACATTCGGTACTATAAAGCGCCACGGGACGAATGACAGTGTGGTAAATCTTCGATTTTAGGTGGTTTTTCATCTGGCGATCGGACATGACACCTGTCATTGTTCGCCACTGCATCCACGCAGCATTAATTCTTACGTTGACCTCCTCGGTAAGACGACCTTCAGCAGTTATCGTAGAGCCAAGATACAGTACTTAAATTTTGTCGTTCGAGGCAGATCATCGCCGTCGACTTGGATTGTTCCGATTTATCCAGCATCCGTAGTCATATATTCTGTTTTAGCTTTGTTAAGCCGCAGGCCATATTGACTTAATCGATCATTCCATTCCTGGACTTGATGTTGGAGATCCAGCTTGTTTTGAGCGGCCAACATGACGTTATCAGCGTAAGAAATGGTCCAAGGTAACGGTTGTTGTAGATCTGCACAGACCATAATGAACAGCAATGATGACAGGGCCGAACCTTGATGAACACCCAGTTGACATGGTACTCTGGGATGCCATGTTGTTGGAGAGTCAACCAGATCAAGTCATGCGGCACACGATCAAAAGCCTTTTCGTGATCTAAGAAAGCAAGGTGCAACGGCTTATTCTTTTCACGACACTTTTCAACTAAAAGCCGTGTGGCGTGGATTGCATCTGTTGTGCTGCAATATTTCACAAATCCAGCTTGGTTTTTGGTCAGCTGGGTGATCGCACGTATCTTCTTATCAAGAATTTGCTCGAAGACCGTCATGGCGAGACAGAGGAGTCGAATTGGTCTGTAATTAGCACACTCGGCTGGACTTCCCTTCTTTTTGAAGATGGGTATCGTGATGCTATGTTGCCAATCAAGTGGCGTTCGTCCTTCATTGACAATTTGGTTGAAGAGTCTTGCCAACCAATCCGCTGGATCCCACTTCTGAGAGCACCCATAGCTCCGCCGCGATGTCATAATTCTGGTCTGGGGTTTGGAACGGGGTACACTTAGCCTCGTAAGGCAGAACTGAGAATATATGGATTCGATTATCACCTGAGCCATCGAAGAAGTGGTTTCCGTAGTTTCTCACTTCTACTCCAGGCAAATGTCGGGATGTTACCAAACCGTTTCCTACCCAATCCTAGCCCTACATACTGGTGCAGCCTTCACAATGATGCAGGTCATCAAACAGATTCCACACTCAAGTACACGGTGTCACAAGTGAACCTACAACAAACTCAAATACCCCATGTTCACACCTTTGATTTCAACTCAATTAGACAGCAGCAATTAAAAGAGGCAAGGCGGTAGATGTTAAGGAGTCCCCAGTTCGAGGCTGGAGAGCGATGAAGACACAGATGGAGAGAGCACGCGAAGTGATAAGATTTAATTGGACGTTCATTAGCTTAAGGCAGTCACGGCTGGCGGTCTGTACTCTGTGTACACCTGTTCTTTCCAGTTGCATAGCAGACCTGTCTTTCTGAGCTATACTCACGCTTTACATTAATAATAATAATAATAATAAGAAGAAGAAATATGAACTCGAAGACATCAAGAAAGAAGAAAAAAATCATTCGGAAAATACTAGGAGCATGACTCACTCCTGACGGGTACCGATTACAGTCATTCAAGACAACTGAAAAATACTCAAACTTCGAAGTCGACATCAGGAAAAGACGGTTAAAATTCTTCGGGCACATAAGTAGACTGCCGAAAACGCGACTAACCAAAAGAATACTAGATTACATAGCATCACTTAAAAGTACAATACCATGCATGAAAGAAGTACAAAAAGACATGCGAACTACTAACATAACCGACACATCAGACAGAGACTCCTTCCGTAGCAAAGTGAACAACTGGAAAGTCCAACCAGAGCAACCAAAACCTACACCTTACACAAGGCTAGTAAACTACAGAGGTTGCCTCAGTATGGAGCTCTTAGGCGAGGGGATCGCGGAGGGAAGGGAAAGGACGTGACGTCACACGTTTCCTCGTAGCGCGCGAGGCGCGAGATATGCAAGGAAATTCAACTTTCCCACACATTATATTGTATGGATTGCAGTGGTTTAAAAACGTGTTTTAAGCCCTTTTGTTTATAATCATGCCAGGCCAAAGATGTGCTGTGGTAGTTTGTCACAGTTATTATAAAGTTGGAAATGACGTGTCGTTTTTCACGATGCCTAAAGACGCATGCCTTCGCATTCAGTGGATTGCTGCATGTAAGCGAAAAGATCATTGTGACCCTCAAACAAGTAGGATATGTTCCCTCCACTTTAAGAGTGAAGACTTCGAATTAGACTATAGGGCCGAATTGCTTAATATAAAGCCAAGATTTCCAAGGAATCTAAAACCAAATAGTAAGTGAGCCTAGCTGGCCTACTCTTAAGTTTTGATAACCTGCTAGGATGATTTAAAAGCTGTTAATATTTTTGACATATTTCGTACATGGTATCAGGGGCATATATACATTTTTTGAGGGGGGGGGGGGCTGACTAACGTGGAAAATTGTGAGTACTTAATGAATTTTCTATTATACCCTATGGAGTATGATTGGAAAATATCTAAATGGGCTACTTGTCAATTTATAAAGCAGAAAGGTAAACACTCATTTTCTTTTACAAATTGATAATTATTTCTTTAAAGTAGACTACTGTGAAATACATTGTATGTTGTACCCAAGTTGGCTTTTTACGGGGGGGGGGGGGGATCTGGAGCCTCCTCACCCCCACCCCCTTATATACGCCCATGCATGGTATTTTGTTTTTGGACAAGATGGAAAATTTCATGAGTAATTCTCTTTGCATTGGTAAAAATTCTTTGCAAATATTCCAGAAAGCAGTCATCATTTCAATAAAATCTCTTCGACTTCTGTACCAAGATATGGCCCGTACCCCGTAGGCATAACACAAAGTATATTCTCACACATAGGCTAAATCAAGATGTACTGGAATACCTCTTTTCACAATTGCGAACCCGTGGTGGCTTACACGACCATCCTTCTGCATTTACAGACGGAGGATGATTATTTTAGGAAAATATCCAGGAGTTGTTCAAACGCAAACAAATACTGCTGATCCAGATTCAGATGAATATGTAGTTGCTAAAGCACTAAACAAAGCTGGCATAGTGTCTGAATCAAGTAACGTGCTTCCAGGACCAACCTTACGGAGCAATGTGCAACCAGAATCCTTCATTGTCAATATCATGGAACAAAGTGAGGAAGATGGCAAGGCTTATGTTGCAGGTTATGTAGCCCACAAGTTCCAAGATAAATTTCCACAACTTGGGGAACTTAATCTATGGAATGTAAACTCAACACGATTATGCATTACCAACCTGGATTAAACACTTGTCATACGGTGGTATGAACGATCCCTCAGAAACTTGGCTAAACCAGTTCCGGCACATTTCAGCAAAATTCGTCACATTTCACGGAAAATACGGATTTTAACGAGGTAAGAACGTTCCAAGAAAAACGACAGATTTTGTGTCGAGAGAAGTTCCTGACGTACCGTGATAACAATTTTCTTCATCAGATTGAAACATTCCAATTCTATCTTGCATAAGAAGTGGTTATTGGAAGTCACTAACACCCACGATACTGCTACCGAGTCTAGGCGAATTTCCAAGAAATTCAAGAAGATCACAACATAACATGTAAGTAGGCTACATTCAGTTATTTTATCACCCATTTACCAGTAATTTCACGAGAATAAACTGTTATTTGCGTACTCAACAGCTGATGTTGACAGTTTCGTTAAGTTCCCCACATGGCGCGTTAGGTATCTTGTGACGTCATCCGCCTTGTGAGCGCTGATTGGTGAGTGAAAATTGAGGCAACCTCTGTAGTTTATAAGCCTTGCACCTTACAGACCTCAATGGTCTGTCGAAAGAAAATTGGCATTCTTCAACAGAATGAAAAAATACTGGCAAAATAAGAAGAACGTCAAGAATTGAGTCAGACTCCTTAAGGCTTTCCAATATTGGGAAAATACGCTATAAATAAATGTAAAAAAAAAAATTACGGTGCTGTTTTCAGAGATAATTTCTGGCAAAAAAAAAGACTCGCAGAAGAATTATACAGAAATACTGATCTATCGCGACACTCATCAGAAAACGCAGAAAACACACATCGCCAGAATGAACGATACCAGGCTGACTAAAAGAATATTCAACATAATTTCTACGTCGAAATTGGGTACTTCTTGGTACAAAGAAACTATTATTATGATTTATTTAGCGTATGGCTCTAAGTGCCGGGAGTGTCCGAGGGCATGTTCGGCTCGCCAGAGGCTGTAGCTGTTTCAAGTGGACACCCATAGGGTGAGCTACTAGTTCCGTTCAATTTCAAGCAGTTCTAACTTTCGCTACCACCTGGTGGTGAACGTTGGAAATTTGATAGAGCGTTACAACGAAATTTAACCTAGAAATTCAACTTAAAACAAGTTTAGTTAGTGGAAGGATCTTTTACACGCCATAAAGCTATGACATAGGCCGCCGGCTTTATTTCCCGTCCGAAGGGAGGCATACTGAAGGATTTTTAACGCTCTTAAAAAAATCAGACGACCTTGGCCGGGTTTGAACTCGCGATCTTGGGCACAGCAGTTCAGCATGCTACCAACTCCGTCACCTAAGACTTACAACAATTACATATCACTAGGGCCCGGATGTTGATGACATGTCATCTTTTTACTGAGCTGTCTAAAACAATGCTGAAGTACATAGAAACTCTTCTTGCATTTTTTGGTGCTATTTTTCCATTTTAAGAGAATTTTTTTAAAGTTTGATAGAATTATTATTATAAAATCATTTTTTCCAGTTTAAAGTGCATTTTTTAATATTTTTTACGTCATCAACATCCTGACCATAGAAGACATTCACGACCGCAGCAATTGTAGAGAAAAGCTCAGAAACCAAAAATTTGAATTTAGATCACAACCCAAAAGAAATAGGCGTAAATGGACAGATGAAGAAAAGAAGGCACACAGTGAACGGATGAAAGGTTTTTGGGAAGATAAAAACGAGAAAAGAGCCACCACTAAAAGCTAGATTTTGTGTTTTAGAGCTTTCCTTAAAGGGGAATGTACGCGAATAATAATAATAATAATAATAATAATAATAATAATAATGTAATTAATAATAATAATAATAATAATAATAATAATAACTAGCAATCCGCCATGGCTTTGCCCAGTATCTTTAACGGTTTACCCAGCGTAAGCTTAAAAGGCGCACGGACTGCAGGTCCCATACGCAAATCAGAAAAACCGAGGTGAACAGTGAAACTGCAAACACATAGGCCTATACTCTTCTCTAAAGTCTTAACTCGACACGACTCGACAGTTTGATGCTGGCCGAAGCTGGGGTGATAGGCTCGCTCGCTAGTTCGTAAACTCGCTCCGAAGCTAGTAATTTAAATTTCCACTGAATGGAGATTGTTGGCTGAAATGAAAACGCAAAAACACTTATAGTGGACGATATATTAAAGATAGAGATATCCTGTCGGGGAGTTTTTTATAGAACTTTTCATGCTGAACAATTCTTACACCCATAGTAGCCTATATGGTAGATATTTTTAATGGTTTACCCAGTGTAAGCGGACGGCAGCGTTTTCTTTGACTCTATTCACTGATATCATTACTGTTTGGCTTCCTTTAGTCATAAATGAAAGTCAATGCATGTGAGATTTTCAAAGTGAAATGCCATGTCCTGTGGTTCGGATTCCACGTAAAAAGGAGGTCCCGTGGCTTATAATCACAAGATTCACGGTCACGTAAAACTACAATCTTCCTTCCTTCCTTCCTTCATAAATGAAATTCCCCCAGGGGTTCACATCTGGTGGGACGTGGGTTGGCGACCACGGGACCCCAGCAGAGTCTGGCATTGCTTCGACTTACTTGTGCCGGGCTCCTCTCCGTCATTTTTGTTCCTATCCGCCTCCCTTGGCCATCTTTTGTTCTCTTCCGACACCGACGGTATTAGGATATCCGAGGCCTAGGGTGTCTTTCACTTTCCCGCCTTAATTGGCCCTTGTCTTATCTTTTCTGATACCCTCATACTTCGAGGGGTCAGCCTTCTTCTTCTTTTCAGGTTATATTCTGCCTTCTGCACAAGGCCCTCAAGGAGGCAGGGTGTGTGTAGCCCCACCCCTTACGGTGCACCCTGGATAGTGCTACACCCTCAAGGGCTCACGGCTGGTGAGTTTGGGAGTTTGCGACCCCGAGGGATTCCTGAGCTGAGTCGTTTTTGTCCCCTTTTTCCTCTGACCTTGGGGCGGGCCCTCTCCTGTTTCCCCCTTTCCTATCTTCCTTTCATGACTCTCCTTCCTTCCAAGTCTCTCAATCCTCATTCTTCGAGGGTTGAGGACATTTCTTTTCTTCCTGTCCTTTATTTGCCTTATCCTTTATTTGTTTACCATTTCTTCTTCTAGTTTGTAAGTCTGTAGTTAATATTAGTTATAGTTTTCATTCTCATTTCATCTTCACTATCACCCAAACCATTAGGGGCCGATAACCTAGAAGTTAGGCCCCTTAAAACAAAAATTATCATCATCATCATAAATGAATGTTTTTTCTACTGGAACCTACCTCGAGATATCCTTTACAGAATCGCGAAAACCGCAATAAAATCCATCCAGAGGTTCTCGAGATTACCCGTAACATCCAAGAATCGGGGACTTTGTTTTATACTAAGTAGAGATTATAGCAATAATGACATCCATAATTTGATTGAAGATACTCAGTGTACTTAGAGTATTTTTGCTCAGGTTTCCCTTCCATAAAATACGATCTCTGATCACGCACAATAGAGATGTGCATTTGAATGTATTTCCATAGTTTGGTTCAAAAAGAGTGTCCCTATTCATCTCCCCCTCCTTGCTGTTGTGAATTATCAACAAGTGTCTTTACTCCGGTAATTTCTAGCTTTGTTTCACCATCTGATACCCCGCAGTTAGTTACACAGGAAGCGTATAATAGGTGTTATTTGGAGTTCTCAGTTTTCATGTCATTTCGTTTCAACAACTGTGATCACCTTACCCCTCCCTCCCTCAATTAACTCTTCATACACTCACCATTAACCTTGGAGCGCTAGCGACTACTAATAGACTACTTTACTCTGAGCATTTGAAGACAAACTCCGACATTTCCATTTACGTTCATAAATTAGTTAAGATGTAGTCACTAACGGGATCTGTATGATGGAATCTTACTACTACTACTACTAAAATTATTAATAATGATAATAACAATAATAATAATAGACCAGACATAACTTTAACTGATAAGAAGAACCATCACACGTACTTGATTGACATATCTGTTCCGAATGACCATAATATCCACCATAAATACAGAGAGAAGATACTCCTCTAGCTATGGAAGTGGCTAGAATCTGGAGACAAAAAAAAATGTGACGATTCTACCTTCTCTCCTTACTCCCACTGGCCTGACACCTAAATCCTTTTCAGTAAATCTAGCCATACTAAATCTCCCCATATACACCCACACTATTGCACAAAAGGCTCCAATACTGAAAACCTGCAGCATCGTTAGAGGGTTTTTGAATACACATTGGGATTTTTCTTTGGACCGTCTTGTGAAAAGGAGACGTGCAATATAAGAAGAGAAAAGAAAATTAACTGTCAAACGTCTATGTTATACCGTATAGTTCGGAAATGTAGGCTATAGGCTTAAGTGTTACTTGACTCATTTTCTTGTACGTAATGTACCGATATAAGTCATGTTACCGACTGTAAGTTGAGTAAATAAAGAAGATAATAATAATAATAATAATAATAATAATAATAATAATAATAATAATAATAATAATAATAATAATAATAATAATAAGACATCAAGAAAGAAGGAAGAAAAATCATTCGGAAAATACTGGGAGCAAGACTCACTCCTGGCGGATACCGACTACAGTCAATCAAGACAACTGAAAAATACTCAAACATCGAAGTCGACATCAGAAAAAGATGATTGAAATTCTTCAGGCACATAAGAAGACTGCCGAATACACGACTAACCAAAAGAATACTAGATTACATAACATCACTCAAAAGTACAACACCATGGATGAAAGAAGTACAAAAAGACATGCGAACTGCTAACATAACCGACAGACACATCAGACAGAGACTCCTTCCGTAACAAAGTGAACAACTGGGAAGTCCAACCAGAGCAACACCTTACAGACCTCAATGGTCATTCTCCAACAGAATGAAACAGTACTGGCAAAATAAGAAGAACGTCAAGAATTGAGTCAAACTGCTTGACGCTTTCCAATATTCGGAATATACGCTGTAAATAAATAAATACATAATAATAATAATAATAATAATAATAATAATAATAATAATAATAATAATAATAATAATAATAATATCGTCTGGCCTCGGGTGCCTGGTGCAAGCTTTGTTAATTGACACCCAGAGGGTAGCTTGCATGTCGAATTTCGTCGTTCCTTTGAACGCTATGAAAGTCAAGGAGGTTAGATATCTAAACTCCTTGACACTACAGCGCTTTCAAGTAGAGAATGGAGGAACTTTGTGTTGGCGGAAAATCCCGAGATTAATTTTACCACTGAACACGGCCTACTGAATTCAAATGGGTTCTTTAACATGCCAACAACGTATGATATGCATGTCGTGATTTTTGTCGCTTTTCAAAAATCACTTACCATGGCCAGGGGCGAACCTGCAATCTTGGGGTTGGTAGTCCGACACTATAACCACTCACCCACCGTGGCAAGCAATAATAATAATAACACTCTGAAAGAATGAAGGAAGTGTGGAGGAAGAGGAAGGAAGAAAGAACTATGAGAAGGAAATGAAATTATATTTGCGTGGTCCTTAGTTTTGGCCGGTTCGCATAATGTGATGTAATAATAATAATAATAATAATAATAATAATAATAATAATAATAGTACAATAAAAATAATAATCTCTACTCAGTATAAAAAAAGTCCCCGAATCGTATAACAGGTAATCTCGAGAACCACTCGATGGATTTTGGTGCGATTTTCACCATTCTGTAAAGGATTTCTCGAGGAAGATTTCTGTAGAAACACATTCATTTATTACCAAAGGAAGCCGAGCAGTAACGATTTCAGTGAATCAAGTCGAAGAAAAACCTGCCGTCCTTGCGCCTTTTAAGCATACGCTGGGTAAACCGTTAAAAATATATGTGTGTGTAAGAATTGTTCAGCATGAAAAGTTCTACTAAAAAAAAAAGTCCGGAACAGCATATCTCTATCCCTAATACATCGCCCACTGTAAGTGTTTATATTCTTACCACGGTGGGTGAGTGGTTATCGTGCCGGACTACCAACCCCAAGCTTGCAGTTTCGCTCCTGGCCATGGCAAGTGATTTTTGAAAAGCGACAAAAATCACGACATGCATATCATACGTTGTTGGCATGTTAAAGAACCCATTTGAATTCAGTAGTCCGTGTTCATAATGGCGAAATTAATCTCGGGAGTTTCCACCAACACACAGTTCCTCATTTCTCTACTAGAATGCGCTATAGTGTTAAGGAGCTTAGATATCTAACCTCCTTGACTTTCATAGCGCTCCAAAAAACGACAAAATTCGACATGCAATCTGCCCTCTGGGGGTCAAATAACAAAGCTTGCACCCGGCACCCGAGGCCATACGATGTTATTATATTTATTTTTTATTCTTTTTACTTGCGAATTGACCACTTAGGTTCTCGCTACAATTTCACTGTTTTAGTTGTAATTCCCTCTGTCTCCAGTACTCCTTCATACGATCGCTGTGCTGCTGCCGTTGTTCGGCCGCCCAAGCTCTTCCGGTCTTTGTAGCTCGTCTCTCGTCAAGAAACCCTTCCAAATTGTGTATCCTGTTTCGAAACGTATCCCTTTCCAACATTTGGGCCTCTGGGATGTTAGATCTTTCAAGGTCTTTCCGAGTTTCTTTAATCCATGATGTAGTTGTTGTTTTTTGGTTCCAGAAGTAGTCAAACGACTGCTTGGTTAAACTAGATTTATCCAATCTGTACATGTGTCCAAGAAATATTAGCCTCCGTTCCCTCATGGTTGCAGAGATTTTTTCTACATTCTGGTAGACTTCTGCGTTGCTCCGAGGTTTCCATCCTGTTTCCGTCTGGATTGGGCCCATGATTCTCCGGAGGATTCTCCTTTCCAGAACCTCCAACTTCTCTAGCCTATAGTTCATTGAAAGGCATTCACAGGCGTACAGGCAATCTGTTTTGACGACAGTGTCTTAGTGCTTTATTTTGGCGTTCCAGGATATGCATTTCTTGTTATAGATGTTTTTTGTAAGCCCATACGCTCTCTTAATTTTTGAGATCCTATCGCCTACCGCAGCTTTCTCTAGACCATTGTCCTGTATCGTTTCACCGAGATATTTAAATTTCTTTACTCTCTGAATCCGCCATATCTCCGTTTCAAAGAATTTCGGTCCTTGTGCGTCATTCATCATGAATTTTGTTTTCTCTATCGAGATCCTTATTATTATTACTATTATTATTATTATTATTATTATTATTATAGTGTTTTAACGTTTTCATTACTTCCAACAATGTCCATTCAGTGGAAATTTAAATTACTAGCTTCGGAGCGAGTTTACGAGTTGAGACTTCAGACAATATCATCTCGACTTTTCTCAATTGCGTCTGGAACCTGCCGTCCGTGCTTCTTTTAAGCTTTCGCTGGGTAAACCGTTAAAGATACCGGGCGAAGCCAGGGCGGTTTGCTAGTAATAATAATAATAATAATGATAATAAAAGAGAAAGGTTGAATGCTATAATCCACTGTGTATCTTCCCAGCTCTCGTGGTCGCTCGAGGACAATCATTGACCTTTGATTGCCCCGCGCTTCCGGCAACCATATTAACTTTCACCGGCGGCGTGGAGTACATTAATATTCCTTGGTGCATGTTGAGGTTTCCCGCTTACACCCACAGCAAGTAGCCGTGACGTCACCATTAGTGATTGTTTCAGGAGGCAGAACAACAAGGTCATCAGCCCGTTGAGTGATAAACAGCTGTGCCTTGAACATGAATCATTCGAAGTTTGTAGATTTTGGACATAACAACAAGGTTTACTAAGGCTTCCTAAGACCAAATCTTCCAACACGATAAAATTAAATATAAGAATTAAGAACCAAAGAGAAAGAATCAAAGAAAAATAATTTTAAAAAAGAATTAAAAATGAATAAAACTTAAAAATTAAATATTTAAAATTAAAACCAAAAGTTAAGCATTAAAAACTATATCCAAAAACAACAAATTACAAATTAAAAATTAAACATTAAAAATTAATCCTTAAAAATTAAAAATTAAAACCAAAAATCAAAAATTAGAAATTAGAAATTAAAGCCGAGAATTTAGAATTAAAAATTTAAACAAAAAATTAAATATTAAAAAAAAATCATTTTAAAAATAACAAGAAGTTCCGTGACGAACTAAAGAGCCTACTTTTCTTAAAATTTAAGATTCACGCCAATGATTAATCTATTTGGATCTATCTAGAACAGGGGTCTCCAAACTTTCCAGCCTTAGGGCCATACTGATTACTCCAGTAAGTTCCGAGGGCCAAAACCTTGCTATCATTGTTGCCGGTGGTAAAAAGTGAAATAGTCCTCTGATGAAAAAAAAAAGTCCGAAAAAGTACGCAACGTTGAAAAAAGGCTGCAAATCGGACTAAAGTCCGCAAAACGGCAACACTGCATATTATTAATTTTCCTGTCATTGTCTGTAATTTCTAGATTAGTCGTAGAGTACGAGCCATGAGGAGTAACGTGACACGACATCTGGTGGACACAAGCGGAAATAGGTAGTACCTTCTATCGCTAACAGATGGCGCTAATAGCACGTACAGAGTAATCTCGTTGGTTCGAGAGAGTTCTGGTGTCTTCCACTCACTTCTAGATGGCAGTAATTGGAATATATAAGAAGGCTAGTTGCGCAACCACAAGTCAGTTCCTATGGCACTGTTGTGAAATAAAATAGTGCGTACCTCCTTAAAACCTGTTTGTGCGTGTTTAAGTTTAAGACATCTTTGTAACAGTATTTTGATTTGAATTGTTGCTTTTGTGTGTGATTTAGTAGTATGGAAAAGAAGCGAAAAATTGATGGTGAATGCAGAAAATTCAAAGATGAGTGGAACATTCAGTATTTCGTAATTGAGTCCAGTAACAAGGCGCTATGTTTGATTTGCAATGAAAGCATAGCCGTTCTCAAGGAATATAACATTAAACGTCATTATGAAACAAAACATTTTCAAAATTACTCAAAATATACAGGAAGTTTGCGGACAGAAAAATTCGAAGCTATGAAGCGCGGATTGAAATCGCAGCAATCTTCATTTACAAAACTCAAAACCGAACAAGAGGCTGCAACTCGTGCCAGCTTTCGTGTGGCTCTTGAAATTGCAAAACGTGGAAAACCATTCACCGATGGAGAAATGATCAAAGAATGCATAATTGCAGCAGCCGAAGAAATGTGCCGTGAAAAGGTAAATTTATTAAAAACTGTCAGTATGTCAGCAAACACTGTGGCTCGAAGGGTAGAAAACATCGCTGAAAATATATCCTCTCAACTGTTCGACAAAAATGGAGATGTTGAGTGGTTTTCTTTGGCCTTGGATGAGTCAACGGATGTGTCAGATACTGCTCAGGTGTTGATTTATATTCGAGGAGTAGATAAAAGCTATGAAGTGCATGAAGAACTTCTTGATATGTATGGCACAACTACTGGTACAGATATTTTTAAAGGAGTTGAAATGGCCATTAATCAAAAGAACCTTCGATGGAAAAACTTGAAATGTATTACAACTGATGGAGGCAAAAACATGGGTGGGAAAGATAAAGGAGTGGTCGCTCTTGTGTCAAAGGCTGTAGAAAATGACGGTGGTTCAAAACCATTAGTCTTACATTGTATCATTCATCAACATTCTTTGTGCGGAAAATGTTTGGATATGTCTGAAGTTCTGAAACCAGTCATATCAACTGTTAATTTTATGAGATCTTTTGGGCTGAATCACCGACAATTCCGACAATTTATTGAAGAGAATGGAGAAAATGACTTACCTTATCATACTGCCGTACGTTGGCTTAGTTGTGGGAAAGTCCTTCAGCGCTTTTTTGAACTTCGAGCAGTGATCGAAATTTTTTTGAATGAAAAGCATCGCCCTCTTACTGAATTACAAAACAACGCATGGCTGTGGAAGTTAGCATTCTATGTTGATTTGACAAAACATGTGAACGAACTGAATTTGAGATTGCAAGGAGAAAACCAGCATCTTCCTGATTTATACACTAATATAAAATCATTCCGGAAGAAATTGATACTGTTTCAATCACAACTACGAAGTAAATGTTTTTCACATTTTAAAACATGTGAAATATTCAGCCACACCACTGAGACTGAGTTTCCTATCGATTTTGCAATCGAAACTTTGAGTGCTTTGAAAATAAATTTTGATACTCGTTTCTCGGACTTCGATGCCTTTGCGAATCAAATTAAGATTTTTCAGGATCCTTTTGATACTGACATTGAAACCCTAGCCCCGGAACTTCAAATGGAAATGATTGAACTACAGTGCAGTGATATAATTAAGAACAAATATCAAAACTCATCTTTGTTGGAATTTTATATGAGTCTTCCACTGACACAATTTGATAATTTGCATAAATTTGCTCGTGGGCTGTTTTCTGTTTTTGGTACTACTTATTTGTGTGAGAAGACCTTCTCCAAAATGAAGTACACAAAAAATGTTTACAGATCTAAATTAACTGATGAGAATCTTAAATCTCTTTTAATAATTGGTACAAGTAAAATTAGTCCACAACTACAAACTATTGTCAGTGGAAAATCTCAATTACATAAATCTCATTAGTATTTCATATGTCTGCATGTTATACATGCCTTTACTCATTACAATTCTGTGTTTCTTTATCCAACTTATCACAAAAACAATAACAATAAGCCTACAACAATGTTATGAGTAGTTAGCCCATGACCATATCAATGTAGATGTCATATTAATAATTATTCAACATAAAATTAGAATACTTCAGTAAACTAAATTTAATTTGCTATAAAAAAAATGTTCTCTAAAAGGAGTTTTCAAGTATGCTAGCTCTCCGCGGGCCGGACAAAATCTGTCCGCGGGCCGGATGTGGCCCTCGGGCCGTAGTTTGGAGGCCCCTGATCTAGAATAATGACGAAATTAAGTTGGTAATATCGAAATTTCTAATTAGTTCGAAATACTGTATACCTGGCATAATGTAGCCTAATAGAGCACTACAGTTGGCAGCCCTGGTGACTGAATATATTCTTAGTTCCATCTCTTAAGGTACAGAATACAAAATTTGGTTGGAGTCCAATGAATAGCATGGACGTTACATGCAGTTAAACATTGGATCTAACAGCGCGCGTAAAATCATGTTGGCAACAGTGTCATGCGTTGGCAACAGTGTCATGCATGTATTGGTCAGAAATAATCTGAAATAATATGATCTACTGTTGTGCCAATTTTGAATGAAATCCATTAGTTAGTATAGAAGTTACATGCATTTTAAAATTGGACCTATCAGCAGGCTTAGAATCATGTTGGCAGCACTGACGTATATTAGTTACTCCAAAGTAATCTAGAATGCCAGGTACTATACGTGTGCAAAGTTTAGAGCTATTGGCTTGCATTCTTTCTGATATATTGATATTAGGGTAACAAAAATAGAGACAGCATTTATTAACAGTTGGCAGCCCTGGTTGCTCTTAAGAATATGCATAGTCATAGCTGTTATGGTACACATAGCACATACGAAATTTGGTTGAAATCCAAATGATAGTATGGAAGTTACATGTATTTAAAGTTGGACCTCCCAGCAGGCTTAGAATCATGTTGGTAGCACTGACGTATATAAGTTACTCCAAATTAATATAGAATGTCATGTACTATACGTGTGCATAGTTTAAAGCTGTCGGCTTGCATACTTTCTCATGTATATTGGTATTTGGATAAAAGAAATTAAGAGCATTTTTTAACAGTTGGCAGCACTGGTGGTTCATAAGAATACGTTCAGTCATATCTGGTTATGTACACATACAACACACGAAATTTGGTTGAATTCCAATTGATAGTGTAGAAGTTATATGCATTTAAATATTGGACTTATCAGTAGGCTTATAATCATTTTGGCAACACTGCCATGTATGGCCTTCTGGAAATTAAACTGCAATAATATTATCTATATGGGTGCCGATTTTGAAATAGCTCCCATTCATACCTTCCAAGATATCCAACATGGAGCTCAAATTTCAATTGCGATTTTTCAGCAGTTGGTAGCACTGACATCATTTTCAAATATGGCCGTGAGATATTCAGGTATAGATCTTTACTCCTACCAAATTTTATTTCGATTGCTCCAGCCGTTTAGGAGTTGATAGGGGGGGGGGGGGACACACACAGCCAGACAGACATTTTCCCGGATCGATGTTTATTTTCCTGTTTCCCTTTCTGCTAACTTTCTTTCTTTTAGTCTATCTATCTATCAATCTATCTATCTATCTATCTATCTATCTATCTATCCTTCCATCCATCTTTCTTTCTTTCTTTCTTTCTTTCTTTCTTTCTTTCTTTCTTTCTTTCTTTATTTCTTTCTATATTAATTATAATTATTCGAACATTCAATTTATTATTTACTGAAATGTCGGGTTATTCTACTAATGCAAATATTTCGAAATTCAAGTACTGTATGTTGGAAATTCGAATATTCAAACTATTCGTAGCCAATGTTTGAATGAGAAATTGGTATTCAAAGTTATCGGAACAAGTTGAATCATTTGTTGTTGGAATGTGTACAGCCTTAGTTTATATTCTACCGCAAGAAAGACATCCTATTTCTCAAATATTCGGTCATCTGTAAGAATACCCCAGGGACAGAATAAGTTCACTATTCAGTGACATACAATGAGGAGACGGACGATATTTACACAGCAGGCACCTTGTTCCCACAATCCTCAGCGCGCAAACCGCACAATCTTATAAATAAATACACGAGAACTCTGTCACTGATTGTGTTTAATGTACGTCTTGAATGGCATCCCCGAGGACATGTTGTATCCACGCATATGTGCGCAGACGGGAATAAAAGAACTGAGATTTCTTCCTTCCTTTAGCGTCTCTCCGTGTTCTGATTCTCTCGCTTTTTACTACTGTATTCTCTCTTTCTCTCCCATTCTATTAGAATAAACATTGTGCGATAAGACTTGCTATGGGGCTCGTGATTAAAATTCATTACAGTGTAGCTAGCTACCCCTGCTGCCATTGGCCGGACGTAGAATAAATGATCTCCCAACCACCCACTGCCCACAATTCTTGATCCAAATAGGGTTTCCGTCCAGAATAGTTTTCCATGACTCTCTTGTTGGTCAGTCTGGAATTGGGTGTGCGATGTGGGGAGGGGGTTGGAGGGTGGAGTATTTGATTTGGAATTGGGCTCGCGGAATGAGAGGGTGGCTAGGGGGAGGAGAGGAGGAGAAAGAAAGAATGCTCTGGTGTGCACGCGAGGGAGAAAGGTATACAAAGTGCTTCTGGAGCCAGCTGCGAGGCTACTTTTTCAACATCTCTTTATTTCTTGAAGGGATGTGGGGGGTGGGATCAATCACGTCTCTGATCCGATCTATCAAGTGCGGTACTCACTTTAACCCGTCCGTCCCTCACAAGGGATCCACAACTATTTGGCGACCACGGGACTCCAGATGAGAACGGCATTGCTTCCAACTTAACTGACCAAAAAAGTCCAATATTCCTTCGATTGTTAAATATGCCACAAATATTGTTGACAAATGCTGCACATATCCCAGTTTTGGTGTGTTTCCTGGCAACCAGAAGCAACTTCAATAATGTAAAAATTCTAATTATAACATTTTAAAATAAAATTTTCGAAATTTCCCGCCTTTTTAACAATGTATCACTGTTTTCCTTATAAATTCCAAGTGTATAAGAATTTTCGTACTTTTTTCTTTTTTAAAGTGTGTATCAAACCTTAACCTACAAAATGAACCTCAATCATTAACATACACTGCGATTTAGATATTTTCATAGAGTTTTTATTTATTTTATTCAGGTGGTCAGTTTTTTTATATATATATCTAAATCACAGTGTATGTTATAGATTGAGGTTCATTTTGTAGGTTGAGGTGTGATACACACTCTAAAAAGGAAAAGTACGAAAATTCTTATACACTTGGAATTTATAAGGGAAACAGTGATACATTGTTAAAAAGGCGGGAAATTTCGAAAATTTTATTTTAAAATGTTCATTTATTCATGTTCTCAATCCGTAGATTGGTCGGCAGCAATCCTCCTCTTCCATTCTTCCCTGTCGCCAGTCAGTCTCTTCATGTCTCTGTATGAATGGACATTTGATCTGCTTGATGTATTGCAGTCTCGGTCGCCCTCTTCCCCTCTTGCCCCGAATTTTGCCGTCTAACACAGTTACCATAAAGTCATTGTGGCGATAGAGATGTCCTATCAGTTGGTCTCGTCGTTTCCGTATTGTTTTGAGAAATGCTCTCTTTTCATTAATGTTTTTGAGCACTTCGTCATTCGTCACTCTTGCGGTCCATGGAATTTTTCCCATCCGCATTTCAAAAGCTGCAAGTCTTCTTTTATCAGCACATCCAATTGTCCAAGCTTCTGAGCCATACAAGGCTACACTCCACACATAACATTTAATAAATTTAGTCCTGGTCTCAATAGATATATTCTTTGAAGTCAGAAGGGATTTTTTGCTGTTAAATGCAATTTTGGCTTGGGCAATTCTAGCTTGAATATCAGTTGAACTTTTTCCAGTGGAAATGTTATGATTAGAATTATTACATTATTGAAGTTGCTTCTGGTTGCCAGGAAACATACCAAAACTGGGATATGTGCAGCAGTTGTCAACAATATGTGTAGCATATTTAACAATCGAATGAATATTGGCCTTTTTTTCCCTCTGTTAAGCTGGGTCTTCCCCCTATTTGCCAGACTCCTCAAGACCTCCCTTGGTCCATTCCTGTTATTTTGACCCCCAAGGCTATGGTGTCTCATTTTTCTCCTTAATTACCCGTTGTTTTTTTTTCAACTTTCAGAGGGGTGTTTGCCTTCTTTTAGGAGCTCTAAAGGAGATAGGGTGTGTGTAGCCCACATTGGATTTTTTAAAATCGTTATGCCCAACTACGGAGCGTGCTTGAACTTATTTTGCACAATGTTCCTTCTTTTTTTCTTCCCAATATCTGTTCATTCGTTCACTGTGTTCCTTTCTGCGTGCTTCTGTCCAGCCAGTATTTTCCCTTTTAAGTTTCTCTGCAAATATATGTTTGTTTAATATGCTACTAAATTTTACTCTATCTGGAATGGTTTTCTCAGCAATACCCATTTCTTGTAGATCTTCGTATATTTCTGTTAACCAATTGTTGCGTATTTTCAGGGTTAGCGCTAGATTCAGAATTCTGCTTGAGCTTTTACTTCTCGCAGTATAAAGAGGCGCAGGTGCGCTTCATAAAAAGGGAGGTAGCGCGCAGTTCGCTACTCCTGTGGGGGTACCGAGAGCCCGCTGATGAGCCAGCTTGGTGTCCTAGGCGAAATCCCACACAAGACACGGCACAAACCTAGCAAAATTGCTGAGTTTTAATTCACTGGCCGTGAATTCCAATATACCATCTCTTACAGAAAGGTATGTTTAGCTATACTTAACTTAGGTTGATATAAAATAGAGTGATTCTATCGATAGCTATAATTTAGTTTCAATTCGAGTATTGACTGCAGTTATTGTTGTTTTAAGGGGCGAAACTAAAAGGTAATCTGCCCCTGAGTATTGACTGAATGGAAATAAAAACATTTGACCTAGTTATAGGTATTTTAATTCATAAGAATTCAAGAAGAATAATGTTCTCTTAGCACTTCGATGTTTTACTAACTTGGAGCAACAAGGTACAGCACCTCCTGTTCTTACTTCGTGTTTAGAGTCGAGTATGATGTTACCGCGTGAAACTTGACACTGGCGATCGATGAACAGCGTCAAGCACTTAGCAAAACTTCTTTCACCTGGCCACAGTCCTGTGAAGCTGCAGGATTACTGGGCGACATTCCCACCTCAACTCTTACACTGTGTCGTAAGTTCTTTCCCGCTTGAGCCGAGCATACATTGCCACTCACACAGACAATCTAAGAATCGATCTCTGAACCCACAGTGTTCCAATACCAGAACCAAGGTAACATTTTTGTAAAAAAAATATATACAACAAGTAGTTCCGTGACGAACTACTTAAAATTTAAGATCCATGCCAATGGAAACTATCAGAAAGCTTCGAATGATGTTGGCAGCACTGAGGTATATTAGTTACTCCAAATTAATCTAGAATGTCAGCTACTATACGTGTGCGGAGTTTAGAGCTGATAGCTTGCATAATTTCTAATATATTGATATTAGGATTAAACAAATAGAGAGAGCATTAATTAACTGTTGGCTGACCTGCTGGTTCTCACGAATACGCATAGTCATAACAGTTATGGTACACAAAGGACATACGAAATTTGATTGAAATCCATTTGTTAGTATAGAAGTTATATGCATTTAAATCTGGACCTATCAGCAGGCTTAGAATCGTGTTGGCAGCACTGACGTTTATAAGTTACACCAAGATAAGGTAGAATGTCAGGTACTATACGTGTGCAAAGTTTAGAGCTGTTTGCATGCATACAGAGAGAGAGCATTTATTAACAGTTGGCAGCCCTGGTGACTCTTTAGAATACGCACAGTCATATCTGTTGTAGTACACATAGTACTTACGAAAGTTGGTTGAAATACATTCAATAGTATAGAAGATACATTCATTTATAAATTGGACCTATCGGTAGGCATAAAATCATGTTTACAACCTTTGCATGTATGGACTTCTGCAAATTAATCTGGAATGTTATTATGTATATATGTGCCAATTTTGGAATAGTTCGCATGCAAAACTTCTGAGATATCCAACATAGAGCTCAAATTTCAATTGTGATTTTTCATCAGTTGGTAGCACTGACATCATTTCCAAATACGGCATTGAGATATTCAGGTAGAGATCTTTACTCATACCAAATTTAGGTTCGATTGCTACAGCCGTTTAGGAGTTGATAGAGGGGGGGGGGGGGGAACACACACACTGCCCGACAGACAGACAGACAGACATACATTTGCCCGGATCGATCTCATAAGTCTTCTTTTCCCTCATTTTTGCAAAATGTGAAAAGTAGGCTAAAAATGACCGAGTCCTTATCGACGATGTAATTATAATAAAATGTATATAACCATAAGAAAAAATCTTACATTAAAACCGTACCGGTTTGTGACCTTCTTCAGCGTAATTTAGGACATGTAAATGTGCAAGAACATACACTTAATATAAATTTTGCCATAACAGAGGATTCTAAAAATATTCTTGTTCCAAAAGCTCACAAAATAAAATTTAAAAAAAAACCAGATCTGTTACAAAATGTGTGAAGAAAAACGTGAAAAAGTCTTGATAAAAACAGCGTGGAAGAGAACTAAAAAGAAGAAATTGAAGTGAGAAAAAATTAAACAGAACGGAAATAGATATAAGAAGACAATAACACTTACGAGGATGTGAAACTAGATAACCTAACTATTTCAACTTATCTAGTTTGACATCCACGTAAGTGTTATTGTCTCTTTATATATTTTTCCGTTCTGTTTTATTTTTAGCCGAACATGGCGGCCAAGCGAAGTTGAAATATTTAATAGACTTTTCTCGTGATTTGACCATCTGAGCGCAGTGAATTGTAGTACAGTAAATGTATATACATACTGGTAATGCACTGTCATCTAATTTAGTTCAATTGCTTACATAACCTCAAGATGGCGGCTGTGCGAAATTTTAAAATTAAGTTTTTATTTCTTGTGTCGTAATCATGCGATCGAAGTGAAAGTTTGAATAATGAACCTAGGAAATAATTGTCCTTGAATGGTACATAACTCTATGGCCTATACATATAACAATCCATACCGGCGAGCATCGGAAATATTTAGACAGTTCTCAATATCTATGAAACTTTTACAGCAATCAAACTGAATGTTTTATGTTCATAGAGACTATGAACATATGTTCACCTATAGGACTTTCAGTAACCTGGTGAGCACAAATCCAAAATGGCGGCGACGCGAAGTATAAATATTTAAATGGATGTTTCTCGCAAATTAACTATCCGAGTGCAGTGAAACGTTGCACGTTAAATGCTTATACAAATGTTAATCCAAAGGCATCTAATTTATTTCAATTGTTTGCATAATCACAAGATG
Source organism: Meconema thalassinum (assembly GCA_946902985.2). NCBI lineage: Eukaryota > Metazoa > Arthropoda > Insecta > Orthoptera > Tettigoniidae > Meconema > Meconema thalassinum. Next base: position 11,520,249 of record OX336399.1, on the reverse strand, counting down.
GCAGGTGTGCGAAATTTTAAAAACTCGTTTTTACTTCTTGTGTTCTAATCATGCGATTGAAGTTTGAATACCACACGTACACAATAATCGTAATGCAATAGTACAAAAATAAAAATCCAACCTGGCGACCATCTGAAATATTTAGACGGTTTTCAATATCTACGAATCTATCACAACCTTCAAACTGAAATTCTGTATGTTGGTAGAGGCAATTAACAAGAGTAGGATATATGAAAATAGACCGTATAGTTCTTCATGGAACTACTTGTTAAATTTTAATTTGTGAGCTTTTGGAACAAGAATATTTTAGAATCCTCTGTTATGGCAAAATTTTATGTTTTTGCATATTTCTATGTCCTAAATTACGCTGAGGAAGTTCACAGACCGGTACAGTTTTAATGTACAACATATTTTGACTTATGGTTATTTACATTTTATTATAATTACTTTATGATGTTTGAATCCACTTTCAGTGTTGCCTTAGTGATCGAACTTTGATGCGTTTCAGTCGGTGAACACAATTGTACCCTTATCCTGAAAAAAATTACATGAGACTAACAAATACACTTGGATGACCAGTTTCGATCGTCAAGCGGTCATCATCAGATCCATTACACTTAGGCTATAAAATCTATGTCTACAAAATATATGGGTGAAAGTATTTACAGTATATACACTTATTTAGTTGCTATATTAGTTGAGATAATGCAACCAGTGGATATTTGTTAGTAATAATAATAATAATAATAATAATAATATCGTATGGCCTCGGATGCCGGGTGCAAGCTTTGTTATTTGAAACCCAGAGGGTAGCTTGCATGTCGAATTTCGTTGTTCCTTGAAGCAATATGAAAGTCAAGGAGGTTAGATATCTAAGCTCCTTGAACACTATAGCGCTTTCTAGTAGAGAAATGAGGAACTTTGTGTTGGCGGAAACTCCCGAGCTTAATTTTGCCATTATGAACACGGCCTACTGAATTCAAATGGGTTCATTGACATGCCAACATCGTATGACATGGTGTCGTAATTTTTTCCGCCTTTCAAAAATCACTTACCACGGCCAGGAGCGAACCTGCAATCTTGGGGTTAGTAGACCGACACGCTATCCACTCACCCACCGTGGCAAGCAATATTTGTTAGTTATAGCCTAAGTGATGTTTTGATAAGATACTGAAAGTGGTAATTGTCCTCCAAATATGCTTGCTTAGTGTGATTGTTGTCAAAAGGTCAGATTAGAGTGGATTTGAATGAGTTATTGAATGGTATGGACTCCGTCTTGAGGAAAGAATTAATGATGAAAATTAATAATTGTAAAACAAAAATATTGCAATGCTGCCGAAATAAATCAGAAACCTCTATGGATGTCGAATTGGCAGGTGAAACGCTAAAGGAAGTAGGAGACTTCTGTTACTTAGGAAGCAAAATAACCAGTGATGGACGAAGCAAAGAGGATATAAAAAGAATGTTAGCACAGTCAATAAAGCATTTCTACAAAAAAAATCTGTTGACATCTAATATAGATTTAGGTATTAGGAACTCATATTTGAAAGCCTTTGTCTGGAGCGTGGTGCTATATGGAAGTGAAACGTCGACTGTTGAAGCTGCAGAAAAGAGGAGAATTGAAGCGTTTGAAATGTGGTGTTACAGGAGAATGATGAAGATCAGATGAGTAGATAGGGTAACAAATAAAGAGGTATTAAGACGAGTGTGAGAGGAGAGATGTTTCTGGCGACTGCTAATGAAGAGAAGAGATAGGTTGGTAGGACACTTACTAAGACACCCAGGAATAGCAAGCTTAGTTATGGAAGGACAAGAACTGTAGGGGCAGACCAAGGTTTATGTTTAACAGATTGCCTCGGATGTAGTGTCTGGTAGCTATGTAGAGAAGAAACGATTAGCTCAGAACAAGGAGGAGGCGTGGAGAGATGCATCAAACCAGTCAAAGGACTGAAGACTCAAACAATAACTATCACTATCAAGCGACATTCGAGGTCAGCCTAATGCTTTGTTTTGTTGAAGAGAGTCATTACAGATTACGCTGTTTGATCAGTTGAACTGTTGTCAGCGCGACTGTCGGGTTGAACATGTTGTGACAGTGGACCCACACTCGCTCGTAATCTTCTCTTAACAATGGGTTGTAAAAATGTTCCTACATCAAATATCACATGTCCATGTCGCTGTCATACGCGCCGACTACAAAGGACGTCGTCCGCCCCCTCAAATTATAAAGCAAACGGAACCCTCCAGCCTGAAATTAAGCTTCTCATATCTAAAATTAATATTGTCAGTAAGTTTGAAACAAGAACTGGGTCAAAATGTGAGTCATTACTAGAGAGTGGTAGCTACGGTCACTAAGGTGCACCAATAGGTCTGAGGCTAAGCTAACTGTGGACTTGGTAGACGTGTGGGTTCAAACCCCACCATTGCCCATCGTTGAAATGGTTTTGCGTGATTTCCCATATTCAACACCAGGCAAAAGCTGGGACGATAACTTTACTTTCCAATTTCATCTGTTTCATCTCTCACTAACTCTTACGGGCCCGGATTCGATTCCCCCCAACACTGCCAAAAAATTTGATTTTAGTCCGAGGCTGGAACGGGGAGCCTCGTGAGGAGGTGGATTCGATTCCAACCACAAACAAAAGCCGAAATTTTACATAACTTGAGGCCACGGATACTTCCTACCTCAATTGCAAATAGGCTATACTCACTAGTACAGACACCACAGTAACACTGGTTATCAGACAAATTCCACATACACCCAAGTAAACGGGTCTACATGACCACAATGTCACAAAGTCCCTAAAATATTCAACATCAACAACAAACTAACATCTGAACGGCTGGATCGATTTCAATGAAACTCGGTAAGTTCATAGCATTATTTTGGCCGACCCCGATCGTGCCCTTCAAAATTTATTACGTCTCGCCAATCCAACAAAGCGGCTGTGTGAAATATTTCATGTTCGTTTTGTAGATAACAGGTTTTTGAAAGTCTCATAGGTGAACTTCTGGTAGTGCTCTTTATCACCGTACACAATTTCAGGATGATATCGGTAATAGTTTCGGAGATATAGAATGCCGGTGAAATATTTCGTACAGCCGCCATGTTGGATTGGTGAGACGTAATAAAATTTGAAGTGCATGGCTGGGGTCGGCCAAAATGGTGTTATAACCTTACCGAGTTTCAGTGAAATCGCTCCAGCCGTTTAGAAGTTATTAGAGGGACACACCACACACACACACACAAACACACACGCACGGACAAAAGGTGATCTCATAAGCCTATTTTTTTTCATAAAATGAAAATAGGCTAAAATGACAAAAATCAAAAACAAAAGCAAATGCAGAAAAAACAAAATTCAAAAACAAAAGAGTAGTTAGATATTGTTGATTTAAGGGGCGAAGAGGCAAAATTTTAAAATAAAAACTGAAAACAAACACAAAACCAAAAACCAAAACGGAAAAATCAAAAACTAAAGCAAATGCTGAAAACAAACGCAAAACAAAAAACTAATTAACACAAAGCAAAAAATAAAATTCAAAAAAGGTAAAATTCAAAAAAGTAGAAAACAAACCCAAAACCAAAAACATACAACACAAAGCAAAAAACAAAATTCAAAAACAAAAGCAAAGCTAGAAAACAAACACAAAACCAAAAACAAAGAAACGCAAAGCAAGAAGAAAAACACAAAATCATAACTGCAATTAGTTCAGATTTGTCTCAGCTCCAGAAACAAACCCTAGCCACACCACTCAAAGGCTGTGCGCTAACCGTTACGCCACATGGTCTAGCCTACATGAGCATCCTCAGGACAGTGGGAAGGTTGTAAAGCTGGAACCAATGAACCCCGGGCTGATAATTGCAGGGCCATAAAGACCGAAGCGGAGCCTCACGATTATCAAACAGTTTCCGCTCCTGACAAGTGTTTTCCGGTGATCCGTGTGGATACAGTCGTCAAGGGTGACCAAACACTGTCCAACCCCGAGATTGGGCGAATCCCGCTCATCCAGCACGACATTACATTGTATATTAGGCCATAAGCAGAGGTGGGTAAGATCCAATTACGTTGCAGTTACATTCACCTAATTAGTAACGTAGTTTCTCTATTTCTTCACCTGGTTGGTTGGTTGGTTCTTAAGTTTAGGGGCTGCGACAACGCGATCATGTAGCCGCTTTTATACTTCGGGTGTGTGTTGAATCTGTCTGATAACGGGTGTTAATTGTGAAGACTGTATTAGTGTGTGTTATCTGTTTTTTAATTTAAGTACTGCAACTTAGAATTTTTCAAATAGTTCCTACTTTTGCCGCCAAGCACCACCATCAACGACTACTAGGCCAAGTTCAGAATTTAGCTACTAGACGCCACCGCAGTCGGTTCTTGGCAACGAACGTAGAAACCTAAGAGCGTTGTTTACATTCTTAACCTATCCAATTTAGCTTCACACAGGTGCAATTAGTGGAAGGTTCTTTAACATGCCATAAATCTATGACATGGGACCGCCGGCTTTACTTCCCCTCCGAAGGAAGGCTTCAGACTGTACGGTTTCCTCTATGGCTACAGTGCCATGATTTGATCTCCTCTGTTCGTCACTGGAGGAGTTTCCATCTGTTTTTTCGCCGAGGCCTGTATGACGTTAGGTATCGTACAGATACACTTCCCTTTTGTTACTGTTTCCTTATATCCATCATTCCATCCATCTCCCCCCCCCCCCCTCCCTTTCCTTTATTTGGACATCCTCATTCTTCGACAAGTCTCAATATTTCCCCCCAGCCCCTTTTTCCTTCTCCTCCTTTACTACTCTGTCCAACGTTCTAATTAATATGGCGCGTTTTTTTTTGGTACAGAGTCTCTATGTGTGTGCGCGCCAGTTAACACGGTAAGCTAAGCCGGCTGTGACTAGCCGGCGGCGCCCACTATCACACGTTTACCAAACATGTACAATAATATGTACTTACAGTGCTCATATGCGTTGCTGAAAATGTCATCCCTCTCGTGTAACACACACCTGACATCTTCTGATGAAAGAATGTCTGTCAACTACTGTTTTATTATTTTCGGAGCCTGTTTCCTTGAATCGTTTAGCGAGCCTCCTATTTGCACTGGCATTAGGCACAGGTCTTCCTGGAAACTTGATTCAAAATTTTCGTCTCGTTTCAGAACAATATTTTCTGCTTTTCATATACGAATTATGAATACACACACGTTCGCGCAATGTGAATTGGTGTCTAGGCATGGCCAACAATCACAGTAATCACAATACTCACTAAACGTGTAACACTAACGTCTATGCTTTGCAGATACACGTCCATATGAATGGCAAAACACGTGTGTACTAACGATATGAGTCAGCGGAGCGGGTTATTGCACCGGCTGGACCGGGTGCGCGCGCCCGCTATCTGCGCTAGTCATAGCCGGCTTAGCTTGCCGTGTTTACTGGCGCGCACACACAGTAGTTTCTGGCTGCTCTCTGGTGACGAAAAGGGAATTTCCCTAGTTTTTGTAAGCTCATTGACACACGGTACGTCTAGGAATTATAATTGTAATTTTCACAAGGAAATATCCCAAAAATATGAATAATTTTAACGTAGTAACTCTCGTTACTGCAAAATGTAGCGGTTATTATTAACACCGTTACCCGTAACACGGCCCTTTGACGATACTTCTCACACAAAGTTTCTACCATTAACGGACTGAGTGTATCGCGTTACAGCCCTCACTCCACAATTTCATTTTTGGCAGAGCCGGGAATCAAACCCGGGCCTCCGCGGTGACATCCAAGAATGCTAGCCACTAAACCGCGAGGCGATCTAATGTAATCACTATGAAAAATGTTGAAATCCGATCTATATTAATATTTTGCTTTAATAAGATGCAAATCGTGTCCTATTTAAAATTGAATAATAAATTGTGTTGTTTGAGCCTCCAGTCCCTTGACTGGTTTCATGCAGCTTTTCTTTCTACCCCTGTCTTGAGATAATCGTTTCATCTTTGCATAGCTACCACACCCTATAATCTGTTTTACATATTTTAACCTTGGGTTACCCCTACTTGAACAACCTATCTCTTCTCTTCATTAGCAGTCGCCAGAAACATCTCTCCTCTCCCACTCGTCTTAATACCTTTTCATTTGTAACTCTATTTACCAATCTTATCTTCATCATTCTCCTGTAAAACCAAATTTCAAATGCTTCTATTGTTCTCTTTTCTGCTGCAACAACAATCCAAGTTTCACTTCCATAGAGCGCTACCACGCTACCTAAATCTATATTTGATGTCAACAGATTTCTTTGGGGTATAAATATTTTCCTTACCTGTGATAACCTATTTTTAAATCCTCTCTGCTTCGTACATCACTAGAAATTTTGCTTCCCATAGTGTTTCAGCTGTCAATTTGACGTCAATTGGAGTCTCCGATTTCTTTCGGATGCATTCCATTATATTTTTTAATCATTTTTAAAGGTAGCAGTTCCATAAGATTGGTAGTAAGTAGCTCTCACTAACTTGTATCCAGGGATATTTCCTCTTGAACGAAGCTCAGATTGATCAGAGGCATGCGTTTCTTGAATACAGATTACATCAACATTATTTTCCAATGCCAACTTGAAAAGATAGTCATTTTTAGATCTACTGATACCTTCGATGTTGATTTTAAGGACTCGTAGAACAATTCCCAAGGGCTTTGCAGATTGACTCTGAAAAGAGCTAGTATCTTTGGCTTTGTGTATCATTAGCCAGGAGATCACAAGTGATAGTCTGGCCACCGAATGCTGACGCTCAGTTCAGTACTGGAAATCCAATCCTAGTTCCTATGCAGGGGCACCACGAGCAGGAATCAGCTCTCAACAGAGTCCGCACTAACCACGGGAGATGCGGATCAATGATGTTTAAATGGGGTATGCGATCTTCCCCAACCTGTGATTGTGGTCATGCTGGCCACTCAAATACGTCAACGATTTTCCAGGATTTTTCCAGGAATTTTCCTGGAGTAATTCTCATTTTTCCAGATTTAAAAATAAGAGCGAGTGGGGGGGTCTTTATCGGTTGCCTACTTCAAGACCACAATAAAGCAGGTTTGTTTGGTTTACTTATACAGATGTTGACAAAAATTAGTGGTGATTGCGTTATTGATACGCAAGCCTACACACAAATGATTTAATTGTTATTTTAAAAAAGCCTTTGTGACTCAAATATTCGCTTTAAAAAAAAGAGAAAAGAATGCCGCCTGCAATTTTATTGCGGTGAAGTTGTCTATACTCAATATGTTTAAAAAATGTACTATCGCGTGTTCTCCCACAAATAAACAGGTAGCCTGAGGAAATTTCTTTCGTTAACGATAGAGTGCTCACCCAAAACCGTAGCGGGAGTACGATTTAAGATGGAAAGATTTTTATAATTAATTAACAGTGGCTACTTTCCAGGAGTTTTTAAATTTTAGTCATTTTCTAGGAGTTTTCCAGGCCTAATAAAAATCCAGGAGTTATCCAGGTTTTCCAGGAGTAGTGGCCATCATGCGTGGTGCAGTTAGACAGACTATGAACCATATTGTCACTGAGTGTATTAGTAGGGCATTCACTGGATCAACACAGGACTTTGTAATAGCCTCTACTGAAGCCATAAGATGGCTAGAAAATTTTGACATTAATCTTTGAACACCCTTTCCCTTGCATGATTGTTACAGTAGTAATGTGTTACCTATTGTATGTATGTATACTGTTTATGTTCATTGTTTTTCGTTGTACTATATGCTAATAATAATCATTCTAAAAAAATCATCGAGAATTATTTCCTCAAGACGGAGCCCATATCATGTAAAACCTCTTTCAAATTTTCTGGAGAATCGTCTAACATGACGATGTCACCAACAAATTTCAGAGATGATATTATTTCTCCTTGAATCTTCACTCCTACTTTAATTCTATCTCTAATTTCCTTCTTTGATTGTTCAATGTATAGATTGAAAAGTATGGGTGACAAGTCGCAGCCTATCTGAATACCAGCTCCTCTCTTTGGATGGAATAACTGCTGTGTGCCGATCATCCTTTTGTCCCTGTACTTCATTCCAATCCTAGCGGCTTCGGTGGCGTAGTCAGTAGCATGCTGAACTGCTGTGCCCAAGATAGCGGGTTCAAATCCGGCCGAAGTCGTCGGACTTTGTAAGAGCGTTAAAAATCCTTCAGTATGCCTTCCTTCAGAGGGGAAGTAAATCAGGCGGTCTCATGCCATAGAGTTATGGCATGTAAAAGATCCTTCCACAGACTAAACTTGTGTGAAGCTAAAAATTTCGTTGGAACGCTCTATCAAAGTTCCAAAGTTCACCAATAGGTATCATTGACATCTGGTAGCGAAAGTTGGAACTACTTGAAATTGAACGGAACTTGTAGCTCACCCTATGGGTGTCCGCTAGAACCAGCTACAGCCTCTGGCGAGCCGAACATGTCCTCGGACACTCCCGGCATAAAAGCCATACGATAAATAAATAAATAAATAAATAAATAAATAAATAAATAAATAAATTCCAATCCTCTTCAAAATATTGAACAACTTACTCGAAGCATTATTTATCAAAAGCCTTATCTAAGACAAAATTATCTGACGCAAAGAATTAAAGTTGTGCCTCGCCCTGTTAGAAAGCAAGTGCTACTGTGGGAAGGGCGGGGATTCCCAGAAGCTGTCCAGGTGTTTTCCGGTGCGAACAAGGCGGACCTCATCAACATGCACGACTCCTTCAGTGCGTGCTCATTACCGTCCAGCCGAGTGTTGGAATATCTTATGTACAGTCCGCACCATGAGTCGAGTTTTGGAATAATATCATAGGTACAGTCCGTACCATGAGTCGAGTTTTGGAATAATATCTTATGTACAGTCCGCACCATGAGTCGAGTTTTGGAATAATATCTTATGTACAGTCGGCACCATGAGTCGAGTTTTGGAATAATATCTTATGTACAGTCCGTACCATTAGCCACATTACCTTAACATACAGCTCAACCTTATTTCTCAATGTTTCCTTTTTTAATGGGATATCGATCCTCATGGCAGAATCGATTTGGAATTCTATGCTGCGATTTCTTATCCCCCTTGCAACACTAAAAGCAGTGGGTGTGCGAATTGGAATTTGTTTCCTGACTGGAATGGTTGATTAGAATTTGTCAAGAAATGATATTACAACTTCAATACGCTGATGTTAACATGAAGATGGAACTAGGTATTTTGGAAAATAATTACTTGTTCTTCTTTCAATGTTTGGAGTATCTTTCCTTATCCCTCCCTATATTATTCTGCTAAGGTCCCATTCCAGTTTTGTGCCGAAAATAAGGTCCCATTAACACCAACCTACACATATGGGGTACCTACAGGTTCAGCATAACCCAATGCGTAAGCGAAATGTATTCACATACTCTTTAAATGTCTCACAATGAAATAAATACCTTAAAACATGTATATTTACAATTTATTTATTTAATCGTATGGTGAATTATATACAAAATTTACATCATACAACATTATCCACATTCTGCAACCAAGTTATGACATTTGGAGTGACATGAAAGAGTTCAGCAGGGTTCCCAGGGAACGAGAACAGAGGGCAGAGTCGGAGCAGATGATCCATTGTCTGCTCCTCTTGATCACAGTCGCACATTGCTGAATTGATCCAGCCCCATCTGTGTTGAAAGAATTTACAGCAGCCATGGCCGGTTCTGAAACTGTTAAGACGGCACCACAGTTTCCTTGGGAGGTCAGAACCTTTCAGTTCCTTTGTAGGATCAAGAGAATGGGCACTTGTCCCCGCTGTTTTAGTTAACCACTCGATTCTCCAACTTTGGTTTAAATTAAACCCATCCACATACAGTATTTCTGCAGTAACACATGCTGGCCTCCTAGACCGTAGTCGCTGTTGTGAGGGATGGCAAAATTCATGGTATGTATATTTACAATGAAATAATGAAAGAATGCAACGCGGTAACCATGGTAACTGAATCGCACAGGTCCATCTATTTCTGTAAGACGCAATGCAATTCCAATTATTACATTACTGTGAAAGTTTCCAGACGGTTATAAGGTTATCACTGAACCAAATTAAGCTGTAAAATTCATCAATACATACAGTATAATGCGCTTAAGGGGGTCAAGGGGCACTCTAGAATTTTTTCACGCAATTTTCACGTGTGAGTGCGGTACGAAAGTTCTTTTTCACCCGACTATAAAGGGTCTCCGAAAACCACATTTAAAGGCCCTTAAATTAACAGTGTCTGTGACATTCCCAGAAAACTAACTTCGCTCTGATATACCAATGAAGGAATGACAAACCCCTAACCACTGCACCAGTAGCTGAATTGATAAAGTCTGATTATTCATACCAAGGATAAATCAGTCATAGCATTCATGATTGAGATTTTGCTAAGTGTACTTGAGCTACTTGACCACAATGTGACATAAATACTTACCTTTATCCTGTTATTGTAGATACGGTACGTTATATTGAGACAAATAAGCAAAATGAGAACTACACACTAGAGAATGGACATTCCTTGTTTATACCATTCAATCTCTCAATTCAAGAAAAACTAAAAACAGAAACAAAAATCAAAATACAAAATACAAAAAGGAAATCAAAATATATAAAAACTAAAGATAAAATACAAAATACAAAAGAATAAATGCAAAATACAAAAAAGCAAAATATAACATACAAAAAACTAAACAGAAAATACAAAAAACAAAATAAAATATACCAAAGCGTACAAAACACAAAAAACAAAAAAGAACACATAAAACAAATAACAAAACACAAAAAGAAAACAAAACAAAATACAAAATGCAAGAAACAAAATACAAAATTCAAAAAACAATAAAATGCAAAATACAAAACAGAAGAAACAAAACAAAATACAAAACAAATCTCATAATACAGAACACGAACAACAACAAAATAAACAGAAAAAGCAAATGAAATACAAAATACAAAGAACCAAACATAAAATACAGAAACAAAATATAAAATAAATAAATAAATAAAAAAAACACACAAAAAAGAAACAAAACGAAAATGGAAGTAAACGCAAAAACAAAAACTAATAAATGAATATATAAATTAAATAACTAAATAAATATAAAAATTGAAAGTCATAATTTTAAAGTCACAAGAAACAATTTGGAAGTTTAAAATCGTTTTTAAAATGAACCTAAATAAATAAAATACCAGAGGCTTGCGGACTGGGCTGGACGCTGAGACGCTGAACAGTCTCAAATTAAAATGTAAAATAAAATGAAATAAGATAAATAGAAAAATAAAAAACGAAGCAAAAGAACGGAACACAAAGGCGTTCGTAGTATTGACGACCTAGCCAGTGTTACCATAGCAACTGTTAGGGGCACTGGCAATCTCTAGCAAATCCTTGAGTGGTTGGAATAATGCGATATTTCATTACAGATGTTTCGTTTTTTTCTTCTTTATCAAAAATGAACAAGAAGAGTGCCCTCAATTGGTAAATTAGAACACGTTGAATTTGACCACTTATTCTTATTCTTCTTTCTTGGAATTTGGGCTACTGTGGACCACGGGAAACAATTGATTTGCTGCTTAGTTCCTTTTTCCCCAGAATTTCTTCATCCTTTCTCTGTGGGTCCTCCTCCTTTCCTCTGACCAGGTGTTCTTGGTCGTTCTGCTGGGTCTTCCTTTGAACCCCTTGCGGTTATCAATTTTAGCTCGAAACACAGCCCTATTCCAGATGTCTTTTGGATGTACGCCAACTTCCTCCATGTCTTTTCTCGTTTCTTCTACCCACATTATAGTCGCCTTTAGTTTGGTGATGTAATTAAAGATTCTTTTCGTTATTCGATTCTCATCCATTCTCATGAGGTGCCCATAAAACTTCAGTCTCCTCATACGCGTGGTGTCCCTCTATGTAGATCCTCTTTCTGCATGTACCATCATTTCGTTTTTCAGGCCCTAGCATCTTCCGCAAGATTTTTAGACTATTTTCAATTTTGAAAAAATAGGCTTATGAGATCACCTTTTGTCCGTGTGTGTGTGCGTGTGCGCGCGCGCGTGTGTGTGTGTGTGTGTGTGTGTGTGTGTGTGTGTGTGAGGTGTGTGTGTGTCCCCCCCTAATAAAATCTAAACGGCCGGAGCGATTTCAATGAAACTCGGTAGGTTCATAGCACTATTCCCGGCGACCCCGACCGTGCCCTTCAAATTTTGTTACGTCTCACCAATCCAACATGGCGGCTGTGCGAAATATTTCACCAGCATTCAATATCTCCGAAACTATTCCCGATATCGCCCTGTAATTTTTTACGGTGATAAAGGGAACTACTAGAAGTTCACCTATGTGACTTTTGAAAAACTGGTTACTACAAAACCAACATGGCGGCCACGCGAATTCGCGACATTTAAATAGACGTTTCTCGCGATTTAACCAACCAAACGCAATAAAACGTGGTACAGTATATCGTTATACACATTTTAATGCACCAACATCTAACTTCGTTCAATTGTTTACATAACCACAAGGTGGCGGATGTGCGAAATATTTCACCGACATTCCATATCTCTGAAACTATTAGCGGTATCACGCTGAAATTTTGTACGGAGATAAAGGGCACTACTGAAAGTTCTTCAATAAGACTTTCAAAAACCGGTTAACTACAAAACGAACATGGCGACCAAGCGAATTTGAAAATTTTCAATAGACTTTTCTCGCGATTTAATGTTCCAAACGCAATGAAATCTGGTACAGAAAATGCTTATTCACATTGTAATGCACTGGAGTCTAATTCAGTTCAATCGTTTAGATAACCTCAAAATGGCGGCTGTGCGAGATATTTCGCTGACATTCTATATCTCCGAAACTATTACAGATATCAACCTGAAATTTGGTACGGTGATAAAGGGCACAGATTCAAATTTATCTATGTTACTTTCTTAAACCTGTAAAGTAAAAAACGAACATGGCGGCCAAGCGAATTTAAAACATTTTAATAGACTTTTCTCATGATTTATCTCTCTGAGCGCAGTGAAATGTGGTACAGTAAATGATTTTGCAGATTGTAATGCACTGGCATCTAATTTAGTTCAATTGTTTACATAACCTCAAGATGGCGGCTGTGTGAAATTTTAAAATTAAGTTTTTATTTCTTGTGTCGTAATGATGCGATCGAAGTGAAAGTTTGAATAATGAACCTAGGCAATAATTGTCCTTGAATGGTACATAAATCAATGGCCTATACATATAACAATCCAAAATGGCGAGCATCCGAAATATTTAGACCGTTCTGAATATCTATGAATCATTTACAGCAATCAAACTGATTTTTTTATGTTCATAGAGGCTATGAACATATGTTCACCTATAGGACTCTCAGTAACCTGGTGAGCACAAATCCAACATGGCGGCGACACGAAGTATAAATATTTAAATGGACGTTTCTCGCGAATTAACTATCCGAGTGCAGTGAAACGTTGCACGTTAAATGCTTATACAAATGTTAATCCTGAGGCATCTAATTTATTTCAATTGTTTGCATAATCACAAGATGGCAGCTGTGCGAAATTTTAAAATCTCGTTTTTCCTTCTGTTCTAATCATGCGATTGAAGTTTGAATACCACACGTACACAATAATCTTAATGTAACAGTACAAAAATAAAAATCCAACCTGGCGACCATCTGAAATATTTAGACGGTTCTCAATATCTACGAATCTATCACAACCTTCAAACTGAAATGTTTATGTTGATAGATGGAATTAACATGACTAGGATATATGAAAATAGGCTGTATAGTTCTTCACGGAACTACTTGTTCTCTCTTTCTTCCCTAATTCTTCAATTTCCCCTTTTCTATTGAATATCAGGCATTCGGAGCTGTAAAGGCCTTCCGACTGGACAACCGTGGTATAGTGTCGTATCTTCGCCCGGTAAGATATAGACCTCTTATTGTACTAATCTATAGGCTACTGGCTCGGGCTTTATTTGCCTACCTATCAAGCCCATTCGACTGAATCCCCTCACCCAAATATTTAAATTCATCCGCTCTCTTTATGTCCACATACCTTGTTTCCAGAGGGTTATTATTATTACTTACTTTTACTTTTATCATTGTGGCCACTGGGAACCGCGAGATCTCAACTGGTTTTCTTCTTGCTAGCCCACCACGCCTTCATCCTTTAGGAATGGGATTTCTTCCATTCATCCGGGGGAACATATCTCTTGCTGGGTTTTACTTCCTCTTGATGTACCTGACGGAGTCTTGCTTTCAATGGTGTTCAATGGTGATTCAGAAATGTCAAACTTTAACAAGTCCTTATCCACTTCCACCAGACAAATAGGGATCACCTCTAAACCTCAGAAGTATGATAATAGACAGTTGGAGAATCTACTGACTGGCATTCTGAGGAGGTGGGCATAGAATGTCATTCTTCGTTCCCGGATTACACTTGAGATCTTTTCAGTGTGGGAGTATATCCTGAATTACTCAATAGCTTCTAACCTCCATTTTCGACTTAGGACCAAGAATGTTTCTAATGATCATTCTTTCCTTTACTTCAAGTCTCTCGATCGGTCCAGCTGTGCGGTTTGTAAAGACATTCGGTTGCATACAGTGCTTCCGGCCTAATGACAGATGGATAGTGTCAACTTTGCATTCCTAGAGATGGACTTTTTATTGTACAGTTGGTTATTATTCTTCTTCTTGCTGTCGTTCCGGCCATCTACGGACCACGCTATTTCAACTGCCCTTGTCCATGTCTTTGCCCAGTATTCCCGCTGCTCCTTCCTCGCTAAAGTCCATGTCTTGCCAGTTTTTAGTTTTGGCTTTTCTTGGAATCCATGCTGTTCTTGGAGTTTCGACTTTAGTGGAACACGTTTCTGGATATCTTCCTGGATTATTCCCTTTTCACGCAGGTCATTTTCTACTTCGGTGAACCACGCCGCCTTGGTTTTCTTGTTAAGAAGAAAACTGAAGATCCTATTGCTCGACTTTGTAGAACTCATACGAGCAATGTGGTCATAGAAAACTATCCTCCTCTTACGAATGGTGTCCGTGATCTTTTCTACGTGAGAGTCGAGTTCAGGATTGTGTGGTCTTCTGAACTCACCATTTTCTTGGATTGGACCAAGGATTTTTCTCAAGATCTGCCTTTCTCTTATTTCTAGCTTCCCGATCATACCCTTACTACTCATAGCAAGGCATTCGGCACCATATAAAGCCTCCGGCCGTATTACAGTGCAGTAATGTCGTATCTTGGCGCTAATGGATATTGATTTCTTCTTGTAGACATTTTTAGTTAGTTGATATGCCGTTTCCAATTTTCTGATCCGTGATGTAAAGGCGTCTTTCTCCGAGGTGTTGGGATCCATTCACTCTCCAATATATTTAAATTTCCCTGTTCGTTTGATTTTCCCTTCTCCTACCTCTAGCACGTTGGGTGCTGACTTAATGTTTGTCATAAATTGGTTATTATTATTATTACTATTTGTTCAATTCACCATTACAAACATGGGTTACTCTAAAGCACGGGTTAAACCAAGTGCTTTACAACAATACATAAAAACTATAATACAAACTATAATACATACATATCATGTATATATAAAATATAGAGTTCATTATCACTCATTCACTAGCCAGGAAGGATCGCACAATATTGCATGTGGACAATAGGACCGAATGCTGCTTACTCCTGTAGATGGTCTGCGGAAGATCCAATTCCTTCAGACTCTTGTGGAGTGTGTGAGGTATGAGGCCGTTGACTGACAAGATTACAGGCACTATCCGGATGTAGTTCATCTTCCATATCCTCTTGATTTCCTCTGCAAGCTGTCTATATTTGGTAATTTTATCATTGTGTTTCCGTTCGATATTGGTGTCTTTAGGGACTGCTATGTCTATTATAAATGTAGTGCCATCAACCTTATTTACTACTATGATGTCTGGTCGATTGTGATCTCTTGTTTTGTCTGTCATAATACCACTGTCCCAATATGAAATGAAAATCCACAGCCTGCTTCCAGTCTCCGACCGGGTCAGGAATGGAATGAATGAAGCCCCTATCTAGCGGCGAGGATATGAACTGTGCCGGCTGCCGAGGCCTGACGCACTCCTCTGGGGCAATGATTAAATGAATGACAGATGAAATGAAATGATAGTGGAGAGTGTTGCTGGAATGAAATTTTGACAGGGAAAACCGGAGTACCCGGAGAAAGACCTGTCTGCCTCCGTTCTGTCCAGCACAGATCTCACATGGAGTGACCGGGATTTGAACCACGGACTCAGCGGTGAGAGGCCGGCGTGCTGCCGCCTAAGCCACGGAGGCTTACACCACTGTCCCAATATATTTTACACAATTCATTTTCGAGGAGGGATGGTGGATGATACTTGTAGTAAGGGATACATCCTCATTTAGTTTATATTTCTGTGCGAGTGCCTGATGAATGATGCCTGCAACCTGATTGTGCCGCCTTGTATATTCAACTGATGCTAGTATCGGGCAACCTGCAGTGACATGGTCAATGGTCTCGAGATGAATGGCGCATCGCCTGCATTTGTCTGAAATTACACTGGCATCTTTGATGATGTATTTCTTGTAATTACTATTATTATTGTCATTATTATTATTATTTTTAATCGTTTCGGTCGTCTATGGACCACGTTATTTCAACTGCCTTTTCCCTCGTTCTTTCACATTGGCCCAGTATTCGCGCATTCTTCTTCGGTGAGCTTCCTTTCGTTCTTCGGTCCACTTCTTGCCGGTTTACAATATAGGTTTTAGCTGAAAACTCTGTATCTCCCCAAGTTTCTTCTTCAAAGAGTCCTCATGTGATATCCCCAGTTCTTGTAGCTCTTTTTCCACCTCTGTAAACCAGATCCCTTTGGTTTTCTTTCCCAGAATGTAGGCACAGATTCGATTGGACAATCTTCCGGAGTTCATTCGTGTTAAATGGCCATAAAAGGAGAGTCTTCTTTTGCGAATGGTGTCCGTTATATTATTATTATTATTATTATTATTATTATTATTATTATTAGAGCCTCCGTGGCTTAGGCGGCAGCACGCCGGCCTCTCACCGCTGGGTCCGTGGTTCAAATCCCGGTCACGCCATGTGAGATCTGTGCTGGACAAAACGGAGGCAGACAGGTTTTTCTCCGGGTACTCCGGTTTTCCCTGTCAAAATGTCATTCCAGCCACACTCTCCACTATTCATTTCATCTGTCATTCATTTAATCATTGCCCCAGAGGAGTGCGCCAGGCCTCGGCAGCCGGGACAGTTCATATCCTCGCCGCTAGATGGGGGCTTCATTCATTCCATTCCTGACCCGGTCGGAGACTGGAAGCAGGCTGTGGATTTTCATTTTCATTATTATTATTATTATTATTATTATTATTATTAGAGTATAAGGCATTGTTAGCGGTACTGAGCTGCACTAGATTACATTCCGATTAGGATCGTGACGCTTATGATGGCTTGAAATAAACCAGCACTCCCCCATGATGACAATAAAACTGCCGGCCCTTTAATAATAAGGCAGGCAGGGCGAGTTATGACCAATAGGGAGAGAATTCAAGTCGCTCATTCCCTTACAAAAGGCCCGGCGAGCAGTTCCCTCGGAGCTACCAAAACCTGGCGAGATTAGAAAGGCAACGCAAGGCTGAGATAAATTCCCGCAATCTCTCGCGGGGTGGAGATAGATGGCGCCTGGCGCTCACAAGGAATGGCGGTGGCGATTGGAACCATCATGTCGTTTTAAAACCCTCATTGCAATGAGACAGGGTTGACAGGCCGTTTCTGAACGGGAGCGGCTCGGTGCAGAATTTATTCAATTTCATTTGAGACTGTTCTGACTTTTGGCAGGTGAAAGCTAAATGAAGTAGGAGACTTCTGTTACTTAGGAAGAAAAATAACCAGTGATGGACGAAACAAAGGATATAAAACGAGTAGTTCCGTGAAGAACTAAATAGCCTATTTTCATTTATCCTACTAATATCAATTGCCTCTATCAACATACAAATTGTCAGTTTGATTGCTGTAATAGATTCGTAGATATTGAGAACCGTCTAAATATTTTGGATGGTCACCATGTTGGATTTTTATATTATAGGCCTTAGATTTATGTACTATTACATGAAGATTCTTGTGTAGGTGTTTTATTCAAACTTCAATCGCATGATTAGGACTCAAGAAATAAAAGGAGGATTTTAAAATTTCGCTCAGCCGCCATCTTGAGGTTATGTAAACAATTGCACGAAGTTAGATGTCGGTGCATTACAATGTGTATAAACATATACTGTACCATGTGTCATTGTGTTTGGTTGGTTAAATCGCGAGAAACGTCTATTTAAAAGTCGCAATTCGCTTGGCCGCCATGTTAGTTTTGTAGTTACCAGGTTTTCAAAAGTCACATAGGTATACTTCTAGCAGTGCCCTCTATCACCGTACAAAATTGCAGGGTGATATCGGTAATAGTTTCGGAGATATTGAATACTGGTGAAATACTTCGCACAGCCGCCATGTTGGATTGGTGACACATAAGAAAATTTAAAGGGAACGGTCGGGGTCGCTCAGAATAGTGCTATGAACTTACCGAGTTTCGATGAAATCGCTCCAGCCGTTTAGAAGTTATTAGGGGGGACACACAAAAATCCATCACATACACCATCACACACACACACGCACACACACACACACACACACAGACAAAAGGTGATCTCATAAGCCTATTTTTTCATAAATTGGAAAGCATTTCTACAGGAAAGGAATCTGTTGACAACGAATATAGATTTAGGTATTAGGAAGTCATTTTTCAAAGCCTTTGTCTGGAGCGTGGCGCTCTATGGAAGTGAAACTTGGACTATTGGTGCAGCAGAAAAGAGAATTGAAGCGTTTGAAATGTGGTGTTACAGTAAAATGAAAAAAGAAGATTATAGTTTTACGTAACCGTGAATCTTGTGATTATGAGCGACGTGACCTCCTTTTTACGTGCAGTCCGAACCACAGGACATGGCAATTCACTTCAAAAATCTCACATGCATTGACCGGGAATCGAACCCAGTGTGAGGCAAACAGTTTCACCGAACAGTAAAATGATGAAGATCAGATGGGTAGACAGGGTTACAAACGAAGAGGTATTAAGACCAGTGGGAGAGGAGGAATGTTTCTGGCGACAGCTAATGAAGAGAAGAGTTAGGTTGGTAGGACATATACTAAGACACCCAGGAATAGCAAGCTTAGATAGAAGGAAGGGTCGAGGACAAGAACTGTAGGGCTAGAATTTGTAAAACAGATTGCCTCGAAGGTACGGTGTGGTAGCTATGTAGATATAAAACGATTAGCTCAGGACAAGGAGGCAAGGAGTGCTGCTTCAAACCAGTCGAAAGACTGAAGACTCGAACAATAACAACCTCTGTTTGTGAATGAGTCGTCTTCATGATCTCTGATAAGCAGTTAAGCCTCATGTACTTCTACACCTTTCACTTTGAAACCCTTCAACAATAAATCTAATCATATCCTCCTGAGTGATGATGATAATAATTGTTGTTTTAAGGGGCCTAACATCTAGGTTATCGGCCCCTAATGGTTTGGATGATCGTGAAGAGGATAACGAAATGTAAACTATAGCTAAAACTACGAACGTATAAACTAGCGGCTTCAGTGGCGTAGTGGGTAGCATGCTGAGCTTCTATGCCCAAGGTTGCGGGTTCACACCCAGCCGAAGTCGTTGGATTTTTAAGAGCGTTAAAAATCCCTCAGTATGCCTTCCTTCGGAGGGGAAGTAAAGCCAGCGGTCCCATGTCATAGATTTATGACATGCAAAATAACCTTCCACTAACTACACTTGTGGAAGCTAAAATGTGTAGGTTAGTTTGATAACGCTATATTAGTTCCAATGTACCCTGCCAGGGGCTGACTGCAAAGGCATTTGGTAGCAAAAGTAGGAAATACCGTACTTGAAAAAAATTAACGTTTGCCGTCTTTTACCTGAATCACAGATAACACACACTAATACAGCCATCACAATTAACACCGGTTATCAGACAATTTCTACACACAAAGTACACGCGTTGTCGCAGCCCCTAAACTAAGGAACCAACTAACCAACCTAACTTATAAGAAGAAATGGAAAACAAAAGGAGAATAAGGCAAATAAAGGACAGGAGGAAAAGAAATGCCCTCAACCCTCGAAGAATGAGAATTGAGGGACTTGGAAGGAAGGAGAGCCATGAAAGGCAGATAGGAAACGGTCAGAGGAGAGGGCCCGCCTTAAAGTCAGTGGGAAAAGGGGAAAAAATGGATCCAGCTCAGGAATCCCTCGGGATCGCCAACTCCCGGACTCACCAGCCGTGAGCCCCTGAGGGTGTAGCAATATCCAGGGTGCACCAGAAGTGGTGTGGCTACATACACCCTGCCTCCTTGAGGGCATTGAGCAGAAGGCAGGAGATAACATGAAAAGAAAAAGAAGGCTGCCCCTCGCAGAAGGAGGGTATCAGGAAAGATGAGACAAGAGCCAATTAAGGCGGGAAAGGAAGAGACTCCCTAGGCCTTGGATACCCTAATAACGTCGGGGTCGGAAGAGAACAAGAGTTGACCAGGAGAGGTCGACAGGAAAGAAGACGGAGAGGAGCCCAGCATAAGTAAGTGGAAGCAATGCCAGACTCAGCTGGGGTCCCGAGGTTGCCAACGCACGTCCCACTAGATGTGAGCCCCTGGGGGCAATATTTAAGACAAGCACCGTTCATATTACATTCGTTACTTTTTTGCCGCTAAGTTGTATGTTTCCCCTTAACTTCCTTTACAACGTTATTTCTACGCATTATAATGGATGTCGAGGAGGTTGTGCCAGGTCTTTGGACTCTACCCTGAACAAAGATAATATTCCTGAAAGTCAACAAATGTTTCGCCGTGAAGGCATTGTAACATGGCTGTGTTCTGCTGTGACCTTAGACCGATCTCGATTTGCGGTGACGACTACAAGCTAGAAAGTCAGATATTTCCTCGACAACTTCCGCGAACGTTCCAACGTATCTGCGTTATCAGTGTACTCAGGTGTTATCGACCGTAATAAGTCATCAATTATCATCATCGCTCTTAGTGCTGACAAATATGTGGCGTAAAGTGAGCCGAGACAATAAACACAAGCATTGAAGTCTCCGAAATTCAGATTCAAACCATCGTAACTGTGGTTGGTGGATTCCACAGTTTAGGGGCTGCGACAACGCGGTCATGTAGCTCCTTGTACTTTGGGTGTGTGTAGAATCTGTCTGATAACCTGTGTTAATAGTGATGGCTGTATTAGTGTGTGTTATCTGTTTTTCATTCAAGTAAGGACAGCAGACATTCAATTTTTAAGTAGTTCCTACTTTTGTTACCAAACGCCACCGTCCACGACAATTAGTTCTGAACTTGGTTACTAGATGCCACCGCAGTCGGCTCCTGGCGACGAACGTTGGAACCTAAGAGCGTTAGTCAAATCTAACCTATAGGCCTAATTTAGCTTCACACCAATGTACTGTAATTAGTGATTTTTGAAAGGTGGCAAAAATACGACACAGATGTCATACGTTGTTGGCATGTTAAAGAACCCATTTGAATTCAGTAGGCCGTGTTCACAATGGCAAAATTAATCTCGGGAGTTTCCGCCAACACAATGTTCCTCATTTCTCTACTAGAAAGCGCTATAGTGTTCAAGGAGCTTAGATATCTAACCTCCTTGACTTTCATAGTGATTCAAAGAACAACGAAATTCGACATACAAGCTACCCTCAGTGTGTCAAATTACAAAGCTTGCACCCGGCATCCGAGGCCATACGATATTATTATTATTATTATAATGGAAGTTTCTTTTTTATGCCATAAATCTATGACATGATACCGCCGGCTTTAGGCCTACTTTCCCTCCAAAGGAAGGCATACTGAGGGATATTTAACGCTCTTAAAGACTCCGACGATTTTGGGCCGGGTTTGAACCCACGATCTTGGGCATAGAGGCTCAGCATGCTACCACCTACGCCACCGAAGCCGCCATCGTAAATCTACAGCAGTACATCTTGCTGAGGATGACGGTGGTGTCGTGGGGGCACCATTCAAATAAATAACTCAAGTATATTGGAATCCTCAATTTATTTTAGATGGACCGGTCATCGTGAGCACAAAGACAAAATTATGAACAATTGCAAGGGCAAAGAGGTTTCATCACAAACAATATAGTGCTACAAGCAACTAGAGCCATACAAATAATTGTAAGACACACAGTTGGTATCCCTGAATTACGTATAACAGTATACGGGGTTAAAACTCAGCAATTCTTCTAGGTTTGTGCCGTGTCTTGTGTGGGGTTTCGCCTAGGACATCAAGCTGGCTCATCGGCGGGCTCTTGGTGTCCCCGTCCGGACCCCCATAGGAGTAACGAACTGCGCGCTACCTTCCTTTATATAGAGTGCAACTGCACCACTTGACTGCGAGAACCAAAAGCTCAAGCAGCCTTAACCTCCCAATATACCATCTTTTCAGTATACGGGGTGTTTGAAAAAGAACTCCCAAGTTTGAATGTGTCCTAGGATCTGTACAAAGTGACATACACTATTCTAGTTTGTGGTGTGTCCAAGTTTGGCTGCCCTGCAGTTGGCAAATCTGCTTGACCTTGAGACGGCCCCAGTGCAGTTTGTATCCTCTGCTGCCAGGCGTGCACACAGGCCACTTGTACGTTTCGTCGCTATTCAAGTCTGTGTGCATTTGTTTTGCATTCAGGAACCGACATCGTGGCCTGCTCATTCTCCTGATCTCAACCAATTTGACTTCTACTTACCGGCTTCGGTGGCGTAGTCGGTAGCATGCTGAGCTTCTATGCCCAAGATAGCGGGTTCAAACCCGGTCGAAGCCGTCGGATTTTTTTAAGAGCGTTAAGAATCCCTCAGTATGCCTTCCTTCGGAGGGGAAGTAAAGCCGGCGGTCCCATGTCATAGATTTATGGCATGTTAAAGACCTTTCCACTAATTACACCTGTGCGAAACTAAATTGTATAGGTTGAGAATGTAAACAACGCTCTTAGGTTGCTACGTTCGTTGCCAAGAGCCGACTGCGGTGGCGTCTAGTAGCTAAATTCTTGAACTAGTCCTAGTAGTCGTTGACGGTGGCGTTTGGCGGCAAAAGTAGGAACTACTTGAAATTAAAAGTATGCAGTCTTCACTTGAATTGAAAAACAGATAACACACACTAATACAGTCATCACAATTAACACCGGTTATCAGACAGATTCTACACACACCCAAAGTACACGGGGCTACATGACCGCGTTGTCGCAGCCCCTAAACTAAGGAACCAACCAACCAATGACTTCTACTTATGTGGTCATTTAAAGGCCATTGTGTATGCCACACCTATTCATAACTTCTTTGAATAGAGCAAGGATGTCAGCAGATACGACAGACCCGGGAATATGGGAGCGTGTGAGACAGTCAATGAAGCGGCGCATACACGCCTGCATTTCAGCTCGTGGTAGCCATTTTGAGTACCTTCTGTAGAGAACTGTAAACTTTATAAACACAAATGACCATCCTCATTGATGAAGCGGTCTGCGTTATTCACACCACAACCAATGCTTGTAACATGGCAACGCACATACACCATATGTTTACAGGACATGTTTTGTTTGTTGTCAGGTCCTCTGTCGAATCCCCGCAGCACATATTTAGTTAAACCCTGTATAGCACTGCTTATCCCACTTCAAATGACACACAGTTGGTATCCCTGAATATATAGCACTGTTCGCCAGTAGAGCCATACAAATTCCCCTCAGGGTCTCACATCTAGTGGGACGTGGGTTGGCGACCACGGGACCCCAGCTGAGTCCGGCATTGCTTCCACTTACTTGTGCCGGGATCCTCTCCGTCTTCTTCTTCCCTGTCGATCTCTCTTGGTCAACTCTTGTTCTCTTCCGACCCCGACGGTTTTAGGGTATCCGAGACCTAGGGAGTCTTTCACTTTCCCGCCTTAATTGGCCCTTGTCACATCTTTCCTGATACCCTCATTCTTCGAGGGGTCAGCCTTCTTTTTCTTTTCATGTTATCTCCTGCCTTCTGCTCAAGGCCCTCAAGGAGGCAGGGTGTATGTAGCCCCACCACTTCTGGTGCACCCTGGATATTGCTACACCCTCAAGGGCTGACGGCTGGTGAGTTTGGGAGTTGGCGATCCCGGGGGAATCCTGAGCTGGGTCCGTTTTGTCCCCTTTTTCCTCTGACCTTAGGGCGGGCCATCTCCTCTTTCCCCTTTCCTATCTGCCTTTCATGGCTCTTCTTCCTTCCAAGTCCTTCAATCCTCATTCTTCGAGGGTTGAGGGCATTTCTTTTCTTCCTGACCTTTATATGCCTTATCCTTTATTTGTTTACCATTTCTTTTTCTGGTTTGTAAGTCTGTAGTTAGTACTAGTTATAGTTTTCATTCTCATCTCATCTTTCGCTATCACCCAAACCATTAGGGGCCGATAACCTAGATGTTAGGCCCCTTAAAACAACAATTATCATCATCATCCATACAAATGGCACACAGTTGGTAACCCGGAATATATAGCACTGAATGCCACTAGAGCCATATTAATGACACTCAGTTGGTATCCCTGAATATATAGCACTGTATGCCACTAGAGCCACACAGTTGGTATCCCTGAATATATAGCACTGTATGCCACTAGAGCCGTACAAATGGGCCTCCCCACTCGGTCTGCACTAATGGCTACATTAGAGATTCTAGACGCGCACTTCATTAAGATTATTACACGCCAGAGAAATACTGGGTCTGCGTGACGATACTTTGTTTCCGGACTCTTATTATTAAAGTTGCTCGTGATGATGAAGCTAGCTCTCCTGTGCTTCCATTCATTTTAAGTGGACATGAGCCTTCTCTCTACGTGACAGTTAAATCGCTCCCTGCGCAATGCGGGTGTCTGTCTGCCCCTTAGGATGCCCGGTTCGAACGGAAGGTGAAATGAGTTTACATGTGCCACCTGGATTCTAGGCCGGATGTGCTTCCCGACCTCAACCTCATCGGGGGAGTTAATTAGGGATGATATGACGCTGTGCAACAGTTGACATGGGTCTTGTTATTTGCTAAACGCACTTTATTCAATAAGCTTCGGTGGCGTAGTGGGAAGCATGTTGAGCTTCTATGCCAAAGATCGTGCATTCAAACCCAGCCTCAGTCGTCGAATTTTTTAAGAGCGTTAAAAATCCCTCACTATGCCTTCCTTCGGAGGGGTCGTAAAGCCGGTGGTCCCATGTCATAGATTTATGACATGTAAAACAACCTTCCACTAACGACAATTGTGTGAAGCTAAATTTGTAGGTTAGATTTGATTACTGCTATATTAAGTTCTTACGTTTGCCGCCAGGTGCCTGTTGCTGTGGCATCTAGTTGCAAACTTCACAGCTAGGTGTCATTGACGGTAGCATTTAGTAGCAAAAGAAGGAATTAGTTGAAATTGATCGTCTGCAGTCCTTACCTGAATCACAGATAACACACACTAATACAGCCATCACAATTAACATCGGTTGTCAGACAGATTCTACACACACCCAAAGTACTCGGGGCTACATGACCGCGTTGTCGCAGCCCCTAAACTGAGGAACCAACCAATCAAATATATTTTCGTTCATTTTTCAAGAAATGCAAGATTTTTCCTGTATTATTGAGACGATTTGGAAGGATTTTGGTACAAAGCACACCTTCTAACTCCCTCTGGTTTAGGAGCTTGAGATTTGTGAAACATACACTTTAGTGTTTTATCTCCGGTTTATCCGCATCGAAAATTATAAAACATATTTTTAGCCTACTTTTCAAATTTTGCAAACATGTGTGTCTGTCTGTCCTTCTGTCTGTGTGCTCCCCTCCCCTATCAACTCCTAAACGGCTCAAGAAATCGAAACCAAATTTAGTATGAGTAGAGATGTATACCGGAATAACTCACATCCATATTTGAAAATGATGTCAGTGCTACCAACTGCTGAAAAAACGCACTAGAAATTTGAGCTCCATGTTGGATATCTTAGATGGTATGCATGGGAGCTATTCCAAAATTGGCACACATGTTGATAATACTATTTCAGTTTAATTTCCAGGAGGCCATATATGTCAGTGTTGCCAAAATAATTTTAAGCCTTCTGATAGGTCCACTTTTTAAATGCATATAACTTTTACACTATCAATTGGATTTCAACCTAATTTTGTATGTAATATGTGTATATAAACAAATATGACTGAGCGTATTCTTAAGAGCCACCAGGGATGCCAACTGTTAATAATTTCTCTCTCTATTCTTTTATCCAAATACCAATATATCAGAAAGTATACCGGGTGAGTTAGCCGTGGTGGTTACGGCATGACTGATGGCAGTCGCTCACATCCGGGAGGCGAGGAGGTTCGAATCCCCCCGCCGGCAACCTTGAAGATGGTCTTCTGTGGTTTCCCATCTTCCTTCCAGGCAAATGCCGGGGTTGGTCCCTAACTATAGGCCACAGCCGCTACCTTCCAACTCCTCGTCCTTACATTCCAACTTCCCTCCTTCCCTCCCCAACGGTACTTGTAGCTCATCCATTGGGTGTCCGTCTCGAAGCAGCTACAAAAACTGGCGAGCCGAACATGTCCTCGGAAACTCCCGGCACTAAAAGCCATACGCTAAAAAAAAAAACAGAAAGTATGCAAGCCGACAGCTTTAAACTATGCACACGTATAGTACCTGACATTTTAGATTAATTTTGGAGTAACTTATATATTTCAGTTCAACCAACATGATTTTTAAATAGATGTAACTTCTATAGGCCTACTATCAGTTGGATTTCAACCAAATTTCGTATGTGCTATGTGTAACATAACAGCTATGACTATAAGTATTCTTAAGAGCAATCAGGGCTGCCAACTGTTAATAAATGCTGTCTATAATTTTTACCCTAATACCAATATAGCTTATCAAAAAGTATGCAAGCCAACAGCTCTATACTTTGCACACGTATTGTGCCCAACTCTAGGAATGGGTATTCCAAGTTTCAGACACCTAGATATCAAGGGAAAGGCTGTAGCAGCTTTTGAAAGTTCAGATATTTGAATATCGCGCTACATTGCTTCTCGAAGCCTTTCGAAGGAAATTACCGATAGTTGGATGGTAAATGACGTAGCGAGTAACCGCAGAGGTGGAGACTATTTATTGATTAAATAGTTAACTATGGAGCAGAGACTTGAGACTGGGATCAGATTACTGGCACGGCCAAATAAAAGAGAATGCAATTAATATCAAGTAAATCGGACCAGGGATTCAAGAGATATGAGGATTTCTAGATATCAGGCGATGACGCGTGACCCTGACCGTTTTTGTATAAAAGCAAGCTGGAGCAGGCCTAGGTAGCTCACTTCATCACAAGCACTTGGCGAACAAGTTGCGTCTACGCTGAGCCAAGGCACATGGTTGCCGCCTCTACGAAGAAGTACTTTTCAAATCGTGATAGTCACGAGAAGTGCTGCGCAAACGAGTTGGAACTTAGTAAGTTTCTGGTGAGGAGAATCACTGAGGTGATTGTTTTTCTACAGACATTGGTGGAAATATTTATATTTCCTAAAGGACATATGCTAGACTTGGTCTAGAAAATAGTATTTGTCACAGTCCAATAGTAAATTAATACTTGGATGTTTAAATCCATTTAAAGTCAGTTTTCATATTTTGTAACAATTTAACCACTTCGATCCGTCAGTACATTGCAGAATAGTCTATAACGGTGGCGTTCATTAGTCTACGCAAGGGAAACTGCAGGTTGCTTAGCGCATGGCAGATGGTGATATTAATAAACCATGCCCAGGGAACGATCTTCAGAACAGCCGTTAACTGCTTAGACTGTCAACGTTTTTCTTGTACTGATGAGATTACAGTGAGTTATGTTACAACTGACACATTTAAGAAGAGATCGCTTAGATCTGACCCTTTTCAAACAAACTGTTATGGCTTTGATAGAAGCCCATATTAAAATGGAACCACAGTCATTTAAAACGTCGAAGGATACTACCACTATGTCTGACTAGACGAT
Source organism: Meconema thalassinum (assembly GCA_946902985.2). NCBI lineage: Eukaryota > Metazoa > Arthropoda > Insecta > Orthoptera > Tettigoniidae > Meconema > Meconema thalassinum. Next base: position 11,492,190 of record OX336399.1, on the reverse strand, counting down.
TTGTGGGTCTACAATGGCGGCCGATACAAGGATTATACGTGCTTGTCCGATAGGGCATGTTTACGGATAAATCTGGTATAGACCAGGTTTACGACACTTCAAGAACATCAAGAAATGTAAGCCACATTTGAATTATTTTATGCCTAGCTAATTGGAACAAACTATTTTTTCTGCAGATGACCAACACATTTTTTTTTGTCGTATTTAAAGCTTGTAATGATTTACGCAAGACTTGTTAGATTTATTCTGAGCATTTTCAGCACTCAGAACAGTTTAGGATCGATGACCGAGCATTTTGAGCATTTATTTAAATTTTTCATATTTTTGGGAAATCACGGTAATCAGCCGATGTAACTGTAAAAGTTAAATTTATTTTTGTTGAGGAATGGATATTTTTTCCATATTCGAAGGTTCGAACATGTGGATTCTCACATAATGAGATGATAATTAAACATATTTGAAATAATAATAATAATAATAATCCACTAATAATAATAATAATAATTTTCATTATTTTTCTAAATAATTCTTGGATATTATATTTTATAATAATCATATGTATTGAGAGAAAGAGCCTATGAAGTAGTTGAAACATTTCTAGTTTGGAACAGGAGATTTTCCGAAGGAGAGTGGTTAGCGCAAGCCCGCATTCAACCTACATTTCAGTTCTGGTTGAACAGTTAATATTTGCAATGAGCAAAGTATATGTTTCATATAACACGGAGAGGCATGAAACGGGAAGCAATTGATATTTGTATCAAATAGGATATTGTTGTATTTATATAAAATCATGACGTAAATACACTTCGAAAGTGAAATGAAGCTTTTCATAAGTATGGTAAATTCACGGGTTGAACTGAATGGTAAAATAAAATAAACTTGTAAGTTTATTAATCTCCCAGTGTTGATAACAAGCAGAGGCTTGATTTACTGTATAAATTTTGGGAAGATAATTTATGTGTGTGGAATAGTTGTAATGCCATTCCCAGGTGCGCAGGTTTAAGTCGCAGGAATGAAGGTTTTTTCGAGCATCAATCAAATAGCAGGTTCGATGGCTCAGGTTTATAGTAGGAGTATTGGAGCCACACATTTCGTCGTATGAATAACCCGAAGGTTATTTCTTTGAAACCATCAGTTCTTATTTCAACCTTGTTTACGAATTCCATTTAGAATTTGATTTTGCTAGAACCCGGATTTGTCATGATAGTAGTTTATTCTTCTTCAGAGGAAGACCTTTGCCGTTGTTGTTGTTGTTATAATATTGTGTTCTTACACAAATAATAGAATGGGCCACTGCCAATTTAAAATAATTCTTTAACCACGAATAATTTGAAGGATATTTTCAATCCTAGTGCCATGAACTAAATGAAATCATTATAAGACTACAATTCTAATTTTCGCATTCTGTCGAAGAATTGCAAGTTGTGAAAGTTGCTAGAAATGGCCATAAATATAAATATTTTTATAATATTGTTCCCAAGTGGAAAATCTAATAGTTGAATGGTTCAACCATTTATTGATCAAGTTAATGATTCAGAAATCATATATTTTGTTTGGAACTTGAAGTTCATAATCGAGTCACTTCTCGAATGTTTAATGTCAGAAGAACAATTAATTGTTGTTGTGCTTCGCACAGTTCTTCGATGCTATGCTCAATGGTCAAATACTTTTCAGATGTTATTAATATGTGTTAATAATTTGTGTTGCTACGATGATAATAATAGTTTCAACGATATATTTTGGAAAACTGGAAAACAAATGAAAGTTTAAGAAATTCTATAAACATTTATTCTACGAGTGTTAATATCATGTAAATAGTCAAACAGTGATCTACGTTATTTCCAGTATGGACAATTCATTTTGCACTGGAATAAAATGTTAATAATTTTGGAACACAGTCCACAGGACTAACAATCGGACTTGTGTTTTCCAAAAGATTGTCAGATGTGTTTGGAAGATTTCTGTATATTGTGTGTAAAGAAGAGTGTGGATCGCCACACGTGGATGATGCTGCTTTGAGCATTATTCTTGCAGTCAGATTTTAACTTTAAATAAACTGAGATAATTTTACCAGATGTGTTTCACCCAATTAAATCTCCTTCTATCCTTATTGTTGCATTGAGCCAAAAATCAGCAAAGCATTTTTATAAATTTGATGTCGTTTTTGCGATTTGCTTTAACCCATCTGGCGCTCCGGGATATTTTGATTCTCGTGCTGACTGATTATTGGTAAAATGCATATGTGGTCGTGCGGACTCCGGTCTAAACGGGCACAGTATAGCAACTGACATTCTAGATTAATTTGGAGTAATTAATATAAGTCAGTGGTGCCAACATGAGTCTATGCCTGCTGATAGGTCCAATTTAAAATACATGTAACTTCTATACTAACAAATGGATTTCTTCCAAAATTGGCACAACAAGAGATCATAATATTTCAAGATTATTTCTGACAACACATGCATGACATTGTTGCCAACATGCTATTACGCGTGCTGTTAGATCCAATGTATAACTGCATGTAACGTCCATTGGACTTCAACCAAATTTTGTATTCTGTACCTTAAGAGATGGAACTAACAATATATTCAGTCACCAGGCCTGCCAACTGTAGTGCTCAATTAGGCTACATTATACCAGGAATATTTCGAACTAATTAGAAATTTCGATATTACCAACTTAATTTCGTCATTATTCTAGATAGGTTCATATAGATTGGCATGAATCTTAAATTTTAAGAAAAGTAGGCTCTTTAGTTCGTCACGGAACTTCTTGTTACTGTACAGTATTTCTTTTACGGGGTCGACTCTTCTTGAATGTCTTTTCCGCCATGGATAGTTAAGGACAGGAATTGGAAGTAATTCGGCCACAGTCTATCAAAGGTACCGTCCCGGCATTCCCCTGTAATTGAGAACTGATGTTAGTATGACGTCTTCGTGATCGAGCTGCGCGCAAACGCTATACAAATATAAAACAGAAGCAGCTCACACATTAATTTAGTGCATCAAACAGATTCGTAAATGTAAGAAAAGTGTTCTCATATATTTTTTGTACAATTGATAAAAGGTATTTTACAACTTATGTTAATCTCTACTTAGTATAAAACAAAGTCCCCGATTCTTGGATGTTACGGGTAAACTCGAGAACCACTGGATGGATTTTGATGCGGTTTTCACCATGCTGTAAAGGATATCTCGAGGATGATTTCGGTAGAAAATATTTATTTATGATCAAAGGAAGCCGAGGAGTAACGATTTCCGTGGAAAAGTCGAAAAAAAAAAAAAACTTGGCGTCCGAGCGCTTTGTAAGCTTACGCTGGGCAAACCGTTAAAAATATCTAAATACTATGAGTGTAAGAATTGTTCAGCATGAAAAGTTCTACAAAAAGGTCCGCGAGAGCACATGTCTATCTTCAATACATCGCCCACTATAAGTGTTTTTACGTTTTAATTTCTTCCAACCATGTCCATTCAACTACTGAGTCGACAGTTTACGAGCTAGCTAAGGGCGAGTCTATCATCCCTGTTACAGCCTAGCTAGCGGGCGAACCTATTGCCCCAGATACAGCCAGCAGCAAACCATCGAGTCGTGTTGAGTTAAGACTTCTGAAAAGGGTGGTTGTGTTTGGAGTTTCCCTGGAAGTGCAATTCGGGTTTTCTTCATTTCGCCTGTGAAACACAGTCAAGTTAAGATTGGACGGAAGGGGGAGTCGAGTTTCATTCACCTCGCCATTCCCTGGAAGTGCAACTCTCATTTCGCCTGTGAAGTTTCCGTTCCGCAAAATTAACAGTCAATTTAAGATTGAACGGATGGGGGATTATATTAAATTATACTGATTGGCGTATAATCTCTACTTAGTATAAAACAAAGTCCCCGATTCTTGGATGTCACGGGTAGTCTCGAGAACCACTGCATGGATTTTGATGCGGTTTTCACCATTCTGTAAAGGATACCTCGAGGAAGGCTTCTTTAGAAAATAATTTATTAATGATCAATGGAAGCCAAGCAGTAACGATTTCGGTGAAAAAGTCGAAAAAAATCCTGGCGTCCGTGCGCTTTTTAAGCTTACGCTGGGCAAACCGTTAAAAATACGTATCAATATACAATGAGTGTAAGAATTGTTCAGCATGAAATGTTCTACAAAAACGTACGCGAGAGCACATCTCAATATTCAATATATCGTCCACTATAAGGGTTTTTAGATTGGACGGAAGGGGGATTTGTGTTTCAAGCACCTCGCCGTTCTTAAATTACGTCTGACAAGAATTAGTTGCACATGCATCTCCATGATAATATAGTTAATAGTCCAGTCAGTGATTTTAACCCATCATGCCGAGTGAGACGTAAAACGGATATAGATCGTAGTTCATTGACATCGTAAAGAAGTGCTTATCACGTAATGCATTCACAACTGTTCCCGGGCGAAGCCGGGACGGGTTGCTAGTACATTATATAACATGTATTTGATTTTTAGATATTTTTCTGGATTATCCGGATTTTCAATAATCCGGACGAGTTCCGTCCCCACTTAATCCGGATAAACGAGGTTTTTGTGTACTGTGATGATGATGATATTATTGTAAATGACTTCACACAGCCCACTCGTAGACATTTAAGTTTGAGTGCCAGGAATCTGATGATCACTTGGCGAAAATATGGAGCACGTTCATTAGAAAGTTCTCAACACTTGATTCACGCTCTTGAGTGAGAGAGACGTGCTCCTGACGACTTTATTAGCTTGTGTACGCGACATGCGGATCGTATGCATCGCTTCACTGTACACCAGTGCTCCTGGGGATCACTCAAAGCATTACTTTGGATTTGATGATGATGTTAATGATGATGATAGTTGATGTTTTAAGGGGCCTAACATCTAGGTTATCGGCCCCTTATAGTTTGGGTGGTAGCGAAAATGACAATGAAATGTAAACTATAACGAAAATTAAGCTAAACTGAAATACTTACAAAAGGTAATATACAGGGTGTCTCAAAAAAATGTACTAACACTTTGAATGACTATAAAATGATTATTTATGAACATAGAAACAAGTTTAAGGGCATTAATTATAGAGGAGACATGTAAATAAAGACTCATGTTCGCAAATTCACGAGGCGGTGAATGGCTGTGTCATAAAATTCCCTGGGCTGCGATGTGAACCAGTTCCGCACGTACAGCTGGACGTCGGCGTCCGAGGTGAATCGTTGGCCCCGCAGAGCCCTTTTCAGGGGACCAAACATAGCGTAATCACAGGGAGATAGGTCTGGACTGTATGGAGGGTGGCCGAGAACCTTCCATTTGAATTTCTGCAGTAGTGCCGCGACTGTGTTGGCCATATGAGGTCGTGCATTGTCGTGGAGCAACCACGGCGGCTATGGCGTTCACTGTCACTCGGCGGTCCTGGGTAATGAGTGCATCAACCAGCTGGACGTTGTCATCGGTAATGCAGGGGGGTGCCCCAGACCGGGCATCATCGGCTAACGACACCCGTCCTTCCCTGAAGCGCTTGTGCCACGCCTTGACCCTTGCATGGGACATGCAGTGTTCGCCGTACACTTGTGACTTTCGGCGATGAATGTCCTTTCCCCCTACTCCTTCCACTGTCAGAAACCGAACAACACCTCTTTGCTCTTCGTTTGATGCCTCCATGTCACTCTTTGCAATGTAACTGGCAGCGTTGGACGATTGATGCATGCTGCTGCTCGCTTTGTATCATCACGTTACGTGCACGCATGCGCTCTAGCGACAGTCTGTGACCCACGCTCTGGTCGGAACCACACCTCGTTACACACGCCACGATTAGCCGATATAGTCACCGGTTTGAGCATACCAGCCTCCGGCTCGTTACTTTTTGAATGCACCTTATAGTACTTAGGCCACAGTGAAAGAATGGCTTCAAATATTTCAATAATTAAACATGTTAGCTCATAGATGTACTGATATACTGAGAAAATATATTCATATAGAATCCCAAAATACACCACTGAAATAGTTAGTTGTTTTAAGGGGCGGAAATACAAGGTGATATGCCTCACACTGAAATAAGAGTAAATGATTAAGATATTTCTGAATACATATACATATCAACCATAAATGGCCTTTTGGTACAGCACGTCGGTAATTAACTCAATATATAATTTCACGAATGGCTGGACAGATTTTGATGAATATTTTTGTGTATATTAGAGTGGGTCCATGTTTGGTTTAGATTCACAATTTGACCCGGTAAGTGGAATAAACACAATTTTAGAACCACAATTTACACACAATTTTAGAACCACAACATACAGTCAAAAAGAGTCGTCATGGAAACCGCTAGCCTTAGTGAAATCTGAAGTTTTTGGACTATTTGTCTCTGCACGTTAGAGCCACCTGGTTTCATTCTCTCTAACTACTACCATACCATATGGCCGTGGCGGAAAGTTATGTTTTGTACCATAGGTGGCGGTGATGATGGTAGCGCAAGAGTAGATTCGACAAATGAGTGACGGCGCGAATCATTTCAACAAAATCCCGTATGCGGTCGTAAACCATTCATACGATTACGATGAAACTATGATGAGTTGTTGTGTGTTCTCCTGCAAAGGGTTCTAACTTAGTGAGTAACGCTCGCGTAGATTAAACAAATGATCGACGACGCGCGAAGCATTTCAACCAAGTCGCGTATGCGTTCATATACCATTCGTCCGATAGCGTTGAAACTTAAGTAAGATGTTGTGTACACTCCAGGGAAGGTTTCTGGCGTAGTAAATCCATTTTACAATAGGTAAGGCACGAGTAGATTCAACAAATGAGCGATGACGCGCGAAGTTTTTCAACGAAGTCCCGTATGCGTTCATATACCATTCGTTCGATAGCGATGAAACTTGGATGAGATGTTGTGTACACTCCAGGGAAGGTTTCAGGCTTAGTATATCCAATTTACAATAGATAGCGTACGAGTAGATTTGACGAATGAGCGACGACGCGCGAAGATTTTCAACAAAGTCCCGTATGCGTTCATATACCATACATCCGATAGCGATGAAACTTGCGTGAGATTTTGTGTACACTCCAGGGAAGGTTTTTGGCCTTGTACATGCATTTTACATTAGGTAGCGGACGAGTAAATGCAACAAATGAGCGACGGCACGCGAATCGTTTCAACAAAGTCCCGTATGCGTTCATATACCATTCATCCGATTGCGATGAAACTTTGGTGAATCATTGAGTACACGCCAGGGAAGGTCTCAGGCTTAGTAGATCCATTATACAATAGGTAGCGTGCGAGTAGATTCAACAAATGAGTGACGGCGCGTGAATCGTTTAAACAAAATCCCGTGTGCATTCATATATCATTTATCGATTGCGATGAAACTTAGATGAGTTGTTGTGTACGCTTACGTGAAGGTTTCTAACTTAGTAAATCCATTTCACAGTAGGTAGCGCACGAGTAGATTCAAGAAATGAGTGACAGCGCACGAATCGTTTAAACAACATTTCGTATGTGATCATATGCCATTCATCTGATTGCGATGAAACTTTGGTGAGTTGTTGTGTACGCTCCCACGAATGCTTCTAAATTCGTTAATTCATTTTAGGATAGTTTAGAGGCAGTTAACGGAATAAAATAAAATATTGTGCACTTCAAGGAACAGAATTACAACGCGAACACTTTCTTTGATTTGCATTGCAACGCATGCCGGGTACAGCTTGTTATTTATATGTTATGATTTTCAAATTAATTATATTAGTCTAGTATTAGTCCGTATTTTGATTTAAATTATTTAAATTTTGATTTTGGTGATGTTACTATTGATTTCGATTTCATTTATTTTTTTACTGTTTTAATATTAATTTTATTTATTTTATTTTGAATTTTACAATCTTAATTATATTTATTTTCTTGTTGATTTTCATTATTTTAACTTTAAATTTTATTTTATTTATTTTCATTTATACCATTTTATTTTAAATTTTGATTTTATTTATTTTAGTTTAAATTTTGAATTTATTTCTCTTGATTTAAATTTTGAATTTATTTATTTATTTATTTATTTATTTATTTAAATTTAGAATTTTATTCTTTTAATTAAACATTTTGTTTTAATTATTTTAATTTTTACTGTTTTAACTTCAAATTTGATATTCTTTTATTTCAATTTTGTTTTTCATTATTTTAATTTAATTTTTTATTTGATTTATTTTAATATAAATTATGAATTTATTTATTTTAATTTTGATTTTTACTATTTTAACTAAATTTGGCTTGATATATTTCAATTATAATTATTTTAAATGTATTTTCATTTTTTTTTTCTAATTTAGATTCTAATTATTTAACGATTTTCATTTTAATAAAGATTTGAAATTGTACTCAGCGTCATTGGTCAAGAAAACACAGGAATGATATTTGGTCTTCAGAAATATGTGCACTTACTTGAGAAAAAACATTAAAATAAAGCGGAAAACCCCAACCATTATCACCGTCGATGATAAAAATTGCCGTTATTACACGTGATTGGTATAAAAGATGAAATGAATTTGTTGAGGCACTGTTGATAATTTTAATGTTGTTATGTTTAATCAGGCTTGAGAAGATAACAGCCCTTAATGGAGGCCGAGAATATTACAAGATGTTGACAGTCATCCGAGCCGGTGGCCGGAGACAGCGCCGAGCTAAAAGCTATCCTAAGACTCCGGGTGACAGGCGACATCCGGCTAGCAGCCCCGCCCTGCTGTCCACACACTCATTACCAGGGGAGGAATCAATAACAATTCGAAATTATTGCACAATTATTGCACAATAATTACTTCCACATTGTCATTTAGACTTTCACGGCCCGTGTTACTATTCATAATGTTGAATTTCGGACTTACGTCGTGTTTTATTATATTAATATTCGACGCGTTTCGAAAGAAACCATGTCTTTCTTCGTCAGGAATAATCTGGAATACGACAATGTTGCTAAGAGAAAGCAACGAAGAACATATAGAAGGTGCCCAAAGATGGACGCCATTATAACCCCATGTTAGGGACAACGGAAAGCAGCAGTGAATTACTTTCTCAGGGTTCTGATAATAGGTAGCCAGGATTCACTGAGATTGTAGCCGGTGTCGCGGTTGAAATTATCTGGGTGTTTACGTATTTCTACCGCCTCCCTGATGATTCTGGGACGATATTGCTTTATACGGGCAAGAACATCCACTCCTTGGAACATGAAATCATGGCCAGGTGTTAAAGCATGATCGGCAACAGCTGATTTATCAGGTTGAATGAGCCTGATACATCTATTATGTTCCTTAATGCGAGTGCATATTGTTCTCGAAGTCTGCCCGATGTAAACCTTGCCACAAGTACAGGGAACTCTGTAGATACCCGGTTGTTGCAATTTAGGCAAACTGTCCTTAGTTGGTCGCAGGAGTTGCCTAATCTTAACAGAAGTTCCAAATACAGTCCGTATGTTGTACCGACGTACGATTTTAGCAATACGATCCGTTGTGTTATGTATGTACGGAAGGTAAGCAGTTCCTCTTACATCTCTTTTCTCAACTGACGTCCTATTATTATTTGTTGGTTTCAGAACCGTAGAAATCAAAGCCTTGCTATAACCGTTGCTCTCAAAGGTGGTTCGCAGGGTGTTAATTCTTCTTGTAAAGAAGACACGTCACAAATCCTCCTAGCCCTGGTAGTTAGAGTTGTAAGGATACCATGTTTCTGGGCAGGGTGATGGTGAGAACTTGAGTGGAGATATCTATTGGTGTGTGTTGGCTTACGAAAAACGCTGTGTCCTAAAGATCCATCCTCTTTCTTGGTGACGAGAACATCTAAAAAAGGTATTTTGCCGTCAGATTCCTTTTCCATGGTGAAACAAATAGAAGGGTGCTGGAGATTAAGGTGATCCAGGAAATGGCTAAGATTTTCCTCAACTTCCGTCCAAACAACGAACGTGTCATCCACATAATGCCACCAGATCTTCGGTTTGAAAGGAGCCGACGACAAAGCTTTCTCTTCAAAGTTCTCCATGAAGAAATTAGCCACAACAGGAGAGAGAGGACTACCCATGGCCACACCATCAGTCTGCTCATAAAAATTCCCATTCCATAGAAAGTAGGAGGAGGTCATGCAGTGATAAAAAAAAAGTCTTGTGATGTCTTCAGGAAAAAAGCCATTAATGAGAGACATAACACCATCAATAGGTACTCTCGTAAACAGAGACACCACGTCGAGACTCACTAGAATATCACCCGGCTGAAGTGTTATAGCTTTTAACTTTTCCACGAAGTGTGTGGAATCCTTAATGTACGAAGGCGTGTTACCCAGAAGCGGCTGAAGTAGTCTACCTAAGTATTTGGAAAGGGCATATGTAGGAGAACCAATCGTACTAACAATAGGTCTAAGAGGAACATCTTCCTTATGTATTTTAGGAAGACCATAGAGTCTCGGAGGAATAGCATCCCCTGGAAGGAGAGTCTTCGCTGCATCCGCTGGAATAGATGATTGCTTGATCAATTTGACGGTGACATTTGAGTAGCGAGTAGTAGGATCACGACTATTAATCCTATATACGGGATCTGATAACAAAGACGAAATCTTGGAATCATAATCAACCTTATCCAACACCACTGTCGCGTTACCCTTGTCAGCGGGGAGAACGATAATATCAGAATTGTCCCTTAGATCTTTAAGTGCCAGGCTTTCGCCTTGTTTTAAGTTGGTGTTAGGTGGCTTAGCGGTCTTGAGAACTCGGGAACATTCTTGCCTGGCTTCCTCAGCCTCTTCAGGTGTGAGGTGATGTACCGAGGATTCTACGGATGTAATAAGTTGTTCAATAGGAATTCTTCTAGGCGCTACAGCAAAATTGAGACCTTTATCGAGAACTGCCTGTTGGGTATGGCTTAGGGGCTTGCTGGACAAATTTACGACAACCTTGTTAGCATCAAGTCTAATGGCTTGAGATTTCTGCAACTGACATAACCTATCATATTTGGAAATATGTCTGTCCCTCACCTGATCTAGAACGCTGTTAGCTTGCACTGAAGAAATACGATCAACACCGGCTACAATCTCAGTGAATCCTGGCTACCTATTATCAGAACCCTGAGAAAGTAATTCACTGCTGCTTTCCGTTGTCCCTAACATGGGGCTATAATGGCGTCCATCTTTGGGCACCTTCTATATGTTCTTCGTTGCTTTCTCTTAGCAACATTGTCGTATTCCAGATTATTCCTGACGAAGAAAGACATGGTTTCTTTCGAAACGCGTCGAATTTTAATATAATAAAACACGGCATAAGCCCAAAATTCAACATTATGAATACTTGCACATTATCACCGTGTAGTTGCCTTAATAAGCGAAATTTCAATAATTGTATGGGGGCTCACACAGTTAAGAATTAAATCATAGCTTCACTAATATGTAACATATAATTATTAGAACTTACAAAGTTATAGTGAATAGGTAGGGGTTTTATTTCATATATAAATACATGTATATGGATGCGAAAGAGCTCGGAAGAACTGTATGCATTAACTGAACGATTCTCTTCAGTCGCACGCAAACGGCGTATGAAATTTTATGGACATTTAAAACGAATGGATGATCCACGTCTGACTAAGAAAATATTTCTTATCATCAACGGGAACCGACAAAACAAAATTCGCTGGCTGGTCGACACACAAATGGACCTTACTGAAGTCGACATTGATCCAATGACTACTACTAGGACTATATACTGACAAAAGATCAACACTCACAAATTTGCACCCAAGAATCCATCCGAGAAAAGCTTGAAACTCATGGACACAAGAAAGACGGCAGGCCCAGAGTGAAAGAATGAAGACATTTCGGGCGATTAAGAAGTTCAAAAAGATGAATTCCAGTGCTATTTAATGGTTCTACGTGCTCCTTAGGGGACTGAACGAATATAAAATGTTTATTATTATTATTATTATTATACCGACAGCAGTGGCTACGCTGGCTTAAGTGCAGCGTTAGGTCATGGGGCCAAGCTCTCTGCTGACTTGGTAGACGCGTGGGTTCGAGCCCCACCGTCGGCCGTCCTTGAAATGGTTTTCCAAGGTTTCTCATTTTCAACTCCAGGCAAGTGCTGGAACGGTACCTTCTGATAGGCCACGGCCGCTTCCTTCCACATCCCTGCCCAGTCTCATTCATCTTCATCTGTTCCATCTCCCTTCCCGACGCGCAGGTCGCCCACGGGCGTCGACTAGAAAGACCTGCACTCGGCCACTCAGGAGGTCACATGACAACAGCAACAACAACAACAACATAATAATAATAATAATAATAATAATAATAATAATAATAATAAAAGCGAACAGTATATACTGTCAAGTATTGAGTGATTTATTGATAGAAAAAATATTTGTGATTTTTGAAACGTCATGAATCACAAAAGAAAAAAAAAACGATTAACAAGAAATACCAGTTTGAATGGATAACTTTCCTGTAAAGAAAACACATGAATACGTAGGATGCTGGATGAACCTCATTCATGAAATTATATTAAAAATAATTAAGATATAGCCTACTTGGAAAATTTAACGAAAACTATTTTTGAAAGACAAATTAAATATTTTTAAAAGCATACTATTCACAATATAACATTAATGGTGGTTCATCCTCGGTATTCATGCGTTTTATTTATATGCAAAAATCATTCCATTCAGTATTTTTTGTTAAATCGTGCGTTTTGTGAATCATGACGTTTAAAAAAACAAAAACATTTTCCTACCAATAAATCACGCACCACTTTGTATACTGTTCGCCTTTATATATGAAATAAAAGTCCTATAAGTTTCCATAATTCTTTGTTACATATTAGTGAAGATATGATTTCATTGTTAACTGTGTCCAAAAACTACTATTCGCGGTGTATGAGTCCCCTTAAGTCGGTCAACACGATTATAGCGACATTTTGATGAGTATTATTCCCAAACCTGAAAATAATTACATGAGATTAATACGATAACTTGGATTAGCGAATTTAATAATCTCATTTAAATTTGGTTTGTCTAGAAGCCACAAATACAAATACTTTAGGGAAACAAAAGCCGAAAAGCGTTCCCCGGGATAATCTCGCTATTACTAATGATTAGGTCTCGGATGTCTAATACCTAAAAATATAGCCTGAAAATTACTGATTTAAATATGGCCATTTTTAGCCTATTTTCAATTTTGAAAAAAAAAAAAAAAAAAAAGGCTTATGAGATCACCTTCTGTCCGTGTGTATGTGTGTGTGAGGAGTGTGTGTGAGGAGTGTGTGTGTGTGTGTGTGTGTGTGTGTGTGTGTGTCCCTAAAAAAATCTAAACGGCTGGAGCGATTTCAATGAAACTCGGCAAGTTCATAACACTATTCCCGACGACCCCAACCGTGCCCTTCAAATTTCGTTACGTCTCACCAATCCAACATGGCGGCTGTGCGAAATATTTCACCAGCATTCAATATCTCCGAAGCTATTCCCGATATCACCCTGGAATTCCTTACGATGATAAAGGGAACTACTAGAAGTTCACCTATGTGACTATTGAAAAAGTGGCCAACATGGCGGCCACGCGAATTTGCGACTTTTAAATAGACGTTTCTCGCGATTTAACCAACCAAACTCAATAAAACTTGGTACAGTATATGTTTATACACATTGTAATGCACCGACATTAAACTTCGTTCAATTGTTTACATAACCACAAGATGGCGGATGTGCGAAATATTTCACTGGCATTCTATATCTCTGAAACTATTAGCGGTATCACCCTGACATTTTGTACGGAGATAAAGGGCACTACTGGAAGTTCATCTATAAGACTTTCAAAACCCGGTTAACTACAAAACGAACATGCCGGCCAAGCGAATTTACAATTTTAATAGACGTTTCTCGCGATTTAATGTTCTAAACGCAATGAAATCTGGTACAGGAAATGATTATACACATTGTAATGCACTGGTATCCAATTTAGTTCAATTGTTTACATAACCTCAATATGGCGGCTGTGCGAATTTTAAAATTAAGTTTTTATTTCTTGTGTCGTAATCATGCGATCGAAGTGAAAGTTTGAATAATGAACCTACGCAATATTTTCCTTTAATGGTACATGACTCTATGGCCTATACATTTAACAATCCAACATGGCGACCATCCTAAATATGTAGACGGCTCTGAATATCTACGAATCTATTACAGCAATCAAACTGATTTTTTTATGTTCATAGGTGCTATGAAAATAAGTTCACCTATAGCACCTTAAATAACCTGATGATCACAATTCCAACATGGCGGCGACGCGAAGTATAAATATTCACAAGGACGTTTCTCGCAATTTAACCATCCGAGTGCAGTGAAACTTGGTACAGTAAATCCTTATACGAATGTTAATCCACTGGCATCTAATTTATTTGAATTGTTTCCATAACCACAAGATGGCAGCTGTGCCAAATTTTAAAATATCCTTGTTACTTCTTGTGTCCTAATCATGCGATTGAGGTTTGAATGCTACACGTACACAATAATCTTCATGTAACTGTACATAACTCTAGGACCTACATATATAAAATCCAGCATGGCGACCATCCGAAATATTTAGTTGGTTCTCATTATCTACGAATGTATTACAGCAAACTGAAATTTTGAGGGAGGCAGTTAACATAAGTAGGATATATGAAAATAGGCTGTATAGTTCTTCACGGAACTGCTTGTTTATTATAAATCCAAGCGACAATCCCTTCGAGATTAAATTGTAAAGTAAATTTTGTATTCCGATTTTCATATTAATTTTCTGAATATACATGTTTGAGTGGTTATTTACAGTGTATTTCTGTAAACACTAGTTTCCTTTCGGTAAGTTGAGGTTGATTGCACACGTACAACTGTCGTCATACTACCGAAATATAACGTTCTTACCAAAAAATGCTAAAAATACGACCTGATGGTAAAAAAATGTTCGAAATATGCATTTATATGACAAATAAAACCACTGTATTGTGACGATAATCACTTGATTTGCTTCAGACACTAATCGGGCATGAAAATACAGGCAAAGAAAAAAATATGATTGTTCCTAAACATCCGAGTCCGCTAATAATGAAGGTATCCTGGTGAAATTCAGTGAGTCACACTTTCTTCAAAATATACCACGGTAATCTTCGTCTCAAAACTATTCGTAAGTAACATTCTGACGACAAACTTCATACAAATAGATGACCGTGTCTCAACCTCGAATTTGATAAAGCAAACCAATGGAGTACTTCAAGGAGACCCACTCAGCCCCCTACTGTTCAACATTGCGACATATGATGTGGTTGGTGATGGCAATTAGGCAAGGAACAGCAAATCTTACAATATTATTATACGCAGATGATATGGCCATTGGCTCCAGATCCATTACTGAAGTTCAAAAAGCCTTAGACAATCTAGATAAGTGGGCAAAGGACAACAAGATGAAAATAAACACAGAGAAAACAGTGAAAATAACGTTTCGGAAAGGAGGCAGAGAGGCTTCAGGAGACGGGATATACCTAGGAACGACTCCCCTTAAGTCAGTCAATACATTTAAATATCTAGGATTGACAATGCAATCAACAGCAAGAGCCTACAGAGTCCACATAAATTCTCGAGCAATAGCCGCTAGCAAAGCCATATATGATATCAAAACAATCACGAAGCTCTCTTTTGGGAACTGCTATGACATATAGACTTGATATCATAAGGGAGAAATTATCCCTGGCAGACTTGAGGACGCTTGAAGCAGTCAAATCGCGCTTCCTGAAGGCTACCCTGGGGATATCGAAGTATACAAAATCAAGATTACCATATGAACTCGCCAGGGAGGCCTTCTTCATTGAGGACATTCGGATGAAGAGAGGGCTACCATCCACAGACGCCTGGAAAAAAACTAATGCAGGAAAGAATACAGAAAAGGGACGAAATCTGGTTCGGAGGCCATGATGACTAGGACATGGATGAACACAAATCAAGACTTGCGACACTTTGTCAATTCGATGGCGGTACATGGGTATCACCATAAACTGTGTAATACCGAATACTTTCATGAGCCTGATGAATCCTGCGTATGTAAATTATGTGGGGTGCAATGTAGTAGATATCACGTAATTTCTTGTGCAAATCGGGGATCATCCATTGTGAAGTTTTCTGAATGACAGTTTGTTTTAATCAATATGCACAATTTGTGCGATTTATCTTTAATAATAAAACTATGAATGGAGCGAACTGTTAAGTCTTGCATGTACACAAAATCCAACATGACGGAAAAGCCGATAAAAATACACAAATTCCTCACTCAGAAATCACCACCTTGTAAACAATCATCAGGTCAACACCGCCACTATGAATCGCTTTGTTGTCGAAGATTCAGAATTAAAAGACAACAAGAATTTAAAAAACAAGTAGTTCCGTGAAGAACTATACAGCCTATTTTCATATATCCTACTTATGTTAACTGCCACTATCAACATACAACATTTCAGTTTAATTGCTGTGATAGATTCGTAGATATTGAGAACCGACTAAATATTTCGGATGGTCGCCATGTTGGATTTTATATATGTAGGCCCTAGAGTTATGTACTGGTACATGAAGATTATTGTGTACGTGTAGCATTCAAACTTCAATCGCATGATAAGGACACAAGAAGTAACAAGAAGATTTTAAAATTTCGCACAGCTGCCATCTTGTGGTTATGGAAACAATTGAAATAAATTAGATGCCAGTGGATTAACATTCGTATAAGGATTTACTGTACCAAGTTTCACTGCACTAGGATGGTTAAATTGCGAGAAACGTCCATGTGAATATTTATAATTCGCGTCGCCGCCATGTTGGATTTGTGATCACCAGGTTATTTAAAGTCCTATAGGTGAACTTACGTTCATAGCCCCTATGAACATAAGGAAATTCAGTTTGATTGCTATAATAGATTCATAGCTATTCAGAGCCGTCTAAATATTTCGGATGGTCGCCATGTACGATTGTTAAATGTATAGGCCATAGATTCATGTACCATTTAAGAAAAATTATTGCGTAGGTTCATTATTCAAACTTTCACTTCGATCGCATGATTACGACACAAGAAATAAAAACTTAATTTTAAAATTCGCACAGCCGCCATATTGAGGTTATGTAAACAATTGAACTAAATTGGATACCAGTGCATTACAATGTGTATAAACATTTCCTGTACCAGATTTCATTGCGTTTAGAACATTAAATCGCGAGAAACGTCTATTAAAATTTTAAATTCGCTTGGCCGCCATGTTCGTTTTGTAGTTAACCGGGTTTTGAAAGTCTTATAGATGAACTTCCAGTAGTGCCCTTTATCTCCGTACAAAATTTCAGGGTGATACCGCTAATAGTTTCAGAGATATAGAATGCCAGTGAAATATTTCGCACATTCGCCATCTTTTGGTTATGTAAAGAATTGAATGAAGTTTAATGTCGGTGCATTACAATGTGTATAAACATATACTGTACCAAGTTTTATTGAGTTTGGTTGGTTAAATCGCGAGAAACGTCTATTTAAAAGTCGCAAATTCGCGTGGCCGCCATGTTGGTTTTGTAGATACCACTTTTTCAATAGTCACATAGGTGAACTTCTAGTAGTTCCCTTTATCACCGTAAGAAATTCCAGGGTGATATCGGGAATAGCTCCGGAGATATTGAATGCTGGTGAAATATTTCGCACAGCCGCCATGTTGGATTGGTGAGACGTAACGAAATTTGAAGGACACGGTTGGGGTCGTCGGGAATAGTGTTATGAACTTACCGAGTTTCATTGAAGTCGCTCCAGCCGTATAGAAGTAATTAGGGGGGACACACACACACACCTCACACACACACACACACACGCGCGCACACACACACACACGGACAAAAGGTGATCTCATAAGCCTATTTTTTCAAAATTGAAAATAGGCTAAAAATGAAAGTTTGTCTGTTTTTTTTTAATTTCCGCGGAAATTTGCGTTATTTGCGCGTTTCAGACTGTTTTAAGACGGATGCGCGCAAAAATAAAAAAATTGTCTGTCTGTCTGTCTGTCTGTCTGTTTTTTTTTTGTCTGTCTGTGGACAACTTTGAGTCCTTATAACTATAGAACGGCTGGGTGGATCAACGTAAAATTTTATACAGATATCCATCAGAGGCACCACACTAATCATTGATGTAACTCTTCTCCGTACCTCTCATTAAAGGGGGCCTACCACCTTAAAATATATGCTGAAATCGGCGTAGAAGGACGATACAAAGCTTATTTTCAACCCCTCAATGTGGAAACAAAACTCGCGGGAGGGCCCCCGAAAACCACATTTTATGGCCCTAAAACCAACAGTTTTTGAGATATTCCCAGAAAACTAATTTCATTTAATAATCTATGAAAGAATGCATGCTGGTAACCATGGCAACGGAATCTCATAGGACCATCTATTTCTGTAAGACGCATTGCAATTCCATTTATTACATTACTGTGAAGTTTGCAAACGGCTATAAGGTTATCATGGAACCAAACTAAGGTGTAAAATTCATCAATACGTATAATGCGCTTAAGGGGGTCAAGGGGTATACTAGAATTTATTCACGCGATTTTCACCTGCGGGTGTAGTACGGAAGGTCTTTTATATCCCTATCCCTATGTTGTATTTATTATATTATTATCATTATTAATATTATTATTATATTATGGCATACAACGACGAGACAAAGCTCATTTTTAGCCCCTCGGTGGCAGAAACAAAACTCGAGGGTTCCCGAAAACTGCATTTTAAGGCTCTAAAACCAACAGTTTCTGAGATATTCCCAGAAAAATAATTGGATTTAATGAACTAATGAAGGAATGCAAGCCGGCAACAATGACAACAGGTCCTCAAGGGAAGATATCCAACTTTCCATCTATTTCTGTAAAAAGCAATGTCACTCCACTTATTACATTTCTGTGAAAGTTGTCAAATGGCTATAAGGTTATGACGGAACCAACTTAGACTGTAAAATTCATCAATGTGCTTAAGGGGGGTCAAGGGGTACCCTATAATTTTTTCACGTGATTTACACGTGTGATATGTCGTACAGAATTATATCTCCAAAGAGCAACATTATTTTCAAAAATTCCAGAATTGAAATAGTATTTTTTGCGGATATTAGGAATTTGGCCCATTGGAGGATAGAAAACCTGAATATTCATGCACCACAAGCCTTTATAATTTGTTAAAGGTGTCTTTCCTTGGATGGGAACTTTACACAACAGTGAGGGTCAGTCTTTATGTGAGGTGTATTGCGTTTCGTCTACGAGATTTTCAATTTTATTTCCACGTCAGGAAGTACATGTTAGGTGAATTTAGATTGAGCACATTCACTTTTTTTTTTACAAACGGGTTCATCGTAAGGATGATTTTGTTTGATACCGTGTGGTTGATATATCCATATTCGGACATCTGGGTGATTTGTTGTACGTTGGTTGGTTGGTTCCTCAGTTTAGAAGCTGCGACAACGCGTTCACGTAGCCCCGTGTACTTTGGGTGTGTGTAGAATCTGTCTGAAAACCGGTGTTAATTGTGATGGCTGTATTAGTGTGTGTTATCTGCATTTCAGTTCAGGACTGCAAACGATCAATTTCCAGTAGTTCCTACTTTTGCTACCAAATGCTACCGTCAACGACGCGTAGCTGTGACTTGGCTACTAGATGCCAACACAACCGGCACTTGGTGGCAAACTTTGGAACTAATAAAGCGTTAATCAAATCTAACCAATAAATTTAGCTTCACACAATTGTAGTTAGTGGAAGGTTCTATTACATGACATAAA
The DNA here is from genome assembly GCA_946902985.2 of Meconema thalassinum. Classification (NCBI taxonomy): domain Eukaryota; kingdom Metazoa; phylum Arthropoda; class Insecta; order Orthoptera; family Tettigoniidae; genus Meconema; species Meconema thalassinum. Next base: position 11,472,388 of record OX336399.1, on the reverse strand, counting down.
TCTATGACATGGGACCGCCGGCTTTACTTCCCCTCCGAAGTAAGGCATACTTTCTGTGTATCTTTATGTACGCTTATAGCTCGTGTTCGAATGTTTGGAGCATCGTAAAATTAGATATCCATGAGAGTCAATACACCAATCATTTATAAAACTCTTCACCGTACAGAAGGGTTGGTATAGGAAAAAACTTTTCAAAATACATGCTAAAATAGGCGAAATATAAAAATTATTCTCGAAGGACGACCAAAGCATGTGAGACACAAAATTCGGGAGTCTATAAAGAGTCTCCGAAAACCACAATTTAAGGCCCTTAAATTAACAGTGTCTGTGATATTCCCAGAAAACTAACTTCGCTCAGATAAACGTATGAAGGAATGACAAGCCCCTAACCATTGCAACAGTAGCTCAATATTGATAACGTCTGGTTATTAATACCGAAGACCGTTCGAAGAGCGGGTACTTCTGCTAGTATGAAATATAGAATCCATTTATCTCACTTCGTATGGAGAAATAGAAAAAATGACAAGAAATCTTAAGTGATAAATATCTGTCTTTTTCTGCTTTTCTGTCGGTCAACACGATGGTGCCCCGTGAATTGGGTGAGGTACAAGAAATAAACATGTAAATACATTCCTGGAAAAATTTAAATATATTAGTAAATATGTACGAAGGGTATGAGTGCCAGGTTCTTCACGAAGGCAAATTAACAGAAAAGATAAATGTCAGTTCCGGAGTGAGACAGGAGTGTGTCCTTTCCCGCACTCTGTTCCTGTTTGTCCTGGATAGTGCGATGAAGAAGGTAATGGGTGGACGGAAGAAGGGTATTCAATGGGGTACAAATGACAGGCTTGAAGATCTGGATTTCGCAGACGACATTATTGTCTTATGGCACATCGGTACCGAGACATAGAAGATAAGCTGGGGAGGTTGCAGAGAGAAGCAGAACGTGCAGGACTGATGATCAACACCAACAAGACCAAAGAGATGAGGATAAATTCTGACGTCACGACTAGCTTGACAGTCAACGGAAAGGAAATTGAGCGAGTTGAGTCCTTCCTCTACCTTGGAAGTATAGTCACAAATGATGGGGGAGCAGAGGAAGATGTTCGAAGCCGTATCAGGAAGGCAAATGGTGCGTTTGTCCAGCTCTACCCCATCTGGAGAAGTAGAAACATTTCCAGGAAGACCAAGCTACGCCTTTTCAATAGCAACGTAAAGTCGATACTTCTCTACGGATGTGAAACATGGAAAGTCACAAAACCGATCAACAACCATGTCTGCGTCGCATCATGAATGTGAGGTGGCCGGACACAATCTCAAATGAAGATCTTTGGACCATCACCAATCAATAACCGATCAAGGAGAGGAGATGACGCTGGATTGGGCACACACTGAGGAAGCCGGACGAAGCTGTGACAGGACGGCGCAAGACTGGAATCCTCAAGGCGCTAGGAAGCGAGGTCGACCTAAGAAGACCTGGAAGAGGACGATAGAAAATGAAATTGCAGAGGTGGACAAGACCTGGAGTGAAGTGCAGAGAATGGCCGGGACCCGTACTGCGTGGATAAATTTCGCGAAGGTCATATGCTCCGGAAATGCAAGGAAGTTCTATTCTCAATGTATTACTTACCAATTTTGACATTTGCAGCAGGTACTTGGTCCACAACAAAACGCGATGAAAGCCGAATCCAAGCAGCCGAGATGAAGTTCCTTAGAGGAATAATTGGGAAGACATGGAGGGATAGAATCAGAAATGTGGACATTAGGGAGAGAACTGGGTTCCCAAAACTGCAAGACAAGATAGAAACCAGTAAGCTGAAGTGGTACGGACATATGATGAGAATGGAAGGATATAGAGTACCAAAAAGAATATTTATGGAGAAAATACCAGGAAGAAGACCACGAGGAAGGCCCAGAAAGAGGTGGATAGATACGGTGAAGGAAGGCATAGAGAAAAGAGAAGTAAAAGAAAAAGAAGGAAATGAAAGGTGGAGGTCCTTGATTCGCAACCCGACCCAGGGAACAGGAAACGGGAAATGAAGAAGAAGAAGAAGAAGAAGAAGAAGAAGAAGAAGAAGAAGAAGAAGAAGAAAATAATATAAATGGCCAGCGGCCTGGCCTTGTTGGAACACCGGATCCTATGAGAACTCCGCTTTTAAGCAACACTGGGCGTGGTTGGAACTTGGATGGTATGCCGGTTCTTGGCACTGCGTGCTGTTGGTCAACATAAGGAGGAGCGGAAAGGCCCTGGTCACCCTACCGCACGTAAACTTCGGCTGAGGATAATCTCTTCAGAGGCTCGGACCTGCTTCGAGCAGAATACCAATTAGGCCTACATTTAAAATAATATAAATATATTAGTGCGTTTTCAATCTGAAATGAATTACTTCACGGTCAAAGTGCTATTGAGTCTATTAAGAGACAATGATTTGAAAAAGCCTGTGATGAAAGCAAAAAGCGATTGTGCTTTATTCATGTAGAATGAACCGGGAAGGGTGCGCCAAGCTGACTGATGTTGGTCCGATGACGTGGCCAAAATGTTTTATGACTTAATAAAAAGTGGAGAGCCTTCTATAAGCCGTGCTATTACAACCTCGTTACAAGCGCATTCAAACCCCTCAACAGTTGGCAGCACTGGGGAAGGGGGAAATCCTCGGTGACACCATTTGGCGTTTTAAATGCATGCCGGCCTACAGGCTTGTATAATGGCGCTCTCCGTGTGGGAGGCACTTCACACACTGTAGTAACAAGACTACTTACTGTCGACCAAGTATTATGTGCTCTCGAGTTTGAAGGTTGTTTGTGAAGTAACCAATGGACCTACATAAAATCCAATAACATCATCATTTTCATCGTTCTATTTTACGTTAGTTCATGTAGCTTTCGAATTTTTAATTTATATTTTTATATTTTTTATCGCAGTTGAAACACAAAAAGTGCCCGTTTTTAAGCGTGTTTCAACCATGCGTCACATTTAAGAATTATTATCCCACAAGCCCGTCATCAGATCGAATCCAAATTTTAACACAATATACATTGGAATGTTGTATAACTGGTTTATTAATTTCAAAATTATGTGTGTTCAAAAACGAAAGTTGTTATCATTTTTGTAAGGTAACTTTTTCTCGACTCGGGGTGGTTTGAAAATGTAATTCTTGGTCGCGTTGTAATCCTTATACATCAAAAAGTTATGCTCTATGATTGTGAAATACGTAAATTAATTTTCTTATTTATATCGGTTAGTATTTGTACGGGGAATTAAGACATGGTTCACCAGTTAGCCGCTCCGGTGAAAGCTGTACAGCGTTGCCAAGATGGGCTCCATCACGCGTCATGGCGCGCCTCGCTCGCAAGTGCAGGGCTCCATATCAGCAACGCTGTACAGCATTTCCCGGAGCGGCTAGCTGGTGAACCATGTCTTAATTCCCCGTACAAATACAAACCGATATAAAATAAGTGAATTAATTTACGTATTTCACAATCATACAGCATAACGTTTTGATGTATAAGGATTACAACGCAACCAAGAACTACATTTTCCAATGACCCCGAGCCGAGAAAAAGTTACCTTACAAAAATGAGAACAACTTTCGTTCTTGAACACGCAAAATGTTTAAATTAATAAACCAGTTATACAACATTCCAATGTATATTGTGTTAAAATTTGGATTCGATCTGATGACGGGTTTGTGGGATAATAATTATTAAATGTGACGCATGGTTGAAACACGCTTAAAAACTCGCACTTTTTGTGTTCCAACTGCGATAAAAATATTAAAATATAAATTAAAAATTCCAAACCTACATGAACTAACGTAAAATAGAACGACGAAAATGATGATGTTATTGGATTTTATGCAGGTCCATTGGTTACTTCACAAACAAACTTCAAACTCGAGTACACATAATATTTTGTTAGACAGTAGATGGCGTAGTTGGTAACATGCTGAGCTTATATGCCCAAGACTACGGGTTCAAACCCAGTCTAAGTCGGCGGATTTTTTAAGAGCGTTAAAATGTCTCAATATGCCTTCCTTCGGTGGGGAAGTTAAGCCGGCGGTCCCATGCCACTTGTGTGAAGCTAAATTATAGGTTAGATTTCACTAAAGATCTTAGGTTCCAACAATCGTTGCCAGGAGCCAACGGCATCTAGTAACCAAGTTCAGAAATAGTAGTCAATGACGGTGGTGTTTGGTAACAAAAGTAGGAACTTCGTCAAAATTGAATGTCTGCAGTCCTTACTTCAATTAAAAACGGATAACACATACTAATAAAGTCATCACAATTAACACCGGTTATCAGACAGATTTTACACACACCCAAAGTACACGGGGCCACATGACCGCGTTGTCGCAGTCCTTAAACTAAGGAACCAACCAACCAACCAACCAGACTACTTAGATAACATACCGTATTGGATTTAAACATCAACAATTCCTTTTAGGTTATTGTCGTGTGTGCTGAGGAGTTTCCCCTAGCTGCACCAAGTCAGGTTCGTCAGCGGGCTCTTGACACACCCTGCCCAGACCACTCATGGGGTAGGGCATCTTGTTTTACAGAAGACTCTGATTACACTGCTCAACAAAGAAACTTTTACATAAACAATAAGTAGTTTCGTGAAGAACAATACAGCTCATTTTCATATATCCTACTTATGTCAATAGCCGCTATCAACATACACAATTTCAGTTTGATTGCTGTAATAGATTAATAGATATTCAAAACCATCTAAATATTTCTGATGGTCACTATGTTGGATTTTTATATATGCACGCCATAGAGTTATGTACTATTAGATGAGGATTATTGCGTAGGTTCACTTTGATCGCATGATTAATACACGAGAAATGAAACTTAATTTTCAAATTGCGCACAGCCGCCATCTTTAGGTTATGTGAACAATTTAACTAAATTAGATATCAATGCATTACAATGTGTATAAACATTTACTGTACCATATTTCACTGCGCTCAGATGGTTAAATATCGAGAAAAGTCTATTAAAATGTTTCACCTTCGCCTGGCCGCCATGTTCGTTTTGTAAATTACAGGTTTTTGAAAGTCTCATAGCTGAACTTCTAGTAGTGCCCTTTACATTTCAGTGTCTAACCGAAGGTACTGAACCCGTAAAGCATTTCAGGGTGATATCAGTAATAGTTTGGGAGATACAGAACGCTGGTGAAATATTCGTACAGCCGCCATGTTGGATTGGTGAGACGTAATAAAATTTGAAGGGCACGGTCTGGGTCGGCCGAAATAGTACTATGACCTTACCAAGTTTCATTAAAATCGCTCCAACCGTTTAGACGTTATTAGAGGGACACTCACACACATGGACAAGAGGTGACCTCATAAACCTATTTTTTTCATAACTGAAAATGGGCTAACAATGCCCAATCTTTATCGATTTTGGTACGCTGAATTCGAAAATGACAATATTTTAGTTTTTTAGCTCGCTTTTTCGTGCTATATGAAGTTTGTTAGGTCCTTATCTCTGTATTATCTCTCGTTTTCTTTCTGTTGAGCAATGCCAATGACTGCTGTTTTCTGTTTCTAGCTAACACAGTCTCCTTCTGCGTTACTGTAGGGAATCAAAAATTCTGTTATAATGCTAATAACCTCAACAATGTTTGTCCCATTAAAATATATGAAGGCCATAAAAGTTTCAATAACTTCCAAACCTGAGCTAATCTAGATTATTAACTGTCATTTTCAAAACTCAGCATTTTTTTTCTAGGTTTGTGCCGTGTCTTGTGTGGGGTTTGGCCTAGGACACCAAGCTGGCTCATCAGAGGGCTCTTGGTTTCCACACCTGGACCCCCACAGGAGAGGCGAACTGCCCGCCACCTCCCTTTTTATGAAGCGCACCTTCGCCTCTTTATTGCGAGAACTAAAAGCTCAACCCCACACAAGACACGGCTCAAACCTAGAAAAGATGCTGAGTTTTGAAAATGACAGTTAATAATCTAGATTAGATCAGGTTTTGAAGTTATTGAAACTGTTATGTTCTTCATATATTATAATGGGACAAAAAATGTTGGGGTTATTGGCATTATAACAGAAGTGAGACTCATCAGCAGGCTCTTGGTGCACCTTGGACTTGTGGGATGAGAGGGTTTGCACGATTATAAGTACCCAATGAACGATTTGATGTGTTTTGATGTGTTAATAGTTTTAAGGTTCGACCAGGTGATGAAGACTTTAAGTGGTAGCCGAAATATGTCCCTTTTCTTTTGATTCTCCTCATAAACACTCTTAAGTGTTGATTCGGCTGAAAACAAAAGTTTATTATTTGTAAAATAAAAACAAACATTAAAATTAAGAATTAACAAAATGAAATAAGATAAATAGTTGATGATTTATGAAATTTATCATTTATTATTATTATTTGTATATCAATTTGATATAATTATTATAGTATTATAAGTTGATGATACTTGCCACGGTAGGTGAGTGGTCAACGTGTCGGTCTACTAACCCCAAGCTTGCAGGTTCGCTCCTGGCCATGGTAAGGGATTTTTGAAAGGCGGCAAAAATTACGACACCAGGTCATACGATGTTGGCATGTCAAAGAACCCATTTGAATTCAGTAGGCCGTGTTCATAATGGCAAAATTAATCTCGGGAGTTTCCGCCGACACAAAGTTCCTCATTTCTCTACTAGAAAGCGCTGTAGTGTCAAGGAGCTTAAATATCTAACCTCCTTGACTTTCATAGCGCTTCAAGGAACATCGAAATTTGACATGCAAGCTACCCTGTGGGTGTCAAATAACGAAGCTTGCACCCGGCACCCAAGGCCATAAGTTATTATTATTATTATTATTATTATAGTTGATGATTTTTTAAAAGTAGCATTTTTTATTTTTTTCAATTTTTAATTTTTAATTTATATGTTTTATTATTTATTTTATTTATATTTCTATTTATTAAATTCGCATTTTAAGGTTGATTTTTATTTAACTTAATAAACAAATAACTAAATGAAAATAAAATGAGGAAAATAAAATAGAAACGAAAAATAAAATAATAAAAATCAATCTTAAAAAGCGAAACATAAATAAAATAAAAAATAAAATTATAAAATACAAATTAAAAATTGAATTAATAAATGATAAATTTTATAAATCATCGACTTAAAACGAAATGTATAATATTAAACAATGTAAATATAAAATAAATTACGTTAAAATAAAATTGAATTAAGTAAATAAAAATTAAATAAAAATAATTTTTAAAAAATAATATTAATTTTAAATAGAATTATATTTCAAATTTTAAAATAAATCAAATAAAATATAAAAATATTTATATAATAAAATACAGACACCGTGCTCGTGGACAAAACAGCCAAATATAATAATATAAATAATATAAATTAATATAATAATATCTTCTTCTTTCGAATAACCCATTTGGAGGGTCCATTGCATTCAATTTCCTCTGTTTCCAAATTTCCTTCGTCCTTGTAGACTGTCGATCTTCCTCCTCTTGAGTCCACTTCCTGCGAGTTGTTCGTTTCTGTCTCTCTTGAAATTCTGCCTCTTGAATAGCTTTTCTGAATAGTGATCTGTTTGCTATTGTGTGTGTCTGAATTCTGGTGTTTGTCAACTCTTTGTCAATTTCAATGAACCATGTGCGTTTGGATTAGTAACTAGTCAGTAAGTTGAAGACCTGTTTAGTTAATCTACAATTTTCCATTCTATAAATGTGCCCGAAAAACCGTACGTTATCTTCTCTTTCTCATTACATCAGTTAATTTTTCACATTACAAATATAACTCTCTATTTGTTCGTAACCTATATTCTGCGTTATTATTTCGTTTAGTTCCCAGTATTTTACTCAGAATTTGTCTTTCAGTTTTCTCTAATTTGTCTAAATCACCAAATCATGTTAATTTAAGTATTTCTCCGTATACAGAGTTTCAGGTCTGACCACTGTTTGATAGTGCCTTGGTTGGTTGGTTCCTCAGTTTAGGCGCTGCAACATCGCGGTCATGTAGCTCCGTATACTTTGGGTGTGTGTAAAATCTGTCTGATAACCGGTGTTAATTGTGAAAACTGTATTAGTCTGTGTATCTGTTTTTTTTTTTTTTTTTAATTAAAGTAAGGACTGCAACTTAGAATTTTTCAAATAATTCCTACTTTGGCTGCCAAACGCCACCGTCAACGATACTAGTGGTGTATTCTTGGAATACACGGTACGAGAGATATAAAGTTTAATGTTCTTTGCATGTTCATTCCTTCCTCTTTGTCAAACACCAACAGTGATCTTCTATTTTCTCTTTGGTTATCATGTCGCTTATATCTTTTATGAGTCTGTTCTAGATATATATCTTCCATGACCCACCTAGCGTCATCTAGCAGCGAATCTCTGAAGCTCTTCAACTCTTCCTGGTGCAAGAGGACTTCCTTCTCAATCTGGCCACCAGATTTTGCTGCCATCGCCAGCTATTATCTCCATGAGCAAGAGAACTTCGTCTACTTTTTCACTCACCATGCTGTGCTAGCATCGCCTGCTATCAACTCTTTGAAGACCATCTCCTCAAGAGAATTTAAGTTTACAATGTTGGTTATGCTGATATGTATACCTTTTGTTTCCTACCCCCACTTTTTTCCCTTCCTTGGACCCTCTGTGCTCCTCTGAGTGGGTCTCACTTGTGCGCCGGCCGTCGACTCAGTTAAGGCTCAACTAGAGCTAGCCTCCTGACCTAACGAGGCATTTTTTAGATTCCACGCCATGTGGTAGCTCTAACCAGCAAGGAGAACTTCACTTTCGCCATGCAACAAAGTTAAGTACCTGCTCCAAGTTTTAACCTCATCTTCATGATTTTATCGACTACGTGCTTTTAACGATCTTTTATAGGTAGTGTGAAATTATTTATTTTGGGGCAAAAATCATCCTTCGCGGGATTTTCCATGTTGGGCTTTTGTCTAATCAAGCCAATCTTGGTGAAAAGCAGCATTTGTTATGCTTGCTAAATGAGAAATTTTCTCACCACGTGGGATATTATCTAATACCCGCTGTCTATAAATTACAAAGCAAGTTCCTCCGCTGGATTAACTTTGGCCCCATTTTTCTATTAAGATCGTTCTGGAACCTTCCAGATCTTGTACTCTATCTGCGAGTCTTGCCGTCAGGTATTTTTCACTCACTTGTGAAAATACTATTTAAAAATGAGGAATCTTCCTTATAAATTACTGCAATAGCGAACTTTCGTCCACCGTTGGATTGTTCTATGGCGCATTTAATTGTAATTCCCAACTTTCTCAAGAAATAGACTCTCGCCTACCTAGTGCAACCAGTTATTTTCATCATTGCAATAACTGTCTTTCCCATAAACTTTCGTGTCTCTACAGTGAACTTTTCATCTATTTAAAAGACTATAGTGATAACTAGTGCTTGTCCCACTTTTCTACCGCGTCGCGATCGTCCGCTTACATTAAATAAGGCCATGAACATTGATCCTAAATCCCAATTATCTTTCCTCAACCTTCTACTAACAAACCTTATTAATAAAATTGTAACTTTTCTATAAGGTGTCACTCTACGAAGTGCCCTTCCATTTTGCTTGTTTATCATTAATTAATTACTGTATAATTACGTGTTTTATACACGGTTCAAACTTATATTGTTTCTTCCCCATAATCAGGGAAAACAATACTTTCAACTCTTGAGTGAGTTATTTCTAGGTTTCACGAAATGGAAACTGCCCCATTTGGCTCGTGATTCCTACTTAAACATAGGAAGTCTAGAACCTTCCTTTTGACTTTCTCTTCAGGTTTCACCGTAAGTGACCTGCTCTCTTTTGTATAATTGTTATAAAGTAATTCTGCTTATAGGAAGTTGTAGGAACTTCTATTTTATTCACATGTCTTTTCTTATTATTATTTTCGAAGTTGTAACTTTTTCTAAAACAGTTACCTGGAAATTTCTTAAAGTACACTCCTTGTACTCAATTGAATGTTTAAACTTTAATCACTTTATTTGTCTTCTTTAAATCTTACAAAGATTTTAGTACATATATAAGGTTTGAAACCTCATAAATTGTTATTTGCCTGGAGCAATCTCTAAATGTTAGGAGGTCTGCGACCCCATTGTTAAAAAATTTAAATGATCTATATTTGCCAAAAAGATATTACATACTTGTTAATTTCATTAAACTTCTTTGAATTGTTAAATAAATTAAATATTTGTTTTTGGATTTATAATTTCGCAAATACAACGGTTAGGCAAAATCCTGTCTTCCTTGGCTCTCCCTACTAAATGCCATTAAATCCATCAATAGGGCTTTCACCACTCGTTGCATTTGAGCAAGAACTCTTAGTGGTAATCTCATTTAAGTTTCTTTTAGCTTTAATAGCTAATTCTAACTGGCCAGTAAGGCAAGTAAAGCTCGCTACGCCAGCTACCTGCTTGTGGAGATCCTCTCCGAAAACTTATGGTCAGTTTTCCAAAAGATAAGTGTTTCTCTTTGTCTAAACTTTTAGCCGGCTCCTCGCTGAGTAAAAGCTTAGCCATTTCCAAATGCAACCATTGGTTCATTTACCAAAATTACTCCCCAAGGTATAATCTTTTATTATCTTCCTTCTTGGAAGCACTTGGTCGCTTTTTCAGGAACTCCATAACTTTGAAAATTGGAAATACCAAACCTGATTTAAATCATTGGCATTCTTCGAATTACTTTGCAAAAACGAATTGCTTTGAACAGGCATACAATAAATTTGTTACTCTCAGTCTTGCCAGACCATCACTCTTCCCTATAGTAGGCAGATACACGCTTGAGAGGGATTACACTAAAGCCACTCTCTTGCAAACCGCCCAAGTACTAGCTGTGTTTCTCGTCAGCTTGGACCAAGCTCTTACCCACTTTAGGTATCCGAGAGCGGATTTGCGGTGGCAACCGCCTCTAAGTGCATTTAAGGTTAAATTTATAACTTTTGTGGGACTCTCCTCCTATTTTCCTATCCTTTTTCTCCAGTCCAAAATCTACCTCCTTTTCTTAATCATCTTCCCTTGGTGGGTGGGTTATTCCTTAGCCAGTAATCTACCCAAAAATTGGTGCCGAAACCCGGGAGAGTCCATTTGTCATTTTTCTGTTTGGCAATACTTTGCAAATTATTAATATCTGCTTTGAATCTTTCAGCTATAACCACATCGTGCAAAGCCTGTGAAGGGAAAAGAGGCCGCTCCTGTCTCCTTTGGTGTGTCCCGTTCTTTCTACTTATTCGCTCCTGCCAGCTTGACAGCATTTCCAAGGTTCCACAGTTTCGTGAGTTACATTTTCATATATTTTCTTTAACATGGCTCCTACTGATAAGGATAAAGATGAACAACTTACTCCTAAACGAGCATCCTATAAAGGGCAAATTACCCGATTCAGAAAGTACATAAAGGAGTTAGATCCCTCAGAAGCTCAATTAGACTTGTTGAAACATCGTGTAAGAGATTTTGAACGTTCTTATGAAAATTATTGCAACATTCAAACTGAAATAGAAACTTGTATGCTCAATCAAACCGAAGATCGTGTCGAAGTAGAAAACCAATATTACGAAGGCATAGGTTCTGCTTTCAAAATAATACGCCAACTCGAAGAGGAGCAGAAAAAGGACGCTTCTGTTCTTGGATCCCTTCACGAACCACAAACTTCTTTCCGTGATGGTACTCACAAGCCCAAACCAATTTTACCTAAAATTGATTTACCCCATTTTTCTGGAGATGAATCTACTTGGGATTCTTTCTATGAATTATTTTGCTCCCTTGTTCATGACAATGAAGACATTCAAGTCATTTACAAGTTTCATTACTTGAGATCTATCCTCCGAGGTCAAGCTTTGCAGTTAGTCGAAGCACTTCCTCTACGTGCCGAAAATTACCCCATTGCCTTTAACTTATTAAAAGAAAGATATGGAAATCTACGGTTACGTATTCAGCGCCATATGAAGGCTCTATTCAACCTACCTGCGTCACAGCACAATGACGTCACCAGTTTGCGCACTCTAGTTGATACTACACAACTTCACGTTAAGGCTTTGTCCCAATTAGATCAACCTACTGAACATTGGGGTACTTTCCTAATACATTTAGTGGTTTCTAAAGTTGATGCTGCTACCCTAAATGCTTGGGAAATTGAACTTTCTAAAGAAGACGACTATTCTTACGAGCATTTAGTCACTTTCATAAACGCTAGATGCCAACTCTTAACCGCTCTAGCTAATCAAAGTGAACCCTCATCTCCTAGTTCTAAGTTTGAATTAATGTCCATCAAACCTAAAAGCGAACGCTTAGCGTCTAATACCCACAAACCAGGGTCCAGCTCATCTAAATTTAAATCAAACTCTACTGGTTACCCAACTAGGTCTAGTGAACGTCGTGTTGCTAGTTCTATGGTTTTAAACACTCAAAGCGAACCTCGCAAGAGTTTAAACGAACCTTTAAAGTGCATACTTTGTAAAGATCCCCATGCCCTATACCTCTGTAAATCCTTTAAAGAAATGTCAGTCGACGACAGAAGAAAATTAGTTTCCCAGAACAAACATTGCTTCAATTGCCTAGCGCCTACTCATTCTGCTTCTAATTGCAAGTCCACAAGACTTTGCTACCATTGTGAAAAGGCTCATCATACTTTGCTACATCGTCATGATCAGGCAAGGTCATCGACAGCATCTGCTTCTCCGAAAAATGATAGTGCTAACACTTCTAATGCTTCATCGTATATTCAAAATGCCAAGTCCATTCGCAGTGCTCAAGTATTGTTATCTACTGTCCAAATCGAAGTTCAGGATAACTTTGGCAACTGGGTTCGTGCACGCGGTCTTCTAGATTCAGCGGCAACTCATGATTTTGTGTCTAATTCCTTGATTAGAAAATTAGGTCTACCTGTAAACCCTACTTCTATTAACGTGTCGGGCATCAACAGCTCAAAATCGCAAGCTTTAAAATTCTCAAAGCTAACCATAAGAGATACTTGTCATAGAAACAGCTTTCTTAAACTTAATTGTCTAATTCTCAATAGCATTGGAGAAGACACTCCAAGTCACTCTGTGGATATTTCAGGATTAAACATTCCCTCGCATTTAAGGCTAGCCGATCCTGTGTTCAACATGCAAAACCCTATTGACATACTCTTTAGTGCCAATGTTTTCTGGAATTGCCTTCGTAAACAGGTTCGCAGGTTATCCTCAAACGTGGTCGCCAGAGACACTAATTTTGGATGGATCGTCACAGGTCAACTTCCCCATTATTCTCCCCAACCTGCATCGCAATGTTACTTCTCCAATACTGACCTGGAACAGTTCTGGAGGCTTGAAAATGTTGATCCTCCTAATGTAACCTCTTTAGAAAATGAATTCTGTGAGCAACTTTTTTTGAACACCACCACTCGTTCTTCGGATGACCGGTTCGTTGTTCAAATGCCCAGATTACATAATCCTCCCAAACTTCTTAACTCTCAGCCCAAAGCTCGAAAAGCTCTCTTTGCTATCGAGAGCAAATTCAAGAAAGAACCTCTTGTTAAACAGCAGTACACTGATTTCATGGATGAGTATGAAAGCTTAGATCATATGGAAGTTGTTAACAAATCTGATGATGAATTGCACCCCCCAATTGAAACGGTTTATTTAAATCATCATCCCGTGTGGAAAAACCCTCTTGTAAAAGATAAAATCCGAGTTGTTTTCAATGGTTCATCACCCGACGTTAATGGCAACAGCCTTAACGATACTCTTTACTCTGGTCCTGCTATTCAGTCAGATCTATCTGCTATACTCTTAAATTTTCGATTATTTCCCATAGCTGTCATAGCTGATATAAAACAGATGTACCGTCAAGTGTTAATTCAACCGGAAAAACGAGATCTCCAAAGAATCGTGTGGCGTGATGAAATCAGCAAGCCTATTAAGGTGTTTCGCTTAAAAACGGTTACTTATGGCTTGAAACCCTCTGCTTTCCTTGCTATCCGATCCCTACACTTGCTAGCCTCCCAAGATGGTCATTTATTTAATCCCAAAGCCTCTGAAGCACTAACTACGTCATTCTATGTTGACGATTATTTGCAGTCCTTCCCCACTTTGGAGGAAGCTTCTTTTGTGTCTTTAGAACTTCAGGCATTGCTAAGGAATGGAGATTTCCCACTTCATAAGTGGAATTCCAACTCCCCTGAGTTTCTCGCTCAGTTTCCCATCGAAGACGTAGATCCTTCTTCTGTCGAAATTTGTGGAAGCTCCGAATCTATAAAAACTCTAGGAGTTCATTGGTGCACTAGCACTGACACTCTCATCTACAAAGTTTCGCTCTTAGAAGAGCTTCCTAACACAAAAAGACAAATTCTCTCTGAAATTGCAAAAATTTTTGATCCACTTCAATTCCTTGCCCCAGTTATCGTTATAGCCAAACTCTTCATGCAAGAGCTGTGGTCGCTCAAATGTGAATGGGATGACACTGTCCCTCTTTCTTTTCTTAATCGTTGGCTCTCGTTTCGCAGCAATTTGCTGGATCTTTCCCTTATTGAAATTCCTAGGAATTTAATTAACGCTCATTCTAATGCATCTTTCTTCCTTCATGTGTTCGCTGACAGATCCGAAAAAGCTTACGGTTGCTGCGCATATTTAGTTTATCACGGTTCATTCTATGGATCTTCAGTTTCCAACCTTGTTTGTGCCAAATCGAAGGTCGCTCCTCTTAAAACTATCACTTTGCCTAGGCTTGAATTGTGCGCTGCACTCATGGCTGCAGAACTTGTTAAGAAATTACGGGAAGTATTAAAAGCCGAATTCTCGCAAATCTATCTCTGGAGCGATTCCATGATCACCCTTTCTTGGATCGCCAAAAACCCCCCTCACTGGCAAACTTTTGTAGCAAACAGAGTTTCCAAAATTCAAACTCTTTCTTCTGGATGTCAATGGAGGCATGTGCCCAGTGCTGATAATCCAGCCGATATTATCTCTCGTGGTTGTTTACCCTCTCAATTGGCAGCTTCCCAATTGTACTGGCATGGACCCTCGTGGCTAATCGACGAATCTTCCTCATGGCCTTCTAAACCTCCAGCTACAAACTCCAACGTGCCTGACGCTAAAGTACCTCTATCTATTGCTTCGTGTCTTGTTTCCAACGCTTCTCATCCCTTGTTGTCCCGCTATTCTTCTTTTCATAAATTAATAAGAATTGTCGCCTATCTCCTCAGATGGAAATATCTTGTGGTTGACCAACCTCTTCTCCCTAAACCACACCTTACCAATCAAGAATTGAATCTCGCTACCATTAAGGTTTTACAACTGACACAGCAAGAAGCCTTTTCTTCTGAATTGTCTTTACTTTCTTCAAAAAGGGATCTTCCCAAATCCAGTCGTCTTCGTGCTTTGGCCCCGTTCCTTGATGACCATGGGTTACTCAGGGTAGGTGGAAGGCTCTCGCAATCTTTGCTCTCTGAGGACAAAAAGCATCCCGTTATTTTGCCTTCTAAACATCACGTAACTTCCTTAATTATACGTGACTTTCATTATCGTAATCTGCATGTTGGCACACGCACCCTTCTTTGCCTCTTAAGGGAAAAGTACAGGATCATAAATGGAATTCATGAAGTATCTTCTGTAATTCATATGTGCATTCCTTGTTTCAAAGCGAAACCTAAAATCAATACTCAATTAATGAGCGATCTGCCCTCTTTTCGCTCTTCTCCTATACGCCCATTTGCTTTAACTGGTATGGACTATATGGGTCCGTTCCAATATCAACGAAATTCTCTTGAAGCTAAACGCAAATTGTTTGGTAAGCTTTATGTTTCTCTCTTTGTTTGCATGGTTACTGGCGCAATCCACTTGGAACTAGTAACGAATGCTTCTACTTCTTACTTTTTATCAGCTGTCTCTCGCTTCACTGCTAGGCGTGGTGTTCCCTCAGAGATGTTCTCCGATAACGCTTCCACTTTTCAGGGTGCAGCTTCCCTGTGGAAGAAAGCTCTCACTTCCTCTCCTGCCATGGAACAAATTTCCAATTTTTCCTATTCAAAGGGTTTCAAATGGCTCTTTATACCTCCCTACGCTCCTCATCACGGTGGTAGGTGGGAATCTTGTGTAAAGCTCACTAAACGTCATTTAAGAAAAGTCTTAGGTAATCGAATTTTGACTTACGAAGAATTCAATTCACTGTCTGTTCTGATTGAAGGTGTTGTTAAATCTCGCCCTTTAACTCCGCTTTCCAATGACCCTGATGACCTGCTCCCACTTACACCTGGTCACTTCCTTATCGGCACTTCTCTTTCTGCCCCTCCTCCTCTTCCCAATTCTTACAGGGATTCTAATCTACCTATCGTTTGGCGTAAACTTGAAGCCCTCCGCAATTCTTTTTGGAAGAGGTGGAACTTGGAATATTTAACTTCCTTGCAACGGAGACAGAAGTGGTTTCTTTCCAGTCCCGACATTAAAGTGGGGGACTTGGTCTTGGTTAGGGATGTTTCTCCCCCCCCCCCCTAGTTTGGACCTCTGGTAGAATGACCGAGTGTTATCCTGGAAGAGATGGGAGAGTCAGGGTGGCCAAAATCTTGACCACTAATGGTCCGATCACAAGACCACTGTCTTTGATCGCTCCATTGCCTTTAAATGTGTAACGGCTTATTTGTTCTCTGTTGGTGTTTTTCCCTCCCAGTATGGTGTATTCTTGGAATACACGGTACGAGAGATATAAAGTTTAATGTTCTTTGCATGTGCATTCCTTCCTCTTTGTCAAACACCAACAGTGATCTTCTATTTTCTCTTTGGTTATCATGTCGCTTATATCTTTTATGAGTCTGTTCTAGATATATATCTTCCATGACCCACCTAGCGTCATCTAGCAGCGAATCTCTGAAGCTCTTCAACTCTTCCTGGTGCAAGGGGACTTCCTTCTCAATCTGGCCAACAGATTTTGCTGCCATCGCCAGCTATTATCTCCATGAGCAAGAGAACTTCGTCTACTTTTTCACTCACCATGCTGTGCTAGCATCGCCTGCTATCAACTCTTTGAAGACCATCTCCTCAAGAGAATTTAAGTTTACAATGTTGGTTATGCTGATATGTATACCTTTTGTTTCCTACCCCCACTTTTTTCCCTTCCTTGGACCCTCTGTGCTCCGCTGAGTGGGTCTCACTTGTGCGCCGGCCGTCGACTCAGTTAAGGCTCAACTAGAGCTAGCCTCCTGACCTAACGAGGCATTTTTTAGATTCCACGCCATGTGGTAGCTCTAACCAGCAAGGAGAACTTCACTTTCGCCATGCAACAAAGTTAAGTACCTGCTCCAAGTTTTAACCTCATCTTCATGATTTTATCGACTACATGCTTTTAACGATCTTTTATAGGCAGTGTGAAATTATTTATTTTGGGGCAAAAATCATCCTTCACGGGATTTTCCATGTTGGGCTTTTGTCTAATCAAGCCAATCTTGGTGAAAAGCAGCATTTCTTATGCTTGCTAAATGAGAAATCTTCTCACCACGTGGGATATTATCTAATACCCGCTGTCTATAAATTACAAAGCAAGTTCCTCCGCTGGATTAACTTTGGCCCCATTTTTCTATTAAGATCGTTCTGGAACCTTCCAGATCTTGTACTCTATCTGCGAGTCTTGCCGTCAGGTATTTTTCACTCACTTGTGGAAATACTATTTAAAAATGAGGAATCTTCCTTATAAATTACTGCAATAGCGAACTTTCGTCCACCGTTGGAATGTTCCATGGCGCATTTAATTGTAATTCCCAACTTTCTCAAGAAATAGACTCTCGCCTACCTAGTGCAACCAGTTATTTTCATCATTGCAATAACTGTCTTTCCCATAAACTTTCGTGTCTCTACAGTGAACTTTTCATCTATTTAAAAGACTATAGTGATAACTAGTGCTTGTCCCACTTTTCTACCGCGTCGCGATCGTCCGCTTACATTAAATAAGGCCATGAACATTGATCCTAAATCCCAATTATCTTTCCTCAACCTTCTACTAACAAACCTTATTAATAAAATTGTAACTTTTCTATAAGGTGTCACTCTACGAAGTGCCCTTCCATTTTGCTTGTTTATCATTAATTAATTACTGTATAATTACGTGTTTTATACACGGTTCAAACTTATATTGTTTCTTCCCCATAATCAGGGAAAACAATACTTTCAACTCTTGAGTGAGTTATTTCTAGGTTTCACGAAATGGAAACTGCCCCATTTGGCTCGTGATTCCTACTTAAACATAGGAAGTCTAGAACCTTCCTTTTGACTTTCTCTTCAGGTTTCACCGTAAGTGACCTGCTCTCTTTTGTATAATTGTTATAAAGTAATTCTGCTTATAGGAAGTTGTAGGAACTTCTATTTTATTCACATGTCTTTTCTTATTATTATTTTCGAAGTTGTAACTTTTTCTAAAACAGTTACCTGGAAATTTCTTAAAGTACACTCCTTGTACTCAATTGAATGTTTAAACTTTAATCACTTTATTTGTCTTCTTTAAATCTTACAAAGATTTTAGTACATATATAAGGTTTGAAACCTCATAAATTGTTATTTGCCTGGAGCAATCTCTAAATGTTAGGAGGTCTGCGACCCCATTGTTAAAAAATTTAAATGATCTATATTTGCCAAAAAGATATTACATACTTGTTAATTTCATTAAACTTCTTTGAATTGTTAAATAAATTAAATATTTGTTTTTGGATTTATAATTTCGCAAATACAACGGTTAGGCAAAATCCTGTCTTCCTTGGCTCTCCCTACTAAATGCCATTAAATCCATCAATAGGGCTTTCACCACTCGTTGCATTTGAGCAAGAACTCTTAGTGGTAATCTCATTTAAGTTTCTTTTAGCTTTAATAGCTAATTCTAACTGGCCAGTAAGGCAAGTAAAGCTCGCTACGCCAGCTACCTGCTTGTGGAGATCCTCTCCGAAAACTTATGGTCAGTTTTCCAAAAGATAAGTGTTTCTCTTTGTCTAAACTTTTAGCCGGCTCCTCGCTGAGTAAAAGCTTAGCCATTTCCAAATGCAACCATTGGTTCATTTACCAAAATTACTCCCCAAGGTATAATCTTTTATTATCTTCCTTCTTGGAAGCACTTGGTCGCTTTTTCAGGAACTCCATAACTTTGAAAATTGGAAATACCAAACCTGATTTAAATCATTGGCATTCTTCGAATTACTTTGCAAAAACGAATTGCTTTGAACAGGCATACAATAAATTTGTTACTCTCAGTCTTGCCAGACCATCACTCTTCCCTATAGTAGGCAGATACACGCTTGAGAGGGATTACACTAAAGCCACTCTCTTGCAAACCGCCCAAGTACTAGCTGTGTTTCCCGTCAGCTTGGACCAAGCTCTTACCCACTTTAGGTATCCGAGAGCGGATTTGCAGTGGCAACCGCCTCTAAGTGCATTTAAGGTTAAATTTATAACTTTTGTGGGACTCTCCTCCTATTTTCCTACCCTTTTCCCCAGTCCAAAATCTACCTCCTTTTCTTAATCATCTTCCCTTGGTGGGTGGGTTATTCCTTAGCCAGTAATCTACCCAACTAGGCCAAGTTCAGAACTTAGCTACTAGACGCCACCGCAGTCGGCTCTTGGCAACGAACGTAGCAACCTAAGAGCGTTGTTTACATTCTCAACCTATACAATTTAGTTTCACACAGGTGTAATTAGTGGAAAGTTCTTTAACATGCCATAAATCTAAGACATGGGACCGCCGGCTTTACTTCCCTTCCGAAGGAAGGTATACATACTGAGGGATTTTTAACGCTCTTAAAAATCCGACGACTTCAGCCGGGTTTGAACCCGCTATCTTGGGCATAGAAGCTCAGCATGCTACCAACTACGCCACCGAAGCCGCCTTGATAGTGCCTTAATTTAATTTCATTATATAAAATATTATACAGGGTCATCGAAAAATAACGCCAACATTTAAAAAAATTATAGCTTCGAAACCCTTTATGTTAAACGTGTAATTTTTTCACTGAACACTAGCTGGTTGAAGTAAGTTTTGATGTGGATCGGGCGTGACCTTGCTATGCTCACACTAGATGCGCAGTAGCCAAGGTCGGCCGGGGGCGCGCCATAACCGCCGCGCCGTTCAGTACCATGTTTTCTGGGGGTTCATTAAAAACACTGTGTATGAAGAAAAGCTTCGGGATTTGGAGCACCTGCGGGAGCGAATTTCTGCCGCCATCTTGACACTTACTCCTGAAATGATTGCACGTACGTGACAAGAAATCGACTACAGACTAGACATTTGCAGAGCTACGAACGGTGCACATATCGAAACATACTAAGGTATGAAAAAATCTATCTTTTTCCACACATTTTACGATTAAAACAATTGAATTACGTCGAGTAATTTTTTTATAACAGTTATTTTAAATGTTGGCTTTATTTTTCGATCACCCTGTATTATATAATAAAATATAATAATAAATATAATACAATAAAATAAGATAATTTAAGTAATTAGACAAAATTAAATATTTACTACAACAAGAAACTAGGAACGGAAAACCACTCCCAAGCTATCAACAAACTTGTAGAGTTGGGCGGGTGTTGCTGTAGAATGTCATATCTTGGAAATAAGAGCCATAAACGTGTAATAATTAACACAGCAGCTGTAAAACAATACGCGTCAACAAGGTGGCACAAGTAGTGATTTATTGGTGCCGGGGCGTTATCAGCGACACTGCGTCTAATTACCGCTGCTATTTAATTAAGATAAGCCGCATTGTTAGCGCGCTTGATGCTAATTGGCCCGCTTTGTGCTTCTGTGAGGTCTACTTTATCAGATCCGGAATATTTTTGTCAAGGGTCACAGATGGTTCTGCGCTACATATTTTGAGTTCCTAAGTAAAGCAACATTTGTGGGCTGCAGTAATCAATTTGTCTCATTAAAACCTTTGACGTTTAGATTTGAGGGCAGGTTATTTTACCTGATTTAGCAGGCGGTGAAGGGTCGCAACCTTCGTTCCAGGTTTGGGGAGTGACGGGATACTTGAGACAATGACGTTTTGCGATAACGATGATAACGAGGGGGTAACGGTCGGCTTCGGTGACGTAGTCGGTAGCATGCTGAGCTGCTATGCTCAAGATCGCGGGTTTAAACCCGGACGAAGTCGTCGGATTTGTAAGAGCGTTAAAATCCTTCAGTATGCCTTCCTTCGGAGGAAAAGTAAAGCTGCCGGTCCTATGTCATAAAAGAACCTACCACTACAACTGGTAGTGTGTAGCCATATTTATAGTTATTTCGTTAGAAACGCTCTATCAACTTCCAATGTTCGCCGCTAGGTCTCGTAGCCAAAGTTGGAACTACCTGCAATTGAACTTATCCAGTTTCATTCATTTCATTTCTCATTAATTCCTCTCATGACGTAGGTCCCAGGAAGGGCATCCGACACGTGTAATTCCATCGCATCTCATCCCAACCCCGTTGGAAACGGGATTAATAAAGGGTAGACATACACCCAGGGGGTAACGATTAGTTAATTAAATAAGTTACTGTAACGAGGAGGTAACGACTAATTAAATAATTAAGTTACTGTAACGAGAAGGTAACGACTACTTAAATAATTAAGTTACTGTAACGAGGAGGTAACGGATAGTTAAATAATTAGGTTACTGTAACGAGGATGTAACGACTAGTTAAATAATTAATTTACTGTAAAGAGGAGGTAACGACTAGTTAAATAATTAGGTTACTGTAACGTGGAGGTAACGACTAGTTAAATAATTAAGTTACTGTAACGAGGAGGTAACGACTAGTTAAATAATTAAGTTACTGTAACGAGGAGGTAACGGCGATATAATTAATTAGGTAACATTAACTAGGGGGAAATGACGTGCTAATAAAGTACCTTTAACACGTGGGTAATGATTAGTTAAATAATTAAGTTACTATAACGACAGGTTAATTAAGTAAAAGTAAAGAGGGGGTAACGACGAGTAATTGATTATGTAACTTTAACAAGAGGGGTAACGATGGTATAATTTATTAAGTAACTTTAAGTAGGGGGGTAACGACGAGTTAACTACTTAAGTACCTTTAACAAGGGGGTAACGACGGGTTAATTAATTAAGTTACTGTAAGTTGGGGGGGGGGGCGGAAAACGCAGGTTAACTAATTAAGTCACAGTAAGTAAGGGTTAATTGTGAGGAAAAATTGAGACGTGGTGGGTAGGATTCCCACGTCGGCCATCCTGTCAGTGGTTTTCCCTGGTTTCGGATTTCTACTCCTGCTAAATGCCGGGATGGTTCCTAACTTAAGGTTACAGCCGCCCCCATCTCAACCCAAATACGCATACTAATACAGACAACACAATAACTCACGTTATCAGACGACCCAAGAACACGGAGCTGAAATAACCACGATGTCCAAGCCTTTAAATGAAATAAGAAATAATCATTCATTCTGTGTCCTTTGCCAAAAACAAATTGTTGTCAGATTAAAAATAAATAAATAAATAAATAAATAAATAAAATTAAAATTGTTGTTATCGCTTATTTAAGAGGCTGCGACCTCGTGCTCATATTGCCCCATGTATTTTAGTGTGAGTGGAATTTGTGTGATAACATAAAATTTAAAATAATTAGCCATATTTACAAATCATAAAAGAAACATAAAAGAAAAATTTTAAACATTCAAAATTTTATAAATTTTATTATTTTATAAAATTCAACAATTTCAAAGAATTGAAAATTAAAAAATTAAAAATATGTTGTTTTTTGTTTTAAAAGTTCAAAAATTTAAAAAATAAAGTTAGCAAATTAAAAAATTAACTATTTTAAAACTAAAAACAAAATTATTTAATAAATTCAAAAAATTCAAAATTCAAAAGAATTAAGTAATTATAAATTCAATAAATGATAAATAAGTAAGCCACTATATGTTATCCGAAAGTAACGGAAAAGTAACTATGCGTTATTTTTATCACTGTAACTTTTCACACAAAGTGACTGTAACTTCGTTACTATATTATAAGTAACGGTGACTGGCGGAAACTTAGGCATACTGTAGACTAGATGCTACCATTCCAGACAGCCGGTCAACATTCTTCCTTCCAGCACTAACTCATCGTATTATGTACGTGATCTAAAATAATTAATTTACCAATTAATGGATACCATATTGCCCTTGAACGTCTGGAGAACGAACGAAGGAACGCCTGCTGGCGGTTTGAACCTCTTTCCGGTCCCTCACAAGAATGATAATTCAACCCTTGCACACTCGGCATTCTATCCTAATTACTCTGTATTAATAATTGTCAGTTCCTTACCCACGCTCAGGCATAATTAATTCCTTTAATCCTGCAATATTTATGTTTATTTCTCTTTTATTTCTCCACTAATTGCATTAATTATGTATTGTATTTTCTCTTATTTCAAGAAATTAATTAGTGGTAATATATTTCTCCCGAGAAAATGCTTCCGGCCGGCAGCGGAATCATTTGACTTTGAGATTTGAAAATTATGAACAAACAAGATCCACACACACTGATAGGCATGACAAAGTGTCGAGTCACACAGCGGGACTGATAGCGTCTAACTGGGAGTTTAGAAACTCTCTCACAATAATTCTCCTCTGATTTCACATCCACACGTCCAATACTCATACAATAGAAACCCAAATGATCAACTCTCTTCATGGCATCTAATGATGATGATCATGATGATGATAATTGTTTTTTAAGGGGCCTAACATCTAGGTTATCGGCTCTTAATGGTCTGAGTGATAGCGAAAATGACAATTAAATGGAAACCATAAGGAGAATTAAGTGAGACTGAAAATACGTACAAAATGGAACTCAGATTGATACGACTCACAAAATGGAGAGTGAAAATACCCACAAAAGGAATTGATTGAAAAATACGCACAAAATATAGTTTAGGTTCAAAAAACGTACAAAATGCAATGCAATTGGAATTCAAAATGTAATTTAGATTCAACATACACACAAAATGCAATTGAGGATCAAAATACTTACAAAATTCAACTTAGATTATCCCCCCCCCCCCTAGTTTAGGGGCTGCGACAACGTGGTCATGTAGCCCCAACTTAGATTGAAAATACCTACAGAATGTAGTGTAGATTCAAAAAATTTGCGTAGGTAATTTAGATACACGCGGAGCCAATTGACAAAAACAGTGCGGGAATCTTAAAGAGAAAAGGAAATATAATGAAAAGAAGAATGAGGGATCAGGAAAGATGAGACGAGGGCCAACTAAGGCGGGAAAGTGAAGGACTCCCTAGGCCTCGGATACCCTAATACCATCGAGGTCGAAAAAGAACAAGAGTTGACCAAGGGAGTTGACAGGAAAGAAAACGGAGAGGAGCCCGGCACAACTAAGTGGAAACAATGCCGGTCCCAGTTGGGGCCTCTTGGTCGCCAACCCACGTGCCACTAGATGTGATCCCCGTGGGGGTGTCATGGCATCTAAGAAATAACAGTCGAAATTGAAATCGATGATGCATTTTCCTCACTTTGTCGTCATCACTAAAAGATAAATCACAACCAAGATACGTGAATCATAAGACTTATTCTATTAGTCTATTGTCTATTAACTCGAATAATAATAGATTTCACTATGGCTTTTGATTTAGTAAACCGGAAGTTGGTGATAAAGAAACTAGAAGAAACTCTAGGCAAGAACAATATATGAATGAGAAGTATAAATTCCATTCTCCATTGGAACAAAATAAGAATTTCGGACAATCTCTCAGGCTCAGAGCCGATACTCCATACAAATTGAGTACTGCAGGGAGATCCACTAAGCCCTCTACTATTCATTCTAGCAGCAGAAGATCTAATGAAAATAACCCAAAGAGGGGACATAGTAGTATACTCGTACGCCGACGATACAATGGTTGGATCAACAGACATCATTGAACTTCTGGACACTATAAGCCTAAATGACATAGAGAAATGGTGCACCAAGCATGAGTTCGAGATCAACATATCTAAGACAGAAATTATGGTCTTTAGACCAGGAGGAAAGGCTCCAGCCTTGGCAGAAATAAACATCAAGAGGACGACAATAAACATCGTAAAATATTTTAAAGATTTTTTAAGACGCTGCAAACAAGCGCTAAATGTTTCACGAAGCATATAACTGAGAAACCAACGCAAGCAGCAAGGGCGATGCATGTGATCGGCTTCATTAAATCCCTCAGGTTAGAAACAGCAATGATGATCTTCAGAGCTAAAATAATGCCCATACTAACTTATGGGAGAGAAGTCATATGGTCGCATCTCACCGAAAAGAACCTATTCGTATTGGAACGAGTAAAAGCATTATACATTAAAGAGCACCAGGAGTGTCAAAGACTACACGTTCCAGACTCATCTACCTCCTCGCAAGAGAAACATTCCTCATCGAGGACATAAGGACACTTTAACTCTTCCCAGCACTCGAGCATCGGAAAATCTATTGTCAACATTAAAAGCAAAATGAGAAGAAATACCCCCAGAGTTTTATGGAACGTGGGCTATGGTAGATCGGACATGGACCACATCCGGCTTTGAGATGAGGCAGTGTTTACCAGAATGGCGGTACACGGATTCCATCATCTCATCTGTGTGAACACATCATATCACGAGCCAGCTGAGACGTGTGAGTGCAACTTATGCGGACAAACATGTGTACGCTACCACAAAGAGAACCCAATCAATTACAGAATAAGCAAATCAAGGCACCAGAACGCAAACTTGAAATTACTTGAATAATTTGTATTGCATGCTCTTTTGGCAGCAATAAAAGTATTATTATAATAATACTGATTTATAACCCGAATAACTGAGATTTGTATAATATTTAAAAAATCCCTTCAGGTTTTAATATCATAGGCTAGGCTTTGTCTGCTGAGACGGGGACCCCTACGTTGTCTGTTAAGATGGGGACCCTTGCTTTGTCTGTTAAGATGGAGACCGCTACTTTGTCTGCAAGATGGGGACCCCTACTTTGTCTGTTAAGATGAGGACCCTTAATTTGTCTGTTAAGATGGAGACCGCTACTTTGTCTGTTAAGATGGGGACCCCTACTTTGTCTGTTAAGATGGGGACCCTTACTTAGTCTGTTAAGATGGAGACCGCTACTTTGTCTGCTAAGATGGGGACCCTTACTTTGTCTGTTAAGATGGGGACCCTTAATTTGTCTGTTAAGATGGGGACCCTTACTCTGTCTGCTAAGATGGGAACCCCTATTTTGTCTGCTAAGATGGGGACCCCTACTTTGTCTGCTAAGATGGGGACCCGTAATTTGTCTGCTAAGATGGGGACCCTTACTTTGTCTGTTAAGATGGGGACCCTTACTTTGTCTGTTAAGATGGAGACTGCTACTTTGTCTGTTAAGATGGAGACTGCTACTTTGTCTGTTAAGATGGAGACCGCTACTTTGTGTGCTAAGATGGGGACCCTTACTTTGTCTGTTAAGATGGGGACCCTTAATTTGTCTGTTAAGACGGGGACCCTTACTCTGTCTGCTAAGATGGGGACCTCTACTTTGTCTGCTAAGATGGGGACACTTACTCTGTTAAGATGGGGACCTCTACTTTGTCTGCTAAGATGGGGACCCTTACTTTGTCTGTTAAGATGGGGACCCTTACTTTGTCTGATAAGATGGGGACCCTTACTTTGTATGTTAAGATGGGGACCCTTACTTTGTCTGTAAAGATGGTGACCCTTACTTTGTCTGTTAAGATGGGAACCTCTACTTTGCCTGTTAAGATGGAGATCTCTACTTTGTCTGCTAAGATGGGAACCCCTACTTTGTCTGTTAAGATGGTTACCCCTACTTTGTCTGCTAAGATGGAGACCGCTACATTGTCCGCTAAGATGGGGACCCCCTACTTTGTCTGCTAAGATAGGGACCCCTACTTTGTCTGCCAAGATGGGAACCCCTACTTTGTCTGCTAAGATGGAGACCGCTACTTTCTCTGCTAAGATGGGGACCCCTACTTTGTCTGCTAAGATGGGGAGCTCCAACTTTGTCTGCTGAGATGGGAACCACTACTTTGCCTGCCAAGATGGGGAGCCCCAACTGTGTCTGCTGAGATGGGAACCACTACTTTGTCTGCTAAGATGGGGACCCCTACTTTGTCTGCTGAGATGGGAACCCCTACTTTGTCTGCTAAGATGGGGACCGCTACTTTGTCTGCTAAGATGGGGACCCCTACTTTGTCTGCTAAGATGGAGACCTTTACTTTGTCTGCTAAGATGGGGACCCCCACTTTGTCTGCTAAGATGGGAACCCCTATTTTGTCTGCTAAGATGGGGACCCCTACTTTGTCTGCTAAGATGGGGACCCGTAATTTGTCTGCTAAGATGGGGACCCCCTACTTTGTCTGCTGAGATGGGAACCACTACCTTTTCTGCTAAGATGGGGACCCCTACTTTGTCTGCTGAGATGGAAACCCCTACTTTGTCTGCTAGGATATGTTTCCAACATCCTCATTCACAAGTGGATTGAAAGAATTTTGTAACTGGACCACTCATTTATTGAACGTAACGCTGAGGAATAGCTCAGAGGGTTTTGGCTTGACACGTCCAAAGGCTTGTGTGAGCTTGGGTTTTCCTTTTAATTGGACACTGCCGATAACTTGGAGAATAATGAATTCCGTTTATTATTGAGAGTTACGCGGAGAATGTCGGTACCGGCCATACGGAAGCTTGTAATATCGAGCGGAACTAGAGCCAATTTGCACGGCCCTAGTGCCAATTAGAGCGATGTTCCGTTAATTATTCGATTCATCGAATAATTTTAAATTTATCGAAAACTTTTAATGGATTAATTGCCTCACCGTTCAATCCACTGGGCATTGACTAAGCAAATAATAGATTAATTGATTAGTAGACACGAGATTGGCCAACTTATCATCCTGCCTGCCCTCCTCGTCTTCCTTATCCATCGCTTCTTTATCTCCTTCCTGTTTTTTTACCAGCTTTCCTTCCTTCTTCTGAATCACCTGCTTTCTTTCCTTATTACACTTCATCTTCTCCCTCCTTCCTTTCTCCTTTCTCTTATACCTCTTCCCTTCCTTTATCTGCTTCCTTTGCTTCTCCAGTTTCTTCCATACCACCTGCTTTCTTTCGTTCTTCTGTTTCACCTTCTCCCTCTTTCCCTTCTCCTTTCTCTTATTCCTTTTCCTTTCCTTCACCTGCTTCCTCTCCTTCTTGACCACGGGGCCCCAGCTGAGTCCGGCATTGCTTCCACTTACTTGTGTCGGCTCCTTTCTGTCTTCTTTCCTGTCGACCTCACTAGGTCAACTCTTGTTCTCTTCCGACCCCGACGGTATTAGGGCATCTGAGGCCTAGGGAGTCTCTTCCTTTCCCGCCTTAATTGGCCCTTTCTTGATTCCCTCCTTGTGCGAGGGGTCAGCCTTCTTTTTCTTTTCATGTTATCTCCTGCCTTCTGCTCAAGGCCCTCAAGGAGGCAGGGTGTGTGTAGCCCCACCACTTATGGTGCACCCTGGATATTGCTACACCCTCAGGAGCTCACAGTATATCCTGCATTCTGCTCAAGGCCCTCAAGGAGGCAGGGTGTGTGTAGCCCCACCACTTATGGTGCACCCTGGATAGTGCTACACCCTCGGGGGGTCACAGTATATCCTGCCTTCTGCTCAAGGCCCTCAAAGAGGCAGGGTGCATGTAGCCCCACCACTTCTGGAGCACCCTGGATAGTGCTACACCCTCGGGGGGGTCACAGTATATCCTGCCTTCTGCTCAAGGCCCTCAAGGAGGCAGGGTGTGTGTAGCCCCACCACTTCTGGTGCACCCTGGATTGTGCTACACCCTCAGAGGCTCATGGCTGGTGAGTTCGGGAGTTGGCGACCCCGAGGGATTCCTGAGCTTGGTCCGTTTTCCCCTTTTGTCCCTGACCTTTGGGGCGGACCCTCTCCTCTTTCACTTTCCTATCTGCCTTTCATGGCTCTCCTTCCTTCCAAGTCCCTCAATCCGCCTTCTTCGAGGGTTGAGGGCATTTCTTTTCCTCCTGTCCTTTATTTGCCTTATTCTCCTTTAGTTTTCCATTTCTTCTTCTAGTTTGTAGGTTAGTAGTTAGTTTTAGTTTTAAGTTCGCTTTTCATTTTCATCTTCACGATCACCCAAACCGTCAGGGGCCGATAACCTATATGTTAGGCCCCTTAAAATAACAATTACAGTCATCATCATCACCTCTTCTTCTTCACCCTCTTCCACTATCCCTCCTTCTTCTCCTTGCTCCTTGTTCTTCCTATTCTTCAGTTTCTCCTTCTTCTTTTCCTTCTCTGTATTCCTCGCCTACCCTTCTTGCTTCTCTCTTCTTCCCTTCCTCATTTTCGTCCTCTACCTCCTTATCTGCCTTATCTTGTTCAACAGTTCCTTTCTTCTAAGTCGAGTTACGCTTAGTTTTGGAATGACGTATAAAAATATTGAAAGGTTACTTTTAGCCTAAATATACAAAGTGTCCTTGCTTGTTGAAGTTAACAATAAGAGTCAGTGACAGTGGAAGGACAAACATCAATGAATTTGGGAAGGGTTTCAAAAAAAAGAAAACGAAAAGCTTTCAGCAAAGATTTTGAATTCTTGTTCAATGTTTACAATTTAGGAAGAGGAGGAAGGCCTTCAGAAGACGACCACATAAAGATAAGAGGGGAAAATGTTCCAATCGTTCAGGCATTCACATATCTGGGGATCACTTTACAAACAACAGGTCACTGCTACAGACTTCACGTAAAAGGAAAAGTCTCAGCTGCAATTAGAGCAATATATTATGTACAATAAAAGATCTACAGAATGTATCAATAAAATCAGCAATGAAACTGTTTCTTGCAGTAGTGAGCTCAGTATTAACTTACGGGATACAAATTATATGGGATCACCTAACACTCGCAGACCTCCGATCCATAGAGGAAGTGATGGCAATCTTTCTTAAAAGAGCTCCCTGTGTTGGAATAAACACAGAGTAGAGACTGGATTATGAACTGGCCAAATAGACTTTCTATGTTGATGATATAAAGGCAAGGTTCTGACTAACATCCACTCAAAATAGTGCCAAGGTACTTGAAGAGAGAAAACAAAAAAGGGAGAATATTTGGCTTGAATTTTATTGTACAGACGCCACGTGAGAATGCACATTTCCATCAAGTAACAAAACAGTGCGTGTGTACTTTGTGTGGTGAAGGATGTGAACACTATCATATTAACCGATGCAGAAATAGGACAAAAATTACAGTCAGTCTGAAAGACTAGACGCTATATCATTTCAAATGACGCATGCTACACATGTTAGAAAGGCTCAGGAGGGCTCTTCCAACAGACTCCATTCCCTATTAACTTAGGCTTCCCGTGCGGGCACCTCTTTAGGAGTCACCCTGTATTCTTGTCTGACATCTTGTGCAACTCTTTAGGAGTCACCCTGTATTCTTCTCTGCCATCATGTACACCTCTTTAAGATTCACCTTGTATTCTTATCTGGCATCTTGTACTGTATTTTTCTCTGACATCCTGCACATCTCATTAGGAGGCACCCTGTATTCTTATCTGGCATCTTGTATATCTCTTTAGAAGTCACCCTGTATTCTTGTGTGACATCTTGCACACCTCTTTATGAGTCACCCTGTATTCTTGTCTGACATCTTGTGCACCTCGTTAAGAGTCACCTTGTATTCTTATCTGGCGTCTTGTACACCTCGTTAAGAGTCACCTTGTATTCTTATCTGGCGTCTTGTATATCTCTTTAGGAGTCACCCTGTATTCTTATCTGGCATCTTGTACACCTCTTTATGAGTCACCCTGTATTCTTGTCTGACATCTTGTGCACCTCGTTAAGAGTCACCCTGTATTCTTCTCTACCATCTTGTACACCTCGTTAAGAGTCACCTTGTATTCTTATCTGGCGTCTTGTATATCTCTTTAGGAGTCACCTTGTATTCTTATCTGGCGTCTTCTACACCTCTTTATGAGTCACCCTGTATTCTTGTCTGACATCTTGTGCACCTCGTTAAGAGTCACCCTGTATCCTTCTCTACCATCTTGTACACCTCGTTAAGAGTCACCTTGTATTCTTATCTGGCGACTTGTATATCTCTTTAGGAGTCACCTTGTATTCTTATCTGGCGTCTTGTACACCTCATTATGAGTCACGCTGTATTCTTGTCTGACATCTTGTGCACCTCGTTAAGAGTCACCCTGTATTCTTCTCTACCATCATGTACACCTCGTTAAGAGTCACCTTGTATTCTTATCTGGCGTCTTGTATATCTCTTTAGGAGTCACCCTGTATTCTTATCTGGCATCTTGTACACCTCGTTAAGAGTCACCTTGTATTCTTATCTGGCGTCTTGTATATCTCTTTAGGAGTCACCCTGTATTCTTATCTGGCGTCTTGTACACCTCTTTATGAGTCACCCTGTATTCTTCTCTACCATCTTGTACACCTCGTTAAGAGTCACCTTGTATTCTTATCTGGCGTCTTGTATATCTCTTTAGGAGTCACCCTGTATTCTTATCTGGCGTCTTGTACACCTCTTTATGAGTCACCCTGTATTCTTCTCTACCATCTTGTACACCTCGTTAAGAGTCACCTTGTATTCTTATCTGGCGTCTTGTATATCTCTTTAGGAGTCACCCTGTATTCTTATCTGGCGTCTTGTACACCTCTTTATGAGTCACCCTGTATTCTTATCTGGCATCTTGTACACCTCGTTAAGAGTCACCTTGTATTCTTATCTGGCGTCTTGTATATCTCTTTAGGAGTCACCCTGTATTCTTATCTGGCGTCTTGTACACCTCTTTATGAGTCACCCTGTATTCTTCTCTATCATCTTGTACACCTCGTTAAGAGTCACCTTGTATTCTTATCTGGCGTCTTGTATATCTCTTTATGAGTCATCCTTTATTCTTATCTGGCGTCTTGTGCACCTCTTTAGGAGTCACCCTGTATTCTTCTCTACCATCTTGTACACCTCGTTAAGAGTCACCTTGTATTCTTATCTGGCGTCTTGTATATCTCTTTATGAGTCACCCTGTATTCTTATCTGGCGTCTTGTGCACCTCTTTAGGAGTCACCCTGTATTCTTCTCTACCATCTTGTACACCTCGTTCAGAGTCACCTTGTATTCTTATCTGGCGTCTTGTATATCTCTTTATGAGTCACCCTGTATTCTTCTCTACCATCTTGTACACCTCGTTAAGAGTCACCTTGTATTCTTATCTGGCGTCTTGTATATCTCTTTAGGAGTCACCCTGTATTCTTATCTGGCGTCTTGTACACCTCTTTATGAGTCACCCTGTATTCTTATCTGGCATCTTGTACACCTCGTTAAGAGTCACCTTGTATTCTTATCTGGCGTCTTGTATATCTCTTTAGGAGTCACCCTGTATTCTTATCTGGCGTCTTGTACAACTCTTTATGAGTCACCCTGTATTCTTCTCTACCATCTTGTACACCTCGTTAAGCGTCACCTTGTATTCTTATCTGGCGTCTTGTATATCTCTTTATGAGTCATCCTTTATTCTTATCTGGCGTCTTGTGCACCTCTTTAGAAGTCACCATGTATTCTTCTCTACCATCTTGTACACCTCGTTAAGAGTCACCTTGTATTCTTATCTGGCGTCTTGTGCACCTCTTTAGGAGTCACCCTGAATTCTTCTCTGCCATCTTGTACACCTCTTCAGGAGTCACCCTGTATTCTTCTCTACCATCTTGTACACCTCGTTAAGAGTCACCTTGTATTCTTATCTGGCGTCTTGTGCACCTCTTTAGGAGTCACCCTGAATTCTTCTCTGCCATCTTGTACACCTCGTTAAGAGTCACCTTGTATTCTTATCTGGCTCTTGTACACCTCTTTATGAGTCACCCTGTATTCTTATCTGGCGTCTTGTGCACCTCTTTAGGAGTCACCCTGTATTCTTCTCTACCATCTTGTACACCTCGTTAAGAGTCACCTTGTATTCATATCTGGCGTCTTGTATATCTCTTTATGAGTCACCCTGTATTCTTCTCTACCATCTTGTACACCTCGTTAAGAGTCACCTTGTATTCTTATCTGGCGTCTTGTATATCTCTTTAGGAGTCACCCTGTATTCTTATCTGGCGTCTTTTACACCTCTTTGGGAGTCACCCTGTATTCTTCTCTACCATCTTGTACACCTCGTTAAGAGTCACCTTGTATTCTTATCTGGCGTCTTGTGCACCTCTTTATGAGTCACCCTGTATTCTTCTCGACCATCTTGTACACCTCGTTAAGAGTCACCTTGTATTCTTATCTGGCGTCTTGTATATCTCTTTAGGAGTCACCCTGTATTCTTATCTGGCGTCTTGTACACCTCTTTATGAGTCACTCTGTATTCTTCTCTACCATCTTGTACACCTCGTTAAGAGTCACCTTGTATTCTTATCTGGCGTCTTGTGTATCTCTTTAGGAGTCACCCTGTATTATTATCTGGCGTCTTGTACACCTCTTTATGAGTCACCCTGTATTCTTCTCTACCATCTTGTACACCTCGTTAACAGTCACCCTGTATTCTTATCTGGCGTCTTGTGCACCCCTTTATGAGTCACCCTGTATTCTTCTCTGGCGTCTTGTACACCTCGTTAAGGGTCACCCTGTATTCTTATCTGGCGTCTTGTACACCTCGTTAAGAGTCACCTTGTATTCTTATCTGGCGTCTTGTGCACCTCTTTATGAGTCACCCTGTATTCTTCTCTGGCGTCTTGTACACCTCCTTATGAGTCACCCTGTATTCTTCTCTACCATCTTGTACACCTCGTTAAGAGTCACCCTGTATTCTTATCTGGCGTCTTGTATACCTCGTTAAGAGTCACCCTGTATTCTTATCTGGCGTCTTGTGCACCTCTTTATGAGTCACCCTGTATTCTTATCTGGCGTCTTGTACACCTCTTTATGAGTCACCCTGTATTCTTCTCTACCATCTTGTACACCTCGTTAAGAGTCACCCTGTATTCTTATCTGGCGTCTTGTGCACCTCTTTATGAGTCACCCTGAATTCTTCTCTACCATCTTGTACACCTCGTTAAGAGTCACCCTGTATTCTTATCTGGCGTCTTGTGCACCTCTTTGGGAGTCACCCTGTATTCTTCTCTACCATCTTGTACACCTCGTTAAGAGTCACCCTGCATTCTTATCTGGCGTCTTGTATATCTCTTTATGAGTCACCCTGTATTCTTCTCTACCATCTTGTACACCTCGTTAAGAGTCACCCTGTATTATTATCTGGCGTCTTGTACACCTCTTTATGAGTCACCCTGTATTCTTCTCTACCATCTTGTACACCTCGTTAAGAGTCACCCTGTATTCTTATCTGGCGTCTTGTATATCCCTTTATGAGTCACCCTGTATTCTTCTCTACCATCTTGTACACCTCGTTAAGAGTCACCCTGTATTATTATCTGGCGTCTTGTACACCTCGTTAAGAGTCACCCTGTATTCTTCTCTACCATCTTGTACACCTCGTTAAGAGTCACCCTGTATTCTTATCTGGCGTCTTGTATATCTCTTTATGAGTCACGCTGTATTCTTCTCTACCATCTTGTACACCTCGTTAAGAGTCACCCTGTATTCTTATCTGGCGTCTTGTGCACCTCTTTATGAGTTACCCTGTATTCTTCTCTACCATCTTGTACACCTCGTTAAGAGTCACCCTGTATTCTTATCTGGCGTCTTGTGCACCTCTTTGGGAGTCACCCTGTATTCTTCTCTACCATCTTGTACACCTCGTTAAGAGTCACCCTGTATTCTTATCTGGCGTCTTGTATATCTCTTTATGAGTCACCCTGTATTCTTCTCTACCATCTTGTACACCTCGTTAAGAGTCACCCTGTATTCTTATCTGGCGTCTTGTACACCTCTTTATGAGTCACCCTGTATTCTTCTCTACCATCTTGTACACCTCGTTAAGAGTCACCTTGTATTCTTATCTGGCGTCTTGTATATCTCTTTATGAGTCACCCTGTATTCTTCTCTACCATCTTGTACACCTCGTTAAGAGTCACCTTGTATTCTTATCTGGCGTCTTGTACACCTCTTTATGAGTCACCCTGTATTCTTCTCTACCATCTTGTACACCTCGTTAAGAGTCGCCTTGTATTCTTAACTGGCGTCTTGTATATCTCTTTAGGAGTCACCCTGTATTCTTATCTGGCGTCTTGTACACCTCTTTATGAGTCACCCTGTATTCTTCTCTACCATCTTGTACACCTCGTTAAGAGTGACCTTGTATTCTTATCTGGCGTCTTGTATATCTCTTTAGGAGTCACCCTGTATTCTTATCTGGCGTCTTGTACACCCCTTTATGAGTCACCCTGTATTCTTCTCTACCATCTTGTACACCTCGTTAAGAGTCACCTTGTATTCTTATCTGGCGTCTTGTATATCTCTTTATGAGTCATCCTGTATTCTTATCTGGCGTCTTGTGCACCTCTTTAGGAGTCACCCTGTATTCTTATCTGGCGTCTTGTGCACCTCTTTAGGAGTCACCCTGTATTCTTATCTGGCGTCTTGTGCACCTCTTTAGGAGTCACCCTGAATTCTTCTCTGCCATCTTGTACACCTCGTTAAGAGTCACCTTGTATTCTTATCTGGCGTCATGTACACCTCTTTATGAGTCACCCTGTATTCTTATCTGGCGTCTTGTGCACCTCTTTAGGAGTCACCCTGTATTCTTCTCTACCATCTTGTACACCTCGTTAAGAGTCACCTTGTATTCTTATCTGGCGTCTTGTATATCCCTTTATGAGTCACCCTGTATTCTTCTCTACCATCTTGTACACCTCGTTAAGAGTCACCTTGTATTCTTATCTGGCGTCTTGTATATCTCTTTAGGAGTCACCCTGTATTCTTATCTGGCGTCTTGTACCCCTCTTTATGAGTCACCCTGTATTCTTATCTGGCATCTTGTACACCTCGTTAAGAGTCACCTTGTATTCTTATCTGGCGTCTTGTATATCCCTTTAGGAGTCACCCTGTATTCTTATCTGGCGTCTTGTACCCCTCTTTATGAGTCACCCTGTATTCTTCTCTACCATCTTGTACACCTCGTTAAGCGTCACCTTGTATTCTTATCTGGCGTCTTGTATATCTCTTTATGAGTCATCCTTTATTCTTATCTGGCGTCTTGTGCACCTCTTTAGAAGTCACCATGTATTCTTCTCTACCATCTTGTACACCTCGTTAAGAGTCACCTTGTATTCTTATCTGGCGTCTTGTGCACCTCTTTAGGAGTCACCCTGAATTCTTCTCTGCCATCTTGTACACCTCTTCAGGAGTCACCCTGTATTCTTCTCTACCATCTTGTACACCTCGTTAAGAGTCACCTTGTATTCTTATCTGGCGTCTTGTGCACCTCTTTAGGAGTCACCCTGAATTCTTCTCTGCCATCTTGTACACCTCGTAAGGAGTCACCTTGTATTCTTATCTGGCTCTTGTACACCTCTTTATGAGTCACCCTGTATTCTTATCTGGCGTCTTGTGCACCTCTTTAGGAGTCACCCTGTATTCTTCTCTACCATCTTGTACACCTCGTTAAGAGTCACCTTGTATTCTTATCTGGCGTCTTGTATATCTCTTTATGAGTCACCCTGTATTCTTCTCTACCATCTTGTACACCTCGTTAAGAGTCACCTTGTATTCTTATCTGGCGTCTTGTATATCTCTTTAGGAGTCACCCTGTATTCTTATCTGGCGTCTTTTACACCTCTTTGGGAGTCACCCTGTATTCTTCTCTACCATCTTGTACACCTCGTTAAGAGTCACCTTGTATTCTTATCTGGCGTCTTGTGCACCTCTTTATGAGTCACCCTGTATTCTTCTCGACCATCTTGTACACCTCGTTAAGAGTCACCTTGTATTCTTATCTGGCGTCTTGTATATCTCTTTAGGAGTCACCCTGTATTCTTATCTGGCGTCTTGTACACCTCTTTATGAGTCACTCTGTATTCTTCTCTACCATCTTGTACACCTCGTTAAGAGTCACCTTGTATTCTTATCTGGCGTCTTGTGTATCTCTTTAGGAGTCACCCTGTATTATTATCTGGCGTCTTGTACACCTCTTTATGAGTCACCCTGTATTCTTCTCTACCTTCTTGTACACCTCGTTAAGAGTCACCCTGTATTCTTATCTGGCGTCTTGTGCACCCCTTTATGAGTCACCCTGTATTCTTCTCTGGCGTCTTGTACACCTCGTTAAGGGTCACCCTGTATTCTTATCTGGCGTCTTGTACACCTCGTTAAGAGTCATCTTGTATTCTTATCTGGCGTCTTGTGCACCTCTTTATGAGTCACCCTGTATTCTTCTCTGGCGTCTTGTACACCTCTTTATGAGTCACCCTGTATTCTTCTCTACCATCTTGTACACCTCGTTAAGAGTCACCCTGTATTCTTATCTGGCGTCTTGTATACCTCGTTAAGAGTCACCCTGTATTCTTATCTGGCGTCTTGTGCACCTCTTTATGAGTCACCCTGTATTCTTATCTGGCGTCTTGTACACCTCTTTATGAGTCACCCTGTATTCTTCTCTACCATCTTGTACACCTCGTTAAGAGTCACCCTGTATTCTTATCTGGCGTCTTGTGCACCTCTTTATGAGTCACCCTGTATTCTTCTCTACCATCTTGTACACCTCGTTAAGAGTCACCCTGTATTCTTATCTGGCGTCTTGTGCACCTCTTTGGGAGTCACCCTGTATTCTTCTCTACCATCTTGTACACCTCGTTAAGAGTCACCCTGCATTCTTATCTGGCGTCTTGTATATCTCTTTATGAGTCACCCTGTATTCTTCTCTACCATCTTGTACACCTCGTTAAGAGTCACCCTGTATTATTATCTGGCGTCTTGTACACCTCTTTATGAGTCACCCTGTATTCTTCTCTACCATCTTGTACACCTCGTTAAGAGTCACCCTGTATTCTTATCTGGCGTCTTGTATATCCCTTTATGAGTCACCCTGTATTCTTCTCTACCATCTTGTACACCTCGTTAAGAGTCACCCTGTATTATTATCTGGCGTCTTGTACACCTCGTTAAGAGTCACCCTGTATTCTTCTCTACCATCTTGTACACCTCGTTAAGAGTCACCCTGTATTCTTATCTGGCGTCTTGTATATCTCTTTATGAGTCACGCTGTATTCTTCTCTACCATCTTGTACACCTCGTTAAGAGTCACCCTGTATTCTTATCTGGCGTCTTGTGCACCTCTTTATGAGTCATCCTGTATTCTTCTCTACCATCTTGTACACCTCGTTAAGAGTCACCCTGTATTCTTATCTGGCGTCTTGTGCACCTCTTTGGGAGTCACCCTGTATTCTTCTCTACCATCTTGTACACCTCGTTAAGAGTCACCCTGTATTCTTATCTGGCGTCTTGTATATCTCTTTATGAGTCACCCTGTATTCTTCTCTACCATCTTGTACACCTCGTTAAGAGTCACCCTGTATTATTATCTGGCGTCTTGTACACCTCTTTATGAGTCACTCTGTATTCTTCTCTACCATCTTGTACACCTCGTTAAGAGTCACCTTGTATTCTTATCTGGCGTCTTGTGTATCTCTTTAGGAGTCACCCTGTATTATTATCTGGCGTCTTGTACACCTCTTTATGAGTCACCCTGTATTCTTCTCTACCATCTTGTACACCTCGTTAAGAGTCACCCTGTATTTTTATCTGGCGTCTTGTGCACCTCTTTATGAGTCACCCTGTATTCTTCTCTACCATCTTGTACACCTCGTTAAGAGTCACCCTGTATTCTTATCTGGCGTCTTGTGCACCTCTTTGGGAGTCACCCTGTATTCTTCTCTACCATCTTGTACACCTCGTTAAGAGTCACCCTGTATTCTTATCTGGCGTCTTGTATATCTCTTTATGAGTCACCCTGTATTCTTCTCTACCATCTTGTACACCTCGTTAAGAGTCACCCTGTATTCTTATCTGGCGTCTTGTGCACCCCTTTAGGAGTCACCCTGTATTCTTCTCTACCATCTTGTACACCTCGTTAAGAGTCACCCTGTATTCTTATCTGGCGTCTTGTATATCTCTTTATGAGTCACCCTGTATTCTTCTCTACCATCTTGTACACCTCGTTAAGAGTCACCCTGTATTCTTATCTGGCGTCTTGTGCACCTCTTTATGAGTCACCCTGTATTCTTCTCTACCATCTTGTACACCTCGTTAAGAGTCACCCTGTATTCTTATCTGGCGTCTTGTGCACCTCTCTAGGAGTCACTCTGTATTATTTTCGCTTCGCTCGACGCCCCAGGTCGCTCGACGCCCCAGGACTCTTTCACAGACTCCATTAACCATTAACTTAGGCTTCCCGCGTGCCTGCATGACGTCACTTCAGTTTCCGTAACGCATAACTTTAGACTCAAGCATAACGACGAAGTCGACAAGATCATTTGAAATGATAAAATCAGTTTTGGATTTCATTGTGGGGTTTGAAGCCATTTTTTCAGTGTTGCCTTAGTGACGAACTAACGAGCCTACTATTCTTAAAATGTAAGATTCATGCCAATCTATATAGACCTATCTAGAATAATGACGAAATCAAGTTGGTAATACTAACATTCCTAAGTACTGCAGTTAGAAATACACTTGAAATAGTGTAGCCTAATAGAGTAACAGTTGGCAGCCCTGGTGACTGAATATATTCTTAGTTCCATCTCTTAAGGTATAGAATGCACATACAAAATTTGGTTGAAGTCTAATGGATAGTATGGACGTGACATTCTGTTTAATATTGGATTTATCACTGCGCGTATAACCATGTTGGGAACAATGTTATGTATGTGATGCTCAGAATTAATCTGAAATATTACGATACATTATAGTGCCAATTTTGGATAAAATCCATATTTAGTATAGAAGTTATCGGTAATAAAAAAATTGGAACACTCAGGAAGCTTAGAATCATGTTGGCAGCACTCAAGTATATTAGTTACTCCAAATTAATCTAGAATGTCAAGTAGGCCTACTATACATGTGCAAATTTTCGAGCTGTTGGTTTGCATACTTTCTGATATATTACTATTAGAGTTAAAACATAGAGAGATAATTTTTAAACAGTTGGCAGCCCTGGTGACTCTTTACAATACGCACAGTCATATCTGTTGTAGTACACATAGTAGATCTACATACGAAATTTGGTTGAAATCCGATCAATAGTATAGAAGTTAAGTTACATGCATTTAGAAATTGGACCTATCGGCAGGCTTAGAATCATATTGGCAACACTGGCATGTATGGACTTCTGAAAATTAAGCTTATTATTATCTATATGTGTGCCAATTTTGGAATAGTTTGCATGCATAATTTCTGACATATCCAACATAGAGCTCAAATTTCAATTGCGATTTTTATCAGTTGGTAGCACTGACGTCAATTTCAAATATGGGCTTGAGATATTCAGATATAGATTTTTACTCTTATGATATTTGTTTTCGATAGCTGCAGCCGTTTAGGAAATGATAGGTGAGGAGAGGGGGGGGGGGGGGGGGGGGGGGGAATACACACACAGACACACAGACACACAAACACACAGACAGACAGTCGCACATTTTCCCGGATCGATCTCAGAAGTCTATTTTTTCTCATTTTTGGGCAAAATGAGAAAATAGGCTATAAATATATGATACAATACATCTTAATTACTAAAATAAAATGTCTGTTTTGCTTCCGTTAGAGCGAAGTGAAAGGAGTGAAGTACATCGATTATTTGACAAAATGATCGTTTGAACAACTGATTTATAGATTAAACAATCAATCGATTAATCGTTATTAGTAGCAATTAATCGACTTTTCTATTTTGATTAATTGATTATATGGCAACAAAAATTAATCGATTTAAAGTACCAGCCTATTAAGTGCTGTACGCACTCATTGTGTTGTGTCAATTGCGAGGCACCCTGTACATTCTAAAGGAATAACGAACATAAAAAGTGTTATCTCCCCTTGCGCTCCCCTAATATTCAAACTGTTCACTGTTCACCCTCGAGAGGAAGACAGGGGTGAAGTGCAACAACGATTTATCAAGTCGTGAGAAAGTAAATTTAATTTTCTACTCCATTACCATAATAACGCTTGAGTGGCGGTGATAAGCATACAATATTGTTAAGTCGCCCTGCGCTTCCTTCGAGTGTGGATTTACAAGCACTGCCGTCAATCTTGACAGTCTCTGCTTCTTTAAGGGGGTCTTGGACTCGGGAGTAGATTGCTTCGACACTATTCTCAGTCACTATGTGATATCCAGTTAAACAGAACGACTTGAAAACAAGTCAAAATCGTTATTGTTATTGGTATTACATCCCTCTTATTTACTGTGGCTTTTAGAGATGCAAGGGTGCCGGAATTTTGCCCCGAGTAAATCTACTGACAGAGCTCCCTCCCTCAAATGCCAGCCGACTGCGCCAGGATTCGATTCTGCAACCTTGAGCACAGCAGGCGAGAACGTTACCGCTGAGCCACGCAGCCGGTCTAAATGAAAATCAATAGTTAAACAAAATAGGATAAATAAAAAATGCAAACAAATAAATATCAAAAGATAAACAAAAGAGGGTAAATAAAGAATGAAAGCAAATAAAAATAAGACAAATAAACAAAATAGAATAAATCAAAAAACAAATCAAAATCAAAAATTACTAAAAAGGGTAAATCAATAATGAAACAAATCAAAATCAAAAAATAAACAAAATAGGATCAGTCAAAAAATGAAAGCAAATAAAAAATCAAAAGATAGAAAAATAGGATAAATAAAAAAATCAAAATCAAAATTAATCAAAGACGTTAATTTAAATAAAAAATGAAAACAAATCGAAGTCAAAAATGAAAACAAATCAAAATCAAAAAATAACAAAATAGGATAAGTCAAAAATGAATAGAATCAAAATAAAAAGAACAAAATAGGATAAATCAAAATCTAAATTAAAAAACAAAACCAAAAATTAAGAAGAAAGGTAAATAATAACAAAAATAAACACAATTAAAACAATATTTAAAGAAAATAAGCATAACAAAACTACAGCTAAACAAACAATAAAACTACCCCAAAATTAAGAAGAAATTACTTAACAATTCACAACTAAGGCCATAAATGAAAATAAAAACAAACAGAACTAAAAATTAAACAGGATAATACTAAAAGCATTATCAAACTAAATCCAAGAAACAATAAACGGAAAACAAAAAATATATACAAAAAAACAAGAAAACAAAGAAATTAGAAACAAAATAACGAAAAACAAACCAAAAACATTACAACCCCCCCCCCCCCCCCCCCCCCCCCCACACACACACACACACACACACAAGAGATAAAGCAATCCAAACAAAGTATAGCATTGCAACAAAAGATCTACATCCTTGAATGCAAACATCAAACATTACTGACACTGTCATCCGGCCAGAAGCTTTGTATACCTGTACAGCGGAGTAAACAAGAAATAAATCATGGAGAAACTGGAAACCAAGGAAGGAAGATTTTGAGGAAAACCTTAAGTTCGGTAAAGAGAATGGTGTGTTTAGAAGACGGCATAACCAGTATTTATATGTACACGTGGAGAAAATTACTGACGCGATACGGAAAAAGACGGATTACGTTTCATGGGAACGAGGCACGAATGACGTCAACACGATTAACTTATCCCATTTTCACTTTTACTCACGAGAAGAGAGCTCCACAATAAAGGCACCAATAAAATTTTTTTAAAATAACAAAGAGGGCCTGGTTCAGTGAGATACAAAAAGATCTGCACGAGATTGGGATCTCTTGTGAAGATATCCAGGAGCGTGGTCAGCTTAAGAGAAACTCTTGGAACATCGGAGTTTCCAAACCTAAGCTGATGCTGGAAACTGGAAAGGCGTGGGTAAAAGAGAGAAAGGGACAATACCGTCAACAAATGAAGGAATATGGGCTAATTAGGTAGATTTCATTAGAAAGCTAACTATTGCAATGGGTCCCCATGTTTCGACTTCCAGAAAAATTTCGACATATCTTCGCGTTTCACATCCCCCAGACCCCAAAACCATTG
The DNA here is from genome assembly GCA_946902985.2 of Meconema thalassinum. Taxonomy (NCBI): domain Eukaryota; kingdom Metazoa; phylum Arthropoda; class Insecta; order Orthoptera; family Tettigoniidae; genus Meconema; species Meconema thalassinum. The sequence goes on along the minus strand of OX336399.1, from coordinate 11,429,401 downwards.
TCAGTTCAAAAGTTTATATATAATTTATGTATGTATGTATATATATATATGTATATATATATATATATATCATCATCATCATCATCATCATTTATTGCCTGTGACAGGCCATTAAGACCCATAGCAGAAAAACAGGGTAATACAATTCTTGATTACATATAAATTAGCAAGCATAACATAATATAGGCTATAACGTTGTACTTCATAACAGGAAGAATAATTTCAGCTTCTCAAATAATGATGGCATATATTAGACCAACGATTTCTATCCCTGGCATCTTCCATACTTGCATCTGGATCTACCTGGTTCAGTGCCAACATAACTCGATCTTTCCATCTCGTTCTTGGTCGACCTCTTGGACGTTTTCCCGTTGGCTGAAAATTGAACACACGGTTCGGGAGAGTACCTTCTGCTCTGATAATGTGTCCTAGCCATTGTAATCGTCTTCTCTCTATCTCTCTACTGATGTCTGCCTTTTTATAACGTCGATATAACTCGTCTTTACTCCGTCTTTCCCAACTGTCGGTTTCTGGGCAGTATTTTGGGCCATAGATTTTCCGCAGCATTTTTCTTTCAAATGCACATAAAACGTCCATCGAAGGTTCTTGGAGTCGCCCACGTTTCACAACCATACATTAAAACAGGTCGTACTAGGGTCATGTATAGGTGGATCTTGTTTTCCTGAGATATTAGGCGTGACGTGAACATTCTATTCATGCTATAGCAAACATGAGTAGCGTTGGTGATTCTTTGTCTTATTTCCTTTTCTATTTCACTCTTGTTTGACAATATTGATCCTAAATATTTGAATGACTCAACTGTCTCAAATTTGTGCATTCCAACGTCGATAGCGATCGGAATATTCTGTCGACGTGATATAATCATGTATTTTGTTTTCGATTCATTAACCACCAACCCCATTTTCTTTGCTTCCAGTAGGAATCTAGATGTATCAGTCGTTACCTGATCCAAAGTGTTCCCCATGATCACCACATCATCAGCAAATGCAAGAATTATGTCGGATCCGACCATCTCCATTTCCCTATTCCAACCAGTTCCACGTTTAATCTTTTCCAATGCTATATTGAAAAGGACTGGGGCTAGAGGAGTCAAGAGGAGTGAGTCAAGATGGCGGCCAGCAGGTGTGTAGCAGTTAGAGTGCTCCAACTTTTCCTCGTGTTCTACCTAGTAAAAAGCTCAGTGGGTGCCTCGAAAAAGATCCTCGATCATTCTTTAACAATTGAAGACTCGTGTGTGAACTCGGACCTGAAGGAACACCTCATGGTTGTCTGTAAACTCAATATATCTTCTCTCACATGGTGTGGAAGCGAGGGGCTGATAGTCACGGCAGCAGGTAGAGGGCGCCCAGCACTGCGCGGGGTTGCCAGACCGCCCGCTACATTATTACATCTCGTGGTGCTGTCTGTGGCCCTCAGTGGAGATGTGGAGATGAACCCAGGCCGAATAAGGTGTGTGTAATTTGTGATTCGAAGGGTCGTGTGAATCAGTTATTTGTGACATGTACATCTTGCCACTCTCAAGCGCACAGAACTTGTGCAAAAATCAGTGCTTCAAAACACAAAATAATCACCTCTGGGAAACAATCGTGGCTGTGTTGGAACTGTTCTTTACCTCAGTTCTCTAACTCATTTTTTAATACATCGACACAGAGTGCAAATAGCGTAGATAGTGACGTAACACCCTCGGATGGCAAAGCATTGTCCATTTTTTCCTTCATTGCTCGAAGTGTAACATGTCCCTCCAAACAACCGGACCTGCGTTCTTGTCTCACAGCACTTAATCCGTCAATTGTGTGTTCAGGGGAGACATGGCTGAAAAAATCCACTAACGACCCAGAAATATTTCCGGTAACATACACCATGTTCCGCAAAGATCGAACCTGGACATCAGGGGGAGGGGTACTAATGGCCATGAAACCTGAGTTAAGGCCTGTTCGCCAACGGGAGCTTGAAACTGATGCTGAGGCTGTGTGGGTGGAATTCACGTGTGCGAACAATACATTTCTAATAGGCTCTGTATACCGTGCTCCAAATTCAACTCGGCACATCAATGATGAACTTTTGGAGTCCCTCCGTCGTGTACAATACATCCAGCACAAATACAAGGCCATTTACATAACAGGCGATTTTAATTTAGAAATAGACTGGCAAAACTCTCCTCCCACTCCCAAGGATCCCATTGCTAATGAATTCCTTACCGCATTCTACGATTTATTCCTAGACCAATTGATAACCGAAGCAACTCGAATCACACAAACTACACGCTCCACAATAGACCTATTCCTCACAAGCCTTCCTTCCTCCGTACAGAAAGCTGAAGTCATACCCGGTTTCAGTGATCACGCAGCCATCTTTACCACATTGCATTACAACAAACCACGCAGCAAGAGCACAGTGAGGACAGTATACAATTACAAAAGGCAGACTGGAAACTGCTATCATCTTTATTCCTCAAACACCTTCCCACCCCATGTATTCTGGACACCATCGACATCAACTCAGTGTGGCACGCCTGGCGAAAAAGTTTCTTTGAATGTGTGGATATAGCTATACCGAAAATAACCATTAGTAGGAAGAAAAATTCTCCTTGGGTGACGAAGGAAGTCATTAAAATGATTAGGAAAAGGAACGTTTTATACAAGAAATGGAAAAGTTGCTCAACTGACATCATGTGGGAAAAATACAAGAACATCAGGAACCAAACAAAGAAATTAATTCGCGAAACATACGACAATTATATTCACAAAATAAGCAGCACCAGTGAAATGTGGAAATTTTTGTCCAGAAGACGCGGCACCGCTGCGCCAGCCTCATTTCACTGTAACGGTACATTCCTAAGTGCACCCCAAGATATTGCAACAGCGTTCAGTGACAGTTTCAAGCAGAACTTTTCTAAGCCGGATATGACCATGAACCTGCTTCTGCCAAGGTCATCACTTCCACCCCTCCCACTCTCCAACCTGTACTTCACAACAACTGAGGTGATTCAGAGCCTACGGAAGATTAGACCACATGCGGCGACCGGCCCAGATGATGTTCCCGGACGGATCCTGCTGCAGTGTGCGGAAGCATTAGCGCCCTCTCTGAGTGCGTTATTCAACCTGTCTATCAACCAAGGTTCTGTGCCGTGTGGGTGGAAATGTGCTAACGTGGTGCCAATCTATAAGCAAGGTGACAGAGAGGATGTTGCAAATTACAGACCGGTATGTCTAACAACTATAATTTGTAAATGTATGGAGCGGCTAGTAGCAAACAGTGTGCTGGAATTCCTGCGGGAGAACAATCTGCTCGACCCAAATCAGCACGGTTTTCTTCCGGGTCGTTCTTGCACTACTCTATTAACAAAAGTCATTGATGAGTTTCAGTTCTACTTGAATCAGCCAGAAGTGAAACAAGTGGACTGTATTGCACTGGATTGGGCTAAGGTCTTCGATCAAGTGTCTCATGAAAGAGTTTTGTTAAAGCTACAGCAGCTTAACATACGGGGTAGCTTACTTGCATGGGTGAGGTCATTCCTAGAGGGTCGAACGCAGTGTGTGGTGTACGGAGGAGCTCGATCGCAGGCTGCTCAAGTTACTTCTGGAGTGATTCAGGGCTCTGTGATCGGACCTCTTCTCTTCACTATATATGTGCTCGATCTTCCTGGCTGTGTCACCTCATCAATGTCACTATATGCAGATGACACCGTGCTATACAGGGGCATTAAATGTGTAGAAGATTCCCTCTGTCTTAAATCAGATCTGGACAACTTATCGCTGTGGTGTTCTGTGAATAATTTAAATATAAATGTACAAAAATGTAAATACATAAGAATAACCAGGTCACAAAAACCCATTGAGAATGAATACAAAATTATGAACAGTGTCATCCCACAGTGTACAAACTTAAAGTTATTAGGGGTAACAATCTCCGACACCCTGAATTGGAACATACAAAGTGAAGAGGCAAGATGTAAGGCCACCAAAGTTCTGGGTTTCTTGTACAGAAACATGAGAGGCTGTAAACCTAGAGCCTTCAGGATGGCTTACACATGCATGGTCCGTCCGATATTAACGTACGGCTTACCTGCTTGGCATCCAACTACAGCGGAAAACATAAACAAGCTCCAGCGTGTACAGCGCCGCGCAGAAAGGCTAATAGCTCGTTATTCCCCTTCCCCTTTGTCAAAATTTCCATCTATAGAGGCAACAGCCAAACAAATTTATCTAATTTTTCTTAAAATATCCCTTACAGGTTCCATTAATATTGACCCTTTTTGCCGACTGTCATTGGCATATCGCTCAGTTCGGAGAGGACGAGGTGTAACCCTCGTTCCGCCCTTCGCACGTAGCAATGCTTACCTGACAGGTTTCTACGGCCGCTCTGCGCGGTTATGGAACGCGCTGCCAGGGGATGCCAAGATCTTGCCTCTTCAGAAATTCAAGCCGTACGTAAAAAGGTACATTGTATAAATAAACGTCTGTATGAGTGATTGATTGTCTCGCTGAATGAATGAGTATCTGAATGGAATGAATGAATGTATCGCGTGATCGAGGTTATGAAAGTGCGTGCGTGAGAGAGTGAGTGAACAGGAAAATGTACTATGTCAATATTCAAAATATGTAAATACTGCAAATATCTTTGTAAAACTTGTAAATATTGTTAAAGCAAATGTAGATGTAAGCTGTGCCTTTGAAGCATGAAATATGTATGTGGGGCTTGCCCTTTTTCACTAGGCCTTCCATACTTCGTGTACGATTTATAGTAAATAAATAATAATAATAATAATAATAGAGGATCTCCTTGTCTTAGTCCACTTTGAACGCTAAAGGATTCTGATTCTTGATTTGCAAACCGCACCTGGCATCTAGAGTCAGAGTAACAGGTCTTGATCAACCTTATGTACTTCATTGGAATGCCCATCTCGTGCATAGCCGTCCATAATACTATACGGTTTATACTGTCATAGGCCTGACGAAAATCAATAAAGATTAAATGCAATTCCTTGTCAAATTCGTAGAATTTCTCCATGAGTTGCCTCAATGTAAAGATGTGGTCGATAGTAGACCGACCAGATACAAAACCACATTGATATGAGCCTATAATGTCTCCCAAAAATGGCCTAAGTCGATTCATAAGCAGTGAGGTAAAAATTTTATATCCTATCTTGAGTAAGGCAATCCCTCGGTAGTTAGAAGGTTGTGTGGCATCACCTTTCTTAAAAATGGGGCATATCACGGCTCTCTTCCACTCACTTGGAATAACTTCTTTCCTCCAAATATTAACAATTAATTGTTGCAGATTTTCCATTAACACTGCTCCACCATACCTAATCAACTCGGCAGTAATTCCACTTCCTCCCGGAGCTTTGTTGTGCTTTAGAGATTCCACAATATGTCTTATCTCATCAATGGGTGGCTCAGGTACTTGCATTTCCGCCGTCATCATTGGCACCTGTGCATTTATAGCATCCATCTCAACATGAACATTTAGTAACTGATCAAAATGTTTTCCAAATAGATCTGCCTGTTCTTCAGGAGGTACAATTTCTCCATCTTCGTCCTTTAGTATTAGTGTATGTTGCTTGTAGATTCCCCTCGCAGGGTTAACCATTCTAAAGAAGGATCTCGATGCTTTCTTGGATTCCTCTATCGCTGTCAGTAGTGCCTTACCATGATCCCGTTTTTTCTGTCGGATGAGTCGATATGTCATACGTCTCACTTCCATATACGCTGCATTATTATCTTCCGATGGATATTTCACCCATTGCAATCTTTTTATTGTTCTGTTTTTCACTGCGACTTGACACTCATTATCAAACCAGGGTTTGTTTTTGGTTTTTGGTCGCTGTCCCAAAACTTCATATGCCCTTTGTAGAACTGCTCTCCGCAAAACAGATCACTGCCCTTCCACATCTTCTAATGTATTTGTTGTAGATAGACACTCCTTGATTCTATCTTGATATTCTTCCCTCACAGACGTAAGGGCCAATTTATCTTTGTCCGGGATGACCATTTCTTGCTTTCGCTTTCGCCATTTGGTAGACAGCTTGAGGCGCAATTTCATTACTACTAGAAGATGATCTGAATTCATATCCGCTCCACGGAATGTTCGTACTTGTTCAACACACCCGCGATGTGTACCATCTACTATTATGTGATCAATCTGATTCCTCGTAACTCCACCTGGTGATATCCATGTTGCTTTATGTATTTCTTTACGTGGAAAATATGTGCTGCTGATGACCATTCTTCTGTCATATGCAAATGTGATCATTTTGATACCATTTTCATTGCTATTGACATGGAGACTATCTGGTCCGATGGTTGGACGATATTCGTCTTCACGTCCCACTTGTGCATTAAAGTCACCCAGTATGAGACGAATAGCATGTTTTGGTAAATGATCTACAGTAGATTCCAATTCTGCATAAAAGTTGTTTTTCACCTCCTCCTCCGCATCTATATACACACATCAAAAAAAGTTTTGCATCACCTCGGTTCCAAGAGTTCCGGAACCGTTAAATACAAAGGGAATAGAGATCAACACAAACAACATTTCAGCTCGTTTTATTGCTCATGAGACCCACACATTGCATGTTGTACCATCATACAGCTAGACTTTCACCATTTGTGGTCCAGATTGCAGTACACACCACTACCTCTAATACCCAGTAGCACGTCCTCTTGCATTGATGCATGCCTGTATTCGCCGTGGCATACTATCCACAAGTTCATCAAGACACTGTTGGTCCAAATTGTCCCACTCCTCAACGACAATTCGGCGTAAATCTCTCAGAGTGGTTGGTGGGTCAAGACGTCCATAAACAGCCCTTTTCAACATATCCCAGGCATGTTCGATAGGGTTCATGTCTGGCGAACATGCTGGCCACTGTAGTCGAGCGATGTCGTTATCTTGAAGGAACGCATTCACAAGATGTGCACGATGAGGTCGAGAATTGTCGTCCATGAAGACAAATGCCTCTCCAATATTCTGCCGATATGGTTGCACTATGGGTCGGAGGATGTCATTCAGGTATCGTAAAGCCGTTTCGGAGCCTTCCATGACCACCAGTGGCGTACGTCGGCCCCACATAATGCCACCCCAAAACATCAGGGAACCACCACCTTGCTGCACTCGCTGGACAGTGTGTCTAAGACGTTCAGCCTGACCAGGGTGCCTCCAAACACGTCTCCGACGATTGTCTGGTTGAAGGCATATGCGACACTCATCGGTGAAGAGAACGTGATGCCAATTCCGTGGGGTCCATTCAGCATGTTGTTGGGCCCATCTGTACCGCGCTGCATGGTGTCGGGGTTGCAAAGCTGGACCTCGCCATGGACGTCGGGAGTGAAGTTGCGCATCATGCAGCCTATTGCGCACAGTTTGAGTTGAAACACGACGTCCTGTGGCTGAACGAAACGCATTATTCAACATGGTGGCATTGCTGTCAGGGTTCCTCCGAGCGGCAATCCGTAAGTAGCGGTCATCCACTACAGTAGTAGCCCTTGGGCGGCCTGAGCGAGGCCTGTCATCGACAGTTCCTGTATCTCTGTACCTCCTCCATGTCCGAACAACATCGCTTTGGTTCACTCTGAGACGCCTGGAAACTTCCCTTGTTGAGAGCCCTTCTTGACACAAAGTAACAATGCGGACGCGATCGAACTGCGGTATTGACCTTCTAGGCATGGTAGAACTACAGACAACATGAGCAGCGTACCTTCGTCCTGGTGGAATGACTGGAACTGATCGGCTGTCGTACCCCCTCCGTCTAATAGGCCCTGCTCATGCATGGTTGTTTACATCTTTGAGCAGTTTTAGTGACATCTATGAACAGTCAAAGGGACTGTATCTTGGATACAATATACACAGTCAACGTCTATATGCCGGAGATCTGGGAACCGAGGTGATGCAAATTTTTTTTTTATGTGTGTATATGTATATCAGTTTCTTGTGGACTGGATAACTGCCGTAATTTTGCACCAATCACTTTGATTTTTTTTAACCAAATATGTATACCTATAAAATCTCGGTCGAGTTCGTTACTGGGCTAAATCGGTCGAAGGGGATGAAAATGGGGGGCTTTTTTTTTTTTCGAAAAAGTGAAATATTGCTATAACTTTCTTAATATGTGAAATATCGAATCCGTTCAACGTACATACTATGTGTCGGATAAAGCCCAAAAATTTATGTTTGAAGAGATTTTTTTATAGCACTAACCATTGACCAAAGGGGTGGGAAAAAGTGGGTTTTTCGGGAAACATTAATCATATCTCTCTTAATAGGCACAATATCAAAACCGTACAAAATGGACAATATTCCCCTAAAAATTACCTAAAACTTTTGTCTGAAAGAATTTTTGATATGACTCACCATTATGCCAAGGGATGAGAAAAATGATTTCGGGATTATAAGAAAATGCCAAGAGCTATCAGAGGTTGCCATGCAACACTACTAAATTGAAGAGGGATGAGCCATCAGACGTTGCCATGGCAACGCACTTGCACGAGATCAGATTCAGTAATTCCATCTAACTAAGTGGGAAGCGGCTTCGGTGACGTAACTGGTAGCATGCTGAATGTCTGCCCAAGGTCGCGGTTTCAAAGCCGGCCGAAGTCGTCGGATTTTCTAAAAGCGCTAAAATCCCTCAGTATGCTTTCCTTTGGAGGGGAAGTTCCAACGTTCGTTGCGAGTTGCTGGTTGGGGTGGCATCTAGTAGCCAAGTTCACAGCTAGGTGTCGTTGACGGTAGGACCTGGTAGCAACATTAGGAACTACTGCTTGAAATTGACCGTCTGCAGTCCTTACCTGAATTAAGACTAATACAGCCATTACAATTCACACCGTTTATCAGACAGATTCTACACTCACCCTAAGTACACGGGGTTAGATGACCGCGTTGTCGCAGCCCCTAAACTGAGGAACCAACCAGAGGTAGATTTCATTAGAAAGCTAACTATTGCAATGGGTACCATGATTCGACTTCCGGAAAATTTCGACATATCTTCGCGTTTCACATCCCCCAGACCCCAAAACCACCGCCAGTTCAAATGTTTATACATAATTTATGTATATATGTATATCAGTTTCTTGTGAACACAATAACTGCCGTAATTGTGCACCAATCACTTTGAATTTTTTACCGAATATGTATACCTATAAAATCTCGGTCGAATTCGTTACTGGGCTAAATCGGTCGAAGGGGGGTGAAAATGGGGGGCTTTTTTTCGAAAAAGTGAAATATTGCTATAACTTTCTTAATATGTGAAATATCGAATCCGTTCAACATTCATACTATGTGTCGGATAAAGCCCAAAAATTTATGTTTGAAGAGTTTTTTTTATAGCACTAACCATTGACCAAAGGGGTGGGAAAAAGTGGGTTTTTCGGGAAACAATAATCATATTTCTCTTAATAGGCACAATATCAAAACCGTACAAAATGGACAATATTCCCCTAAAAATTACCTAAAACTTTTGTCTGAAAGAATTTTTGATATGACCCACCATTATGCCAAGGGATGAGAAAAATGATTTCGGAATTATAAGAAAATGCCAAGAGCTATCAGTGGTTGCCATGGCAACACTACTAAATTGATGAGGGATGAGCCATCAGACGTTGCCAAGGTAACGCACTTGCACGAGATCAAATTCAGATTTCCATCTGACTAAGTGTGAAGCGGCTTCGGTGACGTAACTGGTAGCATGCTGAATGTCTATGCCCAAGGTCGCGAGTTCAAAGCCGGCCGAAGTCGTCGGATTTTCTAAGAGCGCTAAAAATCCCTCAGTATGCTTTCCTTTGGAGGGGAAGTTCCAAAGTTCGTTGCGAGTTGCTGGTTGCGGTGGCATCTAGTAGCCAAGTTCACAGCTAGGTGTCGTTGACGGTAGTACCTGGTAGTAACATTAGGAACTACTGCTTGTAATTGACCGTCTGCAGTCCTTACCTGAATCACAGACTAATACAGCCATCCCAAAATACACGGGGTTACATGACCGCGTTGTCGCAGCCCCTAAACTGAGGAAAAAAACACAATCTCTGCGGGAGATATACTTTTGCGTGAAGAAGTAACAGACCGTTACATAGTTACACATCAGTGTCGAAACCTTGCATAAGGACAGTGTGACCACAAGTATAAAAATGGACCCCAAATTACAAGAAGGTTACCGTTCCCATAAGACAATAAAATGTTTAAAATAAACATAAAATGACGAAAAACGAAGTTAATTAAGCTCCAATTATAAAATACCTTCTCGCAATAAACGAGGTCTGATCCTTCTACGAAAACCTGCATATTCTGCCTATTTTCGCCTATCCCCAAGTTTGTCCGGTGAAATCTACCTCCGCCTTCAGGCGTGCCGAGAGGACTTTTTTTTAGGGAAAAAGAAACAGTTGAAATGACGTGATCCGTAGTTGGCCGAAATGAATCAATAATAATTTGTATGACCTCTGTTATCTGGTGCCATTGAGGCGATCTACATTACAAAGCTCCGTTCAACACTGCCATCTGACAGTGGAAACCAGTATTCTATTGGGCGACATGTGACAGATTTAATTAAAGTAGTCTAGTATTGACCAAGTGTGATACGACAGATCTTTTACTAGCCGACATGTTCCAACTATAAGTGTCATAGATATCAACCGCCCTTTAAAAATCTAGGACTTTTTCCGTCGGGAATTGAACCCGCGATCATGGGACCATGAGCGGACCCTCCACCAAGGAAGCAACTTGTCCAATAATCCCAGGAGCAGTGTGAGCCGTATGTTAAAGATACTTGGGTGGGAATCACTGGAGGCTAGGAGGATGAAATCTAGACTCTGCGCTATGTACAACACCAGCATGGGGTGAGCTTAGCAAACGTATGGAAAAGCCTACTTACATGGGTAGGAGCGATCATCCTTTCAAAGTTAAGGGCCGACCACAGCGAACAAATTATGGTAAATATTCTTTCGTAAACTGGGCCATTGATAATTGGAACTCTCTACCTGCCGCAGTCTTAGAGCCTTTTCCCAAACATATAGGTGTGTTTAAGAAAAGACTGACTATTTGTGTAAATACTCCAGTTTAATTGTTAGTGAATTGTTATGTACAATTATTTATTTGTTATGTATATCTAATTTGCCACCGGGGGACACACCCCCAATTGCAAATGAACGAATGAATGAATGAATGAATGAATGAATGAATGAATGAATAATAACCCGCACATTTTAGGCTATTATTCAGAACTTGGGACTTCCATCGGATTGGTGGGCGAGGCACGCTGATACTTACGTCACACTCGATTACTCGATCCTTCCTGTCGACCAATTTGCATGGTAATGCTGTGTTTGTACAGCGCACGTACGCTGGCGATGAGTATCGTTCCGCGAAAGCGTCAAACAACATGCGGCGAGCTCTGATATTAACATACTGTACGTGATCGGAGATGGCAAGTAATGCTGCTCCAAGAGGTGAAACATAATGTGCTGAAAGTCATTGCCAGTGTTACCAAATTAACAATAGTTAATTGATATCTGTCGATTAAATGTGAAATCCTCCCCCTCCTCCTCCCCCAGGATCGAATCCTGGTGCAGCCAGTTGGTATTTGAGGGAGTGCAAATGCGAGGGGGCCATGTCATCACGTGGGGTCACAACAATATCCTTTTGGGCAAAATTATTATTTTCTTTACTGGAATATATTTCAGTTAGGAAGTTGATTTACTTACCAAGAACAAGCAACAATGATAGAAAAATATATAAAAATATTTTCAAAGACTTTCTCACAAACTGTACCTAAAATGTCAAAGAGAGATATTTGAACTTTCAGTAAGTTGATGATATTTTTATTTATTTCATAGTATTTTTAGCCTACTTTTCACATTTTGCAAAAATGAGGAAAAAGTAGACTTATGAGATCGATCCGGGAAAATGTGTCTGTCTGTCTGTCTGTCTGTCCGTCTGTCCGTCTGTCTGTCTGTCTGTCCTTCTGTCTGTCTGTCTGGCTGTGTGTGTGTGTGACCCCCTATCAACTCCTAAACAGCTGCAGCAATCGAAACCAAATTTCGTAAGAGCAAAGACCTATACCTGAATATCTTACGGCCATATTTGAAATTACCGTCAGTGCTACCAACGGCTGAAAAATCGCAATTGTAATTTGAGCACTATGTTGGATATCTCAGAAGTTATGCAAGCAAACTATTCCAAAATTGGCACACACATAGACAATAGCATTTCAGATTAATTTTCAGAGGACCATACGTGCCAGTATTGCCAACATGATTCTAAGCCTGCCGATAGGTCCAATTTCTAAATGCATGTAACTTCTATACTATCGATTGCATTTCAACCAGATGTCGAATGTACTATGTGTACTACATCAGATATGACTGTGCGTATTCTTAAGAGCCACCAGGGTTGCCAACTGTTAATAAATGCTCTCACTATGTTTTTACCCTAATGTCAATATATCATAAAATATGAAAGTCAACAGCTCTAAATTTTGCACACGTATAGTACCTGATATTCTACCATAGTTCGGTGTAACTTATATACATCAGTGCTGCCAACATGATTCTAAGCCTGCTGATTGGTCCAGTTTTTTAATGCATATAACTTCTATACTAACAAATGGATTTCAACCAAATTTCGTATGTGCTTTGTGTACCATAACAGTCATGACTATGCTTATTCGTATGAACAAGCAGGGCTGCCAACTGTTAGTAAATACTCTCTCTATTTGTTTAATCCTAATATCAATATATCAGAAAGTATGCAAGTCATCATCTCTAAACTTTGCACACGTATAGTACCTAACATTCTAGATACATTTGGAGTAACTAATATACCTCAATGCTGCCAACATGATTCTAAGCTTTCTGATAGTTTCAATTTTTATTAACATGTAACTTCTATGCGAACAAAAGGATTTTATCCAAAATTGGCACAACAATAGATCGTAATATTTCAGATTAATTCTCAGCATCACATGCATGCCATGGTTACCAACATGATTTTACGCGCACTTATAAATCTAATATCAAACAGCATGTAACGTCCATATTATCCATTAGACTTCGGTCAAATTTTGTATGTGCATTCTATACCTTAAGAGATGGAACTAAGTCAGACTATTCAGAGTCACCAGGGCTGCCAACTGTAGTAAGTTACTCTATTAATCTATTACTTGATTTTGTCATTATTCTAGATAGGTCCATACAGATTGGCATCAATCTGAAATTCTAAGAAAAGTAGGCTCTTTAGTTCGTCACGGAACTACTTGTTATCTACAGCATTGAAACTGTGGAGACAAAGAAATAGCCTTTGATTCAATGCCAAAAAAGATTTGAACAATATCCATTCCAAACCTTTTTAAAACAGTAACGATAATATCAAGATGTCATTTCTCAACTGGAATGTTCTGTTCAGCATTCTTCATCAAACAGGTATCAACTTTAGAGACAGAAGACTCATCTACTATATCTATAAGCAAGAAATTGGAATAGTTTGTTGTGGTAGCAAGGAAGAAACAGCACACATCAGAAAGGGTGTACGGCAGGGTTGCTCCCTTTCCCCATACCTATTCAATATATATGTACAAAAGGTGATCGACCAAGTAAGAGAAAAATTTGCCACAGGAGTGAATATTCATGGAGATAAAGTTGACATGATAAGGTTTGCTGATGACATAGCGCTAATTGCAGAAAGTGAAGAAGACTTACAAAAGATCCTGAGCAGGATGGACAAAATAATGGAGGAAGAACTTAATATGAGAATAAACACAAATAAAACAAAAATTTTGGTCTGTAGTAGAAATGGCGAAAACCAGACGTCAATAGAGTTAAGAAATGAAAAGATACAAGAAGTGAATGAGTTTAATTATCTGGGAAGTAAAATAACGAATGATGGAAGAAGCAGCAGAGAGATATTAAGTAGGATTGCCCAAGCCAAGAACGCTTTCTATAAAAAGAAGAACCTATTTACTGCAAGGAACATAAGTCTTGATGTGAGGAAACAAATGTTGAAGACCTATGTATGGAGCGACGCGCTATATGGCAGCGAATCTTGGACAATAGGAGAGAGAGAGAGGAAAAGACTACTAGCATTTGAAACCTGGTGCTATAGAAGGATTATGAAAATCAGTTGGAAAGAAATGGTCACAAATGAGGAAGTCTTTAGAAGAGTGGGAGAGAGAAGATGCTTCCTTAAATATTTAAAAAGAAGAAGGAATCACCTCGTGGGCCACATACTGCGACACAATGGACTGCATAAGCTGATAATCGAGGGAACAGTAGACGGCAAGAATTGTAGAGGAAGACCCAGACTGAAGTACATGAGTCAAATGCTGCAAGATATGGATTGTGGCTCATACTGTGAACTGAAGAGGAAGACTGGGAGATGGGAAGAATGGCGAGCTGCTGCCAACCAGCCTCACGGCTGTTAACCACAGAGAGAGAATTTCTCAACTTGGAACACTGTTCAGTTCCCTTAAAAGGTCATGATTAAGTTTTCTTTGGCATTTTCATTATTTCTTATTACAGTTAGAGAATTTAATTGCCAACCTCGTTACTATTAATGGTAATGGAGTTGCAAATATGGAATTTATTACCAACCTCGTTAAACGGTAATGGCATTACATTTATAGAATTTAATTACCAACATCGTTACTATTAATGGTAATGGCATTACAGTTATAGAACTTAATTGCCAACCTCGCTACTATTAATGGTAATGGCATTACTTTTATAGAATTTAATTGCCAACCTCGCTACTATAAATGGTAATGGCATTACATTTATAGAATTTAATTGCCAACCTCGCTACTATTAATGGTAATGACATTACATTTATAGAGTTTAATTGCCAACCTCGTTACTATTAATGGACAGTTATAGAATTTAATTACCAACCTCGTTACTATTAATGGCCAGTTATAGAATTGTATTGCCAATCTCGTTACTATTAATAGTAATGGCATTACAGTTATAGAATTTAATTGCCAGCCTCGCTAATATTAATGGTAATGGCATTACATTTATAGAATTTAATTGCCAACCTCGCTACTATTAATGGTAATGGCATTACATTTATAGAATGTAATTACCAACATCGTTACTATTAATGGTAATGGCATTACAGTTACAGAACTTAATTGCCAACCTCGCTACTATTAATGGTAATGCCATTACATTTATAGAATTTAATTGCCAACCTCGCTACTATAAATGGTAATGGCATTACATTTATAGAATTTAATTGCCAACCTCGCTACTATTAAAGGTAATGACATTACATGTATAGAGTTAAATTGCCAACCTCGTTACTATAATAATAATATCGTATGGCCTCGGGTGCCTGGTGCAAGCTTTGTTAATTGACACCCAGAGGGTAGCTTGCATGTCGAATTTCGTCGTTCCTTTGAACGCTATGAAAGTCAAGGAAGTTAGATATCTAAACTCCTTGACACTACAGCGCTTTCAAGTAGAGAATGGAGGAACTTTGTGTTGGCGGAAAATCCCGAGATTAATTTTGCCATTGAACTCGGCCTACTGAATTCAAATGGGTTCTTTAACATGCCAACAACGTATGACATGAGTATCGTGATTTTTGTCGCCTTTCAAAAATCACTTACCACGGCCAGGGGCGAACCTGCAATCTTGGGGTTGGCAGTCCGACACTCTAACCACTCACCCACCTCGTTACTATTAATGGACAGTTATAGAATTTAATTACCAACCTCGTTACTATTAATGGCCACTTATAGAATTTTATTGCCAATCTCGTTACTATTAATAGTAATGGCATTACATTTATAGAATTTAATTGCCAACCTCGTTACTATTAATGGACAGTTACAGAATTTAATTACCAACCTCGTTACTATTAATGGTAATGGCATTACAGTTATAGAATTTAATTACCAACCTTGTTACTATTAATGGACAGTTACAGAATTTAATTACCAACCTCGTTACTACTAATGCTAGTACAGCGTCGCTCCCAAATGCTGCTATAAGAGTTATGGGTAATAATATGTTAGCGTTGTGAAACGTCGAGCGACCCAGCGACTGATCGACTTGCACCAGCAGGGAGGCAGTTTATGAATGTGATTGACGGCATTGCTCGGTCCCATATGACAATGAGGGATTTATAGAGTTATGTTAATATCGAGAACAGCGGGGAGCTACCATTACTGCACCCATAAATAATTCAAATTTTGTGTTATTCTTAGAATCTTTCCTTGGCACATATTCCTCGATCGAGAATTGCGTAATCGATGTAATAAACAGTCTGGTCAGGGGAGAACCGCACTTATTTGAGCCGTCCGGAGAGCAATGCATTGATGAAAACCGACTCTAAAATCGGATTTTGTTTTTTAGGTAGTTCGAAATTGCATGTTCAATGTGAATCCTCAAATAAGAACGTATGAGGGCTGTTTGTTTTTCAAGTTCCGATGGACTGTATAAAAATAACAGATTGACAAACCAAACTGATTTTACTACTAAATGTTTGCTTGTTATATTCTTATGTCTCAACACAATCACCAAAACAACATTTGTCGTATCGTTACACCAACTTTCCAATTCCCTCGGCTAGAAAGTCTGCCACCACTGAGGAGGGTACGTTTGGAGAGTCTCCTGAAGTTTTGCCTTTTTGGCGAGGCGTTGCCGGTCAATCATACCTTCAATAATCGAAAAAGGTGAAAATCATTCACGACCGCACCGTGCCAACTTTACGATAGACTTGTTTCAAAGAATTCAAGTGTGAAGTTTTGGAGCATCTGCCGTTTAGTCCAAACCAGAACTGAATGAGGATCTGAATGTGTTTTTGAATGGAATGGACTCCGTCTTGAGGAAAGAATTAATGATGAAAATTAATAAATGTAAAACAAAATTACTGGAATGCAGCCGAAATAAATCAGAAACCTCTATGGACATCAAATTGGCAGGTGGAAAGCTGAAGGAAGTAGGAGAGTTCTGTTAATTAGGAAGCAAAATAACCAGTGATGGACGAAGCAAAGAGGATATAAAAAGTAGGTTAGCTCAGGCAAGGAAAGCATTTCTACAGAGAAGGAATCTGTTGACATCGAATATAGATTCAGGTATTAGGAAGTCATTTTTGAAAGCCTTTGTCTGGAGCGTGGCGCTCTATGGAAGTGAAACTTGGACTATTGGTGCAGCAGAAAAGAGGAGAATTGAAGCATTTGAAATGTGGTGTTACAGGAGAATGATGAAGATCAGATGGGTAGATAGGGTAGCAAACGAAGAGGTATTAAGACGAGTGGGAGAGGAGAGATGTTTCAGGCGACTGCTAATGAAGAGAAGAGATAGGTTGGTAGGACACATACTAAGACACCCAGGAATAGTAAGCTTAGTAATGGAAGGAAGGGACGAGATCAAGATCTGTAGCAGTAGACCAAAGTTAGAATATGTTAAACAGATTGCCTCGGGTGTAGAGTGTGGTAGCTATGTAGAGATGAAACGATTAGCTCAGGACAGGGAGGAATGGAGAGCTGCATCAAACCAGTCAAAAGACTGAAGTCTCAAACAAAAACAACAACGATAAGTACCCAAATATTACAGTAATCTGTGCAAAGAAATATGTCCAGTGTACGAGTTGTTTGAAGCATGGTTGGATGGGGGTTAAGCGCTTCCCCATTGAGCTTGAAAGATCCTTAAAAGTAAATATCATAGCCTCACTTTTTCCCTCCTTCTTTCTTTCTTTCCATAGATTTTCCCGTTGTTTTTGCTTTATTTTCTCTTCGTTTCTATGTTTATTGTATTTGTTCGAACATTTCACGAATTATTCGATTATTGACTGAATAGTCGGGTCACTTCAATAATGCAAATTTATCCAAATTAGAATTTTTGAATCGGTGGGAAATTTGAATTTTTGAATGTGAGAATAATTCGAATGGTCAAACTATTCGTGAGTTATGTCCGAATTAAATATTCGCATTCAAAATTATTCAAACCATTCTATGTTTGAAAATGTACAGCCTTAGTGTTTATTTTTATTAACATCTCTGTTAAACCTCCTTAGGTTATTTACTTATTTCTGTCACCTCTCGAATGATTCTAGGTGTGAACTATTTCTCCATACAGATAACAGATTTTCCATCATAAGGAAGGAAGATTTCTCTGGTTGGCAATGACGTAAATGGCGACGGTGTTCCTTGTATCTTGTTGGCATTCTCCTACCTGTCTGTCCAACATAAACGTAACCCTGGGAACATGGAATCTTATATATGTCAGCACAGTTATGATCAACTGAATCTTTGACCGATCGTAAAGATTTGCCTATGGTGATATTAAGCTTGAATATTGCAAACCAAGGCTATATTATGGATTTAATTCAAAAGAAACTTTTCCATAATTTTAAAATTCATCACTATAAGACTGTAATTAAATCGTTATATCTCGATGCGCCAGAAAGCCTCATTCATTCTGAGAAATGTGCGCTGGCTAAGGGTTACGGCAGAGACGAGATTGCTCACAACATACTTGAAACAGGCTACAAAGACGGGATATGCATCATTAATCCAGACAAGAATTCTACTCTAAGATAGAGAAGGCACAATCGCAGAGTTTGCTTCTACAGTCATCTTCGATGGACGGAGGACTCTGGATGGATAAAACGCATCTTTAACATTTTTGACTCAAAGCAATACACAGCAATTCCCTGGTACGTATCAATGAAGTCTATTTCCACGTTGGAGAAATTTTCAAAATAGACAACGTCACTTTTGAGTCTTTCCAAAATGTGAAACGGACAACCGCCCGGTGAGAAATGATCTGATTATCGCCGTGCTGGATACAGAAGTAATGAAAACCATCTGGACCAAAGGATGAATGAATGCAGAGTAACGAAAATTTTCTTAGTTGGGCGATAAATAAAATTATTTAAATTAGTTATTGTTGAATTACAAGCATGTGAAATGAAGTTACTTAGATCAGAAATCCAGAAAATACAGGGTCAGGAATGAATATGTAAGGAGAGACATGAGGGCGAACTCTACCATGGCGAGATTGAAGTGGTCAGGTGATGAGAAGCAGATGCATCAGACCCGAAAGCTTTACCAGGACAGGAGTATATGGAGGAATATCGTTCACAATGTTCCTATCGCCTCGCTGGAAGGATATCCTGATGAGTTATTGTTGTCTTTAGGGGAGAAACAGTGTGGTTATCTGCTCCTAAATAAACTAAAAACCAAATAAAACAAAGTATCAAAAAACAAGAAATAACTTACAAAACTAAACCAACTAATTAAAAATCCCTCAGTATGCCTTCCTTCGGAGGGGAAGTAAAGCCATCGGTCCCATGTCATAGATTTATGGCATGTTAAAGAACCTTCCACTAATTACACCTGTGTGAAGCAAAATTGTATAGGTTAGGATTGTATACAACGCTCTTAGGTTTCTACGTTTGTTGCCAAGAGCCGACTGCGGTGGCGTCTAGTAGTCTAGTTCTGAACTAGGCCTAGTAGTCGTTGACGGTGGCGTTTGGCGGCAAAAGTAGGAACTATTTGGAAATTCAAAGTTGCAGTCATTACTTGAATTAAAAAACAGATACACACCCTAATACAGCCATCACATTTAACACCGGTTATCAGACAGATTCTACACACACCCAAAGTACACGGGGCTACATGACCGCGTTGTCACAGCCCCTAAACTAAGGAACCAACCAACCTAAACCAACTAAAAATATCTACAATTAACTCACAAAAAAACTAAGAAAACTTAAAATAAAAAAATTTTAAAAACAAAAAATCTAAAACCTAAAAAGAAATCAAATTAAAACAAATTAAATATTGTAAATAAATAAGTGAAATTAAAAATGGTTAATTTATTAGTTAATAAAACAAAAGAAAAGAAAATATAAAAAAAACAAATAAATGCATAATTAAAGATTAATAATAGGCCTACATACAAATAGGTAAATAGAACAACAAACAAAATGCAATGGAACGTGGCTAATTCGAACTTCGATAATTCGAAGTCTTCTTTGATTCGAATTTTTCTCTTGGTCCCTAGCATTTTATATACAATCAATTTGAATTAATTTGAATTATATGTTGGATAATTCGAAGTTTTTAGTGTAAAAAGCCGATCGGAAGCCAAACAGTTGGGACAAATCCGGAAAAAACTGTTCCGAGTGCAGCCCCAAGGAACAAACCACATCACAGAACTTAAGCGGTTTGTTTCAAGTAGAAATGACGTAAGTAGTTCTGTTTTCCGTCACTTAAATTTGTTAGATTCTTTTGTGATGACTGAGAGACTTAATTGAAGGAAACAGGTAAAAATCTCAAACTATTTTGAAAAACAGTAGATTTCTCTAAGACTTAATTAGATTTCTGGATTACTACTGTCGTTAAATAGTTGAATAGTACATTCTGGTTTTATTTTTCATTTGAAACATTTGAGGCTATTCACGATACAGTCTTTATAAAGTACCGTTGTCTGTTAATCTGCTTTGTTGAACGTAAATCATTATGCAAACATAATACAATATATTTTCTCTACTCTTTTCAAAGAACTTTCTTACCTCGAATTTTTGGATAATTCGAATTTTTTTACTGGTCCCTTGAGGTTCGAATTATCCAAGTTCCACTGTATAAATTAATTAATTAAACAAACAATAACAACAAGCAGTTGAAACAAACAATTAAATAAGTAAATAAATAATACTGATATGAGATGTAGAACGTTCAAATTGGCGCCATCTACGGGATGGCTATGCCATCTAGCAGTGAAACCAGAAACTGTGGCTGACATATTATCTAGCAATCATCGAATGTAATGCGAGGGCCGTGGATTTCTCAAATAGGGGCCGATAACCTTGATGTTACGCTACATAAAATAACAATTATCTCAACAATCCTGCCTCCTCGGCCGGGAAACAAACCCGCGTTTGTCGGACTCTCCTCTCAGATTTCTGGTATCTCAGCTCGTGTTTCAAGTAAAAGAGAAGCTGTAAGAATTAATTGGGGACGAAATGCTCACGAAGCAGTGGCGGCGTGTAAGGAGTTTAACAGGGGTGTGCGATACAATCTGAGCAAGGACAGAGCTTCCTCAAGACGTTGATATACTGGTACGGTGCTGCATGTAAATAACAGCTTTCACAGGTCTAGGCCTATTTCATGCCTTCATATTACTTTAGGGGATTGGGACATCTTGGTCATCAGCCCCATGAACTCAGCTGTATACAGAACATTATATGATGATGACGATGATAATCGTTGTTTTAAGGGGCCTAACATCTAGGTTATCGGCCCCTGATGGTTTGGGTGATAGCGAAGATGAAAATGAAATTCAAACTTAAAACTAAAACTAACTACTAACCCACATACTAGAAGAAGAAATGGAAAACAAAAGGAGAATAAGGCAAATGAAGGACAGGAGGAAAAGAAATGCCCTCAACCCTCGAAGAATGCGGATTGAAGAACTTGGAAGGAAGGAGAGCCATGAAAGGCAGACAGGAATGTGAAAGAGGAGAGGGTTTCTCCCCACAGGTAAGGGACAAAAGGGCAAACGGACCCAGCTCAGGACTCCCTCTGGGTCGCCAACTCCCGAACTCACCAGCCGTGAGCCTTTCAGGGTGTAGCAATATCCAGGGTGCACCAGAAGTGGTGGGGCTACACACACCCTGCCTCCTTAAGGGCCTTGAGCAGAAGGCAGGAGATAACATGAAAAGAAAAAGAAGGCTGACCCCTCGCAGACTGAGGGAATCAGAAAAGATGAGACAAGGGCCAATTAAGGCAGGAAATGAAGATACTCCCTAGGCCTCGGATGCACTAATACCGTCGGAGTCGGAAGAGAACAAGAGTTGACCAAGTAAGGTCGACAGGAAAGAAGACGGAGAGGAGCCGACACAAGTAAGTGGAAGCAATGCCGGACTCAGCTGTGGTCCCGTGGTCGCCAACCCACGTCCCACTAGATGTGAGCCCCTGGGGGAGAACATTATATGATAACCCGAGTTTTTGTCATGACAGTGGTGGTGAATGTAGCTGTATTAGGGACAGGGATGGGGTAGCAGTTCTGGGGCATAACATAAGGTACTGTCCCCGTTTACCCGGATAGTAGGCTGTCAGATATCCGCCCCCTCAATCGGATTGCCAAAAATCCACCGCGCCGGCTCAGCTACACCAATGAAAATGGCACTGACAGATACTACCGAGATTTGAGCACAGAAGTTAACAAGAAATTATTGTGGAACACACCAAAATAGACGGGGGTCCATACTCACCTTCACTTACCTCTTATTAATATCTCGGGGATTGGGTTGACAACAGGATCACTAAAGTATGCTCCCACAATAATCTTGACCATGACATTTAAAAATGAACCAAAACGAAGGCAAGAACTTTGAACTGTACAAAAGCTTTATTTCAAATAAAGGGTATGACTTTAACAACTCAACAAAATAAATGTGGCTATCAGTAGCCCATGTCAATCTGACTATGTCCTCCTGTAGGACTTGCAAAGTTTCATACAACATGTTAGCTCCCACGAGCTCAAAATAACGTAACATTCATAGCACACTTGGACTGAATAAAGGAAGTCAGGATGAGGCACATTTATAGAGCATTTGTTTTCTTTTAATAAACATGACACTTGTATTTATAGGCGCAAGGCCAGAGTGTAGACGACCTCGTCCGCTGATAACCAGTTGTCTGGCCAGCTATGATCTACCCTTCAAACCTGACACACACCTGTTAAATGGGCTCACTTGTCAAGCCACGTTGCGTAAGAATTCATCACTCTCAAAAGCTTTAAATGTCCGCAAGACATGACAAAAATATTGTTACGCAAATCTTTCAAATGCTTTACTCAAATACCACTGGATTATTCTGACAATCCCTAAACTTGTTTAATTAGCATCCAAATGTTTAATAAGCATTGTTTAGAGTATAAAACAAACTCTTAAATGTTTTTAACAAAAACTCATGAATTAATTTATAACAATTAGAAATTGTTTATAATATTGTCGAAGACAATTACAAAAATTTTAAACACGCGTTTAACATTACTTTCGTTCCACATTATTTTCAAAGATATTTACATTATTTATTTACAATATTAACGTTTTAATTGTTCAAATTATTAATTTGAGAAATACATTAACAACATGTTCATCCGGTTGGTAATTTTATAATCGTGTCCATATAATCGACCAATGAAGGTTAGTTATGCATGTTAATGTCACATTCTGGTTTAATAAATGTTTAATAATTATTATAATTATTTGTGACGGTAATCTTCATTCAAAATCTTACCTCAAATTCTTTCAATACTCTTGTTAATTATAACAGTAAATTCACTTGATTAATTTTCAAAGGACAAATACAATACATTCCTGCGGTAAATACGTCGCTTACAAAAATAATGCACAAAACTGCATTAAACAATAGGCCCAAAATTCATCATATATTAATATATATACGGCATCAAAATCATCCACAGAATTTTACAAAAACCTCAACTAACAAATTCTTTAACATTATTAATTACTGTGGGAACCTCCTTCATTTACTTCAAGGGCATTATACATCAGCGACTTTCAACAGGTCCGCTGCACTGGCGATTATACATTCATAGTTCCACTTCAAAAATTCTTATAATCATTAATAGTTTCAAAACTGTTGTCATTTAACCTTCGTGGATTTCATTCATGAATCGAAATGAAGTAAAAATTTGCCAATCACAAACAAATTTAATAGTGAATACGCTTATATACGCCTCTCTGGTCTATCAAAATTTAAGATTATCATCTTCAAAGTATTGAAGTAAAAAATACTATCATCAAACAAAGTGCGACTAAACTGCAAAATAGTCGAATAGAATTCAATTAGACTGTGAAATGCAAACATTATTATTCAACTCTCTAATTGAGAAAAAATTCCTAACACAAGTTCAAGATTATAATGCATTCAATAATACATAATTAAAGTTCATCTTTCACAAAATTGTCTATGATGCAATGGTCGTCCAAAACTGACGATAAATGTCTGTGTTGCAATCAATTTCAAATAACGACTAGTATTTCCAAGATCGTCGACAACGCAAGAGATTTTAACGCTCTAAAATCATTTAAATGTTCTTCCTTCTTGATGATGACAGAAAATTGGTCAAAGTAATTAAACTGGGGTAGAAATTACTTTAATAAAGAGACACGCTGTCTGAAGTTAAATCTGCCATGAAAATCATTAACTTATAGTCAAATCGTGACTACCAAAAATAAGCAAATATTGAAATATCTAAATATCAGTCTCAACTGATCCAAAATCATTTAACTATGCCCATGACATAACAATGTCTTAATAAATCGTCGAAAAAGGCATAACTCATCAAGGTGTACTGAGAATAGGAATCTCAAACAAGAATATAGGGCAAAATACATGAGGACAAAAATATGGGAAAATGGTTGCTCAAATATTGCTACAAAACTCAAATACAATAAACGTTCACGACTACATCTGCCGATTGACGTTCCAGAGGAAAATTCCCCAAAGAAGACTGCTGATGGATCCATTTCACCAAGTTAAAGCTGAGCTCCATCCTCGAAACAGGAAACAGCACCATCAGAGAATCGAACTGCTTCCTTCTCCGGAAATTGCACTGCTCCATGAAGACGTAAGACATCCTTCCGGCAAAATTCTTCTTTGTGAGTCGGGATAACCCTGACCTCTCTTGAAAAATCCCTGAAGATCTTGTAGAAAATCGCCATGAAGTTTTTGTAGTAATTTCCATTGAAATATTCATATTCAGTGAGTATGAAATCGTTTCAACTGCTGTTGGATAGTATTCAGCGTTGAGCCACGAAACATGGGTGTAGATGGTTGTTCACCACATGTCCGCTTGTATGGAATAGCAATTAGCGAAGTTCCATGTTGCTATCTTACTCCAACAATGTATGTCCCAATTGCATTAAAGTCCTTTAGCCTTCCATCTTCTCTTCGGTTATAGTAATAGAAGAACAAACTGCCTTATTAAACTGCTCCATAATACTGTAGCGTTGTGTCACACAAGCAATCAGAAGTCTCCCTGTTATGCTAGCAGTGTCCGCCGTAGCGTAGGATCTGGCGATACAAAGTGCTTCTCAGGTAGCGAGAAAATCACTTTTGTCAGACGTCTAAAAGTGCTAATATCTTCTGAAATAACTATTTGAAATTGTTCAAATTTCCTACACTGCTTAATGTAGCTAATAGGCAACCGCTAACTGTTCATAGCCAACCTTGTAGACGCGTTATAATGTGCGTTTTAACTTCACCTAGTTTTACTCACAGTAAACTTGCACTGCTTGCCTGCTTGAATATCGTTTAATGCGGTGGCTTCACCACGCGTTATAAAGACGACTCTTTCTAATATCACTCGACGTTTCACCAAAACGACTATATAATTACTGAAGATCTGACGATTTGAGATCTGACGATTGAGCTATCAGATATGCGACGATTGAGACTCCTCTCTTCTGCGCAAGGCCTTTTATAAACTTCATAAGGGGCGTATCCATCCCTTCCATAGCGAGTTACTGCGTCATCGCTCGAAGTTCCAACTTCGTAAATACTTGACGGATTTTCAAAATTCAAAAACTGAAAATAAATTTCACAAAATTCCAAAACAATGCCTCTACTGCAAATGGCTTTCCACAATTCTGCATTCCAAAAAGTATTAAAACTACCATAGTTTCAGCAATCTCCGTCTTCCTTCAAACAATCGTTGATTGGTTCGAGCCTCCCCTCCAATAGCATACTTTCTTCCTCAGCACAATTCCACGTTTCCTGCGACTGCGTCGTAAATCTCGGAACTTTCTCGAATAAATGCTGACGTCATTGAGAATCTCAGCTCAAGTAGCCTGCTGGTATAACGTCTGCGTCATCCGTGCTTACGTCATGACTATCCACATCATAACTATGACAGCCATAACTTTCTTTATAATTTCCAAAATAGCCACCGTGGTCTCAACATAATTCAATTTACGGGGGCATTCTCCCCTCACCACGTTTTAAAAACAGTTGCAAATTGTTTTTAAACTCAGTGTTACAAGTATCTCAACTCTCTTGAACACGAAATTGAATTATTACTGGTTTACTCTAGTATGATATTTCCTCTATGTTCCTTAATCATAAATCTCTTCTACTCTGGGTTGTGTGTGGCTAAATGCATTCTCTCCTCTCTACTTCTCCTTCTGTCCAGTATTTCTATTTTCTAAGTTCTGCTGGCTCGTAGAAGGTCCAGGATCGATCACAACATCCTGCCTTTTCTTGTGATTTTCGGCTTCTTTTTCCCGTAACTCCTTTAGGTATTGCTGGCTTTCCCTCTCTCTTTCCTGATATTGATCGGGTGTCATAACCTGACCTTGAGAATCCTGATTTCTATTTTGGTTCTGGTTATTTCTATTATAATTTCTGTTATAACCATTATTGTTGTAATATCTGCCTCTTCCATTGTTGTAATTGCCTCGATTATAGTTCCAACCTCTTCTCTGTTGATACGGACGGTAACCTTGCGATCTGTTATTTCTAAACTGATTGTTCCTGTGAGGACCTACATTGTCAGTTTTCTCTTCATCTGGCTTGTCAGTTTGTTGGACTTGGTCCATATATACCGTATTTATTTCTTTAAAGTCATGCCTTTGACCTTTCTGTACCACGTTAGGCATTGGACTTGTGTAGTCTAACCTCCTCAGTAATTCATCCATGCTGGTCAAATCTCTTATGTTTGATGAAATGATTAGTCTCCTCACCTCCACAGGCAGCATACGAGAAATTGCATCAATTAATTGCTCCGTTGACAAAGGGGGTTGCAAAAATCTCAAGCGGGACAATTGACTCGTAAAGAAATCAGCGTACCTCGTTGGAAGAGTACCTGAGTATTTTCTTGAATAAACCTCCGCTCTTAACGAATTCTGCGCTTCAATGGACCAAAATCGTTTGATTAGCGCCTCTGCAAACTCGTCAAAGTTACTGAATGTGTATTTAAATGCGCAAAAACCATTCCAGGGGTCCTCCAATCAAAAATCTCTCCACTATCTTCATCTCTCTCTCTCTGGGAATGTGAGCTTCGATGAAATAATCTTTGAGGTTCCTGACATACTCTATAGGCGTCAAACTATCAGTGTTGCTGAACTTTTGTGGTTTGTCTTCGAAATTCCTGATGACCGTGACATTCCTCGGATATGAATCCGGGTAGTTTTTCCCACTATCTCGATAGTTCCACTCATGTTCCATATTCCTCTCGTCATCTTCCTCCCTGAATCTAGATATACGTTCTTCAGGAGTCACGTCTCTCTCTTCTGGATCTAGGTTATATCTTCTGGCGTAATTCCTATTGGTTTCGCAAGCCACGCCTACTGTATCCTTGTCAGTAATCTCCGTTAAGACTTTCTTGATTAACTCGTCTTTGTAGGTCTCCATCAAACTAGCTTCTCCTATCTTTAAATTTTGCAGTTTACTCGTCGTTTCATTTACATCAGAGACAACTTTATGAATCTGTTCCTCTAATGCAGATTTTAATGCTTGCACATCCTGACCTAATTGTGTTCTATCTTCTACTTGTCTCTCGGATAGCGAATCCATCCTGACGCTTAAATCTTTCCTAATCTGTACTACTTCATTGTTAATATCAATTTGAGTACTGGCAAGTTTTCTTTCAATACGTTCTTGAATTTGGGTTACATGTTCCCCACTTGACCTATTCCACTCGTCTTTCCATACTGCTACATTTGCCGTTAACATTTCTGCTATGTCTACTTCGATATCTTCTTTCAGTAATCTATTATGGTCTAATACCTGGGTTCTCATGACCTCTACATCAAACTTTAAACCTTCTAAAGATGCTGTCGTTCTAACTGACTCATCAACTAGCCTAGTCGTTAATGCACTTATATTACGTGTACAAAGGGTTTTCGAATTTTCTATTTCTTCCCTGACTTTATTTACATCAGTTTGGACTTTAGCAATATCTACGAAAACTGTGTTGACCTCTACTTGAATTTTATTTATGTCACCTTGCATCTCGTTTACATCCGAATGAATGTTATTAATATCAACCTGAACATTGGACACATCAGTTCTAACATTTTGGATTCCTCTTTGGACTTCCTCAACCTTGTCTTGGACAGTCGCAACATCATTTTTAACAACAACTACCTCAGCCCTAGCACAAGAAATATCACCTCTGACATTAGCAACATCTAATTTAACATCAGAAACATTTTTATGCACATTAGATAAATCTTTTTGGACATTGGACACGTCTGAGCGCATGTCAGTTACAGCATTCTCGATTCCTTGGGTATTAATCTGTAAACGCGACATATTATCCTCTAAGTGAGCAGAACTGGTCTGGAGAACTTTCATATTAGCAGACAAATTACTAGCATTCTACTCCATTCGACTAGTATTCCTAGCTTCCATCTCCTTCATACTACTATTCATGCTAGCAGACATCTTACTAGCATTTTCCTCCATCATCTGCTTCATACTGCTGTCCATGCTTGCTTTCAAGTTAGCAGACATCTCCTCTAACATCTTCCTCAAACTTTCGTCTGCCATTACAATATTATTCAAAATATAAACTGCTGTAGGGACATACATCAAAAGAGCAAAATAACAACATCTGAGCAACACTTTTCACCATATATAATTTGATCAATTTTCTGTCTTAAATCTAACTTATAACTACCTTAGAATTAACATTCGCAGACACTTCATGTTGAAACAAACTCAGGCACATGTTCAAGTTTCCCTGGTCCATTTTAAAATATCCTAAAACAAATAATTTACATTTACAATCCAAATAATTTAATTTTATCTTTAATAAGACTAAAATGTCATAAGCCGGTCAAATAAAATAAGATTCCAGATCATAGGCGATTTTTCTAAGTTTCCAGCCCATTTAACCTCTCTCAAGTTGTATAAGATCTGATCTTTTCTGAGTGTAATTTTCCTACTACAATACAACATTTATTTCCTATATAAACACACTCTCAAATTCTACAATTGGCCTAGACATCTAACAAAGAATCAACCTCTTTATTTGAGTCTAACGATCCACACGTTTTAGGTTTGCCAATCCTACTGGCGTTCAACCTGGTGATCCACTTATGTTGAATCGATCCCCACGTTTTAGGTGTGCCAATCCTTCTGTCCCCGTTTACCCGGATAGTAGGCTGTCAGATATCCGCCCCCTCAATCGGATTGCCAAAAATCCACCGCGCCGGCTCAGCTACACCAATGAAAATGGCACTGACAGATACTACCGAGATTTGAGCACAGAAGTTAACAAGAAATTATTGTGGAACACACCAAAATAGACGGGGGTCCATACTCACCTTCACTTACCTCTTATTAATATCTCGGGGATTGGGTTGACAACAGGATCACTAAAGTATGCTCCCACAATAATCTTGACCATGACATTTAAAAATGAACCAAAACGAAGGCAAGAACTTTGAACTGTACAAAAGCTTTATTTCAAATAAAGGGTATGACTTTAACAACTCAACAAAATAAATGTGGCTATCAGTAGCCCATGTCAATCTGACTATGTCCTCCTGTAGGACTTGCAAAGTTTCATACAACATGTTAGCTCCCACGAGCTCAAAATAACGTAACATTCATAGCACACTTGGACTGAATAAAGGAAGTCAGGATGAGGCACATTTATAGAGCATTTGTTTTCTTTTAATAAACATGACACTTGTATTTATAGGCGCAAGGCCAGAGTGTAGACGACCTCGTCCGCTGATAACCAGTTGTCTGGCCAGCTATGATCTACCCTTCAAACCTGACACACACCTGTTAAATGGGCTCACTTGTCAAGCCACGTTGCGTAAGAATTCATCACTCTCAAAAGCTTTAAATGTCCGCAAGACATGACAAAAATATTGTTACGCAAATCTTTCAAATGCTTTACTCAAATACCACTGGATTATTCTGACAATCCCTAAACTTGTTTAATTAGCATCCAAATGTTTAATAAGCATTGTTTAGAGTATAAAACAAACTCTTAAATGTTTTTAACAAAAACTCATAAATTAATTTATAACAATTAGAAATTGTTTATAATATTGTCGAAGACAATTACAAAAATTTTAAACACGCGTTTAACATTACTTTCGTTCCACATTATTTTCAAAGATATTTACATTAATTATTTACAATATTAACGTTTTAATTGTTCAAATTATTAATTTGAGAAATACATTAACAACATGTTCATCCGGTTGGTAATTTTATAATCGTGTCCATATAATCGACCAATGAAGGTTAGTTATACATGTTAATGTCACATTCTGGTTTAATAAATGTTTAATAATTATTATAATTATTTGTGACGGTAATCTTCATTCAAAATCTTATCTCAAATTCTTTCAATACTCTTGTTAATTATAACAGTAAATTCACTTGATTAATTTTCAAAGGACAAATACAATACATTCCTGCGGTAAATACGTCGCTTACAAAAATAATGCACAAAACTGCATTAAACAATAGGCCCAAAATTCATCATATATTAATATATATACGGCATCAAAATCATCCACAGAATTTTACAAAAACCTCAACTAACAAATTCTTTAACATTATTAATTACTGTGGGAACCTCCTTCATTTACTTCAAGGGCATTATACATCAGCGACTTTCAACAGGTCCGCTGCACTGGCGATTATACATTCATAGTTCCACTTCAAAAATTCTTATAATCATTAATAGTTTCAAAACTGTTGTCATTTAACCTTCGTGGATTTCATTCATGAATCGAAATGAAGTAAAAATTTGCCAATCACAAACAAATTTAATAGTGAATACGCTTATATACGCCTCTCTGGTCTATCAAAATTTAAGATTATCATCTTCAAAGTATTGAAGTAAAAAATACTATCATCAAACAAAGTGCGACTAAACTGCAAAATAGTCGAATAGAATTCAATTAGACTGTGAAATGCAAACATTATTATTCAACTCTCTAATTGAGAAAAAATTCCTAACACAAGTTCAAGATTTTAATGCATTCAATAATACATAATTAAAGTTCATCTTTCACAAAATTGTCTATGATGCAATGGTCGTCCAAAACTGACGATAAATGTCTGTGTTGCAATCAATTTCAAATAACGACTAGTATTTCCAAAATCGTCGACAACGCAAGAGATTTTAACGCTCTAAAATCATTTAAATGTTCTTCCTTCTTGATGATGACAGAAAATTGGTCAAAGTAATTAAACTGGGGTAGAAATTACTTTAATAAAGAGACACGCTGTCTGAAGTTAAATCTGCCATGAAAATCATTAACTTATAGTCAAATCGTGACTACCAAAAATAAGCAAATATTGAAATATCTAAATATCAGTCTCAACTGATCCAAAATCATTTAACTATGCCCATGACATAACAATGTCTTAATAAATCGTCGAAAAAGGCATAACTCATCAAGGTGTACTGAGAATAGGAATCTCAAACAAGAATATAGGGCAAAATACATGAGGACAAAAATATGGGAAAATGGTTGCTCAAATATTGCTACAAAACTCAAATACAATAAACGTTCACGACTACCTTATCTGCCGATTGACGTTCCAGAGGAAAATTCCCCAACGAAGACTGCTGATGGATCCATTTCACCAAGTTAAAGCTGAGCTCCATCCTCGAAACAGGAAACAGCACCATCAGAGAATCGAACTGCTTCCTTCTCCGGAAATTGCACTGCTCCATGAAGACGTAAGACATCCTTCCGGCAAAATTCTTCTTTGTGAGTCGGGATAACCCTGACCTCTCTTGAAAAATCCCTGAAGATCTTGTAGAAAATCGCCATGAAGTTTTTGTAGTAATTTCCATTGAAATATTCATATTCAGTGAGTATGAAATCGTTTCAACTGCTGTTGGATAGTATTCAGCGTTGAGCCACGAAACATGGGTGTAGATGGTTGTTCACCACATGTCCGCTTGTATGGAATAGCAATTAGCGAAGTTCCATGTTGCTATCTTACTCCAACAATGTATGTCCCAATTGCATTAAAGTCCTTTAGCCTTCCATCTTCTCTTCGGTTATAGTAATAGAAGAACAAACTGCCTTATTAAACTGCTCCATAATACTGTAGCGTTGTGTCACACAAGCAATCAGAAGTCTCCCTGTTATGCTAGCAGTGTCCGCCGTAGCGTAGGATCTGGCGATACAAAGTGCTTCTCAGGTAGCGAGAAAATCACTTTTGTCAGACGTCTAAAAGTGCTAATATCTTCTGAAATAACTATTTGAAATTGTTCAAATTTCCTACACTGCTTAATGTAGCACTGCACAATATGATTAGCTAATAGGCAACCGCTAACTGTTCATAGCCAACCTTGTAGACGCGTTATAATGTGCGTTTTAACTTCACCTAGTTTTACTCACAGTAAACTTGCACTGCTTGCCTGCTTGAATATCGTTTAATGCGGTGGCTTCACCACGCGTTATAAAGACGACTCTTTCTAATATCACTCGACGATTCACCAAAACGACTATATAATTACTGAAGATCTGACGATTTGAGATCTGACGATTGAGCTATCAGATATGCGACGATTGAGACTCCTCTCTTCTGCGCAAGGCCTTTTATAAACTTCATAAGGGGCGTATCCATCCCTTCCATAGCGAGTTACTGCGTCATCGCTCGAAGTTCCAACTTCGTAAATACTTGACGGATTTTCAAAATTCAAAAACTGAAAATAAATTTCACCAAAATTCCAAAACAATGCCTCTACTGCAAATGGCTTTCCACAATTCTGCATTCCAAAAAGTATTAAAACTACCATAGTTTCAGCAATCTCCGTCTTCCTTCAAACAATCGTTGATTGGTTCGAGCCTCCCCTCCAATAGCATACTTTCTTCCTCAGCACAATTCCACGTTTCCTGCGACTGCGTCGTAAATCTCGGAACTTTCTCGAATAAATGCTGACGTCATTGAGAATCTCAGCTCAAGTAGCCTGCTGGTATAACGTCTGCGTCATCCGTGCTTACGTCATGACTATCCACATCATAACTATGACAGCCATAACTTTCTTTATAATTTCCAAAATAGCCACCGTGGTCTCAACATAATTCAATTTACGGGGGCAGTACGATCCCGGCATTTGCCGGAGAGAGTGAGGAACTATCTGGGGGGGAAAATACAGTTATGGTCCTGCAAGACAACCAAATAATAATAATAATAATAATAATAATAATAATAATAATAATATCGTATGGCCTCGGGTGCTGGATGCAAGCTTTGTAATTTGACACCCAGAGGGTAACTTGCATGTCGAATTTCGTTGTTCCTTGAATCACTATGAAAGTCAAGTAGGTTAGATATGTAAGCTCCTTGAACACTATAGCGCTTTCTAGTAGAGAAATGAGGAACTTTGTGTTGGCGGAAACTCCCGAGAATAATTTTGCCATTATGAACACGGCCTACTGAATTCAAATGGGTTCTTTGACATGCCAACATCGTATGACATTTGTGTCGTATTTTTGCCGCCTTTCAAAAATCACTTACCACGGCCAGGAGCGAACCTGCTATCTTGGGGTTGGTAGACCGACACGCTATCCACTCACCCACCGTGGCAAGCTATAATAATAATAATAATAATAATAATAATAATATCGTATGGCCTCGGGTGCCAAGTGCAAGCTTTGTTAATTGACACCCAGAGGGCAGCTTGCGTGTCGAATTTAATGCTCCTTGGAGCGCTATGAATGTCAAGGAGGTTAGATATCTAAGCTAGCTCCTTGACACTATACCGCTTTCTAGTAGAGAAATTAGAAACTTTGTGTTGGCGGAAAATCCCTAGATTAATTTTGCCATTATGAACACGGCCTACTGAATTCAAATGGGTTCTTTAACATGCCAACAACGTATGACATCCACCAAATAAAGTCGTGGATATGGTTTTATTATAATGTATCGCGCACGCTTCAACCACTTGTACTAGTTGCCATGGTAACCAGGTGTCGGAAGCCGTCCACTATAATCACAGATGGACCCCCAGTCCAGAAACATATCCATGTTAAATCCACACATGATAGGCTATCTGCCATCAGCGCCGGGATTTGATCCTCTGACCTCCTGACTTGCTGCAGCTCCCCAACACGGTCATGGTGCAGTATTGAACTCTCACAGGTGCGTTGCGGAGTAATGTTGTTTTCCTTACTTGAAAATTTTGGGAGCCCTAAGAAAGACAGGATATAGAATGCTATTACTTTAAATAACAACAGGAATAAGGATGAAGATGATGATGATAACTGTTGTTTTAAGGGGCCTAAAATCTAGGTTATCGGCCCGTAATGGTCTGGGTGATAGCGAAAATGACAATGAGATCGAGACCATAACGAATATTAAGCTGGACTGACAATACTTACACACCGTAATGGAATTCAGATTGAAAATACTCATTTGGACTGACAATACTTACACACCGTAATGGAATTTAGATTGAAAATACGTACAAAATGCCCACCACACAAAATGCAATTTAGATTGAACATAGTTGCAAAATGCAGTTTAGGCTGAAAATACTTACAAAATGAATAGCGGGTTCAAACACGATCGAAGCCGTCGGATTTTTTAAGAGCGTTAAAAATCCCTCAGTATGCCTTCCTTCGGAGGGAAAGTAAAGCCGGCGGTCCCATGTCTTTGATTTATGGCATGTTAAAGAACCTTCCACTAATTACACCTGTGTGAAGCTAAATTGTATAGTTATAATAATAATAATAATAATAATAATATCGTATGGCCTCGGGTGCCTGGTGCAAGCTTTGTTAATTGGCAGCCAGAGGGTAGCTTGCATGTCGAATTTCGTCGTTCCTTTGAACGCTATGAAAGTCAAGGAGGTTAGATATCTAAACTCCTTGACACTACTACAGAGCTTTCAAGTAGAGAATGGAGGAACTTTGTGTTGGCGGAAAATCCCGAGATTAATTTTGCCATTGAACACGGCCTACTGAATTCAAATGGGTTCTTTAACATGCCAACAACGTATGTCATGAGTATCGTGATTTCTGTCGCCTTCAAAAATCACTTACCATGGCCCGGGGCGAACCTGCAATCTTGGGGTTGGTAGTCCGGCACTATAACCACTCACCCACCGTGGCAAGCATTGTATAGGTTAAGAATGTAAACAACGCTCTTAGATTCCTATGTTCGTTGCCAAGAGCCGACTGCGGTGGCGTCTAGTAGTTAAGTTCTGAACTAGGCCTAGTAGTCGTTGACGGTTGGTTGGTGGTTCCTACGGACTCAACGAGGGAACTCACCACTACCGCCTCTATGGGCAGTGTCCTGGAGCTTGGAACATCTGGTCGGGATGGATACAACTCGGGAGTTTTTTTTTTTGTCGTGTAGCCTCCTGAGAGGCCGAGTGCAGGTCTTTCTAGTCGACGCCCGTGGGCGAACTGCGAGTCGGGATGAGAGATGGAATGGATGAAGATGAATGAAACTGGGCAAGGATGTGGAAGGAAGCGGCCGTGGCCTGTCAGAAAGTACTGTCCCAGCATTTGCCTGGTGTTGAAAATGGAAAACCACGGAAAACCATTTCAAGGACAGCCGACGGTGGGGCTCGAACCCACGCGTCTACCGAGTCAGCAGAGAGCTTGGCCCCTTGACCTAACGCAGCGCTTTAGCCCGCGTAGCCACTACTGTCGGTACTCGGGAGATGTCATCAGCACTTCGCCCAGGCGGCCTCACCTGCAAAGCGAACAGGGACCTCATGAGGGATGGGAAGGGATGGAAGATTGGGATGGAGAGGCTAGGAAGAGGGAAGGAAGCGGCCGTGGCCTTACAGTAGGTACCATTCCGTCATTTGCCCGAAGACGAAGTGGGAAACCACGGAAAACCACTTCGAGGATGGCTGAGGTGGGAATCGAACCCCCTCTACTCATTTGGACCACCCGAGGCTGAGTAGACCCCGTTCCAGTCCTCATACCACTTTTCAAATTTCGTGGCAGAGCCGGGAATCGAACCCGGGACCTCCGGTGCGGCAGCTAACCATGCTGACCGCTACGCTACGGAGGCGACTGCAGTCCTTGAATTAAAAAACAGATACACACACTAATACAGCCATCACAATTAACACCGTTCATCAGACAGATTCTACACACACCCAAAGTACACGGGGCTACATGACCGCGTTGTCGCAGCCCCTAAACTGAGGAACCAACCAACCACTTACAAAATGCAATTGAAATTCAAACACTCACAGAAGTGCCTCCACCTACATTCAAAGACTTACTAAAAATCAATTTAGATTGTCATCCTTACAATTGAGGTTGAAAATATTCGCAAAATATAATTTAGATCAAAAATACTTTAAAAATGCAACTTAGATTGAAAATACGTACAAAATGTAGTGTAGAGTTTTAAAGAAAACGAGCCTTACAGTAGTCGCATATGATGTGTAACATCTGACATGTTATTCGAATAATTCCATATTACTTACTCGCATTTTTTAAAGAATGAACTCATAGTGCTACCTTGTGCCAGCAAACATGAAAGGATTCTCCAATGCATCTGCAGTAGTGACATATACCTGCAACTGTATGCGGGAGCAATCCACTGCCTACTTGATGCAGGATGCGCTTTATTCCGGCCAGTTAGTGAACCCATGCCAGCGGTGTTATTGAAAATGGCCTCGTTTAGCCGATATAGCGTACTGCCAAGTATAGGCGCGATTAAAACTTAGGTGTGCAGTAGGTATATTAAATGCGTTTCTCCCAGTGATACGTTTAGACCAACCAAATACTGCAGCTTAATATGATAATAATGGAAACTCCCACGAGAAACTGGCGACACCGATTATGCGTGCCATCTAGCGGTTCGCGCAGACAACTACAAACTCGATTTCAATCAGCTGGCAAGTTTATCTGCACATGTTAGAAGTGTAACTTTTGGGCTATGAATGGGTGTTTTCATTACAAAATACGAAGTGATTAAGTGATTAAGCTATTTGAACCAACGAAGTTTCAATTATTGTTAGTAGTCGGTGTTAATATACTGAATTCCTACGTTGTTTGGAGTGTTTGTTGATGCGATAAAGCTTACATTAAATAAGAATACAGCAAAGTATGAAGATTTAATAAATCGTAATTGTTTTCAGCAAATATGATATAATGAATATTTTCACACCAAAGAACAACATCTTGAAGATGATTTATTGAAGCAATTTCTTTAATGGGGCCTCCAAACCTTGAGGTAAACCGTATGAGATTTACATTCCACATAGCCACGTGGCCTACAGTACGTCGTTGTACCGATCTCCGCCACCACGCGCGCTCATTGTTTCCGTCCCATGCACTTCCGTCCCATCCACTTCCGTCTCTTTTCCAAAATCACTCCCACAAAAATATTCAGATACCAAGTGGAAAGATGTTACACTTCAACAAATTCGCTAAAGGTAATTTAGGCATCTTACAGAGTAGTGCGTGGTTTGAACAACTGAACATCTCGACACACCGTCAGACCTGATGCGGCACAATGAAACATCAGTGGACACCCCTGCTGAACGCATGCGCATGGAGCGAGTCCCCCGCGGATACAAACCCGTTACTCACACAACATATTGCGTTTGATGGACAAATATTTTACTATATCATTTTTGTTGTTGTACATAAATTACATCGAGGAGAGATGTTTACGACCGGGTTCCACACGATTAAATCTTTCATTAACATGATTTGGCTTTAGTTCTCAATTATGCGCCTCTAATCCAAGTTTAGTTGCTATTTATTGTTATTTCTATATTTTTAAATTTAGTTATTGAACATTTTGAATTATTTTTAGTTATATTTTTAGCCTACTTTTCACATTTTGCAAAAATTAGGAGAAAGTAGACTTATGAGATTGATGTCTGTCTGACTGTGTGTGTGTCCCCCTCTATCAACTCCTGAACGGCTGCAGCAATCTAATCCAAATTTGTTATAATTAAAGATATATACCTGAATATCTCAAGCCCATATTTGAAAAATATGTCAGTGATACCAACTGCTAAAAAACCGCAATTGAAATTTGAACTCCATGTTGGATATCTTGGAAGGTATGCATGGAAGCTATTCCAAAATTGGCACACATATACAGTAGATAATAATACATCGGTTTAATTACCAGGAGGCCATGCATGGCAGTGTTGCCAAAATGATTGTAAGTCTGCTAATAGGTCCAATTTTTAAATGCATATAACGTCTACACCATCAATTGGATTTCAACCAAACTTCATATGTACTATGTGTACATAAAGAGATATGACTGGGCGTATTCTTAAAAGCCACCAAGGCTGCCAACTGTTAATAAATGCTCTATCTCTGTTTTCTTATCCAAATACCCATATATCAGAAAGCATGCAAGCCGACAGCTTTAAACTATGCTCACGTATTGTACCTGACATTCTAGATTAATTTTGAGTAACTAATGGACCTCAGTACTACCAACGTGATTCTAAGTCTGCTGATAGGACCAATTGTAAATACATGTAACTTCTATTCTATCAATTGGATTTCAACCAAATTTCGTATGTGCTATGTGTACTATAACAGATATGACTATGCGTATTCTTAAGAGCAACCAGGGCTGCCAACTGTCAA
Source organism: Meconema thalassinum (assembly GCA_946902985.2). Lineage (NCBI taxonomy): Eukaryota > Metazoa > Arthropoda > Insecta > Orthoptera > Tettigoniidae > Meconema > Meconema thalassinum. The sequence continues at coordinate 11,390,833 of OX336399.1, read as the reverse complement.
TAAATGCTGTCTTTATTTTTGTTACCCTAATATCAATATATCACAAAGTATTCAATCCAACAGCGCTAAACTTTGCACACGTATAGTACCTTACATTCTATATTAATTTAGAGTAATTAATATACGTCAGTGCTTCCAACATGATTCTAAGCCTGCTGATTGGTCCAATTTTAAAATACATGTAACTTCAATACAAATAAATGGATTTCATTCAAAATTGGCACAACAATAGATCATAATAGTTCAGATTATTTCAGACCAACACATGCATGACATTGTTGCCAACATGATTTTACGCGCGCTGATAGGTCCAATGTCTAACTACATGCAACGCCCATGCTATCCATTGGACATCAACCAAATTTTGTATTCTGTACCTTAAGAGATGGAAATAAGAATATATTCAGTCACCTGGGCTGCCAGTTGTAGTGCTCTATTAGGCTACCTTATACCAGTTATATTTCGAACTAATTAGAAATTTCAATATTACCAACTCAATTTTGTCATTATCCTAATTAGGCCCATATAGATTAATCATTGGAATGAATCTTACATTTCGAGAAAAGTAGGCTCTTTAGTTCGTCACGGAACTTCTTGTTATAAGCCCAAATCTTATTTTATGTAGGGCGCTACTCTCATGGAGCTCTTCAGCTCTAGGTGTAGCTGTGAAAATAAATAAAAATTAAAAAAAAAAATACGAGCCTTACAGTAGTCGCATATCATGAGTAACATCAGACATAGAAGAAACCTCACGTGAAATTGTTGATACACCGGTATTTTTTACTAATATTGGCACAAATATTAATCTATTGTAAAAGGAAGTGTTTTACAGATATTGTAGTTTATAATACGGAACTCATTTTATTAGATGATTTGTAGCTTCCACCAGCATAGCCTAAATAAAGAATACGATATGGATCAACTAGATTAATAGACGCGACACCGCTCATAACCTTAAATTCCTTGATTCACAGACCAACACGTAATTTCATATGGATTCTGTTAAAATGAGTCATATTGATATGATAAATATCGTTTAAAATGATAATCTGGTAGCAAAAATATCTACCCCGTCCGGGATCCGAACCCGAGATCTCTAGATTCACAGTCATAGGCGCTAACCCCACGGCTAATTCGACGAGGAAAATATTGCGCACAAGATGGTGGCTTATTTCCACGTTCCAATAATACTGCATTACGGAATTAAGTTTCGTTTATATTTTGCTTGTTTCGATAATGTTCCTGCGTGAAATTGAGTTTAAAATGCCTTATGAATAGGCCCTCTTGTGAGTAAAGAGAATGTATTCAGCAATAGTTCATGAAGGCTTGATCAATTCTCGTATAACCACCGATTATATTATATTGATGACTGCATTACCGTTATGTGGGTTAATATTTGAATAACCATTGTGCAGAAACATAATATCAGCAATGCCGACTACCTACAATGTTTGATATTAAGGCATTTTAGCATTTAAATACTGATACGAAGACTTCGAATATGTACCATGTGCTTTGTTGCAATCACTTGACACCAGAGTTCGCATGAGCGTTTACCGTTCAGTATGTCATGTACATTCCACATGGCCGAGAGTACGTCAAGGTATCAATTTCCGACACCGCGCGCTCATTGTTTCTCTTACCACTGCCAGCTGAATCGATCGATCGAGTTGGCAGTGCGTCATACACTTCCGTTCTAGCACACTTCCGTTCGACCAAACGGAAGTGTGCCAGCTAGTGCCACCTCGATCCTTCCAATCCACTTCCGTCCCATTTTTCAAAATCACACCCACAAAAATATCCATCAACCGAGTGGAAAGATGTTACACATCAAAAAAAAAATTAAATAATTAATTAAATAAAAAATACATAAATTTATCAAAATAAATATCGTAAATCATTTAAATTTAATTTGATCCAAAATCGCATTAATTTGCGAAAGAATAATCGGCCATAATGTGTGTACAACTATCAGTTTATGATCTGACCTTCGTGTCGAGAATACTATTCAAATGAGCACCGCGGCGAGTTGGACTGGAAGCTAAAGTGAATGAAGTTTTTTGCCATTTTATCGGATAATTGTCGTCCCTAAATGCAGGCTCCATAAATCAGTGAGCCGCTTGTCACTGCTGTCTGGTGGGCTGCATACTAAGTGGGCGCTGCGGCTTTAGACAAAGAGTTCGTCTCGTCTCTGTCTGTCCTCATTGTTCTTGTCTCTCAATACAATATTTAACACGCATCCTTATTAACCTATATAAACCTGTTTAATTGGCCAATTCCTCCCAGTTCTATTCTTTCTATCTCTATACCTATCCGTCGTTCGCATCACTTACCGTCAAGTACACTAACTTATATACTAGTTTTTGTTTCTATCAGCTTCATGAGGATGGTCTAGGCTATATGGGTACACACCATCAAATCAAAGGCTCAAGTCAAGGAAAAGCTTCCTCCATTCAGCAAAAAGCCTCACGGAACCGCCCGGAAAAATTAGATTAACATCATGGAAAAGGAGAGTTAAAGACCGTGAAGACTGGATTATCCCTCATGGACATGACAATGGATGGGTTTCGTGGAGAACACTGAACAGGTTGCAAAGTAGGGTTGGTAGGTCCAAGGTGAATTTGAAGAAATGGGAATACACTTCCGACACCACCATGTGCGAATGCGGGGAAGAACAAACCATGGATCACCTTCTTGTATGCAGATTATCTCCTGCTAAGTGCACGATGAAGGACTTGATGGAGGCAACGCCTGAAGCATGTGATGTGGCGAAATACTGGTCACATAGTAACATATAGTAGTATGATGAGATTGTTTATAGTACCAGCTAAATACCATGTATGATGTACTTTTTCTTGAGACTGATGTTGCTTCTGACACGATTAAATAAATAAATGAGGATGGTTTGGACTCGGTCTTGAGGAAAGAATTCAGGTTGAAAATGTATAAATATAAAACAAAAAGTTGTTCCTTGAAGAACTAAACAACCCTCGAAGGTGCACAAGAAGCTGCCCGTATGATGATATGGAAGACAGAAAACAAAGACCCAATTATTCCTCTATCAGAAGAAATGGCACCTGGTCACAACTTGCCATATGGAATTTGGAAATCGTTGAACAGGCTGAGGACGGGGGTTTCACGCTGCAAGAACAATCTCAAGAAATAGAACATGCTCGTCAACAATGATGAGTTCTGCGACTGCAGCATGTTACGAGATCCAGAACACCTGCTGATCTGCCCCTTGATGGAGGACATATTATGTTCAAAAGACGATCCTATGGCTGCAAATACTAATGCTGAAACTGTTGCTACTTAGTGGAAAAATAAACATATAAAAATAAGCATGTTAATTGCCTCTATAAATATACAAAATGGCAGTTTGATTGTTCTAACAGATTCGTAGATATTGATAACCGTCTAAATATTTCTGATGGTCGCCATGTTGGAATTTTATATATAGGCCTTAGAGTTATGTACTATTACATTGAAGATTATTGTGTAGGTGTTTTATTCAAACTTCAATCGCATGATTGGGACACAAGACATATAAAAGAGATTTTCAAATTTCGCTCGGCCGCCATCGTGTGGTTATGAAAATAATTTTAATGAATTAGTTGCCAGTGGATTGTAATTTATATAAGCTTATACCGTAGCAAGTTTCACTGCGCTCGGATGGTTAAATAGCGAGAAAAGTCTATTTAAATGTTTCGAATTCGCTTGGCCGCCATGTTCGTTTTGTAGTTAGCAGGTTTTTGAAAGTCACATAGGTGAACGTCTAGTAGTGCCCTTTATCACCGTAGAAGACTTCAATGTGATATGAGTAATAGTTTCGGAGATATAGAATTCTGCTAAAATATTTCGCACAGCCACCATGTTGGATTGGTGAGACGTAATAAAATTTGAAGGTCGAGGTCGGGGTCGGCCAAATTAGTACTATGACCTTACTGAGTTTCATTGAAATCGTTCCAGCTATTTAAAAGTTATTAGACACACACACACGGACAGAAGGTAATCTCATAAGCCTATTTTTTCTTGAATGAATATAAGCCAAAAATATTGGATTTAGCCGAAAAAATCTAAAACCCTATAGACGTTGAATTGGCTGGTGAAAATCTAAAGGAAGTAGGATATTTCCCTTGCTTAGGAAGCAAAATAACCAGTCATGGACGAAGCAAAGAGGATATAAAAAGTAGGTCAGCTCAGGCAAGGAAATCATTTCTACCGAAAAGGAATCTGTTGACATCGAATATAGATTTAGGTATTAGGAAGTCATTTTTGAAAGCCTTTGTATGGAGCGTGGAGCTCTATGGAAGTGAAACTTGGACTATTGGTGCAGCAGAATAGAAGCATTTCAGATGTGGAAATGGAGTAACAAACGAAGAGGTATTAAGACGAGTGGGAGAGGAGAGATAGGTTGGTAGGACACATATTAAGACACCCAGGAATAGCAAGCTTAGTTATGGAAGTAAGGGTCGAGGACAAGAACTGTAGGGGTAGACCAAGGTTAGAATATGTTAAACAGATTGCCTCGGATGTAGGGTGTGGTAGCTATGTAGAGATGAAACAATTAGCTCAGGACAGAGAGGCGTAGAGGGATCACTCAAACAACAACAATAACATGAGGATGATGCCCAAGATGTCCCTAACACCTAAAATGAGCAATCTTCAGAATTTTATCCCATACCTGATTTTTCATACTTGGTTCTGTTATGTAGGTATTGGTAAACGAAAGTCATAATTCACTCTAATAAAGATAATGGTTGGTTCTTCAGTGTAGGGGCTGCGACAACAGGGTCATATAGCCCCGTGTACTTTGTGTGTGTGTAGAATCTGTCTGATAACCGGTGTTAATTGTGTTGTCTGTATTAGAGTGTGTTATCTGTTTTCAATTCAAGTAAGGACTACAGAAATTCGATTTTCATGTAGTTCCAAATTTTGCTACCAAATGCCACCGTCAACGACCAACTAGTTCTGAACTTTGTTACTAGATGCCACCACAGTTGGCTACTGGCGACGAAGGTTGGTTCCTAAGAGCGTTAGTCAAATAAAACCTATAATTTAGCTTCACACAGGTGTAATTAGTGGAAGGTTCTTTATCATGCCATAAATCTATGACATGGGACCGCCGACTTTACGTCCCCTCCGAAGGAAGGCATACTGAGGGACTTTTAACGCTCTTAAAAAATCCGCCGACTCTGGCCGGGTTTGAACCAGCGACCTTGGCCATAGAAGCTTGGCATGCTACCATCTACGCGACCGAAGTCGCCTATAATAACAAGTAGGAGTCCACGCAGCACGACCTGCTCTTAATGAGACGGTGGCGCAACATAGGGGCCAGCAAGAGGGTTAATAATCTCATACAACAACATCGTTGGCGGCAAGGCCTGCGGAATTGCATTTCGGATCTTCGACCCTATTGCCAGGAAATGTAGGAAAATTATAAAATGTTATTCTAGGCAATGCTGACATCATCACATGGTTATGAAAGCCGGACGTCCTCGGAAATGGAAAATATCTTACTGCTGTAAATACATGATTCAACGTATTGAAAAGGTTAAAACGATTTATTATAGATAATTTTCCGTAGAATTCAATTAGACCATCATTTAAATTTTTACCAATTATTATATACATTTGGGCCCCATTTTTTTTTTCAAAAACCAAAAACATTTAATAACATCTTCAGGGCCCCAAAATAAGAAAACGGTGAGAGATATCAAAAAATCGTTATGAGTCAAAACGTTGCATACCACGGAGATCTTACACCTGTACATTTAACGTTTTTCGATGCGACCAACCGTTTCCGAGATATATCGATTCCAAAAAAGAGTTTGAAATTCTTGGCCCCCCAAAAAGATCCGGCCCTGCACCGTTTTTAACGCCCGACAACTGGTTTCCTCACAGGGTCCAACTCTTTCACAGCTCCAAATTTCAGCTCGATATCTTGAAAATTGCGACCTGTACTTCGCTAAACCCAAAAATGTCACGCACAATGGACATTTTCAGGGCCCAAAAAATAGAAAACGGTGAGAGATATCAAAAAATCGTTTTGAGTAAAAATGATGATGATGATAATTGTTGTTTTAAGGGGCCTAACATCTAGGTTATCGGCCCCTTTTGAGTAAAAAAGTTGCATACCGCGGAGATCTTACAAATGTGCATTTAACGTTTATCGATACGACCAACCGTTTCCGAGATATATCGATTCCAAAAAAACGTTTGAAATTCAGGGCCCCCCCAAAAAAGATCCGGCCCTGCACCGTTTTTAACGCCCGACAATTGGTTTCCTCACAGGGTCTAACTCTTTCACCGCACCAAATTTCAGTTCGATATCTTGAAAATTGCGACCTGTACTTCACTAAAACCAAATATGTCACGCACAATGGATATTTTCAGGGCCCCAAAAAAAGAAAACGGTGAGAGATATCAATTAATCATTATGGACAGAAAAGTTGCATACCGCGGAGATCTTACACCTGTACATTTAACGTTTTTCGATACGACCAACCGTTTCCGAGATATATCGATTCAAAAAAGTTTGAATTTCAGGACCCCCAAAAAAGATCGGGCCCTGCACCGTTTTTAACGCCCGACAACAGGTTTCCTCACGGGGTCTAACTCTTTCACCGCTTCAAATTTCAGCTCGATATCATGAAAATTGCGACCTGTACTTCGCTCAACCCAAAAATGTCACGCACAATGGACTTTTCCAGGGCCCCAAAAAAAGAAAACGGTGAGAGATATCAAAAAATCGTTATGAGTAAAAAAGTTGCATACCGCGGAGATCTTACAAATGTACATTTAACGTTTTTGGATACGACCAACTTTTTCCGAGATATATCGATTCCAAAAAAAAGTTTGAAATTCAGGGCCCCAAAAAAAGATCCGGCCCTGCACCGATTTTAAAGCCCAACAATAGGGTTCTTCTCAGGCACTAACTCTTTCACCGTACCAAATTTCAGCTTGAGATGTTGAAAATTGCGACCAGTACTTTGCTAAACGCAAAAATGTCACGCACAATGGATATTTTCAGGGCCTCCAAAAAAAGAAAACGGTGAGAGATATCAAAAAATCGTTTTAAGTAAAAACGTTGCATGCCGCGGAGATCTTACACCTGTACATTTAACGTTTTTCGATATGACCAACAGTTTCCGAGATATATCGATTCAAAAAAAAAGTTTGAAATTCAGGGCCCCCAAAAAAGGTCCGGCCCTGCACCGATTTTAACGCCCGACAACAGGTTTCCTCACAGGCCCTAACTCTTTCACCGTACCAAATTTCAGCTTGATATCTTGAAAATTGCGACCTATACTTTGCTAAACGCAAAAATGTCACGCACAATGGACATTTTCAGGGCCCCAAAAAATTAAAACGGTGAGAGATATCAAAAATCGTTTCGAGTAAAATAGTTGCATACCGCGGAGATCTCACACCTGTACATTTAACGTTTTTCGATACGACCAACCGTTTCCGAGATATATCGATTACAAAAAAAAGTTTGAAATTCTGGGCCCCCAAAAATATCCGGCCCTGCACCGCATTTAACGCCCGACAACAGGTTTCCTCAAAGTCCCTAACTCTTTCACCGCTCCAAATTTCAGCTCGATATCTGGAAAATTGCGACCTGTACTTTGATAAAACCAAAAATTTCATGCACAATGGACATTTTCAGGGCCCCAAAAAAGAAAACGGTGAGAGATATCAAAAAATCGTTATGAGGAAAAAAGTTGCATACCGCGGAGATCTTACACCTGTACATTTAACGTTATTCGATACGACCAACAGTTTCCGAGATATATCGATTCCAAAAAAAGTTTGAAATTCAGGGCCCCCCAAATAGGTCCGGCCCTACACCGATTTTAACGCCCGACAACAGGATTCCTCACAGGCCCTAACTCTTTCACCGTTCCAAATTTCAGCTTGATATCTTAAAAATTGCGACCTGTACTTTGCTAAACGCAAAAATGTCACGCACAATGGACATTTTCAGGTTCCCAAAAAAAGAAAACGGTGAGAGATATCAAAAAATCGTTTTGGATAAAAAAAGTTGCATACCGTGGAGATCTTACACTGTACATATAACGTTTTTCGATACGACCAACCGTTTCCGAGATATATTGGTTCCAAAAAAAGGGATAACATTCAGGGCCCCAAAAAAAGGTCGGGCCCTGCACCGATTTTAACACCCAACAATAGGGTTCGTCACAGGCCCTAACTCTTACACCGTACCAAATGTCATCTTGATATCTTGAAAATTGCGACCTGTACTTTGCTAAACGTAAAAACGTCACATACATACATACAGACAGACTTTTTCCAACATACCACGGCTATATGAAAGCCTATAGGATCTTTAGATCCGGCTTTCATAATAATAATAGTAATTATAGTAATGGAAAACCACTGAAGACTTCATTCGGAAAATGTCATCAATAAAATAAATTCAAGTATTTAGGAGAAGTAATTCAGCCATCATTATTGAATCGTGAGGTATACGAAGAGAGAATTTCAAAATTACACAAGGCCTAGCCTACAGAATCATCTGGTTCAGATAAAAGCAATATCGAAGAACGCAATATTAAGACATTACACCACAGCAATCAAACCTGAAGAATGTAAATTGCGTGGTATGAAATGCTGCCGATTCTACGAGGTCTCATGTAAAAGTCGGGGATCATCCATTGTGGTCATTTGTGAAAGTGAGGTGTGACAGTACGCAGGATAATTCAAGTTTGTAATCAACATCATGCACAGTTTGTACGTTATAGCTTCAATAATAAAAGTTTCACGCCAGTTGTTTGCTGAGGTTGTGGTAACCTTGTCGGCCTAAACACCAGCCAGGTTGGTATCCCTGCTGTGGTATAATTTTCAAGTCTTACCAGACACTGTAAAAATGACCAGTGAAAGGAATCAAGTCTCACTCTTTGTGATCACTACGGCATTCTTGTGTCCAGTCAATCACAGGACATTCCTTCACGGGTGCTCTTTGGTGATCTGATTATGTCAAATACGGTCATCAGTACCACACAGACAAACCGGCTCTGAATTCTGGAATCCTGACACGGGTGCAAACACCAAACTGTGCAGACTTGCAACAGTTACTCCTGCTTCCCTCACCAAATTGTATGATCGATAATATTGCTATTTGAATCGATCATGATCACATTGGAAGGTACAGGCGAAAACATGATTATAATTGTTGTTTTACGGGGCCTAACATCTAGGTTATCGGCCCCTAATGGTCTGGGTGATAGCGAAAATGACAATGAGAAAAAAACCATGGCGAAAACTAACGGAGATTGAAAATACTGACAAAAGGTTGAAAAGACACACAAAAAGTAATTTAGAGTGGAAAACACTAACAGACATAATTTAGAATGAAAATACTCCCAATAAAGCACGTTAGAGTAAAAAAAAAAAAAAATGACTAAGTGCAATTTAGATTCAAAATACTTACAAAATACTATTTGGATTGACAATACTTACAAAACGTAATTCAGATTCAAAATACTCACAAAATGCAATTGAAATATAAAATTCGTACAAAATGCAATTTATATTGAAAATACTTCCAAATGTGGTTTATTTATTTATTTATTTATTTATGTATTTATTTATTTATTTATTTATGTATTTATTTGAGCACAACAGGATTTTCATCCCAATTACAGTGGCATAAAGATTACACAGTATGTTATCTCTCAACTTATACTAACTTACACCAAACAGTAACTAAATAAAACTATTTAAAATAACTAGGTGTACAATTAAAACAGTGTGGTACAAATAATACATGTGTAATACAAGGTTGGCTAGGTAGAATGACACAGTGGTACGAATTCATGATTTACAATTTTCAAGGTTTGAGTCATTATTTCTGGAGAGTGGTTAGGAATTGCATCAAAAATACTGTCAAGGAAGTACTAAAATCTATGGCATTATTTCTTTGAGCAACAGTGTTGAAAATATAACATAGCCTGTTCAGCGGTGAATTTTTGTGGCCAGATGTCCTGGTTCTTTTATTTTCAAATGTGATATTGTTCCTAGAATTGATGCGTGGTACATGGAAATTTAAGAGAGAGAGAGAGGAATTCGGAATCATCAATTGAATTGTTTATAATTTTGAAAAGGAATTCCATAGCATCTATTTTTCTTCGTATTTCTAAACTGTCCACATCAAAATTTATTAGCAGTTCCTGGTATGGTATCAAGTGAGGGTAGTTGGCTGTTCTTTTAAAATTTAGATATTTTAGAAATTTCTTTTGTGTGTTTTCAATCAGTGAGGTATATGTCTTGCATCTAGGACTCCATATAATGCTAGTATATTCTAGTTTCGGTCTGACTAGTGTGTTGTACAGGGGGATTCACGTACTTATGTTTTAGGTAGATTTCATTAGAAAGCTAACTGTTGCAATGGGTACCATGTTACGACTTCCGGAAAATTTCGACATATCTTCGCGTTTCACATCCCCCAGACCCCAAAACCACCGTCAGTTCAAAAGTTTATATATAATTTATGTATATATGTATCTATATATCTACTATATAAAGCTCAAATACCACTGACTGACTGATTCATTCATCACGAAATCTCAGAAACCACCGAACGGATTGGAATGAAATTTGGTATGCAGCTTCCTCAAGGGCCGCAAACGCCCACTAAGAAAGGATTTTTGGATATTCAGGTTCTAAAGGGGTGTTAAGGGGGTAGACCTGCATTTCATTGAATAGCAATATCTCCCGATTGGTTTCATTGGGGGATGTGATACTCGGCATATAAACTCATCATTAAAAATAAGAAGACACGTGTCTGAGGGTTTCTCGATGTGGTGTATATTATGAGGTGAAAGGGGTGAAAAGTGGGGGTTGAAAGATTCCCAACGGAGCGTGTATCCCTTAAACGACATAGGCCAGGAGTTTGGAACTCAGCGGGAAAAAATCAGCATAAAAAATAAGTAAATAGGTGTTTGACCGTTTTTTCATAAATCCAATTTAACGGGCGCATGGGGAGGGGTGAAATTATAGGGGGGGGGGAGGGACGTAATATGTCTGAGTGTAAAATTATACATGGCCCATGTTGTAGACAATAACAAATTACATCTTTTTTGTCTCTTGCTATTTCATCATACGACGAATACTTACGGAGTTATTAATGATTTTGTACTTTTTGGCCGAAATTTTCCAAGTCCCAGGAATGACATAAAAATTGATTCGAATGAAATTTCAAAAAATATTTTTTTTAATACTTTTATTATATTTTTCACGTCTTTTAGGGTCCGAAACCAACATGATATTTTGATGTTTTTTTTTCGTCCCATGCATTTTTGGTTTCAGGTGATAGAATTATTTTCCACTAGGACCCATGCTTATCTTTATATATATAATTCTTCGACACGTGTGTATGTGACTGAACTCCTCCTAAACGCCTGGGCCGATTTTGATGAAATTTTGTATGAATGTTAGGGAGGGCCCATGTATGGTTTAGATTTACAATTTGACCAGATAGGTGGAATATTAGAATTTTAGAACCACAATTTACACACAAATTTAGAACCACAATATACAGTCATAAACAGTCGTCAAGGAAACCGCTAGCCTTAGTGAAAAGTGATCCTTTTGGACTGTGTGTCTATGCACGTAGAGCCACCTGGTCGCAACCTGTGCAACTACCGCCAAAACATACACTCCGCCCGTGGCGGAAAGTTGTGTTTTATAGCAAAGGTGACAGTGATGTCGAATTCTGTTTGTCTCTGCACGTTAGAGCGTTTCAAAGTTCCGTGAGCGTTTATATACCATTCATCCGATTGCAATGAAACTTGGGCGAGATGTTGTGTACACTTACGTGAGGGTTTCTAACTTAGTAAATCCATTTCACAGGAAGTTGCGCACGAGTAGATTCAACAAATGAGCGACGACGCGCGAAGCGTTTCAAAAAGGTCCCGTATGCGTTCAAATACCATTCGTCCGATAGCGATGAAACTTGGGTGAGATGTTGTGTACACTCCAGGGAAGGATTCTGGCTTTGTAAATCAATTTCACATTAGGTAGCGCACGACTAGATTCAACAAATGAGTAACGACGCGCGAAGCATTTCAACAAAATCCCGTATAAGTTTACATTCCATTCATAGATTGAGATGAAACTTTTATGAGTTGTAGTGTACACTTAAGTGAAGGCTTCTAACTAAGTAATCCATTTCACAGGAGGTTGCGCACGAGTAGATTCAACAAATGAGCGGCGACGTGCGAAGCGTTTCAACGAAGTCCCGTATGCGTTCAAATACCATTCGTCCGATAGCGATGAAACTTGGGTGAGATGTTGTGTACGCTTACGTGAGGGTTTCTAACTTAGTAAATCCATTTTACAATAGGTAGCTCACGAGTAGATTCAACAAATGAGCGACGACGCGCGAACTTAATCAAAGTCCCGTATGCGTTCATATACCATTCATCCGATTGCAATGAAACTTGGGTGAGATGTTGTGTACACTTACGTGATGGTTTCTAACTTAGTAAATCCATTTCACAGGAGGTTGCGCACGAGTAGATTCAACAAATGAGCGACGACGCGCGAAGCGTTTCAATAAGGTCCCGTATGCGTTCAAATACCATTCGTCCGATTACGATGAAACTTGGGTGAGATGTTGTGTACACCCTACGGAAGGTTTCTGGCTTAATAAATCCATTTTACAATAGGTAGCGCACGAGTAGATTCAACAAATGTTTGACGGCACGTGAATCATTTCAACGAAGTACCGTATGCGTCCATATACCATTTATCCGATTGCGATGAAACTTGGGTGAATTGTTGTGTACACTCCAGGAAATGTTTCTGTCTTAGTAAATCCAGTTTTTAATAAGTAGCGCACGAGTAGATTCAACAAATGAGCAACGGCGTGCGAATCGTTTCCACAATGTCCCGTATGCGGTCATATATCATTCATCCGATTGCGATCAAACCTTGGTGAATCATTGAGTACACGCCAAAGAAGGTTTCAGGCTAAGTAAATCTATTTTACAATAGGTAGCGCATGAGTAGATTCAACAAATGAGTGACGGCACGCGAATCGTTTAAAGAAAATCACTTATGCGTTCATATGTCATTCATCCGATTCCGATGAAACTTTGATGAGTTGTTGTGTACACGCTAGGGAAGGTGTTCAACTTGGTAAATCCATTTTACAATATAGGTAGCGCACGAGTAGATGTAACAAATGAGTGAAGACGTGCGAAGCGTTACAACAAAATCGTGTATGCGTTCTTATACTATTCATCGATTGCGATGAAACTTTGATGAGTTGTTGGGTACAATTACGTGAAGCTTTCTAACTCAGAAAATCCATTTCACAGTTGGTAGAGCTCGAGTAGATTCAATAAATGAGTGACAGCGCACGAATCATTTAAACCAAATCCCGTATGCGTTAAATGCCATTTATCCGTTTGCGATGAAACTTTGGAGAGTTGTTGTGCACGCTCCAACGAATGTCTCTAAATTAGTTAATTCAAATCACGATAGTTTAGAGGCAGTTAACAGAAATGGAAAAACATATTGTGTATCCAAACGCACTTTAAGAAACAAAGTTACAACACTTTCATTGAATGGCAGGACAACGTCTGCCGGGTCAGTTTGTCTACTATATAAAGCTCAAGTACCACTGACTGACTGATTCATTCATCACGAAATCTCAGAAACCACCGACCGGATTGGAATGAAATTTGGTATGCAGCTTCCTCAAGGGCCGCAAACGCCCACTAAGAAAGGATTTTTGGATATTCAGGTTCTAAAGGGGTGTTAAGGGGGTAGACCTGCATTTCATTGAATAGCAATATCTCCCGATTGGTTTCATTGGGGGATGTGATACTCGGCATATAAACTCATCATTAAAAATAAGAAGACACATGTCTGAGGGTTTTTCGATGTGGTGTATATTATGAGGTGAAAGGGGTGAAAAGTGGGGGTTGAAGGATTCCTAACGGAGCGTGTATCCCTTAAACGACATAGGCCAGGAGTTTGGAACTCAGCGGGAAAAAATCAGCATAAAAAATAAGTAAATAGGTGTTTGACCGTTTTTTCATAAATCCAATTTAAGGGGCCCATGGGGAGGGGTGAAATTATGGGGGGAGGGACGTAATATGTCTGAGTGTAAAATTATACATGGCCCATGTTGTAGACAATAACAAATTACATCTTTTTTGTCTCTTGCTATTTCATCATACGACGAATACTTACGGAGTTATTAATGATTTTGTACTTTTTGGCCGGAATTTTCCAAGTCCCAGGAATGACATAAAAATTGATTCGAATGAAATTTCAAAAAAGATTTTTTTTAATACTTTTATTATATTTTTCACGTCTTTTAGGGTTCGAAACCAACATGATATTTTGATGATTTTTCTTCGTCCCATGCAATTTTGGTTTCAGGTGATAGAATTATTTTCCACTAGGACCCATGCTTATCTACTATATAAAGCTCAAATACCACTGACTGACTGATTCATTCATCACGAAATCTCAGAAACCACCGAACGGATTGGAATGAAATTTGGTATGCAGCTTCCTCAAGGGCCGCAAACGCCCACTAAGAAAGGATTTTTGGATATTCAGGTTCTAAAGGGGTGTTAAGGGGGTAGACCTGCATTTCATTGAATAGCAATATCTCCCGATTGGTATCATTGGGGGATGTGATACTCGGCATATAAACTCATCATTAAAAATAAGAAGACACGTGTCTGAGGGTTTTTCGATGTGGTGTATATTATGAGGTGAAAGGGGTGAAAAGTGGGGGGTTGAAGAATTCCTAACGGAGGGTGTATCCCTTAAACGACATAGGCCAGGAGTTTGGAACTCAGCGGGAAAAAATCAGCATAAAAAATAAGCAAATAGGTGTTTGACCGTTTTTTCATAAATCCAATTTAAGCGGCCCATGGGGAGGGGTGAAATTATGGGGGGAGGGACGTAATATGTCTGAGTGTAAAATTATACATCGCCCATGTTGTAGACAATAACAAATTACATCTTTTTTGTCTCTTGCTATTTCATCATACGACGAATACTTACGGAGTTATTAATTATTTTGTACTTTTTGGCCGGAATTTTCCAAGTCCCAGGAATGACATAAAAATTGATTCGAATGAAATTTCAAAAAAGATTTTTTAATACTTTTATTATATTTTTCACGTCTTTTAGGGTCCGAAACCAACATGATATTTTGATGTTTTTTTTTCGTCCCATGCATTTTTGGTTTCAGGTGATAGAATTATTTTCCACTAGGACCCATGCTTATCTACTATATAATGCTCAAATACCACTGACTGACTGATTCATTCATCACGAAATCTCAGAAACCACCGAACGGATTGGAATGAAATTTGGTATGCAGCTTCCTCAAGGGCCGCAAACGCCCACTAAGAAAGGATTTTTGGATATTCAGGTTCTAAAGGTGTGTTAAGGGGGGTAGACCTGCATTTCATTGAATAGCAATATCTCCCGATTGGTTTCATTGGGGGATGTGATACTCGGCATATAAACTCATCATTAAAAATAAGAAGACACGTGTCTGAGGGTTTTTCGATGTGGTGTATATTATGAGGTGAAAGGGGTGAAAAGTGGGGGTTGAAGGATTCCCAACGGAGCGTGTATCTCTTAAACGACATTGGCCAGGAGTTTGGAACTCAGCCGAAAAAAATCAGCATAAAAAATAACTAAACAGGTGTTTGACCGTTTTTTCATAAATCCAATTTAAGGGGCCCATGGGCAGGGGTGAAATTATGGGGGGAGGGGAAACGTAATATGTCTGAGTGTAAAATTATACATGGCCTATGTTGTAGACAATAACACATTACATCTTTTTTGTCTCTTGCTATTTCATTATACGAAGATTACTTAGGGAGTTATTAATGACTTTGTACTTTTTGGCCGGAATTTTCTAAGTCCCAGGAATTACATAAAAATTGATTCGAATGAAATTTCAAAAAAATATTTTTTTAAATACTTTTATTATATTTATCACGTCTTTTAGGGTCCGAAACCAATATGATATTTTGATGTTTTTTTTTCGTCCCATGCTTTTTTGGTTTCAAGTGATAGAATTATTTTCCACTACGACCCATGCTTATCTATCTATTTAACTAATGTTATAACAGGATTACAAATGTTATTGCGGGCGAAGCCGCGGGTAACAGCTAGTATATATATATATATATATATCAGTTTCTTGTGGACACGATAACTGCCGTAATTTTGCACCAGTCACTTTGAATGTTTTACATAATATGTATCCCTATAGAATCTCGGTCGAGTTCGTTAATTGGCAAAATCGGTCGAAGGGGGTAAAAATAGGGGGCTTTTTTTGAAAAAGTGAAATATCACTATAACTCTCTTAATATGTGAAATATTGAATCCCTTCACAGTTCATATTATGTGTAGGATAAGTGCCAAAAATTTTTGTTTAAAAAGTTTTTTGATAGCACCAACCATTGGCCAATGGGGTGGAAAAAGTGGGTTTTTCGGGAAACATTAATCATATCTCTCTTAATACGGACAATATCAAAACAGTACAAAATGGACGATATTACCCTAATAATTTCCTAAAACTTTTGTCTGAAAGAATTTTTGATACAACCCACCATTACGCCAAGGGATGAGAAAAATGATTTCGGAATTAGAAGAAAATGCCAAGAGCCATCAGAGGTTGCCATGACAACGCTTTTAAATTGATAAGGGATGATCTATCAGAGGTTGCCAAGACAACGAGTTCACATTCAGTTCTCCATCTGACTATGTGGGAAGCGGCTTCGGTGACGTAGCCTAGTTGGTAGCATGCTGAACTTTTATGCCCAAGGTCGCGGGTTCAAAGCCGGCCGAAGTCGTCAGATTTTCAAAGACTGCTAAAAATCCCTCAGTATGCTTTCCCTCAGAGGGGAAGTCCAACGTTCGTTGCAAGTTACTGGTTGCGGTGGCATCTAGTAGCCAAGTTCACAGCTAGGTGTCGTTGACGGTATATTTGGTACCAACATTAGGAACTACTACTTGAAATTGACCGTCTGCAGTCCTTACCTGAATTACAGACTAATACAGCCATCACAATTAACACCGTTTATCTGACAGATTCTACACACACCCAAAGTACACGGTGTTACATGACCGTGTTGTCGCAGCCCTAAACTGAGGAATCAACCAACATCTCTGCGGGAGATAAAATTTGACGTGAAGAAGTAACAGACTGTTAGATAGTTACACATTAGTTCCAAACCTTGCATAAGGACAGTGTGACCACAAGTGTAAAAATGTACCCCAAATGACAAGAAGGATATCGTCCCCATAAGACAATACAATGTTTAAAATATGCATAAAATAACGAAAAACAAAGTTAATTAAGCTCCAATTATAAAATACTTTCTCGCAATAAATGAGGTCTGATCCTTCTGCGAAAACCTGCATATTTTGCCTATTATAGCCTATCCCCTAGTTTGCCCAGTAAAATCTACCTCAGCCTTCCGGCGTGCCGAGAGGATTTTTTTTGAATGGTTTTGTGTTCCTGATAACAAATCCAAGTGTCTTGTTTGAGTCAGCTATCATTTTCCGTATATGGGGGGTAAACGTTAGTTCTCGATCTAGCAACACACCGAGATCTTTGTTTTCATGAACTGATTTCAGGACACTGCAATCTAACTTGCAATTAAAAACGATAGAGTTTTTATTCCGGGTGAACGACATTGAGATACATTTTTCAACGTTTAATCCTAATAAATTTTCTGTAGTCCATTCCATAATATTGTTCAGATCATTTTGAAGCAAGTCGCAGTCGGTAGATACAGGTTGAAAATACTCGCAAAATGCAATTGAGGTTGAAAATACTCGCAAAATGCAATTTAGATTGAAAATACTTAAAAAATGTGGCGTGGAGTCAAAACATTCGCTAACGGTAAGTTAGATAAGCTGGGAGCCAATTAACAAAAACAGGGCGTGAATCTTAAAGAGAAAAGGGAATATACTGAAAAGAAAATGATTGCTGATCCCTAGAAGAATGAGGGATCAGCAAAGATGAGACAAGGACCAATTAAGGCGGGAAAGGAAGAGACTCTCTAGGCCTCGGATACCCTAATACCATCGGGGTCGGAAGAGAACAAGATTTGACCAAGAGAGGTCGACAGGAGAGAAGACGGAGAGGAGCCCGGCACAAGTAAGTGGAAGCAATGCCGGACTCAGCTGGGGTCCCGTGGTCGCCAACCCACGTCCCACCAGATGTGAGCCCCTGGGGGGAATATCTGTATAAGTGTTAGTTACTATTAACGTCCAAGTCGTCGGATATTTTAAGAGCGTTAAAATCTTTCAGTAGGCCTATGCCTTCCTTCGGAGGGGAAGTAAAGCCGGCGGTCCCATGTCATAGATTTATGGCATGAAAAAGAACCTTCCACTCATTAAACTTGTGTGAAGCTAAATTTGCAGGTTAGATCTCGTTCAAACGCTCTATCAAAGTTCCAACATTCACCACTAGGTGTCAGTGATATCTGGTAGTGAAAGTTGGAACTACTTGAAGTTGAACGGAACTTGTAGCTCACCCTATGGGTGTCCGCATTGAAGCAGCTACAGCCTCTGCCTAGCCGAACATGTCCTCGGACACTCCCGGCATAAAAGCCATACGATAAATAAATAATAATAATAATAATAATAATAAACGCAAACGTTACAGTTACTAGTAACGGACTTACCGTCTTGTTACTGTAAATCCCCCAGGGGCTCACATCTAGTGGGACGTGGGTTGGGGACCACGGGACCTCAGCTGAGTCCGGCATTGCTTCCACTTACTTGTGCCGGGCTCCTCTCTGTCTTCTTTCCTGTCGACCTCCCTTGTTCAACTCTTGTTCTTTTCCGACCCCGACGGTATTAGGGTATCCGAGGCCTAGGGAGTCTCTTCATTTCCCGCCTTAATTGGCCCTTGTCTCATCTTTGCTGATTTCCTCGTTCTGCGAGGGGTCAGCCTTCTTTTTCTTTTCATGTTCTCTCCTGCCTTCTGCTCAAGGCCCTTAAGAAGGCGGGGTGTAGCCCCACCACTTATGGTGCAGCCTGGATTGTGCTACACCCTCAAGGGCTCACGGCTGGTGAGTTCGGGTGTTGGCGACCCCGAGGAATTCCTGAGCTGGGTCCGGTTTCCCCCATTTGTCCCTTGCCTGTGGGACGGACCCTCTCCTCTTTCACTTTCTTATCTGCCTTTCATGGCTCTCCTTCGTTCCAAGCCCCTCAGTCCGCATTCTTCGAGGGTTGAGGGCGTTTCTTTTCCCCATGTCCTTTATTTGCCTTATTCTCGTTTGGTTTTCGATTTCTTCTTCTAGTAGGCTATATAAGTTAGTAGTTAGTTTTAGTTTTAAGTTTGCATTTCATTTTCATCTTCACGATCACTCAAACCATCAGGGGCCGATAACCTAGATGTTAGGCCCCTTAAAACAACAATTATCATCATCATCATGTTACTGTAAAGAGTAATATGTTAGTTACGATCTCTGATAAAACATATCAAGGAACATGAGCAAGTCGGTCGCCTAACAGAACAAACATGCACAGCGGGTCTGCTGCCTTTCTAATTAGCGACCACAGTGTCCATACTGATGAAAGAGAAACACACTACTTTCAAAATTTATGAGCACAATTTATAAGGAAGTGAATAGTTCTCATGCATAACTTAGAGACAGGTTTGCAAATGAGGTTTTCATCGCCGCTACAAATACATCTCACGTCTGGCTGTAATGGGCTGGAACGGGCTACTTCCTACAGGGATTATGATCCCTTCTATTGTCATTTTTCCGTTTTCACAGTTCTCTGTTTTACAAAGGGTTGAGTGTCAATAAAACAAAATACACTGAAAAAATACGGTATTATCGCATAGTATTACAATATTAATAATAATAATATTAATACCGGTAATTTTAAACAAGATGTTCAGTAAAGAACATATAGCCTACTTTCTCCTAAATGCATGGGTATTGTTATAACTCTTTGTCCTTTCCAAGGAGTATAATTGAATGTTGGTTGTAGTAGCTTGTTGAAATAAGTGTAATACGGATATTAAACATGAATATGAGGTGCCCTTTGCTAGTGCTACCTGTGTACCAAATTTCGTTCAATTCGGTTTCACCGTGTTTGAATAGATCGGGGGAATCGATTGGCACACATACATGGCCGCCAGCCGCAAATTATTGGGCAGATGACCTCGTAGTTTGGTCAAAAGATTCTTCATACATAAAGGTATAACGTTGCAAAATTTGGTAGCGATCAGATGATTAGGTTCGTCGTAATATTATTTAAGCTTTTAAAAAAAGGAAGGAAGATTGTAGTTTTACGTGACCGTGAATCTTGTGATTATGAGCCACGGGAGCTCCTTTTTACGTGGAATCCGAACCACAGGACATGGCATTTCACTTCGAAAATCTCACATGCATTGACCGGGAATCGAACCCGGACTGCCTTGGTGAGAGGCATACAGCTAGACCGCTGAGCCACCACGCCCCCTCATTTAAGCTTTTAACATTTGGGTGATCGCCATTACGTTTTCGTCAAGATGGCGGCGATATAAAACATGACACTGAGATGCCCTTTGCTAGTGTTACATCCGTACCATATTTCGTTCAATTCGAATTCACCATGTTTGAAAAGATAGGGGGAATCAATTTGCACACAAACATGGCCGCCATAAGCAAATTATTGGGCAGATGACCTCGTAGTTTGGTGAAAAGATTCCTCATACATAAAGGTATAATGTTACAAAATTTGGTAGAGATCAGATCAATAGGTTGGTCGTAATGTAACATTTATCTCATCGATGTACTAATTAATAAGAATAATAAATATGATAATAAATGAATAACCCTTTAAATATAACAGCTATGGGATCGAATCGTTACAATCGCCCCTAAGATAAATAATTTAAATGACATTTAACATTATTTCTCTTACCACATCCAATATAAAAAAACTATAAATATAAATATCATAACCCCCAAAAAGACAACATACAATATACTCTTCATCAATACACAAAAATATACAAGAATTATACCCTTTTCACTTTACATATTTGTACTATCATTTCTTAAAATGTTCATAGTACTTTCCGTTTGAATACATACATTCTTCTTCTTTATGTTCAAAATGTTCCATATTTTCTTCTTTATATAATGTATTAGCGAGCTGTAAAAAATATACATAAATGCCCCTCACTTCTAATTTTGACATTTATGTCAACGCTGCACTTGTTTATCTTGGTGATCGTATGCTTGACATACAATTTTGTCTTCATATCTAGTGAACGTAGTTTTTCGTCAGTCTTGTGTAGAATTACATGGATGTCGTACCAGCTGAATAACACATTATAACTATCACAGCACACGATATGCAAACAACACAATATTCCTTTCGTCTCTATAAAGGGATTACTCAAATGCAGTAAAATTTCAATAATTGAAGAAAAAAATAACTTAGCAAGATACCTAAGGCAATTCAAATTTCAGTGCTTATGTCATACATGTAAATATTTCCCCAAATACATAATGACATCGAAATGCCTTAAAGCAGTTATTAAACAGTTCACTTAAATACCCAAGTTACTACTAACCTGCCTTCGTGGCTTCTTACTTTCTTAGGCCACGGCCGCCTCCTTACAGATTAATACTTCCTAAGTCACCACGACTTCTTAACTTCTCATAAAACCATAATTCATCTTCACTACTTCTCGAAAACAATAACTTGAATTTTCAAAATCACCAATAAGCATAAAATCTGACTTCTTGTTCACTTTATAAAATTTAACTTAGCGTCAAGATATCTTTACTGCATCGTCATTCATACCTACCACAACAAAAGACTAAGACTTGGACAAAATACTACTCAATACCTGAATTACGTATATCACTAAACTATTTCACAAAAACACATGACAAACTCCTCGGAATAAATATTTCGTTCCACAAAATATTAATGCTCTTATACTTTGAACTTAGTCTATACATGATTTGACTTCTCGCTGAATACCTAAAAAAAACTTAGTTTTCTCTCAAAACTCTTAATTAAGTACCGTGTCCTACAGACATCACTTCCTACTTGTTCTGACCGCCTGGAGTATAGCTTATTCCTACTACACCAGAATCTCTCAGAACTCTCAACAACTCATCGTGTCATCACACGTCACATACAAAAACCTCCCCTATTCGTGGTATAATCCCACATCTTCGTACTGTTACAGGTCACCTCTTACTGACCAATAACATTCTAAATTTTAGCTAAAAAATCTTTCATGCTTCGACTAACTCCTTGGAATAATAACATCACACTTTGTTTTCCTAACTATTTTCTTCCTAAAATAATGACAGTGTTCCAGTTGATAGTCAATAACACCGACACTCATAATTGGCAAATATTTTCCCATAATCACTTCATAAAGCAAGTCCTGAGTTATAACACAGTTCAGATACTCTCTGCTCTACCAAATTAAATGCGTAAATTACACCTGCCTTTAATTGAAACTTCATTTTACCCTTCGGTATACTTACCTTACTTTACTAACTTATTCTTGTCTTCAAAATATTACACACTTCTCTTTACTAACTCCGTATGACATAAATAAAACTTAATTTCCTGTCTACTAAAAAAATGATTTACCTTTAAATCCTCAAAACTTCGAATTATAACAAATTCCTTTCAATACTAGTAAATATTATGCCAACCATATAATTATTATTATTATCTTTACTTTTTACCTGTGTAGGACAACAATCTACGTCATCATTATTTCGTTATTATTCGCCAGTAACTTTTTTACTAAAAGTGGTTTAGCTCGATAACAAGCCTTGTAATATCTTTAAAACGTGCGTAACTGTAACTAAAACTTGGATCATCTTACCTCTGTAATCCCTTTGTACCTTCGTATGCGTATAACCATATATACTTAAAAAACTCTCAACATTAACTTCACGTAGTCCCGTAGACACCATAAAAGAATCTCATTGCTCAACGGAATATACCTCGTTGGCATACTTCATCCTCCAAAAACTTCTTAAAACGTCATTTGGCATCTTACCAAAACTTAAAACCACATTGCTCAACGGCATTATACCTTCGTTGGCCTACTTCTTCAAACTCACGTCCATTTACGTGTAAATACACACATACACACACACATATCTGTCACCAAGTACCAGATGCCCTAATCATGTTACTACTTCCTCATTTCGAACCGATGTTGGTTAATTCATACAACGCATTACCATCAACTATTCTAAACCATTTCTAAATTTCTCAAATATATCCACTGCTAACCTCGCTGTCCTCACAATGAAACTTCTTTAAAAATCAATACCTAATTCTTAAACTCATTTGTTTTATTACCACTGTATCATCTTATCTTCTCTCACTTTTGAATTAAATCTCCATTACCATTACCGTATATTCATAATTATGGTTGCCATAATAATTATTACTTTCTTTCGATTACTTACCTTTGTAATAATCTTCCCGACTTTTTTAAATTTAATTCTCACTTCATCCAACTTACCTGCATTGCTAAATAGCATCACAACCTCTATCTTCCAAATTAAATGACTTTAGACAACCTAAATCAATAAGCGTAGGCACTACGCGGCCCTTACCATCCTAACTTCACGACTGAATTAAAATTACACACAGCAGGTTCCTTTGGCTACCTCTGTTAAATCATATTAAACTTCTCTACTTAATATTTAGGTCATACGGATCAGTAACTATCGTTACTATAAATTTACATCACTACTTTCTCTGGCATTTCACAGTTCTTACCACATTCATCTTCAATTCTATCTCTTTCTAGGATTCCACTTTCCTCTTTTCTTATAACATTAATTTCTACCTCTTTCGGACTACACTCATCAATAGTAACATTATACTTCGGCTTTCCCCCCTCTCACTTCTCCGAGTCTAGCTAATTCAGTACGACACTGCACGTCATATGCTTTCTTTCTCTCTCTCATCCTGATTTCTTTCTCCTCTAGCAACTTAATTCTCTTCTCTTTCATTTTACTTCCAAAATATCTACCTACATGTCTTCCCTTCACTTCTCCATTACTATCACTTAATGCTCTCTTTAGCCGTGGACTATTGCTTCTGCTCTTATCTATCTCTCTCCTCCTCTTAACCTGTTTACTAATTATGTTCTTCTGACTATGACTTAACGCACGCTTCTCTGCCACTAATAATTTCACATTAATTTCCGCTACACCATCATTAAATTCTTCCCTAGTCAACATATCCTCTTCACCTAAGATTTTCTGCATCTTAATCTCTTGAGTGCTTAGTACTTTCTTTATCTTACCTACTTCTATCCCTATCTTTTCTTTCATCTTCTCCACTTCTTTTTCACTACGTTCTATAGTCTCTTCTACAGCTATCCTGCTGTCATCTATCATCTCCGCTGACTCTAATCTGCTTTCTCCTTTTATATCTTCTGACTCCAATCCGCTTTCACCTACAATCTCCCCTAATTCCAATTTTCTTTCACCTAAAATCTCGTCTGACTCTAATCTGATTTCACCTAAAATCTCCTCTACCTCCAATCTGCTTTCACCTAACATTTCCCCTGACTCCAATCTACTTTCAATTACAGTCTCCTTACAGGCTGTCTTCACTGATTCTACTTCAGTATCCCCTAAAGTCTCTACCACCTGCCTAGTTTCCACTTCTACCAATTTGCTAAAACTTTCACCTTGAGTTGCTATTTTATCTTCAATCACAGTTACTATTCTTTCCTGAATCCTATTTTCTACTGCATCTAATTTCTTATCTACTGTCTTAATAATATCTTTAGCCTTCATTTCTACCTCCTCCTTAATTTCACCTCTGATTTCCTGTTTCACCCCCTGAATACTCTCCTGCAGCATATCATACTTCATATTTAATTCTCTATTCATCGTTTCCACAATATCTAGTTTTATATTATTCTCTTCCAATTTCTGATTTATTTTTCTACTATTCTCTTCCATATTTTGATTTAGCCTACCCATATCTTCTTTCATCTCCTGACTATTATTCTGCAAGGCCTTCATGAGTAAATCGAATTTATCGTCAGAAATATGTATAGACTTTTCTTTCTCCTGCCCACTAGACTCGGGATGTACCTCTGTATTCAACTCGAGATTTACCTCTGTATTCGTGTCAGGGTTACTCTCAGGATTATTCTCAAGATTTACCTCCGACATCTTGGTATTATTCTCTAAGCTCTCAACATCGCTACCACTATCAACCTCCTTATAATTAACTTTATCGACTTTATTCCTACTTCTCAACTGCCTTTGTTCCTTCTCCGACATCTCGAAGTACACTGTATAAAAATTGCCCTTCCAAAATTCACTCACTTCACTTCACTGTCCCCCAAAAGCACTGACAATTTGCACTGAAATTATACACTCCTCTCCTAAATACCGAATGGTTTTCGTGTCCTACTTTGTGGCGCCAAATGTAACATTTATAAGAGTCCTTATTGCCAATCTTGTTGCAATATACAATACTTCGTCTCTTTACAAGTAAATGTTAATAACAATCTGTCTGACTATAATGATAAAAACCGCTTACAAGTATCTGATATAAAAATCATCTCATCGATGTACTAATTAATATGAATAATAAATATGATAATAAATGAATAACCCTTTAAATATAATACCCCAGGCATGCAAAAAACACGGCCAACCTAAAAAAAATAATGTAAAGCTGAAATTTGGCATAGATGTTCCCTAGTACCCTAGAAACAAATTCTGAAAAGTTCCCATCTCTGCAGTGTCCGCGTCATAGTTTTTGGAGGGTTCAAAAGGGCTTAAATAGGGCCTAAGTGCCAAAAACAGCATTTTTGCTTCCTGCGTTAAAAATATTGATCCAAATGTAGTTCTCGCGAGCTTTAGCAATTAATAAAAATGTACCAGTAGGATAATGGACTTATCAGGCCTAATTATTGCTATTGACGAAGGAAAAAAACGACCAATTAAACATTTTTAGCACTATTTTACACGAAAATTTGGTTAATTTGTGATTAGCAGGTATTTTTTTTAAACAACTGCTGATATTGACTAAAGACCCACAATAAAAGTTATAAAGCATATTTTTAGCTTTACATTGGCACATTACCCATGTCTATGCAAGAAACGGTTACCGAGTTACGGTCCCAAAGCATAACCGCTGTTGACAAGGCACCCGATCGCGCTTCTAGGTGACAGCACTCGGCCTGTCGGAGCAGGCCAACAATACTGCAAACAATTAGTTCAGCTTCTAAACAGTCTTGGATTTTCAGTAAATTTGGCGGAAGTCCACAGGTACGAAAATTCGGCGCTTCGTGAAGAACGTCCAATCCCGAATACTGGAGCGTTCACGCAGTTTTGCTTTGACAACGCTGACTTAAACATAAGGACATTGGACGAGCGAAACACATTTCACTCCATGGGAGGCATCAAGTGCACAGGTCCAGCGCCTGACAGTGAAATATCTCCACTCAAACGTACACGAGAAGTTCCTAATGCTGGTGTGATTGCGGCGATGGGAAAGTTCAACATTTCGTGGTATCGGAAGCCCTCTTCCCGTGGTTCAAAGGACGTCAAGATTAAGGAGTTACTGTGGAAGCCCCAAACTCTGTGGCTATTGCGTCGATGATGGAATCCTTGTTGTTATCTGGACGGTGTCAGGTATTAATTTACCCGCCTCGTGGAACGGCTTTATGAAGACGTCACTGCTCATGCTCAACCGCTCCCCAGACGACGTCAGTTGATACCCTGCCGTTCATTAACTTGGAACCGAGCAATCCATCAACTATACATTCCGCGTTGAAGTTTGCCGCATGAGAGTGCGTGGAACTGAAACAAAGCACATCTTTCGGAATCTTTGACCAGCCCCTATACGCGAAAGCTGCAGAGATAGTCGCATCGGACACTTCAGAGGAACTCAAAAACGTGGTTGTTCGTCTAGGCGGATTTCACAATCTAATCTCGTTTCTTGGGGCAATCGGCTACGTGATGAATGGAAGCGGTTTGGAGGAGCTCTGGGCGGAAATATACGCTAAATCGTCAGTGACTCACATGATGTCTGGACACGCATATTCTAGGTAGGCTTGCAATTAGCTCGCTCTTAAAAATGATTACGTTATGCCTTCAATTTCAAATGTATCAATAACGCGATAATGTGCATGTTCTAGGGCCCTCAGAGCGCATTTTCTGACAAAACAGGCTGTCGGGACAATGTTACTCAACATGAACGACGGGCTGAAGGATGACAAGGACGAAATACAGGCGCTTTTTACCGCATTCCAAGAAGGCACCGCCAACGACTTGCTATCATATCCTTACCTTCAACGTCTCAAAGAGTCGCTTCATGACACATTTTCTTCAATGAGCCAGAAATCTCGCACAGGAAAGCTGTGGGTAGAGTACATCAAACAGCAAGCCTGGAAAATATTGAAGGATTCCGCATCTTTACGCGAGGAAATGAAGGTATTCGTCTCTACGGCTCCAGATGAAAAGGCCATACTATCAGCTGGAGAGAAGTTCGCCATTTGTCTCTATGATAGTGCCAAATCGGAGTGCAAAAGCCTCGACGAACTTCGGGTAGTGAAATACAGCCAAAAGATTGCCAAACAACCGGTCACAGCGTCATTTCAGCTGGCTTCACTTCCGCCGACTTCCGCGGCATGCAAACAAAATTCACTTGCGGGTATATTTGAAAGTTCAGGAATGGTTAGGATTTTCATTGGCCCCGACCCAATGGGGATGGAAATTCCAACACTCAGCTTTAGTACCAGTGACAACTCATCTTCCAGCTGCTCCAGCTCATCTCCTCAATTTGGTCCTGCAACTGCTAGAGCTCTTGTGGCAGTCAGTGTGAGTGCTGCTGATAGCGACTAAAGACCCGAAGTAAAAGTTGTAAAGCACACTTGTAGCTTTAAAACGATACATTGCCCATGCTCCTTAATGTGTGGGCACTGCAGTGGAAAAGCATGTGGCAACGTCACATTTGATGGCTCAGACGATGAGGAGAACGATTGAGTCCGATGTAAGCTTTGTTTTGCAAGTGTTCTTTGTCTGAAGAGAGCTTTTTAAGCTTTGTTTTGTTATTATTTGCATTATGCATATTATGAATGTACGTTTAACTGCTAACTGCATTAAACTCGTTTTGTTCTATGGAAACTGTTTCAGCTATTTTACCTGGATTCAAAGGAATACCATCCTAAAAGCTCTTGAGCAAAGATACAAAATGGTGTCAGTAAAGGTGAATAGAGGAGCCCACCAGAGTAAATGGGCGTTCGTTCGGAAACGCGACTGCCACACTTCCACTTTTATATTTGTAACTGTATCTCTGCTGCTGTTTGTCGGATGAACATGGGCAATGTATCGTTTTAAAGTTACAAGTGTGATTTACAACTTTTACTTTGGGTCTTTAGTCGCTATCAGCAGCTGTTTACACGATAAGTCCCGGGTAATGACAAATTAGCTAAATTTTCGTGAGAAAAGTTGAGTTAAAAATGTTTGATTACTCATCTATTTAAATGTATGTCAATAATTACGACCAATAAGAGCGTTATATATAAAGCAGTCCTTCTCTTATTATTATCAAAGCTCATTAGAACTGATTTTGGATCAATATTTTGAACGCAAGAAGCACAAATGCTGTTTTAGGCACTTAGGCCCCAGTTAAGCCCTTTTGAACTCTCCAAAAACTATGACGCGGACGCCGCAGAGATGGGGACTTTTCAGGATTTGTTACTAGGGTACTAGGGAACATCTATACCAAATTTCAGCTTTACATTTTTTTTAGGTTAAAACTTAATATGCCTGGGCTATAACAGCTATGGGATCGAATCGTTACAGTAATTTGATTTAAGCTTTGAATATTTGGGTGGCCGCCATTACGTTTCCGTTAAGATGGCAGCGATATAAAACATGACACTGAGGTGCCCTTTGCTAGTGCTACCTCTGTACCAAATTTCGTTCAATTTGTTTTCACCGTGTTTGAAAAGATAGGGGGAATCGATTTGCACACAAATATGGCCACCATCCGCAAATTATTAGGCAGATGACCTCGTAGTTTGGTCAAAGGATTCTTCATATTTAAAGGTATAATGTTACAAAATTTGGTCGAGATCAGCTGAATAGGTTGATCGTAATTTGATTTAAGCTTTGAACATTTGGGTGGCCGCCATTACGTTTACGTCGAGATGGCGGCGATATAAAACATGACACTGAGGTGCCCTTTGCCAGTGCTACCTCTGTACCAAATGTCGTTCAATTCTGATTCACCGTGTTCGAATTGATAGGGGGGGGGGCAGACATTCAGAGTACACACACTCACACACTCACTCACTCACTCACACACACACACACACTCACACACACAGACAGACACACAATTTTTGGCCCTGTAGTGATCTCATAAGTCTACTTTCATTTTTTGCAAAAATCGAAAGTAGGCTAAAGATACGAGCCTTACAGTAGTCGCATATGATGTGTAACATCTGACATGTTATCCTACTCGTATACTACACAGCTTGGACATTCATAAAATGTTAATTTACACTCCATTTTCATACTGGTACTATGATGAATGTATAGATTGAATTGGAGATATGCTACTGTCACTTTTGTGGCGCAGCGGTCAAGCTGTTTGACCCTCACCAAGGTAGACCGGGTTTGATTCCTGGTCAATACATGTGAGATTTTCGAATTGAAATGCCATGTCCTGTGGTTCGCATTCCACGTAAAAGGGAGGTACCGTGGATCATGATCGTGAGATTAACGGACACGCAAAACTACAAGCTTCCTTCCTTCCTTTTACATTAATAATTCATAATAACAAAGTGACACACAACGTCGACAGTACTCTCAAATACTGAGAGCACATTCCTCAGTAACTATAACATTCATTATTCTCAAGGCTCTCATACAGTTCGTCGTAAACAATTAAAGCATGGCTTCCTACAATCATGAAATTACCTAGTCTCACATATGATGAAAATACAGCTTTTATTCCACTCATATAACAGCATTCTGTTATGCATTTAATATTTGACTACTCACCCACAGCTTGACAATAATGCCGCTTACTTAAATGTCATTTGTCGTCTTTGTCCTACCCCATGTGATAATCAACCTTGAACGTGAAGCTTCATAAACTGCTCAATGACAAATGAAAGTCGGAGAAACATTTAACACTGTGCTCGTCAAACCAGTGCCTGCTAAATGCACTGCCTACTATATTGCCATAACATTCTCGCGCTACAGAGCACACACTGCCTTGTTTCCAATACACACATTTTCAATTGTACATCCAGCTGGCAGTGCGTCTTCAATTCCGTCCGATCTACTTCCGTTCGATCCACTTCCGCCCGATTCTCTTCCGTCCCATTTTTCTGGCAGTGCGTCTTCACTTCCGTCCGATCCACTTCCGCCAGATTCACTTCAGTCCCCAATTTTCAAAATCACTCCCACAAAACTAACCAGCAACCGAGCGGAAAGATGTTACACATCAATAATAATAATTACCATAACAGACGAAATTAGCAAACGCATATACAAATGTTACACTCACATTTACAGGTTGGCCACCCCCCCCCCCCCCCCTTTCAAGTCCACAGGCGAAAAGACCATGACAAAAAAAGACCACAAGCAATAATTTCCACCAAACCAAAATGTCCAGAGAAACAAAATGTCCAGAAATATTTAAACCCCGTTCAAATTGTCTTGAAATATTGATGTTCATTAAGACAGGATTATTAACTATGTCCAGACTGAGCATTTATGTAGGTGCTTGTCGGTACCATCAACGAGGACGACTGGGTGAGCACGGTCGGCGTTTGTGTGGGTGGCAGCATTGCATAAGTTATTCTTCTTTAACTGCACCTCCAGTAAATTTTGTTGTTTTTTGCCTATTGAAACCGTGCTAGTGATTTCCGAAATGAGAGTAGTGGCTTCCCCTTTTGTGAATCATTGACTTCTGGAATATCAGCCATTGTACGCTAAATTTCAGATGTAAACATTACCTGTCGGCCGCACTTGACGCGCGTAGCACAACGGCTAACAATGCTTCCTGTCTGCACCGACAATAAATTAATACTGGCGCTGACTGAGCTGGACCACGCCCAACAACTCGCGGACTACCAAACCACGTGATGTTTTAAGTCCTGGACGCTTTTCACTTTAGACATTTGTATTCTGGACATTTCCCACTTTGAACGTTTGGCACTCTGGACATTTTGACCTTCGGCCGTTTTGTACTCTGGACATTTTGGCATGGGGACCAAAAACCAATGGACCAAAAAACCTGGCCATTTAAGACCTGGACCAAAAGGCGTGGACATTATGTCTGATAACCGCCACCTCCAGATTGCCAAAAAAAACTAAAAAGGAAGGAAGCTTGTAGTTTAACGTGACCGCTAATCTAGAGATCATGAGCCACGGGACCTCCTTTTTACGTGGAATCCGAACCACAGGGCATGGCATTTCACTTCGAAAATCTCACATGCATTGACCGGGAATCGAACCCGGACCGCCTTGGTGAGAGGCATACAGCTAGACCGCTGAGCCAACACGCCCCCACCCAAAGAAACTACTTGGTATCATAACACAAGAGTAAATGCGGCACAGAATGGCTTAAAGAGAGACTAACAAGTAATCAATATAGAAAGTTTCGAAGACCGAACTGAGTGCCGGACGAAAATCGCGAATGTTAAGTTTGAATAATAATAATTAAATAAATAATAATAATATCGTATGACCTCGGGTGCTGGGTGCAAGCTGTGATACACAGACGAAAATGGAAATTGCATCACCCAGAAGGAGTGGTGCTACATTGCTGCAATTGAACATGCAGGACGAGTGTTCGGTTGTGATTCGATTATTACACTTTCAGGTCCCTCTGACCGCAAGTTTGGACAACAATCAATACAGGATGTGCCCACCACGAGCTGCAATACATTGATGAATTCGGCGAGGCATGGAGTCAATAAGGCCCTGGATCGCTTCCTGAGGAATTGTGGCTCATGCTTGCTGCACTGCACGGGTCAGTTGTTCCCGAGTTGTGGGTGGCTGAGGACGGTTGGCCAGTTGTCGACCCATCATGTCCCACACATGTTCAATAGGACTGAGGTCTGGGGATCTGGCGGTCCATTCTAAGGTTGTGATGTCGTGGAAAGCTTCTCTGGAGATGGGTGCAGTGTAAACCCGGGCATTGTCCTGCTGAAACATCCCATTAGCAATGTTCGCCATCATAGGGACAACCACTGGATTGAGTACCCTATCAACGTACTGTCGAGCAGTCATAGTGCCCTCAACAAGCACTAATTGTGATTTCACATTAAAGCCAAGAGCTCCCCAGACCATAATGCTTGGTGTTGGCCCTGTGTGCCTCTCGACAATAAGGTCTGGGCGGCCCCTCTCCCCGGTACGTCGGCGCACACGATTCCGGCGATCACTGCGGGCAAGACAGAAGCGCGATTCATCACTAAAGACGACCCTATGCCATTCGTCGACCCACGTCGATCGTTCTCGACACCAGGCCAGCCTTACACGTCGCTGTTGTGGGGTCAATGGAACACCTTCTGCAGGGACACGGGATTGTAAGCCAGCTGCACGCAGGCGAGTACCAACTGTTTGTTGTGTAACGTGGGGTGCCACAGCTGCTCGAATTTGCGCTGCTGTTGTATGGGGTTCTATCCGGGCCATCCGAATGATGCAGCGATCCTCTCTCACAGTTGTCTGTCGCGCTGGGCCTGTGCCAGGTCTACGAGTGTGGGTACCTTCATTTGACCACTGCTGCCATACACGTTGTACCGTAGATGCCTGTCGGCCAACACGTGCAGCGACAGTCATTAGCGATAAACCAGCCTCACACAGCCCTATTATCCGAGCCTTCTCGAACGGCGATAGTTGTTGATAGCGTGCTCTTCTCTGTCGTCGAGGCATGTTTGACGGGGAACACTTCACTGCACAGACTGCAAGTCAACTATGCTACACCAGAGTCCGTATAGGCCTACTGGAGTTGATTCCTCCGCGACTAATCACGTGGGGAGACCTGTAGCAACAATCCAATGGGTCTGAAACTTTCATCGTTTACATACCTACATGGCATCGTTCCATAACTTGAAAATCAACAGAAACGACCAATGCCTTCATGGTGTTGCAATTTCCATTTTCTACATGGTATTTGCACCCAGAGGGCAGCTTGCATGTCGAATTTTATCGCTCCTTGAAGCGCTACGAAAGTCAAGGAGGTTAGATATCTAAGCTCCTTGACACTAGAGCGCTTTCTAGTAGAGAAATGAGGAACTTTGTGTTGGCGGGAAATCCCGAGATTAATTTTGCCATTATGAACACGCCTTTCTGAATTCAAATGGGTTCTTTAATATGCAAACATCGTATGACATGCGTATCGTAATTTTGCCGCTTACAACGGCCAGGAGTAAACCTGCAAGCTTGGGGTTGGTAGTCCGACACGTTAACCACTCACCCAGCGTGGCAAGCCATAGTTACAATGAAATAATAATTTAGAATATAGGTCTGTAAATAAATAAGAAAATAGGTTCACATTTATTACACTGTATTTTCTACTTACGGACAAAAATTTCGGTTTCTCTGCTCGTTCCTTTTGTATTTCAAAGCGCATTGTCGTGACTTCTTTACAAGAGAACGTATGATTTCCCTTGCATCCTGAATTAACTCCAGGAGTTCAGGAACATTCTTAGAAGCTGGAAATTCCTGAAGGTCGCTCACAACAGAAAGTGCTTCTCCAAAAGTGAGTATGTTTAGCTCCCTTTCGCTGCCTTCATCGTCATCGTCGTCCATTTCTTCCTGACTTCTCACCTGCTGTTTAGGCAGTTCTCCGGGAAATACCTCCGTTCCGAATTTTGTTTTCCATTTTGTCCAGGTTTCTGGTGTATAAAGGGTCCAGTTTAGGCAGGTTTGACTGTAATGAAAATAACCATGGCACTTATTCTTTTAAGGGGCTTAGCCTACCAAGTGACTGCCTATCCAGTCCTGTTGGTGGTCAGCACGTCGGGTCCCCTGGGAAGTTAATCTTGGTTTCATTGGCCGTGGCATTTAATCCCTGAAGGGCCTTGGCCTACACATAGTCCCTGATATTCTATTTGAGCAGTGCTAGACGCAAGGGGATGTATCTTATAAACTCAATAATACTTGAGACGTACTGCTCAAGTCCAAGCTCTGTGAACCTGAGAGGAATGTGGATCGCGGACGATGAGGATTGATAGTGATGCGGGGGGTTCCCGGTACGTGCGTAGTAACAGAACAAAATACATTGTTCGGTCACTCACCCATTCGCAACACCACAGTGGTTTGAGCAAAGACCCTATGTTAGCAGTATTGGAATAGACAGGAATACCAGATAACACAGCGGGCTGTTGACAGGACCTTCTCTTCTCGCCTGCCACTGCACCTCACCCGCAAGTTCACCCGAGCAGCTGTATACTGTAGCCTACTTCTTAATATTAAGATGATGATGACGATAATTGATGTTTTAAGGGGCCTAACATCAAGGTTATCGGCCCCTAATTGTTTGGGTGATCGTGAAAATGACAATGAATTGAAACCAGAACGAAAACCAAGGTAGACTGAAAACACTCACAAAAGGCACGTTGGAGGAAAATGACTGACAAAGTGGAATTGAGATGGAAAATACTTACAAAATGCAAAGTAGATTCAAAATGCCACCCAAGATTGAAAATACTTGCAAAAAGCGATGGAGGTTGAAAATACTTACAAATGCAATTTAAATTCAAAACACTCACAAAATGTCGGCGCCCACGATGCAAAATACTTACAAAATTCAAGTGAGATCGAAAATGCTTACAAAATGCAATTTAGATTGAAAATACTCACAAAAGGTGAATTTAGATGGAAAAGGACTTACAAGATGGAATGTAGAGTGAAAATACGCAAAAAATGGTATTTAAATTCAAAATACTCACAAAAAGGCAACTTAGTTTCAAAATACTCATAAAATGCAATTTAGATTCAAAATACTGACAAAACGCAATTTATATTGAGAACACTTAGGTTGAAAATTCTTACAAATTGCAATTGAAATTCAAAATACCCCCCGTAATGCAATTTAGTTTCAAAATACTTGCAAAAATACAATTTAGATTGAAAATGCCGGCTGAATTATTGGAGTTGAAAATACTTACAAAATGCAATTTAAGTTCAAAATACTCACACAATTCAAATGAAAATCAAAATGCTCACAAAATGCAATTTAGATTGAAGAAAGTCACGAAACGGAATTTAGGTAGATTGGAAAGACGTACAGAAGTGAATAGACGTACAAAATGTAAAAGAAAAAGAAGGTGGACCCCTCGAAGAATGAGGATATAAGGAAAGATGAGAGAAGGACCAATTAAGGCGGGAAAGGAAGAGACTGCCTAGGCCACGGATACCATAATACCGTCGGGGTTGGAAAAGAACAAGAGTCGACCAAGGGAGGTCGAGAGGAAAGATAACAGAGAGGAGCCCGGCACAAGTAAGTGGAAGCAATGCCGGACTCAGCTGGGGTCCCGTGGTCGCCAACCCCCGTCCTACTAGATGTGAGCCCCTGGGGGGTTAATATTAAGATGCCACCTGGAAAACGCTGAGTACAAATTATATCAATCAAAGGAACTCTTAGCTCACTTACCAACCTTGACAATTATATTCATTGCCTTAATGTAGCATCAAACAAGTACAGTGATAAGCGCCACTTACCTGTCGGCACACCAGGCCCTGCAACAATACAAGCATATAGTTACTGGACGTTACTGAATGAACTTGTGATGGCATTTTGTTAAATATTAGCACCTTATCACTTACAACTAGGAGATGAGAACATTACC
The DNA here is from genome assembly GCA_946902985.2 of Meconema thalassinum. Classification (NCBI taxonomy): domain Eukaryota; kingdom Metazoa; phylum Arthropoda; class Insecta; order Orthoptera; family Tettigoniidae; genus Meconema; species Meconema thalassinum. The sequence continues at coordinate 11,354,958 of OX336399.1, read as the reverse complement.
TACTCCGTTATTATGCAAATATTTGAACAGGATTTTGGTTGGTTGGTTCCTCAGTTTAGGGGCTGCGACAACGCGGTCATGTAACCCGGTGTACTTTGGGTTTGTGTGGAATTTGTCTAATAACCGTTGTTAATTGTGATGACTGTATTAGGGTGTGTTATGTGATTTTATAAGGTGCGTTCAAAAAGTAACGAGCCGGAGGCTGTAATGCGCAAACCGGTGACGACATCGGCTAATCGTGGCGTGTGTAACGAGGTGAGGTTCCGACCAGAGCGTGGAAGGTCACAGCCCGTCGCTAGAGGGCACGCGTGCACGTCACGTGACGATACAAAGCGAGCCGCAGCATGCATCAATCGTCCAACACTGACAGTCGCATTGCAAACAGTGACATGGAAGCGTCAAACGAAGAGCAAAGAGGTGTTGTTCGGTACTGACAGCGAAAGGAGTAGGGGGAACGGACATTCATCGCCGAATGTCACAAGTGTACGGCGAACACTGCATGTCCCTTGCAAGGGTCAAGGCGTGGCACAAGCGCTTCAGGGAAGGAGAGGTGTCGTTAGCCGATGATGCCCGGTCTGGGGCACCCCCCTACATTACCGATGACAATGTCCAGCTGGTTGATGCACTCATTACCCAGGACCGCCGAGTGACAGTGAACGCCATAGCCGCCGTGGTCGGATTGAGCGGCGGAAGTGTGCACGCCATCATGAAGGAACGACTGCACTTGCGGAAAGTGTGTGCCCAATGGGTGCCCCACAGTCTTCAACCACACCAGGAAGCATGTCGAATGGCCTACTGTCTTGGTCTTGGTTGGACGATTGATGCATGCTGCTGCTAGCTTTGTCACGTGACGTGCACGCGTGCCTTCTAGCGACGGGCTGCGACCTTCCACGCTCTGGTAGGAACCACACCTCGTTACACACACCACGATTAGCCGATCTCGTCACCGGTTTGCGCATTACAACCTCCGGCTCGTTACTTTTTGAACGCACCTTATAATTCAAGTAAGGTCTGCAGACGATCAATTTTTTCAAGTAGTTCCTACTTTTGCTACCAAATGCTACCGTCCACGACACCTAGCTGTGGACGTAGCTACTAAATGGCATCGCAGCCAGCGACTGGTGGCGAACGTTGGAACTAATATAGCGTTATCAAACTAACCTACAAATTTTACCTTTCACAAATGTAGTTAGTGGAAGTTAGAGGGAAGAGAGCAGAGTACAGGCAGCTGAGATGAGATTCCTGAGAAGAATGGTCCAGAAAACGAGGAGGGACAGAGTGAGAAATGAAGATATACGGAAAGAACTGGGAGTACAGAAACTCAATGACAAACTGGAGCAAAACAGATTGAGATGGTTTGGACATGTCAAACGGATGAATGAAGTAAGGCTACCAAGACGAGCACTGGAACGACAGATGACAGGGAAGAGAGGACGAGGAAGACCAAGAATGCGTTGGATGGACTCGGTGGAGAATAGCATTAGAAAACAGGACCTGGATTGGAACACTGTGTCGGATGAGGAATGGTGGAACGACAGAACAAAGTGGAGAGGAGCCATATTTGTCAACTGGAAAACGGGAAATGAAGATGATGATGATGAGTTACTGGAAGGTTCTTTCACATGCCATAACTGTATGGCTTCCCCTCTGAAGTAAGGCATACTGAGGGAAAATTAACAATCTTAAAAAATCAGACGACCTCGGCCGGGTTTGAACCCTTGACCTTGGTCATAGAAGCTCAGAATGTTACCGACTACGCCACTCTTCCCTTAGTTGGGCACAATTGTGTTGACCGACAGAAAATCACTGCAAATAGATTGCTTAGGCAACGCTGACAAATGGCTTCTAATTAATACTGAAACAATTCCACATCATGCAAATGCCGGGATAGATCCTAATTTAAGGCCTAAGCCGCCTCCTTCCCAAGCCTTTTTTTTTACTGTATTTATTTATTTAATATAGTTACAACCCGTGTTTAACCTACAGGTATATTTACAGTTTTAAATGCAAAATTATCATGAATTATTGAAGTGAGTGGAAGTTTCTTTTTTATAAATTCTGTTATTTCGACAGTATTCCAGTGGTGTTTCATAACGGTATGCAGTGGTAATGATCGTAGTCCAGTTGGTCGTTCTCCCGAGTACGTGGTGCATTCAGTCAACAGGTGACGAGCTGTCTGTTGAGACTTTTCCTGGCAGCTGCAAATTGGTGAATCAATAATGTTCATTTTATGAAGATAGGATTTGATGCGACCATGATTTGTGATAAACTGGGTGGTTATGAAGTTGGACCAGAGAGATGAGGAAAGTCTGTGTGGCATATTAGGAAGGAATGATTTTATATGTAAGGATTTTTCCAATCCTTACACTGCTGCAGACCTACTCACAAGCACACGGAACTGATGACCACCGTTAGAACAAGAAACAATCGGTTGTTTCCAGAGTGCACAGTGTTACATATGCATGAATGGACCTGCAGCAGCGATCAATCGCCGGTGCAGCTGATAAATGAGTCTGGAGCTAATTAACAAGTAGGATCGCTTTCAAAGTCCGCTTATAGAGGATGGATCACTTAATAACTAGCTACACATCATTCTCCACGCTACTAAACACATTTCAATACCTCCTCGAGCCATGTCCAACGAGGGAACTTCGCCAAGTTGGCAGACGAAATACCCAATAATATTTATGTGTCTGTGTAGTTCTTTCGACACTAAACACCCCGACAGCAGTGGCTACGCGGGCTAAAGCGCAGCGTTAAGTCATGGGGGCAAGCTCTCTGCTGACTCGGTAGACGTGTGGGTTCGAGCCGTCCTTGAAATGGTTTCCCGTAGTATCCCCATTTTCAACTCCAGGCAAATGCTGGGACGGTACCTTGTGACAGGCCACGGCCGCTTCCTTCCACATCCTTGCCCAGTTTCATTCATCTTGATCCATTCCATCTCACATCCCGACGCGCAGGTCACCCACGGGCGTCAACTAGAAAGACCTGCACTAGGCCTCTCAGGAGGCCACACGACCCCCCAAAAAAGAGACGGACAGTCAGTCTGAAAGACTGAACTTTATATCATTTTAAATGCTAGCAGCCGAGCACCAAGAAGGCAGTGCGAGAACAGAGTTTCAAGATTCTATTTTGTTTCTTCACTGCCTACTTGATTGTTCTCGCACTGCCTTCTTGAAACTCTGTTCTCGAGTACTCGGCTGCTACATCGTACTATGACGTCACACACCTCAGTGCATTCTAGGTACATTTCGTCCCGTCACCGTAACGTAACGCCAGACCCCAGCGTAACGACGAAGTCGACAAGATCATTTAAAATGATAAAACGACACTAAACACAGCTAGTAGGCGGCTTCGGTGGCGTAGCATGCCAAAGTCGTTGGATTTTTTAAGAGCGTTAAAAATCCCTCAGTATGCCTTCCTTCGGAGGGGAAGTAAATCCGGCGGTCCCATGTCATAGATTTATGGCATGTTAAATGAAGATGATAATTGTTGTTTTAAGAGGCCAAACATCAGGGTTATCGGCCCCCAATGGTTTGGGTGATAGTGAAAGTGTAAATGAACCGAAACTAAAACTAACTACGTACTTACAAACTAGAAGAAGAAATGGAAAACAAATAAGAACAAGGGAAACAAAAGACAGGAGGAAAGGAAATGCCCTCAAATCACGATGAAGAATTAAGGAGAGCCATGAAAAGCAGAGAGAAACGGTCCAACTCAAAGGCAATAGAAAAAGGGAAAAATCCGGGCTCAGCTCAGGAAACCCTCGGGGTCGCCAACTCTCAAAATCACCAGCCGTGAGCCCCTGAGGGTTGAACCAGAAGTGGTGGGGCTACACACACCGTGCCTCCTTAAGGGCCTTGCGCAGAAGGCAGGAGATATTATGAAAAGAAAAAGAGGGCTGACCCCTAAAGGAACGAGGGTAAAATAAAAGATGAAACAAGGGCCAATTAAGGCGGGAAGAAGCGTCAGAAGAGAACAAGTGTTGACCAAGGGAGGTCGACAGGAAAGAAGACAGAGAGGAGCTCGGCACAAGTAAGAGGAAGCAATGCCGGACTCAGCTGGGGTCCGTGGTCGCCAACCCACCTCCCACTAGATATGAGCCCCTGGGGGGTATGGCATATAAAAGAACCTTCCACCAACTACAATTGTGTGAAGCTGAATTTGTAGGTTATATTTGATCAACGCTGTATAAGTTCCAACGTTCGCTGCAAGTTGCCAGTTGCGGTTGCATATAGTAGCCAAGCTCGAAGCTAGGAGTCATTGACGGTAGCACTTAGTAGCAAAGGTAGGAACTACTCGATGATGATGATGATGATGATGATGATGATGATGATGATGATGATAATTGTTGTTTTAAGGGGCCTAACATCGAGGTTATCGGACCCTGACGAAATGAAATGGCGTGAAATGAAAGGATGAAGATAAAAAACAGCTCACTGCTATGGATGAAACGACAGTGAGCCCCAACAATTATGCCTTATGTAGCAGGAAAAATACTTACAAACTCAGATTGAAACTACTCACCAAATGGAGACCGGTAATACGTACATAAGGGAATTTCTAACGAAAATACTCTCAAAAGGAATAGATTGAAAAATACGCACAAAATGTAGGTTAAGTACAAAATACGTACAAAATGCAACGTACAGGCGAAATACTTACAAAATGCAAGTGAAATCAAAATACTTACAAAATGCAAATGAGATTGAAAATACGCACAAAATGTAATGTAGATTCAAAATACCCACAAAATGCAATTGAGAATTAACTACTTGAACAAAGCGGGGTAGGTTGAAAATACAAAATGCAATTGAAATTGCTTACAAAAGGTATGGTAGATTCAAACTGCTCATTTGGATGGACAATACTTACAAAATTCAATTTAGATTGAAAATAATTACAAAATGTAATTTAGATTCAAAATACCCACAACATTGCAATTGAGACTTAAACTACTTGAACAAAGCGGGGTAGGTTGAAAATACAAAATGCAATTGAAATTCAAAATACTCACAAGAAGACCCCCCTATATTGAAAGACTTACTAAAAAGCAATTTTGATTGGCAATCCTTACAAAATGCAAGTGAGGTTGAAAAACACTCACAAAATGCAATTTAGATCGAAAAAACTTACAAAATGCAACGTAGATCAAGAATACCTACAAAAAGGTGCGGGAAACTTAAAGAGAAAAGGTAATATAATGAAAGGCGGAGAGGATAGGGGAGAGAGAAGAGGGTCCGCCCCAAAGGTAAGGGACAAAAGGGGAAAACGGACCCAGCTCAGGAATCCCTCGGGGTCGCCAACTCCCGAACTCACCAGCCGTGAGCCCCTGAGGGTGTAGCATTATCAAGGATGCACCAGAAGTGGTGGGGCTACATACACCCTGCCTCCTTAAGGGCCTTGAGAACAAGGCAGAAGTTAAAAGGAAAAGAAAAAGAAGGCTGACCCCTCACAGAAGGAGGGAATCAGGAAAGATGAGACAAGGGCCAGTTAAGGCTGGAAAGTGAAAAACTCTCTTGGCCTCGGATAACCTAATGCCGTCGGGGTCGGAAGAGAACAAGAGTTGACCAAGGGAGGTCGACAGGAAAGAAGACAGAGAGGAGCCCGGCACAAGTAAGGGGAAGCAATGAGAACTACTCGAAATTGATCGTCTGCAGTCCTTACTTGAATTAAAACAGATAACACACACTAATACAGTCATCACAATTAACACCGGTTATCAGACAGATTCTACACACACCCAAAGTACACGGGGCTACATGACCGCGTTGTCGCAACCCCTAAACTGAGAAACCAACCAATCAGGTCTCATTTTTTCCAACTCGTTTCTTTAGGACGTAAGTGACGGCCAAACTAGAACGTTCAGTTATTGGAACCACGACTCGGACTACCAACCCCCAAGCTTGCAGGTTCGCTCCTGGCCGTGGTACCGTAAGTGATTTTCGAAAGACAACAAAAATCTCGGCACGCATGTCATACGATGTTGGCATGTTAAAGAACCCATTTGAATTAAGTAGGCCGTGTTCATAGTGGCAAAATTAATCTCGGGATTTTCCGCCAACACAAAAGTTCTTCCATTCTCTACTAGAAAGCGCTGTAGTGTCAAGGAGCTTAGATATCTAACCTCCTTGACTTTCATAGCGCTCCAAGGAACAACAAAATTCGTCAAGCAAGCTGTCCTATGGGCGTCAAATAACAAAGATTGCACCCGGCATCCGAGGCCATACGATATTATTATTATTATTATTATTATTATTTGTTGATGTTTTTCGTATATTTATCTTTTTTATCTTGTTTGCTTTCCTGAAGTGTTTGTATTTGGATTTGTGTTTTCAATGAATGTACAAAATTAAATACTTTTCGAAAATAGCAAGAGAAAAACATTTGAATATCTAATAACGCATACATGCATAACCTTACATATTACACCAGTACAATACAAACAACCGGCCACGATGGAATGGGAAGAGCGTGGGTCCGAATCCCGCCTCGGCTGTCCTGAAAATGGCTTTCGTGGCTTCCCGATTTCACCGCAAGGCAAATGCTGGGACGGCTCTTTTCAACAGGTCCACGGCCGACCTTCTTACAAATTCCCTTCTCTGAACCTTTCTTAATTACACCCAAGTTAGCGGTCACCATCCCCAGTTGTTTGCTCAGCTCCCAGACACCGTCCTTTAAAGTCCAAGCTGGCAAGATAAGGGATTAAACAAGTTCCGTGACGAACTAAAGAGCCTACTTTTCTTAAAATTTAAGTTTCATGCTAATCTATATAGACCTATCTACAATAATGACGAAATCAAGTTGGAAATACTAACATTTCTAAATACTATAGTTTGAAATAAACCTGAAATAGTGTAGCCTAATAGAGTAATTTACTACAGTTGGCAGACCTGGTGACTCTGAATATATTCTTAGTTCCATCTCTTAAGGTATAGAATGCACATACAAAATTTGATTGAAATTCATTTGTTAGTAGGGCCTATAGAAGTTATACGCATTTAAAAATTGAACCTATCAGTGGGCTTAGAATCGTGTTGGCAGGACTGGTATGTATGGACTTCTAAAAATTAGTCTGGAATGTTATTAACTGTATGTGTGCCAATTTTGGAATAGTTCGCATGCTTAACTTCTGAGATATCCAGCATAGAGCTCAAATTTCAATTGCAATTTTTCAGCAGTTCGTAGCACTGACATCAATTTCAAATATGGCTGTGAGATATTTAGGTATAGATATTTATTCTTACTAAATTTGGTTTCGATAGCTGCAGCCGTTTAGGAGTTCATAGGGAGGGACAGACAGACACACATTTGTCCGGATCGATCTCATAAGTCTACGTTTTCCTTGTTTTTGTGAAATGAGAAAACTAGGTTAAAAACACGAACAATGGAAAGAAATAACAAACGAATGCAAAACGAAAACAATGAACGTTCAAAAATTAAACAAACTAAAAAATGGAAGTAAAAACAACAAAGGAAAGAGACATTAGAAACCAAAAGAAGACAATCAAGATATAAAATTGATATTGAACAACACTTCTATATTTTTGCTTTTTGAATTTTAGTGCATGAAAAATATTTCCTAATTTAAATGGTAAATTATGTCGCTTGAAGTCATTTTTCAGTGTTGTACCCAGAGCTGGTTTATGCCCTAATCCTGAAAACAATTACAAAAGATTAATAAATACATTATGATGACGAGTTTCTAATTAAGTAACCAACTAAACTTTTGTTCTAGTGGCTTTAGTGGCGTAGTCGGTAGCATGCTGAGTTTCTATGCCCAAGATCGCGGGTTCAAGAGCGTTAAAAATCCCTCAGTATGCCTTCCTTCGGAGGGGAAGTCAAGCCGGCGGTCCCATGTCGAAGATGTATGGCATGTTAAAGAACCTTCCACTAATTACACCTGCGTGAAGCTAAATTAGGTTAAACAATTAACAAACGCTCGAAGGTTCCCAAGTTCGTCGTCTGGAGCCGACTGCGGTGGGATCTGGTAACCAAGTTCTGAATTAGTGGTTGTTGACGGTGGCGTTTGGTGGCAAAAGTAGGAACTACTTGAACAAAAATCAATGTCCGCAGTCCTTATTTGAATTAAAAACAGATAACACACACTCATACTGAACCCCTGATCCTCTGATGGATAAATGATTCGATGTTTTATTTCTACAATTAATTAATATTTCCACCAGCGTCATGAAATAGCCAGACGAAGATGAGGAAACTTCAAGCATTTGTTGGAGACAGTGGGGACATACCTGCAGCAGTTGGACAAAAGGCTAAATACTTAAGGATTGTGAAAAGAAAGAGCCTAGCAATGTTTCAGAAGGACAGGTGGTGGCTACCTCAAAATAGAAGGGACGCGTGGTGAGACACGCTTATGGCATGTTCATTGTACTATTCGCGCCTAAAAAAAATATAATGCAGTAACGTGAGTGGCTGATGGTACTACTGGACACTCCTACGAGGCCGAGGTCTGATAAAAACCGCGAAGTTAACGAAAAAATTGAACCAGGGAGATGAATGCTTACGAACGCGCCAAGTCTAGCTTGGGCACGCGATAGCTAGTATTAACGCGGGAGATCGGCTAGACAACATCTCTACGATCGATTCTAGAATTAATGGGCATATTCTTGACCTGCGCAATTTTACGAGTTCAGTGATATTTTGTTTCATTCCTGTACCACTATTATTTTGAGAAATTTTTATATAATTTCCCCCTCTATCGATACCTAGGGCCAGTTCATTTATAAGTGGTGTGAAGAGCCAAGACATTACTATTACATTTTGTGCGTCTGAGGACGTAGGCTGACGTTATTTTGTGTGTCGGAGGACACAGGTTGATGTTACATTGTGTGTGTCGGGAGACACAGGTTACTATTACATTGTGTGTGTCGGGAGACACAGGTTATTATTACATTTTTGCGCGTCTGAGGACGTAGGCACTTGTACTTTGCGTGTCATGAGGACACAGATTTTTATTAATACAAATGTGTTGTAAATTCAGTGTGATAGATAGTCACAGTACTATTTTGTAGGGACAGTATCATCGACAATTCGCCAACAGACTGTTCTGGGGAAATAAGTACCTAAAACGGTGAATTTAGTAGGCAGATATCGAGTGTGTAATAATCTACAACTTTTTGCATCAGCACGAGAGATGACATCGCTTATCCTGGAAGAAGGTTGGAACTGTCAACACTCCGTCGAGATGTTTGAGATGAGCTAAGCAGCATTAAGTAGGGAGATGGCTGCTGATGTTCGCTGACGGTGACTGGCCGAGGATGAGTACTGAATAATATTCTTATTATCTGACAAATTAACTTATGGTATATGGGACAAATAGTTTTTGCAAATATCTTGCTTGTGTTGATTAACGTAGTGTATTTAGTTTTGGTCTGGCACACCTTTTGCATGGAAACAGCTCGCACAATTTTTCATAGTCGTAAGTTCTTGTTTGTTTGTTTTAACTAACGTTGCTATGTGGACAACCGTGTTTGCATATGTTTACGCAATGCGGTTAAGAAACGTCTCTCGGAGATATGTTGTGCTTCAGAAGTAGGACTGAATTAATATAATCATGCAGTAGATTGGAGGGTAAATTAATCTTTGTAATGTTTATTAATGATCAGATTCAGTGAGTTTATTGCCGTTGGAGCAATGTGAGTTGTGGCGAAGAGCAGTCAGCTCTCTCGTAGGTTTTAATATTCTTAAATAGATTGTGAGCATCTGATTCAACCGACCTGTGTGAAAAGTGTTATGTCATTCCCAGCAGTGTGTGTGTGTGTTTTATTGGTCATTACAAGCGGGAATTTCAGCGTAGACTGATTTCTGTGAGCTTAGTGCCAAGTCCATATCGTTACCTTGCGAGGACATATGTGGCTATATCGATTAATGTCTTACCATATGTTTATGTGGTTGAGATGTGTTGCTGTTGATTCTACGAGATAACGGGACAGTTGGTCAAGTTATTTTTACACACTGGAGCCGGCCGATGACAAGAGTGAGGATGGGGGAAGCTGTTTTCACAAGGCGGGCTGAAAAGATTGCATCGAGGTCATTAGTGGAGTGCTTGTTGGCTCCGTAATAATACTTGAAATACAGAATAAGAACTGATCAATGATTAAAAAAAATTGTTTAAATAAATGGGAGTTGCCTACGAATCACTATAATCTCCGAAGCGTTAGCTTAACGTGCATTTTTGTTCATATAAGGTAATCTCAGCCGGTGAGGCTTTTGTTGTTGTTGGTTTCATTCCATGTTTATGTTCCGTATCAGTGACCCGTGCAGTCACGTGCGATGCTGTCTTTTCCTTGTTTGTGTATTGAGCAATTGGCCGTGTTGGCAGCTCATTTGTCAGATGCGTCATCGCACTGAAGGAGGGTCTCGAGGGAGATTCCTGTAAATATTAGATTTTAGATTGTGTGTCAGCATTAATTTTAAGGGTTTTTATTAGTGTTGTGTCCTATATCCGTAAACGTTGATTTACGAGATGATTGATCGTAAGCATCGTGGCTGTTACCCGCTGTAAACGAACAGTCATCCAGGTACTCATTCCTCTTAGTTAGTCATTACGCGTACATAAAATCCCAATGCAAGTTAGTGGAACTTGGATCCACATTTTTATGAGGAGGAGATCCGTCTGACTCCTCAACGTTGATAGATATTTCTGTCATGGGAAGATTCAGGGAGGAATATTATTATTGTTGTTGTTTATATTCATTTTTTTTGCACTAATAGTCATTAAATTGTTATTATTTTACGTCATGTCACTTCCTTTCTTAATTATAGTTTTAATCCTAAGACCCTTCCCTCAGTAGAGCATGTTGTTTGGCGAACGTAAACATCACACTATGAACTGAGCGCGACCCCTTGATCAAGATTCTTGCATATAAACACTGCGATACTGAAGGGTTCAATACAGTCATCGCAATTAACACCGGTTATCAGACAGATTCTACACACACCTAAAGTACACGGGGCTACATGACCGCGTTGTCGCAGCCCCTGAACTGAAAAACCAACCAACTACTCAAGTATTTTTTTTTTCAGGATTGGGGAATAACCCATTTCATTTGGGTACAATCATGTTGACGACTTAAAAGCATCAAACTTTTGTTTGGGGCAGATGACCTCGCAGTTCCACCCCTTGTAACCTCAATAACTAACTAACTTACTAAACTTTTGTTTAAATTGTAAATCTAAAATTATGTTAACTTATGTCGTGATTGTACACCTAATGTAGTGTTAAGCAGACGAAGATCCCACTGAAGGGCCGAAAATATGTTTCATCAAGAAGGAAGTGTTCAAATCGAATTTAATTAGTCACACTTTTGTTGACCAACTGAAAAGGTTTCTAACATTTTAAGAATAATAACAAGAAGTTCCGTGAAGAACTATACAGCCTACTTTTCATGCCAATGATTATTCTACAGTATATGAACCTATCTAGAATAATCACAAAATTAAGTTGGTAATATCGAAATATCAAATTAGTTCAAAATATACCTGGTATAATGTAGCCTAATAGAGCACTACAGTTGGCAGCCCTGGTGACTGAATATATTCTTAGTTCCATCTCTTAAGGTACAGAATACAAAATTTGGTTGAAGTCCAATGGACGTTACATGCAGTTAGACACTGCATCTATCAGCACGCGTAAAAGCATGTTGCCAACAATACCATGCGTGTGCTGGTCAGAAATAATCTGAAATATTACGATATCTTGTTGTGCCAATTTTGGATGAAATCCATTTGTTAGTATAGAAGTTACATGTATTTTAAAATTGGACATATCACCAGGCATAGAATCATGTTGGCAGCACTGCCTTATATTAATTACTCCAAATTAATCTAGAATGTCAGGTGCTATACGTGTGCAAAGTATAGAGCTGCAGGCTTGCATACTTTCTGATATATTGATATTAGGGTAAAAAAATATAGACAGCATCTATTAACAGTTGGCAGCCTTGATTACTCTTAACAATACTTATAGTCATATCTGTTATGGTACACATAGCACATACGAAATTTGGTTGAAATCCAACTGATAGTATAGAAGTTAGATATATTTAAAAATTGGTATTATCAGCAGGCTTATAATCATGTTGGTAGAACTGATGTATATAAGTTACTCCAAATTAATCTAAAATGTCAGAATATACGTGTGCATAGTTTAAAGCTGTTGGCTTGCATACTTTCTGATATATTGGTATTTGGATTTAAAAAAATATATAGAGAGCAATTATTAACAGTTGGCAGCCCTGGTGGCTCTTAAGAATACGCTCAGTCATATCTGCTTACGTACAGATATTACATACAAAATTTGGTTGAAATCCAATTGATAGTGTAGAAGTTATATGCATTTAAACAATGGACCTATCAGAAGGCTTAAAATTATTTTGGCAACACTGTCATGGTTGGCCTCCTGGAAATTAAACGGAAATAATATTATCTACATGTGTGCCAATTTTGGAATAGCTCCCATGCATACCTTGCAAGATATCCAACATTGAGCTCAAATTTCTAGTGCGTTTTAAAGCAGTTGGTAGCACTGACATCATTTTCAAATATGGACGTGAGATATTCCGGTGCACATATTTACTCATACTAAATTTGGTTTTGATTGCTGCAGCCGTTTAGGAGTTGATAGGGGGGACACACACACAGCCAGACAGACAGACAGACAGACAGACACACATTTTCCCGGATCGATCTCATAAGTCTACTGTTTCCTCATTTTTGCAAAACGTGAAAAGTAGGCTAATAAATATATGAACAATAAAATTAGAGAATCAAAAATTAACATTAACATTCGATCTAACCTCATGCTGATTGGAGACCCACTCCTACTGCTTCGTATATTTTTTACTTCTGCCGAACTTCACATCACTTCAGCAAAGCATCTTCATTGATTTTCTACACAATGGTGATGTATTGAAATACCATGTTAATATTTCCGTCACATTACTTATTGATTCATAACAGAACTGTAATTGCATCGATAACTGAATACTTATACGTCTTCAAAGACGTTTGCAGACCATAAAGAAACATTCCGCACACTCTTTTCGTAGATGTCACGTCGATAACAACGACATTGAATTGAACTCACCCAGTTAAAAGTATTTTTTCGTGTATTGAGCCTTAATCATTAAAATTTCTATCTTTATGGTGCACCATATTATGCTCTTTGGCTATTGACATTTTAGTGCTACGCTAATCAAATAATTTTCTCATTTAGTGTTTAGTGACGATGTTGTGATCTGGGGCGAGGATGAGATGGAGGTACACGAACAGATAGACGTAATAGATGAAAAGATTGAGCAATGCGGATTGAAGGTGAATGTGGAGAAGAGTAAAACAGTGCTGATGAGTAAGAGGTAAGCAAGAAGGAAAAGGAGTAATCAAAGAGGTGAAACACTTCAAATACTTGGGAAGTGAACTGACTGAAGATGGAAGATTAGATTTGGAAATTAGCAGAAGAATACAACTCGCGAGTACTTTCTACCAAAAGGTACGGGGACTAGTATGGGACAAGGCTAAAGAAGTTATGTACAAAGCATATTATGTTCCTATAATGACATACAGTATGCAGCAGAAACTTGGACAATGACTAAGAGGGATGAGAGCAGAGTACAAGCAGCTGAGATGAGATTCCTGAGAAGTATGGTCCAGAAAACGAGGAGAGACAGAGTGAGAAATGAAGATATACTGTGCCCAACTCTAGGAATGGGTATTCCAAGATTCAGACACCTAGATATCAAGGGAAAGGCTACAGCCGCTTTTGAAAGTTGAGATATTTGAATATCGCGCTACATTGCTTCCAGAAGCAATTGGAAAGAATATACCGATACTAGCATGTCAAGTGACGTAGCGAGTAATAGCAGAGGTCGAGGCTATTTATTGATTAAATAGTTAACCATGGAGTAGAGACTTGAGACTGGGATCAGATTACTGGCACGGCCAAATGAAAGAGAATGCAATTAGTATCAAGTACATCGGACCAGGGATACCAGAGATATGAGGATTACCAGATATCAGCTGATGCAGCGTGACCCTGACAGTTTTGAATAAAAGCCGGCTGGCGCAGGCATGGTTAGCTCACTTCGACACAAGCACTTGCCTAGCAAGGTGCTACTACGCTGAGCCAAGGCACATGGTTGCCGGATCTACGCAGAAGTTATTTTCAAAGTTGTGATAGTCACAAAAGTGCTGCGCTACGAGGTGGAACTTAGTAAGTTTCCGGCGAGGAGAATCACTGAGGTGATTGATTTTTTCTACAGACACTGGTGAAATATTTTTATTTTCACATGGACATATGCTAGACTTTGTCTAGAATTAGTACTTTGTCACAGTCCAGTAATAACCTAATACTTGGATAATTAAATCCATTTCAGTCAGTTTTCATATTTGTAACTTAATAACCACTTCGATCTATCAGTACATTGAAGACCAGTCTATCACGGTGTTGTTCGTTAGTCTACGCAAGGGAAACTACAGGTTGCTTAGCGCATGGTAGATGCTGATAAACCATGCCCAGGGAACGATCTTCAGAACAGCCGTTGATTGGTTAGACTGTCAGTGTCTTCTTGTATTGATAAGATTACCGTGAGTTATGTTACAACTGACATATTATACCCTTCCGCGTTCTTCTAGGATGCCGACTCTTACTCGGGTAGTGCTCTGTTCGGGGTGGCTCTAACTTATTCTAAACATCCTAGGAATATAGTCACAGGATCACAGGAGGCTTATCTTAAAATCAGTAGGTCAGAGAACTCCTAATATAAAATAATTTATTTCACAAAAACATCATCTCCCTTTTCTCCCAACCATAGACAAATAAAAACAAAATCAACTCCCTTAAATTACTGAAATCAACAACATCAAAAAAATGCAAAAATAATGTTTCACACTGGCTGAAACCAGGAATAGAAAATAGTCTATTTTACTGCAGTCCACTGCTTCAAGTCCAAGAGTTATTGTCAACAGACTTAATTCAAATAACTATGGCTTAAATAAACCAGCCATTCTATCACAATAAATATTGCGCACTCATTTTTATAACTTGCAAAACTTGTTCTTTGGGAAATCGGACATGTCTACTCGTACAATCATCATCTTTCCTCACAAGAGTCAGATAATGAAGGCAATAGATTTATTCTAGGTTACGGGCATGTGTGTTTTTATAACTTTAAAACAATTACTTCACTCAGAGCTATAACTCCGTTAATTATAGTAAAATAAACAAGTCAACATACATGAAGCATCAAATAAATACTTCGGCGGCCGGTGCGCCGTGATTATTAATAAACAACAACATAATGAATGCACTCCAAAAATAATGACAAAGATAATACATTGCTTCCTGAAGCGGTACACAAAAAGAAACCCCGGGAAGTTGGACTACCTCCCTTCATAGAATACAATGACAGACTCGACCTTGTGACAGACACACTTTCACCGTAATAACCAGCAGGCCGGCACAACCTTCCTGGCTGCTTTAGAATTCAGACGGCTAACCATATTTCTACCTGTTTCTTAAAGACTCCCTTTTACCTGCCTTGGGTTCGAGCAATGCAATACCTTTCCGACGGAGCTAAAGTGGACTCTCATCAGATAATGGATTCAATCATTTTACTTACCATTTATATATCGTCGAAGAATGCGGGAATATCACCTCCGCTATTATTTTCACTCACCATTATATCATCGAAGAACGCGGGAATATCACCTCCGCTTTAATTTTCACTCACCATTATATCATCGAAGAACGCGGGAATATCACCTCCGCTTTAATTTTGCTCGACCCAGGATCGACTCTTAGCCTTACCTGAATATATCTCATAATACCCTCTAGCCATTCTTGTCTTACCTCTTTTTACCTTCGCGTGATAATCACTTACCATACTTATTACTCTCATAATTTCAGTGTCACTTACTGGTCTTGTCACAATATCGAGCGGTCTTCCCCATTTAGCTTTTACAATCACATTGTGCATAAGCACTATCAAACAAATATTCCCTTGACTGTGCATTCAACAAGATTAATGACATCCCAAACAAAACCATATTTAAAATAACACTTTGATGCTCATATACTTATTACGTTATAAAACACACAAAAATACTCATTACTGATAAACACACAAATCTACACAAACATGCCCGGTATGCCTAAAATAGCTATTTTTATCATAACTGCTTATGATCGAGATAAACTTATCCGACCCCAATAATGGGAAACATTATGACCCACATGCCCCATACAATATTTACTTATCTCTCATATTTCCTGATGCGGTTCTGGTCCTTGATATCAGTCTTCTTCATTAGTTGGTTCATCTTGATAGGAGGATAATTTACACACGGTTTTTCTCAAAATTTCACCCAAACAAAGGTCCACTGTGAATTATTACCATTAACACAATGCACGGTTCTCGCACATGAAGCTCCTATCACATATAGCTATCATCAACTTATTTAGTTCGGCCGACGGTTCATAGCTTCCTAGAATACTGGTCTAGCTGTTAATAGCACGGGCGGCTATACCTATCATTACAACTGTTATGATATGCACTGTTCTACTTCGCACTCGCGAATACTTAGCGATGTTCGAATTTCGGAGGTATACTTGCTCCTACTTATAAACTTGTAAAAATGTTAATTATTCTTATGCCTCAATCGAAGGCTCTCGCCTCTACAGCGCGTATTAAGAACTTATAAAACTTGTAATGATCACGTTAATTTCTGATCGCTCAGGGCCAAGGCTTCCGCCTACCGTGATGCCCCAAAGTAGATTTATAGAACTTGTAAAAATCACTGTACTTTCTGATCGCTCAGGGCCAAGGCTTCCGCCTACCGTGATGCCCCAAAGTAGACTTATAGAACTTGTAAAAATCACTGTACTTTCTGAACGCTCAGGGCCAAGGCTTCCGCCTACCGTGATGCCCCAAAGTAGACTTATAGGACTTGTAAAAATCACTGTACTTTCTGATCGCTCAGGGCCAAGGCTTCCGCCTCCCGTGATGCCCCAAAGTAGACTTATAGGACTTGTAAAAATCACTGTACTTTCTGATCGCTCAGGGCCAAGGCTTCCGCCTCCCGTGATGCCCCAAAGTAGACTGACTTCGCTGTGTTTCGATCCATTATTTATACGATTTCTCTTAAAGGGACGTGGAGTAGGGGAGTTTCAGAATTTATTTCCAAAATAACACTCACATGAATATGCGAACTAGCTCCTTAGAACGTCCTCATTTCCAATGTCTCAATGACTCCTTTTTATTCAAAATCCGATCGTTGGATCCTTATATAATGAGCTCCGTAATTTGCTTCATTGTCCCTTAATTTCGGCGGGATTCGGTCGCGTCAAGCGTCTCTCACTGCCATTGGTCGTTTCAAATCCACCCCCTGATTTCATTTTAATTCTGGCAAAAATCACAGAATAAACCGATTTAAATTTTGACGATATTTCTGAGAGGCTGGGATAATCCCCCATACGATGGTATAATTCCTGTTTCTGTATTCTAATTACTGCTCTAATTCCTTTCAAATGGGCGGGGTTTATTTGGTAGGTAATCGTTGATGTTTCCTGCATTTACCCGCGTAGTGTAACGACCTCCGCGCGTTGTCTGGCGCATTTGGTGTCCAGATGTGGATTTTCTCTTTCCTGCTACCTTTGTCCGCTCTGGGAGAAAGCTGCTTCAAGTCACGTACGAACCATCCTTTTGTCATTCTAGTTTCACAAGCAACTTCTATTCTCACATCGACTTTGAGACATGAATTAAATTTTGTTGGAATAATATGTAGACTTTATGCTATCAGAGATGCATAAAGGTCACAATATCTAAGAATAGATCACTTAGATCTGACCCCATTTAAGCAAACTGTTATGGCTTTAACAGAAGCCAGTATTAAAATGGATCAACAGTTACTTCAAACGTCAATAGATACTACCACTATGTCTTGTTAGACGGATTGTGGGTATATAATGGCGGCCGATACAAGGATTATACATGCTTGTCCGATAGGGCATGTCTATGGATAAATCTGGTACAGACCAGGTTCGCTACGCTTCAAGACCATCAAGAAATGTAAGCCACATTTGAATTATATTATGCCTAGCTAATTCGAACAAACTATTTTTTCTGCAGATGACCAACACATTTATTTTTCTTCGTATTTAAATCTTGCAATGATTTACGCAAGACTTGTTAGAGTTATTCTGAGCACTTTCAGCACTCAGAACAGTTTAGGATCGATGACCGAGCATTTCGAGCATTTATTTGAATATTTCATATTTTAGGGATATCACGGAAAACCGTCGATGTAATGGTTGAGTTAAATTATTTTTTGTTGAGGAATGGATATTTTTTCCATATTCGAAGGTTCGAACATGTGGATTCTCACATAATGAGATGATAATTAAACATATTTTGAAATAATATAACTAATAATAATAATAATAATAATCCACTGATAATAATAATAATAATTTTTATAACTTTTCTAAATAATTCTTGGATATTATATTTTATAATAATCATATGTATTGAGAGAGAGCCTATGAAGTAGTTTAATCATTTCTAGTTTGGAACAGGAGATTTTCCGAAGGAGAGTGGTTAGCGCAAGCCCGCATTCAACCAACATTTCAGTTCTGGTTGAACAGTTAATATTTGCAATGAGCAAAGTATATTTTTCAGATAACACGGAGAGGCATGAAACGGGAAGCAAATGATATTTGTATCAAATAGGATATTTTTGTATTTATATAAAATCAAAAAGGAAGGAAGATTGTAGTTTTACGTGACCGTGAATCTTGTGATTATGAGCCACGGGACCTCCTTTTTACGTGGAATCCGAACCACAGGACATGGCATTTCACTTCGAAAATCTCACATGCATTGACCGGGAATCGAACCCGGACCGCCTTGGTGAGAGGCATACAGCTAGACCGCTGAGCCACCACGCCCCTATTTATATAAAATCATGACGTAAATACACTCGAAAGTGAAATAAAGATTTTCATAAGTATGGTAAAGTCACGGGTTGAACTGAATGGTAAAATAAAATAAACTTGTGAGTTTATTAATCTTCCAGTGTTGATAACAAGCAGAGGCTTGATTTATTGTATAAATTTTGGGAAGAAAATTTATGTGTGTGGAGTAGTTGAAATGCCATTCCCAGGTGCGCATGTTTAAGTCGCAGGAATGAAGAGGTTTTTTCGAGCATCAATCAAATAGCAGGTTCGATGGCTCAGGTTTATAGTAGGAGTATTGGAACTACACATTTCGTCGTATGAATGACCCGAAGGTTATTTCTTGAAAACCATCAGTTCTTATTTCAACCTTGTTTACGAATTCCATTTAGACTTTGATTTTGCTAGAACCCGGATTTGTCAAGATAGTGGTTTATTCTTCTTCAGAGGAAGACCTTTGCCGTTGTTGTTGTAATATTGTGTTCTTACACAAATAATAGAATGGGCCACTGCCAATTAAAAATAATTCTTTAACCACGAATAATTTCAAGGATGTTTTCAATCCTAGTGCCATGAACTAAATGAATTTATTATGAAATTGCAATTCTTATTTCCGCATTCTGTCGAAGAATTGCAAGTTGTGAAAGTTACTAAAAATGGCCATGAATATAAATATTTTTTATAATAATGATTCCAAGTGGAAAATTGAATAGTTGAATGGTTCAACAATTTAGTGATCAAGTTGATGATTCAGAAATCATACAGTATATTTTGTTAGGAACTTGAAGTTCATAATCGAGTCACTTCTCAAATGTTTAATGTCAGAAGAACAATTAATTTTTGTTGTGCTTCGCACAGTTCTTCGATGCTATGCTCAAGGTCAAATACTTTTCAGATGTTATTAATATGTGTAAATAATTTGTGTTGATTCAGAAATAATAATATTTTTCGACAATATATTTTTGAAACTGAAAAAATAAGTGAAAGTTAAAAATTCTATGAACATTTATTCTACGAGTGTTAATGTTATGTAAAAATTCAAACAGTGAACTACGATATTTCCAGTAGAGACAATTAAATTTGAACTGGATTTAATCACAAATAAATATAAATAATTTTGGAACACAGTCTACAGGACTAACAATCAGACTTGTGTTTCCAAAAAATAATTGTCAAATGTGTTTGGAAAATTTCTGTATATTGTGTAAATAGGAGTGTGGGTCGCCACACGTGAGTGATGCTACTTTGAGCATTTTTTCAGTCAATTTTAAATTCAAAATAAAATGAGATAATTTTACTTGATGTGTTACGCCCAATTGAATCTCCTTCTATCCTTATTGTTGCATTGAGCCAAAAATCAGTAAAGCATTTTTTTATTTGATGTCGTTTTTGCGATTTGCTTTAACCCATCTGGCGCTCCGGGATATTTTGACTCTCGTACTGACTGATTATTGGTAAAATGCATATGTGGTCGTGCGGACTCCGGTCTAAACGGGCACAATACGGAAAGAACTGGGAGTACAGAAACTAAATGACAAACTGGAGCAAAACAGATTGAGATGGTTTGGACATGTCAAATGGATGAATGAAGTAAGGCTACCAAGAAGAGCACTGGAACGACGGATGACAGGGAAGAAAGGACGAGGAAGACCAAGAATGCGTTGGATGGACTCGGTAAAGAATAGCATTAAAAAACGGAACCTGGATTGGAACACCATGTCGAAAGAGGAATGGTGGAACGACAGAACAAAGTGGAGAGGAACCATATTTGCCCCCACCCAGTGGCAGCTGGAAAAGGGGAAATGAAGATGATGGTGAGTGCTTAATATTGGCTGACGAAGAGGACAAAAAACGTCTATTTGTCCTCGAAACATGTACCACATAAGTCATCATTTTCAATAAAAGAATTGATTCAGGCGGAACCCTAGCCCATTAAAATACGTAATTAATATACCAATACGGAACCAAAATAAACGTTTTAAATCTTAAAATGTTAAGAATAATTATTAAATGTCTTGTTGCAGTCAGGAATAGAATCACTAATCAGTGACAACATATGGAGCTGTCCAATGAAATGACTTGTTAAAATCGGTTATTACCGAGATTAGTTGAAGCACGGTCCGTGGCAGGTTACATATGTAATATCAGACAGTTCCCGACAAGTTTGCGAGCAGGGAGGTGAGGGTTATATTACAAGTTACAGGAATGTTTGCAAGAATGAAGAGAGAAATGCCTTTATCGTATTTGTGAAACTCCGCTGGAAGGAGGGAGGAAGTTTTTGAAACATTGTGGAGCAAAGTTGTGTTAAAGCACCTCCTCGGTTATTGGTTCTCTTGGGAGAACATATCTCTAGTCTACTATTGGTGGAAATAACAGCGGTGAGGAATAACCCTTTATAGGGGAAAACTCTTTCTTTATTTTTATGTGTTTCAACATTTTAATTATTATAATTATGAATAATGTTATTTCTTGTTTCTCTAATTTGAATGTGTGTCTGTCTGTCTGTCTGTCTGTCTGTCTGTCTGTCTGTCTGGTTGTGTGTGTGTGTGTGTGTGTGTGTCCCCATATCAACTCCTAAACGGCTGAAGCTATTGAAACCAAATTTGGTACGAGTAAAGATCTATGCCGGTATATCTCAAGGTCATATTTGAAAATGATGTCCGTGCTACCAACTGCTGAAAAATCGCAATTGCAATTTGAGCTCAATGTTGGATATAATAATATGTGAGTTTAATTTCCAGGAGGCCATACATGCCAGTGTTAAGCCAGCTGATAAGTCTAATTTTTGGATGAATGTAACTTCTACACTATCAATTGGATTTCAACCAAATTTCAAATGTACTATGTGTACAACAACAACAAATATGACTATGCGTATTCTTAAGAGAAACCAGGGCTGCCAACTGTTAATAAATGATTTGTCTATTATTTTATCCTAATACCAATATATTAGAAAGTATGTAAACCATGCGCTCGAAAATTTGCACACGTATAGTACATGACATTCTAAATTAATTGGGAGTACCTAGTATACGTCAGTACTGCCCCCAAACTATTTTCTAGTCTATATAATCACTTATCAATTTAAGTAATTACTTAAACTAAACTGAATTAAATTCATTTCTTAGAAAACTAGATATCTTAAAAACCGATTAACTTTTCATTTCTAATATAATATTTTTAATAAATATATTACATTAAATAACATATTATATTAGCTCTTTTTAACTCGAGAAATATAAACTTCTTACAAAATTTGTAATAAACCCTGATACACAAGGTACAATATAAATCTACTTCTCAAAAAATAATTTTTCAAATATTTCATAATTCTTCCACAATACTACTTCACTATAAATTTTCATATTTTTTCTATAAACTATACTAAAAAAATTCTTTTTAAAATTACTTTAATTAAAATAAATTTATACATATTTACAATTAATATCCATCTTTCAAAGTAATTTGAATTGCACGAAATTCCCTTTAATGTAAATGAAATGCTTTACATTAAAGCTTCACTTTGACATTGTAGATGCACTTTCCAGTACATCTACTATGTTACGACTTATCTCACCTTAAATAATGAGAGCGACGGGCGATGTGTACATGTTTTAGAGCTATAATCACAATATCATAATATAACAATATTACTTTCAAATCCACCTTCAATTTATCTATTTCAAGGTAATATCCGTTTAAATATTCAATCTTATTGTAATCCATCTCCTATTTAATCATAAGCTGCACCTTGACCTGCCAAGGTCCCATTTTTAAATGCATGTAACTAGTATACTAACAAATGGATTTCATCCAAAATTGGCACAAAAATAGATCATAACATTTTAGATTAATTCATAAATTTTAAGAAAAGTAGGCTCTTTAGTTCGTCACGGAACTACTTGTTATGATTTTTATTTTTATTTCTAAATATATATTTTATTTTTGCATTTTATTAATATTTATTTTTATCCAACACATTACGTCAAGTAGAAATACTTGCACTTCGGCATGACAATTCTCAGAAATTTGGCTGAAAGGTTCAACTATCAGCATCTTTGAAAGCATAAACTGCCCTTATGACAGGTGGTTAATACTGTTACGGCTGTGAGTTTGTGTCATCGCTCGCCGCATGAGTCACAACTGCCCCAGGGCTGGGCTGTGCCTTGCCTCGTGTATTGCGTGCGCCTTATGCAACAGGGCTACTAGGACAAAGGGATGGTCCAGAATATTCGTGACTGAGCCAGCGATGGAAACCTCGAGAAGCCGTGAACCCTGGATGGATCTAGAAGCATTTATTGAGTCACCGGCCTGCTATATAAGTGCGACCTGTCAAGCAGTGGTTGTTGTTGCGTTTTACGAGCGAGTGCGAGCGCTTATCCTGAGCGACAGAAGTGTGGAGACTTACGAAACCCCCAGTGAAGCCGATTCTCTTGACAGCGAAGTGAGTGAGGAGCTTACAGGGGACTGCCTGTGTTTTGAGCGAGTGTGCTTACTTAGTGCGAGAGAGGTCATTGTGGTGAGTTGCAAAACAGTGAGTGACAGACCTAGTGCAGCTATTTCTAGCCAGCGTACGGGACCGGACTCATTAGCGAGAGGATTAACTGTGGTCTGTTGACAAGTGAAAGGGGGAGTATTCTCGACGTGAGGAAACTGGAGTAAGGTAATAATTGCTTGTATTTGCTGTTGAGTAGTGTATCTTTCTGGCCACAATAAAGTTAATTATTTCTTTAAGCAGTAATTGGTGTTGTGCATTCTACCCACCGTAATCCAGTTAACAAAAGTGCCACTAGGGGGGTGGCACGTAACAATACAGAGACCATTATCCCGTTACGTGTAATGGAGTTAAAATGAGATTGAATTTATTTATTTACTAGCAGGTACCCGCGGCTTCGCTCGCGTCTTAGTCGTGTCATATTGTTATTCAATGAAATGCAGGTTTTACCCCGTTAACATCCCTTTATAACCTGAATATCCAAAAATCCCTCCTTATTGGCCATTTTCGACACACAACAAACATATCCCAAAAATATCATTCTTCTAACTTTAATAGTTTTGGTTGGTCGATGAGAGTGAATATCCAAAAATCCTTTCTTATGGGAAGTTTTTTTTTCCAGAATTGCACCCCTATCCAAAAATCCTTCCTTAGTGGACGCTTTCAACATACAACGAACATATCCACAAAATTTCATGTTTCTAACTTTAGTAGTTTTGGCTGGGGGATGATGAGTCAGTCAGGACACTTTGTTTTATATAAGAGACTAGCAGGTACCCGCGGCTTCGCTCGCGTCATAGTCGTGTCATATTGTTATTCAATGAAATGCAGGTGTACCCCCTTAACACCCCTTTAGAAACTGAATATCCAAAAACCCTTCCTTAGTGGGCGTTTTCGACTTACAACGAACATATTCCCAAAATTTCATGTTTCTAACTAATAGTTTTGGCTGGGCGATGATGAGTCAGTGAGTCATTGAATCAGTCAGTCAGTCAGGACACTTGTTTTTATATAAGAGATTGGTGCCTTTATTGTGGCGAAGTTAGGGCTCTAGACCCTCTCTTACACTTAACCACACACAGTGCAACTTACATAAATACTCAAATATGATATACTTAACCTACCAAACTTAAATACTAGGCTTCCCGTGGCTCATGATCTCAAGATTAACGGTCACGTTAAAC